>CP106723.1:59240736-60735111 GCA_025506655.1 Gossypium rotundifolium | reverse complement strand
TGTAACAAACCTGAGGGTACTTGATGTTCTTCTTTCATTTGCTGACAAATTAAACATCGTGAAACAAACTCAAAAATATCTTTCTTCATACTCGGCCACCAATATTGTTGCTTCAAGTCGTTATACATCTTGGTGCTATCTAGATGCACAGATAAGCATCCATTATGCGCTTCATGCAAAACTTTACGAATGAGTTCATCATTTCTCGGTACACATATTCAGTCTTTGAACATCAAACATTCATTCGGAATGATTCGAAAATCAAACTCGACACTTGACTCGTATTGAGTCCTTTTGGTCTGTAAGTCGCTATCATCGTTTTGAGCCTCGTAGATCTTTTGGAGGAACATCGGTCTAGCCCTCATCTCAGCTAGAATGGAACCATCCTCTAATATAATCATCTAGGTATTCATAGCCCTCAAGGCAAATAAAGATTTTCTACTTAAGGCGTCGGTGACTACATTCGCCTTTTCTGGATGGTAATTAATGACTAGCTCATAGTCTTTTATCAACTCCAACCACCTTCATTGCCTTAAGTTCAATTCTTTTTGAGTCATCAAATGCTTTAAACTCTTGTGATCTGTGAATATCTGACATCTTTCACCATACAAATGGTGCCTCTATATCTTTAATGCGAAAACAATGGCAGCCAACTTTAAATCATGCGTCGGATAGTTCTTTTTGTGTGGCTTGAGCTGTCTGGAAGCATATGCTATCACCTTCCCTTCTTGCATAAGTACACAGCCCAATCCGTTTAAAAATTCATCACTGTAAATTACAAATTCTTTTCCCGATTTAGGTTGTACTAGAACTAGAGCCTCTGCCAACATGGCTTTTAACCTCTCGAAACTCTGTTGGCACTTTTCTGTCCACTCAAACTTTACACTTTTCTGTAATAATCTTGTCATCGGTGTAGCTATGATGGAAAATCCTTTGAGGAATCATTGATAATAGCTAGCTAGGCCCAGAAAACTTCTAACTTAAAACATATTTTTCGGTGGTTTCGAGTCAACAATGGCTGAGATTTTGCCTGGGTCAACTCGAATCCCATCTCCCGAGACAATGTGTCCTAAGAATCCAACTTCCTTTAGCCAAAACTCACTTTTACTAAACTTGACATACTGCTGATTATCTCGAAAAATATGCAAAACTGTCCTTAAGTGTTCAGCATGCTCATGTTTATCCTGGGAGTATCTTAGTATATCATCAATAAATACCACAAAAAACTTGTCTAATAATGATCTAAAAATGTGGTTCATTAGATCCATGAACATCGCAGGGGCATTTGTCAAACCGAATGGCATGACTAGAAATTCATAATGCCCATACCTATTCGAAAAGCAATCTTAGGCACATTTGAGTCCTTCACTCTCAACTGTTAACATCTCGATCTCAAGTCCATCTTGGAAAACATGGTGGCTCCCTTCAATTGATTGAACAAGTCATCGATCATTGGCAAAAGGGTACTTGTTCTTTATGGTTCTTTATTAAGCTGACGATAATCTATGCATAACCTCATAGAACCATCTTTATTTTTTCACAAATAGCACTGAAGCACCCCATGGTGAACTACTCGGTCTTGCAAAACCTTTATCCATCAACTCTTACAACTATGCATTCAATTCTTTCAACTCAGTTGGAGCCATTTTGTAAGGTGAAATTGATATGGGTGCAGTACGGGAGCTAATTCGATACCAAATTCAACCTCTCTAACCGGAGGTAACCCTGGCAACTCTTTTGGAAACACGTCTGGGTACTCACATAATACCAGAACTGATTCAATCTTTAATTCTGTTTCTTTAGCATTCATCACAAAAGTTAGATAAGCCTCATACCCCTTCCTTACATACCTCTGGGCTGACATGTGAGATATCACTACCGGCAACTTGTCTTGATCATTTGATTCAAAATGAAGAGTGTCCCCATTTTCACATCTCAATTCAATATATTTATTTTTACAATTTACAGTCACATAATGAGTGGTTAACCAGTCTATACCAAGAATAATGTCAAATTCATCAAATGGAAATACCATTAGATTTGCCTTAAAATGATGACCTCTAATCATTAATGGGCAATCTTTGCATACTTTATCAACTAACACACTTTTGCCTAAAGGATTCGACACCTTTATCATAAATTCTGTAGACTCTACGGGCATACTCATTCTAGATATTAATTTCATGCATATATATGAATGGGTAGATCCCGGATCTATTAAAGTAATAACTTTAGTATCATATAGAGAAAAGGTACCTGTAATCACGTTAGGAGACGATGCTTCTTCACGAGCGTGAATGGTGTAATTCCTAGTAGGTGCTCGGCCCTCAGGTCTCGCATCCTGCTCCTTATAAGTAGTCTTACTACTTGCCCCGCTTCGGATTTCTCTGTGATCTCCCTCTAGTAGTGTCTTTCAGTCTTGCCTCCTGAGGCTTCTCTTTCTCATCCACTTCTGGACAATCTTTAATAAAATGGTCTAAAGACCCAAACCTGAAGCAGGCTTTTTCATTTACTTGACATTCACTAAAGTGACATCTGCCACACTGTGGGCACTTCGGTCTACTAGGTCGGGGTTGCCAATACTAGAAACTGATGTAGTATAGGCTTTAGATCCTGAGTACTATTTACTCTTACTCTTATTTGAAAACCTGACTGAAGTAGCTAATCGGGTTGAGAAGTCTCTTGATTTCTTAGATGATGATTGAAATGTTTTGCTCATCTATCTCTTTCTCGAGTCACGAGACTCCATCTTAGCCTTTCTTTTCTCCTTAACTAGGTCTTCAGCTTTATAGGCTCTATCTACTAACACAACAAATTCTTTCAATTCAAGGACACCAACGAACAACTTTATATTTTCATTTAGCTCTACCTCAAACCTCTTACACATAATGGCTTTCGAGGACACACACTCTCGAACGTACTTACTGAGTCTCACAAATTCACACTCGTATTCAGTTATTGTCATCTTCCCTTGCTTCAGTTCAAGGAATTCCTTTCTCTTCTGGTTAATAAATCTTTGACTTATATATTTCTTTCAAAACTCTTCTTGAAAGAACTCCCATGTGATCCTTTCCCTTGGTACCACCTACACAAGGGTATTCCACCACTAGTAGCGAAATCTCACAAAAGGGAAACTACACACTTCATGCACTCTTCAGGTGTGCACGATAGCTCATCAAACACTCGAATGGTGTTTTCGATCCAGAGCTCTACTCTTTCTGGATCATTGTCCTTACTAGCCCTGAATTCTTTAGCTCCTTACTTTGGATCCTATCAACTGGAGGCTTTTCGTTTCTTACAACTTCTACTACTTGGGGAACTATATGAGTAGGTTGAGGAATAGGTAGGGGAGGAGGTGGAGAATTCGAATTTGCTCGAAAGTACTTTGTGTACCAATTACTCATCATTCGGAGAAAGGCTTCTTAAGCCTCTTCCCCATGCCCCAAAATTTCGGGTCTACTTTCAACTAGCGCTGTCTCTTGCTCGGGACCCAACGCGTTACTTGCAGCATCATCAGTTGAGGCTCGATAGGGATCAGGATCCATTAACTATATCAAATACAATTTAAAATGTCAAGATTTATTATACTATCATTACACAATCACTCTTACGTATGGCATGTGCAGCTAGACTCATACTCAAGCTACGTTAGTCCGAGAACTGACTAAACGTAGCTCTGATACCACTAAATGTAACACCACTTACCCGTGTCCGACGACGAGATCGGATGCGAGGCATTGCCATGCTTAACCTTACTTGAACTTATAGTAACTGGCTATAAAATTTTGTTCAAAACCCATTTCTTGCTCATTCTTGGCCTACGTGACCCTAAACGTACCCCTGAGAGGTTTCGAGATTTAACCGAGGACTTTTACAAACTTGGAAAATCGTTCATCAAAACAGGGGCCACACACCTATGTTGAACTAGGAACACACCCGTGTGCCCCTAAAACATGCCCATGTCTTCCACCCGTGGTCGACACTGACTAATTTCACACAGCCTTGACACACCCGTGGCCCTGGCCCGTATGCCAAACCTTGTCATTCTGACTTATCCATATTGTCTGGGCATACGCCCATATGCTAACCGTGCCTCCCACACGGTCTAGACACACGCCCGTGTGTCAACCCATGTGGACAATTAGTAGGCTATCTATCAAGCCATTTTGCCACCCTACATAACACACACACACACGCAAACTCCATTTTAAATCATTTCAATTTAAAATATGATCAATTAATATATCTATGAATCTAAGAAATTGAGACATACACAATAGCATACACTTCATGAAATTTACCTTCATTGAGCAAAGGATTTGCCAAGTATTGGCCTAACTCAAGACCATTTACAAAATGACTTTAGTAGCATACATAACTAACACTTTGGCTAACAATTACAACTTAACAAAATACTCGAGCCCTGTACGTGCCATACCCAAAATAAGTCTAAATTGTTATACCAAAGTTGTAATGACCCAAATTTGGGCCTAGTAGAATTGGACCCATTGGGCCTTGGGCGTATGAGCGTTTTAAATTTTTGAGAACAAGAGAATGACTCTAATACAAGTTGGACCTATTAGGTGAGTGATTTTGGAAGGTTAAGGGGCTTCTATGAAGTATCAGGATCAAACATGGTCATTAGGAAAATTTTGGTTTTATGTGAGTAAAACCCTGAGAGTTAGTGAGTAGGCTTTAAGAATAAAATGTGGAGAAAAATGACACAAAAAGGAGTTGTGGTCTAGTGGCAAATGGCGCCACATGGGAGACAAGGGAATGACGCTATAGAGGAAGCAAGGGGTCCAAGGTTCAAGCCTTGGCGCTGGCATTTCATTTTGATTTATTTTTAAGTGAACTTGGACTTTGGCCCATAGATTTATATTTAGTTGCGCATGATGTTAGACACAAGGAAACATGTGGTCTAGTGGTTGTGGCGTCATTAAGGTTCCAAGGGAGCTTGGGTTCGAATCACATGACAAACAGGGGAGTATTTATTTTGCGGATTGGACGACAAGAGTTTGTGTTGGATTTAAACTCTACTAAAGAAGGGATCCCACATCGGAAAGCTAGCAAGAGGGAAGGTGAAAAGCTGGCTATATATGGAGCTGTCTATGACGAGAGCAAACATACCTTGGTTGGCGTTTGGGCATAGGATCATTCAGAGCACGGATTAGCTTCAGACTCCAATTAGGTGTGTATCTCGCACTACTCTAGCTGTAGAGGGGCAATGCCGAAATGCAGGTCACACGGTGATGGTAGCCACAAGAGCGTGCAGGCGCATGTGTGGGAGCTTCGATGCAATAATCGAGGCCACCATGAGTATTCTTGTGGGTTGACGTTGTTTGGGTCACGATGGGCCGAAAGGGGCCAAGTGGGCCCAATGGGCCCGGGGCCCATATGAATAAATTGTATGATTGTGTAGTAGATAGTGAACTGGTCTAGGTGAATCTTATATTAGTGGCTAGATTTGGCTAAATGGGCCACACGAGCGTGTGGGCCCACTTGGGCCAAGAATGGGCCTTAGGCTTATTCGCATCATTATCTCTGTTTGGAATACTTGAGTCGCTCGAGGCGACTATAGACCTTCTGAGGGGTTGGCAAAATTATCGAAATACCCTTGGATTGTAAAATTATCGAAATACCCCTAGTTTATGAAATTATCGAAACACCCCTGGTTTGCAAAATTATCGAAATATCCTTAGATTGTAAAATTATCGAAATACCCCTGGTTTGTAAAATTATCAAAATACCCCTGGTTTACAAAATTACCGAAACACCCCTAGTTTGTGATATTACCGAAATACCCCTGGTTTGCAAAATTACTGAAATACCCCTAGAGGGTAAATTACTGGAATACCACTGGGTTATGAAATTATTGAAATACCCTTGGAGGGTAAATCACCAAAATACCCTTGGGTTACGAGATTATAGAACTACCTTGAAGGGGTGAAAATGACTGTTATACCTTAATTGTGAATGAATATCGTGTGTATGTTTTATTACACTTTTATACGTGGATACTTGACATTTTATCATATTGCATGGGGCGGGTTAATGAATGAAGAGCAGTGTATCCTGGTGGCATTGGCACAATATAAATATATGTTTAAATAATTATGATTCTGGTGGCTCAGCCACAAATATTCCGTGATTAGCACCTTGGCTGCGATATTAGTGTGATCGGCGGGGTGGGTTGACTTGATCCCCATAGGTGTGATTGGTCGGTCGGGAGTGTGTTGGTTGGAATGGGTTAGGTTGCACTACTTCACTTGCACTTTCATGATTATAGGGCTTAGGCCCAAATAGATACCTTATGGGCTCGGGCCTAGTTAATGCCAGTTAATGCCAGTTTAGGAGATTACACACTGAGTTCTTGTGACTCATCCCTTTTCTTTAATCTTGCAGGTAATCCCCAGCGATAGAGGACTTGGAGCCGTGGAGGACTCAGTGGTGGCCATACATCATAGATTTCTCTCAAACCTTAGTAAATTCAGTTTTTATCTTATTTTTAAAGTTAATTAGTTTGGGTTTATTGTTTTGTAATAAGGCCTCTAGACTCTATTTTCCTTTTAAACCTATTTTTCCATTATTTTTACTGATAAATGTTTAATACGAGAGTTTTTCTAAAAAAGTTAACAAACTGTTTTCAAAATATCATGTTTCCGAAAGTTTTCAACTTTGAATTTCTTAACCAAAGTAGTTTCAAAATAATAACAACTTTTTAAAGAAACAGGCAATAAGTGAATCTAGTTTTTATAAACAAACAACGGAACTCAGAATTTTCAAGAGAGATACATCCTTTTCAACGAGCAACTTTTCTAAATGAAACACTTGGTTTATCAAATTTTCGTCAAAGTGATCAGAGTCTTTATAAACAAATATCTAAACTTAAGGTTTCAACTTTTTAACCAACACGCAATTAATTTATTTTTAAAAGACCTTTCTATGTGACACGCCAGATTCGGTCGTAACGTCTAGGCCAGGTTTGGGGTGTTACAAAAGTGATGTCGATAGTGTGAATCTGAGCTCCGACGTTCAATGATCCTCGAGCTAACTTGGCGAAACTACAAGGAAAAGGGATAAGAGAGGGGGTAAGCATATAGCTTATTATGTTTGCATGAATCTTTAGAATAACAATTTACTCAAACTATAATCATTCATATCATGAAGCAATTGCAACACATAGCACTAATGAATAAAAGTACCTACTCGCACTTATTCGCACTTATTCTTACTTACTCTTACCCATCTCATGTCAATATGATCTGGTGACTTTTACTTACTCAAGATACTTGTATCACTGACTCATTTAGTTTAACACATTTGCTAACATAACCATAAACTCACATCTCTATCATTCATATCATGAACATCACTCAAGGCCATCCATAAATGAACTTGGATCTAGGCCAACTCACATACTTGACTCTTTTGCATATGAATAAATCGAATCATCATGAATCATCCAAATTTAACATACATAAGATCTGATGCCAACGCTATATCCCAGACATGGTCTTACATGGGATCATTCCTTAGTGCCGACACCATATCCCAGATATGGTCTTATACGGGACTTCATAACTCGATGTCGATGCCATGTCCCAGAAATGGTCTTATATGAGATCGTACTTTGATTTCGATGCCATATCCCAGATATGGTCTTACACGAGATCATTCTTTGGTACTAAAGCCATATCCCAGGTATGGTCTTATACGGGACCTTTCCTTTCTCATATGCATACGTAGGTAATATACTTATTCCGGAACTATAACTGGAACTACAATTTAGCCAGTTCTCATCGTTTACTCATCGAGACTTTATTGATCGATTTCGTTCACCATAACATGCATTAACATAATAATGAACGATTTCAAATATCAAACATTATGATATACTAATTTCATAAAAACTTGCCTCGAATCTCAAAATGTGTCTCGGTGCTCGATTTAGTCTTCAACTTTGTTCTTGCCTTGGTTTCAATCTGGGCTTCGTGTTTCTTGATTTTAAGCTTGAAAATGAACAAAACCCTAGCTATGAAGTCCTTGCAAATTTTGGCACCATGGGGAAGAAGATGGACATGATTTTTGGCTTATTCTCCCTTTTTATTCTTTAATTAACCAACCATTAATGACCCTTTCTTACGATTTTTCCTTCCCATGTATATTTTTGCCCATCATCACATATAATGGTCTAATTGCTAAATAAGGACCTCTAGGATTTTTCATAATTCTATTTCATGCTTGAACCTTCTAGAATCTCACATTTTATATTCTTTGCAACTTAGTCCTAATGGACAATTTATTCACTAATTAATAAAATTTCTTCATGTGACTTTCACACAATCTTGCAAATACTTCACAAGCCTTATAAAATCATTTAAACTCATATTTTCTACTTGAATTTGTGGTCTTGCTCCACTATTTTGACTAAGCCCTAAATCAGGCTATTATAGTCCCCAATACACATATCAGCCCATATTTTTCATTTATTCACATTTTAGCCACTAAATTTACACATTTCACAATTTAACCCCTAATTTGCATTTTCACTAAAAATCACTTAACAAAACTTGTTTAACTATCAACAACTATTAAAAATCTATCATCAAACATCAAAATACTCATGTATTCATCAATGACATCATTCAAAATCTGTAATAGTTTTGCAAATTAATCCTTGGGTAGTTAGTACTAGCTTCAACGATATCAAAAACATAGAAATCATTAAAAACGGGACAAAAATCGTACCTTAATTGAAGAGATTAAGATTACTAAAGGTTGAAGACAAAAATGGCTTCTTTCTCTTTATTTTTTGGTTGAAAATGGTGAAAGATGATGATAATTTGATTTGATTTGATTTTAATTTAACTTAAATTAACCAATTTACTAAATTAACCCTTAATAACTTTAATAATCACATAAATACGAAGCCACTAACTTCCACTAACTCCATATTGGGCTAATTAATACTTAAGGACCTTTTCTTTAAGGTTCTATAGCTATTAAATACCTTTAGCTAATTGAACTCCACTTTTATACTTTATGTGATTTATTCCTTTTTATCAAATTGACCAATCAAACAATAAAATTTCTTAAAATAATTTTCACACCAACATAATATCATACTGTAAGCCTTAAAATAATAATAAAATAAATATTTTGACCTAGTATTTGTGGTCCCAAACCCACTGATTTGACTAAAAACGGGCTGTTACAGTGTAAACTAAAAGTAACTTAAAATCAAGTAGCACCGGCCATGTCAACAACCCGTGTTGACATATCGTTGTGTGACCCAAAAAATGTACCTATAAAAGCATATGATAACAATTTGAAACTTTTCTCAATACATTTCAAACCAATGCCAAAACATGACATAAAAGCATCCTAGTAGTGCCTAACCAATATGCCATTTTGGCACCACCACAAACAAGATAATACATTATCAAACACTGACCATATCAAAAGCATGATACCTATGATAACTTTCATAGACCAACAAAGTCTATTTTGCCTAAGTTCATCAATTTACAAACCCAACTTGACCATTTAGGTCTCAAACATACAACTACCTTCAAATATGCCAAAAATTACCATAACACAAAACCAACTTGATCTAATAAGTTCAAACCTTACAACTATCATTTAGCACATAGGCCACACATTCCATCTAAGCATTAACATTTTCATACATTTTATGATTCAAGATCAAGCAAACCTACACTACACATACATTCATCATTTACCTTATAAGTATGCCATAGAAACCTTAAAAATTCAACCTTACATAACAAACATTATGAACACTTTACAACATCAACCTTCAAGCTCAAAACATAATTTAAAAATAGCCTATATACATGGCATATAAACTGAAGTAAAAATGATTTGAAAGTCTACCGAGATTGAAGCTTGAGAGTGTGAGCTCTGGAGTTGATCCAACAACCTTGTTTAGCAAAATGTCAACTATTGAAAACAATAAATGAAATAAAGTAAACTTTTAGTAGCTTAGTAAGTTTACGTGATTACATCTACTTATAAACACACCTTGAGACACATATAATCATTAAATTAATTAATATGATACTAAACCTAACAAATCAATTCACAAGAAAGCAAGTGAGTTTGTTGTATAAAAATTTGCTAAGTAATTAAATATTATTCATGTCATCCAAGGTATTTTGGTCACATAGCATTATCAAATATGTCACACCCAGTCCAGTAGTTCAAGGATAAGGTGTATAGTAGTGAAAGAACCGGTGATTGGCGGGTTGTAATTCACCCATTTATTCTACAAGATTTTTATTTATGTTTCTTTTGGAGTCTATAGGCCAAAAAGAGAGATAAGCTCTAAATTTAAGTGACACTTGTTGAATGTTTGTAAGGGATATTGGATTATATATATGAGTTAGGGGTTGTGAGAGGAGTTTCTTTATGGGTTCTAAATGTTACTCTCTAATTCTATTTTTGAATTGATTTCATTTCTTCTTCCTTATACTGGAAACTTAGATTCTATGTTTAACCTATGGTTATTCCACCTTTGGGTATGTATTACAACTTTACATGTTAAATTATGAAAGAGTAAGTCTGTAAAGAGTATATGAACAGTAAGATGTAAGTATAAGGCTTTGCATGGGGGTTGTAAGTGCTTGAAATGATGGTAATTTGTATACGAATAAGTTTTTAATGGTGTTTTTATGTTCTGTAAATAGTGGCTGTTGCTGGTTCATGATGGATGATTGGGTCTAGAGCTTCAAATTACCATGGGTGAGTGTAGGTGAGTCTCTACCCTAACTCTTTTATATGAACTTTTCAAATAAGAAGTATATTTATATACACATTCATAGATGGGATGATGATGTGTATGGAAAATGGTAAGGGTATGGGTATAGTAAAGATGAAAGATGTTCTGTAATAATATGCATAAAGTTCTATTAAAGGAATAATGTTTGATAAGCATGTAGGTAAAGGTCTGGTATATGAGGTGTATGAGTTTGTAAGAAGGTGATTAGGTAAGTAAATGCTAAGTTAACGTTCTATTGTGAAACCTCTAGTAGGGCAGTTATATTACTAATCAGATGGGCATATCTTAGATTGAAATTAAGTGTAATACCATGATGTAGAGGCGTATGGCATGTTGGTATGATTCGAAAACTTTCATGGTGTAGCCTTTAGTAAAATGAAGACTGGATTGGTAGAACACGATATATGAATGTATGTAAGACCATGTAGTTAAGACCCATGGCATGATATGTCTGTTTGAATTTTCATGGTGTAGCCTTCGGAATATATAAATCAAATTGGTTGATCATGATACATGGATTTATGTGAAAGTCCATTGGGACAGCAAACACCGACTTTGTATGACACTTTTGTGGCGTATTCTGTGTGAAGCCTTATGGCATATTCTATTTGGCCCTTGTGGCGTGTTCTGTCATATATATATGTTAAGATTTGTATATTTGTCCTTATAGTAAATTACGCATAAATTCTATTGATTCTGAAATAATGTATGACTATGATAAGGTATTGATATGCTCAGGGTTAAGGGCTAAGTAAGGTCTGGAAAATAATTGAATAAGATTTTGAAAATAACTGTGCATTTGTATGTTAATAAAGGTATACATCATGATGTCTGATAATGTTGGACATGGATACATTTGTAGTTCTGTGTGACCTAAAAATTGGACAATATGGTTCGTTTGTGTTATGAAATGGTTGAATCAAAGTCATCTGGAATCTATTTTGTCTGTGTTGTATAATGACTTTGTCTAAAACAATATGAAATTTGATTATTGATTATTTGAGAATCTAGGGTTTTAGAGCAAAATGGAGTGGAATTCATCTGAATGATCTATGTAGCACATTATCAGTATGAGTCTTTGTAGTATTGAGCCAAGATATGTTTTGAGTGTAAGTTTGATGGTATATCATTCTACAAAAGTATTCGCGAAATGTCTATGTATCTGCCCATGATAAATTACTATGAACATTTGTTTAAGATAAGTGTACGTGTTAAGGTAGAGTTAGTTTGAGGTAGGCTCTGTGGGCATGTTTTGTAGAGAAGCACATTCATGATAAAGAGATTTGTGAAATGGTTGAAAGGATATTTAGTTAGATAGATAAGGAATATATGGGTATGATAAGAGTATGATGGTTAGTAGGTAAGGTATGCTAGAACTATAGCAGTATCCGCTCGAATTAAATGGTTCAGAAGAATGGTTGGCGTATAGGAGTTCCTATGAAAATTCAGAGTATCCACCAAGGGAGTTCTGTGTTAAAGCTCACTAAGTTCTCTTGAACGTATGAATGTTGTGTTTATGTTTTAGGTTTCAATGTTAAAAGATTGAGCCTGGAGGGACGATACTAGGACTTCGCCATGAAAGAGGCGTATCGAGTTTTTATGCATACAATGTTGTTAGGGTGGCGTATTGTAGGTGGTTGCTTTAATGAATCTGTAACTATCAAATGGTTGTTTTAAGAAAGACTTATTATAAATTTTTGATATTTTATGTGTAAGTACCATATTTGTTTCTTGAGATTTAGTCTTTAAACGTAATTAAAAAGAATATGTTTTAAGTAAGTGGTTATCTAATACAATTTTGTAAGTTTGACTAATTATTCTGTGTGATGAAACTTATGATCTGGATCCAACAAATCAGGTTAGGTTTAGAGTGTTATAAGTTGGTATCAGAGCCCAATTTAACCGATTCTCAGACAGTTATTGTTGAAAGGAGCCTTATATGCATAATACGCAAAACCTGGTTAAGTTCCTCAGGTATGTTAAATTTTATTGTTTAGGTGAAAGGTGTATGTTATATTAGTATAGTGTAATGTTGTAATAAAGAGGCAAAGGAAGGACAAAATAAAATTTCATTAATAAATTAAAGAAACATCATCAAAATTGTAACACCCCAAACTCGGCCCAAATACTACAACCGGATCTGGTATGTCACTAAGAAAATTTTTGTAAAACCAATCGTGTCGACAGAAAGCCCAAATGAGAATTATATAAAATGTGCCTCAATAATCAAAGGCCCCAAAACTGAATTACATGTCTTAGTCTTCAAAATAAATAAAGTAAATAATAAAGACCCATAATAAAACCAGAGTGTAAACTAATGGCCCATGGCCTTATTACAACGTAGTTTAAATCCATAACATAAAATAAATTGAGAAGAAACTATTAAGTGGAACTTTTTGCCAGATTCACATATTCTCTTGCATGGCCACCTTGCACTGCACTCCGGCCCGGTCCGATGCACTAATTGTCACCTGAAAGGTTAGTTTAATTGGGTGAGTCACGAGACTCAGTGTGCAACCCTCATGTACCACTAGATTTGGGCCTCATAAAACATAATAGTAATTTTATTTACATAAATAACAAATAATATGCAAAACCCAACCCATATGCCTAGGTTTCCATCCGCTACACGCCCTCGTACCAACCGATCACACCATTAGGGATTTCTACAATCAACCCACACCGCTACACTCCAAGATGGCAGACATGCTGCTCATCAACATATATTGGCCGAAGCCCTTATAATAGATCACGGCATTAGCCGCTACAGTAAATCACGGTAAAAACTGCTACACATATACATATACATATAACTTCTTCCTTTCATCACCCAACCCATGCAATCATGTACGACAATTTACTTGTAACATATAATCAAATTATTTACTAACCTGGTGGTCCGCTGTTAAAATCTGAGATTTTGGCTTTTACGTAACATATAAAACTTATGAACATGTATATATATAATTAGATCTAGATGGTGGGGAAGTATTACACACCTGATTCTCGTATTAATGGTTTCTCTATGTATACGCTACTATCACTCGAAACTTCCACTATTGGCCCACAATCTGACTTCGATGTCGGCCCACACCTCGATGGCCAATCTCGCACTACCGAAATAGATCGCCTCTTGTATTTGGGTGTTGGTTGTATAGATCCTTTTCTACCTGACTGTTATTCGAGTCCATCCTTAATCACTAAATCATTTAAACGATGAGATCTAATTACTTAACAACTATAACACTTAAATCGAATTCTTACCTAATTAATGAAATCCTAAATGTCATTGAGAACTTGTCACCTCTTTTCCTACATTCGGCCATCACCAAAAATAAGTAACCAAATCGATGATCAAATGCCATCAAACACTTTATGTTATTCGGCCGAAAATAAAAGAACAGGAAAGTGGCCATTTAGCCGAACCTACCCTTGACCACCTACATTCGGCTTTTCACAACTCGGTATTACAGATCTCAACAAGAAAGGATTCGGCTTTTATGGCCAAAGAGGAAAATCGATAGGTATTAGTACACATGATTCGGGTTAGATCTTAGGAAAAGAGAGAGTGAAATCGAATAGAACAAAATCCCAAACTCACCGGATTACGGAGGAGTATTAAACTAAGGCACCTTCGGAAAGCAGAGATCTCTCCTAATGGTTCGGCTATGGAGGAAGAAGATGTGCACCAAGAGTATTCAGCCTTCAAAAGGGTTTTCGAGGAGAGGAGAAACACTAAGGAGTTTCGACTATGATGTGATTTCAGGAAAAAAAATAAAACTTAGAGAGAATGGAGTGAAGATTTTGGCAAAGAAAAGAAAAGATGGAGAGAATGGTTAGCAGAATTTCGGCTAGCCTATACTAAACCGATTTCCCCTCCTGTAGTTGAGTTTCGGCCAACTCTCTCCTTTTTTGATAGTCTTTAAATCTCATGATAACTCAATCCTTATCTTACCTTAAGAAGAGCCCATTTGAGAACCACCTCTTCCCTCCTAATTATCGTCTTTTAATTACCTAAAATAAAAGAAATAAACACTCCTAAATGCTAACAAGTGTGCCGCCCAGTCTCCCTCCTTGTATGCCAAAATTTTGCCCCAACTCTTGTGCCTCAAGTGGCCACACATGGCCCAATAACCTCCCTAAGTGGTGTCACCTTAGTGTCCACTCAAAGCACTCTAAATTTTTGGGCCACAAGCCCAGCTTGCTACCAAGCATAACTATTTAAATTTAATTACTACTAACACCATTTTTAATCATTCTAACCCAAGTTTTAAAGCCCAAAATATCAGTTAAACTTCTCAGAACATTAATTTAAACTCTAATCCATATATTTAATCAAGGTCTCAGCCCGAGCCTTAAATTCTTGAACTAACATGTTAAACCAACATATAAATGAACAGGCCCAAATTTAGGATGTTACAGTTCTACCCCCCCTTAAAATAAATTTCAGCCCCGAAATTTACCTGGTCAGAAAAGATGGGGATACTGTTGGCGTATAACATCCTCTGGCTCCCACATCACTTTTTCTGGGCCAAGATTTTGCCACAAGACTTTGACCAAAGGGACAGACTTCCTTCTTAACACTTTTACATCTCGATCCAAAATTTGCACTGGCTCCTCTTCAAAAGACAAATCTAGCCTTACTTCTATCTCTTCTACCTGAACTACATGCGATGGATCAGATCGATAACGTCTTAGCATCAAGACATGGAACAAATCATGTATCTGCTCCAGCTCCAAAGGCAACTCCAATCGATAAGCCATTGGGCCCATACGTTTTAGTACCCGATAAGGCCCAATAAACCGTGGACTTAACTTTCCTTTTCGACCAAACCTCATTATTTTTTCCACGGGGATACCTTCAAGAAGACTTGATCACCTACCGTGAATTCCACCTCTTTTCGCTTTAGATCCTCGTAAGACTTCTGTCGATCAGACGCTTCCTTTAGCGGAGCCCGTATTACCTTCACTTTCTCCTCGGTTTCTGAAACTAATTCTGGACCTAACACCTTAATTTCACCCAACTCCATCCAACATGTTGGAGTACAACATCTCCTTCCATATAACACTTCATAAGGTGCCATCTGAATGCTAGCTTGATAACTATTATTGTATGCAAATTCTGCCAAGGGCAAATACTCTTCCCAACTGCCCCTAAAGTCGATTATGCAACCCCTTAGGATATCTTCCAAGATTTGAATTACCCTCTCAGACTGACCATCAGTCTGTGGGTGAAAAGTTGTACTAAAGTCTAGCCTTGTTCCCATTGCTTGATGAAGAGCCTTCCAAAATCGTGACGTGAACCTAGGGTCCCTATCTGATATGATCGACACCGGTACACCATGCAATCTTACGACCTCAGCCACGTACAATTTAGCTAGCTTTTGTAGAGAAAAGTCTACTCGAATCGGTATGAAGTGAGTAGACTTCGTCAGCCGATCTACAATCACCCAAACCGAATCCTTCCTAGTGGGTGTAAGGGGTAACCCACTAACAAAATCCATCGTGATTCTCTCCCATTTCCATTAGGGAATCTTC
Organism: Gossypium rotundifolium; assembly: GCA_025506655.1. Lineage (NCBI taxonomy): Eukaryota > Viridiplantae > Streptophyta > Magnoliopsida > Malvales > Malvaceae > Gossypium > Gossypium rotundifolium. The sequence goes on along the minus strand of CP106723.1, from coordinate 60,718,769 downwards.
ACCACTGCAACAATCTTGATGGCACTTGGTGTTCAGCTTTGACCTGCTGACACGTCAGACATTTTCCTATGATTTTCGTTACCTTGTTCTTCAGACCTGGCCACCAAAATTGCTCTCACAAATTACGGTACATCTTGACTCCTCCAGGATGCATAGCATAAGGGCTACTATGAAATTCCCAAGAATCATCTGCCGTAACTCTTTGTCTTTAAGCATGCAAATCTTCCCACAATAACACAGAACCCTATCATTGTTGAGACTATAGTCCTCCATTCCACTATCCCTCACTCGCAACAGTCGAGCACTCAGGTCTTTATCTCCTAACTGTTTGCCCTTAACCTGACTTACCCATGTTGGCTTTACTTGCAACTCAGCCAGCAAACTCCAATCGTCGAATAAACTCAAATGAGCAAACATGGATCTTAACTCCGATACTACTTTACGGCTTAGCGCATCTGCTACCACATTTGCCTTACCAGGGTGATATTCGATCGAGTAATCATAATCCTTCAGGAGCTCGATCCACCTACGTTGTCTCAAATTTAGCTTCTTCTGGGTAAGAAGGTACTTTAGACTTTTATGGTCGGTGTAAATTACCGACTTCTCCCTATATAAGTAGTGCCTCCAAATCTTTAAGGAAAACACTACCGCCGCCAACTCCAAGTCATGCGTAGGGTAGTTCAACTCATGCGGTCTCAACTGTCGAGACGCATACATAACACCTTTCCTTCTTGCATCAGCACACACCCTAAACCCATGTGCGACGCATCACAAGTGAGCAGTAAATTCCTTTCACGCCTCGGTGAATTAACACTGGCGCTTCTGTCAGGATTCTCTTCAACTTCTCAAAGCTCTCTTGCTATTTGTCGGTCCATACAAACAATACTCCCTTCCTCAACAACTTAGTTAGAGGAGCCACTATTAGAGAAAACCCTTCAACGAACCTTCGGTAATACCCTGCCAAACCTAAGAAACTCCGAACCTCCACCACAGACTTTGGTGGTTTCAATCCAATACAGCCTCTATCTTTCGAGGGTCCACCCTGATTCTTTCGACTGAAACCACATGTCTTAAGAAAGTCATTTCCTTCAGCCAGAACTCACACTTACTGAACTTTGCAAACAACTGCTTCTCCCTCAAAGTTTGTAACACCACGCGAAGATGTTCGTCATGCTCCTCCTCCGCCTTAGAGTAAACCAGGATATCGTTAGTGAACACCATGACGAACCGATCAAGATATGGTTGAAACACCGATTCATCATATCCATAAAGGCCGCTGGTGTGTTCGTCAACCCGAACAGTATTACCAAGAACTCATAATGCCCGTACCGAGTTCGAAATGCTGTCTTATAAATGTCTCCTTCTTTGACTCTTAATTGATGATACCCAGGCCTTAAGTCAATCTTAGAAAAAATCAACGCTCCTTTGAGCTGATCGAATAGGTCGTCGATTCTCGATAACATATACTTGTTTTAATCGTCAACTTATTCAATTGACGATAGTCCACGAACATACACATGGATCCGTCCTTCTTCTTCACGAACAGGACCGGCGCTCCCCACGGAGACACACTCGGTCGAATGAACCCACGATCCAATAGTTCCTGAATCTGAGCCTTAAGCTCTACCAACTCCTTCGGCACCATCCTATAAGGAGCAATAGATACTGGAGCTATACCCGAAAGTAGGTCGATTCCAAATTCCACCTCGCGATCCAGGGGTAACCCTGGCAATTCCTCTGGAAAGACATCCACGAAATCCTTGACTGTTCGGACCTCATTAATAGTCACCTCCTTAGCATCCAACGCACTAATAAAAGATAGATATGCACTACATCCCTTCCGAATCATCTTAATAGCTTTTAAGGATGATACCACGTTGGACAGTAATTCCTCCTTTCTCCTAACACAACCACCTCTCCGCCTTCTGGGGTTCCCAACACCATACGTTTATTCCCACAGTCCAACTTGGCACGATGCTTAGTTAACCAATTCATTCCCAAAATAAGGCCGAACTCTCCAAATGGTAATTCCATTAAATCAGCTGGGAATACTACCCCTTGAGTCTCTAAAGGTACATCCCTAAATAGTTTGTCCACTACCTTAGATTGTCCTAGAGGACTAACCATGGTCATCTTCCTATTGGTTATCTTATAATCTATACTTAGAGTCTCAGATACTGAACATGTAACATAGGAGTGGGTTGACCCAATGTCAATTAAGGCAAATAAAGGATTATCAACAATAAGAAACATACCGGTTATAACATCTGGTGCGTCACTGTCCTCCATTCGACGAGCTGCAAAAACTAAACCCGACTGCCTTACATCCGTATTACCTATACCTCTGCCAAATGATCCACAACCCGATCGAATCCATTTCTTCCTCTAGCTGTACCTCTACCCCTTAGTCTGGGCTGATCACCTCTCCTAGCCTGATCAGAACCTCGGCCCGTTGGCTACCCACGATCCATCTGAGGATAGTCCCTCATCAAATGTTCTATAGATCCACACTTGAAACATCAATCGATTTTCACTCTGTACTCCCCGTAATGGGTTCTCCCACATATAGAACATGCTTGACTCTGGCCTGATGGAGCACGAGTTGGACCATCAGTTCTAGGCCTCTTCTGAAAATTTCCAGTTGCTCTAGAGGGTCCAAAACTTCTCTTACTCCTTCCTCGATCCTTATCCTTCTCTTGTCTCTCCACCCATTTCACTTTCTCAGCTATTTTAACTTTATCCACCAAAACCGTAAAAATTCTCTCTCGTTGTGGTGCAATCAGAATCCTTAGCTTATTTCGTAGCCCATCCTCAAACCGAACGCATCGTTCATACTCCATTACTACCATTCCCCGAGCATAACGACTCAGGCGTAGAAACTCCGCCTCATACTCACCACAGACTTACTCCCCTGCACCAAATCCAGGAATGCTTTCCTTTGAGCATCCATATAGATAGCCCCAATGTACTTTCCTTGGAATGATTCCTTAAAGAAATCCCAGTCAATCAGGTCCGCGACCGTACCCTCTTTCACCGTGAGCCACCATTGGTAGGCCTCGTCTCGAAGAAGAGACACGACCCCCTTCAGCTTCTCCTCCACCGTGAAGTCTAAGTCATCCATTATACATTACACTGCCTCCAACCAATATTCAGAGAAACTCGGGATACGCCAGAGACACCCCTAAATACATCGGCCCCATTATTCTTGACCTCTCAGCCTGATTTTCGCCCTATGCCCATACCAAATTTCATCCATTCTTTCCAAAACCCTCAGTACAGCCTGAGACACCACGTCCTCTCCACCTGTCTGGTCCTAAAATTCCACCTTAGCAGTTGGTGGAACCGATATCTCACTTTTAGACCCATGACCCGATCTTACGGGTTCTGACACGGTCATCCTACCTCTACCGCGACCACGTGGCGGACGTCCTCGTCCTCTTGTACTCATTCTCCCAGTTTGCGTTTAGCTGATTTAAAAATTTTATGAATCATTAGTTATTTCCACTAATTATCCGCGAACAATCTTATGAAACATAGTTTTAAAAGTGATTCTTTCGTATTCGAACCTATTCATAGTTTTCAGTCTTCCTATTCTAGGAATTATGCACACACAACGTTCATACAAGTAACATTCATCACCTAAGGGTATTTTCTTCATTTCGCTACTCAAGGGTATTTTCGTAATTTTAACCTACATGGGTATTTTTGTAATTTTTCAAAATATGGTTCCGGGTGATTTTGTGAAATAAGGGTATTTTGGTAATTTTTTTCAACTCAGGGGTATTTCGATAATTTTACAAATCCAGGGTATTTCGGCCATTTGCAAATCAAGGATAATTTGGTAATTTTACAAATCAAGGATATTTTGATGTTGTTGTTATTTTTGTTTTCTATGAAAAGATTCTATTGACTTTGTAAATCAGGGTATATTTACAAATCATGGGTACCTTTTTCAAAATAAGGATATTTTAACAATTTTGTGAGAAAAAGCAGTGGTCGGTCCCTTTGGGTTTTAATTATAAGTTTTGGCCTCACAACACGCATCAGTAACTAGGGTGATTAGTCACTATGCACCAGGTAGGATTCTAGTGGAAAAGAGGTGAGTCACTAGGACTGCTTAAGTACCAAGCTTTCCCTGAATCCACTCCTAGACATGCATATGCCTATTGCCACACCCTGTCATGGCTAAAGTGAACAATCACTATGCACCAGGTAAGATTCCGGCGAAGAGGAGGTGAGTCACTTGGACTGCTTAAATACCAAGCTCTTTCGGATCTACTCCTAGACATGCATATGCTTGTTACCACACTTTAGTCTTGTGACTTGTTTATAGGTTTTGTTTAATGAAGTTAAGTCTTATGTATTTGAAGAGTTGTTTGTCTAAGCCTAGAGTCCATCAAGTTCTAACCTAAATAGTCTATGTCCCATAAGCCCGTTAGGCCCACATTTATATCACAATCAAGAGTTCAGTATACTTACCTGGCGAACTTGGCCAGAGACGCAGGTGCCATGCTGAACTAATAAATCTTTGCTACGAGAAATCCATGTTTTAAAAAACCATTTTTTTAGAAAATCTTTTGGGCCCAAAATCCCAAAATTGAGTTTTGAACTGGGCTCTGATACCAATTTGTAACACCTCAAACCCGGCCCAAACACTACAACCGAATCTGGTATATCACTAAGAAAATTTTTGTAAAACCAATCATGTCGACAGAAAGCCCAAATGATAATTATATAAAATGTGCCTCAATAATCAAAGGCCCCAAAACTGAATTACATGACTTAGTTTTCAAAATAAATAAAGTAAATAATAAAGGCCCATAATAAAACCAGAGTGCAAACTAATGGCCCATGGCCTTATTACAACATAGTTTAAATCCATAACATAGAATAAATTGAGAAAAAACTATTAAGTGGAACTTTTTACCTGATTCACATATTTTCTTGCATGGCCACCTTGCGCTCCAATCCGCCCAGTCCGATGCAGTAATTGTCACCTAAAATGTTAGTTTAATTGGGTGAGTCACGAGACTCATGTGCAACCCTCATGCACCACTAGATTTGGGCCTCATAAAACATAATAGTAATTTCACTTACATGAATAACAAACAATATGCAAAACCCAACACATATGCCTAGGTTTCCATCCGCTACACGCCCCCGTACCAACCGATCACACCATTGGGGATTTCTACAATCAACCAACACCGATACACTCCAAGATGGCAGACATGCTACTCATCAACATATATTGGCCGAAGCCCTTATAACAGATCACAGCATTAGTCGCTATAGTAAATTACGGTAAAAATCGCTACACATATACATATACATATAACTTCCTCCTTTCATCACCCAACCCATGCAATCATGTACGATAATTTACTTGTAACATATAATCAAATTATTTACTAACCTGGTGGTCCGTTGTTAAAATCTGAGATTTCGGCTTTTACGTAACATATAAAACTTATGAACATGTATATATATAATCAAATCTAGATGGTGGGGAAGTATTACACACTTGATTCTCGTATTAATGCTTTCTCTACGTCTACGCTACTATCACTCAAAACTACCACTATCGGCCAACGATCTGACTTCGATGTCGGCCCACACCTTGATGGCCAATCTCGCACTACCGAAATAGATTGCCTCTTGTATTTGGGTGTTGGTTGTATAGATCCACCCTTTTCTGCCTGACTATTATTCGAGTCCATCCTTAATCACTAAATCATTTAAATGATGAGATCTAATTACTTAACAACTATAACACTCAAATCGAATTCTTACCTAATTAATGGAATCCCGAATGTCGTTGAGAACTTGTCACCTCTTTTCCTACATTCGGCCATCACCAAAAATAAGTAACCAAACCGATGATCGAAAGCCATCTAACACTTTATGTTATTCGGCTGAAAATAAAAGAACGAAAAGTGGCCATTCGGCCAAACTTACCCTTGACCACCTACCTTCGGCTTTTCACAACTCGGCACTACAGATCTCAACAAGAAAGGATTCGACTTTTATGGCCAAAGAGGAAAATCGACAGGTATTAGTACACATGATTCGGGTTAGATCTTAGGAAAAGAAAGAGTGAAATTGAATAGAACAAAATACCAAAACTCATTGGATTACAGAGGAGTATTCGGCTTACAGTGCACCTTCGAGAAACAGAGATCTCTCCTAATGGTTCGACTATGGAGGAAGAAGATGTGCACCAAGAGTATTCAGCCTTCAAAAGGGTTTTCGAGGAGAGGAGAAACACTAAGGAGTTTCGGCTATGATGTGATTTCAGGAAAAAAAAAAGAAAACTTAGAGAGAATGGAGTGAAGATTTCGGCAAAGAAAAGAAAAGATGAAGAGAGTGGTTGACAGAATTTTGGTTAGCCTATACTAAATCGATTTCCCCCTCCTATAGTTGAGTTTCGACCAACTCTCTCCTCTTTTGATAGTCTTTAAATCTCATGATAACTCAATCCTTATCTTACCTTAAGAAGAGCCCATTTGAGAACCACCTCTTCCCTCCTAATTATCGTTTTTTAAATACCTAAAAGAAAATAAATAAACACTCCCAAATGCTAACAAGTGTGCCGCCCACTCTCCCTCCTTGTATGCCAAAATTTTGCCCCAACTCTTGTGCCTCAAGTGGCCACACATGGCCCAATAACCTCCCAAGTGGCGTCACCTTAGTGCCCACTCAAAGCACTCCAAATTTTTGGGCCACAAGCCCAGCTTGCTACCAAACATAACTATTTAAATTTAATTACTACTAACACCATTTTTAATAATTCTAACCCAAGTTTTAAAGTCCAAAATATCACTTAAACTTCTCAAAACATTAATTTAAACTCTAATCCTTATATTTAATCAAGGTCTCAGCCCGAGCCTTAAATTCTTGAACTAACATGTTAAACCAATATATAAATGCACAGGCCCAAATTTAGGCTGTTACAAAAATAATGGAAAAGTAAAAGAAAATCTTGATCTTCTCATTCATTGGGCTGGTTGATGGGATCAATTGGGGCATCTTCTGTCGGAAGATGATCTTCAAGATTTTGATCCTTATTGTTGAGCTCTCGTCATTGTTTGAAGCTTGGGGTGTAATAGGAATGATTAAGTCATCTGATCATTTTCACTCCCTTTGGAAAGCTTCTCATTCTTCGCCCTTAGGGTGGTAAACATTAAAGTTAAGTGATCCAATAGAAATGTCTCTCAGGCAATTTAAATATACTTGACTAAGATCAAGAGGACCTATAGCCACTTAGGCGCATAGAATCAACTCTGATATCTATTCTGGCAGAACATCATTAATATTCTTTTTGGTATCCTCCTAAAATTTTTTGAAATTTTCTTCGTGAAAGCAATGTAGACTTTCTAACTCTACTTTGTGACGTTCCTCCTAAGCTTTGAGCTTCTCCTCTAAAGTAGACTTTTCACCTTTTAGTTGATTGACCTCTTCTTTAAACTGTTCACACTCAATATGTGCATCCTTATACTTACCATTCAAAGTTATGACATGGGTATCAAGCCTTCTAATCAAATCAGTAGACTTTTGATATTTTTGGAGTAGTTGAGCTATAGAATCCTCGCCAGTTTTTACAGCCTTTTCTAAATCTGTAATTTTATCATTATAACGCTTGCTAGCATCTTTGAGGGCCCCACTCCAAACCTATGTTTTACATATGAATTGGAGAGTCTATCGGGAGTATTGATTTTATGGATGAGGTTGGCTTCATAGGCAATGTGAGAACTGGAGATGTATGGGCAACAGTAGTAGTAGGCTCCTTACCGAATTTACACCATATCAAAGGAGGGCATTCACTACTTTTAGTCCCTTGAATACTTTCCTACAATCTGAGCCTTTGCTTAGTTTTCTTTATTGTTGTCTTCCTTGTTGAAGTAGCAATAGTCTTCTCCTTGATTTGAGCTTCTTTAAGAATAGACGTAATTCCATGTTCTGAGTAGGGATTGGCACAATATGTGATTGTGGGGAAGACTGTAACACCCCAAACCCAGCCCATTAGTCCTAACAGATCTGGTATGTCATGGAGTAAAATGATTTAAAATACTTTGAGAGTCTGGTGAAAACTTGTTAAAATATGGCTAAGGTATTAAAACGGGGTTTGATAAAATGCAGTTGGGATTATTTTCATAAACATGGTTGAGAACCCTTTGAAAACATTTGATCATGTAAAATCTTAAAATTTGTCAAGGTTATAGTTGACTTGGTGTATTTTGTTACCCGATGGTAACATCTTTGAAAACCCGTAGAAGTTATTGAGTTTGAAAAAGTTACTTTTAACCGGTTCACATAACATTTATAAATTTCATTTGTAATATAACATAGGAAAAATAAACAATAAAATAAACATCCAAATACTAATTAGCGGCCTTATTACAAACCAAAATTCAAAGACTTAGAAAATAAATGAACTAAAACTGATTTAAATAAGGTTCCAAATCTGAGAAACAAGTATGGCCACCTCGAGTCCTCCCCGGCTCCATCTCCGCGATCTACTCATCTGGAAAATAGTAAGGGAAGGGGTGAGTCACCAAGACTCAGTGTGTACATCCCCCACCTGGAAATACAACTCATACACAAATTATTAATAACATGCAACCATGCAACCCCACTAACCATCCGTACTCCTTTAACTACCCCGTGGTCAAAACCACGGTGGTCAAAACCATGGTGACTAGAGTCACAAATCAAATGATGGGGCCAACACATCTTGTGGTCAAAACCATCGATGACCATAGGTCACAAATATCATAATGTGGTCAAAACCATGGTGGTACCAAACCTGGGACTTAGTCACAATTTAACAACAATGTGGTCAAAACCATTGGTGACCAAGTCACAATAAATCGATGGAGCCAACCTATCTTGTGGTCAAAACCACCGGTGACGATCCATAGAAATTATCCCTCCTCTCATCAATCCCACCATCATCATGCTTACATAACAATGATCATATAACATGCATTTATGTATAGCATAGCATTTAACAAACATGTGATGGCATACTCAAACATACATTATAGATCATAAAATTGAGGACTTACCCGAAATCCAATCTTATGCCCACAAGCAAATTACTGGCAAAAAGATTAAAAGGCAACAATATGGCAATGTTTATTAATATAGTGTGTAAAGAGTTTTACACACTTGTTACCAACGAAATTCCTCGATCCCGAAGATCCGATCTACGACGCTAGATTCTTGACCCTATAATCGGCCAACAACAGGGTTAGGGACTTAGGCCTATTCGGCCAAACCAAATAATCCCGAAGGATATGTTGTATACTTGGTTACTAATTTGGTCTCCTACCAAATCCCGAAACTACGCTTGTTCCTGAAATCGTTGAATCCATATATGACACATGTTAGTTTCAACTTTAGGCATTAATTCTTAACAAATGGCCCTTGGCCGAATCTTACTAATCACTTACCAACCTTACTGAAATCCCGGAAAGCCACTCCTATCCTCTAAAATTATCGAAATCCCTATATGTCACTTTGTTAAAAACAGTTATAAGCAAATCTATGGAAAGTGGCCTATGGCCGAATAGTGTATGTGCCTCACCTTTGAAGAATCAACTTCCGATAGGCTCTGTCAATGCACCTTGCTGTTAACTACAATAAAGAAATACCATCTTGTGATCTTATGAATCATTTGGCCATCCCAAAAGAGAAGAAACAACCCGATTACCCTAAGGAAGAAATGCTTACCACAATGCCACTTGGAGAACTACAAAAGAAAAGTTGATGACCCTCAAGAGATTCGCCAACACAAGATGGAAGGTGCAATTTTAGTAGAAGAGAAGGGTAGGTTCACTCAAGAAAAGAAAAGAAGAGAGGAATTTGGAGAATTTTGGCAAATAAGGCTAGGGAGAATTCGGCCAGCAACCAAATGCAAAAAGAAAATAAACTTGCTAAGAGAATTTCGGCACACCCTTGCTAAACACAAAACCGAATATGGATGGCTCTAAGGAGTCCTATATTCGGCCATCTCCCCACCTATTGTGATAATTTTTGGCTTTTAATTATCAAAAGATAAAGCATGATTTATCTTCCATTTTATCTTCTAGCTACCCCCTTCAAAATAAAAGAAGAATAAACTAACAATATTACTCTTTCCAGTCGAAAATTTAAAGGAAAACAAAGTTTATCCTTATCACCTTAAGAGTCCAAAATCAAGCCATTACTTCCTCTCCCATTCACGCCAACTTCCAAAAAAAATAAAATGCCAAACTGCTGCTCCCTTGGTTCGAAATTGGGACCTAAAGGAGCAATCTACTGCATCCCCTTACAACGCCCCAAGCCACTCTTCCTCATCAACTTTCATGTCATAAAACCTCGACATTTATTCTTAAGGCCTTCCTAGGCCGATTCCCTTCCTAAAGCAAAAGAAAATAGAACTCCCAAGGCGCATTCTTGGCAGCTCAAACCCAAGACCTCCGCCCATTGTCACCTCTAAGCTCCTACGTGGCGCCCCAAGCCACTCCACCAAACGAATTTCATGTCCAAACCTTACCCACAAAATCTGTTAAGGCCTTCCAACTTGCCCCTTTCTTTAACGCCCCAAAAAGCCCAAAAACAAAACGCATCCCCCCTTGTAACTCCCAGGACTCGAACCTCCTCCCTTGAAGCTCCCTTTGACGCCACATTCATAGCACTTAAGTGGCACATGAAAGCCACTTAGCCAAGCTATTCCTTGTGTCATGTTTCTCCCGAAATTCCTTTTAACCCCTATCTCCTAGCTCCCTCCTTTTAAACACTTGAAAAGAAATTTTTAGATCTAAGTCCGACCTAGTTCGGGGTTATGACTAGACCCTAACACATGTCTAGCAAACATAGAATTCACTTCTTCAAGCACACACATGAGAAAAATAATTAAATTACAAACAACCCCTAATTTAAGATGTTACAGTTCTACCCCCCTTAAAAAGAATTTCGACCTCGAAATTACCTGGATCAGAAGAGTTGGGGGTATTGCTACTGCATCACATCCTCGGGTTCCCACGTCGCCTCCTCCCACCATGATTCCGCCATAACACCTTTACCAAAGGCACTGACTTCCTCCTCAGAACCTTGACATCTTGATCCAAGATTTGTACTGGCTCCTCCTCAAAAGACAAGTCTGGGCTCACCTCAATTTCCTCAACCGGCACAACGTGTGAGGGATCTGATCGATAGCGCCTCAGTATCGAAACATGGAAGACATCATGGATCCGCTCAACTCTGCGGCAACTCAAGTCGGTAAGCTACCGGCCCCACACGCGTTCAAGATCTTGTATGGTCCGATGAATCTAGGGCTTAGCTTGCCCTTCCGGCCAAACCTCAGCACCTTCTTCCAAGGGGATACCTTCAAGAAAACCCTATCACCCACTGCATACTCAACATCTCTACGTTTAAGATCGGCGTAGGATTTCTGCCTGTCCGATGCCTCCTTAAGACGATCCTGAATTACTCTAACCTTATCCTCCGTCTCTGCTACTAACTCTGGACCCAACATCCAACGTTCTCCTAGCTCTGTCCAACATGTAGGAGTACGGCATTTTGACCATCAAACGCCTCATACAAGATTGCCATCTAAATACTCTCTTAATAACTATTGTTATAAACAAACTCGCCAAAGGTAGGTACTCCTCCCAACTACCACGGAAATCCAAAACAGCCCCTCAACATGTCTTCCAACACTTGGATGACCTCTCAAATTGTCCATCGATTGCGGATGAAAAGCCATCTTTGAAATTCAACCGTGTCTAACTCTCGATGTAAGGCCTTCCGAATCTTGACGTAAACCGAGGATCCCGATCCGAGATAATGGACTGGTACTCCATACAATCGTATTATCTCAACTATATATATACTGGCTAACCTTTGAAGTGAGTAGTCAACCCTTACGGTATGAAATGGGCCGACTTAGTTCAATCGGTCTACTATCACCCAAACGGCATCTTTCTTACTAGGCGAAGGGAAGCCCACTTACTAAATCCATAGTAATCTCCTTCCATTTCCATTGTGGGATCTTTACCTATCAGTATATGACTTTGATGACAATTGATGCTCACCTTAACTTGTCGGGCATGTCGACACTTGCCCACTAACTCGGTTACTTCTCGCTAAGACTCGACCACCAAAATCGCTCCCTTAAATCTCGATACATCTTGCTACTTCCGGTGCATAACGTACGGACTGCTATGAGCTTCTTTAAGGATTCGCTGCCTCAAATCATCATCCTTAGGCATGCATACTTTCCCCTGAAAGTACAACACTCTATCACTACCCAAGCTGAAACCTTCGGCCTCACCATTCTGTACTCGTAACCTCCGAGTACTCAAAGCTTCGTCGGTCATCTATCTTTCTTTGACCTCATTAATCCAAGATGGCTTTACTTGTAACTCTTCCAAAAGGCTCCCATCCTCATAGAGACTTAGGTGAGCAAATATTGCTCGCAAATCTGCTACCACCTTTCGGTTCAATACATCAGCTACCACATTAGCCTTCCCCTGATGGTATTCGATTGAGCAATCATAGTCCTTCAGCAACTCAATCTACCTCCGCTGCCTCAGATTTAAATCTTTTTGAGTCAGGAGGTACTTTAGACTTTTGTGATCTGTATACACTCACCGACTTCTCCCGCACAAATAGTGCCTCCAAATCTTCAAGGCAAAAACCACAGACTTCTAATTCCAAATCATGTGTCGGGTAGTTAGCTTCGTGAGGCCTTAACTGCCGGGACGCATAAGCAACCACCTTCCTTCTTGCATCAACACACACCCTAAACCAAGATATCGATGCATCACAATACACATGAATTCCTTTCCGCCTCAAAGTTGAATTAAGGCGGTGCTTCGTCAAAATGCTCTTCACTTATCGAAACTCTCTTCTCGCTTCTCGCACCACACAAACGAACTCTTTTCCTCAATGACTTAGTCAAGCGGTGCGCGATTAAGGAGAAATTTTCCACGAATCTCCTATAATATCCTGCCAACCCTAGAAAACTCTGAATTTTCATAACAGACTTGGGTGGTTTCCACTCTAATACCGCCTCAATCTTACGGGGATCCACACTAATTCCCTCGGCTGAAACAACATGCCCTAGAAAGGTTACCTCTTTGAGCCAGAACTCACACTTACTGAATTTGGCGTACAACTGTTTCTCTCTTAGAACTTGCAGAACCACATGAAGATTTGCGTCATACTCCTCCTCAGACTTCGAGTACACCAAAATGTCATCTATGAAGACTACGATGAACTGATCCAGATAGGGTTGGAAAACCCGATTCATCATGTCCATAAATGCGGCTGGTGCATTTGTCAAACCAAAAGGCATTACCAGAAACTCATAGTGCCCATACCGAGTACGGAATGCTGTCTTATGGACATCAGCCTCCTTCACCTTAAGCTGATGGTACCCTGACCTAAGGTCAATCTTAGAAAACACCGATGCTCCTTTGAGTTGATCGAACAGATCGTCAATCCTGGGCAAAGGATATCGATTCTTTATTGTCAACTTGTTCAGTTGCCGATAGTCTATACACATCCTCATTGTTCCATCCTTCTTCTTGACAAAAAGCTTCGGAGCTCCCAAGGTGATACACTTGGTCGGATGAACCCTCTATCTAATAATTCCTGAATCTGCGCCTTCAACTCTACCAATTCTTTCGGTGCCATCCGATACAGAGCTATAGATATTGGCGCGGTTCTGGGAAGCAAGTCGATGCCAAATTCAACCTCACGGTCTGGAGGTAGACCCGGAAGTTCTTTCGAAAACACATCAACATAGTCCCTTACGGTCGGACATCTCTCACAAAGAACATCCTTAGCTTCCAAAGCACGGACATGCACCACATAAGCTTCACAACCCTTCCTAACCATCTTTTACGCCTTCAACGTAGAAACCAGATTAGATAGGTAATCCCTCCTTTTACCTATCATCACCACCTCATCACCTTCCACGGTCTTTATTACCATGCGCTTAGCTGCGCAATCCAGGCTAGCCTGATACTTTACTAGCCAATCCATCCCGAGGATTAGGTCAAACTTCCGGAACGGTAGTTCCATCAAGTCAGCCAAGAACACGACCCCTTGGAGTTCTAGGGGTACATTTCTATAGAGTTTACTTACTTCTACAGAGTGACCTAGGGGGCTTAATACAGTCATCTTCCTAGAAGTAAGCTCAGAGTCTAGATGCAGAGTTTCCACTACGCTGCTAACAATGTATGAGTGGGTAGAGCCAATGTCCATCAAAGTACTATAGGGTACACCAAAGATCAAGAACATACCGGTTATGACGTCCGGTGCATCGCCCACCTCTTGACGCCTCGCGACATAGACTAGACCAGGTTGCCTAGCCTCAGTACCACCGGTACCTCCCCTCGGTGCCCCATGACCTCTGCTAGCACCATTACCTCCTCTTCCTACACCACGACCCCTCTGTGGCTGTTGGTTATCCCTCCTGTTCGGTGCACGATCCTGACCCTCTGATCTCAGTCTAGCTGCCTTTTTTGGAGAGTTTCTAACTTGATGCTCCATGGACCCACACTCGAAGCATCCCCGATTACCATTCCAACACACCCCCGTGTGAGACTTCCTACACCGAACACACCGTAGTGGCCATTGAGGATTTGCAGCAGCAGCAGGCCTAGCAGCTTGATTCGACCCACCAAACCTTGTCCTCTTTTGCTGATTAGCAGAGAACCTTGAAGATCCATAGCTCCTCTTATTCCAACTCATATCTTGATTTCGCCTAACTGACTGTTTTACCCCTTCAGCAACCTTCGATTTCTCCACTAGGACAGCGAACTCCCATTCCTACTGTGGAGCTATCATCATCCTCAACTCATCTCTCAGCCCATCCTCGAATCTGACATAGCGTTCATGCTCGGTACTCATAACACTACGAGCATACCTACTCAACCGGAGAAATTGACCTCATACTCCACCACCGTCTTATTACCTTGAACTAGGTTCAAGAAAGCCTTCCGCTGTGCATCCACGTAACTAGCTCCTATGTACTTCTTTTGGTAGGCGGCCTTAAAGAATTTCCACGTGAGATCCTCCGCCATCGCTCCATCTCTTACGATGAGCCACCACTGATATGACTCATCCCGAAGCAGAGATATTATGCCCTTCAACTTCTCCTCAGCTGTAAAATTCAGGTCACCCATGATCCTCTCAGTAGATTCTAACCAGTACTCTGCCGCACTGGGTGCTACTCTAGAAATTCCTCTAAACACCTCCACTCCGTTAGACCGGAGTCGTTCAACCACAGATTTACGGGCTCCTGCACCCGCGCCTGCCTCAGCAACTCGTTCCAATACTCGTAATACAGCTTGAGATACAACATCATTACCACCGGTCTGATCTTGAAACTCCATTTTTGCTGCCGGCAGATCCGCATCTCATTTCTAGACCCATGACCAGACCCTGCTGGCTCCGACAAGGTCATCCTACCCCTACCACAGCCACGGGGTGGACATCCACGACCTCTTGTACTGATTTCTAACGATTGCGTTTATCTGCTTAAGAATTTTATGCATTAGTACTTGTTTCACTGGTTATCCACGAAGAAATTTTATGATAGGAGTTTTAAGAGTGGTTCTTTCGTAAACATACATGCACACAGTTTTCCATTCATTCATTCAAAGAGACATTGTAGATTTCATTGTGATTGTTTTTCCACTACCTGTGGGTATTTTCGTAATTTGTCTTCTGTGGGTATTTTGTAATTTTTCAAAATAAAAGTTCTCGGATGATTTTGTCAAAAAGTATTTTGGAACTTGTAAATTCTCGGGGTATTTTGAAAATTTTTAAAATCCAGGGGTATTTCGATAATTTTGGACCTCAAGGGTATTTCGGTAATTTTTCACAAATTAGGGTGAATTTGTAAAATTCGATAAATTATGGATATTTCAAAAGTTGTAAAACTTTGATGGTTCTTTTTGAGAATTGCATTTTTCCAAAATAGTGATGTTGCAAAAATTTGAAAATCAAGGTTATTCTGGTAATTTTGTTGGTTAGGGGCAATTTTATAATTTTACCACTAGGGGTATTTTAGTAATTTTTCCATAAAAAGATTTCCAAAATTTGGTTCTAATGGATTTCACAAAAGAAGGATATTTTGAAAATTTTTCCTATTTGGAAACTTTTCATACGGAGGGTATTTTGGTGATTTACAAGCCAAGGGTATTTTGGTCATTTTTTTTAAAACAAGGTTTTAATTACCTCAAAAAAAAAAAAAAACAAAACGGCTAGTCCTTTTCGGGTTTTAGTTATCAAGTTTAGCCTGTGAGTGTGTCGTCTCAGCTAGGATGAACCGTCACTACACACCGGTAGGATTCAAGTGAGTAGGAGGTGAGTCACTAGGATCGCTTAAATTCAGTGCTCCCACCGAATCCAATCCTAGACATGCGTATAATGATTGCCACATCCCTTGCTCAGTAACAACTCACAGGGTTGTTTAGGAATTATTAAATCTTATGTATTATTTGTTGGGGTTCGATAACCCTAGGGTTCAACAATTCCTTATTCTAATAGTCTACGTTCCCAACTTACTCTTCCACCCCTATCAAGTATTCACAAAAATAGATAGAATTACTTACCTGAGCGGATAGGTGCCGGAGACTCGGTGCCATGCTGTTCGAACCATAAACAATTTCCCAAAACATTCTAATAAGGCCTACTAACAAAACATTTTGGGCCTTGGGCCCCCACAGCCGAGTTTTGAACCTGGCTCTGATACCAAAAATGTAACACCCCAAACCCGGCCCATTAGTCTTGACCAGATCTGGTATGTCACGGAGTAAAATGATTTAAAATATTTGAGAGTCTGGTGAAAACTTGTTAAAATATGGCCAAGGTATTAAAACGGGTTTGATAAAACTCAGTTGGGATTATTTTCATAAACATGGTTGAGAAACCCTTTGAAAACGTTTGATCATGTAAAATCCTAAAATTTGTCAAGGTTATAGTTGACTTGGTGTATTTTTTTACCCAATGGTAACATCTTTGAAAACCTGTAGAAGTTATTGAGTTTGAAAAAGTTACTTTTAACCAGTTCACATAACATTTATAAATTTCATTTGTAATATAACATAGGAAAAATAAACAATAAAATAAACATCCAAATACTAATTAGTGGCCTTATTACAAACCAAAATTAAAAGACTTAGAAAATAAATGAACTAAAACTGATTTAAATAAGGTTCCAAATCTGAGAAACAAGCATGGCCGCCTCGAGTTCTCCCCGGCTCCATCTCCGCGATCTACTCATCTGCAAAATAGTAAGGGAAGAGGTGAGTCACCAAGACTCAGTGTGTAAATTGCCCACCCGAAAATACAACTCATACACAAATTATTAATAACATGCAACCATGCAACCCCACTAACCATCCGTACTCCTTTAACTACCACGTGTGGTCAAAACCACTGATGGTCAAAACCACTGGTGACTAGAGTCACAAATCAAATGATAGGGCCAACCCATCGTGTGGTCAAAACCACTGATGACCATAGGTCACAAATATCATAATGTGGTCAAAACCATGGTGGTACCAAACCACTGGGACTTAGTCACAATTTAACAACGGTGTGGTCAAAACCACTGGTGACCGAAGTCACAATAAATCCGATGGGGCCAACCCATCTTGTGGTCAAAACCACTGGTGACAGTCCATAGAAATTATCCCCCTCCTCTCATTAATCCCACCATCATCATGCTTACATAACAATGATCATATAACATGCATTTATGTATAGCATAGCATTTAACAACATGTGATGGCATACTCAAACATACATTACAGATCACAAAATTGGGGACTTACTCGAAATCCAATCTTATGCCCACAAGCAAATTACTGGCAAAAAGATTAAAAGGCAACAATATGGCAATGTTTATTAATAAAGTGTGTAAAGAGTTTTACACACCTGTTACCAACGAAATTCCTAGATCCCGAAGATTCGATCTACGGCGCTAGATTTTTGACCCTATAATCGGCCAACAATAGGGTTAGGGACTTAGGCCTATTCGGCCAAACCAAATAATCCCGAAGGATATGTTGTACTTGAAATAACACTCACCTTGGTTACTGATTTGGTCTCCTACCAAATCCCGAAACTACGCTTGTTCCTAAAATCGTTGAATCCATATATGACACATGTTAGTTTCAACTTTAGGCATTAATTCTTAACAAATGGCCCTTGGCCGAATCTTACTAATCACTTACCAACCTTACTGAAATCCCGGAAAGCCACTCCTATCCTTTGAAATTATCGAAATCCCTATATGTCACTTTGTAAAAAATAGCTATAAGCAAATCTATGGAAAGTGGCCTATGGCCGAATAGTGTATGTGCCTCACCTTTGAAGAATCAACTTTCGATAAGCTTCGTCAATGCACCTTACTGTTAACTACAACAAAGAAATACCATCTTGTGATCTTATGAATCATTCGGCCATCCCAAAAGAGAAGAAACAACCTGATTACCCTAAGGAAGAAATACTTACCACAATGCCACTTGGAGAACTACAAAAGAAAAGTTGATGACCCCAAGAGATTTGGCCAACACAAGATGGAAGGTGCAATTTTTAGTAAAAGAGAAGGGGTAGGTTCGGCTAAGTAAAAGAAAAGAAGAGAGGGATTTTGGAGAATTTTGGCAAATAAGGCTAGGGAGAATTCGGCCAGCAACCAAATGCAAAAAGAAAAGAAACTTGCTAAGAGAATTTCGGCACACTCTTGCTAAACACAAAATCGAATATGGATAGCTCTAAGGAGTCCTATATTCGGCCATCTCCCCACCTATTGTGATAATTTTTGGCTTTTAATTATCAAAAGATAAAGCATGATTTATCTTCATTCAAAATAAAAGAAGAATAAACTAACAATATTACTCTTTCCAGCCGAAAATTTAAAGGAAAACAAAGTTTATCCTTATCACCTTAAGAGTCCAAAATCAAGCCATTACTTCCTCTCCCATTCACGCCAACTTCCAAAAAAAATAAAATGCCAAACTGTTGCTCCCTTGGTTCGAACTTGGGACCTAAAGGAGCAATCTGCCGCAGCCCCTTACAACGCCCCAAGCCACTCTTCCTCATCGACTTTCATGTCATAAAACCTCGACATTTATTCTTAAGGCCTTCCTAGGCCGATGCCCTTCCTAAAGCAAAAGAAAATAGAACTCCCCAGGCGCATTCTCAGTAGCTCTAACCCAAGACCTCCGCCCATTGTCACCTCCAAGCTCCTAAGTGGCACCCCAAGCCACTCCACCAAACGACTTTCATGTCCAAACCTTACCCACAAAATCTATTAAGGCCTTCCAACTTGCCCCTTTCTTTAACGCCCCAAAAAGCCCAAAAACAAAAGGCATCCCCCCTTGTAACTCCCAAGACTCGAACCTCCCCCCTTGAAGCTCCCTTTGACGCCACCTTCATAGCACTTAAGTGGCGCATGAAAGCCACTTAGCCAAGCTATTCCTTGTGTCATGTTTCTCCCGAAATTCCTCTTAACCCCTATCTCCTAGCTCCCTCCTTTTAAACACTTGAAAAGAAATTTTTAGATCTAAGTCCGACCTAGTTTGGGGTTATGACTAGACCCTAACACATGTCTAGCAAACATAGAATTCATTTCTTCAAGCACACACATGAGAAAAATAATTAAATTACAAACAACCCCTAATTTAGGATGTTACAAAGACCTTACATCAACAACAAGAGAATTAGCCTAATTTACAGAAGAGTTAGAAGTTGTAACATGATTAGGTGAAGACCATACATGTTATCAAAATAGAAATTAGGTTTTGTTTTCTGCCCTAATAAGTTGTGTGCTAATTAACTATTTGAATTGTATGGCTAAGATTCAAAAGTAGAAGACACGATGAGATCATTCAACCACTTCATGAAATCATTTTATCACTAATCATTTGCGCTTAAATCTTGTAAATGTAAACTCTAAATTATATAGATTTTTTATAGCTATTTATATCACCATTTTACTTAGAATTTATGTTAATAGTATTTGGTATTTAATTGGGTGATATTTGTTCATATTGAGACAATCAGCATAATTTTATTAAAGTATGCAATTTTATGAATTTATGTATTAAATCTTGCATAATTTAACTATCTTATGTTACATAAGTGCTTTAATTGTTGTAGTGGGACCATTGGATTAATAAGTGTGGGAGATTATTTAAATCAAACATGGACATGAGTTACAATCCACCTCAATTGGATGGTAAAGACAACAAATTGAGTCAAGAGAAGTCAATTTGATCCAATTGAACTTGTCTTGTTGAGAAGAGATAGTCTGATAATTATTTGGGACACAAAGCCATTCAAGTAGGGGAAAAGTACTCCAAATTTGGCAAGCCATCAAGAACAACCCAAATAAACTTTGGGATAATTAATTTGGAAGCCCTTGCATTTGTGAAAGAATTAGAAATCAGCCCCCAACTAATACCCAAGAAACTGCCCAACCCCTTGCATGATTCATGCATGAAGTTAAGCATGAATCAAGCAACCATCTGTGGGTCACCGGGACACCCTTGGCATAGCGAAAAAATTATTTCGGGGATCCAAACCATGAATCCATGCATGAGGAATGAATTAGGCAGAAAAGGTTTGAAAAATATACCTTTCTGATCGCTGAAATCGAGCTTTAAAATTTATAAATAAAATGATCAAACCTAGAAACTAACTCTGACAACGACTTAAAGGCAAGTGTACCTATCGAACAGTAGTATAGCTTAGGCAAGACTGAATTATCGAACCCAAAGGAAAAGTACTAATACTCATTTTCTTTTTATTATTTAGCCTAAAATATGGAGTGGTTGGTTGATTTAATCTAGTTTAACGACTACTAAGCTAAAGACGCAAAGACAAAAAGAACGAATTGGGAAATAACTTGAAGAAACTCAATTGATTACGATGATGCCCTCAGGAAGAATCCACCTAGACTTCACTTGTTACTTATTACTGAATCATATGATTTCTTTACTTAGCTTGATCCATAGGACTCCCTAACCTATATTAAATCCTCTCTCGAGGCGAATAACGTCTAACCCTAGGTTAATTAGTGGAACTCTCATTCGCTTATAATAACCTCCAAGAATAGAAGTAAATCGATCAATGGATTCCATATTAGGTTTCACCCTAATCCGAAAAAATCTTGTAACCCTATCTCTAGGCGTTCGATTAACTCCGCTTAATTATGCTAGATCAACTCTTAAGCAGGGTCTATTCCTCCTCTACCTAAGCACATCAGATTTGGATTAAGCAACCTAATTAAGAACAAACTAAGTATTTATCATATAATTCAGAAAATAATAAAAAAATTCATCTAGATTTCATCCCCTTCAGGAATCTGAAGGGTTTAGTTCATAATGAATAAAAACATCTCAAGAGAAAAGATAAAACAAAACATAAGGAATCCCCAAAACCCCCTAGAGGAATTGAAGGAGATATTCGCCATCTTGAGTAGATTTCTAGCTCTTCGAGATGGATCTTCTGGCTATCTTCGAGTGATTCCCACAAATGTGATCCTTTTGGCTCGGCTCCTTGGCCTAACTCACCACCCTCTTTCAAGATACACTTAGGGTGTTTATATAGGCTCTTGGAATGCTTTACTTGGCCTCTAAGTGTCCTAATTTAAGTCAGCTTCTTACTCGGTATTTGAATAAGCTTTGGAAAGTGTTTATTTGGCTCTAAGTATCCAAATCTGAGTGAAATTGCTCTCTCCCGTAACAGAGGCACGGCCATGGCACACGCCCGTGTAAATCGTGGTTGGGCCGTGTCACAATTCTG
Organism: Gossypium rotundifolium; assembly: GCA_025506655.1. Classification (NCBI taxonomy): domain Eukaryota; kingdom Viridiplantae; phylum Streptophyta; class Magnoliopsida; order Malvales; family Malvaceae; genus Gossypium; species Gossypium rotundifolium. Next base: position 60,696,953 of record CP106723.1, on the reverse strand, counting down.
TCGATTGGGGCACGGCCATGTAAATCGTGGCATGGCCATGTCTTAGTTAATTGTCGAAGCACGACCGTGTGGCTTGAAGTCCAGGTCGTGTCCATTTTCTTTTTTGGCCCAAATTGGCCCGTTTTAAGCCCTTTCTTGTTCTTTTCGTCCTCGGGTGCTTTCCTGAGTAGAAATATGAAAAGAAAGGATTAAAAGCACCTTTTTACATAAATCAGGGCTAAATCATCCTAAAAGAATACTAATTATGGGGTTAAAATATGTTACTTTTACGATTTATCACTTTCGTACTCTGAAAATAGGAAGGAACCACAGTTGTTTTAATCCCCTTCACACACTGTCGATCCAAAGCCACAGCAAAATCATCCTGGCTTCTACATAGTCCACCTTATTGCGATCAAACAAGCAAAACCTCTCACTAAACATTTTAGAGAGTTTTTTTCCAAAAAGAAGTGCGGTTGCTAGACCTAGGTTCCTTTTCTTTTGTGGTTAATCTTAGTTAACACTTTTTTGCATCCTAGGGTTTTATTTTATGATTCTTTTCCTTTTATTTAATATTCCGTAAAAAAAAAAAATTGGAATCCCCTTTTTGGTGCCAGAATATATATGAAAATATCACACTATAATATCCTTTCCAAAAGGATATTAATTTCCATATATATATTTTATGTTTGACCGAAATGAATTATTATAATACTTTATTTTAATAATTTTGGTAAATAGATCATAATTAATAATTTATATAAATCAAATTCATACATTTATTTCAATTATGTTCTCCATTATTGTATACCAAATTTGTACATATATTGTGTTCAGTATTTAACTGTCAAATTAAATTAATTCAGTAATTAATATTTAATAGCAACTGTGTTTAGTTTCTGTTTGTTTCAACCATAAGGTGTGACCCTGTAGGCTCCTATAACATTGGTAGTGTAACACCCCTTACCCGTCTCCGATTCTGGGACTGGATACGAGGCATTACCATGCATAACCTTGCTTGAACATGTAAACTCGGGCTATAAAATTTTGTTCCCTCTTAAAACTTTTCTTTCTTACAATTAACGTACATTTAATGGGCCTACGAGGCCTTAAATATACATCTGGAAGGTTTTGGAGTTCAACTGGAAACTTTCACTCTCCTTGAAAAATTTTGCCTAAACAGGGGTCACACACCCGTATGACCTGTGACACGCCCGCGTGGACAGGTCGTGTAGTCTCAAACGCCCATGTCCCTAGCCCGTGTAGAATTTATTTTCATTTTGAACCTACAGGCATTTTCACATGGCAGACACACCCGTGTCAGTGACCGTGTCCTTCACATGGCCTAAACACGCCCATGTCCTCACCCATGTGTGAAAACTAGGGGTATTATGTTTATGATGTCAGCAACCCCTTAAGAAGCACACAGCCTAGATACACGCCTGTGCGACGATTTGAATTCTCGTAATTAAAATGCAGGGACACATGGCCTATCAACACACCCATATGGGTTGATCGTGTGTCACACACGGCCTAGACACACATCCGTGTGTCTACCCTTGTGGACACTTAGAGGCTATTTTCCAAGCCTTTTTGCCACCCTGAAACATAGACTCATTCGTTTCATGACAAGTAGCACATATCATGGCAATTATTAAACTACTAAGAATCCTTAAATTATCATTCATTCCACCCATACTTTACTCAATTACTTGCATGAACATTCAATTCTTCAAACTCATCAACTTTATAATATAAACTTGGCAATATTGGCACAATTCATCTTGGCCATTTACAAAATGAGTGTGGAACATTAATAGCCAACCCTTTGACCTTCAAATATGACATGACACAAATTGATTAAGTTTCTATACATGCCATACTCAAAATGAATTAACTATACTATACCAAAAGAACGATTGATAGTGTGATCCGAGCTCTGACGTTTTATGATTCCCAAGCTAACTTGGCTAAACTACATGGAAAAGCGGAAAAGAGAGGGGTAAGCATATAGCTTAGCAATTTGCATGAAATTCTAAAACAACATAATTGCTCACATTAAATTCATACATCAATTGAAACAATGGCAACATAAGTCTCAAAAGCTTAAGCATACTCATCTATGCTTACTCATACTTATTCTTACCCATCTCATGCCACATTATGGGTTTATAACTTGTATTATCCCATGGTACCTGTATCACTTTTCACATAACTTAGCATATATACTGTTATGAGCATAAACTCAAATCTTTTTCATCCTTAATCATGAAAGAAGCTCAAAGTCATTCATAAATACTTTTGGCTCTAAACCATTTTTCATACTTAGCTCTTTGCCCATGAACTAATCAAATCATCGTGGGATATTCAAACTCATCATGCATAAATTTTGATGCCAACACCATATCCCAAATATGGTCTTACATGGGATCACCTATTGATGCCGATGCCATATCCCAGATATGGTCTTACACAGGATCTTATAGCTCTATGTCGAAGCCATGTCCCTGACATGGTCTTATAAGAAATCATCCTTTGGTACCGATGCCATATCATCGACATGGTCTTACACGGGATCTCCTTTATTCAATGCTATAACATGAGTATCCTCATTATTCGAATCTTTATCCGAAATTTTACTTAGCTTATTTTCACCATTTGCTCATCAAGGCTATGTCACTCGATTTTCATAGCTATATCATACATTATCATAATATTAAGTAGTTTCAAATATCGAACATTATGAAACTTTAACTTCATACAAACTTACCTCGATTCTCAAAATGTATATCGATATTTGATTTAGTCCTCGATTTTGTTCTTGCCTCAGTTTCGATCTGGATTTCGTGTTTCTTGATCTATAGTAATAATTTCACTTGTTAAATACACGCATTGACTACATCAACTCATAATTCATATTTTGGCAAAATTATAATTTTGCCCCAAAACTTTTACATAATTACACTTTTGCTCCTAGGCTCATAAAATAATTTTTATTCAACTTTCTTGCATTTCAAGCCTATCTGAATCATATTCTCAGCTATAACAACATCCAATTTTCACTATTTCCCTCATGTATCACCATTTCTACAACTTTTACAATTTAGTCTTTTTATGCATTTTTCATGAAAATCACTTAGAAAAAATATGTTTATCATACATCAAACTTTCATATTCTTCCATAAAACATCAAAGTACATGCATGTCATACATGGGTAAATTTTTGAACATAAACCCTAGCTCAAAATATAGCTAGAAATATCTAAACCGAGCTACGAGGGTCTCAAAAATATGAAGAACATTAAAAATGGGGCTAGGATGCACTTACTATCAAGCTTAGAAGTTGAAGAAACCCTAGCTATGTCTTCCTTGTGATTTTTAGCCAAGGGGAAGAAGATGGACACCATTTTTGACTTATTTTCCCTTTTTATTCTTTTATTAACCGAATGACAAAAATGCCCTTAATGATCCTTTCTTGAGATTTTTTCTTCCCATGTCCATTTTTGTCCATCATCAAATATATTGGTCTAATTGCTAAATAAGGACTTCTAGTAATTTTTATAATTCTATTTCATACTTGAATCTTCTAGAATTTCATATTCTCTACTCTTTGCAATTTAGTCCTAATGGACAATTTAGTCACTAATTAATAAAATTTCTTCATAAAATTTGTCACACAATCGCGCAAATCCTAATAAGCCTCATATTCTACTGTAGATTTATGGTCTCGCAACCACTATTTCGACTAGGCCCTAAGTCAAGCTAATACAATTCTCCCCCTTATGGATTTTCGTCCCCGAAAATCTTACCAATGAAAAAGTTTGGGTATTGATTCCTCATAGCCTCCTCGCGCTCCCATGTAGCCTCTTCTACCCCATTTTTTTGCCACTATACTTTCACAAGGGCTATACTTTTATTCATTAGTTGCTTGACTTCCCGAGCTAGAATCTTAATCGGTTATTCACCATATGTCATGTCAGGTTGAATCTTAACCTCTGTCGGTGTAATCACATGCGAAGGGTCTAATCCATAGCATCGAAACATAGACACATCAAACATATCATAAATCTTCTCTAATTTAGATGGTAAAGACAAGCGATAGGCTACCGGTCCTATCCTCTCGGTGATCTCATATGGTCCGATAAATCGCGAACTCAATTTGTCTTTCTGGCTAAATCTAAGCACTTTCTTCCACGGTGACACTTTCTAGAATACTCTATCACTGACTTGATACTTGATCTCTTTTCTCTTCAAATCCGAGTAGGATTTTTGTCTATCAGAAGCAGCTTTTAAAAAATCTTGAATCACCTTTATTTTCTCTTCGATTTCTCTAACCAAATCAACCCTGGATCTAGTTTTCCTTACGTTCAGTCCAATATAAAGGTGTTCGACACTTATACCCATACAAAGCCTCATAAGGCGCCATTTTCAAGCTTGATTGATAATTGTTATTGTAGGTGAATTCTACCAATGGTAAGTACTTTTCCCAGCTGCCCTGAAACTCAAGAACAAAACATCTGGGTATATCTTCGAGAACTTGTATCAACCTCTCCGACTGGCCGTCGATTTAGGGGTGAAAGGTCGTACTAAAATTCAACTTTGTGCCCAAGGCCTCTTCCAAAATCTAGACATAACTCTCAGATTTCTATCTGATATATTGATAAAGGCACTCCATGTAGCCTAACAATCTCTGAAATATAAAAGTTTGCCAACTTATCAAGTGAGTAGTCGACACTCATTGGTATGAAATGGGCTGAGTTCGTAAGTCTATGGACTATGACCCATACAACATCCTTTTTGTTTGGTGTCAACGGCAAACCTGTTACAAAATCTATACTAATTCGGTCCCACTTCCACTCGGGCACCATAATAGGTTGAAGCAAACCCGAGGGTACTTGGTGTTCAGCCTGTACTTGCTGACAAATCAAGCATCTTGTCACAGACTCAGATATATCTTTTTTCATATCGACCACCAATACTATTTTTTCAAATCATTATACATCTTAGCGCTACTCAGGTGTACAGACAGGCATCCATTATGTACCTCATGCAAAACTTTACAAATGAGCTCATCATTTCTTGGTACACAAACTCTGTCTCTAAACATCAAACATTCGTCTAAGTTGATCCGAAAGTTAGACTCAACACCTAACACGCACTGAACTCTTTTGGCTTGCAACTCACTGTCATCTTTCGGAGCCTCATAAATCTCTTGAAAAAATATCGGTCTAACCCTCAACATGGATAGAATGGAGCCATCATCGAGAAAAGCCAGCTGTGTATTCATAACCCTAAAAGAAAATAGGGATTTTCTACTCAAGGCATCGACGACTACATTTGCCTTTCCCAGGTGGTAGTCAATAACTAATTCATAATCTTTTATCAACTCTAATCATCTTTGTTGCCTTAAATTCAACTCCTTCTGAGTCATCAAGTTATCCGACATTTTTCATCATACAAATGGTGTCTCCAAATCTTCAATGCAAAAACAGTAGCAGCCAGCTCTAAATCATGTGTCGAATAGTTCTTCTTGTGTGGCTTTAACTGCTTAGAAGCATATGTTATCACCTTGCCTTCTTGTATAAGTACACAACCTACTCCATTTAAGGATGCATTGCTGTATATCACAAATTTTTTCTCGATTCAGGTTGTACTAGAACTGGAGCCTCTGTCAACATTGCTTTTAATTTCTCAAAACTTTGTTGGCACTTTTTCGTCCATTCAAACTTTACGTTTTTCTGTAATAGCTTTGTCACTGGAGTCGCTATCATAGAAAACCCCTTAACGAACCGCCTATAATGGCAGTTTGGCCTGAAAACTCCTAACCTTAGATGCATTTTTCGACAGTTTCCAATCAACAATGGCTGAAATTTTACTTGGGTCGACTTTGACTCTATCTCTTGAGACAATGTGTTCCAGAAATCCAACTTCCTTAAGCCAAAATTCACTTTTGCTAAATTTGGCATATAACTGATTATCTCGTAAAATCTATAAAACGGTCCTCAAGTGTTCGGCATGTTCATGCTCATCACGGGAATATATTAATATGTCATCAATGAAGACGACCACAAACTTATCTAAGTATGGCCGAAAAATAAGGTTCATTAAGTCCATAAACACCGCAGGGGCATTTGTTAAACTGAAAGGCATGACTAAAAATTCATAGTGCCCATACCTCATTCGAAAAGCCGTCTTCGGCACATCTGAGTCTTTCACTCTTAACTGCTAATAACTGAACCTCAAGTCTATCTTGGAAAACACAGTGGCACCCTTTAATTGGTCAAATCAATCATCGATCCTTGGTAATGGGTACTTATTCTTCACAGTAACTTTATTAAGCTGCTGGTAATCTATACATAATCTCATGGAACCGTCTTTCTTTTTCACAAATAACACTGGAGCACCCCACGGAGAATAACTTAGTCTTGCAAAACCTTTTTCGTTAGCTCTTGCAAATGTGCCTTCAATTTCTTTAACTCCATTAGAGCCATTCTGTACGAAGCAATTGATATAGGTACAGTACGAGGAGCTAACTCAATACCAAATTCAACCTCTCTAACAGGAGGCAATCCTGGCAATTCTTCGAGAAAAACATCTTGGTACTCACATACTATCATTCAGATTCAATCTTTAACTCAGTTTCTTTAGCATTCATCACGAAAGCAAGATATGCCTCATACCCTTTTCTTACATACTTTTGAGCTGACATGTGAGAGATCACTACCAGCAATCTATACTGTTCATCTGATTCAACATGAAGAGTGTCTCCATTTTCACACCTCAACTAAATATATTTCTTTCCACAATTTACTGTCACATCATGAATGGTTAACCAGTCCATACCAAGAATTATATCAAATTCATCAAATGGTAATAGCATGAGATTTGCCTTAAAACAATGACCTCTAATAATCAATGGGCAATCTTTACATACCTTGTCAACTAGCACACTTTTTCCTAAAGGATTAGACACCTTTATCATAAATTCTATAGACTCTACGGGCATATTCATTCTAGATATTAATTTCATGCAAATGTATGAATAGGTAGATCTCAGATCTATTAAAGCAATAACTTTAGTATCATGAAGAGAAAATGTACCCGTAATCACATCAGGGGACGACGCCTCTTCGCGAGCGCGAATGGCATAGGTCCTTATAGGCACTCTACCCTCAAATCTTACGGCCTACTTTCTCTGTACATTCTTACTACTTACTGCACTTCTCAGGTTTCTCTGTGGTCTTCCTCTAGTAGTGCCTCTCGGTCTTGCATTTTAAGGTTTCTCTTTCTCATCCACCTCATAGAAATTTCTAATAAAATGATCTAGAGACCTACACCTAAAACAGGCCTTTTCATTTGCTCGACATTCGTTGGTATGATGTTTGCCACACAGTGGGCACTTCGGTAGGCCGAGCGTTGCCAACACTAGCAACTGATGTGGTCTGGGCTTTAAACCTTGAGTAATGCTTACTCTTACTTTTGTTTGAAAACCCGACTAAAGTAGCTAATTGGGTAGAAAAATCTCTCGACTTCTTGGACGAGGACTGAAATGACTTACTAAATTGTCTCTTTCTTGAGTCACGAGACTCCATCTCAACTTTTCTTTTCTCTTTCACTAATTCCTTAGCCTTACAAGCCCAATCCACCAACACAACAAATTCCTTTAACTCAAGGGCACCAATAAATAATTTGAAATCTTCATTTAGTCCATCCTCAAACCTCTTACACATGATGGCTTCAGAGGACACACACTCTCGAGCGTACTTATTGAGCCTTACAAACTCGCGCTCATACTCAGTCACCGTCATCTTGACTTGTTTCAGTTCAAGGAATTCCTTTTTCTTCTGATCAATGAATTTTTGGCTTATGTATTTCTTCTAGAATTATTCTTGGAAAAACTCTTATGTAATCCTTTCCCTTGGTACCACCGACACAAGAGTATTCCACCACTGATAAGCAGAACCTCTCAGAAGGGAGACTACACATTTCATGCACTCTTCAGGTGTGCACGATAACTCGTCAAATACCCTGATGGTATTTTCAAGCCAAAATTCAGCTCTTTTCGGATCATCATCTTTACTAGCCCAGAATTCCTAGGCTCTTTATTTTTGGATTCTATCAATTGGAGGCTTTTCTCTTCTCACTACTTCTACCACTTGGGGAGTTACATGTGTAGGTTGAAGAATAGATGGGGTGGAGGAGGTTGAGCATTAGGATTTGCTCGAATGTACTCAGTGTACCAGTCGCTCAACATACGGAGAAAGGCTTTTTGGGCCTCTTCTCCTTAACCCAAAGTCTCGGGTCAACTCTCTACTGGCATGGTCCCTTGTGCAGGAGCTGGCGCATTACTTATAACATCATTGGCTGCAACTCGGTTGGGATCAGGATCAATTGACTATATGATAACACAATTCAAATCATCAGGAGTCATCACACTATCATTACACAAGTACTCTTACGTATGGAATGTATAGCTAGACTCACACTCACGTTACGTTAGTCTAAGAATCGACTAAGCCATAGCTCTGATACCACTAAATGTAACACCCCTTACCCATCTCCGATGTCATGACTGGATACGAGCCATTACCATGCTTAACATGGCTTGAACAAGTAAATCGGGCTATAAAATTTCGTTCCCTCTTAAAAATTTTCTTTCTTACTATTAATGTACATTTCATGGGCCTACGAGGCCTTAAAAATACATCTAAAAGGTTTTGAGTTCAACCAGAAACTTTTACTCTCCTTGAAAATTTTTGCCTAAACAGGGGTCACACGCCTGTGTGACCTGGGACATGCCCGTGTGGGCAGGCCGTGTAGTCTCACACGCCCATGCCCATATTCCATGTAGAATTTATTTTTATTTCAAACCTACAGGGGTTTTCACACTGCCGGACACATGCCCGTGTCAATAACCCGTGTCCTTCACACGGCCTAGACATGCTCGTGTCCTCACCCGTGTGTAAAAACTAGGGGTATTCTGTTTTTGACGTCAGCAACCCCTTAAGAAGCACACGACCTAGGCACATGCCTATGTGATGATTCAAATTCTCGTAATTAAAATGTAGGGGACACACAGCCTATCAACACACCCATATGGGTTGACCGAGTGTCACACACGGCCTAGACACATGCCCGTGTGTCTACTCGTGTGGACACTTAGAGGCTATTTTCCAAGCCTTTTTGCCACCCTAAAACATAGACTTATTCGTTTCATCACAAGTAGCACATATCATGGCAGTTATTAAACTTCTAAGAATCCTTAAATTATCATTCACTCCACCCATAGTTTACTCAATTACTTGCATGAACATTCAATTCATCAAACTCATCAACTTTATAATATAAACTTGGCAATATTGGCCAATTCATCATGGCCATTTACAAAATGAGTGTGGAACATTAATAGCCAACCCTTTGACCATCAAATATGACATGACACAAAATGATTAAGTTCCTATACATGACATACTCAAAATGAATTAACTATACTTTACCAAAAGAACGGTTGATAGTGTGATCTGCGCTCCGACGTTCTATGATCCCCGAGCTAACTTGGCGAAACTACAAGGAAAAGGGAAAAGAGAGGGGTAAGCATATAGCTTAGTAAGTTTGCATGAATTCTAAAACAACATAATTGCTCACATTAAATTCATCCATCAATTGAAACAATAACAACATAAGTCTCAAAAGCTTAATCACTACAGCAAAATAGACTTTTTGCGGCGTTTTTAGTGGCGTTTTGAGAAAAACGCCGCAAAATTTAGACTTCAGTGGTGGTAAATAGAAAATACTGCAAAAGATTGAGCTATAGCGGGTTTTTTACAAAAACGCCGCTAAAGGTAAGCAATATCGGCGCTTCTTCCCAAAATGCCGTAAAACATTTTTTATTTCAAAATAAAATGATGTCGTTTTAATTACAATATAAAAATTGTAAAAAATTTGCGACGTTTAAAAACGCCGTTAAAGATGAAGTTATAGCGTCATTTTGTTTAGAAACGCCGCTAAAAGAACATTAATAGCAACGTTTGCATACAAAACGCTGCAAAATAATTTTTATTTAAAAACAAAATGATGTCGTTTTAATTAAAATATAAAAACTGTAAAAATTTAGAGCAAAAACGCGGCTAAAATTCAAAGCAATAGCTCTTAAAATGCCGTAAATTAAATTTTTTTCAAAAAGGAAATGGCGTCGTTTTGACATCAATATAAAAATTGTAAAAAATTAGCGGTGTTTTTACCTAAAAGACACAGCAATAGTAGCCGCAAATTAAATTTTTTTCAAAAAGGAAACGACGTCGTTTTTACATCAATATAAAAATTGTAAAAATTCGCACAGCGTTTTTACCAAAAAAAACCTCTAAAAGACACAACAATAGCGGTGTTTTATCTGAAAGCACCACAAATTATTTTTTTCAAAAGGAAACGGCGTCGTTTTTACATCAATATAAAAATTGTAAAAAAAATTACGGTGTTTTTGCCAAAAACGCCACTAAAAGTCAGCAATAACGGCATTTTTTGGCTAAATATAAGCATTAGCGGCGTTTTTATCCAAAACGCCACTAAAAGTTACCTTTATTAAAAGCTTATTTCAAAATAAAAAAAGCACTGTTTTGATCACTGTATAATAATCAAGTTTATTTTACGTTTAGTTTTTATGGTTTTTGCCTTAGACTTTAGGGTTAAGCGTTTACGATGTAGTGTGTAAGGTGTAGGTACTATGGTTTAAGGTTTAAGGTTTATAATTTAGGATTTTAGTTGTTTGAAGTTTATGGTTTATGGTTTAATGTTTAGGGTTTAGGGTTTTGCTTTTATATGTTTATAATGGTTTATAGTTTAGGGTTTCAATGTTTACGGTTGGGTAGTGTTTGGAGTTTAGGGTTATGTGTTTAGGGTTTTAGGGTTTCAAGGGTTTAGGGTGTAAGGTGTAGGTCGTATGGTTTGTGAGTTTAGGGTTTAGGTTTTACAATTTATGGGTTTTAAGGATTAGGGGTTAGGATTTAGATTTTAAGTTTTAGGGGTTTAGGGGTTTAGAGGCCGACTTAGGGTCTGTATTTAAACAAATTGATGTTGTATTGCTCGTTGCATTCTGATCCATCATCCAAGTGGCCATCATGTATTATTTTGAAAACTCATACACTCTTTTATCCTCTTAGGTCTATTATTTAACTAATTTCTTTATATTAATTAAAATAAAATTTATTTGTAATTTAATTTTTAAAATATTCAAAAAAGTAATGACACGAGAAAAATTTAGAACTAATAACATTGAAAATATATGTTAAAAATGTAAAAATTAAAATACTATTATTTAAAATACTTTTAAAGTTTTTTGGGTATATGACTTATTATTGTTTAAATTATGTATTAAATAATTTACTATATAATGGTAAAAGAGATAATTGTAATTTTAATATATTAAAATTATCAATATATTTTAAATTATTTAAGAAATAATAGGTAAACTTTATGTATAATAAAATTTTAAAAAATTGTAAAAAAATGAAGTATTGTAAAAAATTGTAAAAAAATTGCAAAAACTCATTTTATATTAGGTTCAAGTATTAGCGGCGCTAGGGTAAAAGCGCCGCTATAAGTAAGCAATAGCGGCGTTAGTTTAAAAAACGCCACAAAGTTTTTTTTTTTTTTAGCAAAACAACGCCGTTTCTTTGTGTTGGGTTTTATTCAGTTTTATGACCCAAAATCCCTTAGTGTCTTCACCTTATTTTCACAACCCCCAAATTCCCAAAAATCAGAATCCTCCTCAAATCCTCTCCTGCTTTGCCTTCGATTGTCCATTCTTCCGCATAGCGTCGGCCTTCATCTGCCTCGTTGCCAGTCGCTGTCGTCATCGACCAACGTGTAAGTCGCCATCACCATTTTTTTATTTTCTTCAGTCTTGACAGTAGAAAAAGAAATTATTTTCATGGCTACCAAGCTCTCCTTGACATTCTTATTCCCTGTAGAGAAATCCCAAAACCAAGAAAATCAAAATCGGGAGTTCCACAGCTAAATTGTTGTAATGGGTATGGGTTTTCCAAGAACAACTCAGGCTTTAGAGGACAATTATCGATGAAAGTGAATGCTGTCCAAGATGAAGCAATTCAGTCTTCAAATTCGAAAACTATCCTTCTTTCCCAAACAATTCCTCCTTCTTCCTCTAAGCTTGTTCTTGTCATAGGCGCCACCGGTGGTGTCGGTGAGCACCTCCTTTTCTTTTTCCCTTTATTTTTTACATTTGTATAATTCTATTGTATTTGCTTATTTGGAGCTATTACTTGTAAATGTCTTGATTGAACTGTGCATTTGGCTAAGTTTAATGTTTAGAAAGTATCCGTAGTATTCTCTCTTTCTTTCTTTTTTTTTTTTTTGAATTCCCTACTGCTTTTTCATTTCATCACATATTTAGACAAGAATCTAGGCTATAATCTTCCAAATATATCAGACTAATTAGAAAACAAAATTGCCAATATTGGTGTCGACTATCTACAATTTATTAGTTATTTTTGCTTTCTGCAATTTATTAGTTATTTTTTTCTGTTTTACCAATTACTGAATTTCTTTGTAGCATTATTACTGAATTTCTTTGTAGCATTTACTTTTTTTTTTACACTTAATACCAATTCTTACGTACTTCTTTTATATAAGATAACATAATATAGTTATTGATATATTTTTGGGCGATCCTTTTTTCCTAATTTCTGTCATGTATAACAGATAAGTTGAATTAGTCGATATAGTAGAAAGTTTGAGCTCAATTCAACTGCAAAACATGGTAGAAGCTCAAGCTTGATTGAGTTTTGATTGGCATACATGAGTTTCAGATGTTCTGAAAATTACTTTTGCATGGCTCTGGTTAAGTAGGATAATTATACTGTTTTAGACATATCATACGTTGGTATTTCTTTTACCATTATATAGTAAATTAAGGTCCTAAACTGTAACACCCTAAAAATTCGAGTATTTATATATTGCATGATTTGGTGTTTAGATTTTAAAGAAAAATTTCTTACTTTTATTTTCGTGCTTATTGAAGTCCTAAAGAAGAGTATAGCATAATTTGGATAAGGAATAAATTTAATATTTGAGAATTTATTGAAGAGAAGCAAGTGTCATTAATACTTAAGTTAAATTAAGTGTTAATGAGTGACATAAGTTGAGTACATGGCATGTTGGTGTTGGCGCATGAGTTATAGCATGAGGGAGAGGTTGAATCCTTGTTTAGCATCTAGATGAATTTTTTTAATTTTGTGCACATGTATAGCAAGTGTCGGCCAAGAGCATATATGGTAAGTGTTGACCATGTTATTTTTGGTTAGTGTATCAAAGGATTAAGGAAATAGTTAACTTATGGCATGGAATCAAAAACTTAAGGAAAGATAGGGGGGACATAAGGCACATATCAAGGAAAAATTTTGGAAACAAAATCATGGCCAATTGACCATGTTTTTGGACGGCAACTTGGTATAGGGAGGGAGCCGAATTTTAGTGTTAGTTGGCTAAGAAATGAATTTTCTCTTTGGTCATTCCTAGCAACCTAGTGCAGAATTTTTCATCCCTCTTCTCAATTTTCCCCTTTGGCCGAAATTGAACCTTGGTAAAGCCAAATTCTTTTGACCATTTGGTCACTTTTGTTCATCTTTTGAGTTTTCTCTTGTGCTTCTTCTTAGTCTTAGAAATTGTTAGTACCAAAAGCCATTCTTTTTCCTTTCTTTTACCATGGCGAATGTACCTAACTCCTAAAATCCATCTTTTTCTTCTCTTCTCTTTGAAATCAAACAACATCATCACCATCTCTTCTTTCATATTTTAATTCTTTTCATTCAAAGTTTCTCCATCAAACTCTCTCATGGCCGAATGCTAGAGTGCCCATAGCCGAACCTTTCTTTTTCTTTCTTTGATCGGACATAGCCGAAATCTTCATCCATCACAAACACCTTTCTCAATCCTTTCTTTTCGATCATGGAAAATAGGTAAGGGATTCTTCTTTTCATTTTCGATTAATTAATAGTGTTATGGCGAATATTGATGGTGTTATGAAGGACTATTTGGATCGAAATAAGCGTTCGTTCTAATAACGTTTCATTCGTTATTATATAGTGCAATAACGGAAGACCGGAACTCAAGTGATCGGGAGAATCGTAGAAACGTTGGAATCGATTTATTGTGGTAAGGAAATCACATCCTTTAAAGCCTCTAGTACTATTTTGAAATTATTTTAGATTTAACTAATATTCCTTTGATCTTGAAGACTTTCAAAATAGGGAAGAAAAGGGCAGTGGTTAGTCGTATTAAGAGGGGCGGATCTGTAAATCCCCCATTTAAACGAAGAGCGATTTTGACAGTCTAGGATTTTCCACTAGGTTGCGGACCATCTTCCGAAGGGAGTCAATTATTTGAAGTGGTACGAACTTAGAGCCATTATCGTTGGTGGATTCTCGGTGACTAACGAACTAATAAGCGAGGAGAAGCGAAAATCGAAGTGATTCAAAATCAAGAGGTAAGATTTTGGATCTATTATCGATTAAGTATGTTTATCTGAAATAGTGTTCTAACGGATCGAAATATGTTTTAGGTGCCGAGGAGCGAGAAGGATTAGTACTCTCGGTATCGAGGTGTGTAACTTCACACTTTTTCTCGGGTTGGATGTCAATTTTGGTATTGAAATAAAATCGTAAAAACGACTAGATCGGTATAAAACGTAACAACTGATATTTTGATGAAAATACGTAAAAATGACTAAAATCGTGAAAATTACGAAAACGCCCTCGAGAAATTACTTGTTATTATGTAAATTGTATGTTTCGTGAAAATGGGTAGTAAAATATGCTAGATCGATAATTGGGCGAAAACTCATTAAATTGATAATCGGGCGAAATCTGTTTGGTTATAAATTAACGAAATCTCGCTAGATCGATAATTGGGCGAAAACTCATTAAGTTGAAAATCGGGCGAAATATCTGTATGAATGTAAATTGGCGAAATCTCGCTAGATCGATAAATGGGCGTAAACTCGTGAAATTGATAAATGGGCTAAAATGCTTGCTAGATCGTAAAATTGGGCTTAAGTTGATAAATAGTTAATTAGGCCAAAGTGTTATTTTGGGCCTTAATAAAGATTTGGAAATATTAACTCTTGTAATGGGCCTTTTAATAAAATTTTGTATGACCATAGTTTACTATTGCATACATATTGCATGGGTTGGGAAATGATGAAGAGAAGAAGGCACATTGCGAAATCTAGTTCGGTGGCTCGCCACAAAAGTTATAAATGGCTATTTGCCTCTAGTTGATGGCTCGCCACAAAAGTTATAAATGGCTATTTGCCTCTAGTTCGGTGGCTCGCCACAAAATAATAATTGGCTCAATGCCTCTAGTTCGGTGACTTTGTCACAATCTAGTTCGGTGGCTATGCCACAAAATATAATTGGCTTAATGCCTATGATTGGTGTGATGGCGGGGTGGGTTGACTTGATCCCCAGGTGTGATGGTTGGTGCGGGGTGTGTAGCGGATGGAATTAGGTTTGGGAGGAAAATTCATTTTCACATGCATGCTATTAATTATATTATTCATTATATTATTACTTGTTGCTTATGGGCTCAAGGCCTAAATCCATAATTTGAAAATCGGCCCAATGGACAAGTAAGTGAGTTATACCTGAGTTCTAAGTAACTCACCCCTTTAATTTTTCCATCTCGGGTAATGGAAATTGACGTGGACTTGGGCGAGGATGACTTTGTGGAGGCCATCTTTTGCAAAACATGGGTTTATTAAACTCGAACTTTTATTAAGTATTTTACTATTTTGGGTTATTGTAATAAGGGCCTCTATAAATAATTTATGGATTTTATGTGTGTTTGGTTTTAAACTATACTTTGGACTTTTAAATATGGGCTATGATTATATGATGTTTTATTAAAATAAATTTGGGTTTTCAAGTATATGAAATTCTTTTATAAATATTTTATTATTGTTAACTCTTAAATAAATTACCTAAGGGTTTTTGATAATACAATGTTAATAATGTTTTTCAACTAATGTTTTCTAATATTTATCAAATTAGAATACTCTTCTAATTTTATTAAATCTGTAAATAATATTGTAGTTTTCAACTTATTGAAGATTTTAAGATAGCTCGATTCATGTAATAAACCAAATCTAGTCTCAATGCATAGGACCGGGTTTGGGGTGTTACATTTAATGGTATCGAGCCGCTTCAAAAACTCTACGTGGTTTGGGTTATAAATAATTTCGTATGAAATCGTTCAATTATATTTTAAAGATCAGTATGGCACCACAAGCATCCGACAACAAGTCAAGTAAGTATTTATTGCTTAATGATTACTATGATATGATCATAGGAACACTCTAGAACTTCTAGTTTTAGATGTGAAAAATAACCGTAGAGAGTGAGACTATAGGATATGTTGTGAAAAAATAACTTTATATCTCAAATTTCATAAAATATCGTTAATAAACACCGAAACAAATTTTTTGATTCATAAAACTTGTAATTAGATAAAAACGAACAAGCTATCATGAGCACTAGAGGACGTGGTCGTGGACACGGTAGACGTGGCCGTGGTAGAGGCCGAGGTGCTACGACTGAAGCACCAAATCATATGCCGGAAGTGGACGCACTTGCGTCAATTGAAAGTGAGACGGGATCACGCGATCACATAGAAGAAGATAATGCATTGACTCAAGCAATGCTGCGAGTCTTGGAAAGGGTCGCTGGAACTAGAATTGGGCCAACAACTCGTGGGTCAATTTCAGAGCGACTTAAGTCAAATAATGCAGAAGTTTTTAGAGGAGTCTCTGGTGTAGCTCCGAATGTGGCTAAATACTGGCTCGAAGCTGTAGAACGGATTATGGATGATATGGAATGCACTGTCGAGCAAAAACTGAGAGGAGTTGTATCCTTATTAAGAGATGAGGCGTATCAGTGGTGGCTCACTGTTCGAGAAGGCACCAAGTCGCTGCGATTAATTAGGAATTCTTTAAAGCGCCTTCCAAGGAAAATACGTTGGAGCGAAGTTATGTAGACTTCGAAGGAAAGAGTTTGAATCTTGTCCAAGGAAGTAAGACCGTGGCGACATATGAAGTCGAGTTTTACGTCGAAGTTTGTTATGCGGACAATTGTAGCAACAGATCACGAACGTTGTGTGCGTTTGAGGATGGACTTAATGATGAGTGAGGTTCGATTGCTCCACGAAAGTTAGAAAATTTTCCACTCTTGTGGAGAAAGCCAAAATAGCCGAGGAGGCTAAGAATTGAATGGCGAGAACCGAGAAAGATTCCGAAATAAGAGAGAGACACAGCAGTCTGGTTCTTCAAAGAGATTCTAGAAAAGACCTCGGAATGATGAACCAGTTCAAGATAGAACCCCGGTAGCAAATAATCGAAGTCGAGATTGCACTGAGTGTGGGAAAAGACATTTTGGAGAATGCTGGAGGAAAACGGGCGCATGCTACAAATGCGGTTCAATGGATCATCAGTACAAAAATTGTCCTCGATGTATGGATACAACTCAAGAGGTTCGTAATAATGATGCACAGCCGGCCAGAGGTAACCAGAAGCCACCGAGAGGTCGTGGACCAGGTCGTAGTGGTAATGGGGTGGGCGTGGTCAAGGTGTCTTGGGTCAAGGCAATGGTCCTAGAGGAAATGCAGATGCAAAGGCGGCTGGGTGGTCTATCGAGTTAGGCCGCGAGGACGGCAATGCACTGATGTGATAACTGATACGTTCTTCATTTTGATGTACTGTTATTACCTTAATAGATATTGGCTCTACCCATTCATATGTAGCTAGTGCCATATCCGAAACCCTCAATTTAGAATCAAATTACCAAAATGAGATGATGATAATTAGTCCTTTAGAGCGATCGGTAATTGTTAATAAAATGTTTAAAGACGTGCCCTTGAAAATTCAAGAGGAGGTATTCTTAGCAAACTTGATGGAACTACCTTTCGGGAGTTCGATCTCATTCTAGGCATGGATTGGTTGGTTAAACATCAGACGCAAGTGGATTGTGCTGAAAAGCGAATGTCAGTAAGAACTTCGGATGATAAGGAAGTCATAATGATTGGTGAGCGAAGGAACTATTTGGAAAATGTGGTATCTGCATTAAAGGCAGAGAAGTTGGTGCGGAAAGGAAATGGAGCATTCCTAGTCTTTATCTGTGCTTTGGATGCCAAAGAGTTATCTGTGAATGATGTGAGGACGGTGAAGGAATTTCCCGATGTATTTCCTGAAGAACTTCCTGGTATACCTCCAGATCGGGAAGTAGAATTTGGCATTGAGCTTTTGCCTGGGATAGCTCCAGTGTCCATTGGTCCTTATAGAATGGCACCGAAGGAGTTGGCTGAGCTTAAGGCTCAAATTCAAGAATTGTTGGATCGAGGATTTATTCGACCAAGTGTGTCTCCGTGGGGAGCACCAGTTTTGTTCGTCAAGAAGAAGGATGGATCGATGCGTATGTGCATTGACTACAGACAATTGAATAAATTGACGATCAAGAATCGGTATCCTCTGCCGAGAATTGACGACCTGTTTGATCAATTAAAAGGAGCTTCAGTTTTCTCCAAAATTGATTTAAGGTCGGGTTATCACCAGCTCAAGGTGAAAGAAGTGGACATTTATAAGACGGCATTTCGGACACGTTACGGACACTATGAGTTTGTAGTGATGCCGTTTGGACTAACCAATGCACCAAATTGCATTTATGGACATGATGAACCGAGTCTTTCAACCATATTTAGATCGGTTTGTGGTAGTGTTCATAGATGACATATTGGTTTATTAGAAATGAGGAGGAACATGACCAGACATTTGCGGATAGTATTACTGACTACTTCGTGATAAACAATTGTATGCCAAATTTAGTAAATGCGAATTTTGGCTAAAGGAAGTGACTTTCCTTGGTCATGTAGTATCGGTAGAAGGAATAAGGGTGGATCCTCGAAAATTGAGGCTATTCGGATTGGAAACCACCGGCATCGGTGAGTGAAATTTGAGTTTCTTGGGTTTGGTTTGGATACTATAGGCGTTTTGTAGAGGGTTTTCGTTGATTTGTTGCACCCTAACTAAAGCATTGCGAAAGGGAGCTCCGTATATTTGGACCGAAAAGCGACAAGAGAGTTTCGAGAAATTAAAGAAGATCTGACGAAGCTCAGGTTTAATTAATAGGAGGTGGAAAAGAATTCACTTGTTTATTGTGATGCGTCTCACACGGGTTTGGGTTGTGTGTTGATGCAAAATGGAAAGGTGGTGGCCTATGCTTCTCGTCAATTGAGACCACACGAAGTAAACTACCCTACGCATGATTTAGAGTTAGCTGCTGTTGTCTTTGCTCTAAAGATTTGGAGGCACTATCTCTATGGTGAGAAGTCAATAATCTACACGGATCACAAGAGTCTTAAATACCTCTTTACCCAAAAGGAGTTAAATTTGAGACAAAGAAGATGGGTAGAATTATTAAAGGATTATGATTTCTCAATCGAATATCATCCTGGAAAGGCTAACGTGGTAGCTGACGCGTTAAGTCGTAAGATAGTATCTGATTTAAGAGCATTGTTTGCCCATTTGAGTCTGTACGAGGACGGCAGTTTGTTAGCAGAACTTCAGATGAAGCCTCTGTGGCTGGAACAAATCAAGGAAAAACAGACATCAGATGAGAAGTTGGGACCTTTATTTTGGCAAGTTGAAAATGGTGAAATCGAGGATTTTAGAATAAACACGGAGGGTGTGTTGTGTTTTCGAGGAAGAGTATGTATGCCTAAGGACTCAGATCTGAGGCAAATGATTCTACGGGAGGCGCATAGTAGCCCTTATGCTATGCATCCCGGAGGAAATAAGATGTATCGAGATCTCCGTGAACGATATTGGTGGCGTGGTTGAAGCGTGAGATTTTAGAATTTGTGGGAAAATGTTTGACTTGTCAGCAAGTGAAGGCAGAACATCAATTACCGTCTGGATTGTTACAACCGATAAAGATTCCTCTTTGGAAATGGGAGCGGATAACTATGGATTTTGTTAGTGGGTTACCGTTAATACCTACTAAGAAAAATTCTGTATGGGTAATTATTGATCGGTTGATGAAGACTGCTCATTTCCTGCCAGTTCGTATGGATTATTCATTACAGAAGTTGGTGGCTGTACATATCCGAAATTGTGAGGTTGCATGGGAATTTGTATCTATTACATCGATAGGGACCCTAGGTTTACATCACGATTCGAAAGCTCTGCATGAAGCCTTGGGGACAAAGTTGAATTTCGATCGGCTTTTCATCCTCGATCGATGGTCGATCGGAGAGTAATTCGGATATTGGAAGATATGTTAAGAGGATGTATAATCGACTTGAGGGTAGTTGGGAGGATTATCTACCATGGCGTAATCGCGTATAACAACAACTATCGATCTAGCATTCGGATGGCACCTTACGAGGCATTGTATGGTCGTAAGTGTCGCTCTCCTATTTGTTGGTGAGTTGGGCGAACGACGGATGTTAGGTCCCGAGATGATATCAAAGCAGAGGATAAGGTAAAAGTTATTCGAGCACGGTTGAAAGAAGCCTCGATAGGCGTAAGTCGTATGCAGACCTGAAGCGAAAGGATATCAAATATGATGTGGGGGATTAGGTTTTCTTGAAGGTATCTCCTTGGAAAAAGATCTTCAGGTTTGGAAGGAAGGGCAAGCTAAGTCCTAGATACATTGGACCTTATCGTGTGCTGAAGCGTGTTGGTCCAGTGGCTTATCAGATTGAGTTACCTCCGGAATTGGATCAAATCCATAATGTTTTCATGTTTCCATGTTGAGCGTTATAGATCGGATCCTTCGCATATTATATCGGTAGAAGAATTGGAGTTGAATTCAGATTTGTCTTTTGAAGAAGAACCAGTGGAAATCTTAGACCGAGATGTCAAGGTGCTAAGAAAGAAAACCGTGTCGTTGGTCAAAGTTCTATGGCATAACCACGGAGTAGAGGAAGCTACGTGGGAACCTGAGGATGCAATTCGGCAACAATACCCTCACCTCTTTCAATCAGGTAAATTTTGAGGACGAAATTTTCTTTAAGGAGGGTAGAGTGGTAACACCCTAAAAATTCGAGTATTTATATATTGCATGATTTGGTGTTTAGATTTTAAAGAAAAATTTCTTACTTTTATTTTCGTGCTTATTGAAGTCCTAAAGAAGAGTATAAGCGTAATTTGGATAAGGAATAAATTTAATATTTGAGAATTTATTGAAGAGAAACAAGTGTCATTAATACTTAAGTTAAATTAAGTGTTAATGAATGACATAAGTTGAGTACATGGCATGGTGGTGTTGGCGCATGAGTTATAGCATGAGGAGAGGTTCGAATCCCTTGTTTAGCATTTAGATGAATTTTTTTTTAATTTTACGCACATGTATAGCAAGTGTCGGCCAAGAGCATATATGGTAAGTGTTGACCATGTTATTTTTGGTTAGTGTATCAAAGGATTAAGGAAATAGTTAACTTATGGCATGGAATCAAAAACTTAAGGAAAGATAGGGGGGACATAAGGCACATATCAAGGAAAAATTTTGGAAACAAAATCATGGCCAATTGACCATGTTTTTGGACGGCAACTTGGTATAGGGAGGGAGCCAAATTTTAGTGTTAGTTGGCTAAGAAATGAATTTTCTCTTTGGTCATTCCTAGCAACCTAGTGCAGAATTTTTCATCCCTCTTCTCAATTTTCCCCTTTGGCCGAAATTGAACCTTGGTAAAGCCAAATTCTTTTGACCATTTGGTCACTTTTGTTCATATTTTGAGTTTTCTCTTGTGCTTCTTCTTAGTCTAGAAATTGTTAGTACCAAAAGCCATTCTTTTTCCTTTCTTTTTACCATGGCCGAATGTACCTAACTCTTAAAATCCATCTTTTTCTTCTCTTCTCTTTGAAATCAAACAACATCATCACCATCTCTTCTTTCATATTTTAATTCTTTTCATTCAAAGTTTCTCCATCAAACTCTCTCATGGCCGAATGCTAGAGTGCCCATAGCCGAACCTTTCTTTTTCTTTCTTTGATCATACATAGCCGAAATCTTCATCCATCACAAACACCTTTCTCAATCCTTTCTTTTCGATCATGGAAAATAGGTAAGGGATTCTTCTTTTTCATTTTCGATTAATTAATAGTGTTATGGCCGAATATTGATGGTGTTATGAAGGACTATTTGGATCGAAATAAATGTTCATTCTAATAATGTTTCATTCGTTATTATATAGTGCAATAACGGAAGATCGGAACTCAAGTGATCGGGAGAATCGTAGAAACGTTGGAATCGATTTATTGTGGTAAGGAAATCACATCCTTTAAAGCCTCTAGTACTATTTTGAAATTATTTTAGATTTAACTAATATTCCTTTGATCTTGAAGACTTTCAAAATAGGGAAGAAAAGGGCGGTGGTTAGTCATATTAAGAGGGGCGGATCTGTAAATCCCCATTTAAATGAAGAGCGATTTGACATCGAGATTTTCCAGGGTTGCAGACCATCTTAGAAGGAGTCAATTATTTGATGTGATACGAACTTAGAGCCATTATCGTTGGTGGATTCTCGACTAACGAACCAATAAACGAGGAGAAGCGAAAATCGAAGTGATTCAAAATCAAGAGGGTAAGATTTTGGATCTATTATCGATTAAGTATGTTTATCTGAAATAGTGTTCTAACGGATCGAAATATGTTTTAGGTGCCAAGGAGCGAGAAGGATTAGTACTCTCGGTATCGAGGTGTGTAACTTCACACTTTTCTCGGGTTGGATGTCAATTTCGGTATTGAAGTAAAATCATAAAAGCGACTAGATCGGTATAAAGCGTAACAAGCGATATTTTGATGAAAATACGTAAAACAACTAAAATCATGAAAATTACGAAACGCCTCGAGAAATTACTTGTTATTATGTAAATTGTATGTTTCGTGAAAATGGGCGTAAAATATGCTAGATCGATAATTGGGCGAAAACTCATTAAATTGATAATCGGGCGAAATCTACATTTGGTTGTAAATTGGGCGAAATCTACGCTAGATCGATAATTGGGCGAAAACTCGTTAAGTTGAAAATCGGGCGAAATATCGTATGAATGTAAATTGGGCGAAATCTACGCTAGATTGATAAATGGGCCGTAAACTCATCAAATTGATAAATGGGCTAAAATACTTGCTAGATCGTAAAATTGGGCTTAAGTTGATAAATAGTTAATTAGGCCAAAGTGTTATTTTGGGCCTTAATAAAGATTTGGAAATATTAACTCTTGTAATGGGCCTTTTAATAAAATTTTGTATGACCATAGTTTACTATTGCATACATATTGCATGGGTTGGGAAATGATGAAGAGAAGAAGGCACATTGCCAAAATCTAGTTCGGTGGCTCGCCACAAAAGTTATAAATGGCTATTTGCCTCTAGTTCGGTGGCTCGCCACAAAAGTTATAAATGGCTATTTGCCTCTAGTTCGGTGGCTCGCCACAAAATAATAATTGGCTCAATGCCTCTAGTTCGGTGACTTTGTCACAATCTAGTTCGATGGCTATGCCACAAAATATAATTTGGCTTAATGCCTATGATTGGTGTGATGGCGGGGTGGGTTGACTTGATCCCACAGGTGTGATGGTTGATGCACGGGGTGTGTAGTGGATGGAATTAGGTTTGGGAGGAAAATTCATTTTCACATGCATGCTATTAATTATATTATTCATTATATTATTACTTGTTGCTTATGGGCTCAAGGCCCAAATCCATAATTTGAAAATCGGCCCGTGGACAAGTAAGTGAGTTATACTAGAGATTCGTGGAGTGAACTTTCGAGCTTAACTTAATGGAGTTACCCTTCGGAGAGTTTGAGCTTATACTTGGAATGGACCGTTAGTAGAACACCGAGCCGTGTTGGATTGTGTGCTAAACGATGGAACTAAGAACCTGAGAATGAAGTGGTAGTAATGATCGGAGAAAGGAGAAACTATTTATCTAATATAGTCTCTAAGACTAAAGGCCGGAAGATGGTTAAGAAGTGTTGCAAGGCATTTTTAGCTTTTGTAAGTGCGAAAGGTGGAAAGGAGGAAGGTATTAATGGAGTTAGGACGGTAAGGACTTCGTGGATGTGTTTCCGTAAGAGTTACCGGAATACCCCAGATAGGGAGGTGGAATTTGGGATTGATTTGCTACGGGGACAGCTCTCGTGTCAATCGCCCATACCGAATGGCACCAAAGGAGTTAGTGGAGCTCAAGGCTCGATACAAGAACCGTTGGATCGTGGGTTCATCCGACCCAAGGTGTCTCCGTGGGGAGCACCCGGCCTTATTTGTGAAGAAGAAGGACTAACTATGCGATGTGCATAGACTATCGCCGCTAAATAAGTCGACCATTAAGAACAAGTATCCTTGCCAAGGATCGATGACTTGTTCGATCACCAAGGAGCCAAGTGTTTTCAAGATCGATTTACGGTCCGGATACCATCGCTTGAAGGTGAAGGAGGTCGATATCCATAAGACCGCTTTTAGGACAAGATATGGTCACTTCGAGTTTGTGGTGATGCTGCTTAGTTGACGAACGCCCACCAAGGCTCATGGATATGATGAATCGGGTTTTTCAACCCTACTTGGATAGATTCGTCGTTGTGTTCATCGATGATATTTTGGTGTATTCAAGCCGGAGGAGGAGCATGATGAGCATCTCCAGTCGTGTTGGAAGTGTTAAGGAGAAGAAGTTTTGCCAAATTCAAGAAGTGCGAATTTTGGCTTAGGAGGTGGCATTCTTAGGGCATGTGGTAATCCGCAGAAGGAATAAGAGGACCCTAGGAAGATCAAGCGTTGTTGGATTGGAAACCACCTAGGTCCGTGGCTAAAATTTGAAGTTTTTAGGCTTGTGCTATTACGTAAGGTTCGTGGAAGGATTCTCGACAATAGCCGTATCTTTAACCAAGTTACTAAGGAAGGAAGTACCTTCGAATGGACTAATAAGCAGGAGAGCTTTGAAAAGCTTAAGAAGGCCGATGAAAGCTCCAAAGGTTAATTCAATGGAGGCGGAAAAGATTTTATGGTAAATCGTGATGCTTCAGACACGGGATTAGGTCGTGTACTAATGCAAGATGGCAAAGTAGTCGCTATGCATCATGCGGCCTAAGGCCTCATGAGTTTGAACTACCCAACTCATGACTTAGAGCTAGCAAGCAGTGGTTTTCGCTCTTAAGGTTTGGAGGCACTACCTTTATGGAGAAAGGTCGATTATCTACACAGATCACAAGAGCCTTAAGTATTTATTGACTCGTAAGGAGTTAAACTTGAGGCAACGAAGGTGGGTGGAATTGTCAAGGACTACGATCGCTCGATAGAATATCATCCGCAAGGCGAATGTGGTAGCCGATGCCCTAAGCTCAAGGTTGTATCGATCTACTGCCTCGCTCGCCATCTAAGTCTATATGATGATGGAAGTCTCATGGAATTACAAGTCGAGCCCACATGTTAAAGGAAGTGAAAGAGGGACGCTATTGATAATGACTTAAGTACTAAGTTGCGTAAGTACAAAGAAGGAGGATTAGAGGATTATGATGTCAATAATGAAGGAGTATTGTGCTACAAGGAAAAGTCTCAGATGTCAAGAATAAGGAGTTGTGACAAAGGATTCTTCGAAGCGCATGGTAGCCCTTTGTACTATGCATCCCGAGGCATCAAGTCAGATAGAGATCTAAGGAACAATTTTGGTGGTCCGACCAAACGAGAGGTGACTGAATTTGTGGGGAAATGTTTGACATGTCGCAAGTTAAGGTGAACACCAAGTCCCATCAGATTGCTTCAACCAATTGAGATTCCCCAATGGAAGTGGGAGAGAATTACCATGGACTTTATTAGTGGGCTTCCCTCACGCCTACTAAGAAGGACTCGGTATGGGTGATAGTGGACCGCTTGACCAAGTCTCGCACACTTTATCCCAAATGTAATGGATTATTCTCTTTAAGTTGGCTAAGTTGTATGTGACGGAAATTGTGAGATTACATGGAGTACCAATGTCGATCATCTCCGATAGAGACCTGAAGGTTTACGCCTCGATTTTGGAAGGCACTTCATAAAGCTTTAGGCACTAAGCTAGACTTCACTACGGCTTTTCATCCACAATCGGACGGGCATTCGAACGGTTATACAAGTGTTGGAGGATATGTTGAGAGGTTGTGTAATGGATTTTCGAGGAAGTTGGGAAGATTACTTACCTTTAGCTGAATTCGCTTATAACAACAAAGCTATCAAGCCAAGATTCGGATGGCACCATACGAAGCATTGTATGGAAGGAAGTGTAGAACACCTACTTGTTGGACCGAAGTTAGAGAACGCCGAAGTTTTGGGTCCAGAGTTGGTGGCGTAAACCAAGAGAAGGTTGAGTTAATTCTTGCACGGTTGAAGGAAGCCTCGATAGGCAAAAGTCGACGCAGACCTTAAGCGTAAGGAAATAGAGTTTGAAGTGGGAGACCAAGTATTCCTAAAAGTCTCGCCTTGAAGAAGGTTATGAGGTTCTTGCAAAGGGAAGTTAAGCCCAAGGTTTGTAGGGCCCTATCAAGCATCAAGCGAGTTGGGCCAATGGCATACCAATTAGAGTTGCCACCAGAGTTACAAAGAGATGCATGACGATTTCATGTGTCCATGTTACGTCGCTATCGATCGGATCCACGATGTGGTATCTGTTGAAGAAGTGGAGCTAAGGCCGACTTATCATACGAGGAAGAACCGATTCAATCTTGGAAC
Source organism: Gossypium rotundifolium (assembly GCA_025506655.1). Taxonomy (NCBI): domain Eukaryota; kingdom Viridiplantae; phylum Streptophyta; class Magnoliopsida; order Malvales; family Malvaceae; genus Gossypium; species Gossypium rotundifolium. Next base: position 60,670,213 of record CP106723.1, on the reverse strand, counting down.
GTGATGTGAAAGTACTACAAAGGAAGACCGCCTCTAGTCAAAGTACTATGGCGCAATCATGGAACTAAGAAGCTTCGGGGAGTCGAGGAGACCATGAGACAAAGAATACCCTCAACTATTTTAGTTAGGAAATTTCGGGACTAAATTTTGTTTAAGGGTAGAACTCAGAATATTCGAATAGGCCTATGCATTTCCAGCTTAATTGTATGAAATGACAAGTTTCAAGTACTATGAATAAATTTTGATACTTTTGGAAACCTAGAAATGCATGGAAATGAAAATGAAAATGGAAATGGAAACTTAGACATTTTGGGAAACCTGAACATTTTGGAAACCTGAACATTTTGGAAACTTAGACATTTTTGGAAACTTAGACATTTTGGGAAACCTGAACATTTTGGAAACCTGAACATTTTGGAAACTTGAACATTTTGGAAACCCAAGATGTAAGAAAATGGCAAGTTACAGAGCCGATCGAAAATTTTAGGAAACTTAGAAATAAGGCTGAATGACAAATTTTAAAGCCCAAAATAGGAAAAAGGGCAAGAGGGCCTTAAAAGAAAAGTTGGTGAAATTTGACACACAAACGGGCTTGGAAAAGTGGCTCAAGGTGTCACTTAAGGTTTATGGAAATGGCCTGAGTTCGAGTCACTTGGGAAGCAAATATTGAAGGTTTTATTTTGCTTCCTGTATTAGGGGTGGACGGCACCTATTTGCTAAAAAGAGAAGAGTTTTATTTTATTAAAACTTGTCAAATTAAAGTGATAAATAAAGGATTTTCTTTACTAAGATAAATGAGGAATTAAAGGATGGATTAAATACTTTTAATTTAATTAGGTGATAATTAATGGAGATTAAATTATCACTTGTGGAGAGTAGAAGGCCAAGTTTTGGACTCTTGGTCTAGCAATTTCAGCTAAAAGAGGAAAATTGAGACTTTTCTCTCATTCATTCTACCCTTGTCAAATTTTGCTAACTCTCTCCCCTCTCTCGCCGAATTTTCCTAAGCAAGAAACCATCTCTCTTTTTCTATTTTCTTCTTCGCTTTCATCACAAAGTCTAATCTTTATTGATTCTAAGTAAAGGAGAAATCATCCACAACATCAAAAAGGGTAAGATCCGTGGTCACCAACTTCTATTCTTTTATTTTTACCAAAATTCGAGTACTAATCCCTACCCTGCTCATAGCCTAATAGCATAAGGGATCTTCCGGATTCAAAACGAGGTAAGTACATCAATGTACATTCGCAAAAAGATCCCTTCCATAATTAAATAATAGATCAAATCTAACAAGTGATTTCTGCAGAATTTAAAATAAAGATCAACTTGGATTTGAGAACCTCAAGGTAAGTGAGTTCATACATTTGGCCAAGGCCAAATCTTAGTCAATTAGATCACATTGATCAAAACTAACCTATTCGAGATCTAGGAATTTGCCGATTACAAGGAAAAGGAAGGTGAAGTTTTGGATTTAAGAATCCATAAGGTAAGCCCTAAAGGTATTCACCAAGGGTTGTGTGATTACCTAGATTAGATCCAAATTATTAAAAAGCCGAAAACTAATTTATGTTGAGTTTTAAGGTTGGCGTAACATCAAGTGAAGGAAAACCAAGTGAAGGAAAACTAATTTATGAAGAAACTGATCAAAGATTTGGGCCTTGGCTACAACAAAATTCATAGTTACCTAAATGACTGCATGTTTATTAGGGCGATCAGAGAAACCAACAGTGCTATCATGTATGCGGTCTATCCCGTTGGATGAATGGAAATACATAGGATGGTAACGAGGATAAAAATGATACACATTCAAGGAAGCAGCCAGTTAAGATTTTGAGGTATTTTCCGCTAATACCAAGGCTTCAAAGGTTTTTCATGTCGTCAAAGACAGCTGAGTCAATGACGTGGAACCATGATGGATGAACCGATGATGGATTGTTAAGGCATCCTACAGATTCTTTAGCTTGGAAATCATTTGACTCCAAATTTCCAATCTTTGCAAGTGATCCTCGGAGTGTGAGGCTGAGGCTAGCATCTGATGGATTTAACCCTTACAAAATCATGAGCACTGCGTACAGTACTTGGCCTGTGGTGCTTGTTCCTTACTATTTACCTCCATGGGTTTGCATGAAACAGTCATCCTTTATCTTATCTATGATTATCCCTGGAGAGAAAGGGCCCGAAAATGATATTGACATATATCTGTAGCCACTTATTGAAGAGTTAAAATAATTATGGGCTGGTGTTGAGACATACGATGTATTGCGAAAGGAGAACTTCAATTTACGTATGGCTTTGATGTGGACTATTAACGACTTCCCGGCCTTGCCAATTTATCTGGTTGGAGTACCAATGGACGTTATGCTTGTCCTTGTTGTGCTGCGCAAACATGTTCGCAATGGTTATATAATGGGAAGAAGTTCTCTTACATGGGGCATCATCGGTGGTTCTTGAAAATCATGATTTAGATTTGAGTACTCGGCTTGAGTCTTGAAGAGTTCGTAGAAGCTCCTTCAGCACCGGTGGATCTGAAATATTGTTCATGTTGAAAGATATGAATTTCATTTATGGGAAGATGAATCAACGTCCCAACAGGAAAAGAAATAGAAGATCAATGGATGAATCTGATGATGAATCTGATGAAGAGGACGATCCTAATGAGGCAGAATTGTGGAAAAAAAGAAGCACTTTTTTTAGTTGCCTTATTAGGAGCATAATATTTTACGACATAATCTTGATGTCATGCACATTGAGAAAAATGTTTACGAGAACATCATTGGGACTATTTTGAATGTCGATGGAAAATCAAAAGACAATCTTCAGAGTCGACTTGATTTAGTCCACATGGGAATTAGGCGTGAGCTTCAACCCCAAGACTTTTGAATTTGAAATATCGGTTGTCGCCTGCTATTTTCTTAATGTCAAAGACAAAGAAAGAAGTGTTTTGTATGGTGTTGAAGGATATAAAAGTCCCGGATGCGTATGCATCAAATATATCTCGATGTGTGAGTCTTAAAGATCGAAGACTATATGGCTTAAAATCCCATGACTATCACATCTTGATGCAAGACTTACTGCCAGTTGCTATACGATGTTGTATGTTGAAAAAGGTGACGTCTTGTGTAATTGAACTATCTAATATAATGAAAGGTATTTGTGGCAAAGTTTTGGATGTTCAAGAACTTGAGACACTACAAGATTGAGCTGTATTGACTTTATGCAATCTGGAGAAGATCTTCCCGCCTTCCTTCTTCACTATTATGGTGCACTTGTTAATTCATCTCCCTCGTGAAGCAATACTTGGTGGACCCATTTTCTATCGATGGATGTATCCCATACAAAGGTGTTACTTTATTTGAAAATTATTCCTTCATTCACCTCAATGCCTTTAGTTGCAACTTTTGATAATGTTGTATATCGTGTTTAGGTTCCTATCCAAATTGAAGCCTTACTACCGCAATAAACGTTATCTGGAAGGATCAATTGCCGAAGGCTACTTGGAAGAGGAATGTATAACTTTATGTTCAAGGTATTTGGAAGATGTTGAAACAAGAATGAATAGACCAAGTAAAAATGCTGGGCTCACAGATAATAACTTGGCCGAAAATTATTTATTTCAAAGTTTTGGAGAACTGATCGGCAAAGTTGAAATTGCAGAATTAGACGATAGATCGTGGGTCCAAGCACATCGATACGTTCTTTTTCATCACGATTCAATGGAACCATTACGCAAGTAAGTTCTAGAATTTGATAAATATTCATCAATTATAATTTGTTTGTCTTCTAACAAAGTAAACATTTTTTTAACATAGTGAGTACAAACAAATATTGAGAGCTCATTCACAGTCCCGAAGGTTACATCTACAAGAAATTAATAAATTGTTCACAAAATCATTTCATGAATGGTTAAGCCAAACGGGATGCAATTGAAGTTTTCATTGACAAGTAATAATGTTTTCTCATAACATTTACAATTACTTAATTTACTTTCAATTCAATAAGTTTGGAGTCAGAATGAAGTAAATGACAAAGTTAAATGGCTTTCACAAGGTCCAAATAGAATAGTGAAAAGATATAGTGCCTTCCTCATCAATGGATACAGATTTCATACAAGGTATCGCGGGAGATTGAGGAGAACCCAAAATTGTGGAATTGTTGTTAATTCTTCAATTAAAAGTTATGCTAGTGCTAGGGACAGTAATCCTGTCGAGGGGAATTTGGAGTATTACGGACTTTTACTGAGATATTTGAGTTGGATTATTACGGCAAATGAAAAGTTGTATTATTTCGAGGTAATTAGGCTGATGTGAATACGACTCGCAAAATTAAAAATAATTAATATGGTTTTACAATGGTGAATTTCTCTCAATTGATTCACACTGGAGAAAAACTAATAGACGAGTCGTATGTGTAACATCCTAAAATTTGAGTATTGATATGATACATGTTTTGGTGCTTAACTTGTGTATAATTAAATTTTTGCATGTTTAGTATAGTCTTGAGAAGACTTGAGAACTATTTGAAATTAGAATAAAATTTAGTTAGGAGTACTTAATTGAAGTGGATCAAGTGACTTTGAGATTTAAGTAAGTTTAAGTGTCAAAAACTAGCATAAGATGAGCTAGTAGCAAGGTGGTGGTGGCGCATGTATGTTTGCTTGAGGGAAAAGGTTCGAATCATTAGATGTGCATTAAGTTTGTTTTTATTTTTGTTTCCACTTTCAAAGTGTCAGTCATGGATAAGGTTAAAGGATGAGTTGGACAACATTTTTGGCAAGAAGACCAAAGGAAAAAGGTAAGTAAAAGTTTAAGGAAAAGAATATCTTTATTAAAGGTGATAAGGGGACATAAGGCATGAATCAAGGGCTTTGTTTTGGAAGCTTTGAATGGCCAATTGTCCATGAACATGGATGGTTTTGTGGACTAAAGAGGGAGCCAAAATTTTGGTAGTAAGTTTTGGAAAAGTGGGTAACTTGAGAGAATTTTCATTTTGGTCATTTGCTCTCCTAAAAACCAAATTTTTCTCTCATCTTTTCCTCTTGGCCGAATGTGCTTGTGTTAAGAGGAAAACCATCTTTGCTTTGTTTCTTTTGGTTATCCTTTTTTACCGTTTGGTCATTTTTGCTAATCACTCAAAGTAGCCATTTGGTGTTCTCATCTAGTGCCTAAAACATCAAATACAAACAACACTTTCTTCTCCCTTCTCTTGGCTGAATGTACCATTGTTCAAACTCTCATCCTTTGTTTTCTTTATTTCGAAAATTTAATCATAAACCTCTCATCCTTATTTTCTTTCTTTCATCATTTTAAATTTTCTTTTCAAACATACTTTCAACATTTTCTTCTCCCTTGGCTGAATGTTACATTACCTCCATAGCCGAATCTTTCCTTTCTCTCCTTTGTTTTAGCATAGCTGAATCTTCCATTCTCCATAGCATCTATTTTTTCAATCATTCTTTTTCTTCTATTCAAACTTTGGATCAACGGTAAGTATCACTATTTTGTCTTTTCTTTTGTTATTTGGTCACTATGGCCGAATGTTAGAATGTCTTTGGAAGAAACTTTTTGACTGATTAACCAACCTTTCATTCAAACGTTTTCTTTCGTTATTTTTAGTGAAATAGTGGAAGGGTCAAATCATCATCTTTTCGGAGAAATCTTAAAGTTCATTTAAGATTTGATAATAACGTACAAAGGATTCTCTTGAGATTTTTTTCGGAATATTAAAGTAAGTCGATTACACTCTTCAAGTCTTTAGTCTTAAGATTTTTGTTATATTGTTAGGACTAATGATTCTTTCTCTTTGAAGACAATCAAAATAGGGACGAAAAGGGCAGTAAATAGTGTTCGTAAGAGGGGTGGTTCCATTATTCCCCAAATTCAAGAGAAGGACTGTTTTAGGAATTCGAGACTTTCTACCGGGTTGTTGACCCTCATCTGGTGAAAATAAATTATTTGAAGTCGTACGTACCCCCGAACCATTATTTACTCGTGGTTCTGAACCTTTGATCGAGAGAAATCACAAATAGTGGTTGTTCGAGATTCGAGGGTAAGATCTAGATCGCTTAATATTAGAATAGTTTAATATTAAATTTTAGTGTTCTAATCCTTCGTGATGTGTGTTTAGATATCGACGAGCGGGAGAGTGTAGTTCTCACCGTAATTAGGTGTGTAATCTCACACCGTATCTCATGGGTTAGATGACTATATCGCATAAATCGTTGGATGAAATCACAAGTTAGTGAAATCGGGAAGAATAACATAATTATCATCTTAAAGATAAGATTTTGAAAATTGTATTAAGATCATGAAAATTACGAAATTGTCCTTAACGAGTTAATTCGATAAAAGTGATAAGTGAGCCATTTGTGATATTTGAAGAATTAGGCCATATGTGATATTTGATAATTTGGGCCATTTGTGATATTTGACAATTTGGGCCATATGTGATATTTGATGATTTGGGCCATATGTGATATTTGACAATTTGGGCCATATGTGATATTTGACAATTTAGGTCATAAGTGATAATTGAGAATTTGGGCCATATGCGATATTTGAGAAATTAGGCCATACGTGATAATCGATAAATGGGCCATAAGTGATATTTGATAATTGGGCCATTTATGATAATTGATAAATGGGTTATATGTGATATGTGATTTTGTGGGCCAAAATGCTATTTTGATTAATGGGCCAAAATTGATAAATTGTAATATGGTTTTTTTTTTTTTACAAATATTTTGTTATGCATAAACATGATTGCATGGGTTGGGATCAATGATGAAGAGAAGAAAGGCTTGATGCCAAAGTTCTAGATAGGTGACTTTGTCACAATGGCCGTTGCTCGAAATCAAGATCGGTGGTTCTACCACAATTATTTAAATGGTCGTTGCCACAAATATTATATTGGGCTTAAAACCTACTTTTGTGTGTTGGCGGGGTGGGTGACTAAAGCTCCCCAGGTGTCTTTGGTTGGTACGGTGGTGTGTAGCGGATGGAAATCTAGGTTTGGTTTTGGGAATTGCATATCACTTGCATTTTATACATGCTAAATTATTATATTTGAAATGGGCTTAGGCCCAAATATATGCTTAAATGGTTTTGGCCCAGTGGACTATGGTAAGTGAGTTACACACTGAGTTCTACGTAACTCACCCCATTTTTTTTACCCCTCTCAGGTAATAATAATTGATGGAGACTTGGGTCAGAGATGACTTCGTGGGGAGGCTATACTACAAATGGTGGTTTATAAAACTTTAAGACTTCTTTTATAATTTTTATTAAGTACTATTTTTATGGCGATGTAATAAGGCTTCTTTAATTATGGATTTTATTATGTGGATGGATTTTATTGTGTTTTAGTTTTTCCTAAGTTGGATTGGTTTAGTTTTTATAAATGTTTTATATAACTCTCGTATAAAATAAAGGTTTTTCTTAAATGCTACTGAAACATAGAAAAGTCTTTTAAAACTTTTTGATGGAATATTTCGACTAAATAAATCCAAAGTTTTTATCAATTACTACTGAATAGATCAAACGACAAATTCTTATGTTTTTAATTACGATTTTCAATGAACTTCCTTTTTTTATAAAGTCATTCTCTTAATCGTTTTGGAATTTGATTTCTACTTCGTTAAAAGATTTGAATGTACGTTGAATTTGTGTGGTATGCCAAAATCTGGGCTTAATGCATAGGCCGAGTTTGGGGTGTTACATTTTATGGTATCAGAGCTAAGTTTCAAAACTCGGTCGTGGTTTGGGTTCAACAATGATTTTTGTTTAAAAACTATTTAAATTTCTAGACTTTACGTTTTAAAGGTAGTGTGGCACCACGAGCATCCGACACCAAGTCAAGTAAGTATGTTCAGTAAGTATTTGTTTATTAAATGTTTATTTTTGTGATGAGACCTAAGGAAAACTCTAGAACTTCTAGTTTTAGGTGTTGAAAATGATAGAGATCGAGACTATAGGATGTGATTGTGAAAACAACCTTATCTCTTATATCTCATAAAATATTGTTATAAACATTGAAATAATATTCTGATTCATAAAACTTGTAATCAGATTAAAAGCGAATTAGTCAATATGAGCACTAGAGGACGTGGTCGTGGACGCGGTAGACGTGGCCGTGGTAGAGGACGAGGTGCTGTGTCTGAAGCACCGGGTCATATACCGAAAATGGATGCATTTGCGTCATTCGAGAGCGAAACTGGATCTCATGATCATGCCAATGAGGATAATGCTTTAACTCAAGCAATGTTGAGAGTCTTAAAAAGAGTAGCTGGAGCCAGAACTAGGCCAATAGCTTACGGATCAATATTGGAACGACTCAAGTCTAGTGGTGCAGAAGTTTTTAGAGGTGTCTCTGGTGTAGCTCGAATGTGGCAGAATATGGGCTTGAGGCTGTAGAACGAATTTTGGATGATTTGGAGTGCACCGTCGAGCAGAAACTGAGAGGAGCTGTATCTTTGCTAAGAGACGAGGCATATCAATGGTGGCTTATTGTTCGAGAAGGCACCAAGGTTGCATTGGTTAATTAGGATTTCTTTAAAGCTTCTTTCTAAGGGAAGTACGTAGGGACAAGTTATGTAGATGCCCAGAGGAAGGAATTCCTGAATTTGGTTCAAGGAAGTAAGACTATGGCATCCTACGAGGCAAAATTTCTTCGTTTGAGTCGTTATGCTCGTACTATAGTGCAGACTGATCATGAGCGCTGTGTACGCTTTGAGGATGAACTGAATGATGAGTTGCGGGTACTGATTGCCCCACAACAAGTACGGACTTTTACCTCGCTTGTAGAGAAAGCTAAGATAGCCAAAGAGGCTAAGAATTCAGAATCCCAGAACCGGGAAAAAGTAAGAGGCAAGAGGGTTTTAAGTATTCTGGTTCTTCTAAAAGGTTTCAAAAGAGGCCACGGAATGATGAGCCAGTTCAAGTTAGGGCACCTGTAACTGCCAATCAGATTCGAAAATGTGCCGACTATGGAAGACGACATCCTAGAGAATGTTGGAGGAAAACTAGAGCCTGTTTTAAATGTGGATCCAAGGATCATCAGTTTAAGAATTGTCCTCGACGGACTGAAACGACTCAGGAAGCTCGTAACCCTGAGGCTCAGCCAGCTAGAGGTACTCAGCAGCCACCAAGAGGTCGTGGACCAGGTCGTGGTGGTAATGGTAACGGACGTGGATAAGGTGCACCGGGTCGAGGTAATGGTGTTAGAGATAGCACAAAGGCAAGACAGCTAGGATTGGTCTATGCTGTGAGGCGTCGTGAGGATGGCGATGCACCTAATGTGATAACTGGTACATTCTTCATCTCTGATGTACCTGTTACTACTTTGTTAGATATCGGATCTACCCACTCGTATGTTGCTAGTGCTATATATGGAAACCTAAATATTAAATCTGAGATTACCGATAGAGAGGTGACGGTAATTAGTCCTTTAGGACAGTCGGTAATAGTGAATAAATTATTTAGAGATGTGCCCTTGGAGATTCAAAGAGAGGTATTTCTAGCAGACTTGATGGAATTACCTTTCGGTGAGTTTGATCTTATTTTGGGCATGAATTGGTTGGTGAAGCATCGGGCGCAGTTGGATTGTGTCGAAAAGCGGATGTCAATAAGGACTGTGGATGATAAGGAGATAATAATGATAGGTAAGCGAAGAAACTTTTTGGCAAATGTGGTATCTGCTTTGAAGACACAAATGTTGGTGCGGAATGGGAATAGAGCATTCCTAGCATTCATAAGTGCTTTGGATGCCAAGGAATTATTGGTAGAAGGTGTGAGAATAGTGAAAGAATTTTTAGATGTCTTTCCCGAAAAACTTTCGGGTCTCCTCCAAATCGGGAAGTAGAGTTTGGCATTGAGCTTTTTCCTGGAACTACTCCGGTGTCCATTGCTCCTTATAGAATGGCACCGAAGGAGTTAGCGGAGCTTAAAGCTCAAATTCAAGAACTGCTAGATCGGGGATTTATTCGACCAAGTGTGTCTCTGTGAGGAGCACCGATTTTGTTCGTCAAGAAGAAGGATGGGTCGATGCGTATGTGCATTGATTATAGGCAGTTGAATAAATTATCGATAAAGAATATGTATCCATTACGAGAATCGACGACTGTTTGATCAATTAAGAGGAGCTTGGTCTTCTCCAAGATTGATTTGAGATCGGGTTATCATCAACTCAAGGTGAAAGAGGCGATATTCATAAGGCGGCATTTTGAACTCGCTATGGACATTATGAGTTTTAGTGATCTTTGTTTGGTTTGACTAATGCACCGCTACATTTATGGACATGATGAATCGAGTCTCTCAACCCTATTTAGACCGATTAAGTAGTAGTGTTCATAGATGACATCTTGGTATATTCGAGGAATGAAGAAGAGCATGACTCTTATTTGCGTACTGTGTTGCAAATTTAGCAAGATAATCAACTATATGCCAAATTCAGTAAGTGTGAATTTTGGTTGAAGGAAGTGACTTTCTTGGGTCATATAGTGTCAGTTGAAAGAATAAGAGTTGATCCTCGAAAGGTAGAAGCTGTGTTGGATTGGAAACCGCCAAAGTCAGCAGCTAAGATCCAGAGTTTCTTGGGTTTGGCTGGTTATTATAGATGCATTGTTGAGGGGTTTTCGTTGATTGCTGCACCCCTAACTAAGCTATTGCGGAAGGAAGTACCGTTTGTATGGACCGATAAACAACAAGAAAGTTTCGAGAAACTGAAGAAGATTCTAACAAGCGCCTGTACTGATTCAACCAGAGGCCAGAAAAGAGTTTATCGTTTACTGTGATGCGTCACACACGGGTTTAGGATGTGTACTGATGCAAAGTGGAAAAGTGGTAGCTTATGCTTCTTGGCAGTTGAGGCCGCATGAAGTCAATTATCCTACTCATGATTTTGGAGTTAGCTACGGTAGTGTTTACATTAAAGATTTGGAGACATTATCTTTACGATGAGAAGTCAAACATTTATACGGACCATAAAAGTCTTAAGTATCTCCTTACCCAAAAGGAGTTGAATTTAAGACAACGGAGATGGGTGGAATTGTTAAAGGATTATGATTTCTCAATCGAGTATCATCCTGGAAAGGCTAACGTTGTGGCAGACGCGTTTAATTGTAAGGTTGTATCGGAGTTAAGAGCAATGTTTGCTCATCTCAGTTTGTATGAGGATGGCAGTTTACTAGCGGAACTTTAGGTGAAGCCTCTGTGGTTGGAGCAAATCAAGGAAAAGCAATTATCCGATGAAAAGTTGAGTCCTTTAATACAACAAGCTAAAAGTGGTATAATAAGAGATTTTGGTTTGAACAAAGATGGTGTACTGTGTTTTTATGGATGGGTTTGTATGCCCGATGATTCAGATTTGAGGCAAATGATTCTTCTAGAGGCACATAGTAGCTCTTATGCTATGCACCCCGGAGGAAATAAGATGTATCGGGATCTCCGTGAATAGTATTGGTGGCCAAAGTTGAAATGAGAAGTTACTGATTTTGTGGGAAAATGTTTGACTTGTCAACAAGTAAAGGCAGAACATCAATTACCGTCGGGATTGTTGCAACCAGTAAAGATTCCATTATGGAAATAGGAGCGGATAACGATGGATTTTGTTAGTGGGTTACCCTTAACACCTACTAAGAAAGATTCTGTCTGGTTGGTAGTAGATCGATTAACGAAGACTACTTATTTTTTACCAGTTCGTACGGATTACTTGTTGCGAAGTTGGCTAAACTATATGTATCTGAAATCATGAGGGTGCATGGGGTACCATTGTCTACCATATCGGACAAGGATCCTAGGTTTACATCACGGTTTTGGAAAGCTTTGCATGAGGCTCTGGGTACAAAGTTAAACTTCAGTACGGCTTTTCACCCTCAGTTAGATGGTCAGTTGGAAAGAGTAATCCAGATTTTGGAAGACATGTTACGAGGTTGTGTAATCGACTTCAGAGGTAGTTGGGAGGATTTTCTACCGTTGGCAGAGTTTGCGTATAACAATAGTTATCAATCCAAGATTGAGATGGCACCCTATGAAGCGTTATATGGTCGTAGATGTTGTACTCCTACTTGTTGGACTGAATTGGGGGAACGACAGTTGTTGGGTCCTGAACTGATATCTGAGATGGAAGAAAAAGTAAAAGTAATTCGAGCACAGTTAAAGGAAGCTTTGGATAGACAAAAGTCATACACGGATCTGAAGCGTAAAGATATTGAGTTTGCAGTGGGAGATCAGGTCTTTTTGAAAGTTTCACCGTGGAAAAAGATTTTGATTAGGAAGGAAAGGCAAGTTGAGCCCTAGGTTTATTGGACCGTACCGTGTGTTGAAGCGTGTAGGATCAGTGGCCTATCAACTTGATTTACCTCCGAAGTTGAGTCAAATTCATAGTGTTTTCCATGTTTCTATGTTGAGACGCTATAGATCGGATCCATCGCACATAGTACCGATAGAAGAAGTGGAATTAAGGCCAGATTTGTCTTTCGAGGAGGAACCAGTGAGAATCTTAGACCGAGATGTTAAGGTGTTAAGAAAGAAGACTGTACCGCTGGTTAAGGTTCTTTGGCGTAATCACAAAGCGGAGGAAGCTACGTGGGAGCCTGAGGATGCAATTTGACAATAATATCCTCATCTCTTTTAGCCAGGTAAATTTCGAGGCTGAAATTTTCTTTAAGGAGGGTAGAGTTGTAACATCCAAAAATTTGAGTATTGATATGATACATGTTTTGGTGCTTAACCTGTGTATAATTAAATTTTTGCATGTTTAGTATAGTCTTGAGAAGACTTGAAAACTATTCGAAATTAGAATAAATTTTAGTTTGGATTACTTAATTGAAGTGGATCAAGTGACTTTGAGATTTAAGTAAGTGTAAGTGTCAAAAACTAGCATAAGATGAGCTAGTAGCAAGGTGGTGGTGGCGCATGTATGTTTGCTTGAGGGAAAAGGTTCGAATCCTTAGATGTGCATTAAGTTTGTTTTTATTTTTGTTTCCTCTTTCAAAGTGTCGGTCATGGATAAGGTTAAAGGATGAGTTGGACAACATTTTTGGCAAGAAGACCAAAGGAAAAAGGTAAGTAAAAGTTTAAGGAAAAGAATCTCTTGATTAAAGGTGATAAGGGGACATAAGGCATGAATCAAGGGCTTTGTTTTGGAAGCTTTGAATGGGCAATTGTCCATGAACATGGACAGTTTTGTGGACTAAAGAGGGAGCCGAAATTTTGATAGTAAGTTTTGGAAAAGTGGGTAGCTTGAGAGAATTTTCATGTTGGTCATTTGCTCTCCCAAAAACCAAAATTTTCTCTCATCTTTTCCGCTTGGCCAAATGTGCTTGTGTTAAAAGCAAAACCATCTTTGCTTTGTTTCTTTTGGTTATCCTTTTTGACCATTTGGTCATTTTTGCTAATCACTCAAAGTAGCCATTTGGTGTTCTCATCTAGTGCCTAAAACATCAAATACAAACAACACTTTATTCTCCCTTCTCTTGGCCGAATGCACCATTGTTCAAACTCTCATCCTTTGTTTTCTTTCTTTCGAAAATTTAATCATAAACCTCTCATCCTCATTTTCTTTCTTTCATCATTTTAAATTTTCTTTTCAAACATACTTTCAACATTTTCTTCTCCCTTGGCCGAATGTTAGACTACCTCCATAGTCGAATCTTTCCTTTCTCTCCTTTGTTTTAGCATAGCTGAATCTTCCATTCTCCATAGCATCTATTTTTTCAATCATTCTTTTTCTTCTATTCAAACTTTGGATCATCAGTAAGTATCACTACTTTGTCTTTTCTTTTGTTATTTGGTCACTATGGCCAAATGTTAGAATGTCTTTGGAAGAAACTTTTGACTGATTAACCAACCTTTCATTCAAACGTTTTCTTTCATTATTTTTAGTGAAATAGTGGAAGGTCGAATCATCATATTTTTGGAGAAATCTTAAAGTTCATTTAAGATTTGATAATAACGTACAAAGGATTCTTTTGAGATTTTTTTTAGAATATTAAGGTAAGCCGATTACACTCTTCAAGTCTTTAGTCTTAAGATTTTTGATATATTGTTAGGACTAATGATTCTTTGTCTTTGAAGACAATCAAAATAGGGAAAAAAAGGGCAGTAAATAGTGTTCGTAAGAGGGGTGGTTCCATTATTCCCCTAAATTCAAGAGAAGGACTGTTTTGGGAATCCGAGACTTTCCACAGGGTTGTGGACCCTCATCCGGCGAAAATCAATTATTCAAAGTCGTATGTACCCCCAAACCATTGTTTACTCATGGTTCTGAACCTTTTATCGGAGAGAAATCGCAAGTAGTGGTTGTTCGAGATTCCGAGGTTAAGATCTAGATCGCTTAATATTATAATAGTTTAATATTAAATTTTAGTGTTCTAATCCTTCGTGATGTGTGTTTAGATATCGACGAGCGGGAGAGTGTAGTTCTCACCGTAATCAGGTGTGTAATCTCACACCGTATCTCATGGGTTAATTGACTATATCGTATAAATCGTTGGATGAAATCACAAGTTAGTGAAATCAAGAAGAATAACATAATTATCATCTTAAAGATAAGATTTTGAAAATTGTATATGAAAATTATGAAATTGCCCTTAACGAGTTAATTCGATAAAAGTGATAAGTGGGCCATTTGTGATATTTGACGAATTGGGCCATATGTGATATTTGATAATTTGGGCCATTTGTGATATTTGACGATTTGGGCCATATGTGATATTTGACGATTTGGGACATATGTGATATTTGACAATTTGGGCCATATATGATATTTGGCAATTTGGGCCATATGTGATAATTGAGAATTTGGGCCATATGTGATATTTGAGAAATTGGACCATACGTGATAATCGATAAATGGGCCATAAGTGATATTTGATAATTGGGCCATTTATGATAATTGATAAATAGGTTATATGTGATATGTGATTTTGTGGGCCAAAATGCTATTTTGATTAATGGGCCAAAATTGATAAATTGTAATATGGTTTTTTTTTTTTTACAAATATTTTGTTATGCATAAACATGGTTGCATGGGTTGGGATCAATGATGAAGAGAAGAAAGGCTTGATGCCAAAATTCTAGATTGGTGACTTTGTTCACGATGGCTGTTGCCCGGAATCTAGATCGGTAGTTCTACCACAATTATTTAAATGGCCGTTGCCACAAATATTATATTGGGCTTAAAGCCTACTTTGGTGTGTTGGCAGGGTGGGTGACTAAAGCTCCCCACAGGTGTGCTGGTTGGTACGGGTGGTGTGTAGCGGATGGAAATCTAGGTTTGATTTTGGGAATTGCATATCACTTGCATTTTATGCATGCTAAATTATTATATTTGAAATTGGCTTAGGCCCAAATAAAGGCTTAAATGGTTTTGGCCCAGTGGACTATGGTAAGTGAGTTACATATTGAGTTCTAAGTAATTCACCCCATTTTTTTACCCCTCTCAGGTAATAACAATTGATGGAGACTTGGGTCGGAGATGACTTCACAGGGAGGCTATACTACAAATGGTGGTATATAAAACTTTAAGACTTCTTTTATAATTTTTATTAAGTACTATTTTTATGGCGATGTAATAAGGCCTCTTTAATTATGGATTTTATTATGTGGATGGATTTTATTGTGTTTTAGTTTTTCCTTAGTTGGATTGGTTTAGTTTTTATAAATGTTTTATATAACTCTCGTATAAAATAAAGGTTTTTCTTAAATATTCTTGAAACTTAGAAAAGTCTTTTAAAACTTTTTGTGAAATATTTCGACTAAATAAATCCAAAGTTTTTATCAATTTCTACTCAATAGATCAAACAACAAATTCTTGTGTTTTTAATTATGGTTTTCAATGAACTTCATTTTTTTTTTATAAAGTCATTCTCTTAATCGTTTTGGAATTTGATTTCTACTTCGTTAAAAGATTTGAATGTACGTTGAATTTGTGTGGCATGCCAAAATCCGGGCTTAATGCATAGGCCGGGTTTGGGGTGTTACAGTATGTATTTTATTCTCAAGTGAAACAAATGTTTTACTCGAAAGATCCAACTGATGAAGGTTGGTACGTTGTACTTGAAACACCCCTAGAGACTTGTTTGACATGGGCAATGGAAGTAGAGATGACATCGTCGAAAGATCATAAACTTTGCCCTTTCCAGAACAAAACTTAGATGAAAATATCCCTAGTACTAGTACACAATTTCAATGGTTCGTCAGGACATGGACGAAGATATTTACGAATTATGATGTAGTAAGATTTTACGATTTTTTATTTATATGTAATATTATAATTTTAATCTCGGTCATTTTATATAATTTAACTATTTTATATGTACCATTATTATTGTTATTTGTTACTAAAATTTCAACTATTTTATGTGTATTGCAGGAAAAAGGAGTAGAAGAAGATTACGAGATTTAAATATTATATGAATAACGCAAATTCGGAAGAGGGCAATAGTGAGCGACAAGCGGTTGTTGGATCCTCGAATGTGCACGACATAGATGATGAGCCTGCAAATTACAAAGTAATGTTAAGTTTATTTGACATGCATGTTGACTTTTATTATTGATTCATTTTTCAATTTTAATATAATAATAATATACCATTGTTCAGCTAAGAGTGGTGGGACGCGTAGAGGTCGCGGACATACGCTGCTTAGAGATTTATATGAATTAAATCTTGTCGAGCGTGTGAAAGTAAGGAGAAACAGTCATGGTCAGCCTATTGGCCCTAAAGCTCGACTTCTAGTAGGCTATTTGGATATTATTGCATGAAATGAAAATATGTTGCCCATCAATTACGAGTCATGGCATCACATGCCTGATGGAAACAAAAATCAAGCTCTCGAGAACATTAAGATAACAAAACGTGAATGTAATTTATAATACTTTGGTTGAAGTTTCATTTATATTTACTTTCTAAACTTATGTTTTTTTAGGAGAGATTTGCTTTGGAGGTCTTTGATGACTATATAAAGAAGACATTGAGAAAAAATGGAGAGACCATAAAAGCACATTGAAAAAATTATATTTTAAGAAAGGCATAAGCCTCGAGGATAAATTGCGAAATGTCCCGCTGGGAATGTTGAGGTATCAATGGGAAGATACGATTAGATTTTGGAACTCAAAAAAGGATAGGTATTACCTAGTTCTAAACTCTTATAAATTTTTCAGTTTATAGTATTTACTATATACGTAATAATAATTTCACTATGTAGGACTGTGAGCGTGTTGGAGCGAAAGCGTGACGAAACAAAATTCACGCACATGGCAGGGTCGAGAAGTTTTGCTTCTGTAGCTGAGGCCGAGGTATTATAATTTATTAATTCTGTCAAATATTAATGACTTCATACTATTAAATTATATTTTACTACTACCTTTGTAGGAAGCCTCATCTAGTCAAAAAGTTAGGCGCGTTCGACTTTTTGACATTACGCTATAGGAAGAAGGGTGGGTCTCCGATGACATCCAAGTTGGAGAGATTATGGTATATTTACTTAATAAAATTTTATTTATTATAAATATTTGTAATGTTTAATTATAATAGTTTAATCCTTCGTTACTAGTTTTAAATTAATAATGTTAAGTTATGTTGCATTCTTTCTTATTGTATATGTCGTTTCTAACTCTTTGATTGATTTATTAGGAGAAACTAAAAGAGAAGAAGGCAGAGTATGAAGCGGCTGCTTCGATTGATAGTTCTGTTAATCTTGAGGATATTGATAACAGAATTATTACTAATGTTTTGGGTCTTGAAAGGTATCGAAGGAATTTTTATTCTACATTTGCTTTTTTTTGGCTGGAATTATATGCTACATTTGCTATTTTTTATTACTGATGTTTTGGGTCCTGAAAGGTATGGTCGGGTTCGATTTCAAGGATCTGGTGTTACCCCGACCCAATATTTTGGATTCGGCTCCAAGCAATACATGCCTTCTGGGAGTCAATCTCGAGCTGAAGTTCAGAGGTTGAAAGACCAGATAGCTCAGATGCAAGCGAGCACGGTTGATCAAATTTCTCAACTTAGAGCAGAGGCAGCAATGTAGCAGGCAGTGGCAGCAGTGAGGGAGGTAGAGCAGAATAGAATGTATGATGAACTCTAGCTCCAGCTTCAGACTATGATGAAGATGTTTCAGCAGTCGCAGAGGCCGCCATCTTAGACATTTATTTTCTCGTTTTAAGATCATTTTTAACATTGTTACATTTAACATTACTGTAAGAATTAATTTATTAATTTATATAATATATCTTTTATTGAATTTGAAGTATCGTTTAGAATTAATGCTTTTGGTGAGATTTTTATGCTACATTTGCTATTTTTTGGCTGGAATTATATGCTACATTTGCTGTTTTTGGTTGGGTTTAATGCAGGAAGGGTATGATATTGGAAAAATTGTGTATTGCAAATTTGTACAAATTAGCGGCGTTTGTGGGAAAAGCACCACTAAAAGTTAGGACCTTTAGCGGCGTTTGTGAGAAAAGCGCCGCTAAAAGTCAATACCTTTAGTGGCGTTTGTGGGAAAAGCGCAGCTAAAGGTCCTGGCTTTTAGCGGCATTTGTTGGAAACGCACCACAAAAAGTCAGGACCTTTAGCGGTGTCTGTGGTAATAGCGCCGTTAAAAGTCCTGACCTTTAGCGGCGCTTGTGGGAAAAGCCACATTATGGGTTTATAACTTGTATAATCTCATGGTACTTATATCACTTATCACATAACTTAGCATATATACTATCATGAGCATAAACTCAAATCTTCATCTTTTTAATCTTTAAAGAAGCTCAAAGTCATTCATAAATACTTTTGGCTATAAACCATTTTTCATACTTAGCTCTTTTGCCCATGAACTAATCAGATCATCGTAGGATATTCAAACTCATCATGCATAAATTTTGATGCCAATGCCATATCCCAGATATGGTCTTACATGGGATGACCTATTGATACCGATGTCATATCCCAAATATAGTCTTACACGTGATCTTATAGCTCTATGTCAAAGCCATGTCCCGGACATGCTCTTATACTTAAATCGTCCTTTGGTACTGAGGCCATATCCCCAAGATGGTCTTACACGGATCTCTTTTATTCAATGTTATAACATGAGTATCCTCATTATTCCAAATCTTTATCTGAAATTTCATTTAGCTTATTTTCACCATTTGCTCATCAATGCTATGTCACTTGATTTTCATAGCTAATCATATATTATCATAATATTAAGTAGTTTCACATATCGAACATTATGAAACTTTAACTTTATACAAACTTACCTCGATTCTCAAAATGTGTATCGATACTCAATTTAGTCCTCGATTTTGTTCTTACCTCATTTTCGATCTGGGCTTCATGTTTCTTGATCTATAATAATAATTTCACTTGTTAAATGCACGCATTAACTAAATCGACTCATAATTCATATTTTGGAAAAATTATAATTTTGCCCCAAAACTTTTACATAATTACACTTGCCTCTAAGCTCGTAAAATAATTTTTATTCAATTTTCTTTCATTTCAAGCCTAGCCACGAATCATATCTCAACTATAACAACATCCAATTTTCACTATTTCCCTCATGTATGACCATTTCTACAACTTTTACAATTTAGTCATTTTATGCATTTTTCTTGAAAATCACTTAGAAAAAGATGTTCATATTCTTCCATAAAGCATCAAAATACATGCATGTCATACATAGGTAAATTTTTGAACGTAAAACCTAGCTTAAAATATAGCTAGAAATAGCTAAATCGATCTACAAGGGTCTTAAAAATACGAAGAACATTAAAAACGGGGCTAGGATGCACTTACTATCAAGGTTAGAAGTTGAAGAAACCTTAGCTATGTCTTCCTTGTGATTTTGGGAAAAGGGGAAGAAGATGGACACCATTTTTTTACTTATTTTCCCTTTTTATTCTTTTATTAACCAAATGACAAAAATTCCCTTAATGATCCTTTCTTGAGATTTTTACTTCCCTTATCCATTTTTGTTCATCATCAAATATATTGGTCTAATTGCTAAATAAGGACCTCTAGTAATTTTTATAATTCTATTTCATACTTGAATCTTCTAGAATCTCATATTTTCTACCCTTTGCAATTTAGTCCTAATAGACAATTCAGTTACTAATTAATAAAATTTCTTCATGAAATTTTTCACACAATCGTGTAAAACCTCATAAGCCTCATAAAAATCATAAAACTCATATTTCTACTGTGGATTTGTGGTCCCACAACAATTATTCTGACTAGGCCCTAAGTCAGGCTGTTATAGGTAATAATACCAAAACACTTCTAATGTTACAAGCAATGAGTGGCATCTAGCAATGCATCATCTCTACCCAAGTTACAAGAAGTCGTGGTTCAACATAACCTTTTTGTGATGAATTTTCATGTATTATATCATTTTGTCCTTTATATCTCGTGTGGAAACAAGTCATGGAATAGTCACACTTGCAAAGTCCAATCTCATGTTTCTTAATACCCGAAGTAGACTACAATAAACAAATAAGTGTAATATCTCATATTAATGTAACACCCAAACCCGGCCTACACGTTACGATCGGATCTGGCATGTCACATGGAAAGGTTGTTAAAGAATCTACGCGTTCGTTAAAAATATCAAGTTTTGTTGCTTGTGAAAAATCCAATTTGTTTTATAGTTCTCTTTGCAAAAACATTTTCTTTGCTATTTCTGATGATCTTGTTTATAATTAATCCAACTCAATGAGTTTCAGAAAAATGACATTTAAATTATTGTAGACATGCGATATTTTCAAAAGAGTTATCAACGTTAAGAAAATCCGAGTTTTATCAATTATAGTTTGTAAATCGTGTATTAACATTATAGAAAAACCGTTATTAATGTTTTAGAAAATCCTAAATTGAGCATTCAACATTAATAAGCAGTAACTGAATTAAAAGCTAAAACAAAATACCAAAGGCCTCATTACAAAACAAAAACCCAAATTTAAATAAAATATATAGTACCGCAAAACGAAATTTATTAAGCTACGATGTATGGCCACCATAGAGTTCACCTAGGCTCCAAATCCGTAAAGCTAGGAATTACCTGCAAAATTAAGCAGAAGGGTGAGTTACAAGAACTCAGTGTGTAATCCCCTATACGAATGATAATTGGGTCTAAGCCCACAGAAGCACATTGAGCCTTAGCTCTCACAGTAATGAAATTGGCCGAAGCCCATACGAGTCGAATTGGGCCATAGCCCTAACAATATGGCATAAATAGTGAATACAATGCAATCCAGCCCAACCTAGTATTCCATCCACTACACTTCACTCCATATGTCCAACCTCAGCACACCTGTGGGGATTTCTACAATCAACCCTCCATCCTCTACACTCCTTTTTGGTAGTCATGCTGATAGTCATACTGCTCAAAGCCGATATAATGTGACAGAGTCACCGATATATGTGGCACCAAGCCATCAAAACAATGTGGCAGAGCCACCGATATATGTGGCAGAGCCACCAAAATAATAATATAATCGGCACATAGCCCTGGGTAAATATGATTGACACAGAGTCATCAATAATTGTATTATGCTTGGCACATAGCCATCAATGACGGTAATATAATCGGCACACAGCCTTAGGTAAATGCAATTGGCCCAAAGCCATAATCAAGATGGCACGGAGCCATATTTAGTTTGGCATATAGCCATTATACAGAATGTGGCAGAGCCACCGATATATACTTCCCCGATCATCAATATCCCATCGCCATGCAATATGTCGTGTATGTCATGCTTAATCATTACACGTGTATGCAGAATGGCCATGCTCAGCAACAATCATTTAAACATGTAATATAAGCATATCAATCATACAACCACAGCCAAACTGGTCACATCATAGCACACGCTAATCACTTACCTACAAGGGCAAATCAGTCATTTTACCCTATAAGGGTATTCTAGTAATCCTACCCTTCAGAGGTAGTTTGGTAATTCTACTTATAACTAATTCCTGTATGTAGTGTATCTCAAACATAATCAATCAAACAATTAACACATAAAATGCTAGTACTACCACGAGGGTACAACGACCATTTTATCGTTTAGGGGTAAAACAGTAATTTCACAAATCAGAGGTATTTTAGTAATTTCACAAACTGGGGGTATTTTGGTAATTTCACAAACTAGGGGTATTTCGATAATTTCATAAATCAGGGGTATTTCGATAATTTGGTAAACTGGGGGTATTTTGGTAATTCACAAACTAGGGGTATTTCGGTAATTTCACAAATCAGGGGTATTTCAGTAATTTTGTAAACCAAGGGTAATTCGATAATTTTACAAGCCAGGGGTAATTGGGTAATTTTACAAACTAGGGGTAATTCGATAATTTTACAAAGCAGGGGTAATTTGGTAATTTTGCAAACCAACGTAATTCGGTAATTTTGCAAACCAGAGGTAATTCAATAATTTTACCCTATAACGGCCTTTTCAAAGGCCCACTTTCGCTTCGAGCGACACGGCTACCATTTCTGGCCGTCACCGGACTATTGGGCCTAAAACTCGACTTTGGCCCATTCGGGCCCACATGCTCGTGAGGCCCATATAGCACTAATCTAGCCACATATATGAGATTCACCTAGTCTAGTCTAATATATACTACACAATCATACAATTTACTCATATGGGCCCTTGGGCCCATTGGGCCCACTTGCCCCCTTTCGCCATCGTGGCCCAACAGCCACACCTACAACAATACTCATGGTGGCCTCGACTATCGTACCGAAGCTTCCACACGTGCGCTCGCATGCTCGTGTGACTGGCATTTCGACATTTGACGCTCTATAACTATAGTAGAGAGAATACACACCTGATAGAAGTCTGAAGCTGCTAAACCGCGCTCCGAGCACTTTTACGTCCAATGCCAACCAGGTATGCTTACTCTCCTCCTAGATAGCTCTATATATTCCCTCCGTCAGTAGAGTTTAAATCCAACTCAAACTCTTGTTTTCCAATCCGTAAAATAAACACACCCTTGCTTTCAATGAGATTCGAACCCAGGCTCCCTTGTATCATAATCCACGCCGCTAACCACTTGGCCACAAGATCCTCTTGTGACTAAAACCATGCGCAGCTAAATATAAATCTATGGCCAAGGTCTAAATCTATTTTGAAAAAAAATACCAAAAAGCAATGCAAGTGCCACGCCTTAAACCTTGGATCTCCTTCCTTCCTTTTGGCGTCACCCCCTTGCCTCTTATGTGGCCCCACTTTGCCACTACACCACACACTCCACTTGTGTCATTTTCTCCACATTTTATTCTTAAATCCTACCTACTAACTCCCAGGGTTTTATTCACCTAAAACCAAAATTTTTCCTAAAGCCTAACTTGAACCCGGGACTTCATAGAAGCCCCCTAACCTTCCAAAATCACTCACCTACTAGATCCAACTTGCATTTATATTGGTATGTATATAAATGCAGATTTATATTAGTGGCGAAATGTTTAACATGTATGACCAAAAAATTTTAAAATATTAATATTTAAAAAATCCCGATTAACATAATCTAAAAAGCTCTCCATATATAGTCTTTTCTTATAGGTATAGTGTAGCTTTCCATGGCTCAACAATTTTCAAATGAGTCAATAATTTCCATGCTCAAATTAACACCCAAGTACATTTACTACTAATTTGATCTCTAAGTTGGTGTGGAATTATGAAACTAAGAGAATTTTTTCCTATATGTTGCTTTTTGAAATATGTTGCTAATTTCTGACTGCAGCCTCTGTTTCTTGGTGTGAGTGGAGTAGACCAGCTTATTGAAATTATTAAGGTACGTTTTACTTCAAAATTTTGATCAGTAAGAGTTATATCATGATGAATTTGTTCAAATTGATGTCCAAATTGTTGTTTATTATCCTGCTTGGTTGGTATATATGCTGTTTATTATATTGATGTCCAATAAAATAAAAGATTCGAAGTATATCGACTGGAAACCTAATGGGTTGCCTTATATCTCATTGTAAGATATAACGGATCCTACCCAGGTGTAACAATGCCACATATGATGAATCTTAAAGATTTTACATC
Source organism: Gossypium rotundifolium (assembly GCA_025506655.1). Classification (NCBI taxonomy): domain Eukaryota; kingdom Viridiplantae; phylum Streptophyta; class Magnoliopsida; order Malvales; family Malvaceae; genus Gossypium; species Gossypium rotundifolium. The sequence goes on along the minus strand of CP106723.1, from coordinate 60,646,166 downwards.
CAAATTGTCATTTATTATTCTTCATTTATTATTAATAATGTTTGTACAACCTCCAAATTGTTGTCTAATCATGCCGCTTAGATTTTTGACAAGCTCCAATGTATTATTTTTAAAATTTAAGGTACGATGCGATATATAAAAATAACATAAATAAAATATAAAAGTTAATTGTTAAAATATGTTATAAATTTTTATATTTTTAAAATTTAAATTTAATTATTATATTTTTTTGTTAAATTTATTGTTGTTAAATTTAAAAATGTAAAAATTACGTTTCTAATTAACTTTAATTTAACAAATAATAATAATAATGAGACCTAAATATTAAAATTTGTAAAATAAAATGACTAAAATCATGCATATAAGATGATAGAAATTAAATTTTTTAAAAGGTATGTATATAAATAAAAAATTAATTATTTATTTATTCATTTTTAATTTAAAAAATCTAACTTATAATACAAGAATTTTCATACTATTTTTAATTTTTTGAATATGTTTTAATCTAAAATAAATTCTTTTTTTAAAAGAAGTAATTTAAAACTTTTTAAAATGGAAATTTATTTTTGTTACTCATTAATTACTTTGTTAAGTTATTTCTTTTTTTTATGTTTTTCATTATTTAAATATATTTTAATATAAAATGGCCAAATATTTAATTTAAAATATTTACCTTCAATTTTTAATTTAAATTGGCAAAATATGTGCCATTGAATTTTGTTTGTGGAATATGTTCCAACCAACCAATTCATACTTTTTGCTATAAAATTTCTCTTTTCTTACATTTCTTATCTAACGATGCCCAACATCGTAGAACTTATCCAACCTCCGCTTATGAAAATTTTTAATCTATGGATGCATGAGGGTTTTTAATTAATTTAATATCTTTCTCCAATCCAATACTCCAATTAATTCTCACTCTAATTAACCGATTCGATCCGATATAACATACATAAATACAATAAATTACATAACTTATATAACTCAGATAACTTACATAATACATAATACATAGGTTAAGGATCAAATTTCATAGCTTTCATCAAATTATTTGGATTACATAATACATAACTTACATAATTTTAAGATCAAACTTCATAACATACATAATTTACATAACTTACATAATATCTCAGATAGATAAACAACTTACCCGTAATTTATTGTCGGCTTTAGACTTCAACAACTACGAAATGGATAGAACTTGGATGAATTTGTCAAGGGTAAGCAACGTCTCTATATGGAGTAGAAACTTTTCTAAATTTTGCATTTCAAAATGCAAGCCAAGAGCATATGATTCTTTGCCCGTCTAAGAAGTGTTGCAATATCAATTGACATTATCGAGAAGTTGTCTACAAACATCTAGTTGTTGATGGCTTTTTTCGGGGGTATAAAAAATGGATTTTCCATGGAGAGTGTACATCTAGTGGAGCCTCTTCATCGATGAATCTGGGTTATCCTCATAGTGTTTACAATCAAAATGTTAGAGAAGATGACATGGATGGCATGTTGCGGGATACATTTAATATGCCCGATGATGGCTTGCAATCATTTCCACCTGACTTGGGTGCAACCGATGATTACAATTTTGGTGGAAATACTTTCACCGAAAAGGGAAGAAGTGTACCTGATGATCAGCCAAATGAAGAAGTGGCAAAGTTCTACACGTTACTTGGTGAAATGAAAGAAAAACTGTATGAGGGATCTAAATTTTCAAAATTGTCTGTCTATATTCGTCTTTTTCATTTAAAATGTTTGGGAGGGTGGATAGGAAACTCTTTGACAATGTTGTTAGAGTTTTTGAGAGAAATGTTCCCGTTGGCAAAAATCCCTCAATCTTCCAAAGACATGAAGAAACTGATCAAAGATTTGGGCCTTGGCTACAACAAAATTCATAGTTACCTAAATGACTGCATGTTGTATTGGGGTGATCGGAGAAACCAACAGTGCTGTCATGTATGCGATCAATCCCGTTGGATGAATGGAAATACAGAGGATGGTAACGAGGATGAAAATGATACACATTCAAGGAAGTAGCCAGTTAAGATTTTGTGGTATTTTTCGCTAATACCAAGGCTTTAAAGGTTTTTCATGTCGTCGAAGATAGTCGAGTCAATGACGTGGCACCATGATGGACGAACCGATGATGGATTGTTAAGGCATCCTACAGATTCTTTAGCTTGGAAATCATTTGACTCCAAATTTCCAATCTTTGCAAGTGACCCTCGGAGTGTGAGGCTATAACACCCTGGTTTAGGGGCTATGCATGTTGGGTATAATTCAAGTGTTAGTAGGTTTTGGGAGTGCTTGGATGAGTTTTGGAGGTTTTAAGAATGTTTGGATGAAAGGAAAGGCTTTGAAAAAAAATTTTTGGATTTTTAGGGTGAAAAGAATTGGGCCAAGGGAGGCCTTAAGAGTAATTTTTGGCAATTTTGTCACAAGGAAGACTTTGGCAAAGTGGCGTTGAGTATTTGCTTGGGGGCTTTGAAGGTGGCGCCTGTGGTTATTTCTTTGGGAAGAAATTTGTTTTTAATTTTATGTCAAGAAATTTGGGCTAAGTAGGCCTTAAAAATAAAAGGGCAGGATTGATGGACATGGAAGTCCAAAGTGGTAAAGTGGCTCTTAGGCGCTACTTAGGTATTTGGAGGGAGGGAGGTCGCGGTTTGAGGGGGAGAAGCATTTGGCATTTTTATTTTTGTTGGTGGTTATGGGCTTGAGTAGAAAGGGTTTAAAATAAAATGTTGGGGCTTTATGGCATAAAAATCAAGATGGCCGAGTGGCCTGGGCGTTGGGGGTAAGGCGTGCGGCAGTTGGTCCCAGGTTCGAACCTGGAGAGTGGCGTGGGAGTTTTAGTTTTTATTCTTTTTGATTTTGCAGCAAATTGAAGGCAGTGGACGGCACATGTAGATTAAATTAGAAGATAGGATAAGCTTAAGTAATTGTTTTGAATTAGAATTAATACTGGTGGGTTTTATTATTCTATTATTTTTTAGATAATTATAGATTATTTTAATTAGTTTAAATTAGAGTGATAAAGAGATAAAATGTGGATAGAATAATGGGGATTTGTTTAATTCAAATTTGTGGTTTGAATTGGTTCCAGGAGGTGGTGATTGTGGGGATCTTCAAAGGGGGTATGTGGGCGGTTTTGGAGGTGTTTTAGGAAGGGAATCTTGTTTGTTTCTTTAGCATTTTGGGTATATTATTGACCTTAGTTGTGGGTACCAAAGCCGATTTTTGTTTCATAATGTCTCTCCGTTGGTTTTCATTTTATACCGAAACCTTTAGTAACCTTAATTTTGGGGAAAACTACATTTGTTCTTTAATCTTTGTGATGGCGAATGTTCTCTTGAATACAAAGACACTTGGTTTTGTCATTTTGCTTGATGGCTTTCTTTTTCCCATGACCAAACACTTACTCTCCTTAGCTTTCTTCTTTGTTTTCTTTCTTGCAAAGCCGAACCTTCCTCTCATTGCTAATCTCCATTCCGATTCTTTTCTCCTTGGTTTATTTCCTTTTGTTTCAACCCTCTAAAGGATCTAGCCAAATATTCTCTTCCATTTGATTTTAGTATTGGCGAATCTTCCTTCCCTTTTTGTTTTGTTCTTTGGCTGAATCTAAGGGTGGTGTGGATTGCTTTTGGTAGTTCGTTTTCAAGCCTTGGAGAAGGTTCTTGGGTTAGCGAATGCTTTTGGTAAGGCTTCATTCTCTATCGGCATCTAGAAGAGGGTAAGTGTTGGTTTTGGTGTTTGTTTTATGGCGTATTAATTTGGTTGGAATCGTTATGTCATAGGACATCCGGGATTCGAAGCAGTCAAGCGTAGCCTCGGTTCTTTGGTCGATCGTTGGGTAAGTGATGGTAAGGGATTGCTTTATCAGTCTATTCGTTTGGTATTGGTAAGCCGTAGGCTATTACTTTTGGTTGGTTGTCGATTGTAGGCAAGTGAAGCAAGAGCACTTGGTGGTGGGCTAGTGTGCAAGAGCGTGTAGGAGCGAGGTTGTTAGATCGATTCTTTGGTTAAGGCTTACAGGTGTGTACACACACACACTCTTCTAGTAATTTATGTGCTTATTAAATTGTGTGTATATTTACACACTTATCTGTTATGGTATTTATATATATGATGTGTGTGGTTGGTTCCATGGAAAGGTGGATTGAATACCATTATGGTATAGGGCACGGGGTCAGGTAAGTCCCTGTTATGATGCTTTTGGTAAGCATAATGTATCTATTACGTGTGCTATGATATTGGATGGCTGATAAATAATATGTATGTTACTAATCAAGCATGTGGGTATAAGTCCGTTAAAATGCATATCATTATCTATGTGGGTTGTAAGAGTGGAGGGCGGTGATATTTTGTGTTTGTGAGCACCAGTGTTTTAGTAACACACCGTGACTACGGTCACCAGAGGTTTGGTACCTCCAGAGGTTTGGCACCTCATAGCGACTTGTCCCTGTGGTTTACACCACCGTGGGTTGGCCCCACTTGAGTTATGGGATCGTCTGCCAGTGATTTGGTATCACACGATGGGTTGGCCCCATCACTTGATTCGTGACTTTGGTCACCAGTGTTTTGGTAACACAATCGTGTCTTCGGACACCAGTGATTTGGTATCACATTTGTGACTATATGTCACCAGTGGTTTGGCACCACCAGTGGTTTGGTACCACACGGGGTAGAAAAGGTGTATGGACGGTTAGGATTGGGTGCATATGATTTGGATGCATGATGATCATGATTATGTTTGAATGTGATATTTTGCTAATCCGGGAAAAAGGGTAGCACACTGAGTCTTGGTGACTCACCTTTTTCCTTTAACATTTTCAGGTAGTGCATAAAGCTGGACCGGGATCGGAGAGGACAAGGTGGCCCATGCCGAAGATGAAGATTTGTTATATTATGCTTGTTTTTGATATAAGTATTTTATTTTAATTTGTTGGGTTGTAACAAAGGCCATTTCATGTTTTTGGTATTACTTTAACTACGGTTTATTTAAATTAAATCGCTATGGGAAAATGATTTATGGTTTGCAACCTATTTATTCAAGTTGGATATTATAAACTAAAGTTTTAAAATGAATGAGATTTAAATAGCAAAGTTTTATTCCAAAGATATGTTTTCCAAAATTCAGCAAACTACGACGTTTTATTTTAAATCAAGAAGAATTTCAACCGTCTTTCCGCAATAACATAACCGATTCGATTAAGTAGTGAATGGGCCGGGTTTGGGGATGTTACTGATTTGGTATCGAGCCGGTTCAAAACTTCGGCTTTGAGGATTTTGGGCCCAAAACATTTTCAAAATGGGCTTTTCAAAATATGGGTTTTTCTCGAGTTATTCGGCATGGCACTGTACCTCGGCCGAGTCCACTGTAAGTACTTGGACTTGTGAAGTAATTTGTTATATGAACTGTTATGGGCTTTGTTGGGCTCGTAGATTAGTGAATTAGGATCTGTTGAACCCTAAGGCTAGTCTACTCAAACATGTGCATAAGACTTAAGGTTACTAAACAAAACCTGTGAAGTAAGTCGCCGTGTTAAGGTGTGGCAACCTCGTAATGCGCATGTCTAGGAGTGGTATTCAATGAGCTTGGTATTTAAGCGGTCCGTGACTCACCTCCTCTCCACTTGAATCCTACAGTGCGTAGCTACTGGTTCACCTTAACCAAGAGGACTTGTTCATAGGCTAAACCAATTCTTAAAACCGAAAGGATTAGCCTTCATTGTTTTAAAATTTTAGTTTTACAATTTTAAATTTACCCTTTTGGTTTGTAAACCCTAAATGTGGTTTTGAAAAAAAACGTTTTCTCGATTTACCTAAAATTACCAAAATGCCCTTAGCGGTAAAATTTCAAAATGCCCTCAGATTATAAAATTACCACATACCCTCAACTTTTGGTTAAAATGATTTTTACTTTATGAAATATTAAAATCTCTAGTTTTCAAAATATCAATATACCCCAATTTGGGAAAAATTTACTAAAATACCCTCGTGTTGAAAATTTCTAAAATGCCCCTGACTTTCAAAATTTCTGAGATAACCCCAACTTTAATAAACCTCTCTCACTTTGCAAAAGTATCCACATTTTGTATTTCAAAATAATGCTCGACTTTTGAAATTTACAAAATTACCTCGTTGATAACATTACCGAAATGCCCTTGGTTTTAGATTTTCTCTCAACTTTTCTTGAAATATTTCGCTTTTACTAAATATCAAAAACCCTATTTTATGAAATACAATGGTATTAGATTTGGAGAATTTCTGAAAATGCTCATGATTTCCAAAATTACGAAAATGACCCTACTTTTGGAATTCTTGCAACACACTTTGTTTGAGAAACAAAATTTTCAAGACGACCCCGAGATTTTGTAAATTTTGAAGTTGGAAAACTATTTTCAAAATTGACTCGAGTTATTACCAAAATACCCTCTACGGAAAATAACGAGATTACCACAGGTAGGAAGGAAACTTGATTGCTCGAAAGAACTACTCTCAAAACTTCTTTTCATAAAATTTACTCGTGGATAAATAGTGGAACCAAATTTCTAATGCATAAAATTTCTAATCGATTAGATCGTGGCGCTAGATATAAGTTCTAGGGGCGTGGTCGTATTTTTTCGTGGACGTGGTAGAGGCGGCTTTGGTGACCTGTTTGTTTTGTTGCTCGTAAGGTATGTTAGCTCTTTAAGATCAGTCTTGTGACCATAGCGTAGTGGGAGGAATTGGATTGTTAGTTTAGACAAGTAATTTCGAGGACGAAATTATTTTAAGGAGGGTAGAATTGTAACACCCTGGTTTAGGGGCTATGCATGTTGGGTATAATTCAAGTGTTAGTAGGTTTTTGGGAGTGCTTGGATGAGTTTTGGAGGTTTTAAGAATGTTTGGATGAAAGGAAAGGCTTTGAAAAAAAAATTTTGTATTTTGGGGTGAAAAGAATTGGGCCAAGGAGGCCTTAAGAGTAATTTTGGCAATTTTGTCACAAGGAAGACTTTGGCAAAGTGGCGCTGAGGTATTTGCTTGGGGGCTTTGAAGGTGGCGCCGGGGTGGTTCGGGGCAAGTAAATTTGTTTTAATTTTGCGTCAAGGGGCTGGGCTAAGTAGGCCTTAAAAATAAAAGGGGCAGGATTGATGGACATGGAAGTCCAGTGGTAAAGTGGCTCTTAGGCGCTACTTAGGCGCTGGAGGGGAGGGAGGTCGCGGTTTCGAGGGGCCGGAGAAGCATTTGGCGTTTTTATTTTTGTTGGTGGTTATGGGCTTGAGTAGAAAGGGTTTAAAATAAAATGTTGGGGCTTTATGGCATAAAAATCAAGATGGCCGAGTGGCCTGGGCGTTGGGGGTAAGGCGTGCGGCAGTTGGTCCCAGGTTCGAACCTGGAGAGTGGCGTGGGAGTTTTAGTTTTTATTCTTTTGATTTTGCAGCAAATTGAAGGCAATTGACTGACACATGTAGATTAAATTAGAAGATAGGATAAGCTTAAGTAATTGTTTTGAATTAGAATTCTATTTGGTGGGTTTTATTATTCTATTATTTTTTAGATAATTATAGATTATTTTAATTAGTTTAAATTAGAGTGATAAAGAGATAAAATGTGGATAGAATAATGGGGATTTGTTTAATTCAAATTTGTGGTTTGAATTGGTTCCGTGAGGTGGCGGATTGTGGGGATCTTCAAAGGGGGTATGTGGCGGTTTTGGAGGTGTTTTAGGAAGGGGAATCTTGTTTGTTTCTTTAGCATTTTGGGTATATTCGCCAGCCTTAGTTGTGGGTACCAAAGTCGATTTTTTGTTTCATAATGTCTCTCTCGTTGGTTTTCATTTTATACCCAAACCTTTAGTAACCTTCATTTTGGGGAAAACTACATTTGTTCTTTAATCTTTGTGATGGCTTAATGTTCTCTTGAATACAAAGACACTTGGTTTTGTCATTTTGCTTGATGGCTTTCTTTTTCCCATGACCGAAACACTTACTCTCCTTAGCTTTCTTCTTTGTTTTCTTTCTTGCAAAGCGAACCTTCCTCTCATTGCTAATCTCCATTTCGATTCTTTTTCTCCTTGGTTTATTTCCTTTTGTTTCAACCTCTAAAGGATCTAGCCAAATATTCTCTTCCATTTGATTTTAGTATTGGCGAATCTTCCCTTCCCTTTTGTTTTGTTCTTTGGCGAATCTAAGGGTGGTGTGGATTGCTTTTGGTAGTTCGTTTTCAAGCCTTGGAGAAGGTTCTTGGGTTAGGCGAATGCTTTTTGGGTAAGGCTTCGTTCTCTATCGGCATCTAGAAGAGGGTAAGTGTTGGTTTTGGTGTTTGTTTTATGGCGTATTAATTTGGTTGGAATCGTTATGTCATAGGACATCCGGATTCAAGCGATCAAGCGTAGCCTCGATTCTTTGGTTGATCGTTGGGTAAGTGATGGTAAGGATTGCTTTATCGTCTATTCGTTTGGTATTGGTAAGTCGTAGGCTATTACTTTTGGTTGGTTGTCGATTGTAGGCAAGTGAAGCAAGAGCACTTGGTGGTGGGCTAGTGTGCAAGAGCGTGTAGGAGCGAGGTTGTTAGATCGATTCTTTGGTTAAGGCTTGTGTGTGTACACACACACACTCTTCTAGTAATTTATGTGCTTATTAAATTGTGTGTATATTTACACACTTATCCGTTATGGTATTTATATATATGATGTGTGTGGTTGGTTCCATGGAAAGGTGGATTGAATACCATTATGGTATAGGCACGGGTCGTAAGTCCTGTTATGATGCTTTTGGTAAGCATAATGTATCTATTACGTGTGCTATGATATTGGATGGTGATAAATAATATGTATGTTACTAATCAAGCATGTGGGTATAAGTCCGTTAAAATGCATATCATTATCTATGTGGGTTGTAAGAGTGGAGGGGCGGTGATATTTTGTCTTGTGAGCACCGGTGTTTTGGTAACACACCGTGACTACGGTCACCAGAGGTTTGGTACCTCGGAGGTTTGGCACCTCATAGCGACTTGTCCACGTGGTTTACACCACCGTGTGTTGGCCCCACTTGAGTTATGGGATCGCCCCGCGATGATTTGGTATCACACGATGGGTTGGCCCCATCACTTGATTCGTGACTTTGGTCACCGGTGTTTTAGTAACACAATCGTGTCTTCGGACACCGGTGATTTGGTATCACATTTGTGACTATATGTCACAGTGGTTTGGCACCACCGGTGGTTTGGTACCACGGGGTAGAAAAGGTGTATGGACGGTTAGGATTGGGTGCATATGATTTGGATGCATGATGATCATGATTATGTTTGAATGTGATATTTTGCTAATCCGGGAAAAAGGTAGCACACCGAGTCTTGGTGACTCACCTTTTCCTTTAACATTTTCAGGTAGTGCATAAAAGTGGACCGGATCGGAGAGGACAAGGTGGCCCATGCCAAGATGAAGATTTGTTATATTATGCTTGTTTTTGATATAAGTATTTTATTTTAATTTGTTGGGTTGTAACAAAGGCCATTTTATGTTTTTGGTATTACTTTAACTACGGTTTATTTAAATTAAATCGCTATGGGAAAATGATTTATGGTTTGCAACCTATTTATTCAAGTTGGATATTATAAACTAAAGTTTTAAAAATGAATGAGTTTTAAATAGCAAAGTTTTATTCCAAAGATATGTTTTCCAAAATTCAGCAAACTACGACGTTTTATTTTAAATCAAGAAGAATTTCAACCGTCTTTCTGCAATACATAACCAGATTCGGTCGTAGTGAATGGGCCGGGTTTGGGGATGTTACAGAGGCTGCGGCTAGCATCTGATGGATTTAACCCTTACAAAATCATGAGCACTGCGTATAGTACTTGGCCTGTGGTGCTTGTTCCTTACAATTTGCCTCCATGGTTTGCATGAAACAATCATCCTTTATCTTATCTATGATTATCCCTGGAGAGAAAGGGCCCGAAAATGATATTGACATATATTTGCAGCCACTTATTGAAGAGTTAAAACAATTATAGGCTGGTGTTGAGACATACGATTTACTGAGAAAGGAGAACTTCAATTTACGTATGGCTTTGATGTGGACTATTAATGACTTCCCGACCTTGCCAGTTTATCTGGTTGGAGTACCAAGGGACGTTATGCTTGTCCTTGTTGTGCTGCGCAAACATGTTCGCAATGGTTATATAATGGGAAGAAGTTCTCTTACATGGGGCATCATCGGTGGTTACCAAAAAATCATAGATTTAGATTTGAGTACTCGGTTTGACTGATCTGCATCAAGAGTTCGAGAAGCTCCTTCGCAGACTGGTGGATCTGAAATATTATTCATGTTGAAAGATATGAATTTCATTTATGGGAAGATGAATCAATAGCCCAACACGCAAAGAAATAGAAGATCAAGGGATGAATCTGATGATGAATCTGATGAAAAGGACGATCCTAATGAGGCAGAATTGTGAAAAAAAAGAAGCATTTTTTTTTGAGTTGCCTTATTGGGAGCATAAGATTTTATGACATAATCTTGATGTCATGCACATTGAGAAAAATGTTTGCGAGAACAACATTGGGACTATTTTGAATGTCAATGGAAAATCAAAAGACAATCTTCAGATTCGACTTGATTTAGTCCACATGGGAATTCGCCTTGAGCTTCATCCCCAAGACTTTCAAATATGAAATATCGGTTGTCGCCTGCTATTTTCTCAATGTCGAAAATGGAGAAAAAAGTGTTCTGTATGGTGTTGAAGGATATAAAAGTCCCGGATGCGTATGCATCAAATATATCTCGATGTGTGAGTCTTAAAGATCGAAGACTATATGGCTTAAAATCCCATGACTATCACATCTTGATGCAAGACTTACTGCCAGTTGATATACGGTGTTGTATGTCGAAAAAGGTGACATCTTATGTAATTGAATTGTCCAATATAATGGAAGGTATTTGTGGCAAAGTTTTGGATGTTCAAGAACTTGAGACACTACAAGATCGAGTCGCATTGACTTTATGCAATCTGGAGAAGATCTTTCCGCCTTCCTTCTTCACTATTATGGTGCACTTGTTAATTCATCTCCCTCGTGAAGCAATACTTGGTGGACCCATTTTCTATCGATGGATGTATCCCACAAAAGGTGTTACTTTATTTGAAAAGTATTCCTTCATTCACCTTAATGCCTTTAGTTGCAACTTTTGATAATGTTGTATATCGTGTTTAGGTTCCTATCCAAATTGAAGTCTTACTACCGCAATAAACGTTATCTGGAAGGATCAATTGTCAAGGCTACTTGGCAGAGGAATGTATAACTTTCTATTCAAGGTATTTGGAAGATGTTGAAACAAGAATGAACAGACCAAGTAAAAATGCTGGGCTCACAGATCATAACTTGGCCGAAACTTATTTATTTCAAAGTTTTGGGAACCAATCGGTAAAGTCAAAATTACAGAATTAGACGATAGATCGTGGGTCCAAGCACATCGATACGTTCTTTTTCATCACGATTCAATGGAATCATTACGCAAGTAAGTTCTAGAATTTGATAAATATTCATCAATTATAATTTGTTTGTCTTCTAACAAAGTAAACATTTTTTTAACATAGTGAGTACAAACAAATATTGAGAGCTCGTTCACAGTCCCGAAGGTTACATCTATAAGAAATTAATAAATTGTTCACAGAATCATTTCATGAATGGTTAAGCCAAACGGGATGCAATTGAAGTTTTCATTGACATGTAATAATGTTTTCTCATAACATTTATAATTACTCAATTTACTTTCGATTCAATAGGTTTGGAGTCGGAATGAAGTAAATGACGAAGTTAAATGGCTTTCACAAGGTCCAAATAGAATAGTGAAAAGATATAGTGCCTTCCTCATCAATGGATACAGATTTCATACAAGGTATCGCGAGAGATTGAGGAGAACCCAAAATTGTGGAATTGTTGTTAATTCTTCAATTAAAAGTTATGCTAGTGCTAGGGACAGTAATCCTATCAAGGGGAATCTAGAGTATTATGGACTTCTTACTGATATAATTGAGTTGGATTATTACGAAAAATGGAAAGTTGTATTATTTCGAGGTAATTGGGCTAATGTGAATGCGACTCACGGAATTAAAAAGATCAATATGGTTTTACAATGGTGAATTTCTCTCGATTGATTCACACTGGAGAAAAACTAATAGACGAGCCGTATGTATTTTCCTCTCAAGTGAAACAAATGTTTCACTCGAAAGATCCAACTGATGAGGGTTGGTACGTTGTACTTCGAAACACCCCTAGAGACTTGTTCGACATGGGCAATGGAAGTAAAGATGACATTGTCGAAAGATCAGAAACTTTGCCTTTTCCAGAACAAAACTTAGATGAAAATATCCCTAGTACTAGTACACAATTTCAATGGGTTAAATGGGACGTGGACGAAGATATTTACAAATTATGATGTAGTAAGATTTTACGATTTTTTATTTATATGTAATATTATAATTTTAATCTTGGTCATTTTATATAATTTAACTATTTTATATGTACCATTATTATTGTTATTTGTTACTAAAATTTCAACTATTTTATGTGTATTGCAGGAAAAAGGAGTAAAAGAAGATTACGAGATTTAAATATTGTACAGAATACTGCAAATTCGAAAGAGGGCAATAGTGAACAGCAAACATTTGTTGGATCCTCGAATGTGCCTGACATAGATGATGAACCTGTAGAATTACAAAGTAATGTTAAGATTATTTGACATGCATGTTGACTTTTATTATTGATTCATTTTTCAATTTTAATATAGTAATAATATATCATTGTTCAGCTAAGAGTGGTGGGATGCGCAGAGGTCGCGGACGTACGCTGCTTAAAGATTTATACGAATTAAATCCTGTCGAGCGTGTAAAAGTAAGGAGAAATAGTCATGGCCAGCCTATTAGCCCAAGCTCGACTTCTAGTAGGCTATTTGGACATTATTGCACGAAATGAAAATATGTTGCCCATCAATTACGAGTCATGGCATCACATGCCTGATGGAAACTAAAATCAAGCTCTCGAGAACATTAAGATAACAAAACGTGAATGTAATTTATAATACTTTGGTTATATTTACTTCCTAAACTTATGTTTTTTTAGGAGAGATTTGCTTTGGAGGTCTCGATGACTATATAAAGAAGACATTGGGAAAAAATGGAGAAACCATAAAAGCACATTGAAAAAAGTATATTTTAAGAAAGGCCTAAGCCTCGAGGATAAATTGCGAAATGTCCCACCGGGAATGTTGAGGTATCAATGGGAAGATACGGTTAGATTTTGGAACTCAAAAAAAGAGAGGTATTACCTAGTTCTAAACTCTTATAAATTTTTTGGTTTATAGTATTTACTATATATGTAATAATAATTTCACTATGTAGGACCGTGAGCTTTTTGAACGAAAGAAAGATGAAACAAAAATTCACGCATTACAGCAGGTTGAGAAGTTTTGCTTCAGAGTGAGGCCGAGGTATTATAATTTATTAATTACATCAAATATTAATGACTTCATACTATTAAATTATATTTTACTACTACAATCGTAGGAAGCCTCATCTAGTCAAAAAGTTGGACACGTTCGACTTTTGACATTACGCATAGGAAGAAGGATGGGTCTCGATGACATCAAAAGCTGGAGAGATTATGGTATATTTACTTAATAAAATTTTATTTATTATAAATATTTATAATGTTTAATTATAATAGTTTAATTCTTCGTTACTAGGTTTAAATTAATAATGTTAAGTTATGTTGCATTCTTTCTTATTGTATATTTCGTTTCTAACTCTTTAATTGATTTATTAGGAGAAACTAAAAGAGAAGAAGGCAGAGTATGAAGCGACTACTTCGACTGATAGTTTCGTTAATCTTGAGGATATCGATAACAGAATTATTACTGATGTTTTGGGTCCTGAAAGGTATCGTAGGAATTTTTATTCTACATTTACTGTTTTTTGGCTGGAATTATATGCTGCATTTTCTATTTTTTATTACTGATGTTTTGGGTCCTGAAAGGTATGTTCGGGTTCGATTTCAAGGATCTGGTGTTACCCTGACCCAATATTTTGGATCCAGCTCCAAGCAATACATGCCTTCCGGGAGTCAATCTCGAGCTGAAGTTCAGAGGTTGAAAGACCAGATAGCTCAGATGCAAGCGAGCACGGTTGATCAAATTTCTCAACTTAGAGCAGAGGCAGCAACGAGGCAAGCAGTGGCAGCAGTGAGGGAGGTAGAGCAGAACAGAAAGTATGATGAACTCTAGCTACAGCTTCAGACTATGATGAAGATGTTTCAGCAGTCGTAGAGGTCGCCATCTTAGACATTTATTTTTTCGTTTTAAGATCATTTTTAACATTGTTACATTTAACATTATTGTAAGAATTCATTTATTAATTTATATAATATATCTTTTATTGAATTTGAAGTATCATTTAGAATTAATGTTTTTGGTGGGATTTTTATGCTACCTTTGCTATTTTTTGGCTGGAATTATATGCTACATTTGCTGTTTTTGGTTGGGTTTAATGCAGGAAGGGTATGATATTGGAAAAATTGTGTATTGCAAACCTGTACAAATTAGCGGCGTTTGTGGGAAAAGCACCACTAAAAGTCAGGACCTTTAGCGGCGTTTGTGAGAAAAGCGCCGCTAAAAATCAAGACCTTTAGTGGCGTTTGTGGGAAAAGCGCCGATAAAGGTCCTGACTTTTAGCGGCATTTGTTGGAAAAGCGCCGCTAAAAGTCATGACCTTTAGCGGCGTTTGTGGGAAAAGCAGTAACACCCCAAACCGGTCATCACACCACTGATGAATCGGTATGTTACTGGGGAAAAAGGATTTTGAGAAAATAGGTTTAAGTTTAGATGTTTGATGAAAACACTTGGCGAAATTGTGTATTTGAAGAAAAACTCGAGTAGGCTGATTAAAATCTATTGGTGTATTTGAAAACCCGAAAATTTTGAAAACTTAATCAGATGTGTAGGTAAAACTAGTTTATCTCTTTTAGAAGTTTAAGTTGTTTGTTATTATTGCTAAAACATTTTGACTTAGTGGAAAATCGTGTTTAAGTTAGAAAACATTTGGGTTCACTTTATCCCAAATCATAGTGTGATACCCGATGGTATAGCTTAAAATATCGCTTTTGTAGTTTTGAAATCGTTATCTTTCCAAGTTTTAGCACATTTTAACCCAATTAATTTGTTAAGGCATATTATAAATCTACTTTACACATAAACATAGCAAAACATAATTTTAAAAGGCCATTTACAAACCCAAATAAAACCAAATACTAATAAATAAGCTAAAGTACCAAATTTTATAAAAGTTCACATAATTCCTTATTTAAGCATGGCATAAGCACCTCGAGTCCATCCGGCTCCATGTCCGCGTCTAAGTGTCACTGAAATGTCAAAGGAGAGAGTGAGTGTAAGACTCAGGTGTGTAAATCCCCTCCGAAAATACAACATGCTAACACACATCATAACAAAGCAATACAATTAATGCACCTGTTCCTAACCATCCATTACACCTTCTCTACCCGTGTGGTACCAAACCACCGGTGGTGCCAAACCACCTGGTGACCCAAAGTCACGATATCCATAACGTGGTGCCAAACCACTTTGGTGACCAAGTCACAAATAATCCAATGATGGGGCCAACCCGTCGTGTGATACCAAATCACTAGCGACAATCCAGTATCTCATAGGTGGGGCTAACCCACGGTGGTGTCAAACCACGAGGACGAGTCGCAATGAGGTGCCAAACCTCCGGTGTCCCAAAGACACAGATGTGATACCAAATCACGAGTGACCGAAATACAAATCCGATGATGGGGCCAACCCATCGTGTGATACCAAATCACTGGGTCAATCCAGATAATCAAGCGTAGGGCCAACCCACCGTGGTGCTAAGCCACTGGACGAGACGCCGAGGTGCTAAACCTCTGGTGACCCAAAGTCACAAAATATCATTTGTGGTACCAAACCACTGGAGGTGCCAAACCTCTGGTGTCCCAAAGACACGGATATCATACTCCCCCTCCTCTCATATTACCCATACATGTCATACTGACGCAAATCATGCCATAGTGCAAACATGCTATTATAGTATCACCTCACATATTACATACATCAGCAATCATGCTAGCATATACCCTTAAGAGAACTCGCAATGGAACGAACTTACCCGAATCCGAACACATACCCCATAGGGTACCATAGCAATCATCATACTGTTCCACTTAATACACAAACATATTATTATTAACATATTACTAGGTAATCAGTGTGTTAGTTTACACACCTGGTATATCGCAAGCCTTAATCCCAAAGAACCCGATCTAAATCCTCAATCCTCTTGTTCATAAGAAAACAATCGGCCAACCATGGGTTAATTACTTAAACCATTCGGCCATAACCAAATAAATCAAAGGGTATATCGATTTACCCTTACCTTAAACTTGATTTGGTTTCCTACCAAACCAACCCAACAATGGTTCTTCCAAAGAATCGGCTTCACCCTAGAAAGAAAGTGGTTAATCCCTTAACAGCCTGACTTAACGAAGACTAAATGAATAGACTAAAAGAAACTACTCTTACCATCACTTACCGATTGCTTAACAGAGAAATAAGGCTCCTTCTTGCTTGCTTCCGAAATCCAAAGGCCCTGTAACATAATCGGTTACCCACCAAAGAGTTAACTCCCTTCCAACAGATACTGAAATCGGCCCTTAAACACACCAGTAAATCGACAAATCAACAAGAAAGGGAAGAAATGGCCATTCGGCCAAACACCTACCTCTTACTAGGCCGATTGAACAAGGCTCCAACAAGGTCTCACTCCTTCTCTTATTTACGGCAATGAAGAACTATAGGAAGAAAGAAAGAGATTCGGCAACACCCTTAATTAAAATGGAGAAGGAGGTTCGGCCTTGTAAGAAATGGGAAGAACGATTGGGAACACAAGGCTAAGGGGTTTGGAGAAGAGAAGAAGAAGATACAAGGATGAATGGAGGGTGCTTTCGGTTCAAAGAAAAAGAAAATGGATGATGGTGATTTTGGAGGATGGTGTTTCGGCTAAAGGATATTGGGAAAAGAAAATGAAGGTTAGGGGAACAAGGAAACATGGTTTCGGCTTCAACAATTGGAAAAGAGAGGGAGAAAGAGATGAACCTTCACTACCAAAGAGAATCAAGAGAAAGAACAAAGCAACTTTTGGCAAAAGCTTGAACTTTCGGTTTCAAGAATGAAAAATAAAATGGAGAGTTTTCTCAAATTTCGACACCAAAAGACCAAAAGAAAAACTTGCTTGACACTAGCTATGACCGAAAATGCACAAGTTGCCTAAGTGGAAATTCAAGCACTCTCCAACACTTACCAACCGCCACTCACCCCCCCCAAACTCTCCTCAAAAACCGCCACAACTCCCCAAACACTCCCAAGCCACCAATTCAAATTACCTTGACCAAGTCTTCCTCCACAATTTGCTCTCCACCCACCGTTTGAATAGGAAGACTTAGTCCAAGCGAGTTCGAACCGCCTACAACTCCTCCCTCCATGCAGTCAAAATGGAACAAAAAGTGGGATTTTCGCAACATGAACACAAGACCTCCTCCCTTGCACTTTACGCCATACACAAGCTCCAAGTGGCGCATGCTTTGCCACTTTGCTAGCTCTTCACTTGTGCAACAATTTACCAAATAAAATACATAAGACCCACTCCAAATTACTTATCACATAAAGCCCAAAAACAAAATTTTTTCTATCACCCGAGCTTACACCTAGCTTATAACTAAGCCCCAACAACATCGAAATAACAACATAACACATCAAGCACATGCAGCAAAGCCAAAATAAAAATAGCCCCTAACCCGGGATATTACAGTTCTACCCCCCTTAAAAATAATTTCGGCCTCGAAATTACCTGATCAGAAGAGTTGCGGGTATTGCTGTCTCATCATATCCTCGGGTTCCCACGTAGCTTCTTCCACGCCATGATTCCGCCAAAGGACCTTAACCAAAGGCACAGACTTCTTACGCAGAACTTTCACATCCCAATCTAAAATCTGTACAGGCTCTTCCTCCATAGTCAAATCTGGGTTTACCTCGATCTCTTCCACTGCTACCACATGCGATGGATCTGAATGATATCGCCTAAGCATCGAAACGTGGAACACGTGGTGAATCTGACTTAGCTCTACTGGCAACTCGAGCTGATATGTAACTGGTCCCACTCGTCTTAGTACCTTATACGGCCCAATAAACCTCGAACTTAGCTTGCCTTTCCTCCCGAACCTTAACACTTTCTTCCATGGCGAGACCTTCGGAAAAACTTGATCTCCCCAAGCAAATTCAATATCTCTCGCTTAAGATCGGCATAAGACTTCTGCCGGTCCGAAGCTTCCTTCAATCGAGCTGAATCAACTTAACCTTGTCTTGGTCTCAAGAACCAACTCTGGTCCCAACAAGCGGCGTTCATTTAACTCTGTCCAACAAGTAGGTGAGCGACACTTCCCACCGCATAAGCGCCTCATATGGTGCCATCTTGATGCTTGCTTGGTAACTATTATTGTAGGCGAACTCATTAACAGTAGATACTCCTCCCAACTACCCCTAAAGTCCAATACACAACCTCGTAACATGTCCTCCAAGATCAGATAACCCTTTTCCATTGCACGTCGTCTCACGAATGAAATGCCAGATCGAAATCTAACGCGCACCAGAGCACGATGCAACGCTTTCGAACCTTGACGTAAATCGGGATCCCTATCCGAGATGATCGATCTGGGTACACCGTGGGTCTCACTATCTCTCGACACATACTGACCGCCAACCTCAAGTGAGTAATCCACCCTCACCGGAATAAAGTGAGCTGATTTAGTCAGTCGATCTACAATTACCCAAACTGAATCTTTCTTGCTTGGCGTAGGCGGTAAACCACTGACGAAATCCATAGTTATCCTTCCCACTTCCACTGAGGAATCTTCTTTGGTGAAGCAACCACGACGAGAATCGATGCTCAGTCTTGACCTGCTGATATGTCAGACACTTCCCTACAAACTCTATCACTTCCTTTTTCGGATCCGGCCACCGAATCGTTCTCGATATCCCTATACATTTTGCTACCTCCAGGATGCATAGCGTAGGGGCTGCTATGTGCATCCCGAAAAATCTTCTGCCTTAACTCAGTGTCTCTCGGCATACAAGCCTTCCCCGAAAACACGGCACCCCATCACTAGACAAAGCAGTAACCTCCAAACCATCATTACGCACTTGTGTCTTCTCGCACTCAAAACCTCATCCATCAACGCTTTTCTCGATCGCTCAACCCAAGTAGGCTTAACTGCGGCTCCGCGTAATACTCCCATCGCCATACAAACTCAAGTGGGCAAACAACGCTCTTAGATCCGAAACAACCTTACGGCTCAACGAAATCGCCTGGCGTTAGCCTTGCGGATGATACTCAATAGAGCAATCGTAATCTTTTAGCAACTCGACCCATCTGCGCTGTCTCAGATTCAAGTCTTTCTGAGTCAGAAGGTACTTCAGACTCTTATGATCCGTGTAGACTATCGATCTCTCACCGTACAAGTAATGCCTCCAAATCTTCAAGGCAAAGACTACAGCCGCTAACTCCAGATCGTGTGTCGGATAGTTGACCTCATATGGCCTCAGCTGCCGAGATGCGTAAGCCACAACCTTCCCTTCTTGCATCAGCACACAACCCAAACCCGTATGTGATGTATCGCAGTACACTGTGAATTCCTTACCAGCCTCAGGTTGAATTAGAACCGGACCTTCAGTTAAAATCTTCTTCAACTTGTCGAAGCTCTCCTGCTGCTTCTCAGTCCAAATGAACGGAACTTCTTTTCTTAATAATTTGGTCATCGGTGCTGCGATCAATGAGAAACCCTCTACAAATCTTCGGTAGTATCCTGCCAAGCCTAGAAAACTCCGAATCTCAGCTACTGACTTAGGCGGCTTCCAATCCAAAACTGCCTCAATCTTTCGAGGATCCGCTCTAATCCCCTCAGCCGATACTACATGACCCAAGAACGTCACCTCCCTAAGCCAGAATTCGCATTTACTGAACTTCGCATAGAGTTGTTTCTCCCTCAAAATCTGTAATACCACCCGCAAATGTGCATCATGCTCCTCCTCAGTCCTTGAATATACCAAGATGTCGTCGATAAAAACCACTACGAACTGATCTAAATACTGTTGGAACACCGTATTCATCATATCCATGAAAGCCGTCAGTGCGTTAGTCAACCCAAACGGCATAACTAAGAACTCAAAGTGCCCATACCGAGTACGAAATGCTGTCTTATAGATATCCGCTTCTTTCACCTTTAACTAGTGATACCCAGACCTTAAATCGATCTTCAAGAAAACCGACGCACCCTTCAGCTGATCAAACAAGTCATCTATCCGAGGCAGTGGATACTTGTTTTTGATCGTCAGCTTATTCAGTTGGCGGTAGTCTATACACATCCGCATAGTGCCATCTTTCTTCTTGACAAAGAGTACCGGCGCTCCCTAAGGCGAAACACTTGGCACGATAAAGCCTCGGTCCAACAATTCTCGGATCGAGCCTTAAGCTCCACTAACTCTTTAGGCACCATCACATGCGGAGCCATAGATACTGGTAGCTTAAGCAATGATCTATCCCGAACTCTACCTCACGATCCGGTGGCAAACCCGTAAGCTCCTCAGGAAACACATCAACAAATTCCCTAACTGTCCGAACCATCTCCACAGTAGACTCTTTAGCCTCCAAGGCATACACATGAACCACATATGCTTCACAGCCCTTTCTGACCATCTTCTCGGCTTTGAGCGAGATACCACATTGGATGATAATTTCTCCTATTACCGATCGAACTACTTCATCACCCATACATTTTTCGTAATCATGTGCTTAGTCGCGTAATCCAACCGCTACCGGTACTTAACCGGTTAGTCCATCCGAGAATCGGATCGAACTCCCCAAACGGCGGTTCCATCAGATCAGCCACAAACACTACCCCTTGGAGTTCTAGAGGTACGTCTCTATATAGCTTATCTACAACTATTGAGTGACCTAGAGGGCTTATTACGGTCATCTGCCTAGAAGATATCTCAGAGTCTAAATCCATGGTCTTCACTATGCTACTTGCAACATATGAATGTGTTGAACCCACATCAATTAAAGCATAAATGGAGAACCAAAGATTAAAACGTCTGCCGTAATGGCGTGCAGTGCGTCGCCTCCTCTCGGTGCCTCGCCGCATACACTAGCCCCGGTTGTCCGGCCTCGGCTACTACTGCACTCTCGCCCGGTGCTCCACGGCCCGACCAGAACCATTACCTCCTCTCGCCATTACCTCGGCCCTCTGCGGTGGTGGTCCGTTATTCTGTCTTGAGTACGTACGACTCTCGGTGAATCCTAGCCAACTTGCGGACAGGTCCCTCACACGGTGATCCGATGAGCCACACTCAAAACAGCCTTTTCCACCGCCCAACATCCTCCCCAATGAGCTTTCCCTAGCGGTTACATCTGCGGCGGTCCCTGCCTAGCAGCAACAAACCTAATAGACTGATTTGGCCCACTCGGTCTAGCCCTTTTCTGTGGATTACCTGATGACCCAGAAGATCTAAAGCTCCTCTTGTGTCGATTCCTATCCATGCCTTGCCTCACAGACTCTTTAATACCCTCGGCCACCTTCGCCTTTTCAACCAGAACAGCAAATTCACGCTCCTGCTGAGGCGCAATCAACAATATTAATTCGTCCCGTAGGCCATCCTCAAAACGAACACACCTCTCGTGTTCGTAGCCACCATACCCACGCATACCGACTCACCTCGTAAACTCGCCTCGTGCTCGACGATTTGCTCCCCTGAACTAACCTCGAAATGCTTTCCGTTGCTCATTAATGTAGTTAGCTCTGACGTACTTTTTCTGATAAGTAGCCTTGAAATAATCCCAAGTCAGATCTTCCGCTTCATGTCATTGTCTCGAACCTTGAGCCACCACTGGTATGACTCATCTCGAGAAGTGATACTATCCCTTTAATTTTCTTGACGATCAGTCTAGATCGTCCATTATCCGCCTGTCGCGCCACCAATATTCAGCAGATGCTAGGAGCAACACCGAGACACCGAAAGAATTCACCTGCTTGCTGAAAGTCGCCAGCACGATTTCCTAACTCCTGCGCCCCCACCTACTCTAGCTACCCTTTTTAAAACCCACAGCATCGCCTGTGACACTGCGTCGTCCCGATCGATCTTGAAACTCACCACCTCCGGTGGTGGCGGAAGCCAGTATCTCATTCTCGACCCGACCGGATCCTACGGGTTCGAATCGTCATCCTACCGTGACCTCGCCCACGACCACGCCCACCTTGGGTACTCATGACTAAATCTAAATCGATTTAAAGAATTTTATGCATCAATAATTATTCCTTTGTTTTAAAGCAAAGTCTTATGAATATTAAAGGAGCTTTGTTTTCGTGAGTCCACTCGATCCTATCGCTTTTAGTTTCTAAAGTAGTCTTACTATCACTAGCCATCCAATCACATCTCATCAATATCATTATCTCAAACAATAGTAAGGGGTACTTACCTGGGCGGATTGGTGCCGGAGACTCGGTGCCATGCCTTTCACACCATACTTTTTAAAACATAACACTTA
Source organism: Gossypium rotundifolium (assembly GCA_025506655.1). Classification (NCBI taxonomy): domain Eukaryota; kingdom Viridiplantae; phylum Streptophyta; class Magnoliopsida; order Malvales; family Malvaceae; genus Gossypium; species Gossypium rotundifolium. The sequence goes on along the minus strand of CP106723.1, from coordinate 60,623,501 downwards.
AAACAGACTTTTGAAAACATTTTGGGCCTTAGGCCCACAGCCGAGCCTTTGAACTTAGCTCTGATACCACAATTGTAACACCCCAAACCCGGTCATCACACCACGACCGAATCTGGTATGTTACAGGGAAAAAGGATTTTGAGAAAATAGGTTTAAGTTTAGATGTTTGATGAAAACACTTCGCAAAATTGTGTATTTGAAGAAAAACTCGAGTAGGCTTGATTAAAATCTGTTGGTGTATTTGGAAACCCGAAAATTTTGAAAACTTAATCAGATGTGTAGGTAAAACTAGTTTATCTCTTTTAGAAGTTTAAGTTGTTTCTTATTATTGCTAAAACATTTTGACTTAGTGGAAAATCGTGTTTAAGTTAGAAAACATTTTGGTTCACTTTATCCCAAATCATAGTGTGATACCCGATGGTATAGCTTAAAATATCGCTTTTGTAGTTTTGAAATCGTTATCTTTCCAAGTTTTAGCACATTTTAACCCAATTAATTTGTTAACGCATATTATAAATCTACTTTACACATAAACATAACAAAACATAATTTTAAAAGGCCATTTACAAACCCAAATAAAACCAAATAGTAATAAATAAGCTAAAGTACCAAATTTTATAAAGTCTCATAATTCCTTATTTAAGCATGGCATAAGCACCTCGAGTCCATCCGGCTCCATGTCCGCGTCTAAGTGTCACCTGAAATGTCAAAGGAGAGAGTGAGTCGCAAGACTCAGTGTGTAAATCCCCCTATCAAAAATACAACATGCTAACACACATCATAACAAAGCAATACAATTAATGCACCCGTTCCTAACCATCCATTACACCTTCTCTACCCCGTGTGGTACCAAACCACTGGTGGTGCCAAACCACTGGTGACCCAAAGTCACGATATCCATAACGTGGTGCCAAACCACTGGTGACCCGAAGTCACAAATAATCCAATGATGGGGCCAACCCATCGTGTGATACCAAATCACTAGCGACAATCCCGTATCTCATAGGTGGGGCCAACCCACGGTGGTGTCAAACCACAGGGACGAGTCGCAATGAGGTGCCAAACCTCTGGTGTCCCAAAGACACAGTGTGATACCAAATCACGGGTGACCGCAGTCACAAATCCGATGATGGGGCCAACCCATCGTGTGATACCAAATCACTGGCGTCAATCCCGTATAATCAACTGTGGGGCCAACCCACTGTGGTGCTAAGCCACTGGGACGAGACGCTAAGGTGCCAAACCTCTGGTGACCCAAAGTCACAAAATATCATTTGTGGTACCAAACCACTGGAGGTGCCAAACCTCTGGTGTCCCAAAGTCACGGATATCATACTCCCCCTCCTCTCATATTACCCATACATGTCATCTCGGCGCAAATCATGCCATAGTGCAAACATGCTATTATAGTATCACCTCACATATTACATACATCAGCAATCATGCTAGCATATACCCTTAAGAGAACTCGCAATGGAGCGAACTTACGGGATCCGAACACATACCCCATAGGGTACCATAGCAATCATCATCTTTGTTCCACTTAATACACGAACATATTATTATTAACATATTACTAGGTAATCGGTGTGTTAGTTTATACACGGTATATCGCAAGCCTTAATCCCAAAGAACCCGATCTAAATCCTCAATCCTCTTGTTCCTAAGAAAACAATCGGCCAACCATGGGTTAATTACTTAAACCATTCGCCATAACCAAATAAATCAAAGGGTATATCGATTTACCCTTACCTTAAACTTGATTTGGTTTCCTACCAAATCCAACCCAACAATGGTTCTTCCAAAGAATCGGCTTCACCCTAGAAAGAAAGTGGTTAATCCCTTAATGACGACTTAACGAAGACTAAATGAATAGACTAAAAGAAACTACTCTTACCATCACTTACCGATTGTATGAGAGAAATAAGGCTCCTTCTTGCTTGCTTCCAAATCCAAAGGCCCTGTAACATAATCGGTTACCCACCAAAGAGTTAACTCCCTTCCAACAGATACTGAAATCGGCCCTTAAACACACGAGAAATTGACAAATCAACAAGAAAGGGAAGAAATGGCCATTCGGCCAAACACCTACCTCTTACTAGGCCGATTGAACAAGGCTCCAACAAGGTCTCACTCCTTCTCTTATTTACGGCAATGAAGAACTATAGGAAGAAAGAAAGAGATTCGGCAATGACTTTAATTAAAATGGAGAAGGAGGTTCGCCTTGTAAAAATGGGAAGAACGATTGGGAACACAAGGCTAAGGGGTTTGGAGAAGAGAAGAAGAAGATACAAGGATGAATGGAGGGTGCTTTCGGTTCAAAGAAAAAGAAAATGGATGATGGTGATTTTGGAGGATGGTGTTTCGGCTAAAGGATATTGGGAAAAGAAAATGAAGGTTAGGGGAACAAGGAAAAATGGTTTCGGCTTCAACAATTGGAAAAGAGAGGGAGAAAGAGATGAACTTTCGGCTACCAAAAAGAATCAAGAGAAAAGAACAAAGCAACTTTTGGCAAAAAGCTTGAACTTTCGGTTTCAAGAATGAAAAATAAAATGGGAGAGTTTTCTCAATTTGACACAAAAGACCAAAAGAAAAACTTGCTTGACACTAGCTATGACCGAAAATGCACAAGTTGCCTAAGTGGAAATTGGCACTCTCCAACACTTACCAACCGCCACTCACCCCCAAACTCTCCTCAAAATCGCCACAACTCCCCAAACACTCCCAAGCCACCAATTCAAATTACCTTGACCAAGTTTTCCTCCACAATTTGCTCTCCACCCACCGTTTGAATAGGAAGACTTAGTCCAAGGCAGAGTTCGAACTGCCTACAACTCCTCCCCTCTATGCCGTCAAAATGGAACAAAAAGTGGGATTTTCGCAGCTTGAACACAAGACCTCCTCCCTTGCACTTGACCCCATACACAAGCTCCAAGTGGCGCATGCTTTGCCACTTTGCTAGCTCTTCACTTGTGCAACAATTTACCAAATAAAATACATAAGACCCAGCTCCTTCAGCCCCTATCAGATAAAGCCCAAAAACAAAAATTTTTTCTATCACCCGAGCTTACACCTAGCTTATAACTAAGCCCCAACAACATCGAAATAACAACATAACACATCAAGCACATGCAGCAAAGCCAAAATAAAAATAGCCCCTTACCCGGGATATTACAAGTGCGGCTAAAAGTCTTGACCTTTAGTGGTGTTTGTGGGAAAGTGCCGCTAAAAGTCAGGACCTTTAGCGACGTTTGTGGGAAAAGTGCCGCTAAAAGTCATGACCTTTAACGGAGTTTGTGGGAAAGCGCTGCTAAAAGTCAGGGCCTTTAGCGGAGTTTTTTTTCTCATAAATCTGCTAAAGTTTCGGCGTTTTTTGCGATGCTTTTGAAAGCGCCACAAATACTATTAGTGGCACTTATAAACACTGCTAAAAGCCTAAAAAAAATGCCGCTAAAAAACCATACTCATCTATGCTTACTCATACTTGTTGTTACCCATTTTATGCCACATTATGGGTTTATAACTTGTATTATCTCATGGTACCTATATCACTTATCACATAACTTAGCATATATACTATCATAAGCATAAACTCAAATCTTCATCTTTCTTAATCATGAAAGAAGCTCAAAGTCATTCATAAATACTTTTGGCTATAAACCATTTTTCATACTTGGCTCTTTTGCCCATGAACTAATCAGATCATCGTAGGATATTCAAACTCATCATGCATAAATTTTGATGCCAATGCCATATCCCAGATATGGTCTTACATGGGATGACCTATTGATGCCGATGTCATATCCCAAATATGGTCTTACATAGGATCTTATAGCTCTATGTCGAAGCCATGTCCCAAACATGGTCTTATACGAAATCGTCCTTTGGTACCGAGGCCATATCCCCAATATGGTCTTACACGGGATCTCTTTTATTCAATGTTATAACATGAGTATCCTCATTATTCCAAATCTTTATCTAAAATTTCATTTAGCTTATTTTCACCATTTGCTCATCAATGCTATGTCACTCGATTTTCATAGCTAATCATACATTATCATAATATTAAATAGTTTCACATATCGAACATTATGAAACTTTAACTTCATACAAACTTACCTCAATTCTCAAAATGTGTATCGATACTCGATTTAGTCCTCGATTTTGTTCTTACTTCATTTTCGATCTGGTCTTTATGTTTCTTGATCTATAATAATAATTTCACTTGTTAAATACACGCATTAACTAAATTGACTCATAATGCATATTTTGGAAAATTATAATTTTGCCCCAAAACTTTTACATAATTACACTTGCCCCTAGGATCGTAAAATATTCAACTTTCTTGCATTTCAAGCCTAGCCGAATCATATCTCAACTATAACAACATCCAATTTTCACTATTTCCCTCATGTATGACCATTTCTACAACTTTTACAATTTAGTCATTTTATGCATTTTTCTTGAAAATCACTTAGAAAAAGATGTTTATCATATATCAAACTTTCATATTCTTCCATAAAACATCAAAATACATGCATGTCATACATGGGTAAATTTTTGAACGTAAAACCTAGCTTAAAATATAGCTAGAAATAGCTAAACCAATCTACAAAGATCTTAAAAATACGAAGAACATTAAAAACGGGGCTAGAATGCAGTTACTATCAAGGTTAGAAGTTGAAGAAACCCTAGCTATGTCTTCCTTGTGATTTTGGGAGAAGGGGAAGAAGATGGACACTATTTTTTTTTTACTTATTTTCCCTTTTTATTCTTTTATTAACCGAATGACAAAAATTCCCTTAATGATCCTTTCTTGAGATTTTTACTTCCCATATCCATTTTTGTCCATCATCAAATATATTGGTCTAATTGCTAAATAAGGACCTCTAGTAATTTTTATAATTCTATTTCATACTTGAATCTTCTAGAATCTCATATTTTCTACCCTTTGCAATTTAGTCCTAATAGACAATTTAGTCACTAATTAATAAAATTTCTTCATACACGGGAATGTGTCTCAGCCGTGTTAGGCACACGGTTGTGATACCCGTAGTCCAATTTTTCAATCTTTTTCTTGTACTTTCTGATTGATTACAATTATGTCCCGAATTGTTTCTAAATCACTTGTAGGGACTCGAGGGCTCGATTAAGGGACATTATGCATGTGATTGAATATATTCAGATTATGTTTGTATTGATGTATGAAATGAATATATTAGTGTTCTATTTATATCGTAATGCTTCGTAGCCCTATTTCGACGATAGATACGGGTTAAGGGTGTTACAGTAGAGTGAATCAAATCTTGATTATGGGTGATTAGCTCATTTCAGTAATACTAACCAACTACCGTTTCAGGTTCCTCATTAGTCAACTAGTCACTACCCTAGTAGGATCTTCTGATCTTCCACTAACATAATAAGTTAGCAATGACTACTTATCTTCCAACCTCACATTCCAGTTTAGTTTGGGGTAAAGGTGTTCATGGATGGGCAATACCAATTTTGAGTTAATTCCCACCTTGATGACTTCTTGGGGTTCTCAAGCCTAGGGTTTGTTTCACGTTCTTCCTTTTCCAAGCAGTTGATCCGTTGAGTAACCTTACAAAATAGTTAATAAATCATACCTCCACTCGCTAATCCCCCATAGGAGGATTAGTTCCTCATGGCTTTCATAAATAATATGGTGTTGATGTAAAGAGAAAACATGATAAATGGATTAAAATGTAGAGTTTAAAAAAACACCTGATTTGTATTAAAGATGAAAAATAAATCCATATAGTTTGATGATCTCCACAAATCAGATCTGTTGACAAAGAATAACTGAAAATAAATTTGTAAAAGCCTAAGAAAGAAAGAAAACTAAACTAAGTTTAAAAGAGAGAATTTGGGCTAATTGAATGATGTCTATAATATGTGCCAAAGGAACCTGTTTATAGATTCTAACTGGTCGTCGTCCTTAACCCTAGGTTAGCTGACATTCTCAAGCTTTAAATTTGATCGTGTAGCCCAAAACGCCCCCGTTTCGTATTTAATTTCCACTTCAGAGTCGATGTCGTGACTCAACACGAACTATGTCGCAACATGGTAGTTAGTGTACTCCTCTTGGGATATCTTCAAGGAATGTCACGACATCCTCAAGCTGTGTCGTGACATTGAAGGCAGTATTGAGATTTCTATATTTTGCTCCCTATGTTGTGACATCAAACATCCCAAGTTACGACGTAGCAACCAGTTTTAGTTTAGTATGCCATCTAAAAGTATCCTGTACAGTCAGAAAGTTTGTTAGCTCACCCTTAGGCCTCATTCGGCCTTTAAGGTCAATAAAAAACTCAATTTGAAAATTTTATTAACTTAATAAAAACTTAAGAAAACATAATTCAAACCTATTGAAAATGCTTGTTTTCAAGCACCTAAAGTGCGATAATTAGTTTAATCTGCTACAGCCAATTACGACAGACTGAACTCCCTTACACTTTAAGCATTGCTTGCCCTCAAGCAACATGAATAAAAGCCAAAAATAAAAACGATGACCCTTGAGGAAATATGATACAAATATTGACTTTGGGTCACATGACTTAGGCATTTACATTCACTCACAACTTTAACGTGATGAATAACTGATTTACCACTTTTGACCTTAAACATCTAAGTTTAGTATATTACAAAGTATACAAGTATTAAGGGTCTCACTTGTAGGGATCAATCAATAAATCAAACAAGTAATTTGATTATCCGAGCAGAATACAATGTATAAGGATATTTAGGTCACATATGACTTTTCGGCTTGTAACATTTTAAACCTTTGGATAGGTATGAAATTCAAAGATAGTAAGCATCAAGAGGGTGACAAACATGGAAATAGTTTGACACATCAAATTGGTCCTTATTCTTCCCCCCTTATTGACCCTTACTCGCTCACTGCCTTATTTCTCCTTCTCTCACCTTCCTTGTCTCTCCATATATAGGAAATCATAGCATGACATAGTAACTATGGCTATCCTATGAGTTTCTGTACACTAATGAATGAGTTTCTCTTTCTTTTGTGACTTAGTCACTTTCCTTTTAAGCTTATCTCACTCAAGAGTGCTTTTTATTATTTGAGAAAATTTTCTACTTGTCTTACTTTTTCTTTTTGAGTTTTTCTTTTGTTTTGCACTTTCAGGCTAACCTATAGCTCCCATATCATGCTAATCATTCTTATTTCACTTTACTTTTACAAACTCCGTCATGATGTATTTACTTAACCCTCAATACATATCGCCAGTCATCTATTGTTGTGCAGAGCAGGACCAAAGAAAAAAGGGAAAATACAAATTATTTTCTTTAGGCTTGGGGTTTGTAATGAGGTTTATCAAGAAGTGTCAACATGCTCAAAAATCGGTACTAAAGGTAAACATAAATAGGTTAGCTTTTTGGCTCCGTGTGTGTTCCAAACAATGCCTTAGGTCATCCGTGAAAATCTCAATATGCACAAATTTAATCAACCAAACAAACTCAAATTCAACAATTTATCATTAATACTAGCATGCTCGTTTCATTGTATTTTCTATATCGTTTTGGTATAATTGATTACTTAATACCTATTTACAGTGTGACATATAAAACTTAGAAATATAATAATAAAAAATTTAAAATCACCTACCATCATGCCAATTTTCTTTGTAAACACAAGCAACATATGTACATGCTCCTAACCAATCACTTGTATTTCTACAAGCTCAAGCACATAAAAAACAAGAAAAATCAAAGAAAAATTTAGAATTGAAAATAAATAAACAAGTTTTCTATGTTAATCCCCACACTTTAGTTGACACATTGTCCTCAATGTGTAGCCTATAAAAATTAAGGAAAGAAATTACCTGAGTGATTGTTGTTGCTCCAACTTGTAACACCCCAAACCCGGCCCATATGTCATTACCGGATCTGGTATGCTACGGTTTTAATACTTGAAAACTTTGCTTCGATAGGTTTAAAAAAAATTAAAAGTTTATTTAGTCCTTATTTTTTTTAAAAAAATCAGAAACTTAAACTTTTATGTTGAGTGGATTTGAAAAGCCCATTTATCATTCCATTTTATCAATAAGACTTTGGCCACACATAGGTTTATAAACATGTGACATATTAAAGTAGAATAGAGTAAAACAAGTAACAAATAAATTGGAATCCTAAGTTATGGGGCCTTATTACAAAAATATATTCCTAAAAATAATAATAATAATCCATAATGATAATGAAAATCTTGATGGCCCCTCGAGTCCACCTCGGCTCCCATATCCACGGTCTACTTCTCATCTGTGGAGTGTTAAAAAAAGTAAAAGGGTGAGTCACCAAGACTTAGTGTGCAAAACTTGAAAACATGTAAAAGCCTAGGGCCTACAAACACATTATGGGCCTTGGCCCGCATGCAATGGTAACAGATTATGTCATGCATCATGGCCCATCCCAAAACCTAAGAGTCCATCCTCTAAACACCCCCGTACCAACCATTACACCATGGGCATTTCTACAATCAACCCTCCATCCACTACACACCATATTGATACAATTTGTCTTTTTGTCATATAGACCAATCGCTTACGCGAACCTCGAAAATACATTATTGTATTCGACAGCTATGCTGCCTATCATATAGACCGATCGCTTACGCGAACATCAGAAATACATTATAGTATTCGACAGCCATGATGCCTGTGGGAAAGCCACGATCGCCTTGCGACCCAACTCCCCTACCATAAATCCATCAATCAATCCCATCCCATGCATGCATACATACAAGAAACAAATCATCAAGCCATCTAACAGTTCTCATACTTTCACATGCTATGAATCACATAGAAAAGTTTCTATGGGTACGTACTTGGCATCCCATGCCTACCCCTTCTGGGTAATACGACTGTTCATACAACCTTTCTTTCCGGCTTTTAGCCATTAGCATACATATAATATATAAATGCTTATGTGTTAAGATTCTACACACCTTATTACTGTTAAGACGACACCCTCTATGTCGATTAACCTTTGTGTCGATACGATCGCTATATCGCCTAAGATGTTGTTCAGAAGCCGGTCCACAACCCGGTGGCCAATCTTGAACAGCGGAAACTGCTCATTTCTTAAACTTAGGGATTTGGTTTAAAGACCCAACCCTCTCCTTTTCCTTACGATCTCGAGATCATTAGGATACTAGAGATTAATGGTTTCTGGCTTTTTGAGATCTGAATGATTCGATGTACTTTATAGAGGAATCGACACTTTAAGAAAATCCCAGTCTATGGAGAAATCGACACAAGAGGAAAAGAATGGAAAAAGAAAGTGAATTAAGAGTTTTCGGCTTCTAGTAGAGAAATCGACAGAGAGAAAAAGGAATAGACAAAGGTATTTGGTTATGGAGATGAGAGGAAAGCTGAGAGGTTTTGGTTTTTGGAAAAGAAAAGAGAATAGAGAGTGTAGAGAATAACTAAGAATTTCAACACAAAGAATATGGTTCCAATGCCGAAATTTGAAGAGATACACTCCTATTTATAGGGAATTTCGGCATTTACCTATCAAATGCCAGAATTGCCCTCTTCTAAAAATCAAGAACAATTGACAAACATGGGGAATTTTGGCACCCCTTATGCCACACCAAAACCGATTCTTCCTCCCCTCAGAGTTGGAATTTTGGCCAACTCCTCCCCTCAGAGTTGGAATTTCATCCAACTCTGCCTACAGCAGATAACTCCCATCTTTTCTTCTTAATCTACTCATAACTAATATCAACACAATTATCTATATTATTCAACAGATAAATCTCCTTATTTTTCATCCAACCTTACCCACCTATATGCCAAAATTTAGCTAATTAAAATTAAAGGAATTGGGCCTCATGCCCCTTGAATTTGGGCCTCCTTAGTTGACGCCACCTCCTTGCTCTCTAAGTGGCGCCATTTTGCCACTAGGCCACCAGCCCACTTGTGTTTAAAACACAGATAACATCTTTTAAACCCTCTATTGTCCAAACAGAAAATTTAACCAAGGCCTCGGCCCAATCTGAGCCCCTTAAATACTCTAATTAGCACATTGAACGTAATACAAATCAAATGCAAAGGCCCATTAATTCAGGATGTTATAGTTCTACCCCCTTAAAGAAATTTTGTTATCGAAATTACCTGATCCGAATAGATGTGGGTATTGCTGTCGTATCGCTTCCTTTGGTTCCCACGTAGCCTTCTCAGAGCCGTGATTCTGCCATAGAACCTTAACCAATTTTATCTTCTTCCTTTGTAATACTTTGACATCACGGTCCAAGATTTCACTGGCTCCTCTTCAAAGGATAGGTCAGGTTTTACCTCGATTTCCTCCACAGGTACCACATGAGATGGATCTGAACGCTATCGTCTTAACATAGAGACGTGAAATACATCGTGAATCTGGCTTAGCTTAGGAGGTAGCTCTAGCTGATACACTACTGGTCCAACTCGTTTTAGCACCTGATAAGGTCCGATGAATTTGGGACTTAACTTACCCTTCCGTCCAAATCTTAATACGTTCTTCCATGGCGACACTTTCAAGAACACTTTGTCACCCACTGCAAACTCTCTGTCCCTACGCTTCAGATCAGCATAGGACTTCTGTCTGTCCGATGCTTCCTTTAGTCGAGCCCTAATGAACTCAATCTTCTCCTTCGTCTCGGTAACCAACTCGGACCTAAAATCGACGTTCTCTTAATTCCGTCCAACAGGTAGGAGTACGACACTTCTACCCGTATAATGCTTCATAGGGCGCCATCTGAATACTAGACTAGTAGTTGTTGTTGTAAGCAAACTCCGCCAATGGTAGAAACTCCTCCCAACTACCTTTGAAATCAATGACACAACCTCTTAACATGTCCTCCAAGATCTGAATCACCCGCCGCATCGGTCCATCGATTCGAGGGTGAAACAGATCTAAAATCCAACCGCACCTAACGCTTAATGCAATGCCTTCCAAAACCTTGACATAAACCTAGGATCTCGGTCTGAGATAATCGACACAGGTACTCCATGCAGCCTTACAATCTCCGCTATATACAGTTTAGCTAACTTTTGTAAGGAATAATCGACCCGAACCGGTACAAAATGAGTGGACTTCGTCAACCGATCAACGATCACCTAAACTGAGTCTTTCCTAGTAGGCGTTAGAGGTAGCCCACTAACAAAGTCCATTGTGATCCTTTCCCACTTCCATTGGGGAATCTTTACCGGCTACAATAATCCTGATGGTAACTGATGCTCCGCCTTTACCAGCTGACAGGTTAAACACTTCCCTACTAATTCAGTCACCTCTCGTTTTAAGCCTGGCCACCAAAACTGCTCCCGTAAATCTCGATACATCTTACTCTCTCCAGGATGCATAGCATATGGACTACCATGCGCTTCTTGCAAAATCCTTCGCCTCAACTCAGGGTCTTTTGGCATGCACACTCTCCCTTGGAAACATAATAATCCTTCATCATTCATACTGAATTCCGTTGGCTCATCACTTGAGATCAACTGCAACTTTCCCCTAAGCAATCCATCGCTCTACTGTTTCTCCTTAACTTGACTAACCCATGAGAGTTTCACTTGAAGTTCAGCTAGTAAACTTCCATCATCATACAAGCTAAGGTGAGCAAACATTGCTCTCAAATCAGAGATCACCTTACGGCTTAGAGCATCTGCCACCACGTTGGCCTTACCCGGATGATACTCGATTGAGCAGTCATAATCCTTTAACAACTCGATCCACCTTCTCTGCCTCAGATTCAACTCCTTCTGAGTCAAAAGGTACTTCAAGCTTTTATGATCCGTGTAAATGACAGATTTCTCCCCGTACAAATAATTCCTCTAAATCTTCAAGGCAAACACCACCACTGCCAACTCCAAATCATAGGTGGGATAGTTTGCTTCGTGCGGTCTCAACTGCTGTGATGCATACGCAACCACCTTTCCATCTTGCATCAACACGCATCCTAATCTCGTGTGTGACGCATCACAGTAAATCACGAATTCCTCCCAGCCTCCGGTTGAATCAACACTGGAGCCTCCGTCAATATCCTTTTTAACTTCTTGAAACTATCTTGCTGCTTATCAGTCCATACAAATGGAACTCATTTCCAAAACAACTTAGTCAACAGTGCCGCAATCAGAGAAAATCCTTTCACAAATCTTCTGTAGTACCCGACTAAACCGAGGAAACTCCGAATCTCTGCCATCGACTTAGGCGGCTTCCAATCTAACACTGCTTCAATTTTTCGAGGGTCAACCCTAATCCCCTCTGCCGACACCATGTGACCTAGAAAAGTAACTTCCTTCAGCCAAAATTCACACTTGCTGAATTTGGCATAAAGCTGCTTCTCCCTCAGAATCCGTAGAACCATGCGTAGATGTGAGTCATGCTCCTCTTCGATCTTGAGTAAACCAAGATGTCATTAATAAAAACCACGGCAAACTGATCCAAGTAGGGTTGGAACACTCGGTTCATCATATCTATAAACGCTGCTGGTGCGTTAGTCAACCCAAATGGCATCACCATGAACTTATAGTGACCATAGCGAGTCCTAAAAACCGTATTATGAATATCCGCCTCCTTGACCTTAAGCTGATGATACCCATACCTCATATCTATCTTTGAAAAGACTGAGGCCCCCTTCAACTGATCGAACAATTCATCGATCCTCGGCAACGGGTATTTGTTCTTGATGGTTAACTTATTCAATTGACGATAGTCAATGGACATACGCATTGAACCATCCTTATTCTTAATGAATAACATCGGCACTCCCCAAGGTGACACACTTGGTCGAACAAACCCTCTATCCAACAACTCTGGATTTGCGCTTTCAATTCCACCAACTCCTTCGACGCCATTCTATATGGAGCAATAGATATCGATGCTATTCCCAAAAGAAGATCAATTCCAAACTCCACTTCTCGATCCGGAGGTAATCCCGAAAGCTATTTAGGGAAGACATCAGGAAATTCCTTCACCGTCCTAACATCCTTAACAGTTAGGTCATTGGCTTCCAAAGCCCGTACAAACATTAAAACTACCTTGCACCCTTTTTCACCATTCTTTCTGCTCTTAGGGCAGTTACCATGTTTGACAGACAATTCTCCCTTTCTCCTATCACCAACACTTCACCTCCCCGGGGTTCTAGCACCATTCGCTATCGCACAATCTAAATTGGCCCGATACTTCACTAGCCAGTCCATGCCTAAAATTAAGTCAAACTCCCCGAATGATAATTCCATCAAATCTGTCAGGAAAACTATTTCCTAAACTTCTAAGGGTACCTCCCGATAAAGTTTATCTGCTACCACAGATTGTCCTAATGGGCTAATTACTGTCATTGCCTTAGGGGTAACTTCAGAGTCTAAACGTAATGTTTCAGACACACTACCAGCAACATATGAATGTGTCGCCCCCAATGTCAATCAATGCAACATAAGGCAATCTAAAAATTAAAAATGTACCGGTTATGACATCCGGTGCATTAGCCTCCTCCCGACGTCTGGCAGCATAAACTAACCCCGGCTGCCTTGCCTCAGTGCTTCCTACCCCATGGCCTGGTGTTCTACGACCCTGATCGTAACCATTACAGCCTCTGGTCGGACCATGACCTCTCTGTGGCTGCTGATTTCCTCTACCCGGCTGAGCATTTCCCTGCCCTGTTGGTCTTTCCTCATCTCGTGGCTGAGGACAATCTCTTATCTGATGGTCTAAAGAACCACACCTAAAGCACTTCCCACTGCCTGCCCTACACTCGCCTGTATGGAATATGTCACATCGGGCACACCTTCGTGTTTGGTTAGCAGCAGGTCTTTCAGCCCGTCTCGGTCCATCCGACCAAGGTCTATTCTGGTTACTCCTAGTTGTTCCTGATGATCCAAAGTTTCTCTTACCTCCACCCCCATCTTCTCCATTCGCTTTACCTCCTCACCTATCTTAGCTTTCTCCACAAGCACAGCAAATTCCCTCTCCCGCTGTGGAGCTATCAACACCCGTAGATCGTCTTTTAGGCCATCCTCAAAATGAACATATCTCTCATGCTCTGTGGCCACTATCCCTCGAGCATAACAACTAAGGCGTAGGAATTCTACTTCATAGGCCACCACCGACCTACTTTCCTAAACCAGATTCAGGAACGCTCTACGCTGCGCATCCACATAACTCTTTCCAATATACTTACTCGGGAACGCTGCCTTGAAGTAATCCCAGGTGATATGGTCAGCTATGGTACCTTCCTTAACCGTAAGCCACCATTGAAAAGCTTCATCCCGAAGAAGAGACACCATTCCCTTCAGCTTCTCTTCATCCGTGAAGTCGAGAAAATCCATGATCCGCTCCATTGCTTCTAACCAGTACTCAGCTGTACTAGGAGCTACACCCGAAATTCTCTTAAACACCTCCACCCCATTGGCTCTCAGTCGCTCTGGCACAGACTTTCGGGCTCCTGTGCCCATGCTTGCTCTTGCAACTCTCTCCAAAACCCTTAACATAGCCACGAGATACAAAGATCGCCTCTCGTAGTCGATCTTGAAAGTTTGCCTCCACAGCTGGTGGCACTGAAACTTTATTCCCTGACTCGTGACCAGACCCCACGAGTTCTGACACAGTAATCCTGCCTCTACCTCGGCCACGCACACCACGTCCTCTAGTGCTCATTCTACCGTTCGCGATTTATCTGATTAAAAATTTTATGAATTAATAATTCTTTCTTCCACTAATTAATAACGGACAGTCTTATAGAAAGTAGTTTTAATAGTAGTTCTTTCGAATTCGCATTCTATCTACAAGTTCAGTTCTCAAGTCTGTATTTTCTAATTCTAGAGTTCACATCAATCAACATCAAGCAGAGCACCACATACATGCATCAAACACACAAGTAAACATCCACAAACTTGCATTCATCACCTAGGGGTATTTTCGTCATTCCACTACCCAGGGGTATTTTCATAATTTTCCAAAATAAGGTTTCCTGGTGATTTTTCAAAATAGCGGTATTTTGGTAATTTTACAATTCGGGGGTATTTCGATAATTTTGTCAATTAGGGGTATTTCGATAATTTTTGTAAATTAGGGGTAATTCAGTAATTTCTCAAACAGGGGTACTTTGGTAATTTTTCAAACAAGGATATTTTGGTCATTTTGCAAAATCAAGGGTATCTCGGTAAAGTTTCTCAACCTAGGGTATTGCGAATAATTTTACCAAAATTAGGGACATGCAAGTCATTTTACAAAAATAGGGTACTAATCCCTTTCGGGTTTTAGTTATGAATTTTGACCTGTCAACAAGTCCTCGTGGCTAAGGCGAACAGTCACTATGCACCAAGTAGGATTCTAGAAAAGAGGAGGTGAGTCACTAGGACTGCTTAAGTACCAAGCTCTTCCTAGATCCAATCTTAGACATGCGTATGCCTATTACCACACCTTAACCATGTGGCTTGTCCACAGATATGTTTAATTAAGAAAAATTAAGTCTTATGAAGTTTGAAGTATCGTTTTATCTAAGCCTAAGGTCCATTATCACTATCATACTAGTCTACGTCTATAAGGCCCATCAAACCCATTATACATGTCACATCAAAGGGTAGAATACTTACTTGGGTGGATCGGGTGCCGGTACTCTCGAAGGCCACATCTTCCAAAACTTTTGTCAACTTATATTACTTTCATAAATTCATATGGACCCATTTCACAGCACGAGTTTTGAACTGGGCTTTGATACCAAAAATGTAACACCCCAAACCTGGCTCATACGTCATTACCGGATCTAGTATGCTACGGGTTTAATACTTTAAAACTTTGCTTCGATGGGTTTAAAAAAAATTAAAAGTTTATTTAGTCTTTATTTTTTAAAAAAATATTAGAAACTTAAACTTTTATGTTGAGTGGATTTGAAAAGCCCATTTATCATTCCATTTTATCAATAAGATCTGGCCACACATAGGTTTATAAACATGTGACATAATAAAGTAGAATAGAGTAAAACAAGTAACAAATAAATTGGAACCCTAAGTTATGGGGCCTTATTACAAAAATATATTCCCAAAAAACAATAATAATAATCGATAATGACAATGAAAGTCGTGATGGCCCCTCGAGTCCGCCTCGGCTCCCATGTCCATGGTCTACTGCTCATCTGTAGAGTGGAAAAAAGTAAAAGGGTGAGTCACCAAGACTTAGTGTGCAAAACTTGAAAACACGTAAAAGCCTAGGGCCCACAAACACATTATGGGCCTTGGCCCGCATGCAATGGTAACAGATTATGTCGTGCATCATGGCCCATCCCAAAACCTAAGAGTCCATCCTCTAAACACCCCCGTACCAACCGTTACACCGTAAGGATTTTTACAATCAACCCTCCATCCGCTACACACCATATCGACAGCTATGCTTCCTGTCATATAGACCGATCGCTTATGCGAACCTCAGAAATACATTATTGTATTCGACAGCTATGCTGCCTGTCATATAGACTGATCGCTTACGCGAACCTCAGAAATACATTATAGTATTCGACAGCCATGCTGCCTGTGGCAAAGCCACGATCGCCTCTCGACACTGCTCCTCTACCATAAATCCATCAATCAATCCCATCCCATGCATGCATACATACAAGAAACAAGTCATCTAGCCATCTAACAGATCTCATACTTTCACATGCTACGAATCACATAGAAAAGTTTCTATGGGTATGTATTTGGAATCCCATGCCTACCCCTTCGGGTAATACGACTTTTCATACATCCTTTTTTCTGGCTTTTAGCCCTTAGCATACATATAATGTATAAATGCTTATGTGTTAAGATTCTATACACCTTATTACTGTTAAGACGACACCCTCTATGTCGACACTGTCAGAAGCCAATACGACTGCTATCTGCCTAAGATGCTGTTCAAAATCGGTCCACAACCCGGCGGCCAATCTCGAACAGTGGACACTGCTCGTTTCTTAAACTTAGGATTGGGTTTACGGACCCAACCCTCTCATTTGCCTTGCGATCCCGAGATCAGTAGGATACTAGAGATTAATGGTTTCTGGCTTTTTGAGATCTGGATGATTCGATCTACTTTACAAAGAAATCGGCACTTCAAGAAAATTTCGGTCTATGGAGAATTTAACACAAGAGAAAACAATGGAAAAAGAAAGTGAATTAAGAGGTTTCGACTTCTAGTAGAAAAATCGACAGAGAGAAAAAGGAATACACAAAGATATTTGGTTATGGAGATGAGAGGAAAGTAGAGAGGTTTCAGTTTTTGGAAAAGAAATGAGAATAGAGAGTGTAGAGAAGGATTGAGAATTTTGGAACAAAGAATAGGGTTCCAATGCTAGAATTTGAAAAGATACACTTCTATTTATAGGTAATTTCGGCACTTACATATCAAATGCCAAAATTGCCCTCTTCTGAAAATAGAGACTAATTGACAAACATGGGGAATTTCAGCACCCCTTATGCCACATCAAAACTGATTCTTCCTCCCCTCAGAGTTTGAATTTCGGCCAACTCTGCCTACAGTAGATAACTCCCTTCTTTTCTTCCTAATCTACTCATAACTAATATCAGCACAATTATCTATATTATTCAATAGATAAATCTCCCTATTTTTAAGTCTTATTGCCGTCCAACCTTACCCACCTATATGCCAAAATTTAGCTAATTTAAATTAAAGGAATTGGGCCTCATGCCCCTTGAGTTTGGGCCTCCTTAGTTGACGCCACCTCCTTGCTCTCTAAGTGGTGCCATTTTGCCACTGGGCTACAAGCCCACTTGTGTTTAAAACACAGATAACATCTTTTAAACCCTCTAGTGTCCAAACAGAAAATTTAACCAAGGCCTCGGCCCAATCTGAGCCCCTTAAATACTCTAATTAGCATA
Organism: Gossypium rotundifolium; assembly: GCA_025506655.1. Taxonomy (NCBI): domain Eukaryota; kingdom Viridiplantae; phylum Streptophyta; class Magnoliopsida; order Malvales; family Malvaceae; genus Gossypium; species Gossypium rotundifolium. Next base: position 60,605,619 of record CP106723.1, on the reverse strand, counting down.
TTGAACGTAATACACATCAAACGCAAAGGCCCATTAATTCAGGATGTTACACAACTGCTAATGGTGGGTACTTCCTCCTTTGTTCGTGTGATGCTCAAATTGTTTGTGTCTCTTTTTTTTTTTGTGAGGTTCCTACATAGAAAACTTAATGCAAAAAACCACTAATTTATTTCTATCCTACTTCTTAAAAATAAAAATCATTCTTAAAAAGAGTGATACAATCTATAAAAGAACTATTCAATTTAGCAGATGAAAACAATTACAATTTCCTAAATTCACCTATTCATTCAAATTGAAATTCTACTAAATTTCTCTAAATACTACCCATCCTCTTCTTGGAATCCTCTTTTTCTCCTTTCCATTGTCTATTTTGTTTGCAAAAGAATAAACTGCTTGAATACGTTATCACCTAGTAATTTTCTTGGGGGATTCATGGTTTTATCCACCTGTTCAATAGGGACTCTTACTATTTTGCACAATTATGTAATCAAGTGAGGGAAAAATATTCCTTTTCTTAATTCCTTGCGCAATTAATCATATTCTTGTATATCCATGTACCGATACATATTTGCTTATTTTGGAGGATCCCATATGTTATGATAGCTTGAATTTGATTAATCTCTATTGTAGGCCATAATCTCGAACAAACAAATTTCATCCACATATTGGCCTTTGGTGTCATCAATTCTTGATTAAACGTATCAAAGTATTTTTGTTCCTGTACGATATGTCCACATCTATTTCCCCTCTATTAAAAATTGAAATATTTCCTCTATATCTATATTTTTAAATTCCTTCAGATATATTTTATAAAGATGATCATGATAATAATATGGCACACCATAAATTTGATAAATGCTTCTTTTAGTTATCAGAACGTTTACCCCTTTGACCTTTACAAAAGAACGCATCTCATAGAATGGGCTGGTTGCTTCTCTTTGTTTTAATGCTAGATAAATTTCTTGCACCAAAGAAACAATTGTAGGTTTTTCAGGTGGCAAATAGAATCTTGTCCATTCTCTTTCTATTGCATTATCCCATATTCCTTTGTAATTCCTCATTAGAGGATCGAATCCATGCTCTTGGATGAATGTATATGGTTGTAGTTGTTGCAAGTATTTATCCATGTCAATTTTTTTGGAATTCAACAGCTAGGCTTGAAACGCTTTCATTGAAACTAGCCATATGATAATTACTCTTTTTTTTTCCTAAAATTCTCTACACATTTTATTACGTTTGCAATTTGATTTCTTTTCTTGCTTTTTTGGTGGTAAAGGAGAGGAGCAATGGTACCCATTTATGGATAGAAAGAAAAAATAAAATATTTAATAGTTATAGTTTATGTTTACTAATCAAGAAGCTAAAAAAATAAGAATCCTAACATGATTATACTACAAAAAGGTCAAAAGTTAAGGTTAGTTTGGGAAACAAAGTTAGGCAGTGGTGTCACGACATCCCCTAGTGATGTCGCGACATCGTGGGCAGGTTCCAAAATCAGAATTTTGTTTATCATCGTGACATTCCGAAGTAATGTCACGACATGTTAGCCAGATTTCCCTATAGTTTGTGAAATCTATACTTTAGGCACTTTCTTCATTATCACTTTTTATATTTATTTATTTTCCATTGATTCCTTGGAAATCCCAAAGCGCGCTATATTGCAAGGTTTGTTCATCAACTACTGTATTCATTGTTCCTCCAAAATAATGTTTTACTCTTTGGCCATTAACAAGAAAAGGTTGTCCCCCTTTCCGATCAACTTTATTGTTCCATGATGAGTTACCTAATGTATTGTATATGGACTTGTCCATCTTGATTTAAGATTTCCAGGAAATAGTTTCAATCTTGAATTTAACAACATCACTTTTTGTCCCAGTAAAAATTCACGCTTTTTGATCTTTGCATAATGTCAAAGTCTACTCTTTTCCTTATACATTTTAATACTTTTGTAGGATATAAAGTGCAATTCTTCCAACTCCTAGAGTTTAACTAGTCTTTCTTTTTAAGCTAATTCTTGATCCAGATTTAACTTTTTGATCACCTAGTATGCCTTCCTTTCTAATTCAATTGGTAAGTGGCAGTTCTTACCGTAAACTACTTGTTTGGAGACATTCCTAGGGGAGGATTATATGCTATTCTATAAAACCACAATGCATCGTCTAGCTTGACTACCCAATCCTTTTGACTTGGGTTTATTATTTTCTCTAGAATCTACTTTATTTCTAGATTAGATATCTCTACTTGCCCATTAGCCTATGGGTGATATGTTTTTGTCATTCATTGTCTTATGATGTATTTAGCCAAAGCCTCCCCAAACTGTTTGCTATAGAAATGAGATCCTTCGTCACTGACCAGTGCTTGCGATGTACCAAACGTAGCGAAAATGTTTTTTTCTTATGAATCCCATTGACCAGACATTTGTATCATTAATAGGTATTGCAACAACTTCGACCTATTTTGAAACATAGTCTATAGACAAGAGGATGTACTGATTCCCAAAAGAGCTCAAAAAAGGTCCCATGAAATCAATTCACCAAATATCAAACTCTTCAACCTCAATTATCCCTATTTGTGGTATTTCGTCCCTTTTTTATATACTCCTAATTCTTTGGCATCTATTACATCCTTGTACAAATTCATAAGCATCTCTATTCATAGTTGGCCAATAAAACCTTAATTGTAGTACTTTTTGAGCTATCTTTTTTCCACCAAAATGCCCTCCACAAGGAGATGTGTGACAACCTCGTAAAATATCATGTATTTCCTACTTTGCTACACACCACCGGAGTAATTGGTCCCCACATTTTCAAAACATGTATGGTTCCTCCCAAACATAATTTTTTTTATTCGTTGGCTATCCTCTTTTTTTGTTGCCAAGATGCTTGTACTTGGAAAAACCCTCTTGCAATATAATTGACATAATCCGCATACCACAGTGTTATATGTTTACCAAGCCTAGGCTGATTAATGTCTACTCTAAATAATTTCTCATCTACGAAGGTCTCTTTAATTTCTTCAACATTCTCTACTTTTAGATTGTTCTCGATTGTGGATAAATGATCTACAATTTGATTATTATCCCCCTTCTTTTCCATTATCCATAAATCAAATTCTTGAAGTAATAAAACCCATCTCATTAATTTGTCTTTTGTTTCTTTTTTCTTCATGACATATTTTAACGTAGAATGATCAACATACACATATACTCGACTCGCAATTAAGTATGGTCAAAATTTTTAACAATGAACACTACCTTCAACATTTCATTTTTAGTTGTAATGTAGTTGCACTGTGCTGGATTTAGCATTTTGCTAGCATAATGAATAGCCCCAAATAGATTGTTCCACTTTTGTCCCAGAACTGCACCTACTACATAGTCACTAGCATCACGCATAATAATAAAAGGTTCCAACCAACATGGAGTAATGATTATAAGAGCAAATATGAGCTTTTATTTTATTACCTTGAAATTTTTTATGTAGCTTTGGTCAAATATGAAAGGTGTCTTTTTTGGAGGAGCTGATTTAGAAGTTTAGATATATGAGCGAAATCTTTTATGAACCTCCGGTAAAATCTTGCATGGCCTAAGAAATTTTGAACACCTTTAACATTTGTTAGATTCAAAAGATGTTTTATAACCTCAATTTTGGCTTTATCTACTTCCATACCTTTTCCCTGTAACATCCTAGATTAGGGTTATGCGTTTGTGCATAATTCATGAGTAGTAGGTTTTGGCAGTGTTTGGAAGTGAATTAAGGGTTTTTAAAATCCTAGGATGGAAGAGAAAGCTTTGGACAATTATTGGTTTTTAAGTTAAAAATAAGAAGTGATGTGGAAAAGTGGCAAGGAACGCCACCTAAGGTGCAAGGGTTATGGCATCAAGTGAAGTACTTTGAGGGAAGAGGTTCGAATCCCATTGTGTGCATTTTTGCTTAATTTTATGAAATAGCATGTTTACTGTGATATGTGGTGTGCATTTTTAGAACCTTGGAAATGTAAGGAAATGTAAGGAAATGTATGGAAATGTAAGGAAATGTATGGAAATGTAAGGAAATGTATGGAAATGAATGGAAATGTATGGAAATGTAAGGAAATGTATGGAAATAGATGGGAATGTAAGGAAATGTATATAAATGTAAGGAAATGTATGGAAATGCTAAGTTAAAAAGAGGAAAGTGAACATTTATGGAAACTAGGAAAATGATTTAGAAATGATTCAAAAGAGGAAAGTGAACATTTATGGAAACTAGGAAAATGATATAGAAATGATTCAAAGAGGAAAGTGAACATTTCTGGAAACTAGGAAATGTAAGGAAATGTCAAGTTTAAAGAGCCAAACGAAAATTTATGGAAACTTAGAAATGACTTAGAAATGTCGAGTTTTAAAGTTTAAAGAGGAAATTAAGGCAAGGTAGCCTTAAGAGAAAAATTATGTGAAATTTGACACACAAACAAGCTTGGAAAAAGTGGCTCAAGATGCCACTTAGGACCTCTGAAATGGCGCCACATGCAAGTGTATTTGGGCTGTGGATCGAGTCACTTAGGAAGCAAATAAAAGAAGTTTTATTTTGCTACAAAGAGCGAGAGGTGGACGGCATGAGGGCTCTTAAAAGAGGAGTTTTATTTCCTTTAGAATTTCGCTAAATAGGGATAAATAATAGATTTAATTATCATTATTTTTAGGAGATAATTGTTGGATTAATTCTTTTAATAAAGTGATAATTCAAAGGATAAAGTTATCAAAATAGAAGAGTGGTGGCAAGTAAGGGATTACGAGTAGTAAATTCGCTATAAAAGGAAAAGAGAGGCTATTCAAGATTATTTTCTCATCCTTGATAACCTCTGCCAATTCTCTTAAGCAACTATTCTTTTCTTCTTCATTCTTCTCCTCTCAATATTCCAAAAGCCGAAACTTGTGTGACTACTCTCTAGGTCTTAAGCCAAATCTTTGAGGACTCAAGAAAAGGGGGTTGTCGATTACAAAGATTAAGGGTAAGGTCAGTAGTTATCGATTTCCATTCTTTTTCTTCTAAGATTAAAGCTGAAACTAGGAAATCTAACTCCATTATTGTGTTAGTCGAAACTTGGAAAGAAGGCTCTTCAGGATTTACTAAGTGTCGACTACAAGGAAGGAGAAGTTCTTTTCCCGAAGGTACACTATAGGCCGGTGTTCCCTAGTTATTCGGTGAATTTTGAGATTTAAAATCCACAAGGTAAGACATGCGAATATTCGACCAAGGCCTATTTTTGGTGTTTTAGATCTAGTTCATATTTATTCAAAAGCCGAAACTAATTTGTTAAAGTGATTTAAAGCTTTACCAAATATAAGAAAGAGTATAGTGAAGATTTCGGGATTTGGCACCAAGGTAAGTTTTAGTGTACTAATCCTACTAGGATTTGGATTTATGGCCGAATGGCTTACTAACTATTAAATGATTGATTAAATGTAGAGATTTAAGATCTAAGGCATTAGATCGAGCTTTTGAGGATTTGGATTGGAAACCTTGCTTAATCGGTGTGTACCCCACACTAAATCTTGATAGATTTATGGCTTTAATTCATTATATGTGTTAAATGAAAGTGTAAGAATATGGCTAAGGTGTGTAAAATTCTACACTATTTCTTAATAAGTTTAAGGCAATATTTAATATGTATGTATGTTATACGGATGTGGAAAATATGGCTAAGTACCATACTATGGTACAAAGTACTAAGGCACGCTTCCTACTCCTACTAGGAATATGAATATATGTTATTTTTAACATGTGAAAAGTGATAAGAATGTGAATTAAGGCATGATTTTGCATATTGTGTATGAAATATGGGGCATATGGGTTATATGAAAAGGGAAGTGAATGTGGTGACCTAAGACCACAAACACGGTGACCTAAGACCGTGATATCTGAATGTGGTGACCTAAGACCACGAGAATCTGAATGTGGTGACCTAAGACCACGTAAATCTGAACGTGGTGACCTAAGACCATGAATACGGTGACCTAAGACCGCGATATGGAGTGTAGCGGAAGGAGGGTTGACTTAGTAGTCCCCACGGTGCAGTGATGGTACGGTGGTGTGTAGCGGATGGCATATAGGTTTGGGTTTGGGTTGCATCATATTGTTTAAATGCTTTATGATCATGAATGATATTGTATGCCTAAAATATTAAATTTTAGTGTTGGTTACACATTGAGTCTGTTGACTCACCCCATTGTGGGATTAGTTTTCAGGTGACGACCAGTGATGGACCGGGCCGACAGATGCTTAGTGGAAGCCATGTGAAGTTCAGATTTCTTTTATTTGGACTATTCTACTTTAAGTATTTTGAATTTAAATTTTTGGGAGTTATTTGATGTAATAAGGCCTTAGTAGGAATATTTTATTCTGTCTTTATTTGTTAAGCTTACAAACCTTATTTTATTAAAAGATTAAGTAAAATATTTTTTTTAAAAAACAAAGCACAAACATTGTCACCTAAAGTAAAGGATTTTTAACAATGAATTAAACTTTTTCTCAACTCAAGCCCAACCCAAAACAATATTTCTTTCAAAAACCCAGATTTTCCTAAGTAACAAAAGAATTTGAAATGGTTTACACCGGGGAACATACCAGATCCGGTCAAGGCTCATGGGCCGGGTTTGGGTTGTTTCAGTTTGGTATCAAAGCCCAGTTTTAAACTCTCAGCCTTGGGCTTAAGGCCCAAAATGTTTTCAAAGTTAAGCCCAAAAGGGATTTTGTGAATTAAGCAGGTTTTTTCTGGCATGGCCCACTAAGTCTCCGACTGCCATCCACCTGTAAGTACTTCTGACTTCTGAAGTGATTTGAATATGTGAAATGTATGGGCTTTTATGGCAACGAGATTATTCGATAAGTATTTGAACCCTAGGACAAGTGTACCCCAACAAATACATAAGACTTAAATATCTAATTAAACAAACCAGTGGTTGAGTCACGAGAGTAGGGTGTGGCAACCATGGCACGCATGTCTAGGATTGGTTTCAATGGGAGCTTGGTATTTAAATAGTCTGCGTGACTCACCTCCTCCCACTCGAATCCTACCAGTGCGTAACCCTGCTCACCCTAACCAAGAGGACTTATACACCTGCTAAACCCCTAACTAAAACCCAAAAGGGACTAGCCGTATTTTATGGAAACCCTAGTTTTAAAATTTCTAAATTATTTTCTTGATTTGAAAAAGATTTTTTATAAAATTTCCTTGAAATATTTTAGATTTATAAAATTACAAAATACCCTAATGGTAAAATTACAAAAATGCCCTTGGTTTATGAAATTTTCAAAATACCCACAGTTCCTATCGAAATTTCATTACGTTATAAAATGTTCAAAAACCCTAATTTGCAAAATGACAAAATACCCTAATTTTAGAAAAGATTACGAAATTACCCCTACTCTGCAAATTACCGAAATACCCCTGAGTTGCAAAATTACCAGAACGACCCCCGATCTTCAAAAAATTTTTTGCAACAACACTGATTTGGAAAACAAATTCTCAAAAACAACCCTCAAGTTTTGTAAATTCTAAAATATACATGATTTATTAAGATTTACAAATTCACCCGGGTTAATTACCAAAATACCCTCAGATTTCAAAATTTTCCAAAATACCCCCGGGAATGCAAAATTTCCAAGATACCTTCATTGACAAAAACACCAAGGAACCTTGTTTCGATAAATTACGAAAAATACCCCTGTAGGACAAATTATAAAAATACCCCTAGGTAGTGGAAAAACAACAACAATGAAAACTACAACATTTCTCTGAATGAACGAAAGTTCATAATTGAATGATGGATGTATGAATGTAAAGACTGTGTGCATGTATTAATACTGAAAGAACCACTTGTAAAAATTCTTTCCATAAAACTTCTTCGCGATTAATCGCTGAAACAAAATTTTTAATACATAAAACTTCTTAATCGATTAAATCGTGACGTTAGAAATGAGTTCTAAGGGACGGAACTTAGAGATTGTGCCCGAAAGTATGATGGTTCTATTAAGATTAGAGTGCAGCGTAAGCATAGTCTTGGTGAGAAGGATTGTACGATGTTAGTAAGTAATTTCGAGGATAAAATTATTTTTAAGGAGGGTAGAACTGTAACATCCTAGATTAGGGTTATGCGCTTGTGTATAATTCATGAGTAGTAGGTTTTGGCGGTGTTTGGAAGTGAATTAAGGGTTTTAAAATCCTAGGATGGAAGAGAAAGCTTTGGACAATTATTGGTTTTAAGTTAAAAATAATAAGTGATGTGGAAAAGTGGCAAGGACGCCACCTAAGGTGCAAGGGTTATGGCATCAAGTGAAGTACTTTGAGGGAAGAGGTTCAATCCCATTGTGTGCATTTTGCTTAATTTTATGAAATAGCATGTTTATGTGATATGTGGTGTGCATTTTAGAACCTTGGAAATGTAAGGAAATGTAAGGAAATGTATGGAAATGTAAGGAAATGTATGGAAATGTATGGAAATGTAAGGAAATGTATGGAAATAGATGGAAATGTAAGGAAATGTATGGAAATGCTAAGTTAAAAAGAGGAAAGTGAACATTTATGGAAACTAGGAAAATGATTTAGAAACGATTCAAAAGAGGAAAGTGAACATTTATGGAAACTAGGAAAATGATTTAGAAATGATTCAAAAGAGGAAACTGAACATTTATGGAAACTAGGAAAATGATTTAGAAATGATTCAAAAGAGGAAAGTGAACATTTCTGGAAACTAGAAAATGTAAGGAAATGTCAAATTTAAAGAGCCAAACGAAAATTTTGGAAACTTAGAAATGACTTAGAAATGTCGAGTTTTAAAGTTTAAAAGAGGAAATTAAGGCAAGGTGGCCTTAAGAGAAAAATTATGTGAAATTTGACACACAAACAAAGCTTGGAAAAGTGGCTCAAGATGCCACTTAGGGCCTCTGGAAATGGCACCACATGCAAGTGTATTTGGGCCAGGATCGAGTCACTTAGGAAGCAAATAAAAGAAGTTTTATTTTGCTACAAAGAGCAGAGAGGTGGATTGCATGAGGGCTCTTAAAAGAGGAGTTTTATTTCCTTTAGAATTTCACTAAATAGGGATAAATAATAGATTTAATTATCATTATTTTTAGGAGATAATTGTTGGATTAATTCTTTTAATAAAGTGATAATTCAAAGGATAAAGTTATCAAAATAGAAGAGTGGTGGCCAAGTAAGGGATTACGAGTAGTAAATTCAACTATAAAAGGAAAAGAGAGGTCATTCAAGATTATTTTCTCTTCCTTGATAACCTCTCGCCAATTCTCTTAAGCAACTATTCTTTTCTTCTTCATTCTTCTCCTCTCAATATTCCAAAAGCCGAAACTTGTGTGACTACTCTCTAGGTCTTAAGCCGAATCTTTGAGGACTCAAGAAAAGGGGGCTGTCGATTACAAAGATTAAGGGTAAGGTCAGTAGTTATCAATTTCCATTCTTTTTCTTCTAAGATTAAAGCCGAAACTAGGAAATCTAACCCCATTATTGTGTTAGTCGAAACTTGGAAAGAAGGCTCTTCGGGATTTACTAAGTGTCGACTACAAGGAAGGAGAAGTTCTTTTCCCGAAGGTACACCATAGGCCACGTGTTCCCTAGTTATTTGGTGAATTTTGGATTTAAAATCCACAAGGTAAGACATGTGAATATTCGCCAATGCCTATTTTTGGTGTTTTAGATCTAGTTCATATTTATTCAAAAGTGAAACTAATTTGTTAAAGTGATTTAAAGCTTTAGAATACAAGAAAGAGTATAGTGAAGATTTTAGATTTGGCACCAAGGTAAGTTTTAGTGTACTAATCCTACTAGGATTTGGATTTATGGCCGAATGGCTTACTAACTATTAAATGATTGATTAAATGTAGAGATTTAAGATCTAAGGAATTAGATCGAGCTTTTGATTTGGATTGGAAACCTTGCTTAATCGGTGTGTATTCTACACTAAATCTTGATAGATTTACTGCTTTAATTCATTATATGTGTTAATATGAAAGTGTAAGAATATGGCTAAGGTATGTGTGTACCCACACTATTTCTTAATAAGTTTAAGGCAATGCTTAATATGTATGTATGTTATACTGAATGTGGAAAATATGGCTAAATACGATACTATGGTACAAAGTACTAAGGTACGCTTCCTAGTCCTACTAGGAATATGAATATATGTTATTTTTAACATGTGAAAAGTGATAAGAATGTGAATTAAGGCATGATTTTGCATATTGTGTATGAAATATGGGGCATATGGGTTATATGAAAAGGGAAGTGAATGTGGTGACCTAAGACCACAAACACGGTGACCTAAGACCGTGATATCCGAATGTGGTGACCTAAGACCACAGAATCGAATGTGGTGACCTAAGACCACGTAAATCTGAACATGGTGACCTAAGACCACGAATGCGGTGACCTAAGACCGCGATATGGAGTGTAGCGGAAGGAGGGTTAACTTAGTAGTCCCAACGGTGCAGTGTGATGGTACGGTGGTGTGTAGCGGATGGCATATAGGTTTGGGTTCGGGTTGCATCATATTGTTTAAATGCTTTATGAACATGAATGATATTGTATGCCTGAAATATTAAATTTTAGTGTTGGTTACACATTGAGTCTGCTGACTCACCCTGCTGGGATTACTTTTCGGTGGCGACCGGTGATAGACCAAGCCGATGATGCTTAGTGGAAGCCATGTGAAGTTCGATTTCTTTTATGTGGACTATTCTACTTTAATTATTTTGAATTTAAATTTTGGGAGTTATTTGATGTAATAAGGCCTTAGTAGGAATATTTTATTCTGTCTTTATTTGTTAAGCTTACAAACCTTATTTTATTAAAAGATTAAGTAAAATATTTTTTTTAAAAAACAAAGCCCAAACATTTTGTCACCTAAAGTAAAGGATTTTTAACAATGAATTAAACTTTTTCTCAACTCAAGCCCAACCCAAAATAATATTTCTTTCAAAAACCCAGATTTTCCTAAGTAACAAAAGAATTTGAAACCATTTACACCGGGGAACATACCAGATCCGGTCAAGGCTCGTGGGCCGGGTTTGGGGTGTTTCATTCCCAATATTTGATGCCCTAAGACCAATCCTTCTTTCACCATGAAATGACATTTTTCATAGTTAAGCACTAGATTAGTCTCCTCACATCTTTTTAACACTTTCTCGAGATTACCTAGGCATTCTTGAAAAGAGTCTCCATATACCAAAAAGTTGTTCATGAATACATCCAATCCTTCTTCTAACATATCAGCAAAGATAGTAGTCATGCATCACATGAAGGTTGCTAGAGCATTACATTAGCCAAAAGGAATTTTTAAAGTCATACGTACCAAAAGGACATGTAAAAGTGGTTTCTCTTGATCATCAGGGTGAATTGGGATTTGATGGTACCCTGAATATCCATCAAGGAAACAATAATAATCTTTTCCTACTAAATGATCGAGAAATTGTTCAATAAAGGGTAATAGGAAGTGGTCTTTTTTGTTGCATCATTTAGTTTCTTGTAATCAATGCATACTCTCCAACCAATAATTGTTCATGTTGGAATTAACTCATTGTTATTGTTCTCTACTATAGTTAGACGTCCCTTCTTTTGAACACACTGGGTCTGGCTAACCCATTCACTATCAGAGATAGCATACACAATACTTGCATCTAACTATTTTAGCAATTCTTTTTTTACCACCTCCTTCATAGTTGAATTAAGTCTATGCTGAGCATCCACCACAGGTCTTTTCCCTTCTTCAAATTTGATCTTATGTTGACAGAACACAAGATTGATTCCTTTAATATCAACAACTATCCATCCTATAGTTGTTTTATGAATTTTTAAGACATTCAATAGTGCCTCCTCTTATTTTGCGTCTAAGCATGCAACAATAATAACTGGAAAAGTATTTTGTTTTCTTAGTTACCTATATTGTAAGTGGTTGGGTAATGGCTTTAATTCTAACTTAAGGGGTTTGATAATAGATGACATCATTTTTGCTAAATTTGGTATAATTTGATCTAGCTGTTCTTTGCTTTGTCTCTACTTGTCAAGCTAGGACAATAAAATATAGAATGACAAGGTGATATCTGGAAGTATACGGTCGAGTTGTAATGTAGTGCTACAACAAAGTAGATGAGTACTCCAAGGTTCATACCCAAGGGAGGCAAGTGCTAGATCAATTTTGACCTAAACATTAAAATATCTAATTATTACTTTTAAATAAATTATAGGTACAAGAGCATAAAAATGGTTTTTATGGTAATAAATTAAGATAACATAAAATAAATAAAAGTTATGAGATAGAAGAGTAGAGTAAGTCAAATCTTGATTATGGGTGATTAGCACGCTTCGGTAATCCCAATCAACTGTGTCTTCGAGTTTTCATCAATCAACTAGTCGCTATCCTAGCAGGATCTTCCAATCTTCCATTAACATAACGAGTCAACAAAAAAAACTTATCTTTCGACCTCACAGTCTAGACTATCTTAGGGTGAGGTGCTCAAAGATGGGCGATACCAATTTTAGTTTAATTCCAACCATGATGACTTCACAGGGTTGTCAGGCCTAGGGTTTGTTTCATGTTCTTCATTTCCCAAGCAACTTATCTGTTAATGCACCTTACAAAATAGTTTATAGATCATACCTCCACTCGCTAATCCCCACAGAGGGATTAGTTCCTCATGGCTTTCATAAACATGGAAAGGATGGAAGAATTAATCATAATGAATGATTTAAATTAGAGAGTTTAATAAAAGCCTGATTGATATTCATAGTAAATGCAAATCCACAGAAGTTGATCTCCTTCAAAATTCAGATCTCTTAAAATAAAACATAGACAAATAAACTAAACCCTAGAAAACCTAAAAAAGTAAGAAAACAGAACTAAATATAAAGAATGAATCTAAGCTAATGGAATGGTGTCCATAACATGTGCCAAAGGAGCCTATTTATAGCCTTTAGGTAGCCTTCGCCCTTAACCTTAGGTCAGCTGACATTCTTGAGTTTTAAGTTCGATTGTGTAGAATAAAACGACCGCTTTCTTGTTTAATTTTCGTCCTAGATTCAATGTCATGACACACCAAAAGGTGTGTCCCAATCAGAGGTGGTAGTATACTCCTCATTAAGATGTCTTCAGGGATATGTCGCGACACCCTCAATCTGTGTCACGACATCGAAGGTAGTTTCGTACTTTCTCCATTCTACTTTCTATGTTGGGACATCAAGCCTCCCATGTTGTGACATAGTGTCCATTGTCAATCTAAAATGCCTTCTAATGGTCTTCTGCACACTCACAAGGTATGTTAGCTCTCCTTTAGGCCTCTTTCAGCCCTTAGGGTAAATAAAAGACTTAGTTTGAACATTTTATTGAAGGTAAGTAAAGCTAAAGAAACTTAACTAGAATATAATGGAACTGCTCATATTTGAGCTACTTAAATGTGAAAACTAGTTTAATCTGCTATACTGATTTACGGTAGACCAAGTATCCACTTGAATCATGTTTCACAAGTATACAAGAATTTCAATTAGATCATTTCTTAATTTAGTATTAATTTTTAACATTTCAATCTAACAATGTATACAAATATATATTCACAATTTAATCACAAACAATACATATAAGCACATTTCTATTCCCCATGAACTTACATAGTATGATCGGATTCGTAGGAATTTCCTTTTTCCTCGTTTATCAACCATTGTTCTAAATAATAGATCTTCTAGAAAACCCAATTGTTCTAGATACAAGTTGTACCAAACAATGGTTGTTCTATACATAAGTATTCTTGAAACGCCATTATTTAAAATAATAATTGTTTTGAACATTAGCGGTGTAATGGCTCGTTTTCAATGATGTCAGAAACTACGATTTCAGGAGCACAATTTCAATGATTAGATTATTATTTTATTCTTTATTTAATGTGTACGGGATATTATTAAGGTCTTATTAAAATTTTGTTAAGAAATTTTGAAGTTTACATATTTAAGTGAAAAGGACTAAATTATAAAAGGGTAAAAGTTGAGTTCTATTAGTTAAAGGGGTCTAATAGCTTTGAAATCTTAAATTAAAGGACTTGAATGGTAAATATGCCATTTAAGGGGTTAGTGTATAGTTATGGATAAGGTATTATTGAAATTTTGATAGTTTTTAAAGGTTAAAATGGTAATTGAATAATTAAATGAAAAATTAAGTAAAGAAAGATGACGCAAAGTCATCATCTTCTTTCTTTCATTTAATTTCAACTGAAAATCCAAGGGAGGAGAGCTTGATGTTTTTTTCTAGGGTTTAATTTATGCATGTAAGTGATTTTGAGTCTCTTTTTTTTTATTTTTTTTATGTTTTGAGCTCGTTTTTAACTTAGTCTAGCTAGCCCGGGGTCAATTTACAAAACTATTAAAGGTTGAGGGACTTGCATGAATGTCTTCGAATGTGTTTTGATGTTAGATGATAGATTATTAATGTTTTTTGTAAAACAAATATGTTTTGTTAAATGATTTTTTATGACATTTGGAATTAGGGTTAAATTGTTAAAGATACAAATCTATGGGTTTTATTGTGAAATATTGGTAAATATGGATTGTATCAAGGTCCCTTGTATCTATGGTTATCATGGATTTAGGTTAAAATGGTTAGGTTTTAAGTTATGAGCTTAAGGACTGAATTGTGAAAAGTTAAAATATTAGGGGAAATTTTGTAATTTTACATAAATATGAACTATGGATTAAATTGAGTACTAGGAGTACTTGATTGATTGAAATTATCTTTTTAGATGAAGATAAACCACATATAGACTTAGATTCAGGAAAAGCAAAAGCTTCGGATTAGCTCGAATAAACTATTACGCCCTAATTTTTTAGGTAAGTTCGTGTGAATTATAAAAATTTTAATGTTATCTAAACTGAATGCTTACTATGTTTTTTAATGTAAATGAATCAATATACAAATATATCCATGCTATGATGAATTGATGGATATCGAGTCCCAATTGAACCTTAAGAATTCTCAAGAAACAAATGACATGTCATTAGGGATTTTCATGTTTCGAGTGATGGTCTAGAGTGTCCTACCGATGGCTAAGGTCTTGAATTTGTTGTGGATTCTCCACAGCTCGTGTGAGAATTCCCATTTGACAGCTCGTATGAGCATTGATGTAAAGGAAAGGTTACGGTTATATGCAAAAGCATACTATGTGTGAGCTTTCTCGAGTATCTGATGTAATTCTAGATGGTTCAACGGGTAAGAAAATGATATGAAATGGTAAGCATACAATTGGGATGTATCATGATGTTATAAATGACTGATGAGTTATATGATGTAATTATATATGGAAATCTACTTATGCTATGGATGAACTCTTTTATATCATGGACAAATGCACTACTCATGCTATGAATGAACTCTTTTATATCATGGACAAATGCACTTGTGAATTAATGATGTTGTTTAGGCTTATACTAAGCTTTTGGCATTGGTAATGGTTGATATTATACTTATGCTTTATATTATGCAAATGAAATGGTAAGTTGTGTTTAAGTTTATATGAGCTTACTAAGCACTCATTACTTACGTTGTTATTTTCCTTCGTTTTATAGATTATCGAAAGCTCAACCGGTTGGAAGCTCGTTGGAAACCTATCACATTATCCAGCAGTCAATTCAGTAGTTTATTAGTAATTTTGGTCAAGATTAATAATGACATGTATAGGATGTTATGTAATAGTGATTTGGTATGTTATGCTTTGAAGATTATGTTTGGTTGATGGACTTGTAATGCTTGTTAAGCTATGTCATTTTGGTACTTTAAAGTGTTTGTGAACAAGGTAATTTTTGTATGCTGATGATGGCTTACAAATGGTCAATTTGAGACATGTTTTGTAACATATTTGAAGTAGGTCTTTATGCATGAATTGAGGCAATGCTAGCATGTGTAGGTAAATGATGTATAGATCCAATTGTGGTGCCTTTGAATGGCATATTGGTTAGGTGATTTAGGATGATTGACATGGCATGTTTATGAAGGCTTGAATGGTGTTTGAACCCCTTGAATGTGTGCCCAAATGGTTTGATTGGTTAGATATGAATTAGACTTGAATTTTCATGATTTTAGGTACATTTTTGGGTTCACACGGCCATGTATCATTTGAGACTTGTTGGCCTAGTATATGGGAGTGTGTGGCAACTCAGAGAGTTACACGACCTGGCACACGGGCGTGTGGGGCATCTCAGTGAGCTGCACGGATAAGGACACGAGTTGGGACATAGCCGTGTGTCCCTTGTTCGAAAGTTACACGGCCTGGCCATATGGCCATATGACTCCTATTTTCCAATTTTTGCACCTTTTCCTTAATATTCCTGTTTTGTTTCAAATTATTCTGAATTACTTCTAAGCTATTTTTAGGGTCTCGAAGGCTCGATTTAGGGAAAAAATGCATATGAATGAATGATTTATATTATGTTTAGTTTATTTAAATGTTATGATGTTGAATAATTTTGGTTGATTGGTAATACTCGATAACCCTAATCCGGTGACAGATACGGGTTAGGGGTGTTACAAGTTGTTCTCAACAGGAGTTCTCAAATAACAACACTGGATGACAATTGTTCTAACTAAAGCCCTATTATTAACATAGTAATTCTCTGAACAACAACTATTTTGAACAAGAGTTGTTGCTCCAAAAGCAATACGCTTAACAAAATTCCTGAAATATAATATTTTTTATTTCAAGGAAAAGACAAAACATTAGTAACCAAAACTGAGTATCTACAACATCTATAGCTAACGTTTCTTGCCGTAATTTATATATTTCTTTTTATTTTTGCATTGTAAAAAATTGATTCCAAAATTTCAATTCACAATTAAGTTTTAAATAATTTAATTTTTATGGGTTTAGTAATAAAAGTTGAAAACATTTAACTAATTTATTTTAATTGCAAGCATGAAAAAAATTTATAAGTTACATATCATTTTGGAAAGAATACATTTATTGAATAATTAATTTATTGTTTTATCTTAACAATATATTATCTTTTAAATAAAATGAAATGATAATAATTCAAATTAGCTACTTTATTATAGGATATTGTTTTCTAAAGAATTATTATAAAAATATATTTTATTTTTCTACTTTTTTATTAAAATTTAACTTATTTAGTTATTTTTTTAAAATTTAAAATTTATATTTATTAAAAATATATTTATATTAAAGACTAAACTTTTGGTAAATACCAAACCATCTTTTACAATTGAAATTCAACACATATTGAATTATATAGTAAAAATTAAGTGTTTAATTTTAATCACTTAATTTTTAATTGGCCTGTTAAAAGCAACTTAGTTCAATTTTACGCAAGAAAGTTTAATATTGATTTAATTGTATAAATGTAATTTTAATTTTAATTTAATTGTATATTGTGATAAATAAGACTATTTTTATATTGTAAGTAATTGTAAATTAGTTTTACATCAATCCTAATGCTAGTGGTTTGTACAATATATTAAAATGAAAAATTCATCTTTATAATTTCATAAAATTTACATATCAATGTATATTGAATGAAGGCTCATGCGTAATTTTTAATTTATTTTGAATTATTTTATAATTTTAATAAATTTTATTATATAATTTTAAAATTATTCATATATTCATATTATTTTATATATGCTTATAAATTTTAATCCAAACTTAAAAACCCAACCTAGTCAATTTGAATCTAAATAGGCCTAACTTGATTTGACCCAAAAAATCAAGAATCCAAACTCGTCAAATCATAACTTAAATTGACATGAACTTGGAATGACTAAATAAGTAATCATACTTATCTAAATTTGAAATAATTCAAACACTAAATAATCCAATCCCAACTCTCAAAATCAAATGGAAAAAAAATGTTTTGCAACATGAATTAATCGATGCAAATTAACCCAATTAAAACAAGTTGTCAATATCTTATCATATTTTGAATATTTATAATCTTTCGAACATGAAGAAAAGCAACATAATACAAATAAATGATTGAAAAAACATATTAATACCATAAAATGAATTACTAAAATGTACTAATACAAATTTATATAAATTTATATTATGTTGAATAGAAAAATAATATGAATATCAACCAAACACACATTAAACATATAGTTTTGATGCAACAAAATTAAAAAAAAGTCACAACAAATCTAATTTTATCATTCCCTAATTATCCTCATTTGTTTTAATCCTTCACTAACTTATCTGAAAAATAATAAAGCGTATTCCTAGATTAAATTATAGCATGCATTAGATATAGATTTTATGTATTTTTACCGAAATCTCATTCTAAAATTATCAAATAAGATCTAATCTAACTTATGAACTTAATTTTTTAATGAAGTGAATAAGATTCAAGCATAAACAAATTAAAAGATAAAATAAAAACTCTCTAAATTAGGCGAATAACATATCTCTCAATTCAAACAACAAACATAATGTTTGGATGCTAACAAGGAACATGATATAGGTGCTTTAGTTCAAGGGAAAAGACTTTGATCTGTGAGAAAAGTTCAAAAACACATCATAACATAAACTGATAAAATACCTATGTATCAAAGGCCATAATAGAATTATATAGATAACTAAAATGATCTCGCATTTCTCCCGAGGGAAAAAAATATTGGTTTAATGGCCATTGTTGGGGTTGATGTTGTGACCAAACTAGAACATCATCTCATTGCCTCCCACATGATTTTGAGGACTTTTGTTGTTGTTCATCAACTCCATGATCCATTTTTGTCTCTTCATTGGATCTATGTTATTCACATCTGATTGCACGATCTCTATCGTACCTGTAACACCCCTTACCCTTATTCAACGCCAAAACCAGATACGAGGCATTACCGAGCTTATCTTGCTTGAACGTACAACTTTGGCTATAAAATTTCATTCCAACTAAAAACTTCTCATTCACATTCATGAAATCCTTATCATGGGCCTACAAGGCCTTAATCATGCAAAAGGAGGGTCTCGGTATACTTAGAAACTTTTTGCCTAAACAGGGCCACACACCCGTGTGAAATAGGATACGCCCGTGTGGTAGGTCGTGTGGTCACACACGCCCATGTCCCTAGCCCTATGGGATTTATTTTTCATTTCGAACCTACAGGGGTTTTCACATGGCCGGGCACACGCCCGTGTCCTCCACACGGCTTAAACAAGCCCGTGCCCTCACCCGTGTGTGAAAACCTGGGTATTCTATTTATGACGTTGGCAACCATATAAGTGACACACAGCCTAGGCATACGTCCGTGTGTCTAGCCCGTGGTCGACGCTGACTTGCAACATTAACATGCAGGGGGCACACGGCCTGGTCACACACCCATGGGACTAACCATGTGTCACACATTGCCTAGACACACGCCCATGTGCCTACCCGTGTAACACTCAAATTTGGGCCTAGAAGAATTGGGCCAATTTGGCTTTGGGCTTTGGATCTCAGAAATTTTTTTAAGTGAGTGAGAAAGAAAATTGGTATGTGGGATTTGAGGGTTAATGAATTTAGAATGTCTAGCGGTGTTGGAGAAGTCCTAGGAGCAAGTAAGGGTACATGAAAAATTTTGGTTTTAGCCCTAAGGGAACTGTGACTTCAGTCAGTAGGCCTTTTAAGTAGACTAAGAGAAAATAGGACGCAAATGGGCTTGTGGTCCAGCAAAAAAGTGGCATCACTTGGGAGCTATGAGTTGGCGTGTGTAAAAGCTAAAGAGGTCTAAGGTTCGAGCAGGAGGAGTGCATTTTGGAGTGTTTTATTTTGCATAGGTGGACGATAAGAGTTGTATGGATTTTAAACTCTTGCCATGGAGAGTTTGAAGTAAACAGGATTGATGGATGTGGAGGAGATTTCGGATAAGATGAAGATATTATCAGAGAGAAAAGATAGGAGATGAGGAGGGTGAAGTGTTGGGGCTGAATAAGACTGTGGGGGGAAGGTAGTTCTGCTTTGGCTATAAATGGGGGGTGCCAAAATCCTTAGAAGGGGTTCTTAGAGTTTCCATCTTTCTTTCTTTCTTTACCATCATCCTTATTTTCTTCCATTACTGAATACCACCACCCCTGTTTGCCAAAATCCCTATTTGCCAAAATACGTGTTTGCCGAAATCCCTATTTGACAAAATTTTTGTTTGCCAAAATCCCTGTTTGTCGAAATCTTTATTTTCCATAACCCCTATTTATCGAAACACCTATTTATGCCGATTCTTTGTTGTTTGTTTCTCCACCTCAATCGATTATTATCTACTCTTAGTCACGTTTGGAAGCCGAATCTTGTTCAATTAGATATCTAACCCGTAGGGTTAAAGGAGAATTTCGGTAAGTACTTAGTTGAACTTTTTAGTGTGTTTTGTTAAAAGCCGAAGGACTATCTAACCCCTCCTTGTCGTTAACTTGTATTAACAAGGGTAAGGCTCAAAGATTGCAAGCGTGGTAGGTAAAGATCGTTAGCAAGGTGGTAAGTGTTCTCGACTCAGTCATGGTTTAGTTAGTGGTCGAATCTAATGTGGCTCATAAGGGGTGACTTATGAACAATATGGGTCACTTGGTTTTGACGATATAGGTGTTTGGGTACAGATCTAGAGGATAATCACCAATAGTAGCAAAGGAAGGGCTACTAGAACGTGAGGCACACGGTAAGGGTACGATGAGGTTTCAGTTTTTGATAAGTATGTGTTAAAGCTTTGGTTAATCGCTAGTAATGTCGATTGTAGGTTCGTGACTAAGGGTTTTTCAGCTCACGAGGTTATCAAGTCTGTACAAACACTACACACACATATCGGCAATGTCAGAAAGTCGAAAGGCCAAAGTGGCTAAATGGGCCCGGTGGGCCCTAAGGCTAGGTTTGATGAGTTTTTTTGGTTTGGTGTTTGAATTGAGCCAGTTAATACATGATCTGGAATTGTTTTGGGCCTAACATGCCATAAGGATGTGATTTGGGCCTAATGGGCGTAAGGTTGTAAATTGGGTTTGATGGGCTTTATGAGGACGTAGACAAGTATGGTAAGGTTTATGGACTTTAGGCCTAGTTTGAACAACTCTTAAATTTCATAAGACTTAATCTAATTAAACACGTTCGTGAACAAGTCGCTGGGTGAGGGTGTGGCAATGGACATGCACATGTCTAGGATTGGATCTAGGGAGAGCTTGGTACTTAAGCAGTCCTAGTGACCCACCTCCTCTTCTCCAGAATCCTACCTGGTACGTAGTGTCTGTTCACTTTAGCCATGAGGACTTATTGATGGGCCAAAGTTCATAACTAAAACCCGAGAAGGACCAAATACCCCTATATTCATAAAATTACTAAAATACCCCTAGATTTGTAAATTACTAAAATACCCTTAGATTTGTAAAATTACCAAAATACCTAAAAGTACCAAAATACCCCTATTTTGCAAAAGTACCAAAATACCCCTATTTTACAAAAGTACCAAAATACCCCTATTTTGAAAAATTACCAAGATACCCATATTTTGCCAAATTACCAAAATACCCCTGTAGGGTAGAATTACAAAAATACCCCTAGGTAGTGAAAAGACGAAAATACCCCTATGTGACGAATATGAGTTTATGGATGTTACTCGTGTGTTTGATGCATTCATATGATATTTTGCTTAAGATGCATATAGGTGGGAATTATGGTACGGAGGAAGATTTGAGGATCTCATGGTCGTATGGCATGGATCCATCGGAGGCTCTAAGCCCAATATATGATTAGCAGCTTTGCTATAATGTTCGGTAGTGCCGCAAACGGGCTACCCTTGGTGTGTAAGTGGAGGGGTGGGTCGAGCTAGAATTCCCCATAGAAGTCATAAGGTTGCAAGGGAAATGGTGTGTGTAGCGGATGTAACACCCCAAACCCGGTTAGCACACCACAACCGATTCTGGCAGGTCACGGAGTGATAACCTTTTGAAAGCGAAAGTTTGTCGGAAAATGTTCTTAGAAAACCCTTTTAGAAATCATTGCTTAAAGTCTAATTGTTGTTGCAAGTTTTTTTTTTAAGAAAAAATTTAAGTTATCTTTGTTATCATATTTTAAGTGATGTTACCCGATGGCAACATTTTTAAAGAAAAACGAAAGAGTTATAGTTTTGAAAATGTTTTGTTTTGTCGGTTAATTAATAAAACCATTTATCCCACATAGTCAAAATAATAGCAATAATAAAAGAAACAAATCAAATCTTAGCGGCCTTATTACGTAACCCAAAACTAAAATTTAAAATTAAATAGTAACTAGAAGAAATCAAAGTCCAATGATCATGCATGGCCACCTCGAGTCCACCCCAGCTCCACATCCGCGATCTAGGCCTTATCTGCAAATATATAAGGGAAGGGGTGAGTCACCAAGACTCAGTGTGTAAATCCCCAACCCAATAGTGCATTCACTTACACCAACCCAATAGTGCATTCACTTACACAAGTTATCAAGAAAACATGCAAACCATGCAAAACATGCAACCCATAACCTAGCCATCCAAACACCTTTAACTACCCCTGTGGTCAAAACCACGGTGGTCAAAACCATCAAGCACCGTAGTCACAAATATATCGGTGTGGTCAAAACCATCGATAATCAAGTCACAAATCAAGTGATGGGGCCAACCCATTGTGTGGTCAAAACCACTTATGACAATCCCGTAAATAATCTCGTGGGGCCAACCCACTGTGGTACCAAACCACTGGGACGAGTCACATATCAATATGTGGTCAAAACCACTGGTGGTCAAAACCACTAGGACTTAGTCACAAAATATAATGTCAAGACTGGGCTAACCCGTCGTGTGGTCAAAACCACTGGTGACAGTCCAAAATAAATCATCCCCCTCCTCTCATCAAACCCATCATCATGTTCATAACATATGTGTCATAATATCAAATGATCATGCTAATAACATATATCATATAATTTAACAAATTACAATAATGTGTACCAAGAATCACATAACAGGGGACTTACCCGGAATCCAAGCTTATGCCCACAAGACAAAGTCACTAATACCAAGGGTTATATAGTAACATATCAAGCATCATTAAACTAATAAAGTGTGTGTTTGCCACACACCGACTATACGTGAAATCCCGAAACTATGCGATACTACGAGATCCCGAAACGTATGTCCTTACTGCACCTACAATCAGCCAATACCACCCTTTAGATTTAAAGCCATTCGGCTTATTCCCAAAATCTCGAAGGATGAATCGCACAGGGTTAATTCCTTACCTTAGTGCCAATTTGGTTTCCTACCAAATCCCGGAGATTCATTGCGTTTGGCTATACTCCTCCTTACAATTGATTTTAACACACCATTAAGAATCCAAAGGCCATTCGGCCAAAACATAAATCCCGATACCAAATAAGTTTGTCGTCCCTTACCTTGATGAATGCTTTGGCCTTTAAACACCACATATCGGCACCTCCTATTGGTGTTAAGGGTTTCGGCTACAACATGGACAATAATAAGTTAAGATCTCGATTACCATAGTTGAAGAAATATCAAAAGAAAGATAGAAGAGGTTCGGCATTACTCAAATCGGTCAAGAAGAAAAGAAGAGATCCCTTACCAGAAGATTCAACTATGTCCCCAAAAGTAAACTTGATTCTGGCACTTAAGATAATGAAGAGAAATCACATGAAGAGAGAGATTTATGAGCCAAGTATTCGACCAAGGTACCTGATAAAACCAAAAGAGAAACAACAAGCTTTCGGCTTTCGAAAAAAATAGAAAAGATGGGAAAGATGGGATCAAGATTCGGCTTGAGTGGTGGTTTGATTCGAGAAAGATGGTGAAGAGAAGATAGAAGATAGGTGAAAAGGGTTCGGCTATGGTGTTTTCGGCTTTGAGCAAAATAGGAAGAAAAAGAGAGAGAGATGAGGGAGATGAACATTTCGGCTAAGTACTTTGAGAGAGAAAAAAAAATAACACTAATGAGCTTAGAGGGACATTCGGCTATACCTAAAGCTCCCCAAAATCGATAGCCCCCTTGGCCACAGTTCACTATTCGGCCAACTCTACCCACATGAGTTTGATAAGATTCATCCATCCAATTCAAATATGATGTTCACATCCTCATCCATTCAAGAGAGTCCCTCCTGAGCACTCCTCTTTCATGCTTGTGGCGTCAAAAATGAATAAGCAGAAAGGGATTTCTACAGCTCGAACCAAGGTTCTCCATGATCCCTATGGTGTCACTCCTCTGACACCCTAGTGGCGCCTCCTTGCCACTTTTCCCATTGATTACTTGTGTCAAACTTCCCCAATAAAATCTCTTAACCCCTTTCTCCCTTAGCTCCATTTCCTTAAATGCCAAAACAAAATTCTTAACCCTAACTCAGGCCTAACTTAGTGTTATAACTAGACCCCCAAAACATGTTAAATGAACATTATAGACAATACATCACATGCAACATAAGCAAAACGCAGAACCCCCGTTTTAAGGATGTTACAGTTCTACCCCCTTAAAAATAATTTCAGCCTCGAAATTACCTGATCAGAAGAGTTGAGGGTATTGCTGCCTCATCACATCCTCGGGTTCTACGTGGCCTCCTCCATACCATGGTTCTGCCATAAGACTTTCACCAAGGGTAGAAACTTCCTACGTAGAACTTTGACATCCCGATCCAAAATATGTACCAGTTCCTCCTCGAAAGATAAGTCCGAGCTTACCTCAATCTCTGCAATCGGTACAACGTGTGATGGATTTGATCGATAGTGCCTAAGCATCAAAACATGGAAGACGTCGTGAATCTGACTTAACTCTGCCGGCACTCAGTCGATAAGCTACCGATCCTACTCGCTTCAACACCGTGAATGACCCGATAAACACGGGCTTAGCTTCCTTTCCGTCAAATCTCAAAGATTTTCTTCCATGGCGATACCTTCGAAAAACCTTATCACCTCATCGATACTCTATATCTCTGCGTTTTAGATCGGCATAAGACTTCTGGCTATCCGACGCTTCCTTGAGACGAGCCCGAATCACCTTAACCTTATCCTCAGTTGCTGCCACCAACTCCGGACCCAAAACATGCCGTTCACCCAACTCATCAAAGACGTAGGAGTACGACACTTCCGCCTATCTGAAGGCCTCATATGGTGCCATCTGGATACTCGCTTGATAACTATTGTTATAAGTGAATTTCACCAACGGTAGATACTCCTCCCAACTACCACTAAAATCCAGAACACAGCTCCTTAGTATGTCCTTCAGAATCTGAATTACCCTTTCAGACTGTCCGTCAGACTGCGGGTGAAAAGCTATGTTGAAATCCAACCTCGTGCCCAAAGCTTGATGCAAAGCCCTCCAGAACCTCGACGTGAACCTAGGATCCCTATCCAAGATGATTGACACTAGCACCCCATGCAACCTTACTATCTCGCCACATATAACTTGGCTAACTTCTAGAGCGAATAATCAACCCTCACTGGTATGAAGTGAGCTGATTTGGTCAGGCGGTCCATAATCACCCAGACTGAGTCTTTCTTGCTAGGCGTGAGGGGTAGCCCACTGACAAAGTCCATGTTAATCCTTTCCCACTTCTACTGAGGAATCTTCACCGGTGAAGTAAACCTGACGGCAACTGATGCTCAGCTTTGACCTGCTGACACGTCAGAACTTTCCCACAAACTCAATCACTTCCTGCTTCAACCCTAGCCACCAGAACTGCTTTCACAAATCCCGGTACATCTTGCTACCTCTAAGATGCATAGCGTATGGGCTGCTATGTGCATCTTGAAGAATCTTTTGCCTCAACTCCCCGTCCTTTGGCATACAAGCTCTCCCTTGGAAACACAGTACTCCATCGTGAGTCAAGCTATATCCTTCCAACCCATTATTCTGTACTTGCAACTTCTGAGTATTCAAACCCTCATCCACTAATTGTTTCTCTCTGATCTGCTCAACCCAAGTTGGCTTAACCTGCATTTCTGCCAAAAGACTCCCATCGTCATACAAGCTAAGATGAGCAAACATCACTTGCAAATTTGCTACCACCTTTCGGCTCAATGCATTAGCTACTACGTTAGCCTTGCCCGGATGATACTCTATCGAACAATCGTAATCCTTTAACAGCTCAATCCATCTGCGTTGCTTTAAGTTCAAATCCTTTTGGGTCAAAGATACTTTAGACTCTTGTGATCTGTGTAAACTATCGACTTTTCTCCGTACAGATAATGCCTCCAAATCTTCAAGGCAAAAACCACCGCAGCCTAACTCAAGTCATGCATCGGTAGTTACCCTCATGCGGTCTCGGTTGTCGAGACGCGACGCCATTACTTTTCCTTCTGCATCAAGACACATCCTAAACCAAGATGTAATGCATTATAGAGACCGTGAATACCTTTTCCGCCTCAGTCAGCATGCGTAACTAGAGCTTCCGTCAAAATCTTCCTCAACTTGTCAAAACTTTCCTGTTGTTTCTCCGTCCACACAAATGGAGCTCATTTCCTCAATAGCTTGGTCAACGGTGCCGCGATCAGAGAAAATCCTTCCACAAATCTTCGGTAATACCCCGCTAGACCTAGAAAATTCTAAATTTTAGCCACTGACCTAGGCGGTTTCCAATCCAACATCGCCTCAATCTTGCGAGGGTCCACTCTAATCCCTTCAGCGGACACTACGTGACCTAAGAAAGTCACTTCCCTAAGCCGTAACTCGACTTCATCGAACTTGGAAAATAATTGATTCTCCCTCAGAATTTACAAAACCACCCGCAAGTGCGTATCATGATCCTCCTCAGTCCTTGAGTACACCAATATGTCGTCTATGAATACTACGACAAACTGGTCCAAGTACTGCTGAAACACCCGATTCATCAAGTCCATGAATGTTGCCGGTGCATTAGTTAACCTGAATGGCATTACCAAAAACTCGTAGTGCCCATATCGAGTATGGAATGTCATCTTATGAACATCAACCTCTTTCACTTTGAGTTGATGGTACCCCGACCTGAGATCTATCTTTGAGAAAACTGATGCACCCTTAAATTGATCAAACAAGTTGTCAATCCGGGGCAACAGATACTTGTTTTTGATTGTCAACTTGTTCAGATGGTGGTAGTCTATACACATCCGCATTGTACCGTCCTTCTTCTTAACAAAGAGCTCAGGTGCTCCTTAAGGAGATATACTCAATCGGATGAAACCTCGATCCAACAACTCTGAATTTGGGCCTTCAGCTCTTCTAATTCCTTCGGCGCCATTTTATACGAGGCTATAGACACTAGCGTAGTTCTGGGTAACAAGTCTATACCAAATTCAACTTCTCGATCCGGAGGCAGACCCGGAAGTTCTTCTGGGAATACATCAGCGAATTCCTTTATTGTTCGAACATTCTCCACTGCTAACTCCTTGGCCTCCAAGGCACATACCCGAACCAAAAACGCTTCACAGCCCTTTCTGACCATTTTCTCTGCCTTCAGTGCAGAGAGCACATTCGATAGTACTCCCTCCTATTGCCTATCATCACCACCTCCTCACCTTCTATTGTCCTCAACGCCATGCGCTTAGCCGCACAATCCAAATTGGCTTGGTACTTCACCAGCCAATCCATCCCGAGAATCAAATTAAACTCCCCAAACGAAGTTCCATCAGATCAGCCAAGAATACGACCCCTTGAAGTTCTAGGGGTATATCCCTATATAGTTTACTTACTTCTATAGAGTGACCTAAAGGTTTTATCACATTCATCTTCCTAGAAGTAATCTCAAAGTCTAAATTCATAGTTTCCACTATACTACTGGCTACGTATGAGTGCGTCAAACCCACATCTATTAAAGTATTGTAAGGAAATCCAAAGATTAGAACGCATCGATTATGACGCCCAAGGCATCACCTCCTCTTGACGCCTCATTGCAGAGACTAACCTGAGCTATCTAGCCTCAGACCACCTACACCTCCGCCGGTGCTCCACGGCCTCTACTAGAGCCATTACCTCCCCTAGCAAACACCACGGCCCTCCGTGGTGTCGACCATCCCTCCTATTTTGAGTACGATTCGATCCGAGATCAGAACCTAGCTTACGCTTTGGACAATCCTCACTCGGTGTTCCATCGACCCACATTCAAAACATCCTCTATTTCCATCCAAAGATTCCCCGTGTGAGACTTTTCACACCGAGCACATCGTGGCATCGATCGAGTATTATCGTAGTAGGCCTAGCAGTTTGATTCGCCCACTATATCTACCCGCTTCACGATTCCCGCTAGACCCATATGATCCAAAGATTCTTTTATTCTATCCCCGGTCCTGATTTCGTCTCACCGACTGTTTCACCTCCTTTGCAACTTTGGCATTTTCTACTAAAACCACAAACTCTCTCTCCCTCTTGAAGCAAGCAATCAGTGACCTCAAATCGTCCCTTAATCCATCCTCGAATCTAACACACCATTCATGCTCTGTAGCTATAATGCCCCGAGCATATCAGCTTAACCTTAAAAATTCTACCTCATACTCTGATACAGATTTATTCCCCTGAACTAGCCTTAGAAATGCCTTCCTTTGTGCATCAATGTAGCTAGACCCCACATATTTCTTCTGATAAGCTACCTTAAAATAGTCCCAAGTGAGATCATCCATCGCTGCACTATCTCGAATCGTGAGCCACCACTGGTACGACTCATCCCGGAGAAGCGACACTATCCCTTTCGCTTTTTCCTCGCGATCAGTCCAGATCATCCATGATTCGTTCGGTCTCTTCCAACCAATACTCAACAGATTGGGAGCCACACCAAAACACTTGAAATACCTCGGCTCCATTATTCGAGTCGCTCAGATCTGATTTACGAGCTCCGCACCCTCACCTACTCTAGCCACTCTTTTCAAAGACTCGCAAGATCGCTGCGACATCAAGATCTTCCCCGTCGATCTTGATATTCCATACCAAATGGTGGTATTGGTATTTCATTCTCGCACCCTTGACCGCACCTAATGGGCTCGACACGATCATTTGGCCTCTACCACTACCACGCACATTATGACCACATCCTCTAGAACTCATCCTTCCGGGTGTATTTATCTGATTAAGAAATTTTTATGAATTAGCTTCTATTCCACTTATTACATACGAATAAGTTTTATGAAAAGTAATTTGGTAGTGGTTCTTTCGATCATCACACAGTTTTTATTTCAATTTCCTGCCCTCATTCCATGTGTAGGGGTATTCTCGTCATTTCATTACTCGGTGATATTTCCGTAATTTAACCTATCGGGGTATTTTAGCAATAAAATAGAGTTAATTTGTAAACCTTCACAAATCATAGATATTTCAAAAATTCCAAGAATTGGGGCATTTTGGTAATTTCATAAACCAGGGGTATTTTCATAATTTTTCATAATCCAGGGGTATTTTTGAAAAATTTCTTTTCAAAATATAGTTCAAGGTGATTTTACAAAGTAAGGGTATTTTGAATATTTTCACTTCGAGGGTACTTTGGAAATTTTCCCATATTGAAGGCATTTTGTTAATTTTACAAGTCAAGGGTAATTTGGTCAATTTTTTTCAAATCGGGCTATTTTAGTCATTTCTTAAATCAAGATTACTGTGGCCATTTCAAAACCAAGGTTTTAAGGCATTTCAAAACAAAACAGTTGGTCCCTTTCGGGTTTTAGTTATGAAGTTTAGCCTGTGAATAAGTCGTCTTAGCTGGGTGAACCGTCACTACGCACCAGGTAGGATTCGGGTGAAGAGGAGGAGAGTCACTAGGACTGCTTAAATACCAAGCTCCCCCCTGAATCCAATCCTAGACATGCGCACAACGGTTGCCACACCTTTAGCTCAATGACGTACTCACAGGTTTGTTTAGTGGATCATTAAGTCTTATGTATTTTGTGTTGGAGTAGGCTATTCCTAGGGTTCAATAATTCCTATTCTACTAATCTACGATTTGAAATACCCATTTTCCCCACATATAGATCACACAAGCAGTCAGAAGTACTTACCTGGGCAGATTGGTGCCGGAGACTCGGTGCCATGCTGTTCATCCCATGTATTTCCAACCGAGAACATTTTAAAACCATACCTTAAAACGTTTTGGGCGTCGGGCCCACAGCCGAGTTTTTTGAACTTGGCTTTGATACCAAAATTGTAACACCCCAAACCTAGTTAGCACACCATAATCGGTTCTGGCATGTCACGGAGTGATAACCTTTTGAAAGCGAAAGTTTGTCGAAAATGTTCTTAGAAAACCCTTTTAGAAATCCTTTCTTAAAGTCTAATTATTGTTGCAAGTTTTTTTTTTTAGAAAACATTTATCTTTGTTATCATATTTTAAGTGATGTTACCCGATGGCAACATTTTTAAAGAAAAACGAAGGAGTTATAGTTTTGAAAACATTGCATTTTGGGTTAATTAATAAAACCATTTATCCTACATAGTTAAAATAATAGTAATAATAAAAGAAACAAATCAAATCTTAGTGGCCTTAGTACATAACCCAAAACCAAAATTTAAAATTAAATAGTAACTAGAAGGAATCAAAGTCCAACAAACATGCATGGCCCCTCGAGTCCACCCCGGCTCCACATTCGCGATCTAGGCCTTATCTACAAATATATAAGGGAAGGGGTGAGTCACCAAGACTCAGTGTGTAAATCCCCAACCCGATAGTGCATTCACTTACACAAGTTATTAGTAAAAACATGCAAACCATGCAAAACATGCAACCCATAACCTAGCCATCCAAACACCTTTGACTACCCCGTGTGGTCAAAACCACTGGTGGTCAAAACCACTGGTGACCGTAGTCACAAATATATCGGTATGGTCAAAACCACTGATGACCGAAGTCACAAATCAAGTAATGGGGCCAACCCATTGTGTGGTCAAAACCACCGATCACAATCCAAGAATAATCTCGTGGGGCCAACCCATCGTGGTACCAAACCACCGGACGAGTCACATATCAATATGTGGTCAAACCACCGTGGTCAAAACCACGGACTTAGTCACAAAATATAATGTCAAGACGGGCCAACCCGTCATGTGGTGAAACCACCGGTGACGATCAAAATAAATCATCCCTCCTCTCATCAAACCCATCATCATGTTCATAACATATGTGTCATAATATCAAATGATCATGCTAATAACATATATCATAGCATTTAACAGATTACAATAATGTGTACCAAGAATCACATAACAGGGGACTTACCCGGAATCCAAGCTTATGCCCACAAGACAAAGTCACTAATACCAAGGGTTATACAGTAACATATCAAGCATCATTAAACTAATAAAGTGTGTAAGCGTTTACACACCTGACTATACGCGAAATCCTGAAACTATGCGATACTACGAGATCCCGAAATGTATGTCCTTACTGCACCTACAATCGGCCAATACCACCCTTTAGATTTAAAGCCATTTGGCTTATTCTCGAAATCCCAAAGGATGAATCGTATAGGGTTAATTCCTTACCTTAGTGCTGATTTGGTTTCCTACCAAATCCCGGAGATTCACTGCGTTTGGCTATACTCCTCCCTACAAATGGTTTTAACACACCATTAAGAATCTAAAGGCCATTCAGCCAAAACATAAATCTCGATACCAAATAAGTTTGTCGTCCTTTACGTTGATGACTACTTTGGCCTTTAAACACCACAGATCGGCACCCCTATTGGTGTTAAGGGTTTCGGCTACCACATGGGACAATAATAAGTTGAGATCTCGATTACCACAATTGAAGAAATATCAAAAGAAAGACAGAAGAGGTTCGGCATTACTCAAATCGGTCAAGAAGAAAAGAAGAGATCCCTTACCGTAAGATTCACTATGTCCCCAAAAGCAAACTTGATTCCTAAGACTTAAGATAATGAAGAGAAATCACAGGAAGAGAGAGATTTATGAGCCAAGTATTCAGCCAAGGTACTTGATAAAACCGAAAGAGAAACAACAAGCTTTCGGCTTTCGAAATAAAATAGAAAAGATGGGAAAGATGGGATTGAGATTCAGCTTGAGTGGTGGTTTGATTCGAGAAAGATGGTGAAGAGAAGAGAGAAGATAGGTGAAAAGGGTTCGGCTATGGTGTTTTCGGCTTTGAGCAAAATAGTAAGAAAAAGAGAGAGATGAGGGAGATGAAGATTTCGACTAAGTATTTTAAGAGAGAGAAAAAAAGAAATAACACTAATGAGCTTAGAGGGACATTCGGCTATACCAAAAGCTCCCCAAAACCGATAACCCCCTTGCCCATCGGCCCACTATTCTACCAACTCTACCCTCATGAGTTTGATAAGATTCATCCATCCAATTCAAATATGATGTTCACATCCTCATCCATTCAAGAGAGTCCTCCCGAGCACTCCTCTTTCATGCTTGTGGCGTCAAAATGAATAAGCGAAATGGATTTTGCAATCAATCAAGGTTCTCCTTGATCCCGTGGCGTCACTCCTCCGACGCCCCTAGTGGCGCCTCCTTGCCAATTTTCCCATTGATTACTTGTGTCAAACTTCCCAATAAAATCTCTTAACCCCTTTCTCCTTAGTTCCATTTCTTTAAATGCTAAAACAAAATTCTTAGCCCTAACTCAGGCCTAACTTAGGGTTATAACTAGACCCCAAAACATGTTAAATGAACATTATTGACAATACATCACATGCAACATAAGCAAAACGCAGAACCCCCGTTTTAAGGATGTTACATCGGATGGATTTTTGGGGTGGGTTTTGCATTATCTTGTTTGTATGTGATGCGTTATGGTATGATATGAGGTCATTGTGGGCTAACGCCTAAGACCACTAATTTTGATAGGGCTTAGGCCAATGTGAATGTTTGTATGTGATTTGGATTACCAAGGGTTGTACACACTGAGTTTCGAAACTCACACCCTTTAATTTAATGTTTTAGGTGATTCTAAATAGATGGCTCGACATGGGAGAGGACTCGGAAATGGCCACACTACAAGATGTTTGAATTTTCATTTATTTGTTTCAAAATACATGTTTTTATTTACTTAATTTTCGGTGGATGTAATAAGGCCTTGTACTCCGTCTTGACTTCAGATTTATTTTGGGTTTTGAGGTTAATTGTTTATTTAATTATTAAACCTAAGTAAGCTCTTATGATTAATCATGGTTTCTGAAATACTTAAAACAATGAAATGGGTTTTTCATCTTTACTTAATAAGACTCATAGATTTTTGGGCTTTTGGGCTTTAAACTTTTAATTAGCAAAACTGTTTTGAATTGTGCCTTTAATGTGACATTTCGGATTCGGGCCTAACTTCTAGGCTGATTTTGGGGTGTTACAACCCGTGTGGACAAGAACAAGGCTATTTTCCAAGCTCTTTTTATCACCCTAACTCATACAACGTGAATCACATTCAACCCTTTACTAAGTAACCCAATCATGCAACATACACTTATATGAATAACCTCATATTTTCATAAATTAGTCATAATGAGCCATCGACTATGGTTATATACAAAAGAATTCATCTTTAAAGGAGCCAACACACTTGGCCAAAACAACAAAACATTTCACTAAGTCTAGCCCCTATACATGCCATACTCAAAATGCTAAGTCTAAATATACCGAGATGAGCTGATAGTGTGGGTGATCTTCCGATTATCTTCTTATCCCGAACTGGCTCTTTGACACTATAAAACAAGGGAAAAGAAAGAGGGTAAGCTTTAAGCCTAGTAAGTTTACATGTAAACTATAAACATCATAACATATGCCAATCATTCAATAAGATTATACAATAAGTAAGAACAAATCACATTCACATAATTATGCTTACTCGTCTCATCTCTTACCACATTCCAACCATATCACAAATACAATGCTTACATTTATTTGCAAAAATCCCCTACACTCATCACCACAAACCACATAATATATTTACTTAGACGATTTTTGGATGAACCCCTCAGAATAATATTAAGTACCCGGTGGTTTCGCACACAGCCCACAATTAATCAATAATAGGTGGTATTGCACATAGCCCATCAAATGATAATATAAACGATGGTATCACACATGGCTCATTGTGAATAAGTAATAAGGTGGGATCGCACACAGCCCACCAAAAAGGATAATTATGGTGGTAACGCACACTGCCCACCAAACAATTATTACAGACGTTTTTTCTACACTTACATATCTACTCCGAGGTTCATACGAGAATTACTCACTATCTATCATTTTCAATCAATCTCAATCATAATTGATCTCATTCATACAATGCACCAATAAGTAACAACATATTTATTAAAGATGTATCGTTTACACATAAACTTACCTCGGTGCAAAATGTATTAGTCGATGACTTAGTCCGTAACCTTGCATTTTCCTCGGTCAAGATTGTTTCCACGCTCTTCTTGATCTATAATAATAAAATTTACTCATTCAATCACTATATATCTCATGATACATCAAAATTTATACTTAGGCAAAAATGACCATTTTGCCCTTATACTGAGGCAAAATTATGATTTTGCCCCTAGGCTCGTAAATCATTTTTCATCACATTTTCTCATTAAAAAAGCCTAGCTAAACATTTATTTCTCTTACAACAACTCACGAAAATAATTATTTCATACATTTAGTACTCTTTTATAACCTTTACAAATAAGTCCTTTTTAAGTGTTTTCATGGTAACACCTTTCAAAAAAGTTATTACTTAACCCACATACAGTTATTTTCTTCCATAAAAACTCAGCAAACAACATGAACACTCACATGGAAAGTCCCTAAACTTTCAATCATTTAGCAAAATAGTCCCCTCATTAGCTAGCTTAAGCTTTAGGGGTTCCAAAAGTACAAAAATCATCAAGAAAGACCTCTAAAATCACTAACTTGCAAGAGATTTGTTTGGCTGAAAGTTTAAACTCCAAAGTCCTCTAATTTTCAATCTTGACTTAGGAAAATGCAAGGTTATGGACTAAGTCATCGACTAATACATTTTGCACCGAGGTAAGTTTATGTGTAAACGATACATCTTTAATAAATATGTTGTTACTTATTGGTGCATTGTATGAATGAGATCAATTATGATTGAGATTGATTGAAAATGATAGATAGTGAGTAATTCTTGTATGAACCTTGGAGTAGATATGTAAGTGCGAAA
This sequence comes from Gossypium rotundifolium, assembly GCA_025506655.1. Lineage (NCBI taxonomy): Eukaryota > Viridiplantae > Streptophyta > Magnoliopsida > Malvales > Malvaceae > Gossypium > Gossypium rotundifolium. The sequence continues at coordinate 60,570,525 of CP106723.1, read as the reverse complement.
AAAATGTCCGTAACAAAATCTATTGTGATTCGATCCCACTTCCACTCAAGAATCATCATTGGATGAAGTAACCCCAAAGGTACTTGATGCTCAGCCTTCACTTGTTGATAGACCAAACACTTTATAACAAACGCAGAGATGTATCTTTTAATACCCAGCCACTAATACAACTTCTTCAAATCATTCTACATTTTCATGCTGACCGGATGTACTGACAAGCAACCATGTGTGCTTTATGTAAAATTTTTCGGATCAACTCATCATCCTTAGGTACACAAACTCTATCATGAAACAACAAACAACCATCAGAACTAACCCAAAAATTAGAGTCATTTCTCGATTCGCACTGAGCTTTCTTAACTTGTATCTCACTATTATTCCTTTGAGCTTCATAAATCTGTTGAAGAAATAATGGTCTCGCCCTCAATTCGACCAATATAACACCATCATCAGACAATGCCAAACTCGCACTCATAGCTCTCAAAGCATACAGGGATTTTCTGCTCAAGGCATCTGCAACCATATTCGCTTTCCCTTGATGGTAATCGATTACTAACTCATAATCCTTCAATAACTCTAGCCACCGCCGTTGTTGCAAGTTCAAATCCTTTTGGTCCATCAAGTACTTCAAACTCTTATGATCAATGAAGATTCGGGACTTCTCGCCATATAAATAATGATGCCAAATCTTCAAAGTGAAGACGATCACAACAAACTCCAAATCATAGTTGGATAATTCTTCTCATGCGATTTTAGTTGTATTGCATTCCATCCTCAAACCGATAGCCAATCCAAAAGAGTGATTCAAGTTCTTGAGGATATGCTCCGATGCTGTGTGTTAGAGTTCGAAGGTAGTGGGGGAAAATATCTACCTTTGGTTGAGTTTGCCTATAACAAAAGTTATCAGTCGAGTATACGGATGGCACCGTATGAAGATTTATATGGTCGCAAGTGTCAGACTCCATTCTATTGGACCAACCTTAGTGAGAAACAAATTCACAAAGTTAATCTAGTTAAAGAAATTGATGAGAAAGTAAAATGATCCGTGATAGTCTGAAAGGTGCTTCGGATCGACAAAAGTCATACGCGGATCTAAAAAGGAAAGAAATCGAGTTTCAAGTAGGTGACAAAGTATTTCTAAAAGTATCCTCGTGGAAAAAGATATTGAGATTTGGTTGAAAGGGCAAGTTAAGTCCACGTTTCATAGGGCCGTATGAGGTTTTAAAACTCTGCTGACATTTCTCTGTCCATTCGAACTTAACGTCTTTACACAACAGTTTCATCATCGGGGTAGCAATCATGGAGAACCCCTTTACGAACCATCTGTAGTACCCCGCTAAACCCAAAAAGTTTCTTATCTTTGACATATTCCTCGACGATTTCCACTCCACAATAGTTGAGATCTTACTCGGATAAACTCTAATGCCATCACCAGACACAATGTGTCCTAAAAATTTGACCTCTTGGAGCCAAAACTCACTATTGCTGAATTTAGCATACAACTACTTGTCTCTTAAAGTCTGCAAAACAATTCTCAGATGCTATGCATGCTCACTCTCATCCCGGAATAAATTAATATATCATCGATAAAAACAACCAAAAATTTATCAAATACGATCGAGAAATATAGTTCATTAGATCCATAAAAATCGCAGGAGCATTCATTAAGCCAAATGGCATGACAAGAAACTCATAATGGCCATACCTCGTCTAAAATATAGTTTTCAGTACATCTTTCTCCTTAACGCTCAACTGGTAATAGCCAGACCTTAGGTCTATCTTAGAAAACACTATAGCTCCCTTCAATTGGTCAAATAAATCATCTATCCTTGGCAAAGGATACTTATTCTTCATTTTCACCAAGTTGAGTTGTCTCTAGTCTATATACAATCTTATCAACCCATCTTTTTTCTTCACAAAAAGTATCGAAGCACCCCATGGTGAATAGCTCGGTCTCACAAAACCCTTGTCTGTTAACTCTTGCAACTACATCTTTAAATCTTTTAATTCCAATGGTGCCATCCTATACAGAGCAACTGAAATAGGTGTCGTACCTGTGACTAACTCTATCCCAAACTCGACCTCTCTAACTGGAGGTAATTTGGGAAACTCTTCTAGAAACACGTCTGGGTACTCGCACACCACATACACTAATTTAATCTTTACCTCTAACTCTTGAGTATTTACTAAAAAGGTGAGATAGGACTCATACCCTTTCCTCAAGTATTTATTAGCTACCATAGATGAAATCATTACAGGCAAACTATCTGATTTACCTGATTCAACCCGAATGACACCTCCATTTACACATCTCAATTTAATAAACTTACTACCATAGTTTACTAAAACATTATGAGTAGTCAACCAATCCACACTAAGAATCAAGTTGAATTCATCAAACAGCAATAACATAAGGTTAGCAAAAAAACAATGACCTCTAACTATTAAAGGACAATTCCTACACACCTTTTCAACTAGCACATGTTTGCCTAACAGGTTTGACAATTTCACTACAAATTTCGTAGACTCAACAATCATACTCATACTAGATGCCAATTACATGTAAATGTAAGAATAGGTAGACCCCAGATCAATCAAAGTAAAAACATAAATATCGTGAAGAGTAAATGTACCCGTTATCACATTTGAAGATGATGCCTCTTCACGAGCGTGAATGGCATAAGTCCTTGTAGGTATTCGACCCATTATCTACCCCTCGAAGATACATTGCTTGATCTTATTTCTTGCTTTCTTTCCTTCACATCCCTCTCAGGACAATTCTGGAAAAAATGATTAGGTGAACCACACTTGTAACAATTTCGGTTGTTTCCCCAACACTCCCCAGTGTGTTGCCTACCACAATTTGGACACTTTGGTTTATTAGACTTTGAATTGCCCACACTTGCCATCGAAGTGGCTTGAACTCTTAAGCCTGAGTATGTATTACCTCAATCTCAATGTGAATATCCAATCGACACAATTGTCCGAGGGTTCATTTCCTTAGACCTCATTGATTGAGTTTGGTACGATTTACTCATTGGCCTTTTTCTTGCATCTCGGGCCTCACTCATGGCTTTTCTCTTTTCCTTATTCAGCTCTTTGGCTTGCATGCCCTATCAACCAACACCAAAAATTCTTTCAATTCCAAGATCCCAACTAATAGTCTGATATCCTCATTTAGCCTATCTTCAAACCTCTTGCACAAGATAGCTTCTGTAGACACACACTCTTGTGCAAACTTGCTGAGCCTAACAAACTCGCGCTCATACTCTGCCATAGTTATTTTTCCTTATTTCAAATTGAGGAACTCTTTCTATTTTTGATCCACAAATATTTGACTTATGTACTTCTTTCAGAATTCTTCCACGTCATGCTCTCCCTTGGAACTACTGATGTCAATGTTTTCAACCAACGATATGTCGAGTCCTTTAGCAATGACACGTCACATTTCAAGCTCTATTCAAGTGTACAGGAGAGTTTACCGAATACTAACTACTAGGGGTTTGGTCATTCTCACCAAATCTATACCTTGAGGAGCCATAGGGACTAGCTGAGGTATAGGAGGGGGTGGAGGAGGTTGAGCATTAGGGTTTGCTTGTACAAAATCGGTGTACCAGTTGATCATCATATGGAGAAAGGCTTTTCGAGCCTCTTTTCCTTGACCCATAGTCTTAGATCTACTCTCTACAGGCGTAGTCCCTTGTGCGGGAGTCGGTGCATTACTAGCAACGTCATCAGCAGCCACTTGGTCGGGATCCATTTACTATATAAAACAAAGTTTAAAATTGTCAAAAGTCACCACACTATTAATATACGTTTATTACATGTCAAGTTAGACTATTACACACGTTATGGTAGTCCTAGAACCTACTAAACCATAGCTCTGATACCACTAAATGTAACACCCTTTACATATATTCAATGCTGAAATTGGGTACAAGGCATTACCGGACTTATCTTACTTGAACGTACAACTTTGGGCTATAAAATTTCATTCCAACTAAAAACTTCTCATTCACATTCATAACATCCTTATCATTGGTGTACGGACCGTAATCATGCAAAACGAGGGTTTCAAAATCAAACTAGAAACCTTTGTATACTTAGAAAACTTTTGCCTAAACAAGGCCACACGCTAGTGTAAAATAGGAAATGCCCGCGTGGGCAGGCCGTGTGGTCACACATGCCCATGTCCCTATCACGTGTGGGATTTATTTTTCATTTTAAACTTATGAGGTTTTTACACGGCCGGGCATATGCCCGTTTCCTTGGCCCATGTCCTCCACACAGCCTAGACACGCCGTGTCCTCACCTGTGTGTGAAAACCTGGGTATTCTATTTATGACGTCAGCAACCATATAAGTGACACACGGCCTAAGCACACGCCCGTGTGTCTAGCCTGTGGTCGACACTGACTTGCAACATTAACATTCAAGGGGCACATGGCCTGGTCACACACCCATTGGACTGATCGTGTGTCATACACAGCCTAGACACATGCCTGTGTACCTACCCGTATGGACAAGAACAAGGCTATTTGCTAAGCTCTTTTTATCACCCTAACTCATACAACATTAATCACATTCAACCATTTACTAAGTAACCCAATCATGTAACATACACTTATATAAATAACCTCATCTTGTCATAAATTAGCAATAATGATCCATAGACTATGGTTATATACAAAAGAATTCATCTTTAAAGGAGCCAACACACTAGGCCAAAACAACAAAACATTTCACCAAGTCTAGCCCCTATACATGCCATACTCAAAATGCTAAGTCTAAATATACTGAGATGAGCTAATAGTGTGGGTGATCTTCTGATTATCTTCGTATCCCAAACTATCTCTTTGACACTATAAAACAAGGGAAAAGAAACGAGGTAAGCTTTAAGCTTAGTAAGTTTACATGTAAACTATAAACATCATAACATATGCCAATCAATCAATAAGATTATATAATAAGTAAGAACAAATCACATTTCCATAATTATGCTTACTCATCTCATCTCTTACCACATTCCAACCATATCACAAATACAATGCTCACATTGATTTGCACACATCCCCTGCACTCATCACCACAAACCACATAATATATTTACACATAAACTTACCTCGGTGCAAAATGTATTAGTTGACTACTTAGTCCGTAACCTTGCCTTTTCCTCGGCCAAGGTTCTTTCCATGCTCTTCTTGATCTATAATAATAAAATTTACTCATTCAATCACTATATATCTCATGATACATCAAAATTTGTACTTAGGAAAAAATGACCATTTTTCCCTTATACTTTGGCAAAATTATGATTTTCCCCTAGGCTCGTAAATCATTTTTCATCACATTTTCTCTTTAAACAAGCTTAGCTGAATATTTATTTCTCTTACAACAACTCACAAAACCAATTATTTCATGCATTTATTACTCTTTTATAACCTTTACAAATAAGTCCTATTTAGGTGTTTTCATGGTAACACCTTTCACAAAAGTTATTCCTTAACCCACCTACATTCATTTTCTTCCATAAAAACTTAGCAAACAACATGAACACTCTCATGAAAAGTCCCTAAACTTTTAATCATTTAGCAAAATAGTCCACTCATTAGCTAGCTTAAGCTTTGGGGGTTCCAAAAGTACAAAAATAATCAAGAAAGACCTCTAAAATCCCTTACTTGCAAGAGATTTGTTTGGCTGAATGTTTGAACTCCAAAATCCTCTAATTTCCCTTCAATTTTTGGTGGAGAAGAAGGATGAATAGTGAAAGATGATATCTCTTTTATTTATCTTATTTTATTCATTTTTTTATCACCTAATTTCACCAAATTTTGACCAAAATTTAATGCCATTGTCTCCTTGTCTCTTGGCTGGCCAACACACTTCTATTGGCCTAATTGAACTTTAAAGACCTCCAATTTAATATTCTATGGCTATTAGACACCTCTACCTTGTACAATAAAAATGCGATTTAGTCTTTTTTCATAATTAAGCATACAATTGCTAAAATTAAAGCATCAAAATTTTCATACACCCATATCATTATGCCATAACACATAAAATAATATCAAAATAATTTTTTTCACCTTGAATTAGCGGTCCCGAAGCCACTGTTCTAGCTAGCCTCTAAATCGAGCTATTACAGTACTTGTCCTTGCCATCACTTTGGGCATTACCATTGTCATCGGTGATAGTGCAACCGTAGATGAGGAAGATGATGACAATGCCCTTTGAGGATAAAGGGGTTTCATAGAAAATGCATCCATCCTCTTGTTGACATTACTCATTTTTTCATCGAGCAACAAGTTGAAATCGTTTATTTCCCCAAAGTTCAAACCATGGATGACCCATTTACCGCAAATGTTATTGAACATGACTTGAGTCATCTCTTTTTGCTTGTTGTCCTTGCTTCTTGATCTGTTCCACTACTTTGATAGTCCTTTGGTAGAGGAAACGCTCTTGGTTCACCATATTCTTTCTTTGTTCCATCTCAGGGGTCATCTTGAACTTCGAGAGCACTTGTTCGACTCCTAAGGGGGATGGCCAAACCTCGGGTTGGGATTCATAAAGGCTATACATGATAGCAAAAGCATCGATCCCACAATAGGTACTCCACTCACTCATCTTTTTCTTCAAACCCTTCTTTCTTTTCTTATAGGTGGCTTTCCTTGTTGAATCATTGGTGATATAAACAAGTTTAACCTTTGTCCTTATCATGGGTTGCAAATCAAAGGAGGATATTTGAATGGTTTTTTCTTTTTCTTTTTCTTATGTATTACTTAGCCAAACAAAAAAATGGATGCTTTATATAGAGGTGAAGGAAGTGAAAATCTTCTCAAATTAAATGACAATAATAGCCAATAATTTTAGAATATAAAAGATATCACTATAATGCAATACAAAATTTATCAATTTCATAAACTAAAAAATATGTTGCTAGTCCTTGTACAAACAAAATTTGAGATCTAGCCTTTGTACTTATCAAGTTAAAAATTAAGTCCTCCAACTCTTTTATTTAAAAATACCAGTCTAATAATTAAAATTGCAAGTATTTTCCATCAAAATTTATCAATTTGGCAAGTTGATTAAGCTGTCCTCATGTGGTGTGGTATATGATTGACAGAAAATAATCATTGAAGTTCATAAATTTTAATGAAAACTACAAACAATGATATTGATTCAGGACTAGGATTTTTAAATTGAAAAAAAAAAAGAATTGAACTTTTAGCTTTTGAAGTACGGGGCTAAATCCTTAAATCGATGGAAGTACAATGATTAATAATATATTTTATCCATATTTAAAAATAATAAACATTTTATATATTAATTTATAAATGGTAATTCCAGATAAAAATAATGTATACATAAGTATATGAAAGGCAAGTATTCATACATACCATACATGCATATGCACCATGGAAATGTTTAGTTATTGATGGTAATAAAGCATATAAAAAAATTTCTAAAAAAATATGAATAATATTATTTTGGAAAATTAAAAAAGGAAGAAAATAATATTATAATACATAAGTGATATGTAGAAGTTATATAATTACCATGTTAGAGTGTTTGGTATTTAAGTAGTGTAAATTGTTAACTAAGAAATGTAATAATGTGTCGTACTTTTTTTTATAAATTTTTTAAATATTTTAATGTTATGACAATAATGACAGAGAGATCATAAGTGTGCCAGCTAGACTAAGTATAACAACTTTTTTTTGCTATATGAATAGTCAAGTTGTGTAGAGGGTGAGGTAACTGTTGGATGAAAAGAGATGTCGCAATTATTTATCTCTTGCTAATGTCACACCACCAAGAAGCTTAGATCTACTATTAAATTCAATCCCTAATGCTAACATTCATCTACTTGTCATACTTTAAATTATCGAGACGGAAACATTGGATTGCTCCATATCTCCATGTTGATATAGTATATGTTGGTTCAATTGTTTATTATAAGCTTTCACTAGATTCGCAGCCAAACGATTGGCATGATGAATGTTTTGTATTAGATTAGTCTCTTCACTTTGAAAGTCCATTATTTCAATGTTTCCAAAATTATCTCTCTGTACCCTATAATATTGTACCTTAATTTGTTGTTTGATCCAATTAGAAATATCGAGCATGTCAAAATCATTCCATCTAGAGGATAAGTTACATTCAATCCACATAACCCAAGCTAAAGATGTAATCGAGCCGAGTCGAGCTTGAATACTATCAAGCTCGAGCTCGACTCAATATTTTGAGCTCGATACTTGGCTCTCGCTCAATCGAGAATCTATTTTTAAGCTCGAACTTGGATGAGATTGAGCTACTCAAGCTCGATTAAACTTGTTTACAAATTTTCATTTTCAAACTCAAGCCCAGTTCAATAATTAAGCTTAGGGTTAATAATATATATTAGGATTAATATAACAAGTTAATAATATAAAAATATGAAAAGTTCGATAAGGATCGCCAGTTGTTTGAGTCAAATATTAATAAACTCGTCACATCCTGAAAACTAGGTTATTAGAAATTGGGTTAGTCAAAACCAAGAGTGGTCACATTTAGTTTTTGAATTGAGGTTGCAAAAATGTTGCAAAGTGAGTTAATCTAGTTTTTTTCATAAGTGTTGTGCTTGGGTGTGAGAGGTTTTGGGTTCGAATCTATTCCCTTCAATTTTTTCTATTTTTGTCCCAACCTGTATCCTTGAACGTTTGGTTTAAAAATTATTTTCTCTCAACTGATGGAAGAATGAGCGTGTTGGTTTAGTGGTAAGGCTTCAACTTACCTACAAGTCTTGTGCTCGAATTTTTGTTTACAAATTGGAAAATTTTTTATTAAACTTCACGAAAAATATGATAAGGATAATTAATCAGATTTAGTAGGAGTTAGTAGGTGTTTTTTTAGAAAAAAAAGAAGAAGGGAGATTATCTCTTAAAATTTCTTAGGTAAACATCCCACTGTCTCCCTCTTTTTCTCTATTTTATTTCATGTTAGTTTCTTTTTGCTTCTCCATCTCTCCATGTTTTTCTTTGAATTTTTCATGTTAGTCCCTTTAATTTTTCTTTTTGCCATCCCTTCTTGTAACACCTCGATTTTTCTTAAATTTTGGCTTTTGTAATTTTGACACAAATCTGTATCTGCTTCAATGGTTATGTGTTATGGGTGTGTGTAAGAGGTCCCAACTTGACGTCTCAGCTTGGGTAAATTTTGGTATTTTTATGAATAAAGCCCAAAATTTGGTTATTAGGCTTATAAGTATTTATTTGTAAGAACATGTCAGAATGGGCCTACTGGTCTGGTGGGTAAGTGGAGTGTTGGTGTGCTGGAGGTCCTGAGATTGAGTCCTGGCGTTGGCATTAATTTTTTCTCTATTATAGGAAAGTGTTTCGATAGAATTAAAATGCTAATAGTAGATTGATGTGGTTAAATTTGTAGGGGATTTGGTCAGTGGTTGTATTGTAGTATGATACTTGGGAGTTGGGAGAATAGTGGGAAGTAACAAAAATTCTAATTTGTTTCTTCTTTTGTGAAAATTTAGTTTCCTCTCCTATTCATTTTTTGACATTCCTGTCCTCGTTTCTTTCTTTTTCCTTTCGTTCTTCGATAGTTTCTCTCCCAATTCGTTCGTGCGTTTATTGCCTTCTAAAGCCCGTTGCGCCATTTCCTTCGATAGTTGGTAAGTAGTTGAGTACGTTATAGTTGATTTCTTTTAAGTATTACTGGATGGGGATTTACAACATCTATTTTGGATAGCAGATAATAGGATTGAGCGAGCCCTCTCGTGTTGATTCTTAGTCGACATCGTGCATGGTTTTGAGGTAAATGTTAAGCGATCATGTTAGACACTTGTTGGTGTCATGTTTCAGAATGACTGTGATCTAAGATTGATTATTGGGGTTTAATGTGTCAATTATAGGTTTGATATTGCTCAAAGATCGCTTTAGCATCAATCGGAACCAGGTGTGTACTCAAAAATGTAAAAATGAGGTTTCGACGAAAGCCAAAAACCCCTCTGTCGACGCCACACGGGCGTGTAGTCATCTGTGTGGTAGGCCATGTGCAAGATTGTTAGTCACCACATGGCCGTGTGATTGATGAGCTAGGCTGTGCACGAGTGACACGGCCATGTGATGGCTGGGCAAGGCCGTATGCAACACACTGGCTCGACCAATTGAGCCATGTGGGCCACACTAGCGGATGGGCCCACACCGACGTGTGGGATTCTGGGCTAGGAGTGTGTTCCAGACTACCAAGGCCAATTTGGGCCGGTTGGGCCACATGGGTGTGTGGGCCCACACGAGCAAGCCACATGGGTGTGTGAACCTATTTTTCTAAAAACTCTGTGAGGTTGCACGGGTCGCCCAAGTCAATTGTGGACCTATCGTACGGTCGATAAGTGATACTTGGGCCCTAAATGAATGATCTGTCTATCTGATCTATGTACTAAGCATGTATATTGATCTGGATATATGAGTTTTAATTGCATAATGGCATGTCATTCGTGTATGTTGCGTTGAATCAGGGTAGGTTGATTATGATTGAAGGAAGTATCTAAGAGGCTCTTAAGCCTGTTATTTGGCAGCTAAGCTATAAATTTCTGATTATGTGCCACATTCGGTATGACATGGTGTGTAGGGCTGGGTGGGTTGATTTTATCCCCACATGGTGTGTAGGGTTGGACGGAGTTGGTGTGTAGAGGCTGGTGGGTAGGACTCTATTTTCTGCATATTTTGTCTGAAATGGGCTAAGGCCCTGAATTATGTCAGATTCTGTATCTGAGTGGGCTAAGGTTCACACCGTTTCTGTAATGGGCTCAGACCCAAACTATGGAAATTAAGTCTGTTATATGATGTTACTGTGTGTATGTTTTTTGTGGGGTCTACACACTGAGTTTGCAAAAACTCACCCTTTTCTATTTAATTTGTTAAGGTAATCCCCAGCAGTAGACAGATCAGTGTAGCAAAGGACTCGATGGTGACCACGGTTCTGGACACTTATTTACGGTTTATTTTTAATTATGATTTGGGTATATTTAGGTAAATTTTATATAACAAGGCCTTTCGAATTTTTGTTTAAAATTTTGGATCATTATTTTATAAACTGCTAGTAGTAGGAGAAGATGCGAGTTTTCAAAATAAACAAAGGTTTTATCAAGATACTTACGACCTTGCAAATCGTTTTAAAAGCTTCCACAATGTAAAAAGTTTTGAAAATGAATAATGAATAAATAACAACACATTTTGATGATAGCCTTAGATACCAAAAAATGGTCAACGCCTTTACGCTTTCTAAAGCATTATCATGTGACATTGCCAGATTTGGCTATAAAGTTTAGGCCGGGTTTGGGGTTTTACACTTCTTGTCTTTCGTTCATTTCCTATTCTAACCAGTGTCGTCGCCTCTTCTGGATTTGTTGTTGGTTGTGCGAGATAAGGGGGTTGGTGAAGGTTGTGTGATGTATATCTCTTTAACGAGTTTAGCTTGAAAATTTCCTTTCCTAAGTTTCTTTTTTTCCTTTTGTTGTGTCGACATCAAAAAATGATCAGGTGTGTAACAGAAACCTCAAAAAATAGTGAATGACATGATGTTGAAAAGTTTAATGTCAACGTCATACGAACATATGCCACGTTGTATGGGTAACACGGATTGGATTAGTTAGGCTGTGTGGGCCACACGATTTGGGCGATTAGGCGTGTGTGCCACATGTGCCTGTGGGCCAATTTTTTGCAAAATTTCATTAGGACCATATTTGAAGTGCGATTAAAAATTTTTCATTTTGTAAGTTTCAAAATATGATATTCTACCTCTGTTAATGTGATTTCTGAAAACATGATATTAAATACTGGCATTGTATGTGTAACATTCGAGAGCATGCCTATGGTATAATTTTTGTTTCTAATTTATAATTTGGGAATCTATTTAGACATTATTCATTTATGTGCATTTGAGTATGTAATATGTTCTGAGATGTGCTTTGGGGTGGCATATTGATGTGATGGAGGAAGTGTTCTGGCAGTTTAACTGCATAATGATATTAGTAAGTCATCATTGTCGGACAATCCATGGTGGCGGGTCATCATTGTTGGGCAACCTGAGATGACTTAATTCGTTGTATAACAACATTTATGATCTGGTGGCTTTTCCACACTATTTTGATTCTAGCAGATTACCGCATTAATTCTGGCAGCTTGACTGCGCTATTTTGAAAAGTGACATACATTCACTTATAAGTGTGTGGGGTTGGATGGGTACTTGTTATCTTACTTTGTGTGATTGGTAGGGCAGAGATGGTTTGTAGCAGATGGGGGTAGGATATGTTTTTGTGTTGATATTTGCATTTATAACTATATCTACATTCGGTTCTGTATATGAAATTGTATATTTATCTAAAATTGAGATTGTATCTATATATGAATTGAATCTATTTTTGTAACTGTTATTGTATTTGAGTTTGTTTTTTTTTTTGTTTGGGTTGAGTTACACATTGAGCTTGTAAGCTCACCTAATCATTCTGACTTTTCAAGTAATCGACAGAATTAGAAGTGGGCAGAGTTTGGATACTCGAACTAGTTTTCTCGCATAAGATGGTTTGGTTTATTAATAATTGAACTTTTATGGACATTTGAATTTGTTGATAAATTTTTGGTTTTAATTTTGGATTTCATTATTTAGTTTAAGTTTCTACACGATCTTTGCCAATTCAAATAAACATTTGATTTTCTGCTGCAAATTTGAAATGAGTTTTACGAAGGTTAATAACGAAAGTTTTTGAATATGCTCAATCGAAAAAATTATACATTTTCACTGTAAAATCTTGGATTTCATCTTGATAAGAGTATGAAATTATTTCAAAAATAAAGAAATGGCCCAGTGGTTAATTAAAAATTATGAAAGCATGGAAGTTAAATTAAGGTCCTAAGTTAGAATCCTTTCCCTTTCAAAATAATTAAAATTTGCAAAATCCCTTGTTATTTTTTAATGTGTTTGCCATCTCTTTCTTTTCATTTTTCCACAAGATCTTGTATCATCTTCCTCACCATATTGTTTCCATTTTACTTAAAACTTTCAGCCCCAAATCTAAAATCTTAGACCTCCAAGATAGATTCCCATTATTGCCAAGAAGTGCCATTGCCACCCCTATCACCTAGTTTGTGTAAGTTCTTCTTTTCTCTAAATTTATTGATGAACCTTGCGAGTTAAAAATCCAAACTCTCAGATCTAGAATTTTTGGGAACTTTAAAGATTTAAAGGAATTTTTTCCAGCTTTTTAAGTGATCTTAAAGGTGGTTTTAAATCAACCCCAATTTGGCCACCGTTGGTAGTGGTGCCCGCACTTATGGGCAAGAAAAGGGGGTTATTGCTTCTTTAAGTTTTCTATCATTTTCCAGCATTATCTTGGGTTCTTGAACCCATCCTAATCTGTAACAATCATAACCCATTTATGTTGCTAGAATAAGGTTACGAAGCATTACTGGAGTTTACATTTCGAAACAATCAAAAGTTAAAACATTTAATTCACAACATCAATCAATACAAAACAAAATAAGTACATACATATTGTCCCTTTTATGAACCCTCGATGCCCTAAAAACACATTAGAAACAATTCAAGACTAAATCAGAATCATATAGAATTTTTCAGGAAAAGGTGAAAATTTTCAAAACTGCAGGGGTCACACGACCGTGTGGTCAGGCCATATGGACATTCGAAGTAGGGACACACGGCACTGTCCCAGCCCATGTCCGTGCTCGTGTAACTCTTTGAATTGGGTCACACATCCAGGCCACATGCCTATGTGCCAGGCCATGTAACTCTTGAAATGCAACCTTCACGGTTGAGACACATGCCCGTGTCTCTGATTGTGTGGATGAAAAATAGGCCATTTCCAAGCCATTTTTCTCACCCATTCATGCACACACCTATAATCAATTTACCACATGTAATCAAGCATCCCAAAGTATACCAAACCATACAAAAACAAGCTATCCAAATATGTACATATTCATACAACCAATATACCTAAAAGGCACCTCAATCACAACAATTAAACATGTATAACTAAATGCTTAGTTTAGGAAAAACTTACCATTTTGTTCACATATCAAATCCACACTCACATGTACCTAATTTACCATTAACATTTAGCATCATAAGCCATAAATACCAACTAAAATTTTAATACCAAAATGATTATGTTCAACTTCGATAATCTAAGCATAATAAAGACTATAAAGTCATAAGCATAATAAAGACTATAAAGTCATCCATCAAATGACCACATACATATATCCACAAATAAACCATTTCAATCATTCAAAATACCAAATTTACAAGCCAAAACATAATGGCGAAAACATCAACCAAAAACACCTATACATGTGCTTATGTAACAATCCGTTTAGACCCTAAGTTGGAATAGTGGTTTCGGGACCACAAATCTGATTCTAGAAAATATTTTAATATTATTTTCCTAGTTTACAGTAAGTGAATTGATATGTGTGAAATTTCTATGATTGAATTTGATTGTTTGTGTGCTTAATTTGCAAAAAGGACTTAATCACAGAAAAATGTAAAAGTTGTGTTCTACTTGATGAAGTGATGAATTGACATGGCTTCTTAAATGAGAAGTCCTTATTATGCAAATAGACCATGGATAGTGGGAATGGACATATATGACCATCTATCATATGTTATTATATGTTTTTATTAAAGGTTAATTATGCAAATTGATTAACAAGTTATATTAAATAAAACAAAACAATAAACTATGCATTATGTTCATCATCTTTGCCGAGAATAAGGAAAAGAAAAAGGGTTTTAAAGCTTTTGAATATTTTACCTTGGTTTTGCTTGATTGAGGTATGTAATTTGTTCGGTTTATGATTGTAACACCCCAAACCCGCCCATGAGTTCTGACCGGATCTGGTATGTCACGGAGTAAAATAATTTGAATCATTTTGAGTGTCTGGTGAAAACTTGTTGAAATATGGCTAAGGTATTAAAACAGGGTTTGATAAAACTCAGTTGGGATTATTTTTATAAACATGGTTGCGTTGAAAACCCTTTGGAACATTTGATCATGTGAAATTTTTAAAATTTTCAAGGTTATGGTTGACTTGGTGTATTTTGTTACCCGATGGTAACATCTTTGAAAACCCGTAGAAGTTATTAAGTTTGAAAAAAAAATTACTTTTAATCGGTTCACTTAACATTTATAAATTTCATTTGTAATATAACATAAGTAAAATAAAACAACAAAATAAACATCCAAATAATAATTAGCGGCCTTATTACAACCCAAAATAAAAGACTTAGAAAATAAATGAACTAAAACCGATTTAAATAAGGTTCCAAATCGAGAAACAAGCATGGTCGCCGAGTCCTCCCGGCTCCATCTCCGCGATCTACTTATCGCAAAATAGTATGGAAGGGGTGAGTCACCAAGACTCAGATGTGTAAATCCCCACCCGAAATGTAACTCATACAGATTATTAATAAACATGCAAATATGCAACCCCACTAACCATCCGTACTCCTTCAACTACCCCGTGTGGTCAAAACCACTGGTGGTCAAAACCACTAGTGACTAGTGTCACAAATTAAATGATGGGGCCAACCCATCGTGTGGTCAAAACCACTAATGACCATAGGTCACAAATATCATAATGTGGTCAAAACCACTGGTGGTACCAAACCACTGGGACTTAGTCACAATTTATCAACGGTGTGGTCAAAAAGTCACAATTAAACCGATAGGGCCAACCCATCTTGTGGTCAAAACCACTGGTGACAGTCCATAGAAATTATCCCCCTCCTCTCATCAATCCCACCATCATCATGCTTTCATAACAAATATCATAATCCCATATAACATGCTTTTATGCATAGTATAGCATTCAACAGCATATGATGGCATACACATACGTCATAGATCATGTAATAGGGGACTTACCCGGAATCGATGCTTAAGCCCACAAGCAAATCACTACCATAACGATAAGAAAAACAACAATATAGTGATGTATACTAATAAAGTGTGTAAAGAGTTTTACACACCTGTTACCACCGAAATTCCTAGATCCCGAAGATCCGATCTACGATGCTAGATTCTTGACCCTATAATCGGCCAACAACAGGGTTAGGGACTTAGGCCTATTTGGCTAAACTAATAATCCCGAAGGATCAATTGTACCAGAAATATGGCCTTTGGCCGAATGTGCTTAACCACTACCAAACTTACCGAAATCCCGAATTTGTCACTTGAGTCTTCGAGATCCCTACCAAAACACATGTTAAAATTGGCTTGCACACTTATACATAATCAAGAACTATGGCCGAATGTTACTTACCACCCTATCTTTGGAAAACAAATCCCCAAAGCTCCCTTCAATCGGCTATGGCTTCCCTACAATCGATTTAACCTCATTAATACAAGTCATAGGCCATTCGGCCATAACCACAAACCTAAAAGAAGTTGTCGCCCCTTACCTTAATGACTATCTCGGTCTCTAACCACCACAAGTCGGCACCACTTGGTGATGTTAGAGGTTTCGATTTTGAGAAAGAGGAAAAGAAGTAGATGGGAGATGAGAGTGTAAAGTGATTCAGCTAGAGTGCAAGAAGGAAATAATGAAATAGGGTGATAGGGTTTGAAGATTTTGGCACTAGTGGACTAGAGAGAATTCGGCCAAGCAATCAAGAAGAAAAAGAGAATCAAAGGTTTTGGTTTTTGGTATGTGTTAGCCGAAAATATCAAGCTAGGTGCCTAAGGAAAATTCGGCCACCACCCTTGCACTCTCCTTGCCGTTTACTCCTCTCCAACAAGGAGTCTTAGATTCGGCCAACACCCCTCCTATTTGTGATAATTTTGGCTTTTAATTATCAAAAGATAAAGCAAGATTTATCTTCCCATTTATCTCCTATCCACCTCTTCAACAATTAAAAAGAAAATAAACTACTAACACTACTCCTTTAGCAGCAAATATGTGCAAAAGTTTAAGCCTATCCTTATCACATTAAGATCCAAAATCAAGCCATTACTCACTCTCCCATTCATGCCGGCTTCCAAAAAAATAAAATGCCAAACTGCAGCTTCTTTGGTTCGAACTCAGACTGATGGAGGCAACCGTCATGCACCCCTTTTAACGCCCCATACCACTCTACCACCTTAACTTTCATGCCTCAAAACCTCGCCATTTATTCTTAAGGCCTTCCTAGGCCGATTCCCTTCCTAAACCAAAAGAAAATAAAACTCCCAAGGTGCATACTCGGCAGCTCAAACCCAAGACATCCGCCCATTGTCACCCCCAAGCTCTTAAGTGGCGCCCCAAGCCACTCCACCGAATGACTTTCATGTCCAAACCTTACCCACAAAATCTGATAAGGCCTTCCAACTTGCCCCTTTCTTTAACACCCCAAAAAGCCCAAAAACAAAGCGCATCCCCCTTGTAACTCCCAAGACTCGAACCTCCTCCCTTGAAGCTCCCTTTGACGCCACCTTCATAGCACTTAAGTGGCACATGAAAGCCACTTAGCCAAGCTATTCCTTGTGTCATGTTCCTCCTTAAATTTCTCTTAACCCCTATCTCCTAGCTCCATCCTTTTAAACACTTAAAAAGAAATTTTTAGTCCTAAGTCAGGCCTAGCTCGGGGTTATTTCTAGACCCTAGAACATGCTTAGCAATCATAATATTCATTCCTTCAAGCACACCCATGGGAAAATAATTAAATTACAAACAACCCCTAATTTAGGATGTTACAGTTCTACCCCTTAAAAGAATTTTGGCCTCAAATTACGGATCAAGAGTTGGGGTATTACTATCGCATCACATCCTCGGGTTCCCATGTGGCCTCTTCCATACCATGGTTTCGCCATAGTGCTTTTACCAAAGGCACCGACTTCCTTCGAGAACTTTGACATCTCGATCCAAAATCTGCATCTGGCCTCCTCGAAGGACAAGTCCGGTTCACTTCAATTTCTCAACCAAGACAACGTGTGAGGGATCCGATCGATAGTGCCAAAGATCGAAACATGGAAGACATCATGGATCCGCTCAATTCTGCGGCAACTCAAGTGGTAAGCTACGGTCCCACACGTTTCAACAACTTGTACGGTCCGATGAATCTAGGGCTTAGCTTGACCTTCCGGCCAAACCTCAAGACCTTCTTCCAAGGTGATACCTTCAAGAAAACCTTATCACCCATCGATACTCAACATCTCGTGTTTAAGATCACAGGATTTTTGCTCGTCCGATGCCTCCTTAAGACGAGCCCGAATTACTCTAACCTTATCCTCCATCTCTGCCACTAACTCTGGACCCAACATCCGACGTTCTCCTAGTTCTGCCAACATGTAGGAGTACGGTATTTTCGACCATACAGCACCTCATACGGTGCCATCTGAATGCTCGCTTGATAACTATTATTATAAGTGAACTCTGCCAAAGGTAGGTACTTCTCCCAACTACCACAAAAATCCAACACACAGCCCCTCAACATGTCTTCCAACACTTGGATGACCCTCTCAGATTGTCCATCAGACTGCGGATGAAAAGTTGTGCTGAAATTCAACGTCATGCCTAACTCCTAATGTAAAGCCTTCTAAAATCTCGACGTGAACCGGGGATCCCGATCTGATATAATGGACACCGGTACTCCATGCAACCGTACTATCTCAGCTATATACAGCTTGGCTAACCTTTGAAGCGAGTAGTCAACCCTTACCGATATGAAATGGGCCGAATTAGTCAACCGGTCTACTATCACCCAAACAGCATCTTTCTTACTAGGCGTAAGGGGAAGCCCACTTACGAAATCCATAGTAATCTCCTCTTATTTCCTTTGTGGGATCCTTACTGATCAGTAATAAATTACGATGGCAATTGATGCTCGGCCTTAACTTGTCGGGCATGTCGACACTTGCCCACTAACTTCGGCATTTCTCGCTTAAGACCTCGCCACCAAAACCGCTCCCTTAAATCCGATACATCTTGTCGCTCCCGGATGCATAGCGACGACCGCTATGAGCTTCTTTAAGGATTCACGCCTCAACTCATCATCCTTAGGCATACATACTCTCCCCTGAAAGTACAACACTTCATCATCGCCCAAGTCGAAACCGTCCTCACCATTCTCAGTACTTGTAACCTTCGAGTATTCAAAGCTTCATCAGCCATCTGCCTTTCTTTGACCTCATTAATCCAAGACGGCTTCACTTGCAATTCCGCCAAAAGGCTCCCATCCTCATAGAGACTTAGATGAGCAAACATTACTCGCAAATTCGCTACCACCTTTTGGCTCAATGCATCACTACCACATTAGCCTTCCGGATGGTATTCTATTGAGCAATGAGTCCTTCAACAACTCAATCCACCTCCGCCGCCTCGATTTAAATCTTTTCGAGTCGAGGTACTTCAGACTTTTGTGATCGTGTACACTACCGAGTTCTCCCATACGAGATAGTGCCTCTAGATTTTCAAGGCAAATACCACAAAGACCAATTCCAAGTCATGTGTCGGGTAGTTAGCTTCGTGAGGCCTCAGCTCGCGTGGCGCATAAGTGACCACCTTCCTTCTTGCATCAACATACACCCTAAGCCAAGATGCGATGCATCACAATACCATGTTGAATTCCTTTCCGCCTCAGTGAATTAAGACCGGTGCTTCACAAGATCCTCTTGACTTATCGAAACTCTCTTACTGCTTCTCAGACCACACAAACAAAACTCCTTTCCTCAAAGCTTAGTCAACGGTGCTGTGATTAAGGAGAAATTTTCCACGAATCTCCTATAATATCCTGCCAACCCCAGAAAACTCTGAATTTTCGTAACAGACTTGGGTGGTTTCCACTCTAATACCGCCTCAATCTTACGGGGATCCACCCTAATTCCCTCAGCTGAAACAACATGCCCTAGGAAAGTTACCTCCTTGAGCCAGAACTCACACTTGCTGAATTTGGCGTACAAACGTTTCTCCCTTAGAACTTGTAGAACCACATGATGATGTGCGTCATGCTCCTCCTCCGACTTCGAGTACACCAAAATGTCATCTATGAAGACCACGACGAACCGATCCAAATAGGGTTGGAAAACCCAGTTCATTATGTCCATAAACGCGACGGTGCATTTGTCAAACCAAAAGGCATTACCAGAAACTCGTAGTGTCCATACTGAGTACGGAATGCCGTCTTATGGACATCAGCCTCCTTCACCTTAAGTTGATGGTACCCTGACCTAAGGTTAATCTTAGAGAACACCGATGCTCCTTTAAGTTGATCGAATAGATCGTCAATCCTGGGCAAAGGATACCAATTCTTTATTGTCAACTTGTTCAACTGCCGATAGTCTATACACATCCTCATTGTCCCATCTTTCTTCTTGACAAAAAGCACTAGAGCTCCCTAAGGCGATACACTTGGTCGATGAACCTCTATCCAACAATTCTCGAATCTGCACCTTCAACTCTACCAATTTTTTCGACGCCATCCGACACGGAGCTATAGATATCTTGGCGCGGTTCCGTAATGATCTATACCAAATTCAACCTCACGGTCCGGAGGTAGACCGGAAGTTCCTCTGAAACACATCAACATAGTCCCTTACATACCGACATCTCTCACAAAGAATATCCTTAGCTTCCAAAGCACAAACATGCACCACATAAGCTTCACAACCCTTCCTAACCATCTTTTTTGCCTTCAACGCAAACCAGATTAGGCGGTAACCTCTCCTTTACCTATCATCACCACCTCATCACCTTCCACGGTCTTTATTACCATGCGCTTAGCTGCGCAATCCAGGCTAGCCTGATACTTTACTAGCCAATCCATCCTAAGGATTAAATCAAACTCCCGCAACAGTAGTTCCATCAAATTAGCCAAGAACACGACCCCTTGGAGTTCTAGGGGTACGTTCCTATAGAGTTTACTTACTTCTACAGAGTGACCTAAAGGGCTTAATACAGTCATCTTCCTAGAAGTAAGCTCAGAGTCTAGGTGCAGAGTTTCCACTACGCTACTAGCAATGTATGAGTGGGTTGAGCCAATGTCAATTAAAGTATTATAGGGTACACCAAAGATCAAGAACATACCGGTTATAACGTCCGGTGCGTTGCCCTCCTCTTGACGCCTCGCGACATAGACCAAACCAGGTTGCCTAGCCTCAGTACCACCGGTACCTCCCCTCGGTGCCCCACGACCTCTGCCAGCACCATTACCTCCTCTTCCTACACCACGACCCCTCTGTGGCTGATGGTTATCCCTCCTGTTCGGTGCACGATCCTGACCTCTGATCTCAGTCTAGCTGCCTTTTTCGGACAGTCCCTAACTCGATGCTCCATGGACCCACATTCGAAGCATCCCCGGTTACCATTCCAACATTCTCTCGTGTGAGACTTCCCACACCGGGCACACCGTAGTGGCCATTGAGGATTAGCAGCAGCAGCAGGCCTAGTAGCTTGATCCGACCCACCAAACCTCTTTCTCTTCTGCTGATTACCAGAGAACCTTAAAGATCCAGAGCTCCTCTTATTCCAGTTCCTATCCTGATTCCGCCTAACTGACTGCCTTACTCCTTCAGCAACCTTAGATTTCTCCACTAGGATAGCGAACTCCCGTTCCTGCTGTGGAGCTATCATCATCCTCAGCTCATCTCTAACCCCATCCTCGAATCTAACACAACATTCATGCTCGATACCCACAATACCACGAGCATACCTACTCAACCGGAGGAATTTGGCCTCATACTCTGCCATTGTCTTATTGCCTTGAACCAGGTTCAAGAAAGCCTTCCGCTGTGCATCCACGTAACTAGCTCCTATGTACTTCTTTTGGTAGGCGGCCTTAAAGAATTCCCACGTGAGATCCTCTGCCATCACTCTATCTCTTACGGTGAGCCACCACTGATATGACTCATCCTGAAGCAGAGAGATTATACCCTTCAACTTCTCCTCAGCTGTGAAATCCAGGTCACCCATGATCCTCTCAGTGGATTCTAACCAATATTCCGCCGCATTGGGTGCCACTCTAGATACTCCTCTAAACACCTCTGCTCCGTTAGCCCGAAGTCGTTCAACCATAGATTTACGGGCTCCTGCACCCACGTTTGCCTCAGCAACTCGTTCCAACACTCGTAGCACCGCTTGGGATACTACATCGTTACCACCAGTCTGATCTTGAAACTCAGTTTCCACCGCCGGCAGATTCGGCATCTCATTTCAGACCCATGTTCGAACCTGCTGGCTCCGACAAGGTCATCCTACCCCTTCTACATGGCCACGGGGTGGACGTCCACGACCTCTCGTACTTATTATTCTCGTTTGCGTTTATCTGTTTAAGAATTTTATGCATTAGTACCTTTGTTTCACTTGATTATCCGTGAAGAATTTTTATGATAGGAGTTTTAGGAGTGGTTCTTTCGTATTCATATACGCACACAGTCTTTCTATTCATTCATTCAAAGAGACGTTGTAGTTTTCATTGTGATTATTTTCCACTACCCATGGGTATTTTTGTAATTTGTCCTATAGGGGTATTTTGTAATTTTCCAAAAATAAAAGTTCTCGGATGATTTTGTCAAAAATTATTTTGGAACTCTTAAATTCCCGGGGTATTTTAAAAAATTTTGAAATCTGGGGGTATTTCGATAATTTTGGACCTCAGGGGTATTTCGGTAATTTTTCACAAATCAGGGTGAATTTGTAAAATTTAATAAATCAGGGATATTTCAAAAGTTTAAAACTTTGATGGTTCTCTTTGAGAATTGCATTTTCCAAAATAGTGATGTTGCAAAATTTTGAAGATTAGGGTCATTCTGGTAATTTTGTTGGTTAGGGGCAATTTTGTAATTTTCATAATCAGGGCATTTTCATAAAAAGATTTTCAAAATTTGGTTCTAATTGATTTCACAAAAGAAGGATATTTTGAAAATTTCTTATTTGGAAATTTTTCATACGGAGGGTATTTTGGTAATTTACAAGCCAAGGATATTTTGGTCATTTTTCAAACTGAGGGGTATTTTGGTCATTTTTTTAAAATAAGGTTTTAATTACTTCAAAAACAAAATGGCTAGTCCCTTTCGGGTTTTAGTTATCAAGTTTAGCCTGTGAGTGTGTCGTCTCAACTAGGATGAACCGTCACTACGCACCAGGTAGGATTCGAGTGAGTAGGAGGTGAGTCACTAGGACTGCTTAAATACTAGGCTCTCACCGAATCCAATCCTAGACATGCATATAACGATTGCCACATCCCTTGCTCAGTGACAACTCACAGGGTTGTTTAAGGAATTATTAAGTCTTATGCATTGTTTGTTGGGGTATGCTAACCCTAGGGTTCAACAATTTCTATTCTAATAGTCTACGTTCCCAATTTACCCTTCTACCCCTATCCTATATTCACAAAAATAGATAGAAGTACTTACCTAGGCGGATAGGTTCGGAGACTCGGTGCCATGCTATTCAAGCCAAAAATAGTTTCCCAAAATATTCTAATAAGGCCTACTAACAAACACAAAACATTTTGGGCCTTGGGCCCCCATAGTTGAGTTTTGAACCGGGTTCTGATACCAAAAATGTAACACCCCAAACTTGGCCCATGAGTTCTGACCGGATCAGGTATGTCACGGAGTAAAATAATTTGAATCATTTTGAGTGTCTGGTGAAAACTTGTTGAAATATGGCTAAGGTATTAAAATAGGGTTTGATAAAACTCAGTTGGGATTATTTTTATAAACATGGTTGCGTTGAAAACCCTTTGGAACATTTGATCATGTGAAATTTTTAAAATTTTCAAGGTTATGGTTGACTTGGTGTATTTTGTTACTCGATGGTAACATCTTTGAAAACCCGTAGAAGTTATTAAGTTTGAAAAAAAAATTACTTTTAACCGGTTCACTTAACATTTATAAATTTCATTTGTAATATAACATAAGTAAAATAAAACAATAAAATAAGCATCCAAATAATAATTAGCGGCCTTATTACAACCCAAAATAAAAAGACTTAGAAAATAAATGAACTAAGACTGATTTAAATAAGGTTCCAAATCTGAGAAACAAGCATGGCCGCCTCGAGTCCTCCCCGACTCCATCTCCACGATCAACTTATCTACAAAATAGTATGGGAAGGGTGAGTCACCAAGACTCAGTATGTAAATCCCCCACCCGAAAATGTAACTCATACACAGATTATTAATAGACATGCAAATATGCAACCCCACTAACCATCCGTACTCCTTTAACTACCTTGTGTGGTCAAAACCACTGGTGGTCAAAACCACTGGTGACTAGTGTCACAAATTAAATGATGGGGCCAACCCATCGTGTGGTCAAAACCACTGATGACCATAGGTCACAAATATCATAATGTGGTCAAAACCACTGGTGGTACCAAACCACTGGGACTTAGTCACAATTTATCAACGGTGTGGTCAAAACCACTAGTGACCAAAGTCACAATTAAACCGATGGGGCTAACCCATCTTGTGGTCAAAACCACTGGTGACAGTCCATAGAAATCATCCCCCTCCTCTCATCAATCCCACCATCATCATGCTTTCATAACAAATATCATAATCCCATATAACATGCTTTTATGCATAGTATAGTATTCAATGGCATATGATGGCATACACATACGTCATAGATCATGTAATAGGGGACTTACCCGGAATTGATGCTTAAGCCCACAAGCAAATCACTACCATAACGATAAGAAAAACAATAATATAGCGATGTATACTAATAAAGTGTGTAAAGAGTTTTACACACCTGTTACCACCGAAATTCCTAGATCTCGAAGATGCGATCTACGACGCTAGATTCTTAACCCTATAATCGGCCAACAACAGGTTAGGGACTTAGGTCTATTTGGCTAAACTAATAATCTCAAGGATCAATTGTACTGTAAATATGGCCTTTGGCGAATGTGCTTAACTACTACCAAACTTATGAAATCTCGAATTTGTCACTTGAGTCTTGAGATCCCTACCAAAACACATGTTAAAATTGGCTTGCACACTTATACATAATCAAAGCCTATGGCCGAATGTTACTTACCACCCTATCTTTGGAAAACAAATCCCGAAAGCTCCCTTCAATTGGCTATGGCTTCCCTACAATCGATTTAACCGCATTAATACAAGTCATAGGCCATTCGGCCATAACCACAAACCTAAAAGAAGTTGTCGCCCCTTACCTTAATGACTATCTCAATCTCTATCCACCACAAGTCGGCACCACTTGGTGATGTTAGAGGTTTCAGTTTTGAGAAAGAGGAAAAGAAGTAGATGAGAGATGAGAGTGTAGAGTGATTCGGCTAGAGTGCAAGAAGGAAATAATGAAATAGGGTGATAGGGTTTGAAGATTTTTGGCACTAGTGGACTAGAAAGAATTCGGCCAAGCAATCAAGAAGAAAAAAAGAATCAAAGGTTTTGGTTTTTGGTATGTTTTAGCCGAAAATATCAAGCTAGGTGCCTAAGGAAAATTCGGCCACCACCCTTGCACTCTCCTTGCCGTTTACTCCTCTCCAACAAGGAGTCTTAGATTCGGCCAACACCCCTCCTATTTGTGATAATTTTGGCTTTTAATTATCAAAAGATAAAGCAAGATTTATCTTCCCATTTATCTCCTATCCACCTCTTCAACAATTAAAAAGAAAATAAACTACTAACACTACTCCTTCAGCAGCAAATATGTGCAAAAGTTTAAGCCTATCCTTATCACATTAAGAGTCCAAAATCAAGCCATTACTCACTCTCCCATTCACGCCGGCTTCCAAAAAAATAAAATGCCAAACTGCAGCTTCTTTGGTTCAAACCCAGGACCTGATGGAGGCAAACTGCCGCAGCCCCCTTTCAACGCCCCATACCACTCTACCACCTTAACTTTCATGCCTCAAAACCTCGCCATTTATTCTTAAGGCCTTCCTAGGCCGATTCCCTTCCTAAACCAAAAGAAAATAAAACTCCCAAGGCGCATACTCGGCAGCTCGAACCCAAGACCTCCGCCCATTGTCACCCCAAGCTCTTAAGTGGCGCCCCAAGCCACTCCACCAAACGACTTTCATGTCCAAACCTTACCCACAAAATCTATTAAGGCCTTCCAACTTGCCCCTTTCTTTAACGCCCCAAAAAGCCCAAAAACAAAATGCATCCCCCCTTGTAACTCCCAAGACTCAAACCTCCTCCCTTGAAGCTCCCTTTGACGCCACCTTCATAGCACTTAAGTGGTGCATGAAAGCCACTTAGCCAAGCTATTCCTTGTGTCATGTTCCTCCCTAAATTTCTCTGAACCCCTATCTCCTAGCTCCCTCCTTTTAAACAATTAAAAAGAAATTTTTAGTCCTAAGTCAGGCCTAGCTCGGGGTTATTTCTAGACCCTAGAACATGATTAGCAATCATAATATTCATTCCTTCAAGCACACCCATGGGAAAATAATTAAATTACAAACAACCCCTAATTTAAGATGTTACAATGATAATTTCTACATTTTTGTGATCGTTGCTTCATGTTCTCTTAAGCCCATGTAACAACTCGATTTAGGGCCTAGTCAGAATAGTGATACGAGACCACAAATCTAAAGTAGAAATATGTGTTTTATGATTTTTACGAGGCCTATGATGTGTTTTCATGATTGTGTGAAAATTTCATGAAGGAATTTTATTAATTAGTAAACAATTTGTCCATTAGGATTAAATTGCAAGGATTAGAAAATATGAGAATCTAGAAGGTTAGAGTATGAAATAGCATCATAAAAATTATTAGAAGTCCTTATTAAGCAATTAGACCATTATATGTTAAGATGGACAAAAATAGACATGGGAAGGAAAAATTTCAAGAAAGGATCATTAAGGGCATTTTTCTTCATTTGGTAAATTAAAGATTAAAAGGAAAAAGAAGTCAAAATTGTGTCCATCTTCTTCTCCTTGGCCAAAATTCCCTAAGGAAGACATAGCTAGGGTTTGTTCGTCTTTCAAGCTTGATTGTAAGTGTCTTTTTGCCCCATTTTTAATGTTCTTCTTATTTTTTAGACCCTCATAGCTCGATTTAGCTATTTCTAGCTATATTTTGAGCTAGGGTTTATGTTGAAAAATTTACCCATGTATGACATGTATGTATTTTGATGTTTTAAGGAAGAATATGAAAGTTTGATGTATGATAAACAACTTTTTCTAAGTGGTTTTCATGAAAAATGCATAAAAGGACTAAATTGTAAAAGTTATAAAATTGGTCATACATGATTGAAATAGTGGAAATTAAGGGCTGGTAAAGTTAAGAGAATAATTCAACTAAGCTTATAATACAAGGAAATTGAATAAAAATCATTTTTTGAGCCTAAGGGCAAAAGTGTAATTATGAGAAAGTTTAGGGGCAAAATCATAATTTTGCCAAAGTGTGATTCATGAGTCTATTTAGTCAATGTGAGTATTAAATAAGTGAAATTGTCATTATAGATCAAGAAACGCGAAGCCCAGACTAAAATCGGGGCAAGAATAAAGTTGTGGACTAAATCGAACATCTATATACATTTTGAGTACCGAGGTAAGTTTGTGTGAAATTAATGTTACATGTGTTACTATGTTTAAATTACTTATTATTTTGTGAAATGCTTATTATTTCTATGAAGTTGATTAATAATGTCTTCGTGAGAAAATGAATGAGAACATGTAAGTTGAAGTCCTGGTTGAAGACACGGAATAACGAGGATACTTATATCATGCCAAGATATAAGAAAGGTCTCATATAAGACCATATTTGGGATATGGCATTGGCACCAAATGTAGGTCCCATATAAGACCATGCTGGGACATCATTGGCACCAAATGTAGATCCCGTATAAGACCATGTCTTGGACATGGCATCGACATCGAATAAGGAAGGTCTCGTATAAGACCATGTCTGGGACATGGCATCGGTATCGAATAAGGAAGGTCACGTGCAAGACCATGCTTGGGACATGACATCGACATCGATTAAGGAAGGTCCCGTGTAAGACCATGTATGGGACATGGCTTCAGCACCAAATGAAAATCTCGTGTAAGACCATGTTTGGGACATGGCATCGACATCTAAGTACGATCTCGTATAAGACCATGCCTGGGACATTACATTGACATCGAGCTAAGAGATCCTGTGTAAGACCATATCTGGGATATGGCATCGACATCAAGAGGTGACACCATGTAAGACCATATCCGGGATATGGAATTGACATCATGATACATGTATGATGAGATTGGATATCCTCGATATTCCGAGTAGTTTAACGGGCAAAAGAGCTAAGTATGCAAAGATGCTATATAGTTAAATTATACAAGGTTGATAATGAGTTCCATTTTTGTGAAAGATGATGATGATTTAAGTTTATGTTCAAGTTAGCATAAGTGCTAAATTATGTGGCTAAGTGATATAGGTACCATGAGTAAAATTACAAGTTATGAAACCATAATGTGATGTGTGATGGTAAGAGTGAGTATGAGTAAGTATGCCTAAGCACATAAGAACTTGTGTTGCTATTTTTATATGAGATGAATGGATTTTACCATGAACACTTATGTTGCTATATTAATTCATGCAAACTTACTAAGCTATATGCTTAACCCTCTCTTTTCCCTTTCCTTGTAGTATCGCCAAGATAGCTCAAGGATCGTAGAACGTCGGAGCTTGGATCACACTATCAATCATTTTTTTGGTATATTAAAGTTGATTTGTTTTGGGTATGGCATGTACAGGAACTTGATCATTTTGAGTTATGTCATATTGGGAGCCAAAGTGTTGGCTATTAAGGTTATTCACTCTTTTTGTAAATGGCTAATAGAAATTAGCCAATATTTGTCAAGTTTTATGCATTAATGATGATGAGTTTTATGATGTGAAAGTTTATGCAATTGATGGAGTTATATGTGAGGAGTATGAATGATGATTTAGGGGATCCTTCATAGCGCATGATTGCTATGTTATGTGTTGCTTGAGTTGGTATAAGTGTGTTTATGTTTCAGGGTGGAAATTGGCTTGGAAAATAGCCTCTAATTGTCCACACGAGTAGACATATGGGCGTGTGTCTAGGTCGTGTGTGACATACGGATAGCCCTATATGTAACACCCCTAACCCGAGACCATCGCCAGAATAGGGTTTAGAGGCATTACCGAACAATAGGATCATTTCACATCACATTCACAACACAAAGTCAATCATCATTAAACTCATTCATATACAATCATAGTGTCCTTTAAACGAGTCATTATGACCCTAAGCATGCTTATAAACTGAGTCGGGACTAAACCAAAACACACATAAAATTTCATGAAAAATTTGAGACTTTTCTAAAATACAAGGGAGACACACCCGTAGGGGTAGGCCATGCCTCTCCCATGACTACATGACACACATGTGTGACCTCCCCGTGGTTACTTATTGCCAAAATCAACACGGCTAAAAAGCACACCCATGTGCTAAGGCTGTGTCCTATAAGGTCACATACTGCCATTTCTCGTACGACCTGTAGGCACGCCCGTGCCATGGCCGTGTGTAATTTATGCCACAATCTGTCAATTTACCCACGGTCTGAGGCACGCTCGTGTGCCCCAACCGTGTGACATTATATGCCATTTTGCAAAGTCAAATTGCCACCCATAAGGGTCCAACCTACAAGCCATACAACCTAAACATCTTATGCTCATATTATCATCATAAACATACCAATGTTGTCATTCCACTTATGCATTCAATTTCAACTCTATTTATACTAAATTCAATATCAATACTTATTCTATCACAAGAAAAATTCATTCCCAATTTCACTAACCCCTATTAGCATTTATCAACACAAAGTTACCACTTGATAGCTTATTTATAAATCCACAAATCATGCCAAAAGATGCATCACACATATCACATTCATTCATGCCAAACCTATCACATATCTAGCCACATCTCATGGCTAATTACAATCTCAAACATAATTCAATTAACTAGCCTATACATGCCATATTCTAGCTTTATACATCTTTCCAAAAGTGCCAAAATAGAATGCCAATAGTGTGATTGAGAAGCTGACGATCCCAGATCCGAGCTAGCTTTACTAACACTGCAAGGCAGAGAAACAAATCACGCAGTAAGCTTTCCAAAGCTTAGTAAGTTCGATATACAATACTATATCTCATCAAACCAAACTAATGTAAGTATTAAGCATCACATAGATTAGTTTATCTCATATTCATATCATCTCATTCATATAAAAAATACGCATTCATTCCATCATAGCTTGTTTATAACTCATCAACCACAAAGGTTAATTACATACCTTAGCTAACACTTAGTTATTCTATCTCCAAGCTATTCAATGCTCGTTATTACATGTCGATCTTCATTTGATATTCGTTCAAAATAACCACACACTCAGTGCCACATACATATTCGAAATATAATTGCTATCGCACACTTAGTGCCTATTCTTTTAACCGACTCGTCTCGGTGTTGCACACAGTGCCAATTCAATAAGCCGAAGCTTTTATATCATCGCACACACAGTGGCATTCATTTCTATTTCGATTTCAATTTCGCACACTTAGTGCCATCAACTAGAATCATGCACATAGCAACTCATTTTCATACACATGAACATATTCATTTCATATTTATAAAACATAGCTCAAATACATGTATGATATCGGAACTTACCTCGGACGTCGAACTATCGATACGGTCAATTAATTGAGCACTTTATCTTTGCCTCGATCTCGATCCGAACCTCTCATCTCTTGGTCTAAATACATTCAAATTTAATCCATTCAATTATCAATTCATTCATTTCAATCCAAACACACATATTTAGGGTATTTTACAAAATAGCCCTCACATTTTCACATTTCAACACTTTAGTCCCTATCTCACAAAATTATCAAATACTCGAAATTTCAATATACATGTGCTTAGCCGAATTCTCCCCATGCTTATACAAGCCCTCACATTTCATTTATTTCACATTTTAGTCCTCCAATTTCCCATTTTCACAATTTAGCTCAAATTACTCAATTTCTCCAAAATTTCAAATACAAACTATGTTCATCTAACTCACATCTTTCATTTAACACCAAAAATCATCACAAAGCTCAATATAGTATTAATGGAAACTCACACAAATATCATCAATATTCAAAATTCAAGCATGGGTTTTGTAAAACACAAAGCAATGATTACGAAAATGTAAAAATTATCAAAAATCGAGCTAAAACATACCTAAATTTTTGCTTAACAATGGCTGAATATCACAAAGCTCCCAAGCCCTTTCTATTTTCCTATTTTGGTTCAAATGAAACAAAGATGAACATGTTTCATCTTTTTGGTTTTGTTTAATATTAACTAAATTATCAATTTACCAATTTGCCCTTTTACTAGTCATATAAGACAAATTTACATTAAGGTTAATATGACATTTAATCAGCCACTAACTTTAATAATTGCTAATTGCCTCATAAGGCCTCCATATTATAAAGACAACAACAATTAAGTACTTAACAATTAGCACACAGCATTTTACACTTTACGTGATTAAGTCCTTTCTCTTAATCCGAGACTAAAACGATCAAATCATCATACAGAACTTTCACAAAGACCATGTTGCATACTATTCACATAAAAAGAATATTAAATTATTATTTTGACCTCAAATTTGTGGTCTCAAAACCACTGTTCCGACTAGGGTCTAAACTGGGCTATTACAACTCTCCCCCTTTAGGGATTTTCGTCCCCAAAAATCTTACCAGTGAATAATTGTGGATGTTGCTCTCTCATAACGTTCTCAGGCTCCCACGTAGCCTCTTCAATTCCGTGTTTGTGCCATAATACTTTCATTAGAGAAATTTTCTTATTTCTCAACTCTTTAGTCTTTCGTGCCAAAATTCGGATCGGTTCTTCACTATACGACAAATCTGACTGAATCTCAACCTCAGAAGGTGCAATTACATGAGACGGGTCTGATCAATATCGTCGAAGAATTTACAAATGAAATACATTATGGATCCTTTCCAACTTTGATGTCAATCTCAATCTATAAGCAACCGGCCCAACTCGTTCAATAATCTCATACGGTCCGATGAATCTCGGACTCAGCTTGCCCTTTCAGCCAAATCGAAGTATTTTCTTCCACGAAGACACTTTCAAAAACACTTTATCACCAACCTCAAATTCAATATCCTTTTGTTTCAAATCTGCATAAGACTTTTGACGATCTGAGGTTGCTTTCAAACTGTCTCGAATCACTTTCACTTTTTGCTCAGTATTTTTTATAAGATCAACCTCATGAATCTTGTTCTCACTTAGCTCGGTCCAATACAATGGAGTTCGACACTTTCTACCGTAAAGAGCCTCATATGGTGCCATTTTAATACTAGATTGAAAACTGTTGTTATACGTAAACTCAATCAATGATAGATGCCCCTCCCATGAGCTTTCAAATTCGAGTATACAACATCTTAACATATCTTCAAGAATCTGAATAATTCGTTCGGATTGACCATCCTTTTGTGGATGAAAAGCAATACTGAAACGCAATTTTGTGCCTAAAGAATATTGCAATTTCTTCCAAAATCGTGAGGTAAATCTTGGATCTCTATCAGGCACTATAGATAATAGTACTCCGTGCAATCTCACAATCTCATCGATATACAATTTAGCCAATTTATCTAAAGAATAATTGGTTCTCACCGGAATGAAATGAGCTGATTTCGTTAATTTATCAACTATTACCAAGATCACATCTTTCTTGCTCAGAGATAAGGGTAAACCCGACACAAAGTCCATCGTGATCCTCTCCCATTTCCATTCAGGAATCATAATCGGTTGCAATAGACTGGACGAAACTTGAAGTTCAGATTTAACTTGCTGACAAACTAAACTTTTTGACATAAAGTCAGAAATATCTTTCTTCATACCATGCCACCAATAGAACTGTTTCAAATTATTATACATTTTCGTACTCCCCGGATGTACGGTCAAATGGCTATTATGAGCTTCAATCAAAATCATTTGAATCAACTCTGAATTTCTCGGAACGCAAATCCGATCTCTGAATCTCAAACAATCATTATTACCAACTCGAAATTCTGATACGACATCAGAATCACACTGAACTCTTTTTGCTAAGAACTCATTAACAATCTTCTGAGCATCACAAATCTACTGTACGAACATCGGCTTTACTTTCAATTCAGCTACAATCACATCATCATCACATAGATCTATCGATTAGTCATAGCTCACAAGGTATATAATGATTTCTGACTCAAAGCATCAGCTACAACATTAGCTTTACCTGGGTGGTAATCTATCACAAGTTCATTGTCTTTCAACAATTCTAACCATCTTCTCTGTCGCAAGTTCAAATCTTTTTGAGTCATCAAATACTTTAAACTCTTATGATCAGTATATATGTGACATTTTTCACCGAATAAATAGTGACGCCAAATCTTCAATGCAAATACAATCGCAGCCAATTCAAGATCATGCGTTGGATAATTCTTTTCATGCGATTTTAACTGTCTCGAAGAATAAGCGATGACTTTTCCTTCTTGCATCAGCACACAGCCCAAACCATTTAACGATGCATCACTATAGACTATAAACTCTTTGCTCGATTCAGGTTGAACTAACACCGGTGCTTCTGTCAACAACACTTTCAACTGCTCAAAACTCTAATGACACTTTTTCGACCACTCAAATTTAACATCTTTCTGTAACAACTTTGCCAATGGGTTCGTAATCATCGAGAAGCCTTTCTCAAATTGTCTATAATATCCTGCTAGTCCCAAAAACTACGGGCTTCGAACACATTTCTCGAGGCTTCCAATCTAAAATAGTAGAGATTTTATGCGGATCGACTCGTATCCCAGCAGCACATACAATATGCCCCAGAAAACTGACCTCAGGCAACCAAAAGTCATACTTGCTAAACTTTGCCTACAACTGTTTCTCACGCAGAGTTTGTAGCACAATTCTCAAATGCTCAACATACTGCATCTCATCACACGAATAGATCAAAATATCATCAATGAACACCACTACGAAGTGATCCAAATACGGTTTGAATATCCGATTCATCAAGTCCATAAATACTGCAGGGGCATTTGTTAGTCCAAAAGGCATCACTAAGAATTCATAATGTCCATACCTCGTTCTGAATGCAATTTTTGGCACATCGGATTCTTTAACTCTCAACTGATAGTAGCCCGATCTCAAATCTATTTTAGAAAATACTGTAGCTCCTCTCAATTGATCAAATAAATCATCGATCCGAGGTAATGGATATTTGTTCTTTATTGTCACTTTGCTCAATTGTCGATAATCAATACACATTCTCATAGTTCCATCTTTCTTTTTCACAAATAATACAGGAGCTCCCCAGGGTGAAGAACTCGATCGTGCAAATCCTCTGTTAGTCAATTCTTGCAACTGAGATTTCAACTCTTTCAATTCTGTTGGTACCATTCTGTATGGAGCTATTGAAATAGGAATATTTCCTGGCACTAACTCAATACCATATTCGACTTCTCTAATCAAAGGTAATCCCAGTAACTCTTCTGGAAATACATCTGGAAATTTACATATCACAGGCACAGATTCAATTTTCTTTTCTGACACCTTTGTATCAATCACGTATGCCAAATAAGCTTCACAACCTTTTCTCACATAGTTCATAGCTTTCATTACAGATACAACAGATGGTAATCCTTTCATAACACTAGACTCAATTCGAACTATCTCACTATTCTAACTCTTCACTTCAACATTCTTTCTCTTACAATTCACAATGGCATTATGCAAAGTGAGCCAGTCCATTCCCAGAATTATGTCAAATTCATCAAATGGTAGCAACATCAAATTGACCGGGAAACATAAATAACGAAACATCAACGGGAAATTCTTGCACACCTTATTCACCAAAACACACTTGCCTAAAGGGTTCAA
The DNA here is from genome assembly GCA_025506655.1 of Gossypium rotundifolium. NCBI lineage: Eukaryota > Viridiplantae > Streptophyta > Magnoliopsida > Malvales > Malvaceae > Gossypium > Gossypium rotundifolium. The sequence goes on along the minus strand of CP106723.1, from coordinate 60,535,583 downwards.
TACTCTAATCACAAATTCAGTAGACTCAATAGGTAGAGTCTTATTCGATACTAAATTCATACACACATAGGAATGAGTTGATCCAGGATCTATCAATGCAATGACATCAGTATCAAATAAAGTAAAAGTACCAGTGATCATGTCTGGAGATAATGCTTCCTCTCGTGCATGTATAGCATAGGCTCGGGTAGGTGCTCTTGCTTTTGACCTTACAATTGTATCAGTCATTCCTCTCTGACTTTCATTCACATTTTTGATGCTCCTTGGTGGTCTACCTCTGGCCGTCACATTACTTGGTCTTTCGTTCTGAACATTTTCTTCTTCGACCATCTTTGGGAAATCTCGGATAAAATGATCTTGGGATCCACACTTATATCATGTCCTATTGTTATACTTGCCCCAACACTCTCCCACATGTCGTCTCCCACATTGTCTACATTTGGGCTTGTCACTCTTAACACTACAAACACTTGTTTCATTCGAAGCTTGAATTCGTAAACCAGTACTCTGTCTCGAACGATCTTTATTTGAATGTCCAAACGTGGCATTTGAACTATTTCTTACATCTTTATATCTCTTTGCTGAAGATTGAGAGAACTTATTCATCGATCTCTTTCTTTTATCACGAGCTTCAAAATCAGCTTTCTTCTTTTCTTTACTAAGCTCTTCAGCTTTGCATGCTCTTTCGACTAATACAACAAATTTATTTATATCTAGTATTCCAACCAACAACTTAATGTCTTCATTCAATCCCTTTATAAAATGTTTACACATAGTAGCTTCAGTCGAAACACATTCCCTTGCATATTGACTCAATCTTATGAATTCCCTTTCATTACTCAAGAATGCATAAACAACCTATTTTATCTCTAAAAACTCCTTACATTTCTGATCAATAAAGTGTTGGCTGATATACTTCTTTCTAAACTCGGATTGAAAGAAGTCCCAAGTTATTCTCTCTCTCAGAACTACAAATATCAATGTTTTCCACCAATTGTAAGCCGTATCTCTCAATAAGGAAACTGCACACTTAATGCATCTTCATGGTTCAATGACATCTCATCAAATACTCTGAGTGTATTTTCAAGCCAAAACTCATTTCATTTCAAAGATCTTCATCACCGTGGCCCTAATCTCTTCGGCCTCATACTTGTGAATCTTATCTACAGGTAGTTTATTCAATCTGATTGGATCTACAACTTGTGGCACAACGGGTACTTGCGGGGGTGGAGTTTGTGGAGTAGTCAAATTTGTTATAACAAATTTCGAAAACCATTCACTCATCATATGGAAGAAGGCTTGCTTAGCCTCACCACCCTCACCACTATCATTCGGCCTAGATGTGGCCGGCGCTGTCCCTTGAATGGGAGCAGGCACATTACTCTCTACATTGTTAGCAACTGCTCAATCGGAATCCATTACTATATTAAAACACATTTCAATTGTCAGATTTCATCACACTATTGTAATTTTACAATATGGCATGTATAGCTAGACTCACACACGCTACGTTAGTCCGAGAATATGCTAAACCGTAGCTCTGATACCAATAAAATTCTAACACCCCTAACCCGAGACCATCGCCGAATAAGGTTTAGAGGCATTACCGAACAATAAGAGCATTTCACATCACATTCACGAAACAAAGTCAATCATCATTAAACACATTCATAAACAATCATAGTGTCCCTTAAACGAGTCATTAGATCCTAAACATGCTTATAAACTGAGTCAAGACTAAACCGAAACACATATAAAATTTCATGAAAATTTTGAGACTTTTCTAAAATACAGGGCCGACACACTCGTGGGGGTAGGCCGTGCCTCTCCCAGGACTATATGACACACCCGTGTGACCTCCCCGTGGTTATTTACTGCCAAAATCAACACAGCTAAAAAGCATGCCCGTGTGCTAAGGCCGTTTCCTATAAGGTCATATATTGCCATTTCTCGCACGACCTGTAGGCATGCCCGTGCCATGGCTATGTGCAATTTATGCCACATTCTGCCAATTTACCCAAGGTCTGAGGCACGCCCGTGTGCCCCAATCGTGTGACATTATAGGCCATTTTGCAAAGTCAAATTGACACCCATAAGGGTCTAACCTACAAGCCATACAACCTAAACATCTCATGCTCATATTATCATCATAAACATACCAATGTTGTCATTCCACTTATGCATTCAATTTCAACTCTATTTATACTAAATTCAATATCAATACTTATTCTATCACAAGCAAAATTCATTCCCAATTTCACTAACCCCTATTAGCATTTATCAACACAAAGTTACCACTTGATAGCTTATTTATCAATCCACAACTCATGCCAAAAGATGCATCACACATATCACATTCATTCATGCCAAACCTATCACATATCTAGCCACATCTCATGGCTAATTACAATCTCAAACATAATTCAATTAACTAGCCTATACATGTCATATTCTATCTTTATACATCTTTCCAAAAGTACCAAAATAGAATGCCGATAGTGTAATTGAGAATCTGACGATCCCAGATCCGAGCTAGCTTTACTGACACTACAAGGCAGAGAAACAAATCACACAGTAAGCTTTCCAAAGCTTAGTAAGTTTGATATACAATACTATATCTCATAAAACCAAACTAATGTAAGTATTAAGCATCACATAGATTAGTTATCTCATATTCATATCATCTCATTCATATCTAAAATACGCATTCATTCCATCATAGCTTGTCTATAACTCATCAACCACAAAGGTTAATTACATACCTTAGCTAACACTTAGTTATTCTATCTCCAATCTATTCAATGCTCGTTATTACATGTCGATCTTCATTTGATATTTGTTCAAAATAACCGCACAATTAGTGCCTATTCTTTTAACTGATTCATCTTGGTGTCGCACACACAGTGCCAATTCAATAATCAAGCTTTTATATCATCGCACACACAGTGCCATTCATTTCTATTTTGATTTCAATTTCGCACACTTAGTGCCATCAACTAGAATCATGCACATAGCAACTCATTTTCATATGCATGAACATATTCATTTCATATTTATAAAACATAGCTCAAATACATGTATGATATTTGAACTTACCTCGGACGTCGAACTATCGACACGGTCAAATCGAGCACTTTATCTTTGCCTCGATCTCGATTTGAACCTCTCATCTCTTGGTCTAAATACTTTAAATTTGATCCATTCAATCATCAATTCATTCATTTCAATCCAAACACACATATTTAGGGTATTTTAAAAAATAACCCTCACATTTTCACATTTTGACACTTTAGTCCCTATCTCACAAAATCATCAAATACTCAAAATTTCAATAAATATGTGCTTAGACGAATTCTCCCCATGCTTATACAAGCCCTCACATTTCATTTATTTCACATTTTAGTCCTCTAATTTCCCATTTTCACAATTTAGCTCAAATTACTCAATTTCAGCAAAATTTCAAATACAAACTATGTTCATCTAACTCACATCTTTCATTTAACACCAACAATCATCACAAAGCTCAATATAGTATCAATGACATCTCAGAAAAATATCATCAATACTCAAAATTCAAGCATGGGTTTTGTAAAGCACAAAACAACGATTACGAAAACATAAAAATTATCAAAAATCGAGCTAAAACATACCTAAATTTTTGCTTAACAATGGCCGAATATCACAAAGCTCCCAAACACTTTCTATTTTCCTATTTTTTGTTCAAATGAAACAAAGATGAACATGTTTCATCTTTTTGGTTTTGTTTAATATTAACTAAATTATCAATTTACCAATTTTCCCTTTTATTAGTCATATAAGACAAATTTACATTAAGGTTAATAAGTCATTTAATCAATCACTAACTTTAATAATGGCTAATTGCCTCATAAGGCCTCCACATTATAAAGACAACAACAATTAAGTACTTAATAATTAGCACACAACATTTTACACTTTACGTGATTAAGTCCTTTCTCTTAATCCGACACTAAAACAATCAAATCATCACACAGACCATGTTGCATACTATTCACATAGAAAATAATATTAAATTATTATTTTAACCTCAAATTTATGGTCTTGAAACCACTGTTCTCGACTAGGGTCTAAACCGAGCTGTTACACCATAGGTGTGTTAATAGGCCATGTGTCCCTTGCATCAACTTGCATGAATTTGATTTGTCACACGGGCCAGCACACGGGTGTATGCCTAGGCCGTGTGCTCTTAAGAGGTTGATGACATCATAAACAGAGAGCTCGATGGGCGAAGGACACGGGCGTGTCTAGGTCATGTGAAGGACACGGATTATAGACACGGGCGTGTGTCCATTATGTGAAAACTCTTGTAGGTATGAAAAGAAAATAATTTCCACACGGCCAAGGGACATGAGCGTGTTTAACTACACAGCCTGCCTACACGGGCGTGTCCCACTTCACACGGACGTGTGGCCTCTAGTTAGGTAAAAATTTTCTAACTGCGTAAAAGTTTCTGGATTAATTCTAAAACCTCTCGTAAGTATGTTTAGGGCCTCGTAGACCCATAATAAGAATGTTATGAATATGAATGAAAAGTTTTAAGTTTGAAAAGAAATTTTATAGCCCGATAATGTATGTTTAAGCAAGTTAAGTTTGATAATGCCTCGTATCCTATCTCGGCGTCAGACACGAGTAAGGGGTGTTACATTAAATGGTATCAGAGCTACGATTTAGTCAATTCTCGTGCTAACGTAACGTATGCATCAGTCTAGCTATACATGCTATACATATGAGTATTTATATAATGATAGTGTGATGACTCCTAACGACTTAAATTGTGTTGTCATATAGTAAATGAATCCTGAAAGAGCTGTGGTGGATGATGTAGAAAGTAATGCGCTGGCTCCCATTGAAAGGATGATGCCGAATGAAAATGAGGGTAGACCTACAATCGTGAGTCAGAGAGGAGGAGAAAAGGCTAGGGAAACCTTTTCCCATTAGATGAATACATGGTATACAAAGTTCTTTTGTACGAATCTGAATGCACAACCCCCTCCACCCCTGCCTATTCCTTAGCCTACCCCTGTAGCTCCTCTAGTGGTAGAAGTGGTAAGAGAGAAAAGCCTCTGGTAGATAGAATTCAAAAACAAGGGGCTAAAGAATTCTGGGCTAGTAAAGATGACGATCTAGAATGAGCAAAATTCTAGCTTGAAAATACCGTTCGAGTATTTGATGAATTATCTTACACACCTGAAGAGTGCGTGAAATATGTAGTGTCTCTTCTGAGAGATTTTGCTTATCAGTGGTGGAATACCCTTGTGTCAGTTGTACCAAGAGAAATGATTACATGGGAGTTTTTCCAAGAAGAATTTTAGAAGAAGTACATTAGTCAGAGGTTTATCTATCAGAAATAAAGGAATTCCTTGAACTAAAACAAGGTAAAATGATAGTAACTGAGTACTAGCGTGAGTTTGTAAGGCTCAACAAATACGCTCAAGAGTGTGTATCACCTGAGGCCATCATGCGTAAAATGGTTAGAGAACAGATTAAATAAAGATATTAGATTATTTGTTGGTGTCCTCGAGTTAAAAGAAATTCTTGTGCTAGAGGATCAAGCTTGTAATGTCGAAGAATTGGTGAAAGGTAAAAGAAAAGTTGAGATGAAGTCTCGTGATTCAAGAAAGAGACAATTGAACAAGTCATTTCAATCTTCATCCATCAAGAGACTTCTCTACCTGATCAACTACGTCAGTTGGGTTTTTGAATAGAAGTAAGGGTAAGCAGTACATGGGGAATAAAGCTCAGACTACTTCAGTTGCTAGTGTTGGGAACATTCGATCTAATTGACCAGAACACCTACAGTGTGGCAGACGACACCCCGGTGAATACCGTGCACAAGAAAGTGCTTATTTTAATGTGGTTCCTAAGACCATTTTATTCGAGAATGCCCTGAGATGGTTGAAAAAGAGAAGGTTCAGAGTGCAAAATCAGGAAGCGCTAATAGAGGAAGACAACAAAAAAACCCGGGTAGTGGAACAAGTAGTAAAGGTACACCCTAATAGCAGGCTATGAGGCCTGAGGGTAGAGCGCCTACAAGGACTTATGCCATTCACGCTCGCGAAAAGGCATCATCCCCTGATGTAATTACGGGTTCATTTTCTCTTTATGATACTAATATTGTTGCTTTAATTGATCCAGGATCTAGCCACTCATGCATTTGCATAAAATTAGTATCTAGTATGAGCATGCCCATAGAGTCTATAGAGTTTGTGATAAAAGTGTCCAATCCACTAGACAAAAGTGTATTAGTTGATAAAGTATGCAAAGATTGTCCATTGATGATTAGAGGTCATTATTTTAAGGAAAATCTCATGCTATTTCCATTTGATGAATTTGATATAATTCTTGATATGGATTGGTTAACCACTTATGATGTGATAGTAAATTATGGAAAGAAATACATTGAGTTGAGATGTGAAAATGGGGACACTCTTTGTATTGAATCAGATGAACAAGACAGATCGCCAGTTTTGATCTCTTATACGTTTGCTCAGAAGTATGTAAGAAAAGGGTATAAAGCCTATCTTGCCTTTGTTATGAATGCTAAAGAAACTGAGTTAAATATTGAACAAGTACTGATAGTATGTGAGTATCCAGATGTTTTCCCAGAAGAATTTCCAGGGTTGCCTCTGGTTAGAAAGGTTGAATTTGGCATTGAGTTAGCTCATAGTACCGTATCGATATCGATTGCTCCTTATAGAATGGCTCCATCTGAGTTGAAGGAATTGAAGGCACAGTTGCAAGAGTTAACGGACAAAGGTTTTGCAAGATCGAGTTATTCTCCATGGGGTGCACTAGTGTTATTTGTGAAAAAGAAAGATGGTTCTATGAGATTATGCATAGATTATTGATAGCTTCATAAAGTAACCGTAAAGAACAAGTACCCATCGCAAGGATCGACAATTTGTTTGATCAATTGAAGGGAGCCACTATGTTTTCCAAGATAGATTTGAGATCAAGGTATTATCAATTAAGAGTGAAAGATTCAGATATGCCAAAAACTGCATTTTAAACGAGGTATGGGAATTACGAAATTTTAGTCATGCCTTTTGGTTTAACAAATGCCCCTATGGTGTTTATGGATTTAATGATTCTTATTTTTTGGCCATACTTGGATAAGTTTGTGGTTGTCTTTATTGATGACATACTGATATATTCCCGTGATGAGCATGAGCATGTCGGGCACTTGAGGATGATTTTATAGATTTTACGAGATAATCAATTGTATGCCAAGTTTAGCTAAAGTGAATTTTGGCTCAAAAAAGTTAGAATTTTGGGACACATTGTCTTGGGGGATGGAATTTGAGTCAACCCAAGTAAAATTTTAGCTATTGTTGATCAGAAACTGACGAAGAATGTATCTGAGGTTAGAAGCTTTTTGGGCCTAGTTGGCTATTACCGACGGTTCATCAATAGTTTTTTTATGATAGCTACTCCGATGACAAGGTTGTTACAAAAAGATGTAAAGTTTGAGTGGACAAAAAGTGCCAGTGGAGTTTTGAGAAACTAAAGGCATTATTGACAGAGGCTCCAATTCTAGTGCAACCTGAGTCGGGAAAAAAATTTGTTATCTATAGCGATGCATCCTTGCATGGTTTGGGCTATGTGCTTATGCAAGAAGGTAAGGTGATAGCATATGCCTCTAGACAGTTAAAGCCACACGGAAGAATTACCCTACACATGATTTAGAGTTAGCTGCCATTGTGTTTGCATTAAAGATATGGAGACATCATTTGAATGGTGAAAAATGTTAGATATTCACCGATCATAAAAGCCTAAAGTACTTGATGGCTCAAAAGGAATTGAATTTGAGGTAATGAAGATGGTTAGAGCTGATAAAGGATTATGAGCTGGTCATTGATTACCACTCGGAAAGGCAAATATAGTCATCAATGCTTTGGGTAGGAAATCCTTGTTTGCATTAAGGGCTATCAATACACGGGTGACTTTGTCAGATGATGGTTCCATTCTAGCTAAGTTGAGGACTAGACCAATGTTCCTTCAAGAGATTTATGAGCCTTAGAAAGATGATAGTGACTTGCAAGCCAAAAGAGGTCAGTGCGAGTCGGATGTTGGGTTTGAATTTCGAATAGATTCTGATGGATGTTTGATGTTCAAAGATAGAGTTTGTGTACCTAGGAATGATGAGCTTATTCGAAAGATTTTACATGAAGCACATAGTGAATGCTTATCAGTACGTCTGGGCAACATGAAAATGTATAATGATTTGAAGAAATGGTATTGGTGGCCGAGTATGAAGAAAGATATTTCTGAGTTTGTATCAAGATGCTTGATTTTCCAACAATTAAAGGCTGAACAACAAGTACCTTGGGGTCTTCTTCAACCTATTATGGTTCCTAGGTCGAAATGGGATCGGGTTGCTGTGGACTTTGTAACGGATTTTCCATTGACACCGAGTAAGAAAGTTGATGTATGGGTTGTAGTGGATAGACTTACGAAGTTGGCCCATTTCATACCTGTACGCATTGATTATTCACTTGATAAGTTGGAAGACTTGTATGTTTTTGAGATTGTAAGACTACATGGAGTGCCTTTATCGATCATATCAAATAGAGATCCGAGATTCACATCCAGATTTTGGAAAAAGTTGCAAGATGCTTTGGGTACAAAGTTGATTTTTAGTAAGGTTTTTCACCCCAAACCGACGGACAGTCGGAAAGATTAATACAGATACTTGATGATATGCTCCGCTATTGCATTATTGAGTTTTAGGGCAGTTGGGAAAAGTACTTACCATTGGTAGAGTTTGCTTATAATAACAGTTTTCAGTCAAGCTTAAAAATGGCACCTTATAAGGCTTTGTATGGGCGTAAGTGCTGAACGTCTTTATATTGGACTGAACTTAAGGAAAATCAGATTCACGGGGTTGATCTGGTTAGAGAAACTGAAGAGAAAGTAAGGGTGATTTGAGATTGTTTAAAAGCTACTTATGATAGATAAAAATCGTATTTGGATTTGAAACGAAAAGAGATCGAGTATCAAGTCGATGATAGAGTATTCTTGAAAGTGTCACCATGGAAGAAAGTTCTTAGATTTGGCTGAAAAGGCAAACTGAGTCCGTGTTTTATCAGACCATATGAGATCACCGAGAGGATAAGGCCAGTAACCTATCGATTGGCTTTGCCGTTTGAGTTAGAAAAGATTCATGATGTTTTTTGCGTGTCTATGTTGCGACGCTACCGATTAGACCCTTCGCATGTGATGGCACCAGTAGAGATTGAAATTCAACCCGACATGCCATATGGTGAAGAATCGATTAAGATCCTAGTACGGGAAGTTAAACAGTTAAGGAACAAAAGTATTACTCTCGTGAAAGTCTTGTGCCAAAGACATGGGGTAGAGGAGGCTATGAGGAACCATCACCCAAACTTTTTTGCTGCTAAGATTTTCGGGGACGAAAATCCCTTAGAGGGAAGAATTATAATAGCCCGATTTAGGGCCTAGATAGAATAGTGGTGTGAGACAAAAAATCTGAAGTAGAAATATGTGTTTTATTATATTTACGAGGCCTATGATGTGTTTGCATGATTGTGTGAAAATTTCATGAAGGAATTTTATTAATTAGTAAATAATTTGTCCATTAGGACTAAATTACAAGGATTAGAAGATATGAGAATCTAAAAGGTTTAAGTATGAAATAGCATCATAAAAATTATTAGAAGTCCTTATTTAAAAATTAGACCATTATATGTTAAGATGGACAAAAATAGACATGGAAAGGAAAAATCTCAAGAAAGGATCATTAAGGGCATTTTTGTCATTTGGTAAATAAAAGATTAAAAAGGAAAAAAAGAAGTCAAAATTGTTCTCCTTGGTCGAAATTCCCTAAGGAAGACATAGCTAGGGTTTGTTCATCTTTCAAGTTTGATTGTACGTGTCTCTTTGCCCTGTTTTTAATGTTCTTCGTATTATTGAGACCCTCACAGCTCGATTTAGCTATTTCTAGCTATGTTTTGAGCTAGGGTTTATGTTCACAAATTTACCCATGTATGACATGCATGTATTTTGATGTTTTAAGGAAGAATATGAAAGTTTGATGTATGATAAACATTATTTTCTAAGGGAATTTCATGAAGAATGCATAAAAGGACTAAATTGTAAAAGTTATAAAATTGGTCATACAGGAGTGAAATAGAGGAAATTAAGGGTTGTTGAAGTTAAGAGAATAATTCAGCTAAGCTTATAATACAAGGAAGTTGAATAAAAATCATTTTACAAGCCTAGGGGCAAAAGTGTAATTATGAGAAAGTTTAGGGCAAAATCATAATTTTGTCAAAGTGTGATTCATGAGTCGATTTAGTCAATGTGAGTATTAAATAAGTGAAATTGTCATTATAGATAAAAAAAGTGAACCCAGACCGAAATCGGGGCAAGAAAAAGGTTGGACTAAATCGAACATCTATATACATTTTAAGTACCGAGGTAAGTTTGTGTGAAATTAAGGTTACATGTGTTACTATGTTTAAATTACTTATTATTTTGTGAAATGCTTATTATTTCCATGAAGTTGATTAATAATGTCTTGGTGAGAAAATGAATGAGAACATGTAAGTTGTAGTCCCGTTTGAAGACTCGGAATAACGAGGATAACTATGTCGTGCCAAGAGATAAGAAAGGTCCGTATAAGACCATATTTAGGATATGGCATCGACACCGAATGTAGGTCCCATATAAGACCATGTTTGGGACATGGCATCGGCACCGAATGTAGATCCCGTATAAGACCATGTTTAGGACATGGCATCGACATCGAATAAGGGAGGTCCCGTGTAAGACCATGTTTGGGACATGGCATCAGCATCGAATAAGGAAGGTCCGTCTAAGACCATGTCTGGGACATGGCATTGGCATTGAATAAGAAAGGTCTCGTGTAAGACTATGTCTGGGACATGGCTTCAGCATCTAAGTACGATCTCATATAAGGCTATGTCTGGGACATGGCATCGACATCGAGCTAAGAGATCTCGTGTAAGACCATATATGGGATATGGCATCGGCATGAAGTGGTGATCTCATGTAAGACCATATCCGGGATATGGCATTGGCATCATGATACATGTATTATGAGATTGAGTATCCTCTGATATTCTGAGTAGTACAACAGGCAAAAGAGCTAAGTATGCAAAGATGCTATAGAGTTAAATTATATGAGGTTGATAATGAGTTCCATTTATGTTAAGGATGACGATGATTTAAGTTTTTGTTCAAGTTGGCATAAGTGCTAAATTATGTGACTAAGTGATACAGGTACCATGAGTAAAATTACAAGTTATGAAACCATAATGTGATGTGTGATGGTAAGAGTGAGTATGAGTATGTATGCCTAAGCACTTAAAAACTTGTGTTTCTATTGTTATATGAGATGAATGGATTTTACCATGAACATTTATATTGCTATATTAATTCATGCAAACTTACTAAGCTATATGCTTACCCCTCTATTTTCCATTTTCATTATAGTATCACTAAGCTAGCTCGAGGATCGTAGAACGTCGGAGCTCTGATCACACTATCAATCATTCTTTTGTTATAGTAAAGTTGATTTATTTTGGGTATGGCATGTATAGGAACTTGATCATTTTGAGTTATGTCATATTGGGAGCCAAAGTGTTGGCTATTAAGGTTATTCACTCTCTTTTTATATGGCCAATAGAAATTGGCCAATATTTTTCAAGTTTTATTCATTAATGATGATGAGTTTTATAATGTGAAAGTTTATGCAATTGATGGAGTTATGTAACGCCCCAAATTTTGGGCATAGAAGAAATAGGCTTTAAGCATCAGAGCAATTGGATTTTAGTTGTGCGAGAAAAATTTCACTAATTGCATGTTTACTTTACTAGCTATGTGCTTTAGGAGTGATTGGGAGTGTTTTGGGAGGTCTTGAGCTCAAATCAAGGCTATAGCAAAAATTTTAGTTTTCCCTAAAATTGAACTTGGCATGGGTTAGAAGGAGTTATTAATGTTTTAGGATAAAATGTGACACAAGGAAAGCTTGTGGTCTAGTGGCAAGGAGGCATTAGGAGTATGCATGTGGTCTGAGGTTCAAGTTATGGCGTGCGCATAATTTTTGGTTGTTCTTTGAATAAACCTAGATATTAGCATGAAGGCTTTATAAAATATTGAGGATAAGTTATGACATGATTGAGCTTGTGGATTATTGGTAAGTGGCGTGATAAAGCTTTAGAAGGGGGTTGGTGTTTGAGTCACGCCTGGAGCAAAGAGGTATTTATTTTGTTGCTATGGACAGTAGAGAAGTAGAGGTGGACTGGAACTCTACAAGGTAGGTTTGAATTGGTTATTGAGTGAATCAAGAAGGATTTCATGGAGGGATTAGGGGAGTGATTTATGGAGAAAAACATGGAGTTTGAAGTGTGTAAGAGTGTTTCTCGAATTGTTCTTTTTCTTTCACCTCTTCTGTTTTACATTTTTTCTAGTGAATATATTTTCTCTTTTCCCCTCTGTTTCATTCTTGCTTCTTAGTTATTCTCCTCTAGCTGATTGCCTCTTCTCCATCTTTTCTCTTTTCTCTTTCAATATTCCCCTCTGCTTATTTCTCTTTTGGCCGAATATTCTGCTTCTCTCCCTATTATTGGTCGACTGTTTCAGTGCTCTGCCATTGGTGTTGTTTCGGTCTTACAAAGGTTCTGAGGAATCGATATGTGCTCATAAGTTATCTTTGTTGCTTCTCTGTTATTGCAATATGTATTCAAATTCGTTTCTTCTACTTTTTATAAAAGTCGAATAGTCCTCCATCTTATTCTTTGATTACTGAATGTTAGTTTCCTAAGCTGATCATTGGGTTTTTAGATTTCTACAAGAAGTGATGGGGTGCAAGCATTTCAGAAGCGATTGAAACTCTTTTGTTATTAAATCAAGAACTCTCGATGGGTAAAGAGGATTCTAGTAGTAAAGTGACGGCAAAGGTACCGGCTAAGAATGAGCGCGTAGCCTCTACTTCGCGCGTAGCCTCTATAAGTAGCATAAAGTGTCGGCTATTCGGGACTTTTCGCCAGGATGTGGAAGGGTGGCTGCACCAAACTCTGATTCGAGTCGGCTAATCACAATCAACCGATCTAATCAAGGCAAGTGGTAGTCGACCTCTTGGTTAAGTGGTTGTTAAGAGTTTTTCTAACACTATTTATAAGTGATTAACTGAATGTTATGTTTGAATATAGGTTCTGGCAATCATTAATTTTTAGTACTCTACGTGATAAGGTGCGTAATAGTACCCTGTATTCGATTGTCGGCGAGAAAGCCGATAGAGTGTGTGTAACCACACTCCCTCTGAGCATAGATAGACAAAATGCCGAAAAGCTAAAGTACTGGTGAATGATGCCACACGAGCATGTGATCGCACGAGTGGTGGACCGAGCCCACAAATATTGAGGCCACCACGAGCGTTCTCATGGGCTTAGGTCATTTTAGGCTGCAAAGTGGGCTATGTGGGGCCAATGGGCCTGTGGGCCTCACATAGATTAGATTTGCATGTTATATGGTTTCTACTGGCTTGAACTGTGATGTTCGTATAGCCGAGGCTATTTCTGGGCTAATTGGGCCACACGAGCGTGTGGGCTGACTTGGGCCGAGTAATGGGCCTTAAGCCCATTTGCACCGTTGTGATTGTTTAGGTTACTTATGTCGCTCGAGGCGACAATGGACCTTTTATTGGGTCGCTGAGACCCTGATTTATAAAATTATCAAAATACCCCTAATTTATGAAATTACTAAAATACCCCTGATTTGTGAAATTATCGAAATACCCTTAATTTGTAAAATATCGAAATACCATTAATTTGTAAAATTACTGAAATACCCTCGATTTGTAAAATTATAGAAATACCCCAACTTTTGAAATTATTGAAAATACCCCCAATTTGTGAAATCACTGAAATACCCACGATTTGTAAAATCATCGAAATATCCTCAATTTGTAAAATTATCGAAATACCCTCGATTTGTGAAATTATCAAAATACTCTCGATTTGTAAAATTATTGAAATACCCTTAATTTTTGAAATTACTGAAATACCCTCGATTTGGAAAATTACTGAAATACCTTCAATTTGCAAAATTACCTAAATACCCCTGTAGGGTAGAATTACCTAAATACCTCTAAAGGGTAGGATTACTAAAATACCCTTATAGGGTAAAATGACTATTTTTCCCTTGTGGGTAAATGACTGACTTGTGCTACAAATTTGACTAATTTGACTGTGATTGTATGACTGTGTTTAAACTGACTTGACTATGGTCGTGTGACTGATATGCTTTTAATATATGTTTAAATGACTGTTACTGAGCATGGCCATTTTGCAACACATGTAATGATTGAGCATGACATACACGAAATATTGCATGGGGTTGGGACATTGATAATGAGGAAGTTCTGATAGGGTTGCACGGGTCGCATGAGACAACTGTGGATCCAGTATTGATCTGTTAAGGTTGCACATGTCGCATGAGATGACTGTGGACTAACGAACGGCTTAAAGCCACGTAATCTAATTGTGGCTCTGTGCCAACCTAAATATGGCTCTGTGCCATCTTGACTATGGCTTTTTGCCAATCGTATTTACCCGTGGCTATGTGCCTAACATATTTATTGATGACTCTATGTCAATCACAATTACTCGTGGCTATGTGCCGATTATATTACCATCTGAAACACCCCAAACCCGGCCCATAAGCTCTGACCGGATCTGGCATGCTTCTAAGAAAAACCATTCAAATCTTATTTTGCTAAAATTTCTCGTGTTTTTGAAAATAGTTGATTTGGGTTGGGTTCAAAATTAAAACCCATGTTGATTAGGTGTCAAAACATTTAATATTTATTTTAAAAATCAGATTTCTTAATCTTTAATTTGATAAAAAAATTCGTAATATAATAAAATCAAATATAAAAGTAAACATGCATATAACAGTTCACACTATGGCCTTATTACATCAAAAGTGAATCCCAAAATAATTCCCAAAATATTTAAAATATAACAAGTCCAAAATAATATAAAATCCCAAAGCGTGCATGGCCATCATCGAGCTTCACGACGCCGGTCCATCCTTGAGTGTCACCGAAAAATAGTCCCACAAAGGTGAGTCAAACAGACTCAATGTGTACAATCAACACAAGTCTCAAATAATTTAGGCATGTCAATTCATACATAATAACATATATAATTAATGATGCAAGCCCACACCCAAGCCTAGATAACCATCCGCTACACATCACCCATACCAACCATCACACCGTGGGGACTACTAAGTCAACCCTCCATCCGCAACACACCATCGAAGGCAGTCGTTGCAGTCGACGTGCTCATCACCCTTATAAAATTCATCACATAGCCACCAGATAAATAATCGTGACATAAGTCACCACATTCAGATATTGTGACATAAGTCACCACATTCGGATATTGTGACAGAAGTCACCACATTCAGATATTGGGGTATAAAACCACAAATTCACTTCCCCTTTACATATCACCCATATGCCCCATGTCAAACATATCATGCAATATCATGCTTTATTTCACATTCTTATCACTATTGACAAATGTGCCATAACAGATCATAGCCTACTCATAGTAGGAGTAGGTAAACGCACCTGAGTATTTCGTTCGTACCAATCCATGGTACTTTTAGCCACTTCACACATATTTTAATTAACACATATATTAACGCATAGCCATAAATTAATTGAAGCTTAGTGCGGGGGTACACACCTGATATACTTAGTAGGTTCACTCAAATCCCGAAAATCCGCTCTAATGCTTTAGATTCTAGTTTCTTGTTGCCGATTTGATTATTAATCAAATCCCAAAAATCTTGTGATCTTCTTACCTTCTAATCGGCCAATGCTAAATCACTTAACTTGGTTAGTTTCGGCTTTTGAACAAATAAGGGATAGATCTTAAAACACCAAATATGGCCTTGGCCAATTGTACATAAGTGGTTACCTTGCGATTTGAAATCCCGAAATCCTTGTATACCACTGTCGACTACCCCTAAATATCCATAGTTAGATTCGGCTAACATTGTATACAAAAATGGCCTATGGCCGAATACCACAACTACCTTACCTTATGGATCTAATCCCGAAAACCACCACCTGCCTTAGAAGCTGCCGAAATCCCTATATGCCACATGTTAGAATTGACTTTAAGTAATAATCCATAAGAATGGCCCTTGGCCGAATACCATACTTGCTTACCTTGATCTCTTCAAATCCCAAAAGACTCTTCTTTTAATGCTCCTTACTGTTGACTACCTTCACAAGAAACACATATTAAGGCTTAATGCACATTCGGCTGCCCCAGAAATCAAGGCCAAGCACTTGATTTCGGCATACTAAATCAAAATTGACTTCTAAGGAAGTACTTACCACTATCGTTGCTTGTAGCGAAGAGAGGTCTCGGCTTTTAAGACTTGCAAAATAGAAGAGAGGATGAGAGGCTGAAAGATTCGGCAATGGTGATCACTAGCAGAGAGGTTTTGGCTTTAAGGATATGTGAAGAATAAAAGGAGATTAGTGACTTATTAGGTTCGGCTTTGGGAAAGATAATGGAAGAAAGAAAAGATGAGAAAAAGAGTGAAGAGAGGGGGCTAAATTTCGGCAAGAGAGACTAATTTGCATTGTAAAATTCGGCACACACCCCTTAACACACTACAAACCCGAAAATAATCACCAAGAGAGTCCCTTGGCCGACCACCTCTTCCTCTCACTATCAAATCCCTTAATTCACTTTTCCTTACCCTTTCAAAAATAATTCATCACTTATCTCCTACCTTAGCCGAAATTTCCAAAAGAACTAGACCTTATCTCAAACTCCTCCCATAGACTCCCCATGCCGTCCACTACTTCCCCTTGTTGTAGCAAAAATAAAAGCTTTATTTAGCTTCCCATGTGACTTGAACCTTGGCCCATTTACGCCTGTTGGTGGCATAATTTATAGAGGCCCTAAGTGGTGCCTTGCAACCACTTTAACAATCCCAATTTCATGTCGAATTTCCCTTACAAATTTTCTTAAGGCCTTATCAGACTTAGCTTCCTCTTTTAAACTTTAAAATCAAACAATTTTTAAGCATTCCTCTTCATACTAAGGTTCACAAAATTCATAATACACAGGCATGTTATTTCATACAATTTGATAATAATGCATAAGCCAGAGTCCGGGGTATTACAGTTCTACCCTCTTAAAATAATTTTGACCTCGAAATTACCTGGCTAGAATAGATGGGGGTATTTCTGTCGCATTGCTTCTTTCGGCTCCTAAGAAGCTTCTTCCGATCCATGGTTACGCCACAACACCTTGACCAAAGGGACCGACTTCCTCCGAAGCATCTTCACATCTAGTTCCAGAATCTAAATTGGCTCTTCATCATAGGACAAATCTGGTCTTAGCTCCACCTCTTCAACTAGTACTACATGAGATGGATCCGATCGGTATCGACGTAGCATGGAAACATGAAACACGTCGTGCATCTGCTTCAATTTTGGAGGTAACTCCAACTGGTATGCCACCGGTCCAATTTGCTTCAATACCTGATAAGGTCCTATGAACCTTGAACTTAGCTTCCCTTTCCTACCAAATCTCATCACCTTCTTCCAAGGCGAAACTTTAAGGAACACTTGATCTCCCACATCAAATTTTATTTCCTTCCGTTTGAGATCTGCGTATGACTTCTGCCTATCAGATGCCTCCTTTAACCGTGCTCGAATTATCTTAACCTTCTCCTCGGATTTAGCCACAATTTTGGACCAAAATTTGACGTTCCCCTAATTTTGTCCAACACTTAGGAGTGTGACACTTTCGACCATATAACGCTTCATACGGTGCCATCCGTATACTTGCCTGATAGTTGTTGTTGTAAGCAAATTTCGCTAGAGGCAAATATTCTTCCCAACTTCCTCTAAAGTCTATCACACAGCCTCTTAACATATCCTCTAACACCTGTATTACTCATTCAGATTGACCGTCCGACTGTGGATGAAAGGCCGTGCTGAAATCCAATTTGGTGCTTAAAGCCTGATGTAGTGCTTTCCAAAACCGAGACATGAACCTCAGATCCCTATCCGAGATAATTGACATCGGCACTCCGTGCAACCTTACAATCTCCGCCACATACAACTTTCCTAACTTTTGTAGGGAGTAGTCAATCTTCACTGGAATAAAATGCGCGGACTTTGTCAGCCGATCAACTATCACCTATACCGAGTCCTTCTTAGTAGGCGTAAGAGGAAGCCTACTAATGAAGTCCATGGTAATTCTCTCCCACTTCCATTGGGGAATCTATATTGGCTGAAGCAGCCTGGACGGAACTTGGTGTTCAGCCTTAACTTGCTGACACGTCAAGCACTTGCCAACATATTCAATAACTTCTCGCTTAAGACCAGGCCACCAAAAATGTTCCCTTAGATCTCTGTACATTTTACTACCTCCGGATGCATAGCATAAGGGCTACTATGTGATTCTCAAAGAATTCTTTGCCTAAGTTCCTCGTCCTTCGGCATACAGACCTTACCCTTGAAGCAAATTACTCCCTCATCATTAACACTATAACCCTCTAACTCATCGTTCTGCACTTGTCGAAACTTAACACTTAGATCCTCATCCATTAACTGACTTTCCTTTACATCATTCAACCATGTCGATTTAACTTACAATTTTGCCAGCAAACTTCCATCGTCATACAAGCTCAAATGTGCGAACATCACCCTCAGATCCGACACAACCTTTTGACTTAGGGCATCTGCTACCACATTCGCCTTGCCTGGGTGATACTCTATAGAGCAATCATAGTCCTTCAATAGTTCCACCCACCTTCGCTGTCTCAGATTCAACTCCTTCTGGGTTAGCAGATACTAAAGGCTTTTGTGGTCTACGTAGATTACAGACTTTTCTCCATAAAAATAATGCCTCCACACCTTAAAGGCAAAGACCACTGCTGCCAATTCCAAGTCATGCGTCGGGTAGCTAACCTCGTGTGGCCTTAATTGTTGAGACGTATAAGCGACCACTTTCTCGTCTTGCATAAGGACACCTCCCAATCCTATATGGGAAGCATTACAATACACCACAAAATCCTTCCCTGCCTCAGGTTAAATCAAAATTGGAGCTTCGGTCAAGACCCTCTTAAGCTTCTCAAAGCTCTCCTATTGCTTATCGGTCCATACGAAAGGCACTTCCTTTCTCAACAACTTTGTCAGAGGCACGGCTATCGATGAGAACCCTTCCACGAACCTTCGGTAATAGCCTGCTAATCCTAAGAAACTCTGAACTTTCGCCACAGATTTAGGGGGTTTCCAATCCATCACTGCCTCAATCTTTCGAGGATCCACCCTTATTCCTTCAGTAGATACCACATGTCCTAAAAACGTAACCTCCTTAAGCCAAAATTCACACTTGCTGAATTTGGCGTAGAGCTTCTTTTCCCTCAACACTTGCAACACTATCCGGAGATGCTCATCATGTTCTTCCTCAGATTTCGAATACACCAAAATATCATCTATGAACACTACAACAAACCGGTCTAGATAGGGTTGGAAAACCCAGTTTATTATGTCCATAAACGCGGTTGGGGCATCCGTCAATCCAAACGGCATTACTACGAACTCAAAATGCCCATATCTTGTCCGAAAAGCCATCTTATGCATATCTACCTCCTTCACCTTAAGCTGATGATATCCGGACCTCAGATCTATCTTTGAGAAAATCACGGCCCACTTAAGCTGATCGAACAAGTCGTCAATCCTTGGCAAAGGGTACTTGTTCTTGATGGTCAGCTTGTTCAACTGACGATAATCTATGCACATGTGCATAGTTTCATCCTTCTTTTTCATAAATAAGACCGGTGCTCCCCATGGAGACACACTGGGTTGGATAAACCCACGGTCTAGCAATTCTTAGATTTGAGCCTTGAGCTCAACCAACTCCTTTGGTGCCATTCTGTATGGGGAAATTGACACAAGAGCTGTACCCGACAGCAAGTCAATTCCAAACTACACCTCCCTGTCCGGGGGTATTCCGGGTAATTCCTCTGAAAAGACATCCACAAACTCCCTCACAGTTCTAACTCCACTAACTCCCCCTTCACTTGTATCCAAAGCACAAATGAAGGCAAAAAATGCCTTACACCCCTTCCGAACCATCTTATCCGTCTTTAATGCCGAAACTATGTTAGACAAGTAGTTCCTCCTTTCTCCTATCAAGATTACCACCTCATCCTCTGGGGTCCTTAACTCCATTCATTTGGCTACACAATCCAATACAGCCAGATGCTCCACTAGCCAATCTATGCCAAGTATAAGATCAAATTCCCCGAAGGTTAATTCTATTAAGTCGACAAGAAATATCCGCTCCTTGAAGTTCCAAAGGCACTCTCCGAAACATCTTATTCACCACTACAGTTTGGCCTAATGGGCTTATTACAGTCATCTCCCTATCAGATAGTTTAGAGGCTATCCCTAGAGTTTCAACTACTCTATATGCAACATAAGAATGGGTCAAGCCCATATCAATCAAAGCAACATAAGGTTTGCGGATATAAGGAATGTCTGGGTTATGACGTCGACACGCGTCTCGTCTTTCCTTCGATGAGCTGCATAGACTAAACTTCACCGCTGGCCTCCGTGTTACCACCACTTCGACCCAGTGTTCCTCATCCTCTACCAGAACCATTACCTCTGCCAGCCGAACCACGACCTTGCAGTGGTTGTTGTCTTCCTCTTCCAGCCTGGTTAGAACCTTGACTTACTGGTCGTCCCCCTTCAGTTCTCATCGGGCAATCCTTAATCATGTGGTCCTTGGACCAACACTTAAAACATCCTCCCGTCCTTTTCCAACACTCACCCAAGTGCTTTTTCTCGCACTGATCACAGGCACGATAATGCCCTCCAGTAGCAGCCTGCTGACCTCGTGGCCCATCAACTCTAGGCCTCTTTTACACATTCCCTGATGATCCAGGTGACCCAAAACCTCTCTTCTGTCTATTTCGATCATCGTTCTGCCTTATAGAATCCTTGATACCCTCGGCTACCTCAGCCTTCTCCACCAACACAGCAAACTCCCACTCCTGTTGCGGGGCTATCAGCAACCTCAGATCATCCCTTAGTCCGTCCTCAAACTGGACACACCACTCATGCTCGATGAGACACTATCCTCGAGCATAATGGCTCAAACCTTAGGAATTCAACAGACTACTACGGACTTGTTCCCTTGAACCAGCCCCAAAAATGCCTTTCTCTGTGCATCAATATAATGAGTGCCAACATACTTTTTTGGTATGCCACCTTAGCATACTCCCAAGTGAGTTCCTTAATTGTAGCACCATCCCGAACCGTGAGCCACCATTAATATGACTCATCGCAGAGAAGCGACACCAAACCTTTCAGTTTTTCCTCGTTAGTTAAATCGAGCTCATCCATAATCTGCTCAGTCGCCTCCAACCAATACTCAGCGGTACTGGGTGCCACACCTGATACACCACGGAACACCTCAGCTCTGTTGGCTCGGAGTCGCTCAAGTACTGACTTTCGAGCTCCCATGCCTCCACCCACTCCAGCTACCCTTTCCAAAACCCACAGCATCACCTGTGACACTGCATCATCCCCCGTCTGATCCTGATATTCCACATCAGCGGCTGGTGGTGGTGGTGGTATTTCATTCTCAGATCCTTGACCCGATCTAACGGGTTCAGACACGATCATTCGGCCACTTCCACGGCCACGCACGCTTGCGACCACGTCCCCTAAAATTCATACTTCCACTTTGCGTTTATCTGATTAAAGAGTTTTATGAATTAGTTTGGTTCCACTGATTTATCACGAATAGTTTTATGTTTAATAGTTCTAGGAAGTAGTTCTTTCGATTCATACACATACAGTCTCGCATCTTTCATTTAGTCGCACACATGAACTTGCGTTCATTACAAAGAAATGTTGTAGTTGTCGTTGTTTGTTGTTTTCCACTACCCAAGGGTATTTTCGTAATTTTGTTCTATAGGGGTATTTTGGTAATTTTTCAAATTAGGGTATTTGAAAATGTTGCAAAATAGAGATTGTTGATATTTTACAAAAATTAAAATACTTGCTGGGAAAATTTCAAGGGTGAAATGATAATTTTATACACTAGGGGTATTTTTTGTAATTTTACAAGCCAGGGTCATTTCGGTAATTTTTTGCAAAATGTGGTTCCTAGTGACTTTTCAAAATAAGGGTAATTTTAAAGATTTCTAATTTGAGGGTACTTCGGTAATTTTCCTTACTGAGGGTATTTTGGTCATTTGCATAGATTAGGGGTAATTTGGTCATTTTGCAAATCAGGGTGTCTCAATATTTTGTAAAATAGGGTTTTTGGACATTTGTAAGGTAAGAGAATCTTGATAAGAAAACTGTGGGTAGTATAGGAACTTCATGAACCAAGGGCATTTTAGTAATTTTTTTCTAACCAGGGGTATTTAGGTCATCTTAGTAAATCGAGAATATTTTGGAATTTTTTTCAAAATAGTTTTCCTAAACATCAAAGGGGTAATTTGGTGATTTTAAAACTAGGGTTTCTATAAAAATATGGCTAGTCCCTTTCGGGTTTTAGTTATTAGGTTTAGCTTGTGGCTGAGTCCTCTTGGTTAGGGTGGACCGTCACTACGCACCAGGTAGGATTCGAGTGGAGAGGAGGTGAGTCACTAGGACTGCTTAAATACCAAGCTTCCACCGAAAATAATCCTAAACATGCGCACAATGGTTGCCACACCCTAACTCGGCGACTTAGTCACAGGTTTGTTTATTTAGGCATTAAAGTTTTATGTAATTGTTGGGGTAAACTAGTCCTATAGTTCAAGTACTCATCATACTAATCTACATTTCATTTCTACCCCTCTACAAATCATACAATAATTCACACAATGGATAGGGTACTTACCTGGTGGACTTCGGGCCAGAGTCTCAGGTGCCATGCCAGAAAGCTTGCTCATTTCTTAGAAAAACCCAATTTTCCAAAAGAAAACGTTTTGGGCCCTAAAAGCCCTCAAGGTGAGTTTTGAATCGGGCTCTGATACCAAGCTAAAACACCCCAAACCTAGCCACAAGCACTGACCGAATCTGGCATGCTTCTAAGAAAAACCATTCGAATCTTATTTGAACTTTGCTAAAATTTCTCGTGTTTTTGAAAACAGTTTATTTGGGTTGGGTTCAAAATTAAAACCCGTGTTGATTAGGTGTCAAAACATTTAATATTTATTTTAAAAATCAGATTTCTTAATCTTTAATTTGATAAAAAATTTGTAACATAATAAAATCAAATATAAAAGAAAACATGCATATAACAGTTCACACTATGGCCTTATTACATCGAAAGTGAAACCCAAAATAATTCCCAAAATATTTAAAATATAACAAGTCCAAAATAATATAAAATCCTGAACTGTGCATGGCCATCATTGAGCTTCTGCCGACCCGGTCCATCACTAAGTGTCACCTGAAAAATAGTCCCACAAGGGGTGAGTCAAACAGACTCAATGTGTACAATTAACACAAGTCTCAAATAATTTAGGCATGTCAATTCATGCATAATAACATATATAATTAATGATGCAAGCCCACACCCAAGCCTAGATAACCATCCGCTACACATCACCCGCACCAACCATCACACCGTGGGGACTACTAAGTCAACCCTCCATCCGTTACACACCATCGAAGGCGATCATTGCAATGACGTGCTCATCGCCTTATAAAATCGTGGCATAGCCACCAGATAAATAATCGTGACATAAGTCACCACATTCGAGATATTATGACATAAGTCACCACATTTAGATATTAGGGTATAAAACTGCCAATTCACTTCCCCTTTACATATCACCCATATACCCCATGTCAAACATATCATGCAACATCATGCTTTATTTCACATTCTTATCACTATTGATATATGTGCCATAACAGATCATAACCTACTCATAGTAGGAGTGGGTAAACGTACCTGAGTGTTTTGTTCGTACCATTGCATGGTACTTTTAGCCACTTCACACATATTTTAATTAACACATATATTAACGCATAGCCATAAATTAATTGAAGCTTAGTGTGGGGGTACACACCTGATATACTTAGTAGGTTCACTCAAAACTCGAAAATCCACTCTAATGCTTTAGATTTTAGTTCCTTGTTGTCGATTTGATTATTATTCAAATCCCAAAAATCTTATGATCTTCTTACCCTTCAATCGGCCAATGCTAAATCACTTAACTTGGTTAGTTTCGTCTTTTGAACAAATAAGGAATAGATCTTAAAACACCAAATATGGCCTTGGCCGATTGTACATAAGTGCTTACCTTGCGATTTGAAATCCCAAAATCCTTGTATACCACTGTCGACTGCCCCTAAATATCCATAGTTAGATTCGGCTAACATTGTATACCAAAATGGCCTATGGCCGAATACCACTACTACCTTACCTTACGGATCTAATCCCAAAAACCACCACCTACTTTAGAAGCTGTTGAAATCCCTATATGCCACATGTTAGAATCGACTTTAAGCAATAATCCATAAGAATGGCCCTTGGCCGAATACCATACTTGCTTACATTGATCTCTTCAAATCTCGAAAGACTCTCATTTTAATGCTCCTTATTGTTGACTACCTTCACAAGAAACACATATTAAGGCTTAATAGACATTCGGGTGCCCCTAGAAATCAAGGCCAAGCACTTGATTTCGGCACACTAAATCAAAATCGACTTCTAAAGAAGTACTTACCACTATCGTTGCTTGTAGAGAAGAGAGGTATCGACTTTTAAGACTTGCGAAATAGAAGAGAGGATGAGAGGCTAAAAGATTCGACAATGGTGATCACTAGCAAAGAAGTTTTGGCTTTAAGGATATGTGAAGAAGAAAAGGAGATTAGTGACTTATTAGGTTCGGCTTTGGGAAAGAGAATGGAAGAAAGAAAAGATGAGAAAAAGAGTAAAGAGAGGGGGCTAAATTTCGGCAAGATAGACTAATTTGCTTTGTAAAATTCGGCACACACCCTTTAACACACTACAAACCCGAAAATAATCACCAAGAGAGTCCCTTGGCTGGCCACCTCTTCCTCTCACTATCAAATCCCTTAATTCACTCTTCCTTACCCTTTCAAAAATAATTCATCGCTTATCTCCTACCTTAGTCGAAATTTCCAAAAGAACTAGACCTCATCTCAAACTCCTCCCATAGACTCCCCATGCCGTCCACTACTTCCCCTTGTTGCCACAAAAATAAAAAGCTTTATTTAGCTTTCCATGCGACTTGAATCTTGGCCTATTTACACCTGTTGGTGGCGTCATTTACAGAGGACCTAAGTGTTGCCTTGCAACCACTTTAACAAGCCCAATTCCATGTCAAATTTCCCTTACAAATTTTCTTAAGGCCTTATCAGACTTAGCTTCCTCTTTTAAACTTTAAAATCAAACAATTTTTAAGCTATTCCCCTTCACACTAAGGTTCACAAAATTCATAATACACATTCACAACACACACAGAGGCATGTTATTTCATACAATTTGATAATAATGCATAAGCTAGAGTCCGGATATTACACTATCGCTGATGGCTATGTGCCAAACTTATTACAGTTATCGATAGCTTTGTGCCATCCTGATTATGGTTTATAACCATTTGTTTATGGGTTCTAGCCGTCATGTTAGCTGGTAGCATTACTGTGATATTTATAGCTTTTAGCTGTTCTATTGACTTAGTGCCGCAACCGGTGCTAAGCTTGGTGTGTTGGCTGGGTGGGTCAATTTTATCCCTACAGGAGTGAAGGGTTGGTACGGGTGGTGTGTTGGCTTGATCGGGGTGGGATGCATCCTCATACTATTTTCTATCTATTTGTGAGATCTGTCACTGTACTGGGCTTAGGCCACTTGTTATGTTATTAGTTTTGGCTAGGCTCAATTGATTCTATTATGGGCTGTGACCCAAGTGATTTTGTAGTGGGCCTTGACCCACATATGCTCTAAACTGGACTGTACTATTACTATTAAAGGGCTTTAGCCCATATTGTTTCTGTTTCTGATACTAATTGTTACTCTAGTAAGGGGATTACATACTGAGTTTTCATAAACTCACCCCATTTTTCACTGTGCAGGTAATCCTCAGCGTTAGGAGGATCAAACATGACCACACGACTGTGCCTGTTATGCTTTGGGCTTTATATATGTTTTTAACTCCGTTTTGGGTTTTAATTTCTGTAATAAGGCCTCTCTGGAATTAATTTTGAATTTGGGATTTTGTTTGGTTTTATATATGTTAGATTAGACGAGTTTTCAACCCAGATACTATTTTTAAAAACCTACGTTTTAAACTTTTTTACACAAAATTAGCATCTGCAACTAAAAGAGATTTTTTAACGAAGTTAATAACATTTTAAATGTGATTAACTTTTCAATGAACCACATTTTGAAATTGAACGAACACACACTGAGACTTTAGTTTTTAAATATTAAGGAGGATTTTCAATGAAAGCATGGTTTTCAAAAATACTTCAATGTGACATGCCAGATTCGGGCCTAACTTCAGGGCCGGGTTTGGGGTGTTACAAGTTATATGTGAGGAGTATGAATGATGATTTAGGGGATCCTTCATAGTGCATGATTGCTATGTTATGTGTTGCTTGAGTTGGTATAAGTGTGTTTATGTTTCAGGGTGGCAATTGGCTTGGAAAATAGCCTCTAATTGTCCACATGGGTAGACACACGGGTGTGTATTTAGGTCGTGTGTGACACACGATCACCTATAGGTGTGTTAATAGGTCATGTGTCCCCTGCATCAACTTACGTGAATTTGATTTGTCACACAGGCCAGCACACGAGCGTGTGCCCAGGCCGTGTGCTCTTAAGACGTTGATGATGTCATAAACAGAGAGCTCCACGGGCAGAGGAAATGGGTTTGTCTAGGCCGTGTGAAGGACACGGGTTATAGACATGGGCGTGTGTCTAACCGTGTGAAAACTCCTATAGGTTCGAAAAGAAAATAACTTCCACACGGGTAAGGGACATGGGCGTGTGTGACTACACGGCCTGCCCACACGGGTGTGTCCCACTTCATACGGGCGTGTGGCCCCTAGTTAGGTAAAAATTTTTAATAGAGAAAAAGTTTCTGGATTAATTCTAAAACCTCCCGTAAGTATGTTTATGGCCTCATAGGCCCATAATAAGGATGTTATGAATATGAATGAATAGTTTTAAGTTTGAAAAGAAATTTTATAGCTCGATAATGTATGTTTAAGCAAGTTAAGTTTGGTAATGTCTCGTATCCTATCTCGGCGTCAGACATGGGTAAGGGGTGTTACAGCCCATGCCTTAATTCATTAAATTTATGATGATTTTGAGTTATGCCATTGTTGATGTTATGAGCTTTGTGATGTTAAATGGTGAAATATGAAAGCTTGATGTTAGATAAACATGTTTTGTATTGGGATTTTTGATAAATTTGTTTATTATGGACTCAATTGAGAAAGGTATAAAATGAGAGGTTAAAATGTGAAATAAATGAAAGATATGGGCTTATATGGACTAATGGAATATTCGGCTAAGCATGTGTATAAAGAAATTATGTGTATTTTGTGATTTTATGAAATAGGGACTAAAATGTCAAAGTGAGAGGTCTAATTTGTAAAATGCACTAAATATGTGTATATGGATTGAATTGAATGATTTGGTGAATGAAAAAGTTAAATTTGAATGTGTATAGATCAAAAACCAAAGAAAACGGAATTAGATTGGGGGAAATTAAAAGTAGTTGAAAAGTCATTCGTTTTTGTACGAGTTAAGTCAATATACAAATATATGTGTATAAATTGAATTATTATTGCTTATATGAGAATGAATTGTGTTATATGGCTAATTGAGTTGAATATGTGAAATTCAAAAAAGTTTCAAAAAATGCGACGACGTCCGAAAGGTCCCGTACGAACCTTAGGAAGTAGTTAGGATACAAATGTCATGGCATAGGAATCCGACGCGTGTTATCGTCTAAGACCACGTTTGGGACATTGGCATTGATTTGAGATTTACGTGTAAGACTATGTGTGGGACATCGACATCATATATGATTTCGTGTAAGACCCTTTATGGGACAATGGCATCGATATTGATTACATGTAAGACCACTTATGGGACTTTGGCATTGTACGAGCTTTCTGAGTTATCCGAGTATCCTTATTGATTCGGACGGTTCAACGGGCATTCTGAAATATGATTGAATATGTGAATATGTATCTGTTTCAGGTATGTATGAAATGTATATGGAATTTGGTTATGAAAGATAAGTATGAATATGTTCATTTGATATGTGAGCTACATGAAATAGTGATATGTTTATGAATAAATGGTTATGAACAATTGAACTAGGTGAGAAATATGAGTTTGCTATTATGATTGCCATAATTTATATGAAAGAAATAGTTTGAAATTCTTTATGTGATAAGTTTATTTGTATATGGCTTACTAAGCTTTTATAAGCTTACTTTGTGTGTGTTTCAATTGTTTTATAGATTATCGAAGCTACTAGAAGCTCAGGGATTGTCGAGGATCATCACCACACTATCGAACTTTATTTTGGTACCTTTTGAAAATGTACATAATGAAGTATGGCATGTATAGGCTATAGGTGTTAAGTTATGTTTTGGATATGTATATATAGTTATGTGTTATGACTTGATAATAAATGTGACTATGGAATGAATTTAGTGCATGTTAAGTGATCCAAAAGTTGATATGTTTTTTATGTGAGATTAGTATTTTGAATTGGTATGCTTGAGTTGGTTTTGTATATAGAAATGAATGATGTTGATATAGGTTAAATGGTGATTAATTTGGTATGTTTTAACTAACTTTGGGACATGAATTGGTGCTTGTTTGATACCTTTAGGTATGACCCAAAATGGGTGGCAATTTGGCCTTGCAAATGGCCTATAATTGCCCACACGGTTAAGCACACGGGCATGTTTCCTGACTATGTTATTCACTATACCAATTCAAAGTAAGTCAGACTTGTAAATAGTTGAGCACACGGGCGTGTGACAGGCCTTGTGATTCTAGTCAGTTTTGCACACGGGCTGAGACATGGTCTAAGGTAAGACTGTGAGAGGCACACGCGGCACAAGGCCTAGCCACATGGGCGTGTGCCCTATTTTAAGAGAAAATATTCTAATTTTTGTAAAGTTTTTGTATGAGATCGGTTTGATCCCGAACCCTCTCTAAAGCATGTTAAGGTCTCGTAGACCTTTTAAAGGGATAAAATGAATGTGAATAATGATGATTTGTTGATTCATAATTTATGTTTATAAAATATTTGTGAAATGTTCCGATATGTCTTGTAATGCCTCTTAACCTTAATCCGGAGACGGACACAGGTTAGGGGTGTTACAATTTGTTGGTATGAAAGCTACGATTTAGTCGATTTTAAGACTAATGTAGCATGTGAAAGTATAGCTATACATGCCATATATACAAAATATGATAGTGTTATGAACCCTGACATATAAAATGTGTTGTTCCTATAGTAAATGGATCCAGAATGAGCCGTAGCTGATGATGTTGAAAGTATTGTACCTGCTCTCGCTCAAGGGACAACGTCGTCTGATTCTAGACTGGTTACTAGTGGTCAGGAAGGAGAGGCTAAACAAGCATTCTTCCAAATGATGAATGAGTGGTTCACTTAGTATATTAGAGCAAATCCGGCTATTCCTCAACCTTCGGCCACACCTAACCCCCCTTAGACTCCTGTTGTACCTTCGGTTATGAATTTGAATCTATTGAATAATCCTGCGATCCAAAAATCCTTAAATATGAGGTTGAGGAGTTTAGGGCCACTAATGATGATGATGCTGAGAGAGCTGAGTTTTGGCTCGAGAATACTATTCAAGTATTTGATGAAATGTCGTATACCCCGAGGAATGTGTGAAATGTGACGTTTCTTTATTGAGAGATATAGCTTATAAATGGTGGAAAACTTTGATTTTCGTTATTCCAAAAGAATGAATTACCTGAGATTTCTTTCAATCCAAATTCAGGAAGAAATATATTAGTCAGAGATTCATTGATCAAAAGAGAAAGAGTTTCTTGAATTGAAACAGATGTCTGTTACATAATACGAGCAAGGATTTGTGAGACTGAGTCAGTATGCACGAGAATGTGTCTCAACTGAGGCAATAATATGTAAAAGGTTCAAAGATGGTTTGAATGAAGATATCCATTTGTTAGTCAGAATCCTAGAAATAAAAGAATTCATTGTGCTTGTTAACCGAGCGTGTAAAGCTGAAGAACTTGGGAAAGAGAAAAGAAAAGCTGAGTCAGAAGCTAGAGATGTGAGAAAGAGATCTTCAAGTAAATCATTTTGGTCTGCATCAAATAAATTTTGAGATGAGTATAGCCTTTCAAAGGCTAATGTGGGACATTCGAGCAAAGATCGTGCTAGATCAAATTCGAGCATTAGAGCACCAGCTACTTCGATAGCTAGTGTTGGAAATGTTAGATCTGAGTGACCGAGTGTAGACATTGTGGTAAAAGACATCCGGGCAATTGTAGATTGAATGATCAAACTTGCTTTAAATGTGGATCATTAGATCACTTTATTTGAGACTATCCTGAGTCTGTTGAGCAAGAGATTGTACAGAATCTGAAATTGAATAATGCTTCAGCTAGGGGTAGACAACCCAGAAAAATGGGAAATGTGAGTGGTAGCCAGAAAGCTACAAAAGATACAGTTGCGACATCTAAGGCGAGAGCACCTGCCAAAGCTTATGCTATTTGAGCTTGTGAGGAAGCTTCATCTCTAGACATCATTACCTAGACTTTTTCTCTTTATGATACCTCTGTGATTGCATTGATAGATCCAGGGTCTACTCATTCGTATATATGCATGAATTTAGTATCCAATATGACTTTTTCTATGGAGTCTACTAAATTCGTAATTAAAGTATCGAACCCCTTAGGCAAGTGTGTTATGGTTGACAAAGTGTGCAAGAATTATCCGTTGATGTTTCGAGATATCTATTTCCCGACTGATCTGATGTTATTACCCTTTGATGAGTTTGATATAATTCTGGGTATGGATTGGCTAACATTTCATGATGCTGTTGTGAATTGTAAATGGAAGACTATTGATTTGAGATGTAAGAATGATGAGATAATTCAAATCAAATCTAATGATTTGAATGGGTTACCAGCTGTTATATCAGTGATGAAAGCTCAAAGTTATGTGAAAAAGGGTTATGAATCCTATTTTGCCTATGTGATTGATTTGAAAGTGACTGAAAAGAAAGTTGAATCTATGCCTGTGGTTTGTGAATTCCATAATGTGTTTCTTGATGAATTACTGGGATTACCTCTAATACGAGAAATTGAGTTTGGCATTGAGTTAGTGCCGGGGACGACCCCTATCTCAATAGCTCCGTACAGAATGGCTCCGACAGAATTGAAAGAATTGAAGTCTCAATTGCAAGAATTGATAGACAGAGGTTTCGCACGACCGAGTATTTCACCTTAGGGTGGTCCTATTTTTCTTTGTGAAAAGGAAAGATGGTACGATGAGAATGTGTATTGATTATCGTCAGTTAAACAAAGTGATATTAAGAATAAATATCCTCTGCCCAGAATCGATGATTTGTTTGATCAGTTAAAATAAGCTTCTGTGTTTTCAAAGATAGATTTGAGATTGAGATATTATCAGTTGCGAGTAAAAGATTCATACATTCGAAAACTACCTTCCGAACGAGGTACGGGCACTATGAGTTTTTAGTTATGCCTTTTGTACTAACAAATGCTCCTACTATTTTTATGGATTTGATGACTAAAGTTTTCAGACCATATTTAGATCGATTTGTTGTTGTATTCATTGGCGACATTTTGATTTATTTTCATGAAAAAATTGAGCATGCCGAACATTTGAAAATTATGCTACAAACTCTGCGTGATAAGCAATTGTATGCAAAGTTTAGTAAATGTGAATTCTGGTTGCGTGAAGTTGGCTTTTTGGGTCATATTGTGTCGGCATCCAGTATACAAGTTGATCCAAGCAAGATTTTAGCTATTTTAGAGTGAAAGCCTCTAAAATATGTGTCTGAAGTCTGTAGTTTTTTTAGACTTACTGTTTATTACCGACAATTCATAAAAGGCTTTTCGATGATTCAACCGTTGACAAGATTGCTTCAGAAAGATGTGAAATTCGAATGGTCAAAAAAGTACCAGAAAAGCTTTGATCAGTTGAAAGCTCTTTTGACTGAAGCTCTAGTGTTAGTACAGCCAGAATCTGGTAAAGAATTTGTGATATATAGTTTTGCTTCGTTAAATGGTTTGGGATGTGTTTTGATGCAGGAAGGCAAAGTTATAGCTTATGCCTCGAGACAATTGAAACCGCATGAAAAGAATTATCTGACACACGACCTTGACTTAGTTGCAATTGTGTTTGCTTTAAAAATTTGGCATCACTATCTTTTCGGTGAAAAATGTTATGTATTTTCAGATCATAAAAGTTTGAAATATTTGTTGACTCAGAAAGATTTGAATTTGCGTCAGAAAAGATGGTTAGAATTATTAAAAGACTATGACCTAGTTATAGATTATCATCCAGGAAAAGCAAACGTTGCTGCTGATGCTTTGAGTCAAAAATCACTGCTTGTGCTAAGTGCGATGAATGCTCATTTAGATCTGTCTGATGATGGTTCGATTTTGGCTGAATTAAAAGCGAACCGTTATTCTTACTGCAAATTTGTGATGCTCAAAAAGTTGATAATGAAAAGTTAGTGAAACGAGGCCAGTGTGATTTGAACCTTGATTCTGAATTTTAAGTTGATGTTGATAATTGTCTGAGATTTTGAGATCGAATTTGTGTTCCGAGAAATCTAGAGTTGATTCAGTTAATTTTGAAAGAAGCACATAGCAGTCGCTTATCTGTTCATCCAGGAAGTACAAAGATGTATAATGATTTGAAACAACTTTACTGGTGGCCTAGAATGAAAAGAGATATCTCTAATTTTGTTTCTAAATGTTTGATCTGTCAGCAAGTTAAAGCTGAACATTAGGTGCCATCTGGTTTGTTACAACTGATTATGATTCCCGAGTGGAAATGGGATAATGTGACGATGGATTTTGTTTCAGGTTTTCCTTTAACTCAAAAGAAGAAAGATGCAATCTGGGTTAAAGTTGATAGATTGACAAAATTAGCTCATTTTATTTCGGTGAAAATGGATTATTCACTTGATAAGTTAGCTGAATTATATATTAGTGATATTGAGAGATTGCATGGGGTGCCACTATCTATTGTGTCTGACAGAGATCCGAGGTTTACTTCCGATTTTGGAAGAAACTACAAGAGGCTTTAGGTACGCAATTGTATTTCAATACTGCTTTTCATTCATTGACGGATAGTCAATCTGAACGGATTATTCAGATACTTGAGGATATGTTGAGATGTTGCATTCTTGAGTTTGAAGGTACGCGGGAAGAGTATTTGCCATTGATTGAATTCGTGTATAATAATAGTTTTCAATCGAGCATTAAAATGGCACTGTGCGAAGCCTTATATGGACGTAAATGCTGAACACCGTTATATTGGTCAGAGCTCAATGAGAATAAGATTCATGGGGTTGACTTGATAAAAGAGACCGAGCAGAAAGTGAAAGTAATTCATGATAGTTTGAAAGCGTCTGATCGACATAAATCATATGTAGACTTGAAATGAAAAGATTTTGAGTTTGAGATAGGAGATAAAGTGTTTTTAAAAGTGTCTCTGTGGAAGAAAATACTTCGATTTGGCAATAAGGGAAAATTGAGTCCGAGATTCATTGGGCTATATGAGAAAATGAGCGTATTGGACCTGTTGCATACAGACTGTTACTATCATCTAAGTTAGAAAAGATTCATAATGCGTTTCATGTATCGATGGTTCGACGATACAAATCTGACCTATTGCACGTGATTGCCCCTACTGAAGTTGAGATTCAGTCTAATCTATCATATAGCGAAGAACTGATCCGTATCTTGGCTCGCGAGGTTAAAGAATTAAGAAATAAGAAAATTCTATTAGTAAAAGTAATGTGGCATCAACACGGTGCTAAAGAGGCTACTTGGGAGCCCGAAGATGTTATGAGATAGCAATATCTAAATCTATTCAACGGTAAGATTTTTGGGGACGAAAATCCCTAAGAGGGGAGAACTATAACAGTCCGGTTTAGACCCTAGTCAAAATAGTGGTTTCAAGACCACAAAATTGATTCTAAAAAATATTTTAATATTATTTTTGAGTTTATCGTAAGTGAAGTGGTATGTGTGAAATTTTTGTGATTTAATTTGATTGTTTGTGTGCTTAATTTGCAAAAAGGACTTAATCGCAGAAAATGTGAAAGTTGTGTTCTACTTGATGAAGTGCTGAATTGACATGGCTTCTTAAATGAGAAGTCCTTATTATGAAAATAGACCATGGATAGTGGGAATGGACATATATGACCATCTGTCATATGTTATTATATGTTTTTATTAAAGGTTAATTACGTAAATTGATTAATAAGTTATAATAAATAAAACAAAACAATAAACCATGCATTATGTTCATCATCTTTGCTAAAAATAAGAAAAGAAAAAGGGGTTTTAAAGCTTTTGAACATTCGACCTTGGTTTTGCTTGATTGAGGTATGTAATTTATTCAGTTTTTGATAATTTCTACATTTTTGTGATCTTTGCTTTGTGTTCGCTTAAGCCCATGCCTTAATTCATGAAATTTATGATGATTTTGAGTTATGCCATTGTTGATGTTATGAGCTTTGTGATGTTAAATGGTGAAATATGAAAGCTTGATGTTAGATAAACATGTTTTGTATTGGGATTTTTGATAAATTTACTTATTGTGGACTAAATTGAGAAAGGTATAAAATGAGAGGTTAAAATGTGAAATAAATGAAAGATATGGGCTTATATGGACTAATGGAATATTTGGCCAAGCATGTGTATAAAAAATTATGTGTATTTTGTGATTTTATGAAATAGGGACTAAAACGTCAAAATGTAAAAATATGAGGGCTAATTTGCAAAATTCCATAAATATGTGTATATGGATTGAATTGAATGATTTGGTGAATGAATAAGTTAAATTTGAATGTGTATAGATCAAGAACCAAAGAAAACAAAATTAGATCAGGGGAAATTGAAAATTGTTGAATAGTCGTTCATTTCCGTACGAGGTAAGTCAATATACAAATATATGTGTATAAATTGAATTATTATTGATTATATGAGAATGAATTAAGTTATATGGCCAGTTGAGTTGAATATGAGAAATTCAGAAAAGTTCTAAAAATATGACGACGTCTGAAAAGTCCCGTACGAACCGTAGGAAGTAGTTAGGATATGTATGTCATGACATAGGAATCTGATAGGTGTTATCGTGTAAGACCACATCTAGGAAGTTGACATCGATTTTAGATTTACGTGTAAAACCATTTCTGAGACATCGACATCATATATGATTTCGTGTAAGACCCTTTCTAGGACAGTGGCATCGATATTGATTATATGTAAGACCATGTCTGGGACATTGGCATTGTAGGAGCTTTTCGAGTTATCCGAGTATCCTTATTGATTTCGAACGGTTCAACGGGCATTCCGAGATATGATTGAATATGTGAATATGTATCCGTTTCAGGTACGTATGAAATATATATGGAATTTGGTTATGGAAGATAAATATGAATATGTTCATTTGTTATGTGAGCTACATGAAATAGTGATATGTTTTTGAGCAAGTGGTTGGGAACAATTGAACAAGATGAGAAATATGAGTTTGCTATTGTGATTGCCATAATTTATATGAAAGAAATAGTTTGAAATTCTTTATGTGATAAGTTTATTTTTTATGGCTTACTAAGCTTTTATAAGCTTACTTTGTGTGTGTTTCAATTGTTTTATAGATTATTGAAGCTACTGGAAGCTCGGGATCGTCAAGGATCATCACCACACTATTGAACTTTATTTTGGTACCTTTTGAAAATGTACATAATGAAGTATGGCATGTATAGGCTAGAAGTGTTGTTAAGTTTTTGGTATGTATATATAGTTACGTGTTATGACTTGATAATGAATGTGACTATGGAATGAATTTAGTGTATGTTAAGTGATGTAAAGTTGATATGTTTTTTGTGCGAGATTAGTATTTTGAATTGTATGCTTGATTTTTATAGAAATGAATGATGTTGATATGGGTTAAATGGTGAATAATTTGGTATGTTTTAGCTAACTTTGGGACATGAATTGATGCTTGTTTGATGCTTGTAGGTATGAACCAAAACGGGTGGCAATTTGGTGTAACATCCTGGGATTAGGGGCTTTACATTTTTATGGTTGCTGTGTGTTTGGCATGTTTTGTTTGTTAATTTGGTCTGTTTTGGGGTCCCGAGAAGGCTCAGGGCTAAGTTTGAGCCTTGGTGAAAATTTTATTTTTAGGATCTTTAGGTGGGAGGTAGCTGAGGCAGGCCTTAAGGGTAAATACTTGTGCTTGTTGACACAAGAAGTGGTGTGGTAAAGTGGCAAGGAGACGCCACTCAGGATACAGGGAAGTGGCGTCATAAGGGAGCAGCTGTAGGGAAG
Source organism: Gossypium rotundifolium (assembly GCA_025506655.1). Classification (NCBI taxonomy): domain Eukaryota; kingdom Viridiplantae; phylum Streptophyta; class Magnoliopsida; order Malvales; family Malvaceae; genus Gossypium; species Gossypium rotundifolium. The sequence continues at coordinate 60,498,906 of CP106723.1, read as the reverse complement.
AGGTTTGAACCTCATAAGCCTCACTTTAGAGCTTTATTTTTGGCACTTGGATGGGAAGAAGGTGGATTTGGCAGGGACTCTCCAAGATGGTTGGTTGAATGGGTCAAAGGAGTTTGAATGGATGGACATGAGGAGCTTAGGGAGGTTGAAATGGTCAAACAAATTTGAATGGGTGATGGGGAGCATTTGGTGGAGAAAATCAAGGAGGAGGGTTGGTGGTTGTGTGTTGGCCGAATATTGGAGAGTGGGGAGGGAGAGTTACGGCATTTGGTGTGGGTTGACAAAACTGAGAGCTCTTAGTGAGGGTGTGCCGAATTTGTGAGCTTTTGTTTCATTTTGGTGTTTCTTAGCCTTTGTGTGCCAAAATTCCCCAAGATCATCTAAGGGCTCTTCTCTTTTCTTTGGAGTTTTTCAACTCTTTTTCTCATCTTTTCCCTCTGGACTACAAACCTCCCATTCATGCACTTCTTTTCTTGAGGGTTATCAAACCACCTTTCGCCGAATATTCCCTTGCCATCCACCCTTCACATTTCTTTTGCTATCTTCTTTACAAGCCTAATCCCTTGAAGTCACCTCCCTTGCCGAATCTCTTTACCCTTCTTTGCTCTTCTCTTAAACACCATAACCAAACCTAGTTCAACTCTCATCCCCTCTTTTGTCAAGCCAAAACCCCTTTTCCCTTCTACTTCTTCTCCTTCCAACCGAAATCTACTTTTCATCCCTTTCTCTTTGCATATTCATTTCTACACCTTTCACCATAGCTGAACCATCTTGTGTGGCAATCGGTATCTCTACTTAAGGTAAGGTTCTTCCTTCTATTTTCCTTTGCTCATGCTCTACATTCCTTCTTTTTAAGGTAAGGTTGAATTTATTCTTGAAGACAACTAAACCCATTTCTCTCGTTTCATGCCTGTTAGTTCAACATTGCAAAGCAAGTTGCTAGGAATCTGTTCCCAAGAAGTCTTTTCAATCGATCCTGTCGTTTAAGGTAAGGGGAGTTTCTGTTGCCTATTTATTTTCTTTCTTTCAGTTTATATGGCCAAAGCCGAATGGCTAGTTGGCTTGGCATTCATATTTCGGTTAATCCCCTCTTACTCTTATTCTTTTCTCGTTTGGGATGCTTACTCCAGAGAACTCCTTTAGCCAAGTGTTCGTAGTCCAAAGCCGAAGAGTTGTTGTTTGTCGAATCGAATCACTCTATTCGGGTCCTTGAGGTAAGGGGTCATCTTGTGATTTCTTGATTATTCATTCCTTGGAATTCTGATATGCTTTAACCAAATCCCGTTATTAGTCAATCTACGCCTCCTTGTGTACTGATCAAAGATTCTCTATGGATGCAAGTGTAAGTCAAACCAAGGAGGGGAGTGTGTCCGTAATCCCTACCCCTAAGTTTAAGAGGCGTGCTATGTCGACAGTTCGGGATTTTTCGCCGGGTTGTGGTAGAGAGCCAACGTATGCCTGGGATAGGCAAATAGCTATCGTTCCTGCTAGTGTAAGCGTCGACGTAGAAAGCTTACTGTTACGTGTTATCAAGTGTGTATTACTCGCACACTTCTTGTTGTTGTGTTATTGATTGTATTGGCTAAAAGTCGGATTAACTAATTTGATAGTCGAGATAATTTGATAGTCGAGATACCCTTGCGGGTAAGGTTAGAAACACTAGGTAAGTTCTTCTATGATGATATTTCTGATTATATGCCTGTATGTAATAACTAACTCTTACACATTGGGAGCATGTTGCATTCATATTTAGCATGATGAAATGAGCATGGGCTCGGGATTGGATGAAAGGGGAAGTGTGAATTAAGTGACTATGGTCACAATGATCTAAGAACCATAGTGGTTGAAACCACGTATATACTTTAGTGACGTGTCTCGATGGTTTAAGACCACAGTTGGTTGCCCCCACGTAAGCATAAATTTATTAGAGACCATCACGATGGTCTGAGACCACAGTGGGTTGGCCCCACGATTATATATGTATTTCTATGACTTTGTCACGAGTGACTATTGTCACGAGTGGTCAGGAACCATGGTGGTCAAGAACCACAGTGGCATAATGCCACGGGTGTTTGGATGGATAGTGTGATTGGGTTGGGTTGCATAGCATACAAGTGACATATGCCATGTTGAGTGGGCTAAGGCCCAAAGTGCACCTGAGGCTTAAGGCCTAGTTTGCGTGATACGGAGATTTACATACTGAGTCTCAATGATTCACCCCTCTGCTAAATGTTGGAGGTAATCAGTAGATCACAGGTTTGGAGCCGGGGCGGACTCGAGGTGGCCATACGTTACTATTGCTTTTGTAAACTTCATACTTTAATTTGAACTTACTTTTAATTTGGGATTTTATTTTGTAATAAGGCTGCTTTAACTTTATTTCGGGGTTTGGATTAAATGCTAATTTTATATATGTTATGAACTACTAAAAAATAAGGTTTTCTTAAAAACGTAAGTAAAGGTTTTCCAAAATATCAACGTATGGATTAGAAGCATGAAATAATTTAACATGGGGTTTCCTTAATACTACAAATACTACTTTCAAAAAAAAAAAAACATGAATCTCAACATTGATCTCAATTGTCCCTTATAAATATTCCAAGACCGGTTTTTACAGTAAACTCATTTTCAACTCTAAGTTTTTCTGATATAAAGTTGGTAGAATATTCTCTACAAAATTTTAAATAGCCCTTAACATGGATTCACCAAACAAAACGTTTTCCCAAGTTAAGATGTTTTGCCTAAATTTTCGAAACTACCCTTTTTGTAACAATCCAGAATTGGTCGTAGCGTTTTGACCGGGTTTGGGGTGTTACAATTTTGGTATTAGAGCCTAGGTTTCAAAAACTCTATTGTGGGTACGGGGTTCAAAAATGTTTTCAAAGGTTGGTTTAGAAAATGGTTTGGAAATATATATGTTTTTTGGAAGCATGGCACCCGAGTCTACGGCACCAAATCTGTACGGTAAGTCTTCTGATTATTGGTTGTTTTACATGAAGTAGTTGTAATGTGCTATGATTTCTTGTACTAAAAATGCAACTCTAGCGACTGAAACCTTAGGTATGCATGAATTGGTGAGAATTACTCATAATGCTATTCTCATAAAACTGCTCGGTAATAAACAGTGGAAGAAAATACTAATTCATAAAACTTTTAATCAGATTAAGTTGAATCGATAATCATGAGTGCTAGAAGACGTGGACGCGGTATGCGTGGCCATGGTAGAGGCTAGGGAGTTGGGGCTAAGCCTTCGAAATCTGGGCATGGGCCGGAAGGTGAGGTGCCAGCATCACCAGTTACAAAAGCGGAGTTATAGGACCAAACTGGTGGAGATGATGCAGTGTCGCAGGTTATGTTGTGAGTTTTGAGTGAGTTGCTGGAACGAGCACGGGATCAGCAGCTCAAAAATTTGTGTCGTAGCGACTCCGAGCTAACGGGGCTGAGGTGTTTAGGGGCGTTTCTGGTGTAGCTCCCAATGTAGCTGAGTACTGGCTAGAAGCGATTGAGCGCATCATGGATGATCTTGACTGTACGGTGGAAGAGAAATTAAAAAGAGTGGTGTCTCTTATTCGAGATGAGGATTATCAATGGTGGCTCACGGTAAGAGATGGTACGGCAATAGACCGCATTACCTGGGACTTCTTTAAGTCTGCGTCCCAGAAGAAATATATTGGGTTGAGCTATGTGGACGCTCAGCAGAAGGCATTCCTTAACTTGGTTCAGAGGAGTAAGTTAGTGGCCGAGTATGAGGCAGAATTTCTATGTCTAGGTCGCTATGCCCGGGGTATTGTGTCAACGGATCATGAGCGTTGTGTCTGATTTGAGGATGGTCTGAGGGATGAGTTGTGAGTAGTGATAGCTCCGCAATGGGAAAAGGAGTTCGCTGTTTTGGTGGAGAAGGCTAAGATAGCCGAAGAGGAAAAGCGATCTGAAAGGCAGAACCAGGATAGCGATAAGGGTAGGAACAAAAGAAGTTTTGGAGTGTTAGGTTTTGCTAGGAATTTCCAGAAGAGGCCTAGGTTGGATGGGTCGGGTCGAGCTACGAGGCCTGTTATGGTTGGGCGGCCAAGCAATGTGCTACATGTGGGAAGTTTCACTTGGGGGAGTGCTTGGCAAAAAGTAATGGATGTTTCAGGTGTGGATCAGTGGATCATCGGATAAGAGACTGTCCGCAAGAGCCAAACAGAACATGGCCAGTAGGCCAGAATTATGCCCAGCCTGGTAGAGGTGGTCAGCAACCATAGAGAGGTCGTGGTCCGGCTAGAAGAGGAAATGGTTTTGGTCGTGGATGTGGAGCACCAGGCAGAGGTGCTGGGAACACAGATGCAAGACAGCCTGGTTGGTCTTTGCAGCTAGACGTCGAGAGGAGGGTGATGCACCGGATGTCGGTACATTCCTTATTTTTGGTTTACCCTCTGCACTGGATTAATATTGGATATACGCATTCCTATGTTGCTAGTACTATGTCGAAAACTCTGAACATAGACTCTGAGATTGCTCCTAGGGAGATAATTGTACTTAGCCTTTTAAGACAATCTGTAGTGGTGAACAAACTCTTTAGGAGTGTGCCTCTAGATGTACAAGGGATGGTTTTCCCAGCTGATTTGACAGAACTGCCATTCGGTGAGTTCGATTTGATCTTAGGCATGGACTAGTTAGTGAAGTATCGAGCAAACTTGGATTGTGCTTCCAAGCGCATGGTGCTAAGGACTCCTGAGGATAATGAGGTGTTAGTGATAGGTGAAAGGAGGAACTACTTGTCTAATATAGTGTCTAGTTTAAAGGCTGAAAAGATGGTGCGAAAAGGGTGTGAAGCGTTCTTAGCTATCATCAGTGCTTTGGAGGCCAAGGAGTTGACTGTAAAGGATGTTATAATAGTGATGGAGTTTTTGGACGTCTTTCCGGAAAAGTTTCAAGATTACCTCTAGATCGCGAGGTAGAATTCAGTATTGATCTTCTTCCAAGAACAGCGCCAGTGTCTATTGCTCCGTATAGAATGGCGTCGAAAGAGTTGGTAAAACTTAAAGCCCAGATTCAGGAACTGTTGGATTGGGGTTTTATTCGACCTAGTGTGTCACCTTGGGTTGCGCCAGTGTTGTTTGTTAAGAAGAATGATGGGTCGATGCGGATGTGTATTGACTATAGGCAACTGAACAAGCTAACGATTAAGAACATGTATCCATTGCCTAGGATAGATGATCTATTCGATCAGTTACGAGGCACTTCGGTCTTTTCAAAGATAGATTTGAGGTCAGGCTATCATCAACTTAAGGTCAAGGAGGCAGATATTCATAAGACCACTTTTCAAACTCGTTATGGTCACTACGAGTTCTTAGTGATGCCATTTGAGTTGACGAATGCACCAGCTGTGTTTATGGATATGATGAACTAGGTATTCAAACCCTATCCGGATCGATTTTTTGTGGTGTTCATATAGATATCTTGGTTTATTCGAGTATGGAAGAGAAACATGATTCGCATCTTTGGGTGGTTCTGCAGATTTTGAGAGAAAAGCAGCTATATGCCAAATTCAGCAAGTGTGAATTTTGGTCAAGGGAAGTTACCTTTTTGGGACATGTTGTGTCTGCTGAGGGAATTAGGGTTGATCCCCGAAAAAATTGAAGCCACATTGGACTGGAAATCGCCCAAGTCTATGGTAGAAATTGAAAGTTTTCTTGGGTTGGCTGGGTATTACAGAAGGTTTGTTGAAGGATTCTTGTTAATAGCTGCACTATTAACTAAGTTGTTACGGAAAGGGGTACTGTTCGTTTGGTCAGATAAGCAACAGGAAAGTTTTGAGAAGTTAAAGAGGATCTTGACATAGGCTCCAGTGTTGATTCAACCTGAGGCTGGGAAGGAGTTTGTCATCTACTATGATGCGTCGCACACGGGGTTAGGATGTGTGTTGATGCAAGAGGGGAAGGTGGTAGCATATGCGTCTCGGCAGTTGAGACTGTACAAAGTGAATTATCCCACACATGACCTGGAGTTAGCTGCAATAGTGTTTGCTCTGAAGATCTAGAGACACTATCTATATGGGGAGAAGTCCATTATTTATACAGACCACAAGAGCCTGAAGTATCTCCTTACCCAAAAGGAGTTGAATTTAAGCCAGCAGAGATGGATTGAGTTGTTGATGGATTACGACTGTTTGATTAAGTACCACCTGGGTAAAGTTAATATAGTGGCAGATGTGTTGAGCCGTAAGGTAATATCAGACTTGAGGTAATGTTTTCTCATCTCAGCTTGTATGATGATGCATGTTTGCTAGCTGAACTTCAAGTGAAGCCTTCTTGGGTCAGTCAGATAAAAGAGAAGCAGTTATAAGATGAATCGTTAAGTCCTAAATTTTAGCTTGTGGCAAGATGTAAGATAGCAGATTTTAGTATGAACAGTGTTGGGGTATTGTGCTTTCAGGATAAGGTTTGTATACCGAAGGATTCCGAGTTGAGGCAGAAGATTCTACAGGAAGCGCATAGTAGTCTATACGCTATGCATCCTAGTGGGAGTAAGATGTATCGGGATCTGCGAGAACAGTTTTGGTGGCCAGGTCTGAAGCAGGAAATTACTGAGTTTGTGGGTAAATGCTTGGCGTGTCAGCAGGTGAAGGTGGAACACTAGTTGCCTTCGGAGTTGCTACAGCCAGTGAAGATTCCACTTTGGAATTGGGAGCGGATAACAATGGACTTTGTAAGTAGGCTACTCCTCACGCCCATGAAGAAAGATTCGGTGTGGGTGATTGTCGATCGGTTGATGAAGTCCGCTCACTTCATACCAGTTCGTTTTGACTACTCTCTTCAAAAGTTAGCCAAGTTGTATGTAGCAGAGGTTGTGAGGTTGCATGGGGTACCTGTGTCTATCATATCCAATAGAGACCTTAGGTTTATGTCTCGGTTCTGGAAGGCGTTGCATTAGGCACTGGGTACAAGACTGGATTCCAATACAGTCAGTCTGAGAGGGTAATTCAGATTCTAGAAGACATGTTGAGAGGCTGTGTTTCGATTTCACGAGGTAGTTGGGAGGAGCTCTTACCGTTGGTAGAATTTGCATATAACAATACCTATTAATCCAGTATTCAGATGGCACCCTATGAAACATTGTATGGTCAGAAGTGTCGCACTCCTATTTGTTGGATAGAGTTGGGGGAACGATAGTTATTGGGTCCAAAATTGGTTTCAAAAATAGAGGAAATGGTTAAATTAATTCAGGCTCGGTTGAAGGAAGATTCTGATAGGCAAAAATCCCATGCGAATCTGAAGTGAAAGGATATAGAGTTCTCTATAGGTGATCAGGTTTTTCTAAAAGTTTCACTGTGGAAGAAAGTCTTAAGGTTTGGACGGAAGGGCAAGCTGAGCCCCAGGTTCATCGAGCCTTATCGGGTGTTGAAATGTGTGGAACCAGTAGCTTATCAGCTCGAGTTACCTCGAAATTGGGACAGATACATGATGTATTCCATGTCTCAATGTTAAGGCTCTACCGTTTGGATCCATCTCACATAGTACTAGTGGAGGAAATTGAAGTGAGACCTGGTTTATAGTTTGAGGAAGAACCAATTCAAATCTTAGACCGAGATGTTAAAGTATTGTGAAGGAAGATGGTTCTATTGGTTAAAGTGTTATGGCAGAATCACGGTTCAGAAGAATCCACATGGGAGCCGGAGGATATGATGCGACAACAATACCCTCACCTCTTTTGATTAGGTAAATTTTGGGGCCAAAATTTTTTTAAGAGGGTAGAACTGTAAGGGGCTTTGCATTTTTATGGTTGATGTGTGTTTGGCATGTTTTGTTTGTTGATTTGGTGTGTTTGGAGGTCCTAGGAAGGCTTGGGGCTAAGTTTGAGCCTTAGTGAAAATTTTGCTTTTAGACTCTTTAGGGGGAGCTAGCTGAGGCAGCCTTAAGGATAAATACTTGTGCTTGTTGACACAAGAAGTGGTGTGGTAAAGTGGCAAGGAGACGCCACTTAGGATGTAGGGAAGTGGCGTCATAAGGGACCAGCTGTAGGGAAGAGGTTCGAACCCCATAAGCCTCACTTTGGAGCTTTATTTTTGGCACTTGGATGGGAAGAAGGTGGATTCAGCAGGGACTCTCCAAGGTGGTTGGTTGAATGGGTCAAAGGAGTTTGAATGGATGGACATGAGGAGTTGGGGAGGTTGAAATGGTCAAACAAATTCGAATAGGTGATGGGGAGCATTTGGTGGAGAAAATCAAGGAGGAGGGTTGGTGGTTGTGTGTTGGCCGAATATTGGAGAGTAGGGAGGGAGAGTTGTGGCATTTGGTGTAGGTTGACAAAACTGAGAGCTCTTAGTGAGGGTGTGCCGAATTTGTGTGCTTTTGTTTTGTTTTGGTGTTGCTTTGCCTTTGTGTGCCGAAATTCCTCAAGATCATCTAAGGGCTCTTCTCTTTTCTTTGGTGTTTTTCAACTCTTTTTCTCATCTTTTTCCTCTAGATTACAAACCTCCCAATCATGCATTTCTTTTCTTGAGGGTTATCAAACCACCTTTCGCCAAATATCCCCTTGCCATCCACCCTTCACATTTCTTTTGCTATCTTCTTTACAAGCTGAATCCCTTGAAGTCATCTCCCTTGTCGGATCTCTTTCCCTTTCTTTGCTCTTCTCTTAAACACCATAACCGAACCTAGTTCAACTCTCATCCCCTCTCTTGTCAAGCCGAAACCCCTTTTCTCCTCTACTCCTTCTCCTTCCAACCGAAATCTACTTCTCATCCCTTTCTCTTTGCATATTCATTTCAACACCTTTCACCGTAGCTGAACCATCTTGTGTGGCAATCGGTATCTCTACTTAAGGTAAGGTTCTTCCTTCTATTTTCCTTTGGTAATGCTATACATTCCTTCTTTTTAAGGTAAGGTTGAATCTATTCTTGAAGACAACTAAATCCGTTTCTCTCATTTCGTGCCTATTAACCCAACATCGCAAAGCAATGTGCTAGAAATCTGTTCCCAGAAAGTCTTTTCAATCGATCGTTTAAGGTAAGCGGAGTTTCTGTTGCCTATTTATTTTTTTTCTTTTGGTTTATGTGGCCAAAGTCGAATGGCTAGTTGGCTTGGCATTCATATTTCGGTTAACCCCCTCTTACTATTCTTCTTTTCTCGTTTGGGACGCTTACTCAGAGAACTCCTTTAGCCGAGTGTTCGTAGTCCAAAGCCGAAGAGTTTTTTTTTTTTTGTTGAATCAAATCACTCTATTCGGGTCCTTAAGGTAAGGGGTCATCTTGTGATTTCTTAATTATTCATTCCTTGCAATTGTGATATGCTTTAACCAAATCCCGCTATTAGTCAATCTACGCCTCCTTGTGTACTGATCAAAGATTCTCCATGGATGCAAGTGTAAGTCAAACCAATGAGGGGAGTGTGTCCGTAATCCCTACCCCTAAGATTAAGAGGCGTGTTGTGTTGGTAGTTCGGGATTTTTCGCGGGGCTGTGGTAGAGAGCCAACATCTACATGGGATAGGCAAATAGCTGCCATTCCTGCTAGTGAAAGTGTCGACGTAGAAAGCTTACTGTTACATGTTATCAGGTGTGAATTACTCAAACATTTCTTGTTGTTGTGTTACTAATTGTATTGGCTGAAAGCCGAATTAACTAATTTGATAATCGAGACACCATTGCGGGTAAGGTTGGAGACACTGGGTAAGTTCTTCTATGATGATATTTCTGATTATATGCCTGTATGTAATAATTAACTCTTATACATTGAGAGCATGTTGCATTCATATTTAGCATGATGAAATGAGCATGGGCTCGGGATTGGATGAAAGGGGAAGTATGAATTAAGTGACTATGGTCACGGTGGTCTAAGAACCATAGTGGTTGAAACCACGTATATACTTCAGTGACTTGTCTCGGTGGTTTAAGACCACAGTGGGTTGGCCCTATTTAAGCATAAATTTATCAGAGACCGTCATGGTAGTTTAAGACCACAGTGGGTTGGCCCCACGATTATATATGTATTTCAATGACTTTGTCACGAGTGACTATTGTCATGAGTTGTCAAGAACCACAGTGGCATAATGCCACGGGTGTTTGGACGGATAGTGAGATTGGGCTAGGCTGCATAGCATACAAGTGACATATGCCATATTGAGTGGGCTAAGGCCCAAAGTGAATCTGAGGCTTAAGGCCTAGTTTGCGTGATATGAAGATTTACACACTGAGTCTCGATGACTCACCCCTCTACTAAATGTTGTAGGTAATCAGGAGATCACGGGTTTGAAGCCGGGGCAGACTCGAGGTGGCCATGCGTTACTATTGCTTTCGTAAACTTCGTACTTTAATTTGAACTTACTTTTAATTTGGGATTTTATTTTGTAATAAAGCCCTTTAACTTGTAATAAGGCCACTTTAATTTTAACAAAATTTTATTTAGCCCTTAACATGGATTCACCAAACAAAACGTTTTCCCAAATTATGATGTTTTCCCTAAATTTTCAAAACTACCCTTCCTATAACAATCCAGATTTGGTCGTAGCATTTTGACCGGGTTTGGGGTGTTACATTTGGCCTTGCAAATGGCCTATAATTGCCCAAACGGTTAAGCACACGGACGTGCGTCCTAAATGTGTTCTTCACTGTCCAATTCAAAGTAAGTCAGACTTGCACACATTTGAGCTGCATGTGACAGGTCGTGTGATTCAATTTAGTGTTGTACACGGGCCAGACACACGGGAGTGTGACAGGCCGTGTGATTCTACTCAGTTTTGCTCACGGGCTGGTCTAAGGCACGGCCGTGTGAGGCACACGGCCTAGCCACATGGGCGTGTGCCCTGTTTTAAGAGAAAATATTCTAATTTTCGTAAAGTTTATGTATGAGATCGGTTTGGTCCCGAACACTCTCTAAAGCATGTTTAAGGTCTTGTAGACATTCTAAAGAGATAAAGTGAATGTGAATAATGATGATTTGTTGATTCATAATTTATGTTTGTGAAATATTTGTGAAATGTTTCGATAGGTCTTGTAATGCCTCTTAACCTTAATCTGGCGATGGACATGGGTTAGGGGTGTTACAACATTTTTATCCAATTATCAATTAACTTGTTTCCATGCCAAAACATAACATAATTGCTACATAATCACCACACCATATTAGATTAATGTCATATCTAGTTCAAAACCTTTCCAAAGCATACCATATCTTGACTATGTTGAGGTCAATTCATCATATATCACTTTGGCCATTCAAACATGTTTTAACACATTATTAAATTAACACATATCAACAAGGAACCAAATGTACCAAGGCTACATCACCAAAAAGTCATATAAAGAATTTTAATCCTGGATTAGGTACTGATTTTAAAGTATTTAAATGTGTTAGGTGCCAAATTAAATGCCCCAAACAAATAGTGAAGCTAAAAGACGTTGCGCATACAATTCACATCAAATTAGTGTCAGAAATCTAACTAATTTGGATTTGATTATCCTAGCCGAATACAAACAATTACAAATGCTATTATTCAGTATGATTACAAATTGTGAATAAGCTTACCTAGATCATATAGGGCTTTTTGGCTTGTAACGTTCTGAGGCTTAGGACATGTATGAATTTCAAGAATAGTAAGCATCAAATATTTTCAAGCACAAAAATAGTTTGGTACATCATATTGTCACCTATTTTCCCCTTAGTAACCCTTTCTCACTCACTGTCTTATTTCTCCTTTTCTCACCTTCCTTTTATCTCCTAATAAGAAATCTCAGCATCATAGTAGCTACGAATAGCTTAAGAGTTTTTATACAATAATGACCGAATTTTTTATAGCCCGTAATCCCCGCCAGAATCGGGCACGAGGCATTATCGTACAACACTATTTGATTGCCACTTAGGCTCAACGTGACCACTCTACTTGAGTCTCTACAACAACTTCATTTTCGACTTACGAGACCTCACTCGTAACTATGAGGGCTCTTGAGACTATATCGAAAACTCCTACGATCCATAAAATTTCTTTCTCAACTAAACAAGGAGTACACGCCCGTGTGTAGTCTCACAGGACCATGTGTCCAAACCGTTCCTAAAAACCCCATCATTCTGCCAAAGTCCCACGGCTAGGGCACACGCCCATTTGGAATAAGACACGCCCGTGTACCCTCAAGACATGCCCGTGTCTTCCACCCGTGGTTGACACTGACTAATTTTACACGGCCTGGACATGCCCGTGTGGTTAGTCCGTGGTCTATCCTGACTTAAAGTGCTAACATACAGGGGACACATGGCCAGGTTGCACGCCTGTGGGCTGACCGTGTGTCACACATGGCCTAGACACACGCCCGTGTGCCTACCCATGTGGGTGAGAGCGAGACTGTTTGCCAAGTTCTTTACATTCCCCTAGCTCATACCACATAACTTTATTCATCATACTAATAAACAATTCATGATTTCAAAATAAAATCCCATAAGTAACTCATAATTTCATAAATGATAAGGTGAGCCATCAACCTTGGCAATTTACAAAGTAATTGTCTTAGTAAGAGCCAATACATCTTTTGCCAAAATAGCAAAATAATCTAACTAGTCTAGTCCCTATACATGCCAAACACAAAATCACTAAGTCTAAATATACCGAGGTGAGCAGATAGTGTGGGCGGACTCCTAGTTATCGATGTATCCCGACTCGACTCTTTAGCTCTATAAAACAAGGGAAAGAAAGGGGAGTAAGCTTTAAGCTTAGTAAGTTTGCATGTAAACAATATAACATTTTCACATGTAATCAACAATTTCATAGCTTAATATACTAAGCAAGAAATAATCTACATTCATGATCATGCTTACTCACTTATTCCATTCCCACATTTCAACCATATCACAAGCATACCATATACATTCATTAACAAGTTCCCCTGCACTTAGCATCACAAGGTCACATAATACAATTCATCACTATATCTAACTCCATAACTTAAGTCGAATTACTCGGTGGTTTCGCACTTAGCCCACCATCGACCTTCATTAGGGTGGTATCGCACATAGCCCACCAAAAGATTAGTTAAGGTGGTATCGCACATAGCCCACTAAAAGATTAGTTATGGTGGTAACGCACATAGCCCACCAAATGGTAAATAGACGATGGTATCGCACATAGCCCATCGTAATTAAACAATAAGGTGGTATCGCACTTAGCCCACCATCAAGCGTTGTCTTTACACATTTATATGATTATTCCATCATTCATACAATAATCATTCAATCCACTAGAATCAAATATGTTCTCAATCATGCCATACACGAATTAGCAACATAATGTTTACAAAAATATGAATTGTTTACACATAAACTTACCTCAGTGCAAAACGTGTTAATTAGCAATTTACTCGATCACCTTGCCTTTCCCACGGTCAAGGTTGATTTCGTGCTCTTCTTGATCTATGACAATGAAATTCATTCATTTAAATCATTCTATGTTCATAATACATCAAATTCTACACTTGGGCAAAACTGACCATTTTGCCCTTGTACATTGGCAAAATTACAATTTTGCCCCTAGGCTCGTAATTTATTTTTAACACATTTTCTCAATAAACCAGCTTAGCTGAACATTTATTTCTCTAACAACTACTCAAAATTCCAACTATTTCATGCATTTATGACACAAATTAAATCTTTACATTCAAGTCCTATTTAGGTGTTTCCATGCTAACACCTTTCACAAAATTGTTTCTCACCTCCCTAACATTCATTTTCTTCCATGAAAACTCAGCTAACAACATAACTACTCTAATGACAAGTCCCTAAACTTTCAACCATATTGCAAATTGGTCCCCTCATTAGCTAGCTTAAGCTTTGGGGACTCCAAAAACATAAAAATCACCAAGAAAGACCTCTAAAATCACTTACTTGTAGGGAGATAACTTGGCTGAAATTTTAAAGCATTCAAAACCCCTTTAAGCTTGAAAATTTTTGGTGGAAGTGAAGAATGAATAGTGAAAGATGATATCTTTCCTCTTTAGCATTTTTTATTTGTTCACCCTTTAACACCTAATGTCACCAAAATTGACTAAAATTAATGCTCTTGTCCCCCTAGCTTCCTATGGCCAGCCAACACCCTCAATATGTCCTAATTTCACTTTAAAATCCTCCAAATTACATTCTATAGCTATTAGGTACCCCTACCTTATAAAATATAACTTTTGCATCTTATGTAATTTAGTCCTTCTTCACAATTAAACATGCTATTGCTAGAATTAAAGCACCAAAATTTCCATATAGCCATATATTAATACCATAATACATAAAATAATACTAAAATAATTTTCCACAACATCAGTTTAGTGGTCTTGAGACCACTATTCTGACTAGCCCCAAAATTGGGTTCTTACAACTCTCCCCCTTTAGGGATTTTCGCCCTCGAAAATCTTACCGATAAAGAGGTTTGGATATTGCTCTCTAATGGTATCTTCCAGTTCCCATGTAGTCTCTTCTACACCATGTCTTTTTTATAACACTTTTACTAAGGCTATGTATTTATTCCTCAACTGTTTCACTTCTCGAGCTAAGATTTTAATTTGATCTTCCTCATATGCCATATCCGGTCGTATCTCAATTTCTGTTGGAAATCACATGCGAAGGACCAGAGCGATAACGCCTCAACATCGACACATGGAACACATTGTGACTTTTCTCTAACTCCACTGGTAAAGCTAATTGATATGCTACTGGCCCAATCCTTTTGGTAATCTCATACGGCCCTATGAATCTCGGACTCAATTTACCCTTTCGACCAAATCTCAATATTGTCTTCCACGATGACACTTTCAGAAATACTTTGTCACCCACTTGAAACTCAATTTCTTTTCTTTTCAAGTCTGCGTACAAATTTTGTCGGTCCGAAATAGTCTTTAGACTATCCCGGATCACTTTCACTTTCTCCTCAGTCTCTCTAACTAAATCAACACCATGAATTTGCTTCTCACTCAGCTCGGTCCAATATAAGGGAGTCCGACACTTACGACCATATAAGGCTTCATACGGTGCCATCTGTATGCTCGACAGATAACTATTGTTGTAAGTGAATTTGACCAAGGGTAGGTATCTTTCCAACTACCTTTGAATTCTAACACACAGCATCGGAGCATATCCTCAAGAACTTGGATCACTCTCTCAAATTGGCCATCAGTCTGAGGATGGAATGCAGTACTAAAGTTCAATCTTGTACCCAAGGCCTCCTACAACTTCTTCCAAAACCTCAAAGTAAATCTCGGGTCTCTATCCAAGATAATAGGTACAGGCACTCCATGTAACCTTACTGCCTCCGCAATATACAACTCAGCTAACCTTTCTAGCGAATAATCAATACGCATCGGTATAAAGTGAGTCGACTTCGTTAATCTATCAACGATAACCCACATAGCATCTTTCTTTTTTGAAGTCATAGGCAACCCCATCACGAAGTCCATGGTGACCGATCCCACTTCCACTCGGGAACCATCACTGGTTGAAGTAATCCCAAAGGCACTTGATGTTTAGCTTTCACTTGTTGACAAATTAGACATTTTGTTACATACTCCGAGATATCTTTTTCGTTCCCAGCCACCAATAAAATTTCCTCAGATCATTGTACATTTTTGTACTACCAGGGTGTACTGATAAATAACTACTATGTGCCTCTTTTAAAATTTCTCGGATCAACTCTTCGTCTCTGGGTACACAAATTCTATCATGGAACATTGAGCAACCATTCAAACTTACCCGAATTTCAGAACCAGCTCCTGATTCACACTTAGCTCTTTTAGCTAGTATCTCATTATCATTCCTTTGAGCTTCAAATATTTATTGAACGAATAATGGACTAGCTTTCAACTTAGCTAGAATAGCACCACCATCAGACAATGACAAACTCGTGCTCATGGCTCTCAAAGCATACAAGGATTTTCTACTTAAAGCATCTGTAACTACATTCATTTTCCCTGGGTGGTAATCGATCACTAGCTCATAGTCCTTCAATAATTCAAGCCATCGTTGTTGCCATAAATTTAACTCCTTTTGATTCATCAAGTACCTCAAACTCTTATGATCCGTGAAGATTCAGCACTTCTCACCGTATAAATAATATCGCTAAATCTTCAACACGAAAAAAATCGCGGCCAACACCAAATCATGAGTCGGGTAATTCTTCTCATGTTGTTTGAGCTATCCCGAGGCGTAAGTGACTACCTTACCCTCTTGCATCAACACACAATCGAGACCATTTAACGATGCGTCACTGTAGACCACAAACTCTTTTCCGACTCAGGTTGTACCAAAACTGGTGCCTCTGTCAACAACGTTTTCAATCTCTCGAAACTCTGTTGGCATTTTTCAGTCCATTCAAACATAACATCCTTGGGCAATAGTTTTGTCATCAAAGTAAAAATAATAGAGAATCTTTCACGAATCGCCTATAGTATCCTAATAAACCCAAAAAGCTTCTGACTTTCGACACGTTCCTCGGTGATTTCCACTCCACAATAGTGAGACCTTTCCCGGATCAACTTTAATACCCTCACCCGACACAATGTGTCCTAAGAATCCAACCTCTCGAAGCCAAAACTCGCTCTTACAAAATTTAGCATATAACTGCTTGTCTCTCAAAATTTGTAAGACAATCCTCAGATGCTCCGCATGATCAATCTTATCTTGGGACTAAACCAATATGTCATCAATAAAAACAACCACGAACTTGTCCAAATACGGTCGGAAGACACGATTCATTAAGTCCATAAAAATCGTAGGAGTAGTCGTTAAATCGAACGGCATGACCAAAAACTCATAATGGCCATACCTCTTCCGAAATGACATTTTCAGAATATCTTGCTCCTTAACCCTCAACTGGTAATAACCGGATCTTAGGTCAATCTTGGAGAACACCGTTGATCCCTTCAGTTGATCAAATAGATCATCTATCCTCGGTAAAGGATACTTGTTCTTCACAGTTACTTTGTTGAGCTGTCTATAGTCTATGCACGATGTCATCGACCCATCTTTCTTCTTTACAAAGAGTACTGGGGCACCCCACGGTGAATAGCTAGGTCTTGCAAAACCCCTATCTGTCAACTCTTGCAGCTGAACCTTCAGTTCTTTCAACTCCAACGGCACCATCCTATACGGGGTGATAGAAATAGGTGCCATTCTCGGAACTAACTCAATTCCAAATTCGACCTCCCTAATTGGAGGTAATCCAAGTGACTCTTCCAAGAATACATCCGGATACTCATATACAACTGGCACTGTTTCAATCATTGCCTTCAACTCTTGAGTGTTTAGTACAAAAGTAAGATATGACTTGCATCCTTTTCTCAAATATTTCTCAGCCACCAAGGAAGAGATCATCATTGGTAAATTATCTGACTCACCTGATTCAACCTGAATAACATCTTCACTTTCACATTTCAATTCAATGAATTTACTACCACAATTCACTAAAACACTATGGGTATTCAACCAATACATACCAAGAATCAAATCAAAATCATCAAACGGCAACAACATAAGGTTTGACGAAAAATAATGACCCCTAATTTTCAAGGGACAGTTTCTACACACCTTGTCCACTAACACATGTTTTCCTAACGGGTTGGACACCTTTACCACAAATTTAGGAGACTCAGTAGTCATATTCAAACTAAATACCAATCTCATACAAATATAAGAATGGGTCGACCCCAGGTCAATCAAAGCAATAACAAATGTGTCATGAAGAGAAAAGGTACCCGTTATTACATCTGGCGATGATGCCTCTTCTCGAGTGCGAATAGCATAGGTCCTTGCTGGCGTCCAGCCCTCTGACCTCACAGTAGGGTCTCGTGATACACCTCTACCACTAGTCCCACCTTCCAATTTCTTTTATGGCCTACCTCTAGAGGATACATTGCTTGATCTCACCTCTTGCTTTTTCTCTTTATCATCTCTTTCAGGGCAGTTTCGGATGAAATGGTCAGGGGAACCACATTTGTAACAATTTTGATTGTTTCCCCAACACTCCCCAGTGTGATGTCTGCCACAACTTGGGAATTCTGGTTTGGACTTTGGTTTGCCCACACTTGCCATCGAGGTGGCCTGAACTCTTGAACCGAGTAATTGTTGCCTTGCTCCCTTTGCGAATACCCGACTGATGCAGTCACCTGAGGGTTCACTTCCTTGGACCTCTTAGATTGACCTTGATAAGATTTACTCATTGGACTTTTTCTCGCGTCCTGGGCATCACTCACGACCTTCCTCTTTTCCTTAATTCTTCGTCCTTATTGGCCCTATCCACCAACACCACAAACTCCTTTAGCTCTAAAATCCCGACTAAAAGTCTGATATCTTCATTCAACCCATCTTCAAATCTCTTGCATAAGATAGCTTCCAGTGGACACACATTCTTGTGGGAGCTTCGACGCGATAGTTGAGGCCATCATGAGTGTTCTTGTGGGTTTAGGCTATTGAGGCCATGATGATTGTGTAGTAAATATTGGACTGGACTATGTGAATCTCATATCTGTGGCTAGATTTGGGCTAAATGGGCCACACGAGCGTATGGGCCCATTTGGGCCTAGAATGGGCCCTAGGCCCATTCGCATCATTATCTCTATTTAGAATGCCTTGGTTTACAAAATTACTGAAATAGCCTTGGTTTACAAAATTACTGATATACCCTTGGTTTACAAAATTACCAAAATACCCCGATTTGTGAAATTACCAAAATACCCTTGATTTGTAAAATTACCAAAATACCCTCAATTTGTAAAATTATTGAATACCTCCAGTTTTCAAAATTACCAAAATACCCCCAATTTACAAAATTATCGAAATACCTCTGGTTTGTGAAACTACCAAAATACCCCCGATTTGTAAAATTATCGAAATACCCTCAGTTTATGAAATTACCAAAATACTCCCAGTTTGCAAAATTATCGAAATACCCTAAGTTTATAAAATTACTGAAATACCCCTAATTTATGAAATTACTAAAATACCCCTAGTTTGCAAAATTACCAAAATACCCCTGGTTTACGAAATTACTAAAATACCCCCGATTTACAAAATTATCGAAATACTCCTAGTTTATGAAATTATCGAAATACCCTTGATTTGTGAAATTATCGAAATACCCCTAGTTTGCAAAATTACTGAAATACCCCAATTTGGGAAATTACGAAATACCCTCGATTTGTGAAATTACCAAAGTACCCCTAATTTGCAAAATTACCGAAATACCATCAGTTTGGAATGTAACACCCCATTATTCGAGACCGAATCTAGGTCTGGATACGAGACATTACTATGCTTGAACTCAGTTAAACATGTACTTATGGCTATAAAATTCGTTCCAACTTAAAAATTTCACTTTCTTAGTCAACACATACATTACAAGGGCCTACGAGGCCTTAAACTCGTGTCTGAAAACTTTTAGAACTAAATCAAATAATTCATTTTTGAAGCAGGGTTCACACGTCGTGTGACTTGAAACACGCCCGTGTACCCTTAAGCACACCCATGCCCTCAAACCGTGGGAAGCTACTGACTATTTCTGCAAGACTTAGACACACCCGTGTCTTCCAACCGTGGGAGGCTACTGACTAATTTCACACGGCCATGACACACCCGTGGGCTTAGACCGTGTGCTAATCCTTGATATCTTGACTAAATCAAGATGGTGCAGGCACACGCCATGTCCAACCCGTGTGTATAACACGGTCTATACACACGGCCGTGGAATTTACCCGTGGCTTATTCTAATTAATAATACTAAGGTGCAGGGTTAACATGGCCTTGACACACGCCCGTGTGTCCAACCGTGTGGGCACTTGTAGGCTATTTACCAAGCTGTTAGCCACCCTGAACTGAAGATCATATCCATACACAATTCAACGATGCGATAACAACCCAATTTTTATGAATAATACTACATGCCTCATTGATCTCAATAAACATACATACTTGGTCAAATTTGGCCAATCACTTAGCCATATACAAAAGGATAATAAACTTGATAGCCTTTACAAAGGCCCTTCTAAAAACATGTCCACAAAATGAATGTTTCCTATACATGCCATACTTAGTAAAGTAACTTGGCTATACCAAAATAAGAGTTGATAGTGTGCTACGAGCTTCGACTCTGATGATGCACAAATTAGCTTGGCGGGACTACATAGAAAGAAACAATCAAATAAGCATTTAGCTTAGTAAGTTTGCATGTAAAACACATGTCAATAAGCTTTTCTTAATAAAAACCATTTAGCATAACAATAGTATCGTAATTTCAACTCTAAAGCTTACTTACTCATACTTGGTTCTTACATGTCTCATTATGCTCACTATACTCATTTTTATAAAGTAAACATGACACTTGTGTCACTTGATCACATTGATCAGCATACTTAAACAATAATCATTATGATCTCTAATTCTTCATTCATAACATGAGTAATATTTAATTCATTTTGATGCTACCTTTGCTTTCTTAGCCCTCTTGTTACATCATTATTAACCTTACTTGTTTGCCCGATGAACTTCTATGAATACCCGAGGATACTAGATCTCTTCCCACTTAACATGCCACCAAAGCCATATCTTAGGCATGGTTTACATGGAATTTCTCATCTTGGTTTCAAGGCCATGTCTTGACATGGACTTACACGAAGTCTTGCCCTTGATAACTTCATCAATGCCAAGCTTGCCTTGGACTTACATGATATCTTGATCAATGCCAAGCTTGCCTTGGACTTATATGATATCGTGTGTGGTATATTGGGTATATTAGGGAATTCATATTCAATCGGGGCTTGCACATGTCTAATCTCTTTATTCACAAAAACGATAGGCATTACAAAATAGCAATGTATATTATACTAAGCAATTCAATGATAGTAATCATAAAGCTTAGAAATCATACAAACTTACCTCAATATGCAAAATGTAGGGAGATGTGCAATTTAGTCCTCGACTTTGTTCTTACCTTAGTTTTGATCGGGGCTTCATTTTTCTTGATCTATAATCATGAAATTCATTCATTTAGATTTCCTATGATTACAATACAATAAATTCTTCACTTGGGCAAAACGACCATTTTGCCATTGTACATTGGCAAAATTATGATTTTTCCCCTAAGCCCGTAAATTATTATTCAATACATTTCTTCAATAATTAAGTCTAGTTGAACCTTTATTCCTCCTACAACAACCCACAAATCTAGCTATTTCATGCATTTATTACCAAACTATAACATTTACTTCTTAGCCTCGTTTAGGTGTTTTCACAACAACACCTTTCACAAAAGTTGTTTCACATCTCCCCAACATTTATTTTCTTCCATAAAAACTCAGTTAACAACATAAATACTCTCATGGCAAGTCCTTTTTTCTTTCAACCATATCACAAATTAGTCCCCTTATTAGCTAGATTAAGCTTTGGGGACTCCAAAAACACAAAAATCACCAATTAAAACCACCTAAATCACTTACTTGAATGAGAGTTGAGTGGTTGAAAGTTTGAAGCTCCAAGAGCTCTATTTCCTCTTCAATTTTTGGTGGAAAGAGATGAGTGAATAGTGAAATATGATAACATCTTTTATTTCTTTTATTTTATTCATGCTATCACCTAATTTCCACCAAATTGACTATCATTTAATACTCTTGTCCCCCTATTTTGCTTGTATGGCCAGCCAACTCATGAAAGATGGCCTAATTTCATTCTAAAATCCTTCTAATTACAATCTATGGCTATTTGGTACCCCTACCTTAAAAATATAACTTTTGCATCTCATGCGATTTAGTTTTTTTTTCTCATTTGGTCATGCTATTAGTAAAATTAAGGCACCAAAATTTCTATATAATCATATAGTGACACCACAACATATAAAATAGTACTAAAATAATTCTCTTCAACCTCGAATTAGTGGTCCCAAGACCACTGTTCTGACTAGCCCCAAATTCGGGCTGTTACAACTCTCCCCCTTAGTGATTTTTCATCCTCGAAAATCTTACTAGTAAAAAGGTTTGGATATTGGTTTCTCATACTCTCTTCTCGTTCCCATGTAGCTTCTTCTATTCCGTGCATTTGCCACAAAACTTTCACTAAGGCAATACTTTTATTTCTCAGTTGCTTGACTTCCCAAGCCAAGATCTTGACTGGTTCTTCACCATAAGTCATGTTAGGGCGGATCTCTATTTCTGCTGGAGTAATTATATGTGAAGGATCTAATCTGTAGCATCGTAACATTAACACGTGAAAAACATGACTGAATACCTATGTATATGTAAGGCTATCTTTTATCATGCTATGTAGACTATACTGAATACATACACGATATTATGATATGACATGACATGATTGCATGATGCATTGCATGGGGATGGTTTTTATTGATTTGAGGGAGTGTACTGAAAGACTTCTAGCCTAAATTACTGGCAGCCAAGCTGCATATCACTGTATAGTTTCGCATTCGGTACTCTCTAGAGTGTAGAAATGGGTGGGTTGATTATATCCCCACATGGAGTGTAGGGTTGGACAAAGATAGAGTGTAGAGGCTGGATAAGTAGGACTTGTATACTGTTTAAATCTATTATTGCACTGATCATTGATACTATAATGGGCAGGGCCTAAACACATGACTGTTCTACACTGAGATGGGTTAAAGCCCAAACTGATATTGACGCTGATACTGAAAAAGGCTTAGGCCCAGATTGTGTTTGCTTTCTATCTATTTGCTTATATAGGATTACATACTGAGTTTTCAAAAGCTCACCCTTCTATTTTAACTATACAGGTAATCCCTAGACATAGACGGATCGTTGCAACGGAGGACTCAACGGTGGCCACTCGTGTTATCTAATTTGATTTAGTATTGTATGATTTTGATTTAATTTTTAGGGTATTTTACTGTAACAATGGTCTCTCTGGATTTTTATTTTAATTTTGGATTCTGGTCGTTTTGATTTATAACTACTAGTAGTAGGATAAGACGCGAGTTTTTAAAAAGATAATTTTTTAGCAAAAATACCTCGAATATACAACCTATTCAAAAGCTTCCGCAATAAATGATGTTTTAAAAATTAATAACGTTGTAAAAGTGAATAACTTTTTGATAATGACTCACGTATTGAAAATGAATGGCACGTCTTGTAATCATCATAAAATAAAACAAAAAGGTTAAATAGAAAGGGGTTTTCATCGATATCACAGCTAGATTCGGCCATAATGTCTAAGCCAAGTTTGGGGTGTTACATTTAGTGGTATCAGAGATAGGTTGCAAAACTCGGCTGTGGATTGGGTTTTTAAACTTGAATTTCCAAAGAACTATTTTCAAATGGTTTGAAGTGTTTTGAAATATTTTACTGAATGTGTGGCACATCGAGTCTCCGACGCCGATCCTGTAAGTTCTCTATAAAAATTGCATTATGATTGTGATTGAAATTGTTATATGTTCTAAATTGAAATTGCTATAGGTAGTATATCCTACGACTACTATAGATATACTGTACTGAAAGCACTTAAGATAGTGTATATTGAAACGGTAGCAAAACTTTTAGGCACTACGATTTATGAAAATGGATACTAAATTACTATACTGGCTTGCATAAAACTTTGATTAATAAGTACTAAAACTATAAACTGTTAATATAGATAATACAGAATTAGACAAGAGCACTAGAGGTACTCACGGACGGGAAACAAGAGGCTGTGGTAGAGGAGGCGCTCAAGCTGGGTCCTCGTTATCTGGCCATATACCTAATTTAGAAACCAGTGAGACACCAGCTCACCTGTGACTGAGACTGGGTCTCATGATCAAACGACTGGGGACAACGCACTATCCCAAGCCATGTTAAGAATTCTATAGAGGGTTGCTAGGACCAATACTGGTACTGGGGGCTGAGGGTTAGTTACGGAACGACTCCGGTCTAATGGAGCTAAGATTTTTAGGGGTATTGCTGGAGTTTCCCCTAACGTGGCTGAGTACCAAATAGATGCCACGAAGAGAATTATGGACGACCTAGACTGCACCCCCGAGCAAAAATTAAAGGGTGTTGTATCATTGCTACGACATGAAGCATATCAGTGGTGGCTCACTGTAAATGAGGGCACTCAGCCTAAACGATTAACCTGGGAATTATTCTAATCTACCTTCCTTAAAAAGTACGTGGGTTCTAGTTATGTGGATGCCCGGAGGAGAGAGTTTTTAAGTCTGACTCAGGGGGACAGATTAGTGGCCGAATATGAGGCCGAGTTCTTAAGGCTAAGCTGCTATGCGAGTGGTATGATGGCGATCGAGTACAAGCGATGTGTTTCCTTCGAGGATGGCCTTAGAGATAGCTTAAGAGTTGTAATAGCTCCACAGAGGGAGCGAGACTTTGTTGCACTAATGGATAAGGCGAAGATCACCGAAGAGGTTAAGCGCACTAAGTGCCAGAACCATGAGAAAGAGAAAAGGGGAACATGAGGGATTTAGAGCCCTTGAGTTCCATTCAGAGGACTAAGAAAAAGGTCAGAGTGGATGGGCCGGTCAGATTTGGGGCCCCTATGGTTGCTACTGGTGAACAGCCATGTACCGATTATGGGAGATGCCATCAATGCGAGTGCTGGAAAAGAACTGGGGCATGTTTGATGTGAGGTTCATTAGAGCACCGTATCAGAGAGTGTCCACGGAATCTTGATCAGATGCAAGCTCCTGGTTTAGGTACTGCTTAGTCACTAGGGGTGTTCAGCAGCCACTGAGATGCCACGATCAGGCTCGAGGTGGTAATGGGTTTGGCCATGGGTAGAGAGCACTGGGTAGAGGTGCAATTTAGACTAAGGCAATGCAGCTAACTCTGGTATATGCTGCATGTCACCGGAAGGAGGGAGATATTCCAGATGTCATCACAGGTACATTCTTAATTTTTAATGTACCTTATACTGCACTAATAGATATAGGATTCATTCATTCCTATGTTGTCTGCTCTATTACTGAAAACTTGGGGATTCTAGTTGAGAGTGCTCTGAGTGATATTACGGTATTAAGTCCATTGGGGCGATTCGTCTGGGTTAATAAGTTATTTAGAGACATCCCTTTAGAGGTACAATGAGTTTTTTTTTACCGATCTAATAGAACTCCTTTTGGAGAATTTGATCTGATACTGGGTATGGATTGGCTAGTTAAGCACTGAGTAAACTTGAATTGTGCCACTAAATGTGTGGTTTTGAGAACGAAGGAGGACAACAAAGTAGTTGTAATGGGGGAACATCAAAATTACTTGTTGAATGTGATTTCTGCATTGAAGGCCAAAAAGTTGGTTCGTAAGGGATGTGAGGCGTATCTGGCCTACATCAGTGTTTCAGATTCTGGGGATTTTTCTGTTAGAGAAATCAAAATGGTTAAAGACTTTTCGGACGTCTTCCCTAAAGAGCTCCCTTGGTTACTTCCAAACCGTAAAGTTGAGTTTGGGATTGAGCTCCTTCCTTGTACAGCTCCGGTGTCCATCACCCCTTATAGAATGGCACCAAAGAAGCTTATAGAGCTTAAAGCACAAATCCAAGAGTTACTGGATCGTGGGTTCATCCGCCCTAGTGTGTCTCCATGGGGAGCACCAGTTCTATTCATAAAAAAGAAGGATGGATCCATGCGTATGTGCATTAATTATCGACAACTGAACAAGTTGATCATCAACAATAAGTACCCCCTACCGATAATAGACGACCTATTTGATCAGTTCCGAGAAGCTTTGATTTTCTATAAAATTGACCTTTGATCTAGGTACTATCAGTTGAGAGTTAAGGAGGCTAATGTACACAAGACTGTGTTTAGGACTCGTTATGGGTATTATGAGTTCTTAGTAATGCCGTTTGTATTGATGAATGCACCAGCAGCCTTTATAGATTTGATGAACCTAGTGTTCCAGCCCTATCTGGATCAGTTCATGGTAGTCTTCATTGAGGACATTCTAGTGTATTCAAAAACTAATGATGAACATGATGAACATCTCCGAGTGGTATTGCAAATTTTAAGGGAGAAGCAACTGTACGCCAAGCTCAGTAAGTGTGAGTTTTGGTTAAAAGAAGTAACATTTCTGGGCCATGTGGTATCTGCTGAGGGGATTAGGGTTGGTCCTCGAAAGATTGAAGCTATCTTGGCTGTAATAGAGATTCGTAGTTTTCTGGGAATGGCTAGATACTATTGACAATTTGTAGAGAGATTTTATGTTATTGCAGCACCCTTGACTAAGCTACTACGTAAGGTTGTTCCATTTAAATGGACTGATTCACAGCAAAAGAGCTTTGAGAAGCTCAAGACCGTATTGACTGAAGCCCCTGTTCTGATACAACCAGTGCTTGGAAAAGAGTTTATTGTGTACAGTGATGCATCACATGTCGATTTAAGATGTGTGTTGATACAAGAGGGTAAGGTGGTTACGTACGCGTCTCGATAGCCTAAGACTCATGAGGAAAATTATTCGACACATGACTTGGAGTTGGCCACAGTGGTTTTCGTATTAAAAATCTGGAAACATTACTTTTATGGTGAAAAGTGTATCATTTACACTGATCACAAGAGTCTTAAATATCTCCTCACTCAGAAGGAGCTAAACCTTAGGCAGCGTAGATGGATTGAGCTGCTAAAACATTACGACTATATGATTGAATACCATCCTGGTAAGGCCAATGTGGTGGCCGACGCACTGAGCCAAAGGGCTGTGATTGATTTGAGAACGATGATTGTTCATCTCAGTTTATTTGATGATGGTAGTTTGTTTGCTGAACTCTAGGTTAAACCGATATGGATCGAGTAGATTAATGGTAAACAGTTAGAGGATGAGTCACTGGGTTTCGATTCCAGCAGATTGAGAGTGGTAACACTTCAAACTTTGGATTGAATAGCGAAGGGTTGTCTATTTTTGTGGGAGAGTCTGTGTACCGAATGATGCCGAGTTGAGGTAGTCTATACTGCTAGAGGCGCATAATAGCCCTTATGCTATGCATCCTGGCAGGAATAAGATGTACTAAGACCTTCGTGAGTTGTACTGGTGGCTAGGTCTTAAGCGAGAGGTTACTAATTTTGTAAGTATATGTTTGACATGCCAACAGGTTAAAGCTGAGCATCAGCTACCCTCGGGATTACTACAGCCAGTTAAGATCCTACTCTGGAAGTGGGAGAGAGTGACTATGGACTTTTTTATGGGTTTCCCTTAATGCCCACTAAGAAGGATTCTGTATGGGTCATCATGGATCGATTGACCAAGTGCACCTATTTCATACCAGTTCGTACTGACTACCCTCTGCAGAAGTTGGCTAAACTGTATGTGCCTGAAATAGTGAGACTACATAGAGTATCGGTTTCGATAATATCTGATAGGGATCCTCGTTTTGCGTCTCGATTCTGGAAGAAGCTACATGAATCTCTAGGTATAAGGTTGGACTTCAGTACTGAGTTCCATCATCAAACAGATGGTAGTAAGAGAGGGTGATTCAGATACTGGAGGATATGTTGAGAAGCTGTGTAATTGATTTTTGAGGCAGTTGGGAGGAGTTTTTACCAGTGTCTGAGTTCGCTTACAATAATAGCTACCAGTCTAGCATACATATGACACCTTACGAGGCCCTATATGGTCGTAAGTGTCGTATTCCCATGTGTTGGACTGAGTTGGGCAAGCGACGTGTTCTAGACCCTGAACTGGTTTCTAATATTGAGGATAAGGTCAGGTTGATTCGGGATCAACTTAAGAAGGCATCTGGTAGACAAAAGTTGTATGCATCTGAGGCATCAAGAGTTAGAGTATTTTATGGGGGACTTCGTGTTTTTCAAGGTCTCACCATGGAAAAAGATACTAAGATTTGGTTGTAAGGGCAAGTTAAGCCCAAGATTCATTGGACCTTATTGCATACTGACGCGTTTGGGACCAGTTGCCTACCAGTTGGAGCTACCTCCGGAGTTGGAGCAGATTCATGATGTATTCCATGTCTCCATGCTAAGGCACTACCGCTCTGATCCCACACATATTGTTCCAGTTAAGGAGATTGAGGTTAGGCCAAATCTGACCTTCGAGGAGGAGCTAGTCTAGATATTGGACCGCGATGTAAAGTTTTGAGAAGAAAGCCCATCCCACTGGTTAAAGTTCTTTAGCATAATCATAGTTCTGAGAAGGCCACATGGGAGCTCGAGGATGCTATGCGACAGTAAATTCGTATCTGTTCTGAACAGGAAAAAGTTTGAGGTCAAAATTTTCTTTTAGTGTGTAGAGTTGTAACGCCCCAAAAACCCCTTACATATTTATTTTCGTATGTTTGTGAAACTGTATGTCTGCTTTCGTGGCTAAGTATTCTGGAAAGTGTCTAAGAGGTCTAAAGTTCAAGCCTGAGTTGGGAAAAAATTTGTTTTTATTGAATAAACCCCTATCTTTAGACAGTAGGCTATATAAATGTTGGTAAAACATGTCAGAATGGGCATGCTAGTCTAGTGGGTAAGTGGAGTGTTAATGTTGCAAGGGGTCTGGAGTTTGAATCTCTGCGCGATCAAAGGGATTTATTTTTTTACTTGTGTCGCGTAAGAGTTTGAGGTATAGTGGAATACTAAGTTGTTTAGGGATAGGGATATAGTAGCCGATTTTAAGAAGGAAAAGGATGGATTAGATTTTGTTTATTGTTATTTTTTTTAAAAAAAAATTTGGTTTCTATACCTTCCCAAAATTATTTTGAAGCTAGTTTTTCTTTTCCCGAAAGGTTGCAGTTTTTTTTAAATTTTACTTTTTCCCTTTAGGCTGAATATTGCTGTGAGGTTGCTACTAACTTATTTTCTCCTCTCCAATCTTATTTTTTTATCTGATCTCTTGGTTTCGCTGATTCCCTCCATCCCCTTGTGCTGCTGATTTTTCTGTTTCCTAATCCTCTTCTTATTGACGTGAATAGTCACCTTTGTGTAGTTCTTGTATTATTGGTAAGTTTATTAAATATGATGTAATGTGGTTATGGATTTTGTAATCAATCAACTGTGTCTTTAATGAAGGTTAAGAGTAGGAGCGTTCAACTATCATTGGAGTGTTGTGGTTCCGCTACTACTCGTTTGATAGGTAAGATGGTTGTAATTTGATGTAATTTAGGGAAAAGCTTGTCTTCTTTCTTGGTTGGGGTATAAATCATTGTCATGTTGGTGGTTTTTTTCAGAGTGGTCAGTGGCAAATATTATGAGAGGTGATCTATCTCGTGGACTCATAATTGGGGGGAGAGTTGTTCAATTTTGGAAGGTAAATAACAATTGGATTGAATGATTTACTATTAATGCTTTAGCTCGAACTAACTGTGATTTAAATTGACTGTGGGGTTTGGTTGTGGATCATAGGTGTTGGTGGTTTCAGAAGCGGTTTTAAGTTACAAAGAACCAGGTGTGTAAACACAATAGCAATTATGGAAATCGGCAAAAGTCAGAATAAGTGAATGTATGCACTACACGGACGTGTGGTCGCCGGTGTGACTAAACATGGGTGTGTGATCGACGAGGCCGGCCATGTGACATTTCATGGGCTGGGCCAAAATGGGTCATGTAGGCCCCACAGGCGTGTGGAAATTGTTGGGCCAGGTCGTGCATTTCACATGGTCAAGGCCATTATGGGTCGTGTGGGCCACCCTGGTGTGTCGGCCCACATGGGCTAGCGACATGGGCTCATGGGCCCATTTTATCTTTTTCACTGCTAAGGTTGCACGAGTCGCATGAGTCGACTATGGACCTACTGTTGGGTGATAAGCTTACTTAGACCTCTAATTGACTAAATGATTGTTATTCCCCTGTGTGATATAGTTATACCTATGTACATGTAAGGCTATCTTTTATCATGCTATGTAGATTATACTGAATACATACACAATACTATGATATGACATGACATGATTGCATGATGCATTGCATGGGGATGGGTTGTTATTGATCAAAGGAAGTGTACTGAAAGGCTTCGACCCTAAATTACTGGCAGCCAAGCTATATATCACTATATAGTGCCGCATTCGGTACTCTCTGGAGTGTAGATATGGGTGGGTTGATTATATCACCACATGGAGTGTAGGGTTGGAAGGAGATGGAGTGTAGAGGCTGGATGGGTAGGACTTGTATACTATTTAAATCTATTACTGCACTGATCATTGATACTGTAATGGGCCAGGGCCCAAACACATGACTGTTCTATACTGAGATGGGTTAAAGCCCAAACTGATATCGACGCTAATACTGAAAAGGGCTTAGGCCCATACTGTGTTTGCTTTCTATCTGTTTGCTTATATGGGATTACACACTGAGTTTTTGCAAACTCACCCTTCTATTTTAACTGTATAGGTAATCCCCAGACATAGACAGACCGTTGCAACGGAGGACTCAACGGTGGCACACGACTTATCTAATTTGATTTAGTATTTTATGATTTCGATTTAATTTTTGGAGGATTTTACTGTAATATTGGCCTCTTTGGATTTTTATTTTAATTTGGGATTCTGGTCATTTTGATTTATAACTGCTAGCAGTAGGATAAGATGCGAGTTTTCAAAAAGACAAATGTTTTAGCAAAAGTACCACGAATATACAACCTATTCAAAAGCTTCCGCAATAAATGACGTTTTGAAAATTAATAACATTTTAAAAGTGAATAACTTTTTGCTAATGACTCACATTTTGAAAATGAATGACACGTCTTGGAATCATCATAAAATAACACAAAGAGGTTAAATAGAAAAGGGGTTTTCATCGATATCACACTTTACGAAAAACACTTCAGTGTGACATCACTAGATTTGACCATAGCGTCTAGGTCGGGTTTGCGGTGTTATAAGGGTTCCAAGTAAGTGATTCTAAAACTTCAAATCTGTGATAGTTTTGTATGTCATTATATGATTTTCTGTTAAACATGATGATGTATGTTTTCCTAATAGTCATGTAATGTGATATATGGTGATATTGGATATGCATGTAATATAATCATGTCATTAATTTATTGGTATTCTGATTCGTGTGTTAAGTGTCCTATTATTCTGATTTTGATTCGTATGTTAAGCATGCCACTAGTCTGATTTTTTTTGCATGTTAAGTATGCCACTAGTCTGATTTTGATTCGCATGTTAAGCAAGCCACTATGCTAAATCGTAATAAGATATTATTTGCATGTAAAACATGCCTACTAAAAATTTTGTTCTAGATGCCATATCACCTGTATGGGGTTGGGATAATTTTGTATGGAGGTAGATTATGGCAGTTTAAATTTGGTGATTCTAGTGGTTTAACCACACTATTTGGTAGTATATCTGTATTATCTGGCTACTCGACCATAATATTTTGTTTATGGTGGCTTAATTGCTATATTTGGTGGCTTGGCCACATTATTGGCATGTTATTGGATGGACGAGTTTTAGGGAACTCATTATGGTGTGTAGCAGAGATTGGTAGGAAATGTTTTCTGAAAAATCTGCACTGTTTCTGAAAAAGCGTTGCATTGACATCATCAATATGCATACTAATAATGTGATTATGTATATATATATATATATATATATATATATGATCCATTAAATTGATGAGATTCTATCTTAAATGTAGTTGCTATGATGTGTGACCTACACTGGGCTTTAAAAAGCTCACCCCTTTGAGTTTCTAATTTTTTAGATAATAATCGAGGTTAGGATATGGGGCTCAGCTTTTGGAAGTGCACTCAGAAATTTTCAAATAAATTATAATACTTTAATATTTGGTATTTTTGGATTGTTTTTATTGCTTTGGACTGTGGCTTGCGACTTTCCTTTTGGATTTTGGTTTTTGGATGACTTTGCATGATTAGAAATTTTATAACTATCACCTAAGATGATTTATAAAATTTTTAGGAAAACTGGATCTTTCAACATAATGACAATCTCAACTCAATGATCGTATTTTCAAACTCAATACTTCATTTCCGAAACACAACACTACCTACTCATTAAATCGATATTTTACAAGATATGTCGAAACTATGATTTCAAACAACGAGTAAGATTTAGCTATGTTATTTTCTGTTGCGACATTTTCTTGAAATATGATGTTTTATGTAAACCTTTCATACTCGAGCTTTCTAAAGATAAAGGGTCTCAACAAATTATTTTCAAAAAGAAATTTGTAGACAATACCTATGCTTTCTTAAGCAAACCAAAGTGACGTTTTAAAAATGATGACGATTATCAAGAGAAAGTAATTAAATGATTTTTTGCGCCTTCAACATGGCCAATGTGATCTTCAAGATTCAGCCATAACATCTAGGCTTACTTTTAGTACAAAAGAACTCTAGACACAAAGGCAACGTGGGACTTCGCTTGGGCTTAAAGATATTTTCTTTGTATATGTTGACTTCGTCTATTGTTCCTCTTAATGTTTTTAGTACTTATTGTGAATCGATAAAACTTTATATACATATTTGAATTTTAAATATAGTCCAAGTTAGATTTGATGTTTTCTTAATTTACAAGTTCGTACTTAAGCATTTAATTCCTATCATAGTGCTTGCCATAAGAAAAGACATGATATAATCAAAATTGACTAACTTATACATAGTTTGCCAAAGTTGTTGCAGATTGACAGGGTTGTCGAACTATGCTATGTACAAACCCCAGGGGTTGGAGAACTACTACCTACAAACCCTTAATAAATTTTTATATACAGAATAGGAGAAACCCTTTTAATCGTGTTTGTTGTATCTAAATGCAAAGGGTTGCTCGCAAAATTTACCATGTTAAAAGAAACTTACTCTGCGAAGACTTAGAATGTGTGAGCTACGCTAGGTGCAAACTTTGAGGTGGAGATGTGTATGATATAGGTAATGAGATAACTATTACTTAAACTTAGAATACCACCTTAATAAAAGTTAGTTTAAGTGTATTAATTAAAGTGCTTATATGATATTTTGTTGCATATTAGTAACTTAAGAATATTTTAACTTGTCGTGTGTTGGAGGTTAGGTTGGTTTTAAATCGAGTCATTTGGGTGGCTAAAGTGGCATTCCATAGCTCGGGTTAAACCGATTATGGGGTGTTATAGTGTTTTACCATCATTCTTTGATCAGATCAAGCAAGATCTGATTAGATATGTAAGGTTGAAGTGTGGAGGATAAGATCTAGTTTCATGAGACCTTTATTCCAGGTGTGAGTTTTAACCTGCTGAAGTTTTGTACGATTTGTCCATTAATATTATATAATTATACTTAATAAAAAATCATTTAAATCTACTCCAAATATTGGCTAAATGAATACATTAAGTAATTTTTGTGATTGATAAATCCTTTATTAGGATTGATTTCAAGTAAGTGAATGTAACCTCCTAACCCAACCTAGATGTTATGACCAAATTTTGAAGGCTATATTGTTATTTAAATATCAATTTAAAAATTTAAAACTTAATGTCTTGCAAATCAAAATAATAATCTCCAAAATAAAGTCTCATACTACAGTCCAAATAAAAATTAATGTAGTCCCAAAATAATTATTAAAATTGAGTTTTAAGTACCTAAAAAGTAAAAAAAAAAAAATTGAGAAGCTCCTCCGATAGATGTATCTAAGTTTTAACCTCGAGGGTTATTTGTAAAAACCGTAAACTAAGGAGGTGAGCTAAAAACCTTACTGTGAGCCTTAACTCAAATATACAGTAATAAACAGTAAAAATAAACATCAAGCCAGTCAATAACAGAGAATTTTAAAATAATACATAATCACGATTTTAGTCCGCATGAACATGTTAATGAAATATTTTTGTGAGGTTCCTACCCAACTCCGTAGCACACCATAAAAAGAGTTCCTCAAAGCTCATTCATCGAATAACACACTAGTTTGTGGACACGCCAATAACTTAGCCACAAAACTTGTTATCCCTCTTTTCAAACCGACCACCACACTTCCACTGCGCAACTTGATTCCAATGCAACTCTAGGCAATACTTCTCCTTAAACCTTTAAAATACTTCCCTTGAAGATCCGATTTACTATTGTGTGCTATCCCAAAGGACTAACTACAGTAACTTCACTAACAGTTTTCTCTACCCTAAATTCCCAATTTAAAAGAAACACTACTAACAACAAACAATTGTGTAAAACCAGTCTCAGTCACTGCAAGGTACAAATTAGAATGTGTCGCAAAAGTAGTTGTAACAACGCCAGATGCATCTCGGAACTCTTGGCACCTATCTGTATAAACTAATGTCAGGTGTCTAGCCTCAGTTCTGACCATACCCTTCAGGGGTAGCTTTCTGATTCTAAGTCTAACCCCGAGTTTGCATTAGACCAGGAGGACAACGTGGACAATCCTTCACACGGTGTTTAGCAGACCCATATCTCAAACAAGCACCAGACTTTTTTCAATACTCATCTGGATGGTGCTTACTATAGTACTTACAAACCAGAACTCTTGCTGATATAATAGAACTTCCATTATTAACTTATTCAACATTTTCTTCTGGTCCGCCTTCTTTGGTCCACTTCAAATATTGTGAATTTGAACAAATAGGACCAGAACCTCACTTAATTTGTACTTTATTCTTTTCCTTTTTCTAGCAATCCAAGCGTTTACTCCCTTCCATTATCTTGTTCTTCTCGACCATAATCTCAAAAACCCTTTCTAAGACTCTCAACTTTTATTGGGACACTACATCTTCTATAATCTCTTCATTTATACCTTCAGCGGTAGGCACATCCACGATGTCATTTGTCTCAAGGTCAGGCATACGTCCCTAAGAAGTAAATGATTCAGCTTGAGTTGCCTAACGTTGCGCTCCTCAATTCACATACCTCAGGTATTCATATCATTATCTTGAGTCTAAAGTTTTATGTATTTATCTATAATACAGAAACAAGTTCTTGTTACTAATTTGAGTAAGTTCAGTCTAATAGTTTCAATTACAATCTATAGTTTATCTATAATTTCAATAGTAAGAGTACTTATCTAGGATCGATTTTAGAGTCTTGAATTTTTGTTTTTGTAAAATAAAATCTATTTTTAGCATGGTTCTCAAAATACCCCTTTAAAACATGCATGCAGATTTTAAGTAAAAACCACAGTCTGTGTTTTAAACTCGAGCTCTGATACTACTAAATGTAACATTCTTAACTTGACCTAAAAGTTATGGTCGAATTATGAAGGTAGCATTGGCCACCAGAATGGCAGACAAAAACTTCCATAATTTCAAACATATTTTAAAACCATTTGCCTTTCTATTTAAAACTAATGAAATTGGATGTTTTTCTTTATTTCACAAAAATATGTTAATTTTAGAAGTCACATGTCTTTAAAATTTCATTTGTAAAGATTAATCATTTCAAACACCAAGTTGTATTTATTAAAACTTATTTTCAATATGGCAGAAAAATTAGTGATAATATCATATTATTGTTAAAAACCAAATTTTCATGTATTTTCATTTAAATATCAATTTAAGTAGTTTAAAACTTAATGTCAAGAAAATCAAAATAATAATTTCAAAAATAAAGTCCTATACCATAGTCCAAATAAAAATTAATAAAGTCCCAAAATAATTATTAAAATTGAGTTTTAAGTACTTAAAAGTAAAGAAAAAAATCTTAGAAGCTCTTCCGATAGCCGTATCCAAGTCTTAACCTTGGGGGTTATTTGTACAAACTGTAAACTAAGGGGGTGAGATAAAAACCTCAGTGTGAGGCTTAACTCAAATATATAGTAATAAATAGTAAAAATAATAGTAAAGCCAGTCAACTATAGAGAATTTTAAAATAGTACAGAATCACAATTTCAGTATGCATGAACATGTCAATGCAAAATTTTCAGTGAGATTCCTATCCAACTCCACTACATACCATAAAAATAATTCCCCAAAGCTCATCCATCCAATAACACACCAGATTGTGGATAAGCCACCAGTATTGAAGATAAACTCCAAGTATTATAGACAAGTTGTTAGTATTGTGGACAAGCCACCAGTAATTCAGACAAACTGCCAATATTGCAAACAAGCTACCAAAATTGTGGACAAGCCACCAATAATGCTGATAAACAACCAATACTTCCTCCTTACAAATTTATCCAAACCTCAATGTAGTATCACATGCTTAATAAATAACAGAAACAATAGAGTAGGCATGATACAAAAATTCAATCAGTATCGAAAATAGTAGGCATGGTTGTGACCAGTGACAGAAACAGTGGCATGAATTATCATACATTCGGTACAATAGTACAGTGAGCCCATTTAATGATGCTTTCAATGATATCAATATTGGTAACCACATGTTCGCTGCAAAACAGTCTAGTTTTAATATTTATAAAAGAGCAATCGAACCTGTAGACTGACTGCGACAACGATAGAGGTAAGCGCACCTATCAAATAGTAGTATAGCTCAGGCAAGAATATCTTATTGAACCCAAGGAACCTAAATGTACTACTACTCACTTTCTTTCTATTGTTTAACCTAAAATATGGAGTGATTGGTTTATTAATCTAAAACAAATGAAATACTTAAACTTAAATGCAAAGACAAAAGAACGAAACTTTGGGAAAAAGACTTTGAAGAAAACTCAATTGATAAAGACGATACCTTCGGGAAGAATCCACCTATGACTTCACTTATTATCTACCTTTTCAATTCATATGATTTCTTTACTTAGCTTGGTCCGTGAGACTCCCTGACCTATATTAAACCTTTTCTCGAAACGAATAACGTCTAACCTTAGGTTAATTAGTGGAACTCTCGTTCTCTTATAATAACCACCTAAGGAAGTAGTAAATCGATCAATGGACTCCCAAATTAGGTTTCACCTAATCCAAAGAAAATCTCAGTAACCCTATCTCTAGCGCTCGATCAACTCCGCTTAATTATGCTAGATCTACTCTTAGGCAGGGTCTATTCCTCCTCCACCTAAGCACATCAGATAAACTTAAGCAACATAATTAAGAACAAACTAAGTATTTATTATATAAATCGAAATAATTAAATAACAAAATTCATCATAGGTTTCATCCCCTTCAGGTATATGAGGGGTTTAGTTCATAACTAAACAAGAAAACATCTCAAGAGAAAAGATAAAACAAAACATAAGAAATCCCTAAAACCCCTTGAAGGAATTGAAGAGGTGATCCTCCGTTTTTACTAGAACTCGGACTCTTTGAGATGGATCAATTGGCTATCTTCGAGATAATCCTTAAACGAGAAAGGCTTGGCAGAAAACTATGCTCAATGATTGACCCCTTGAATAGCCACCTTGGGGTGTTTTTATAGACTTTTGGGATGCTTTACTTGTCTCCTAAGTACTCATAATTTAGGAACAATTCGTCCTAGTGTTTGAGTAGACTTAAGATTGCGTTTCTTGGGCTCCAAGCATCCTACTCTGAGTGAAATTACTCTTTCCCGTGGTAGGGGCATGGCTAAGGCACGCCCGTGTAAATTGAGGCTCAGCCCATGTCTCTATTCTGTTGATTTAGGCACAGCCGTGGCACGCCCGTGCAAGTCGAGGGACAGGCCGTGCTTTGGGTCTATCGATTGGGGCACAGCCATGCAAATCGGGGATAGGCCGTGATGGGCTTTTTATCGACGAGACACTAGTGTAAATTGATGATAGCCGTGTTCTAGGTGGATAGCAAAACGCACTGTAGTGTGGAATAAAGCCCAGTAGTGTTGGGTTGGCCCAATTTGGTCCGTTTAAGCTGCTTTTACGTTCTTTTTATCCTTAGGTGTTCACCTGAGTATAAGGCATGAAAAGAATGGATTAAGAGCACCTTTTTACATAAATCGAGGATAAATTCATCCAAAAGCATACTAAATGTGGGATTAAAATATGTTACTTTTACGGTTTATCAAATACCCCCACACTTAAGCTTTTGCTTGTCCTCAAGCAAAATTCTCAACTTACAATTAAAACGAACTTTCCATAGTTCATAATTCCTATTAATAATGCCTCATCATAATTCATAGATAATTTATACATGGATAATTTAATTCAAAGAGCCCTAAAGTTTCAAACGAGATAAGTCATGATTTTGTAGCATGAAAACATAGGTGTCTCCCATTATCTAAGTAATTTCCTTTAATTCAAAACCGACAAGGATTGACATCCTCACAGAAGATTCATTCAAATTACTCGAAGTGTTTAAGGTTCAAGAAATAAGCACTCTAAGTCGAACCTGAAAAGTTAATCCCATAGGCTTGCCTGAAAACCAAATCTCCACCACTGTATATGAGATGATACACAAATCAAAAGGTCTTTAATCAGGGTTGTAACAGGGCTAGGGTTAAAGGTTTCGATACAGGCTGAATTAAAAGGTTAGAATCAAAATTGACTTGACAAATTACCTAAGTAGAAACATTGAACTGAATATGAATATTGATTTTGAATGAAAACTAATAATATCACTATTGATAATTACTTTATAGTAAGGAGTATTTTGATAATACTTTAATATGAGCTTTTTCAACATTTGGAGTTTAAATGCTCTAAGCTCTTTTATATACTACTAACATTGAATATATACTTGAAATTTTTTTTAAGAACAAACTAAAATAGACATAATAGAAGGAACTTTGGTGATTGAAATAACCTAATTCGGCGATTGATCAAATCAATTCTCGATAAAGGGGTAGTCAAAGGAATGTTGATAACAAATATAAAGGGATTATGGGTTAATATTAGTGGATGAGTCAATAAAAAGGTTGTTAGGATTCAATGGGGTTCACTAGGGGTTATTTATGTGGGTATGCTTTTTAGTGGAGTGAACGGGTTAAGACCTAGGTGCCTTTATCATATCAGTGTATCAAATCACTAATGTGGTCTCGACATATATAAACGACGGAAGTTCTAGAATAACAGTTCAAAGTTGACACACTCATAATCAATTAAAGTGAGTACGAAAAAGAATATATGTTCTATAAGGCTCAAAATCTCACAAAAAATTATGGGTGTTTTGACATCAATCCTTATAAATTTTGGACTTCAAGGTGATACTCAAATTCAGTCCAACGACCCATCAATTTTATTTTTTTAGAAAGTAGGCTTATTGTAACACCCCAAACCGGTCAATACACCACGTAGAATCGGTATATTACAGGAAAAAGGTATTTGAGAGGTTTAGGTTTTCGTTTAAAGTTTGATGAAAACTCTTTCGTATGTTTTGTTCTCGTAGAAAACTTGAGCATGATTGTTTAAAAGCGATAGTGTATTTGAAAACCCAAAAATTTTGAAAACTTAATCAGTTATGTAAGTAAAACAAGTTTACCTCATTTAGAAATTTAAGTAATCCTTGTTGTTGCTTAAACACTTTTTTTTTTAAGTTAATAAGAAATCACATTCAAGTTTGGAAGACGATTGAGTTTCATTTAATTTTGAATTACGGCGTGATACCCGATGGTAAAGTTTAAAACATATCGCTTTGTAGTTTTGAAAACCTTATCTTTCCAAGTTTTATCGAATATTACCCAGTAATTTGTTAAGGCATATTTGAAATCCAATCTAAGCAAGTAAATAACAAAATATAAGTTTAAAATTTTTAAAGAGGCCTTTTACAATCCCAACATAATCAAATGAAATTAAATAAGGTAAAGTACCAAGTTTGAAAATCAGTGCAAGTCTGAATTTTTTTTTTTTTTTTTGCATGGCACCTCGAGTCCACCCCGGCTCCGTGTCCGCGATCTAAGTGTCACTGAAATGATAAGGAGAAAGGTGAGTCGCAAGACTGGTGCATAAATCCCTCTCCGGTATAACATGCTAACACACATCATAACAAAGCAATGCAAGTAATGCACCGATCCTAACCATCCATATCACCTTTTCTACCCCGTGGTACCAAACCTTTGGTGGTGCCAAACCACTGGTGACCCAAAGTCACGATATCCATAGATGTGGAGCCAAACCACTGGTGACCCAAAGTCACGAAAGATCCATTTGTGGGGCCAACCCACGTGTGATACCAAATCATGGCGGCGATCCCATATCTCAAAAGTGGGGCCAACCCACGGTGGCGTTAACCACGTGGATGAGTCGCCATGAGGTGCCAAACCTCGGTGTCCCAAAGACACAAGTGTGATACCAAATCACCGTGACCGTAGTCACAATTAAAATGATGGGGCCAACCCATCGTGTGATACCAAATCACTAGCGTCAATCCCGTAATCAGCCGTGGGGCCAACCCATCGTGGTACTAAGCCCTTTGGGACGAGACGCGGAGGTGCCAAACCTCTGGTGACCCAAAGTCACAATAATCAATCGTGGTACCAAACCTTTGGAGGTGCCAAACCTCGGTGTCCCAAAGACACGGATATCATATCCCCTCCTCTCATATCACCCAATATCATATCATACTAATGCAAAGCGTGCAATCATGCTATCATGCTTACATGCTTAATATGACATCTCAAAATACGTACACCATAAATCATGCTATCACATATCATCACATATCTCGTAATGAAGCGGACTTACCGAATCCGTATCCATACCCCATTGGGTATAATATCGATCAACCACCTTGTTTCACTTACACAATCGGGTTATTAACACATTACTCGATTAAGAAGGTGTGTTAGTTTACACACCGATAGATCATACGCCTAATCCAGAAGAACCGGTTTAAACCCTCGATTATTTGCTCCTAAAGTCGGCCAAACACGGATTAATCACTTAAAACCATTCGGCCAGAATAGATAAACCAAAAGGGGTTTGCATTAAACCTTTACCTCGTAAATGGTTTGGTTTCCAACCAAACCCGAACCAACAATGGTTCCCTTACCAATCGGTCACACCCTAGAAATGAAAAACAGTTAATCTCTTAATAACTTGGCTTAAAGAAAACTAAATGAAACCGACTAAAAGAACTCGTTCTTACCACCACTTACCGATTGCTTAACAGAGGAGAAGAACCCTTCTTGCTTGCTTCCGAAATCCAAAGACCCTATATGATAAGTTTAATCAAGCAAGTTAACTCTTTTCAACCAACCAACATCGGCTTATCCCAAACCAGAATCAGCAACAAACAAGAGAGAAAAGATGGCCTTTCGGCCAAAACCTACATTCTACTAGACCAATTAAAACGAAAACGCAACAAGGTCAACCCTCCTCAATATTCGGCAATGAAGAACTATAGGGAGAAAAAGATTCGGCTAACACCCTTAATCAAAATAAAAAAGGAGGTTCGGCCTTAAGAGAAATGGAAAGAACGATTGGGAACAAAAAGGCTAAGGGGTTTTGGAAATGAAAAGAAGAAGATAAAATGATGAATGGAGGGGTGCTTTCGGTTTAAAGAAAAAGAAGATGGAGGATGAAGTTTTTGGAGGATGGTGTTTCGGTCAAGAAGGGAGAGAGAGAGAGAGAAGCTAGTTTCGGCTCACAAACAATGGAGAAAGGTGATAACGTAAGAGAAGAAGGGTTGCTAGTTTCGGTTCACCCAAGATGCAAATAAGAGAAAATGGGAACAAGCATTTGCTACCAAAGAGAATCAAGAGAAAAGAAACAAAGCAACTTTTGGCAAAAGCTTGAACTTTCGATTTAAGGAGAACAAATGGAAAAAAGAAGAAAGCACTTGGGGTTTCGAATTGTTTTGACAAAGATGAATTTGCTTCCAAAAATGCTTTTTGACATAAAAGAATACACAAAATGAAGAAAAAGTTTTGGCACTCCCACTTTCTCACATACCAAACCGTCCACTCCCCCCCAACATCTCTCCAAAATCCGGCCACCACTCCCCCAAACAATCCAAGCCTCCCATTCAAACTAGTTTGAACTAGTCTTCCTCCTACTTTCACTCTCCACCCATCGTTTGAACTTTTGACTTGGTCCAAGGCGAGTTTGAACCGCCTACAACTCCTCCCTCCTTGCTTAGTCAAAATAGAACCCAAAATGGAGCACTCATGGCTTGAACAGGACCTTCTCCCTCCCGCAAGTGGCGCCAATCCAAGCTCTTAGTGGCGCCTTGCTTACCACTCCACCAGCTCCTTTGTTATGCTAAAAATTCACCTAAAATATTTATAAACCCCAGCTCCTTCAGCTCCTCCCACCTAAGCCTAAAAACAAAATTTTTCCTACCACTCAGACTTACACCTAGCTTATAACTAAGCCCCAACAACACCAAAATAACAACATATCACACCATGCACATGCAACAAAGCCAAAAATAAAATAGCCCATAACCCGGGATATTACAGTTCTACCCCCCTTAAAAATAATTTCGGCCTCGAAATTACCTGGTCAAAAGAGTTACGGGTATTACTGTCTCATTATATCCTCAGGTTCCCATGTAGCTTCTTCCACGCCATGATTCCGCCATAGTACCTTAACCAAAGGCACAGACTTCCACGCAGAACCTTCACATCCCGATCCAAAATCATCACGGGCTCTTCCTCCATGGTCAAATCTGGTTTACCTCGATCTCTTCCATCGCCACCAC
The DNA here is from genome assembly GCA_025506655.1 of Gossypium rotundifolium. Classification (NCBI taxonomy): domain Eukaryota; kingdom Viridiplantae; phylum Streptophyta; class Magnoliopsida; order Malvales; family Malvaceae; genus Gossypium; species Gossypium rotundifolium. The sequence continues at coordinate 60,456,574 of CP106723.1, read as the reverse complement.
GCGATGGATCGAGCGATATCGCTAAGCATCAAGCGTGGAACACGTCATGAATCGACTTAGCTCACGGCAACTCAAGGCGATATGGTGCGGTCCCACTCGTCTCAAAGACCTTATACGGTCCAATAAACCTCGGACTTAGCTTACATTTTCTTAGAACCTTAACACTTTCTTCCACGGCGAAACCTTCAGAAAAACTTGATCTCCCACAGCAAATTCAATATCTCTCCTCTTAAGATCGGCATAGGACTTCTGTCAGTCCGAAGCTTCTTTCAATCGAGCCTGAATCAACTTAACCTTGCCTTCGGTCTCAGCAACCAACTCTAGTCCCAACAACTGACGTTCACTTAACTCCGTCCAACAAGTAGGTGAGTGACACTTCCTACCATACAACGCCTCATACGGTGCCATCTTGATGCTCGCTTGATAACTATTGTTGTAGGCAAACTCAGCTAATGGCAGAAACTCCTCCCAACTACCCCTGAAGTCCAGAACACAACCTCTCAGCATGTCCTCCAAGACCTGAATAACCCTTTCCGACTACCCATCAGACTGCGGATGAAATGCCGTGCTGAAATCCAACTGCGTACCCAGAGCCTGATGCAACGCTGTCCAGAACCTTGACGTAAATCTGGGATCCCTATCCGAGATGATTGATCTTGCACACCTATGCGACCTCACTACGTCGACACATAAACCGCCAACCTCTAAAGTGAGTAATGCACCCTCATCGGGATAAAGTGAGCTGATTTAGTCGATCGATCCACAATTACCCAAATCGAATCCTTCTTGCTAGGCGTAAGAGGTAATCCACCGATGAAATCCATAGTTATCCTTTCCCACTTCCTTTGTGGAATCTTCTTTGGTGAAGCAACCCTAACGAGAAGCGATGTTCGGCCTTGACCGCCGACATGTCGACACTTCCTACAAACTCATCACTTCCTTTTTCGGATCTTACCACCGTAATCGCTTGTTCTCGAGATCCCTATACATTTTGCTACCTCTAGGATGCATAGCATAGGGGTGCTATGTGCATCTGAAGAATCTTCCGCCTTAACTCGGTATCCCTCGGCATACAAGCTCTTCCCCGAAAACACAAAGACTCCATCACTAGACAAAGCAGAACCTCCAAACCATCATTACGCACTTGTGCCTCGTGCACTCAAAACCTCATCCATCAACTGTTTTTCTACGATCCGCTCAACCCAAGTAGCTTAACTCGCAACTCGCGAGAATACTCCCATCGTCGTACAAACTCAAGTGGGCAAACATCGCTCTTAGATCAGAAACAACCTTACGGCTCAACGCGTCTACCACAACGTTAGCCTTGCCCGGATGATACTCAATCGAATAGTCGTAGTCTTTCAGCAACTCAATCCATCTGCGCTGTCTCAGATTCAAGTCTTTCTGAGTCAAGAGGTACTTCAGACTCTTATGATCCGTGTAGACTATCGATTTCTCTCCGTACAAGTAATGCCTCCAAATCTTCAAGGCAAAGACTACAGCCGCAAGCTCCAGATCGTGCGTTGGATAATTGACCTCATGTGGTCTCGGTAGCCGAGATCGTAAGCCACAACCTTCCTTCTGCATCGAGGACACAACCCAAACTGTATGTGATGCATCGTAATAAAGCGTGAATCCTTTCCAAGCCTCGGGTTGAATTAGAACAGGAGCTTCGGTCAAAATCTTCTTCAACTTGTCGAAGCTCTCCTGCGCTTCTCGGTCAAATGAGCGAAACCCTTTTCTAAACAATTTGGTCATCGGTCTTTGTGATCAATGAAAATCCTCTACAAATCTTCGGTAGTATCCTGCCAAACCCAGAAAACTCCGAATCTCAGCTACTGACCTAGGCGGCTTCCAATCCAAAACCGCCTCAATCTTTCGAGGATCCACTCTAATCCCCTCAGCCGATACTACATGACCCAAGAACGTCACCTCCCTAAGCCAGAACTCGCATTTACTAAACTTCGCATAAAGCTGTTTCTCCCTCAGAATCTGCAATACCACCCGCAAATGCGCATCATGTTCCTCCTCAGTCCTTGAATATACCAAGATGTCGTCGATAAAAACCACTACAAACTGATCTAAATACTACTGGAACACCCTATTCATCATATCCATGAAGGTCATCGGTTGCGTTAGTCAACCCAAAGCGGCATAACTAAGAACTCAAAGTGCCCATACCGAGTGCGAAATGCCGTCTTGCGATATCCGCCTCCTTCACCTTTAAGCGGTGATACCGGACCTTAAATCAATCTTCGAGAAAAGCGGCGACCTTCCCGGTGATCAAACAAGTCATCTATCCGAGGCGGATACTTGTTTTGATCGTCGACTTATTCAATTGGCGGTAGTCTATACACATCCGTATAATCTTGTCTTTCTTCTTGACAAAATGCGGTGCTCCCAAGGCGAAGCACTTGGCACGATAAAGCCTTGGTCCGGCAACTCACGGATCGAGCCTTAAGCTCCACTAACTCTTTAGGCACCATCACATGCGGACAATGAATCGACGCAGATTTGCAATGATCTATCCGAACTCTACCTCACGATCTGGTGGCAATCCTTAAGCTCCTCGGAAACACATCAACAAATTCCTAATCGTCCGAACCGTCTCCACGCAGACTCTTTAGCCTCTAAGGCATACACATGAACCACATATGCTTCACAGCCCTTCCTGACCATCTTCTCGGCTTTCAGAGCAGATACCACATTAGACAGATAATTTCTTCTATTCTGATCGAACTACCTCATCACCCTTAGTTTTTCAGAACCATGCACTTAGCCGTGCAATCCAACTTCGCACGGTACTTAACCACCCATCCATCCGAGAATCGGATCGAACTCCTCAAATGGCGGTTCCATCGGATCGACCACAAACACTACCCTTGGAGTTCTAGAGTGCGTCTCTATCTGACTTATCTACAACTACTGAGTGACCTAGAGGGCTTATTACGGTCATCTGCCTAGAAGATATCTCAGAGTCTAAATCCATGGTCTTCACTATGCTACTTGTAACATATGAATGCGTCGAACCCACATCAATCAAAGCAGTAAATGGAGAACCAAAGATTAAAAATGTACCGGTTATGACGTCCGGTGCGTCGCCCTCCTCTCGGTGCCTCGCTGCATACACTAGCCCCGATCGTCGGCCTCGGACTACACGCACCTCTGCCAAGCTCCACGGCCCGACGAACCATTACCTCCTCCGCCATTACCTCGGCCCCTCTGCGGTGGTGGTCCATTATTCTGTCTTGAATCGTACGACTCTCGGGATGAATCCTAGCCAACTTGCGGACGGTCCCTCACATGGTGGTCCAGCGAGCCACACTCAAAACAGCCTCTACCACCAGTCCAACATCCTCCCCAATGAGCTTTCCCTAGCAGTTACACTGCGGCGGTCCTTGACTAGCAGCAACAAACCTACCAGACTGATTCGACCCATTCGGTCTAGCCCTTTTCTGGGGATTACCTGACAACCCAGAAGATCCAAAACTCCTCTTATGTCAGTTCCTATCCATACCTTGCTTCACAGACTCCTTAATACCCTCGGCTACCTTTGCCTTTTCAACGAGCAGCAAATTCACGCTCTATTTGGCGCAATCAACAACCTTAATTCATCTCGCAGCCATCCTCGAAGCGAACACACCTCTCGTGTTCGGTAGCCACCATACCCCAGCATACCGACTCGACCTCGAAACTCTACCTCGTACTCGACGCAGTTACTCCCCGAACTAACCTCGAAATGCTTTCCATTGCTCATTAATGTAGTTAGCTCCAACGTACTTTTTTGATAAGCGACCACGAAATAGTCCCAAGTCGGATCTTTGTTTGAATGTTCCGAACCGTGAGCCACCATCGGTATGACTCATCTCGAGAAGTGATACTATCCCTTTAACTTTTCTTGAAAGTCAGTCCAGATCATCCATGATCCGCTCGGTCGCTTCGGTAATATTCGGCGGTGTTGGGAGCAACACGAGACACCTCGAAAACTTCACCCGTTTGCGAAGTCGTTCGAGCACGATTTTCGGCTCCCGCACCTCCACCTACTCCAACTACCATTCCGAACCCGCAGATCGCCGCTGCGACAACTGCGTCGTCCCGATGCATTCACGAAACTCACCACCTCCGGTGGTGGCGATGCAGTATCTCGTTCTCGACCCACGACGGAACCTACGGATTGAAGCGTCATCCTACCTCGACCACATCCACCTCGTGTACTCATGACTAAAATCTCGTCGATTTAAAAATTTTATGCATCGATAATTATTCCAGCATTTAAAAGCAAAGTCTTATGAATATTAAAGAAGCTTTATTTTCGCGAGTCCACTGAGTCCTATCAGTTTCAGTCTTTAAGGTAGTCTTACTATCACTAGCCATCCAATCACATCTCATCAATATCATTATCACAAACAATAGTAAGGGGTACTTACCTGGGCGGATTGGTGCCGGAGACTCGGTGCCATGCTTTTTAAGACAAAACACTTAAAAACTAGAATTTAAAACATTTTGGGCCTCAGGCCCACAGCCGAGCCGTTAAACTTGGCTCTGATACCACAATTGTAACACCCCAAACCGGTCAATACACCACATGAATCGGTATATTCTGAGGAAAAAGGTATTTGAGAGGTTTAGGTTTAGTTTAAATGTTTGATGAAAACTCTTTCGTATGTTTTGTTCTCGAGAAAACTTGAGCATGATTGTTTAAAAGCGATAGTGTATTTGAAAACCGAAAATTTTGAAAACTTAATCGTTATGTAAGTAAAACAAGTTTACCTCATTTAGAAATTTAAGTAATCCTTGTTGTTGCTTAAACACTTTCTCACATACCAAACCGTCCACTCCCCCAACATCTCTCCAAAATGAAGAAAAGTTTTGGCACTCCCACTTTCTCACATACCAAACCGTCCACTCCCCAACATCTCTCCAAAATCCGCCACCACTCCCCAAACACTCCAAGCCTCCCATTCAAACTAGTTTGAACTAGTCTCCTCCTACTTTCACTCTCCACCCATCGTTTGAACCTTTGACTTGGTCCAAGGCAGAGTTTGAAGCGCCACAACTCCTCCCTCCTTGAGTCAAAATAGAACCCAAAATGGAGCACTCATGACTTGAACACAGGACCTCCTCCCTCCGCAAGTGGCGCCAATCCAAGCTCTTAGTGGCGCCTTGCTTACCACTCCCACTCCTTTGTTATGCTAAAATTCACCTAAAATATTTATAAACCCCACTCCTTCACTCCTCCCACCTAAGCCTAAAACAAAATTTTTCCTACCACTCAGGCTGACACCTAGCTTATAACTAAGCCCCAACAACATCAAAATAACAACATATCACACCATGCACATGCAACAAAGCCAAAAATAAAATAGCCCATAACCCGGGATATTACACTTATCATGCTCGATTCTCTCGTATTCTTCAAATTTAATCATCAATGCACGATTAACTATGACTTACTCTAAAACGTATCAATAAAAATCATAAATCATTAGAAATTTCACCCTAATTAATAATATGAGAAAAATACTTAAGATCAAGACTAAATTCCAGGGTTTTGAGAATTATGCAAAAAGTTAGGCACTATTACCCCCACACTTAAGATGTACATTGCCCTCAATGTATAAAGATAGATAAAGAAATTTATGTGCCAAATCAAAAAGAGAAGTGGGGAAAGTGATACTCCCTAAAATCTGGATGATCCTTGGTGTCTTTGGTGGCGGTGATGGTGTTTTATATGGGCCTGGTGGAGTGGTCCGAGAAGTAATTTGCTAGATGAAGAAATTGGGTAGCCTGTGAAGACATACCCAAGAGATCTAGAGAAAAATAATAATATACTAATAATATATTTAAAGACTAAGAAAATAAAGAGAATGAGACTAAGAAGAAAACTAAAATTTAAAGAAAAGTCTAATGGACTAAGAAGTCCTTATTAGCAGGTGGTTGTGGTGTGTGTATGATTTCTAAAATTTCTTTGGTTGTTGGTGATGGTGGAAGTGGCGTGATTCCTAGCGACCTTTAGAACCTAAAACCAAGAAACTAATATGAAATAAATTAAATTAAGCGAGAAAAGAAGTATAGATAAGGAAAATAAAGGAGATGAGAAAAGAAAAATAGAACCAAAAAGGTTTTTGAGACCCTTGGCGTGTCAATTAAGTGAAGTTGCCGGCTTGAACTCATGTTGAGATCTCCTCTGAAGAGATGATGTTTATTTTCTTACGTTTCTTGACATAATCTTTGTATTGCTCAAGAGTCTTGGACCTTTTCTTTGAATAGAGAGAAAAATTTGGAAGAAAGAGAAGGAAGAAGGAATGTGGGAGAGAAGGGAAGGCTGTGGAGATTTAAATAAAATTTTAAATCTGGCTTGTTCCCACGCCCGTGTGCCGAGGGTGCGTCGATTCACACGGTTGCCTACCACGGCCATGGCTAATGGCGTGTTGCTTCTTACACACCCATTTCCTAGTCAGCCATGCCCGTTTCGAGAAAGGTAGTATCCACACGCGGTTCAGAGGCTCGCCTGTGCTTATTTTGTCAGCATCCGTGCTTCAGGGTGGTTGGACTCGTGACGTCAGGGAGTGGTTGGACTAATTTGCACGGCCCTGCTCTTATCAGTGTGGTGGTTTCGGTGGTCTACACGGCCACGAACACGACCGTGTGTAAGGCCGTGTGGTCTGGAAATCTACACTTTTGTGTTAGTTTCCAACTAAATACTTAGGAAAGAATGATGGAAGGAAAATAAACTGAAAACAAATTTGGAAATAAATAGTGTTAATGTTCGGGTTACCTTCCAAAGCGCTCGTTTCTAGTCTTAAGCTAGATTGTCCTCATGTTTGAAAATTTCAGGGAGGTTTAAAGGTTTGAATATCTTCCTTCATGCTTGCGATTTTATTTTCATGACAAAGTTGGATTCGAGAAGAAATTACCTTGAATTTATCGCATTTTGGGTTACTTACCTCGATTGTGTTGTGGGGAAAGATTTCGTGTACCTTGGGAAGAATTTCTCCCTTTGCCCTTAAATCTGTTGAAGTGATGTGAAGATCAGCTTTGTCTAACAGCACCTGGTCTCCTATTTTAAAGTGATTTGATGTTCCTATGACCTCTTCTGGTGGTTCCTTAGGTTTTACTTCGTGTGGATTCAGCTTTTCTTTGGTGTGTATCTTCTGCTCTTCTAAATTGTTGGTCTTCTGGTTTTGTTTTGGTGTGATTCTTCATCATCATCCATGGTTCTGGCTGAGTCGAGAGCTTGAAGATTGATTGATTCATCTCCCACACAAAGTATGAGTTCTCCTGTGGCAACATCAATTTTAGTTCTAGCACTTGCTAGGAAAGGTCTTCCTAGAATTAAGGGGATCAAATTTTCCTCATCCATGTCTAAAACAACAAAATCTACTGGGAAAACAAATTTATCAATTTTACTAAAACATCTTCAATAATGCCCCTAAGAATTCTAACAGTTTTATCAGCTAGTTGAATACTTATCCTAGTTTGCTTGGGCTTCCCTAGACCTAGTCGTTTAAATAGTGCATAAGGCATGACATTTATACTTGCCCCTAAATCAGCTAATGCATTATCAATAATCAAACTACCAATTAAACATGGAATAGTAAAACTCCCTGGATCTTTTAGTTTCTGTGGTAGTCTGTTTTGTAACATTGCTGAGCATGTTGCATTTAATTCCACATGGTACTCTTCATCTATTTTTCGTTTGTTTGTTAAGAGCTGTCTTAAGAATTTCCTTGCATCGAGCATCTGAAAAAGAGCTTCAAGAAGAGGTAAGTTAATGTGTAATTTCTTTAGAAGTTTTAAAAACTTATCGAATTGTTCTTCTGAATCATCCCTTTTCAATGCTTCGAGATAAGGTATTCGAGGGTGGTACTCTTTAATTACCGGTTTTTCTTGTGCTACCTCTATTTTACCTATTTCTTCCTTAGTTTCTTGTACTGGGGTGGGCTTGTCTACCTTTGTATCCTCTTGAGATGTGATGGCTTGTATCTTTCTTTTGGGTTTATTTCTGTGTTGCTTGGTAGACGTCCTTGTTGATGTTCTGAAACAAGCTTTGTGAGTTGTCCCACTGACCTAGTGATTTCCTCGACTTATTCCTTGATTTTTTGATCGATATTCCTTGGTTATCAAGCGTTGTATCAGTTCTTTGGAGATGGGCATCTGTGTCTGCCATGAACTTTTTCAACATCTCTTTAAGACTTGGCTTCTTTTTCGGTGGATAAGGTTGATTTTGGTAATTTGGAAGAGGTTGCTGCCTTTGATTTCCTTGTCCTCCCCACGAAAAATTTGGGTGGTTCTTCCAACCTGGATTGTAAGTGTTACTATAAGGATCATTATTAGATCTGAAATTGTTACCTATATAGTTTGTCTGCTCATTTTTTGCTCCTGGTTGGTAAGGTGGGTACTCAGAATTCGCCACATTCCCGCTCGCTTCGCATTATATACCTGTGAAGAACATAAATTATCAAGCTTTTTATTCATTAACTCCATTTGTGTTGACAACATTGTCACTACATCTATGTTAAAAACTCCGGCTGATTTTATCAGTTTAGCCCTTGTAATTTGCCATTGATAGGTGTTCAACGACATCTCCTCAATAAAATCGTAAGCCGCTTCAGGAGTTTGATTATCCAGAGTTCCACCGGCTGATGAATCAATCATTTGCCTTGTTGGAGAATTCACACCATTGTAAAAAGTTTGGACTTGTAGCCATATAGGTAATCCGTGGTGTGGGCATCTCCTTAGGAGATTCTTATATCTTTCCCATGCATCATATAATGTTTCTGCGTCATTCTGCACAAAAGAAGATATATCATTCCTCAATTTGGCCGCTTTGGCTGGTGGAAAATACTTTAAAATAATTTTTTGGTCATTTGATCCCATGTGGTGATTGACCCTCATGGTAACGAGTTCAACCACTGCTTTGCTTTATTCCTTAATGAAAATGGAAATAACCGAAGACATATGGCATCGTTAGAAATGCCATTTATTTTGAAGGTATCACAGAATTCTAATAAATTAGATATATGAGTGTTTTGATCTTCATCCTACAAACCATCAAATTGAACAAATTGTTGAATCATTTGTATTGTGTTAGGCTTTAATTCAAAATTACTAGCAGTTATAGCAGGCCTAACAATACTAGATTCTGCTCTTGTTAATTAGGTTTAGCATAATCATACATAGTACGTGAAACATTCTGTTCTTGCACGTTTGGCGATGGATTGTTTTTGTCCATCACTTCAATAGGATTGGATCCTTGCTGTTCTCCTCTTTGATAGTTGCTCTGCGATTTCTGCGAGTGGTAGCTTCAATGTCACTTTCGTATTCTAATGGTCCTCTCGGATTTCTTCTACTCATAAACTAGATGTACCTGCTATGAAAAGAAAGGAAGAATTTTAGAAAAACAAAAATATATGTATAAAAATAAGAGATTTAAAAATAAAAATAATGGCTAAAGTAATAGAAATAGAGTTTTCTTAATATTTTAAAAGTCCCCGACAATGGCTCCAAAAACTTGTTCGCTGCAAAATAGTCTAGTTTTAATATTTATAAAAGAGTGATCGAACCCGTAGACTGACTGTGACAAAGATAGAGGCAAGCGCACCTATCGAATAGTAGTATAGCTTAGGCAAGAATATCTTTTCGAACCCAAGGAACCTAAATGTACTACTACTCACTTTCTTTCTATTGTTTAGCCTAAAATATGGAGTGATTGGTTTATTAATCTAAAACAAATGAAATACTCAAACTTAAATGCAAAGATAAAAGAACGAAACTTTGGGAAAAAACTTTGAAGAAAACTCAATTGATAAAGATGATACCTTCGGGAAGAATCCACCTATGACTTCACTTATTATCTACCTTTTCAATTCATATGATTTCTTTACTTAGCTTGATCCGTGAGACTCCCTGACCTATATTAAACCTTCTCTCGAAGCGAATAACGTCTAACCTTAGGTTAATTAGTGGAACTCTCGTTCTCTTATAATAACCCCCTAAGGAAGCAGTAAATCGATCAATGGACTCCTATATTAGGTTTCACCCTAATCCAACAAAATCTCGTAACCCTTTCTCTAGGCACCGATCAACTCCGCTTAATTATGCTAGATCTACTCTTGGGAAGGGTCTATTCCTCCTTCACCTAAGCACATCAAATAAACTTAAGCAACATAATTAAGAACAAACTAAGTATTTATCATATAAATCGAAAGAATTAAATAACAAAATCTATCATAGGTTTTATCCCCTTCAGGTGTCTGAGGGGTTTAGTTCATAACTAAACAAGAAAACATCTCAAGAGAAAAGATAAAACAAAACATAAGAAATCCCTAAAACCCCATGATAGAATTGAAGAGGACATCCTCCGTCTTGAGTAGAACTCTGACTCTTCGAGATGTATCAATTGGCTATCTTCGAGACAATCCCTAAACGAGAAAGGCTTGGCAGAACACTCTGCTCAATGATCAACCCCTTGAATAGCCACCTTGGGGTGTTTTTATAGACTTTTGAGATGCTTTACTTGTCTCCTAAGTACTCATAATTCAGGTACAATTCATCCTAGGTGTTTGGATAGACTTAGGATTGCATTTCTTGGGCTCCAAGCATCCTATTCCGAGTGAAATTACTCTTTCCCGCGATCAGGGGCACGGCTAAGGCACACCGGTGTAAATTGAGGCTCAGCCCGTGTCTCTATTCTGTATATTTAGGCATGGCTGTGGCACGCCCGTGCAAGTTGAAGGACAGACCGTGCTTTGGGTTTGTCGATTGGGGCACAGCCATGCAAATCGGGGATAGGCCATGTTGGGCTTTTTGTCGATGATACACGGTCGTGTAAATTGGTGACAGGCCATGTTCTAGGTGGATAGCAAGGCATGGCCGTGTGGAATAAAGCCCAGGCCATGTCGACTTCTTGAGTTGGCCCAATTTGGTCCGTTTTAAGCCCGTTTTACGTTCTTTTTTTCCTTAGGTGTTCTCCTGAGTATAAGACATGAAAAGAAAGGATTAAGAGCACCTTTTTATATAAATTGAGGATAAATTCATCCAAAAGCATACTAAATGTGGGATTAAAATATGTTACTTTTACGGTTTATCACCACATTTTAAACATGTGACTAAATTTTCAATAACAATGTACATGATTTATCATGTAAATAGTCTCAATAACAGATCAGTAGCATGCTTTAATATCAGATAATATGTGAGAAATCACCAAGTCTGATAATAACATATATACATATTTCGCATCACATATATTTCAAATAAGAGGCACTTACTTGAAATCAATCCTAATAAAGGATTTATCAATCACCAAGAATACTTAATGTCTTCGTTTAGCCAATATTCAAAGCATATTTAAACGATTATTTTTATTAATCATAATTATATATTATTTATGGATAAGTCATACACAAATTTAGTAGGTTAAAATCCACACCTGGAATAAAGGTCTCATGACTCTAGATCTAATCCTCCACACTTCAACGTTATTGATCTAATCAAATCTAGCTTGATCTAATAAAAAAAATGATGGTACAACACCAATGTACACATGTGATAGTTTGGCTATACGATCCAATATGGTCCTCTTATGTAATTGAATAAATGTTTACTTACTCTATCACCCTTTCAACGGAAATCCAAAACTCCACTTACTTTATTGCAAAATTGAGTGATTCGGATTTAGACCTTCAACGAAGACACAAGTTTAGTGAGATGAACATGCAAGATCCGACCATAAAAATTAAATATAAGAGTTGAGATTCGATTGGAATATCCATTACTTACACTTTGTTGTTGAGATCGAAAAACTATTGTTCAAAGAAGATCTTAGGTAGAGAGAGAAATATTAACTATGGAGAAACAAGAGTGTAGAAAACATAAGTATGAAGAATCATTTAAAATATTACAATCAACTTGAAAAAGGGACAAATAGTAAAAGAGATTCATTTTCAAGCAAAGGAAAATAAAATAGGAGAAGAAATGGAGAAAAACAGGTGGCGACGGCGGCGACGATCAGGAAGTAGAGTTGTAACATCCCAAATTTAGCTCCATAAAATTTAGAAATATATCAAAAATAGGGAAATTACCCAATGATTAGTCATTAAATGTGAAATCTTGAAAGCTAGTTGGAGGTCCCAAGTTTAAGTTTCAACACTTACAAAATAAATTAATATTTTGCAAATTCCTTATTTTTTTTTATGTGTTGGCATTCAATCCTAGTAAACCTAGGTATAAATACATTTTTTATCAAAATAATCAGACTTTTAATCACTTTTATTCTACCTTAGCCATCCCTAACCCCCTCTCACTCTCTTCATCTTTATTTTTTTCTTTTCCCTTTTTCCTTCATTGTTGTTGTTGCCTACACCACCCCTTTTACCATCTTCTTCTTCTTCTTTTTCCATCAAGATTTTGCACCATCTCCTTTACTATATTTTTGAAATTTTTCCTTAATTAAATCAGCCCTAAATCTAAAGTTTTGAAATCCAAGATTGATCCCAAACATCGCCTAGAAAGTGTCATTGTCGTTTTCTCTCAACTAGCTTATGTAAGTTCTCTTTTCTCTTCAATTTCATAATTAATATTGTCCATTAAAACCTAAATTTCAATATATGGAAGTTAGGAGGTCTTAAATATTTTTAAAGGTATTTTTTCAGATTTTAATGAGGTCTCAAACCATTTTAAAATTCAGCCGCAATTACTGTAATAGTCGATTTGTACCCTAATCGGAACAGTGGTTTTAGGACAACAAATCTGAGTCTATATAATATTTTAATATTATTTTCTATTTCGTTGATATGTGACTAAGCATGTGTTTAAATTCCATAAGCTAATTAGTCCGTTTGAGTGTTTAATTTGAGCAAAGGATTAAATCGCATAAAGTGTAAAAGTGGCCTTCTAATTGATTAAGTGCCTATTTGATGTGGCTTTTAAATGTGGAGGCCTTATGAGGCAATTATGCCAATATTTAGATATTGGATAGTTTTTGGGCTAATATAACATTGATAAATTTATGTATCAAATGTTATTTGATAAAAGGTAAATTAGTAAAATATGTGTTAATGTTATAATAATAAAACAAAAAGATGAAAGTGATCATCTTTTATTCATTCATCTAGCCGAAAATTAAAAGAAATAAGTAAGGGCTTGAGTTTTGCACATTCGGCTACTTTAAGGTTTAAATTAAGGTAAGTTTTGATTTGGTTTTGATAATTTCTACGTTTCTGCAATCGTTGCTTTGAGAGCTACAAAACCTATGCCTTGATTTTGTGTTTTGATGATGTATGTGAAACATGCCATTGATGGTTTTGCAAGCTTTGTGATGTGTGAGAATGAAAAATGAACGATATGTGTTTGATGAACATGTTTTGTTCTTGAAGTTTTGATGAATTTAGCTAAATAGGGCTAAATTGTGAAAATGGTAAATTGAAGGACTAAATAGAAAATTTGATGAAATATTTGGGCTTATATAGTCCCTAGAGAGGTTCGAACAAGCATGTGTGTGTGTGGATTTTGTGAATTTGATGTTTTGTGAAAAATGGACTAAATTGTCAAAGTGTGCAAATATGAGGGTTAATTTGCAAATAGCCCTAAATGTGGGTCTATGGATTGAATTGAATGGAATGGTGAATAAAAGGGTTAATTCTGAATATGTTTAGATCAAGAACCAAGGAAAAGCAGACTTAGATCGGGAAAATGAAAATAACCGAAGTAGCTTTAGTTCGATAAACCAAATCCGAGGTAAGTCACTATGCAAATAAACTTATCGTATTGAATTGAATATATGTATTCATATGTCTTTTGATGAAAATGAATGAGTATGAAATGCTAAGTGCGTGAATTCTGAAATAAGTTCGATATAGTGATAAAGCCGAGAAGTCTCGTATGAACCTAGGAATAGATAGGATTAGCCATGTCACGATATAGATATCTGTTCTGTTTTATCATGTAAGACCATGTCTGGAACGTTGACGTTGATTTGAAATTTCGTGTAAGCTCTCGTCTGGGACGTAGGCATCGATATGAACTTTATGAGTAAGACCATGTCTGGAACATTAGCATCATATCGACTCGTGTAAGACCACGTCTGGGAAGTTGGCATTGTTATGATCTGTACGAGTAAGACCGTGTCTGGGACATCGGCAACGTATTAATTTGTGTAAGACCATGTCTGGGACAGTGGCATTGATATCCGAGTGCATGTAAGACCTCGTCTGGGACACTGGCATTGTACAACTATTCTGAACTTTCTGATCATCCTACTAGGTTCCTATTGGTTCAACGGGCAAGTCTATAATACGATTGGTATATTTGAGCTATGACCAATAAGTGAGTGATTATCCGTTTCAGGTACGATGAATGCACATCAAGTGTGTATAAAAGTTAAGTACCTATATGACTTTGATATGAAGAAGAGTATGATTGAAAAGGAGAATGTGAATCTTAAAATGTTGAATGTGGCAAATGTGGCCATAAGTTTATGAACCAAGTTATATATGTGATAGTTGCTAAGTGATCAATATATATATGTGCCAATGCATTTATTTGTATATGACTTACTAAGCTTTTGGAAAGCTTACTCTGTGTGTGTGTTTTCTCTGTTTTATAGGTCGTCGAAGCTACTGAAGGCTCGGGATTGTCAAGGATCATCATCACAGTACAAAAACTTATTTTGGTACCCTTTTGAAAAAGTATATGGCTAATTATGGCATGTATAGGCTAGATAGGTGTATATGTTTATGAAGTGAGCATGGCCATGTGTATTGGCAAGCTTTTGAGTTGTTAAATGTTTGAATGAAAGAGTTAAAGCATATACTTAGTATGTTTTGATGTATATGGAATGGTTAAGTTTTGGTTAAGCAAATGGATGATACATGTTTGAAATGAGGTAGGATTTAGTTTGCAATTTGGTATGGATGGATTTGGTATTGGATGTATGGATGAAGTGAACCATTTGATATGTTTTGGTTGCCATATAAGCATATTATGTTTTGGTATGTATTGCTTGTAGGTGAGACCCAAAATGGGTGGCATATTGGCCTTGTAAAATGGCCTATAATGTCATACGGTTGAGACGCACGAGCATGCATAAGACCATGGATAATTTGGCAGAATGTGGCTTAAATTGCACACGGCCTTGACACGGGTGTGCTTAGTGGCCACATGAGAAATGGTAGTATGTGATCTGTAGTACACGGCCTTAGCACATAGGTGTGCTTGGTGGCCGTGTTGAATTTGGCAATATACCACCACGGGGAGGACACATGGGAGTGTCCAATAGCCGTGGGTGAGGCACGGCCTACCCCCACGGCCGTGTATCCCCTGTATTTTAGAAAAGTTTTAAATTTTCATGAAATCTTGTATGTGTTTCAGTTTAGTCCCGACTCGGTTTACAAGCAAGTTTAAGGTCTCGATGACCTTCTTAAGGGACTTTATGTTTGAGATTGATAAATGACTATGTGAGAATTCTGTAAATGTTTTTGATCTGTCCAGTAACACCTTTAACCCTAATTCGGTGATCGAAAACGGGATAGGGGTGTTACAATTACAACCAGCATGGGTGGTGTTGAGTGCCTATATGTGTAGAATAGGGGGTTGTTTTGTTTCTTGAATCTTACCTAATTAATTTCAGATTTAATTTGATTTCTATAAACCTCTTAATCATCTAGTAGATCCATGTAAATTGGGGAAAAACGTTCTTGATAGTTTGGGCTTTCGAAACTCACAAATCGGGAAGTGTAAGTTAAGTTAAGTGTAAAATTAATTATTGTTTCAATATAGTTGTAGGGTAAATGTTATGGATTGATTAAATGATGGAATTGAATAATTATTAGCTACTTATTTTCCATTATATTATGGAATTAAGTGATGATCCAAACGCCTTGAATCAACCGTAAAGCCAAAGAACGATCGTACATACGGTTCGCATCTATACAAGGTAAGGAACCAAACTAGTTGAATTCATAAAATAGTTATTAATTCAACAATTGGTTTAAACCCATAAATGGGTAATTGGGAGTTGGTTAAGTGGTAAATTGATTTAATTTATACTGAATTTTGGTCTAGGATCATATAAAGGTTTATTAAGGAAAATTTGAAGATTCACTAAGGTACTACGAGAAAGCGAAAAACAATGCATGGGTCCTACACTTGTAAAATTTATTTCATAATGAGAAATGTCATTTTATATTTGATAAATTAGCTTGCTAATTGGTTTGGCATAGTAGCCAAAATATTAGTTTTGCAAGTAGCCGAACTAAGTACTTTTCTAGCTTTAAAAGACTGATGTGTTGGCAAAATTGCTAGTTTAACGGTATGAATATGTAATTGAGATTGTTATGCATAATTATATTATATGATATGAGAATGTTTGATTGACTGGTATGAAATGTTGAGTTATTAGGTTTGTGCTCGATTTTCACGCATGAAATATTAAGTATGACATATATATGCGTGAGACTACTATTGGTGCACAAGGAAATTCGTAAAGTATGTGAATTGAATGATATTGATAGATACCATCGTAATGGTAATTTGAAAATTGGAACACTGCTTTTTTTTAAAGTGTAACACCCCAAACCTAGCCTAAACGTTATGACCAGATTTGGTGCGTCACATAAAAAGGTTTCTCATGAATCTTTGCAATCGTCTAAGAATATTTGAATCTCTTTTGAAAACTCTGAGTTAGGGTGGTCGTTTGAGAACTCAGTGTTCATCTTTGAAAACTTGTAATTAACATAAAAACTGCCTTTATTGTGAAAATCGAACTTGCACTATTGTGGGTAGGTGATATTTTGAAAATACTTGTTATCGCTCTAAGTGAAACCAAGGTGTTGTCCATTATCGTTTGTAATTCATTTGTTAAGTTTTGGAAAACAGTTATTTACATTTTATTAGGAAAACCACATACTAATTAAATCATAAATTAAAGCGTTTGAAATCCAAATTGAAAATACTAGTGGCCTCATTACATAACAGAATCCCAAATTAAAGAAAATTCAAAGATAAGAAAAGTTTAATTTACTAAACCGTGCATGGCCACCACTGAGTCCACTCCGGCCCATATCCACTGGTCTAAGAATTACCTGCAAAAATTTAAGCAGAGGGGTGAGTCAAGAAGACTCAGTGTGCAATTACCCCACATGAACCATAACTGGGCTCGAGCCCATTCAAATACCATCTGGGCCTTAGCCCTTACAAAATCGCCTTGGACGAAGCCCATTTAGAATCGGACTGGGCCTTAGCCCTATT
The DNA here is from genome assembly GCA_025506655.1 of Gossypium rotundifolium. Classification (NCBI taxonomy): domain Eukaryota; kingdom Viridiplantae; phylum Streptophyta; class Magnoliopsida; order Malvales; family Malvaceae; genus Gossypium; species Gossypium rotundifolium. The sequence continues at coordinate 60,439,324 of CP106723.1, read as the reverse complement.
AGCACAGTATAGCACATAATGTATGCAATATGATGCAATACCCAACCCAGCCTAGATATCCATCCGCTACACACCACCCATTCCTGCCAAACACACCAGTGGGAATTTCTACAATCGACCCTCACCGCTACACACCATCGATGGCAGTCATGCTGCAGTCAGCTACCTATCGCCAAAATATGTGGCATTACCATCGAAATAAGGTGACAACATCATCGAAATGTGTGGCAAAGCCACTGAATTACACTGTCCCTTTCAAAAATGTCATATCCCCAATCCAGTGCAACATATAATCATTGTGGAATGGATGCAACATATATTAGCATACATAGAATGTTTAGAGCACATGAATATTCATGCTAACATACATACACGACATAGCCAAAAAATAACTAACTTGGTGTCTTAATTTTACCCTCCAAGGGCAACTCAACAGCCATTACCGAGGTTTGGCTTTCAAAACAATGCATATACATATTACAAATAAATGAAAGAAGGTGTGGGAGTTACACACTTGATTACGAGAACGACTAGACTCTCAATATCGTCGACACTTTCACTAGCAAGAATAACAGCGATCTGCCTATCCCAAGCCAATGTTGGCTCTCTACCATAACACGGAGGAAAATCCCAAACTGCCGACACCGCAATCCGTTTAAACTTAGGAATAGGGACTACGAGTCCACTCCCCTCCTTAGTTTGGCGGGCATTTGCATCCATGAAAGAATCTCGATCAATACAGTACTATAATGAAAACAACGATTATCTAACAAAGATGTTGGGTTAAGGCAACGAACAACGAAGAGAGAGACTAATCGTACAGAACTAGAGAGAACCTCCTTACCTTAGTTGATGAGGAATCACACACAGATTTGGCCATCAAGGATGACCACCCCCTAATTAAGAGAGAAATTAGCACCGGTTTGATAAAGAAAAGAGTATAAGATGGAGGGGTGCTAGGAAATATAGATTCGGTCAGAGTGAAATGGTTAGAAGATGAGTGTTTCGGTTCTATGAGAGAAGTAAGGCAAAATGGAAAAAAATAAGAGAAGGGCACCTTACCTTGGACGGAGAGAAACCAAATTAAACACAGGAAGATTCGACACTGGAAAAAGTAATAGATGAAACTTCAAGTTTGGCTATGGAGACTAAAAGAATCGCAATTCCAATGCTTTCTAGAAGGTTAAGGAAAGAACGATCGATTGAACAAGAAGAAGAAAAGTTGAAATTCGGCTCAATAAGAGATGAATGATATGGGTTTAGTTTGTCACAGGGGGTTTCGACTCAAGAGTAGAACAAGATAGGGATGATAAGAGAAGAAGAAATAGGAGGAGAAAGATTTGGCTAAGGTATAAGGAAGTCAAAGCAGATGAATGAATGTAGGGGGTGATTCGGTCAAGAGAAGGAAGAAATAGAGGAGACGAAATATTGAGAGGGTTCGGCTAGAATAAGAGAAGAGACTAGATGAAGGTTTGGCTAACACTCAAATGAAGAGAGCAAATAGAGAGAAAAGAGAGTAGTATTGGGATTGAGAATGGTAAAATGCCGAAAAATGCAAATGAGAGCTAAAATGTACCAAAAAGAAAAATGCTCAACACTCAAGTGGTTCGGTTGCTATCTCAATTCCCCAAATGCCGAAATTCCCATGCTAAACCCCCTACATCCAAAAATCCACCTCCCACCTCTCCAACATTCGGTCAATTACCAACCCTCTCTCCACATCCCACGAATTTCTCCTCCCTTCACTCTCCATCCACCAATTCAAATTTTTGACCCATTCAAACTCCACAAGCACCTCTCCTCCACCCATTTTGAATTCAATGACTCTTTCCACAACTACCATGTAGAGTCCCAGCCGAACCCACCTCTTCTCCATCCTGGCACAAAATAAATCCTCCAAAATGTGACCTGTGAGGTTCGAACCTACTTCCTCTCTTTCCAAGCTCCCTTGTGACGCCAACTCCACTCCACCAAGTGTCCCTTTTCGTCAACAACCACACCAAAATATTCATAAGGCCTGCTTCTACAAGCTCTCCTCCCTAAAGTGCACTAAAACAAAAATTTAACCAAGGCTCTGGCTTGAACCCGAGCCTTCCCAAGACCCCAAAACACATCCAAAAAGTGAGCAGAATAAGCTAGACACACATCATAAAATGCAAAACCCATATTTCTAGGATGTTACAGTTCTACCCCCTTAAAGAAATTTTGGCCTCAAAATTTACCTGATCAAAAGAGATAAAGGTATTGTTGTCGCATCACATCCTCTGGCTCCCACGTAGCTTCCTCTGAAACATGGTTCCTCCATAATACTTTGACCAGTGGAACCGAATTCCTTCTGAATACTTTAACATCTCAATCTAAGATCTACACTGGTTCCTCTTCAAAAGATAGGTCTGGTCTCACTTCAATTTCTTCCACGGGCACTATGTGAGATGGATCCAAACGGTAGCACCTTAACATCGAAACATGGAATACATCATGTATCTGACTCAACTCCGGAGGTAACTCAAGTTGATAAGCTATTGGTCCCACACGTTTCAACACCTAATAAGGCCCGATAAATCAGGGGCTCAACTTACCTTTCCGTCCGAACCTTAGAACCTTCTTCTAAGGTGAGACCTTCAGGAAGACTTGATCCCCCAATGAGAATTCTATTTTCTTATGCTTCAGATCTGCATACGATTTCTGTCTGTCAAAAGCTTTCTTCAATCGAGCCCAAATCAACTTAACCTTCTCCTCTGTCTCTGTGATCAATTCTGGACCCAACAACTGTCGCTCACCCAACTCTGTCCAAGAGGTAGGGGTACGACACCTACGACCATAAAGCGCTTCGTAGGTGCCATCTGAATGCTGGATTGATAGCTATTGTTGTACGCAAACTCCACCAACCGTAAAAAATCCTCTCAACTACCTCTGAAGTCGATTACATAACCTTTCAACATATCTTCCAAAATCTAAATTACCCTCTCTAACTGACCATCAGCCTGTGGGTGAAATGCCGTGATAAAATTCAATCTTGTACCCAACGCCTGATATAATGCCTTCCAGAATCACGATGTAAACCTACGGTTCCTGTTTGATATGATAGACATCGATACTCTATGCAACCTCACAATCTCTGCTACATACAGCTTAGCTAACTTTTGCAATGAATAGCCAATACGAACAGGTATGAAGTGAGCGGACTTCGTCAACCGATCGACAATTACCCACACTGAATCTTTCCTAGTAGGTGTAAGAGGTATCCCACTAACAAAATCCATCGTTATCCTTTCCCACTTCCAAAGTGCAATCTTTACCAGCTGTAGCAACCCCGAAGGCAACTGATGTTCTACCTTCACCTGTTAACACGTCAAGCACTTACTCACAAACTCGATAACCTCTTGCTTGAGACCTGGCCACCAAAATTGCTCACACAAATCTCGATACATCTTACTTCCACAGGGATTCATAGCGTATGGGATACTATGTGCTTCCCTCAGAACCTTCTGCCTCAACTCGGAATCCCTAGGCATACAAACCTTTCTATGACAACATAACGCCCCTTCACTATTCAGACTAAAATCCCATCCCTCACCATTCTGCACTTGTTGAAGTCGAGAGCTTAACACATCATCCAATAACTGCTTCTCTTTAATCTGACTTACACATGCCGGCTTCGCTTAAAGTTTGGCTAACAAACTACCATCCTCATACAGACTGAGATGAGTAAACATTGCCTAAAATTTGATATCACCTTACGACATAACGCATCCGCCACTACATTATCTTTACTCGGGTGATACTCGATCGAGTAGTCGTAATCTTTCAATAATTCAATCCACCTTCGTTGCCTTAAATTCAACTCCTTTTGGGTAAGGAGATATTTCAGGCTCTTATGATCCGTGTAGAAAATTGATTTTTCTCCACACAAGTAATGTCTCCAAATCTTCAGGGCGAATACTACCACAGCTATCTCCAAATCATGAGTGGGATAATTCACCTCATGAGGTCTTAATTACTGAGACGTATACGCTACTACCTTCCCTTCTTGCATCAACACACACCCTAACCCTGTGTGCGAATCATCACAATAAACAACGAACTCCTTCCCAGCCTCAGGCTGAACCAGTACTGGAGCCTCCGTCAAAATCCTCTTTAACTTTTCAAAGCTTTCCTGCTGCTTTTTAGCCCAAACAAATAGTACCCCTTTCACAATAACTTGGTTAAGGGTGCAGCAATCAAGGAAAAACCCTCAACAAAACTTCTTTAGTATCTAGCTAACCCAAGAAAACTTTAAATTTCTGCTACAAACATCGGTGGCCTCCACTCCAGAATAGCTTCGATCTTTCGGGGATCAACCCTAATCCCTTCAGCAGAAACAACATGCCCTAAGAAGGTGACTTCCTTCAACCAAAATTCACACTTGCTGAATTTGGCATACAGTTGCTTCTCTCTCAATACTTGCAGAACAACCCAAAGATGCGAATCATGCTCCTCTTTCGACAAACCTGGAAGCTCTTCAGGAAAGACATCCATAAACTCTTTCACCTTTCTAACATCCCTTACAGACAATTCTTTTGCATCCAACACACTGATGAAAGCTAGAAACGCCCTACACCCTTTTCGAACCATCCTATCAGCCTTTAATGCAGAAACGACATTGGACAAGTAATTCCTTCTTTCTCCTATCACAATTACTTCTTTGTCCTCTGGAGTTCTCAACACCATTCACTTAGTAGTGCAATCCAGATTTGCACGATGCTTAACCAGCCAATCCATGCCTAAGATAAGGTCAAACTCACTAAATGTCAATTCCATCAAGTCTGCCGGAAATACTACTCCTTGAATTTCTAAAGGCACATCCCTAAACAACTTGTTCACTACTACGGATTGTCCTAAAGGGCTAACCACAGTCATTTCTCTAGTAGCAATTTTAGATTTAAGGCTCCAAGTCTCAGACACAGTACTAGAAACATATGAATGGGTCGATCCAATATCAATCAAAGCAATAAATGGTTTATCAACTATAAAAAATGTACCGGTTATGACATCCAGTACGTCGCCATCCTCTCGCCATCGAGTCAGATAGACTAAACTCCGGTGTCTTGCATCGCAGACATCGACACCTTGCCCGGTGCTCCACGACCTCGACCACAACCACTTCCCCCTTCAGCCAGACCACGACCTCTTGGCAGTTGCTGACCACCCCTCCTGAACTGAGCAAAACCTGTCCTATTGGCCGCACCTTATCTAATTCTTGTGGACAGTCTTTTATCATATGATCTTTAGATCCACACTTGAAACATTCCCTAGTTCTTCTCCAACACTCCCTCGAATGCATTTTTCCACACAAAGCACATGGTCGAAACTGGCTTACCGCAGTAGGCATCACAACTCGAGCCGGCCCATCAAACCTAGGCCTCTTTTGAAACCCCCAAGATGATCCCGATGACCCAAAACTCCTCTTATTTTTACCCCTATCTTTATCCTTATTTTCCCTCTCAGTCTGATTTATCTCTTCGGCTATTTTAGCTTTTTCAACCAGAATGGCAAAATCTCTTTCCCGCTGCGGAGCTATACACAATGTTCATAGTCGGTAGCAACTATCCCTCGGGCGTAGCGACTCAAGCACAGAAATTCTGCATCGTATTCAGCCACAGATTTACCCCCTTGAACCAAATTCAGGAATTTTTTCCTCTGGGCATCCACATAGCTTGCCCCAACATATTTTCCTTGAAATGTTGTCTTGAAGAAAACCCAGTTAATACGATCCGCTGGAGTACCCTCTTTTACCATGAGCCACCATTGATATGCCTCATCTTGGAAAAGAGACACCGTTCCTTTCAATTTCTCCTCTGCCGTGCAATCCAGATCGTCTATAATTCTCTCAACTACCTTTAACTAATATTCAGCTACGTCTAGGGCCACTCCCGAATACCTCTAAATATTTCATCCCCATTTGCTCGAAGTCGCTCAGTAATAGACTTCGAGCTACTAATCCAGTGTTTTCCCCTGCAACCCGCTCCAGAACATACAACATCGCTTGGGACAAAGCATCGTCCCTACTAGTTCGATCTTGAGATCCTGCTTCTGCCATGGGTGATGCTAGTGCTTTGCCTTCAGGCTCATGTCTTGATTCCGAGAACTCAGCCTCAGCACCCCGGCCTTTACCATGGCCGTTGTACCACATCCCCATTCCCTAGCACTCATGTCTATTGAATCGTCTTAATCTGATTACAAATTTTATGAATTAGCATTTTTTTCACTATTTATTACTGGATAGTCTTATGAAAATAGAGTTAGAAGTAGTTTTCCGCAAAACATATATATACATAAAGGTTTTAATCTCTAAAGTTGAATTTCTAAACACTAGCATTCACAGCATAATATAATCACTTCATGCAAATCAACCAGTATTAGAAGACTTACCGTCCGGATTTGGTGCTGGAGACTCGGGTGCCATACTTCCAGAAAACATGTATATATATTTTCCTAAACCATTTTCAAACCAATTTTGGAAAATGTTTTTGAACCCAAAACCCATAGCCGAGTTTTGTAACCTGGCTTTGATACCACAACCGTAACACCCCAAACCCAGCCTAAACGTTATGATCGGATCTGGTGCGTCACATAAAAAGGTTTCTCATGAATCTTTGCAATCGTCTAAAAATATTTGAATCTCTTTTGAGAACTCCTAGTTAGGGTGGTTGTTTGAAAACTCAGTGTTCATTTTGAAAACTTGCAATTAACTTAGAAACTGCCTTTATTGTGAAAATCAAACTTGCACTATTATGGGTAGGTGATATTTTTGAAAATAATTGTTATCACTCTAAGTGAAACCAAGGCGTTGTCCATTATCGTTTGTATTTCGTTTGTTAAGTTTTGGAAAACAGTTATTTACATTTTATTAAGAAAACCCCATACTAATTAAATCATAAATTAAAGCATTTAAAATCCAAAATGAAAATACTAGTGGCCTTATTACATAACAAAATCCCAAATTAAAGAAAATTCAAAGATAAAAAAAGTTTAATTTACTAAAACCGTGCATGGCCACCACTGAGTCCACTCCGGCCCATATCTGCTGGACTAAGAATTGCTTGTAAAAATTTAAGCAGAGGGGTGAGTCAAGAAGATTCAGTTTGCAAATACCCCACATGAACCATAATTGGGCCCAAGCCCATTCAAATACCATCTGGGCCTTAGCCCTTACAAAATCACCTTGGGCGAAGCCCATTCAGAATCGGACTGGGCCTTAGCCCTATTAGCACAGTATAGCACATAATGTATGCAGTATGATGCAATACCCAACCCAGCATAGATATCCATCCACTACACACCACCCCTTCCTGCCAAACACACCAGTGGGGATTTCTACAATCGGCCCTCACCGCTACACACCATCGCTGGAAGTCGTGCTGCAATCAGCTACCTATCGTCGAAATATGTTGCATAGCTACCAAAATAATGTGATAACGTCACCGAAATGTGTGGCAAAGCCACCGAATTACATTTCCCCTTTCAACAATGTCATATCCCCAATCCCATGCAACATATAATCATTGTGGAATGGATGCAACATATATCAGCATACATAGAATGTTCAGAGCATATGTATATTCATGCTAACGTACATACACGACATAGTCAGAAAATAACTAACCTGGTATCTTGATTTTACCCTCCAAGGGTAACTCAACAACCATTACCGAGGTTTTGGCTTTCAAACAATGCATATAATTACAAACAAACGAAAGAAGGTATGGGAGTTACACACCTGATTACGCGAAGGACTAGACACTCAATATCGTCGACACTCTTGCTAGCAGGAATAACACCGATGGGCCTATCCCAAGCCGATGTCGCTCTCTACCACAACCCGACGAAAAATCCCGAATCGCTGACACCACATGCTGCTTGAACTTAAGGACAGGGACTACAAGTCCAATCCTCTCCTTAGTTTGACTGGCACTCGCATCCATGAAAGAATCTTGATCAATACTGTACTATAATGAAAAAAATAATTATCTAACAAAGATGTTGGGTTAAGGCAACGAACAACAAAGGGAGAGATAATCGTACAAAACTAGAGAGAACCTCCTTACCTTAGTTGATGACGAATCACACACAGATTCGGCCTTCAAGGATGACCACCCCCTAATTAAGAGAGAAATTAGCACCGGTTTGATAAAGAAAAGAGTACAAGATGGAGGGGTGGTAGGAAATATAGATTCAGTCAGAGTGAAAGGGTTAGAAGATGAGTGTTTCGGTTCTATGAGAGAAGTAAGGGAAAATGGAAAAAAAATAAGAGAAAGGCACCTTACCTTGGACAGAGAGAAACTGAATGAAACACAGGAAGATTCGGTACTGGCAAAAGTAATAAATGAAACTCCAAGTTCGGCTATGAGACTAAAAGAAACGCAATTCCAACGCTTTCTAGAAGGTTAAGGAAAGAACAATCGATTGAACAAGAAGAAGAAAAGTTGAAATTTGGCTCAACAAAAGATGAATGATACGAGTTTAGTTTGTCATAGAGGGGTTTCGGCTCAAGAGTAGAACAAGAGAGGAACGATAAGAGAAGAAGAAAGAGAAGGAGAAAGATTCGGCTAAGGTATAAGGAAGTCAAAGTAGATGAATGAATGTAGGAGGTGATTCGATCAATAGAAGGAAGAAATATAGGGGATGAAATGTTGAGAGGGTTCGACTAACACTCAAATGAAGAGAGCAAATAGAGAGAAAGGAGAGTAGTCTTGGGATTGAGAATGGTAAAATGCAAAAAAATTCAAATGTGAGCTAAAATGTACCAAAAAGAAAAATGCTCAACACTCAAGTGGTTTGGTTTCTATCTCAATTCCCCAAATGCCGAAATTCCCATGCTAAACCCCCTATAGCCGAAAATCCACCTCCCATCTCTCCAACATTCGGTTAACTACCAACCCTCTCTCCACATCCCACGAATTTCTCCTCCCTTCACTCTCCATCCACCAATTCAAATTTGTTGACCCATTCAAACTCCATAAGCACCTCCCCTCCACCCATTTTGAATTCGTTGACTCTTTCCACAATCACCATGTAGAGTCCTAGCCGAACCCACCCCTTCTCCATCCTGGCAATAAATAAATCCTCCAAAATACGACCTGTGAGGTTCGAACCTGCTTCCTCTCCTTCCAAGCTCCCTTGTGACGCCAACACCACTCCACCAAGTGTCCCTTTGCATCAACAACCACACCCAAATATTAATAAGGACTGCTTCTACAAGCTCTCCCCCCTAAAGTGCACTAAAACAAAAATTTAACCAAGGCTCTGGCTTGAACCCGAGCCTTCCCAAGACCCCCAAACACATCCACAAAGTGAGCAGAAAAAGCCAGACACACAGAAAACATAAAATGCAGATTCCCTATTTCTAGGATGTTACAGAAAGTATGTGATTATTGAGGACATGTTGAACATGTCGTATAAATGTGAACAATATTGAAATATGATTAAGTATGAATTTATGTGACATATTGCATGTGCATTGGGATGGGATTTTGTGGTTGGTGGAAGAGTTCCGTGGAATACCAATGTCATATTAAGTCTACATATATTTGTAGTCAATGCATTGCATTTGGAGTACCAAGGGGATTGGCGATTATATCGCATTATTTATTTGGAAGTTTCACTGAATTATTGATTATTGGTGGTTTTACCACATTGAGCATTGCTCACATACTTTGGCGTTTGGCACACGGGTTCTAAGGAACTCGTTGTGTGTAGCAGATGGTATGGGTAGGATCTTACATGTGCATTTTTCAAGATCATGTGCATTTGAAAATTATTATTGATAATTTTTTATTGTGCTATTGGTACCTCTATGAAATTCCCTGTATGAATGCTTAATATTTGTTTAGTCTCACACTAAGCTTGTTAAGCTCACCCCATTATCTCAACTTCTTAGGTAATATCGAACTTGGGATCGAAATTGGCATGCGGACGTACAATGGACTTCAAACTTTACTTCGTCAAATTATTTTAATTTAATTATATTTTTTTGGTTATTTTTTATTAATATTCGGTTTTGGATTGTAAAGTTCTTTAAACTATGGTTTGGGAATGTTTGAGATTTTGGGGTTTTTCATGCATGCATGACACACATATTTGGTATAGATACATGGTTTTTATAAATATGTTGAAATGGACTATGCATGATATATGGCTAAATTAATAATTTGACTAGTAATGGTACATTTCTACTGCTAAGAAGATAACAAAATGATTTTTCAAAAGCAACGCCATCAGTAAGGTTTTACAAAAACTCACCTAATTCACTAATTTGACCTAAGGATGGTTGGACTACGTAAATGAACATTTTCTAAAGCTAGCAATAGAAACCACAGTTTTATAAAAAGAAGTACTTGAAGGTTTTTAATGGTCGTTAGGGTAGGTTCGACACTAAGGTGTCCAATATGGCCTTCCCAATTAGTGTAACACCCATAAACCCATGTCCATCATCAGAATAGGGCTAAGAGGTATTACCGATCAAAACTCAGCTTACAACACTTAGTTCTTATTCATAATTAAATATCACATAATCAACATCAAGCATAATAATATCGTCCCTTACGAGGCTCATCGAGGTCTTAAAACATGCTTAGAAGTGGTTCGGGACTAAACTATCACATTAGAAAACTTCGAGAAAACTTTAAAATTTTTCATGCATATAAAGGCCACGTGCCTGTGTAAACAGGTCGTGCGCCTCACATGGCCACCAGACACGCCCATGTCTCAGGCCATGTGAAAATAGGGCATACATATTGACTTGGCCACATGGCCGACCACATGCTCGTGTGCCAGCCCGTGTGCTATACATGGCCAATAGACATGCCCGTGTGTTTATACCATGTAACTGATTGTATTATTTAATCAAGGTGCAGAGGTCACATGGTTGAGTCACACGCCCGTGTGCCCAGCCATGTGTCACGAAAATAGGCTTGGTTTAAGCCACATTTTCCATCTAACTTTCCAACACCTACACAAGAGCAAATGGTACAATTTCTAAACCCAATTGGCAACCAAAACAATCTCAATTTATGCATAATTCAAGATATGCCAATACAATCATTTTATTTACCCAAACATGTATCAAAACAACATCATCATGACTTTAACTCATACTTATTTCATGCCATTACAAACACTTCCAATTCATCATTCAAATTTATTCCATTTACTTACTCAATTATCAAATCAAGACATGACCATATTTCAACCAACTCATCATTATAAAACCAAGCTACAACCATACCATTTCTCAAGCTATAATCCACCATATGTCTATTAGCCAAAAGCACAACCCTATGACATCACCAACTTCATATCAAGCATGCCTAAGTACAAGGCAATATATAAACATCATATAACACATACCAATCTCACATCTCAAGCTAATCTACATGGCAACTTCACAATATGCTTTACATTAATAATTAGCCAAATCTCATGACTAAACAAAATACATCAAACATATAGGCATCAATTGCCAATATTACCAAATTCCACTACCACATTCATAATCAACCATCTCAAATGACCAAATACATTTCCAACCATAATACCAAATACCATAGCCTATACATGCCATATAACCAAGTCATAAAGGGTATAAATACTAAAATCATTAGCCAGATAGTGTGATACAATCTCTGTCAACTTCCAACCTGAGTGAACATTCGAATCCCTATAAAACCATAGAAAAACAACACAAAGTAAGCTATAAAGCTTAGTAAGCTCATATCTTAATAAACTTAACATAACAAATAATTTCAATTCAATGTCATAAGCATAATATGCTATCTCACATGCCTAAACACAACTTATCTCAAGTTTATAACATGATTTCATATCACATCATAACCATTCAATAATATACTTACTTACATACTAACTTTAGCTTTCACAACCTTATTCAATTCGATTCTCATATAACATTCAATTCTCACTTTCATATAGCCAAATGAGCACATTTTGGGAAATAACATATTTAATCACATATCTTTCTCACTTAAATCACATATCATCACTTATATTCATACTCACATTTCATTTTCAAGATTCATATAGCATCTGTCATACCTGAATCATATAACTTATTCATATAGTCATTTGCTTCTCAATTTTTTCGTTGAACCGTTCGAAATTGATAAGGATACCCAGATAGCTCATAAAGCTCGTACAATGACATATCCCAAATATTACATGTTATCATATATCGATGCCACTATCCCAGACAAGGTCTTACATGAAATCATATACGATGACAATGCCCCAAACATGGTCTTATACATAATCCCAGATCGATGCCAATGTCCCAAACATGGTCTTACATGATATAACATCTCGGAATCCTATGTCATGACATATGTATCCTAAACTATTCGTAGGGTTCGTACGGGGCTTTTCAGACGTCGTCACGTTATCGAAACATTGTCGTATTCATATATTCTACTTCTCGAACAATTCAATATCACAATAACATTTATATAATTTATTCAAAATACATATATTTGCATTACCATTCGGCATTGAATTCAATCATACAAATAATATGCATTTATGACATGATTTTGTAATGTCTATTAAAATATGAACTTACCTCATTCGTAGTAATGACAAATTAAGTCGACTAATCCGATATTTTAACTTTCTCTCGATCTAGATCCGAATTTCACTTTTGCCAATCTAATTAATATCAAAATCAACTTACTTATCCAAAATTTCATTCAATTTTCATCCAAGAACATATAAATGGGCAATTTCCATTTTAGCCCATTACATTTCATATTTTTGCAATTTAGTCCCTAATTCAAAACAATACACAATATTAAAAATTTCAAAATGCCCATGCTAGGCCGAATGCTCCATAAATCCTTAAAAGCCCATTTATTCAATTTATTTCACATTTAAACCTCTAAACTTTCAAATTTCACAAATAAATTCCTAATTTGGATTTTTATCAAAAATAATTTAATTAAACATAAAAATCAAACATCAAAGATTTATTTTTCATCATCAAACAACAAATTCATCACATTATCAACAATGGAAAATCTCAAATTCATCATCAATTCTGAAAAATAAATCATGGGTTCAAGCAACAATCTCAAAAACGTAAAAATTATCAAAAACCGAACAAAATCCATACATTAATTTGATCTCCAAGGTGTCGAACCTTGAACAAAGAACATAGCTTCTTTTTCTTTCCTTACATTTGGCCAACAAAGAAGAATATAAGCGTGTGATTTATGTTTTGTTTTAATTTATTACATATTAATTCAACATTTACAAATTTAACCTTTCTAAATTAATTAGAAAACCATATAATGGTTTTCTATTATCGTCCATCCCATTATCCAATGGCCAAATTTTATCTTAAGGACTTCATAATTAATTAATCAAAGCAAATAGGCACTTTAACATATAGCATGCTATGTAACACCCCGCACCCAAGACCGATACTGGGTCTGGATCGAGACATTACTATGCTTGAACTCATTGAAACATGTACTTACGGGCTATAAAATTTCGTTCCAACTTAAAAACTTCACTCTCTTAGTCAACACATATAACAAGGGCCTACGAGGCCTTTAACTCATGTCAGAAAACTTTCGGAATTAAAATCAAATAACTTATTTGTGAAGTAGGGTTCACATGCCCGTGTGACTTGGAACAAGCCCGAGTACCCTTAAGAACGTCGATGCCCTCAAACCGTGTAAGGCTACTAACTATTTCCACACGGCTTAGACATGCTCGTGTCTACCAATCGTGAGAGGTTACTGACTAGTTTCACACGGCCATGACACACCCGTGGGCTTAGACCGTGTGCTAATCCTTGATATACTGACTAAATCAACACGGTTTGGGAATACGCCCATGTCCAAATCGTGTGTCTTACACGGCACACACACATGGACGTGGGATTTGCTCGTGGCCTATTCAGATTAATAATACTAAGGTGCAGGGTTAACATGGTCTTGACACACGCCCGTGTGTCAAACCGTATGGGCACTTACATGCTATTTACCAAGCCCTTAGCCACCGTGAAATGAAGATCATAACCATACACAATTCAACAATGCAATAACAACCCAATTTTATGAATAATACTACATGCTTCATTGATCTCAATAAACATACATGCTTAATCAAATTTGGCCAATCACTTAGCCATATACAAAGGAATAATAAACTTGATAGCCTTTACAAAGGCCCTTCTTAAAACATGTTCACAAAATGAATGTTTCCTATACATTCCATACTTAGTAAAGTAAGTTGGCTATACCAAAATATGAGTTGATAGTGTGTTGCGAGCTCCGACTTTAATGATCCACGAGTTAGCTTGGCGGAACTGCATAGAAAGAAAGAATCATAACGTAAGCATATAGCTTAGTAAGTTTGCATGTAACAACTCTTAGCATCATCATTGCTTAATATAAACCATTTCACATAAACAATGGTATCAAGAATTTTAGCTAAAGCTTACTTACTCATATAGATTCTTACATGTCTCATGACACTTACTATTATCATACTTGTAAGGTAACCATGATACATGTATCACTTGATCACATTGATCAGTATACTATAATAACAATAATCCTGATATCTACTTTCTCATACACAACATGAATAATACTGTACTTCATCTAACTTCATCTGGATACTAACTTTACTTTCTTAGCTTTCTTGCTATCTTCTTTTGGCTTACTCATTTTCTCGATGAATTTCTATGAATAATCGAGGATACTAAATCTCTTCCCACATAATATGATGCCAAAGCCATATCCTAGACATGGTCTTACATGGGTTATCTCATCTTGGTTTCTAGGCCATGTCTTGACATTGACTGATATAAAGTCTTGCTCTTGATAACATACTCAATGCCAAGCTTGAGTCCTTGGACTTATATGATAACTTGCTTGCTAAATTGATCAATGCCAAGCTAGCCTTGGACTTACGTGATATCTTGATCAATGCCAAGCTAGCCTTGGACTTACATGATAACTTGCTTGCTAACTTGATCAATGCAAAGCTTGCCTTGGACTTACATGATATCTTGATCAATGCCAAGCTTGCCTTGGACTTACATGATATCTTGATCAATGCCAAGCTTGCCTTGGACTTACATGATAACTTGCGTGGTAGATCGAGTATCCTGAGAAATTTATCTCCCATCAGGACTTGCTCGTACTTATCAATATAATTTCTTGCTTGAACATAACATGATTGTTTCATAAAATTATTGTACATTATGTTAAGAAATTTAATGATAATAATCATAAAGCTTAGAAATCATACAAATTTTCTCAATATACAAAATGTATATAGATGTGCAATTTAGTCCTCGACTTTGTTCTTGCCTCGATTTTGATCTGGGCTTCGTTTCTCTTGATCTATAATCATAAATAGATCATTTAATAACCATATTGACTAAATTGACTCATAACTCATACTTTGGAAAAATTACTATTTTGCCCCTATACTTTCTAATATTTGCACTTTTGCCCCAATTCTCGTAAAATGATTTTCATGCAACTTTCTTAAACTTCATGCTCAATTGAATCATTTTCTCTTATATAACAATCATCAATTCTCACTATTTCTATTAGGTATGACCAATTTTATAACTGTTACAAAATGGTCCCTACTACCATTTTTCATGAAATTCATTAAGGAAAAGATATTTATCTAACATTAAACTCTCTTAAACTTCCATAAAACATCATTTAACAAGCATTTCATTCAAGGGTATATTTTTAACATGCATCTTAGCTCATTTTATAGCTAAAATTAGCTAATTTATAATACGAGAACTTTAAAAATACGAAAAATATTAAAAACAGGGCTAAGATGAACTTACTATGAGCTTGAAAAAAAATGAAGTAGCCTAGCTATGGTGTCTCCAAATTTTCGGCAGCAACAAGGAAGAAGATGAGTGAATTTTTCTCATCTTTATCCTATTTTAATCACTAATGAGGCCAAATGACCAAAATGCCCTTCCTCTTAAAAATTTCCATAGTAGTCTCTTAAGCTCAATTTTGTCCAAAAATTAAATTCTTGGAAAATTGCTATTCAAGGGCTCATAATTATTATTCTAAAGCTATTTCATGCAAAAAGCTTCTAGAAACTCATATATTGCAACTTTTGCAATTTAGTCCTTTTTGGACCAATTGACATCAACTTAATAAAATTGCTTTACAAAACTTTCATACTAACGTCCAAACATGACATAAACTTGAAAAACTCATAATTTCACCTCAGGTTCGTGGCCTCACACCACAATCCCGACTAGGCCTTAAATCGGGCTGTTACAATTCTCCCCCTTAGGGATTTTCGTCCTCGAAAATCTTACCAGCAAAAAGGTTTGGATACTAATTTCTCATACTCTCTTCTGATTCCCATGTAGCTTCTTCGATTCCGTGCCTTTGCCACAATACCTTTACTATGGCAATACTCCTATTTCTTAGTTTCTTAACTTCTCGAGCCAAAATCTTGACTGGTTTTTCACCATAAGTCATGTCGGGACGAATCTCTATTTTCAAAGGGTAATTACATGCGAAGGGTCTGATCTGTAGTGTCGTAACATTGAAACGTGAAACACATCATGTATCTTCTCTAATTCATAGGGCAAAGCCCAACGATAAGCTACCAGTCCAACTCTCTCAGTAATCTCATAGAGTTCAATAAAACGTGGACTTAATTTGCCTTTACGGCCAAATCTGAGAACTTTTCTCCATGGTGATACTTTCAAAAGACTTTATCCCCAACTTGGTACTCGATCTCTTTTCTCTTTAAATCCGAATAGGATTTCTATCTGTTTGAGGCAGCTTTTAAACATTCTCGAATCGCTTTCACTTTCTCTTCAGCTTCTTTAACAAAATCAACCCCGTGAATTTGGTTCTCTTTAAGTTCAATCCAAAACAAAGGAGTTCTACACTTACGCCCATATAGGGCCTCATAAGGCGCCATCTTTAAGCTCGACTGAAAGTAATTATTATAGGCGAATTCTACCAATGGGAGAAACTTTTCCCAACTGCCATGGAATTCCAAAACATAACATCTGAGCATATCCTCGAGTACTTGAATTAACCTTTCTGACTGACCGTCAGTTTAAGGATGAAAAATTGTGCTAAAACTCAATTTTTTCTTGCAGCTTCTCCAAGAATCTGGATGTGAATCTCGGATCTCTATCCGATATGATCGATAACGGAACTCCGTGAAGTCTTACTATTTCTGAAACATACAAGTTTGCCAACTTGTTAGAGAGTAATCCACTCATACAGGTATAAAGTGGGCTAACTTCGTGAGTCTATCAACCACTACCCAAATAGCATCTTTCTTGTTCAGAGACAACGATAAACTCGTTACGAAATCCATGGTGATACGGTCCCATTTCCACTCGGGGACCAAGATGGGCTGAAGCAAACTCGAAGGTACTTGGTGCTCAGCTTTTACTTGCTGACAAATCATGCACTTGGAAACAAATTCTGAAATGTCTTTCTTCATTTTCAACCACCAATACTGTTGATTTAGATCATTATACATCTTGGTGCTACCCGGATGTACAAATAAACACTCGTTATGTGCTTCATACAAAAATCTCAGTATAAGCTCCTCTTTTCTTGGCACACAAACTCTATCTCTAAACATTAAATATCCATCAGAATTAATCCGAAAGTCGGATTCAGTACCTGACTCGCACTTAGCTCTCTTAACTTGCAACTCACTATCTTCTTTCTGAGCTTCAAAGATCTCTTGAAGAAACATTGGTCTAGCTCTTAACTCAGCTAAAATGGAGCCATTATCGGATAAGGATATCCTTGAACTCAATGCTCTTAAAATAAATAGAGACTTCCTACTAAAAGCATCGACGACTACATTTGCCTTTCCTGGATGGTAGTTGATGACCAACTCATTGTCTTTTATCAACTCTAACAATCTTCTTTGTCTTAAGTTCAACTCTTTCTACATCATCAAGTACTTCAAACTTTTGTGATCGGTGAAAATTTGACATTGTTCACCGTATAAATGGTGTCTCTAGATATTCAATGCGAAGACTATGGCAGCCAATTCTAGGTCATGCATTGGATAATTCTTCTCATGAGGTTTTCACTGTCTTGAGGCATAAGCAATCACTTTACCTTCTTGCATGAGTACACAGCCCAATCCATTTAAGGATGCATCGCTGTAGACTACAAATTCTTTCCCTAATTCGGGTTGTACTAAGACTGAAGCTTCTGTCAGCATTGCTTTCAACTTCTCAAAACTTTGTTGGCATCTTTTCGACCACTCAAACTTTACGTTCTTCTGTAACAATTTAGTCATCAGGGTTGCAATCAGAGAAAACCCCTTGACAAATCATCTATAGTAGCCGGCTAGGCCCAGAAAATTTCTAATCCCAGTGATGTTCTTCGGTGGTTTCTAGTCTATTATAGCTAATATCTTACTTGGATCTACTCGGACTCCATCTCTTGAGACAATATGTCCCAGGAATCCCACTTCCTTGAGCCAAAACTCACTTTTACTGAATTTGGCATACAACTGATTTTCTCGAAGAGTCTGTAAAACTATCCGTAGATGATCAGCATGTTCATTCTCGTCTCAGGAATAAATTAGTATGTCGTCAATAAAAACGACTACAAACTTGTCATGGTATGGTCTAAAAATACGGTTCATTAAGTCCATGAATACCGCAGGAGCATTGGTTAACCCAAAGGGCATGACTAAAAATTCATAATGCCCATATCTTATTCGAAAGGCAGTCTTGGATACATTTGAATCCTTCACTCTCAACTAGTAGTACCCTGATCTCAAGTCTATTTTGGAGAATACAATCGCTCCTCTCAATTGATCAAACAAATCATCGATCATGGGCAATGGATACTTGTTCTTTACTGTCACTTTATTAAGCTGACGGTAATCAATGCATAATCTCATGGTGCCATCTTTCTTTTTCAAAAAAAAAAAACTGGAGTGCCCCATGGTGAACAACTTGACCTTGCAAAGCGTTTGTCTGTCAACTCTTGCAAATCAGAATTTCAACTCTTTCAACTGTTGGAGCCATTCTATAAGGAGTAATGGATATTGGTACAAGACGGAGTTAGCTCAATCTTGAACTAAACTTCTCTAACTGGTGGTAATCCTGGTAATTCCTCAGGAAAAACATCCACATACTCACATACTATCGGCATTGATTCAATCTTTAACTCTGTCTCTTTGTCATTCAATACAAAGGCCAAAAATGCCTCATACCCTTTTCTTAGATATCTCTACGCCATCATATGAGAAATTATTACCGACGATCTACCTTGTTCATCTAATTCTACATAAAGAGTATCCCCATTCTCACATCTCATCTCAACGTATTTCTTCCCACAATTTACAATTACATTATGAGTAGTCAACCAGTCCATACCAAGAATGAGGTTAAATTCATCAAATGGTAACAACATAAGATTTGCTTTAAAGCAATGACCTCTAATCATTAATGGACAATCTTTACAAACTTTATCAACTAACATACTCTTGCCTAAAGGATTAGACACCTTAATCACAAATTCTGTGGTATCTATAAGCACACCCAAACTGGGTACTAATTTCATGCAAATGTAAGAGTGTGTGGATCCGGGGTCTATTAAAGCAATAACTTTGGTATTGTAAATAGAAAAGGTACCCGCAATAACATCATAGGAAATGCCTCTTCCCGAGTACGAATGGCATAAGTCCTTGCAAGTGTTCTGCCCTCGGGTCTCGCGGCCTGCTCTCTGGGGTTACCTCTTTGACTTGCCCCACTTGCTGGGTTCCTCTGCAGTCTCCCTCTGACCATACTCTTGGATCTCAGATTTTGAGTTCTCTCTTCTTTAGTCATCTCTAGACAATCCTTTATGAAATGGTCTTGGGAACCACATCTAAAACATGCATTTTCATGTGCTCGGCATTCTCCCAAATGGCGTCTACCACATTGTGGACATTCAGGTCTGTCAAGTTTAAAATTCCCAACACTTGCAACTGAAGTCATCTGTTCTTTATTTCCCAAATACTGCTTACTCTTGTCTTTTCTTGAAAATCCAGTGGAAGTAGCTATTCGAGTAGAAAAATCTCTTGACTTCTTGGATGATGATTGGAATGACTTTTTCCACTATCTCTTTCTAGAATCGCGAGACTCCATTTCAAATTTCTTCTTCTCTTTACTAGTTCTTCGGCTTTGCAAGCCCTTTCCACTAGCACAACAAATTCTTTTAATTCGAGGATAGAAACAACCAGCTTAATGTCCTCATTTAAACCATCTTCAAACCTTTTACTCATAATGGCCTCAGTGGACACACATTCACTAGCGTACTTGTTGAGTCGCATTTAACTCTCGCTCATAATCGCCATCGACATCTTGCCTTGCTTCAGCTCTAGAAATTTATTCCTCTTCTGGTCTACAAACCTCTGGCTGATATACTTTTTCTTAAACTCTTCTTGGAAGAATTCCCATGAGATCCTTTCCCTTGGTACCATCGACACAAGGGTGTTCCACCATTGGTAAGTAGAATCTCTTAAGAGAGAGAGACTACACACTTATTGCATTCATCAGGAGTGAACGATAGTTCGTTAAATACTCTGATGGTATTTTCTAACCAGAACTCAGCTCTTTCTGGATCATCATCTTTTCTAGCTCGAATTCTTCTGCCCCATGCTTCCTGATCCTATCAATTGGAGGTTTACCTCCTCTTACCACCTCTACTACTTGAGGGGCTACTGGAGTAGGTTATGAAGCAGGCGGGGGTGGAGGGGGTTGTGCATTCGGGTTCGCTCGAATGAACCCTGTGTACGAGGCATCCATCATATGGAGGAAGGCTTCTCTAGCCTCTTCTCCTCCTCCTGTTTGACTCACCGTAGTGGGTCTATTCTTATTCTCATACAGCACAATCCCTTTTGCGGGAGCTGTTGCGTTACTTTCTACATCATCCTCCTCAACTCTTTCGGGATCCATTTACTATACGTATAAACATAATTTAAGTCGTCAGGAGTCGTCACACTATCATTATAAAAATATTCTTACGTATGGCATGTATAGCTAGACTCATGCTCGTGCTACGTTAGTCCTAGAACCGACTAAACCGTAGCTCTGATGCCACTAAATGTAACACCCGCACCCAATACTGATACTGGGTCTGGATATGAGACATTACTATGCTTGAACTCATTGAAACATGTACTTACGGGCTATAAAATTTCGTTCCAACTTAAAAACTTCACTCTCTTAGTCAACACATATAACAAAGGCCTACGAGGCCTTTAACTCATGTCAGAAAACTTTCGGAATTAAAATCAAATAACTCTTTTTTGAAGCAAGGTCCACATTCCTGTGTGACTTGGAGCATGCCCGAGTACCCTTAAGCACGCCTATGCCCTCAAACCGTGTAAGGCTATTGACTATTTCCACACGGCTTAGACACACCCGTGTCTACCAACTGTGGGAGGTTACTGACTAATTTCACACAGCCGTGACACGCCCGTGGGCTTAGACCGTGTGCTAATCCTTGATATACTGACTAAATCAACACGGTCTGGGAACACGCCTATGTCCAAATCGTGTGTCTTACACGGCACACACACATGGCTGTGGGATTTGCCCGTGGCCTATTCTGATTAATAATACTAAGGTGCAGGGCTAACATGGTCTTGACACATGCCCGTGTGTCAAATCGTGTGGGCACTTATAGGCTATTTACCAAGCCGTTAGCCACCCTGAAATGAAGATCATAACCATACACAATTCAATGATGCAATAACAACCCTATTTTATGAATAATACTACATGCTCCATTGATCTCAATAATCATTCATGCTTAATCAAATTTGGCCAATCACTTAGCCATATACAAAAGAATAATAAACTTGATAGCCTTTACAAAGGCCCTTCTTAAAACATTTTCACAAAATGAATGTTTCCTATACATGCCATACTTAGTAAAGTAAATTGGCTATACCAAAATATGAGTTGATAGTGTGTTGCGAGCTCCGACTTTAATAATCCACGAGTTAGCTTGGCGGAACTGCATAGAAAGAAAGAATCATAACGTAAGCATATAGCTTAGTAAGTTTGCATGTAACAACTCTTAGCATCATCATTGCTTAATATAAACCATTTCACATAAACAATGGTATCATGAATTTCATCTAAAGCTTACTTACTTATATAGATTCTTACATGTCTCATGACACTTACTATTATCATACTTTTAAGGTAACCATGATACCTGTATCACTTGATCACTTTGATCAGTATACTATAATAACAATAATCTTGATATCTACTTTCTCATTCACAACATGAATAATACTGAACTTCATCTAACTTCATCTTGATACTAACTTTACTTTCTTAGCTTTCTTGCTATCTTCTTTTAGCTTACCATTTGCCCGATGAATTTTTGCGAATAACCGAGGATACTACATCTCTTCCCACATAATATGATGCTAAAGCGATATCCGAGACATGGTCTTACATGGGTTATCTCATCTTTGTTTCAAGGCCATGTCTTGACATGGACTTATATGAAGTCTTGCTCTTGATAACATACTTAATGCTAAGCTTGAGTCCTTGGACTTACGTGATAACTTGCTTGCTAACTTGATCAATGCCAAACTTGCCTTGGACTTACACGATATCTTGATCAATGCCAAGATTGATTGGACTTACATGAAAACTTGCTTACTAACTTGATCAATGCAAAGCTTGCCTTGGACTTACATGATATCTTGATCAATGCCAAGCTTGCCTTGGACTTACATAATAACTTGCTTGCTAACTTGATCAATGCCAAGCTTGCCTTGGACTTACATGATGTCTTGATCAATGCGAAGCTTGCCTTGGACTTATATGATATCTTGATCAATGCCAAGCTTGCCTTAGACTTACATGATAACTTGCGTGGTAGATCGAGTATCTTGGGAAATTCATCTCCCATCGGGACTTGCTCGTACTTATCATCATGATTTCTTGTTTGAACATAACATGATCATTTCATACAATTATTGTACATTATGTTAAGCAATTTAATGATAATAATCATAAAGCTTAGAAATCATACATACTTACCTCAATATACAAAATGTATGTAGATGTGCAATTTAGTCCTCGACTTTGTTCTTGTCTCGGTTTCAGTCCGGGCTTCATTTTTCTTGATCTATAATCATAAATAGATCATTTAATAACCATATTGACTAAATTGGCTCATAACTCATACTTTGGAAAAATTACTATTTTGCCCCTATACTTTCTAATATTTGCATTTTGCCCCAATTCTCGTAAAATGATTTTCATGCAACTTTCTTAAACTTCATGCTCAACTGAATCATTTTCTCTTCTATAACAATCATCAATTCTCACTATTTCTAGTAGGTATGACCAATTATATAACTGTTACAAAATGGTCCCTACTACCATTTTTCATGAAATTCATTAAGGAAACGATGTTTAACTATCATCAAACTCTCTTAAACTTCCATAAAACATCATTTAACAAGCATGTCATTCAAGGGTAGATTTTTGAACATGCATCTTAGCTCATTTTATAGCTAAAATTAGCTAATTCATAATACGGGAACTTTAAAAATACGAAGAATATTAAAAACAGGGCTAAGATAAACTTACTATAAGCTTGAAAAAAATAAAGAACCCTAGCTATGGTGTCTCCAAATTTTCAAGCAGCAACAAAGAAGGAGATGAGTGAAATTTTCTCATCTTTATCCTATTTTAATCACTAATGAGGCCAAATGACCAAAATGTCTTTCCTCTTAAAAATTTCCATAATAGTCTCTTGAGGCTAATTTTGTCCAAAATTTAAATTTTGGGCAAATTGCTATTTAAGAGCTCATAATTATTACTCTAAAGCTATTTCATGAAAAAAGCTTCTAGAAACTCATATATTGCAACTTTTGCAATTTAGTCCTTTTTGGACCAATTGACCTCAACTTAATAAAATTGCTTTACAAAACTTTCATACTAACGTGCAAACATGACATAAACTTGAAAAGCTCATAATTTCACCTCAGGTTTGTGGCCTCACACCACAATCCCGACTAGGCCCTAAATCAGGCTGTTACATGCTACTTTTACAATTTATGCGATTAGGTCCTTTTTCACAAATTGGCACTCAAACGATGAAATTTTCAAGCGAAAATTTAACACATATCAATTCACATACTTCTAGCTTTGAAAATAATATTAAAATATATTTCTGACTCAGATTTGTGGTCCTGAAATCACTGTTCTGACAAAGGTCTAAATCGAGCTGTTACAACACTCCCCCTTAGGGATTTTCATCCCCGAAAATCTTACCATAAAGTAGATTAAGGATTTTCTTCCACACAATACATTCCAAATTCACACATATCTTCGAATTTCAAATCCATTTAATCTCACAACTGAAATTCTGATCAGACTTTCGTTGTACATCATCTCTAGCTGAGACTGCTTATAATTGTATTAAATTGTTTTCATTTTCTGTTCAATTTCTCTGATGATATTAATCCCGTGGATCATTTTCTCACAAAGCTCGATCCTGAAATAATGGAGTTCAGTAACTGCTTATAACAGCAATAGTCTTTCCTACTTGCTTTGAAACTCTAAAACACAATGACAAATAAATATTTTGAGAATTTGAATTGCGTTTCTCGATTTCAATGCAATCTCATACTTACAGATTATTGTAATTTCCCTCAGACTCACAATATGAGTTTCAGATCTCAATCTGAAACAATGATGATTGGCACCATGTGTAGACTTATCATCTCAAGAATAGATAACTCTATCCTTTTTAATGATAAGGATAATCCTGATACAGAATTCATCAACACTCTATTTCTATAATTAACAAAGTCAGAAATATCACAGTTTACACTCATTCATCAATACCATACCCTGGAATGTCGTGCATCATGTTACTCTTGTAGGAATAGACTAACTGACACTATGAGGTATCTATAACAATGGTTATCTTCTCGGTATTGACACTTTATCTCAAAGCAACAAATAATCATCGATTCCATATCTAAAGTTCTGAATCATAAATCAATTTATGCTGAACCCCTTTTTAACTTATAATTTGATAACACATTTCTAAGTTTCATATCTTTACTAAATAACATCTATTTAGCTTCTAACTCAGCTAATAGTTATCCATTATCCGATAGTATTAATCGCATATTCATTGTTCTTTAAGCACATAAAGATTTTCTATTCGGAACATTCGAAACTGTAATGTTTTCCTCAGATAATAATAAATTACTAACTCAAAACTTTTCAATGTTTCAAGCCATCTATGTTGTGCCAAGTTCAGATCTCGCTCTACAACATGAAATAAATTACATTACTAGCAAACAGTCAATGTCGCTAACTATCCCTCACCAATACAATGTCAATCGTTTCTAATTCACGTGTCGAATAACTTTTTTCATGTAGCCTTAACTGTATGGAATCACAAAATATCACTATACATTCTTGTATTAAAATACAATTCAAACTATTCAATGGTGCTTGATTGAAAATCATACACTCTTTACCCAAATTAGGCTAACTAGAACTGATGCTTCATTTAGCAATGTCTTCACACAAATGAGAACTCCACAATCAAAACAATTTTGATTTACCTCTACATTTCTCAAATAGAACCGCTCAGATAAGTGTAATTCTATATCCAGTTTTCTATAATACGAATTCTTTTCCCAGACTTTCTATCAATTTACACTTGAACTTTCAAAGTTTATCTTCAGCCTTGTGGATAGATTCAGACACATATAACTTCATCAACTTTTAAAAGAAATCTTTTCTTCTTGATATAAGAATAGTGCATACATATCATTATACAGATTTGAACTTGATCTTCTATCATTTACACTTTTGCTGATGTCAAACTTTTCACATAGACTAGAAAAGGATTTTATAATAAAACTATCCCATCTATAAATCTTCGAAGCTTTGAACTATACTGAAGCCACCTCTATAAAATAGAAATCATAAGGCCTTAATAAGACTGAAGTCTCAACCTTATAAATAGATATTATCTTGGCTGTTAATAATGCTTTTGAACACAGAAGAAAATCAAATATGGTTTCAACAGAAACCAATGTAGAAATACAACCTCTATAAGTCTAATGACGGTACCACTGTACTCCGACATTTCAACCCAAAATTATAATTATAAAAGATATAATCATCTTCATCAATTGGATATCTCTTGTAGATAATCACATAGAATCATAAGAAGACAGGAATAATGAAATTTCAAAATATGGAGCTATACAAAATTTCTGAAATTTACATCTCATTCAGAATGATAACAACCTCAATGATATCCCCGAAAATTTCCAGAAGGAACAATGTCACTTACAAGCACTGGAATCCACAATAACAGAAGCAATATAATCTTCACATATTTCAACGGGGCAATATCCAGTAGAAGCAAATACTAACATCGTACCGATTTTGTCATTTACTTTCTTACCAACACAACGAAACAAAATACCAGAGAAATATAAATCAATGTTGATCAACCTGAACAGATCAACCATGCTTTCGTCTATCAATACGTTTAGCTAATGTTCTTATACGATAAGAATTTCACCTTAACATAATCAACTACATATACCTCTGAAAGTAAATGAACACATTGCATATTGAGAAGTGATCGTCATAATTAACTCAACCACAACCACTGTACTCAACCATGAATACAATTCAAACATTAATCCACTGTCTAATTCTGTCATCAGAAATTTCCACATTATCCCATCACTAACAGAAATCAATTCAGAAAAGCTTCCAGCTAATACTTTATTTAGATAACATATCTGAATAGGTCATTTAATCGGAGTTAACTTCTTCTTTAACAGTGACTTTTCATAATCTGAATAGTCTTCAAAACTATCCAATATCTCTTTTAGTATTATCTTCATTTGCTGATTCATTCTTTTTTCTTACCAAATTACTAATCTTTCAAACACGGACATTTGTAACTCCACACTCGTGAGCTTATTCAATCCAAATCTTACAGATTTCATTGTATTGATAAGGGGGTGAAGGTAGTAATGCCTCAGATTTAACTTGCACATAAATGCACATAACACATACTATTACGAATAGCCAGATCATTACTAATTTCACATTCTCAAAACATTTAATAATCATTTGCTTATAAACACTTTTGTACTAACACATAGTTCATATGCCATATACTCATATAGTTATAACATTTATCAATAGCAACATATCATATACTCTAATCCATACCTTTATGAGTTTTGACTCATCACCAATGCATTTTCACTCAAACATTTGACTACAACATTCGTGCTATCAAAATTAGCTCGGTTGGAAAGCATATCTCTCTAATCAAAACAATTTTCGTCAGAGTCAGGAGATTTCACACTATCACAGGTTAAATATGGTATGTATAGCTAAACTCACATATGCTATGTTAGTCTTAGAATCAACTAAACTATAGCTCTAATACCAATAAAACTTAACACCTCTAAACTCGTGTCTGTCGTTGGAATAGGGCTACGAGGTATTACCTATCAAAACTTAGCTTATAACATATACTTCTTATTCATAATTCAATATCACATAATCAACATCAAACACAGTCATATCGTCCCTTACAAGTCTCATCTAGTCCTTAAAACATACTTAGAAGTGGTTTGGGACTAAACCGATCACATTTGAAAACTTTGAGAAAACTTTAAAATTTTTCATGCATATAAAGGCCACACGCCCTGTAAATAGGCCACGTGCCTCACATGGCCACCAGACACACCCATGTCTCAGGCCGTGTGAAAATAGGGCATACATATTGAATTGGCCACATGACCGACCACACGCCCGTGTGCAAGCCCGTGTGCTATACACGGCCAATAAACATGCGCGTGTGTCTATAACGTGTAACTGACTGTATTATTCAATTAAGGTGCAGAGGTCACACAGTTGAGTCATACGCCTGTGTGCTCAGCCGTGTGGCACGAAAATAGGCTTGGTTTAAGCCATATTTTCCATCTAACTTTCCAACACCTAAACAAGAGCAAATGGTACAATTTCTAAACCCAATTGGTAACCAAAACAATTTTAATTTATGCATAATTCAATATATGCCGATACAATCATTTCATTTACCTAAACATGTATTAAAACAACATGATCATGGCTTTAACTCATACTCATTTCATGCCATTACAAACACTTCCAATTCATCATTCAAATTTATGCCATTTACTTAGTCAATTATCACAACAAGACATGGCCATATGTCAACCAACTCATCATTATAAAACCAAGCTACAATCATACCATTTCTCAAGCTATAATCCACCATATGTCTAGTAGCCAAGAAAACAACCCAATGACATCATCAGCTTCATATCAAGCATGCCTAAGTACAAGGCAATATATAAACATCATATAACACATACCAATCTCACATCTCAAGCCAATCTACATGGCAACTTCACAATATGCTTTACATTAATAATTAGCCAAATCTCATGGCTAAAAAAAATACATCAAATACATAGGCATCAATTGCCAATATTACCAAATTTCACTACCACATTCATAATCAACCATCTCAAATGACCAAATACATTTCCAACCATAATACCAAATATCATAGCCTATACATGCCATATAATCAAGTCACAAAGGGTATAAATACCGAAATCATTAGCCAAATAGTGTGATGCGATCTCCTCGACTTCTAACCCGAGCAAACATCCGAATCCCTATAAAACATAAAAAAAGAACACAAATTAAAATATAAAGCTTAGTAATCTCGTATCTTAATAAACTTAACATAACAAATAATTTCAATTCAATGTCATAAGCATAATATGCTATCTCACTTGCCAAAACACAACTTATCTCAAGTTTATAACATGATTTCATATCAAATCATCACCATTCAATAATATACTTACTTACTTACTAACTTCAGCTTTCGCAACCTTATTTAATTAGATTCTCATATAACATTCAATTCTCACTTTCATATAGCCAAATGAGCACATTTTGGGAAATAACATATTTAATCACATATCTTTCTCATATGAATCACATATCATCACTTATATTCATACTCACCTATCATTCTCAAGATTCATATAGCATCTGTCATACCTGAATCATATAACTCATTCATATAGTCATTTGCTTCTCGACTTTGTCCGTTGAACCGTTCAAAATAGATAAGGATACCCGGATAGCTCATAAAGCTCGTACAATGCCATATCCTAGATATGGTCTTACATGTTATCATACATCGATGCCACTGTTCCAGACAAGGTCTTACACGAAATCATATATGATGCCAATGTCCAAAACATGGTTTTACACGTACTCATATACGATGCCAATGTCCTAGACATGGTCTTACATGTAATCTCAAATTGATGCCAATGCCCCAGACATGGTCTTACACTATAACACATCTCAAAATCCTATGTCATGACATATGTTGTAACACCCCAAACTTGACCTAGAAGTTAGGCTCAAATCTGGCGTGTCACATTGAGGTGTTTTTCAAAAACCATGTTTTCATTGAAAACCCTTCCTAGAGAAAGCTTAAATAAAATCCCAGTTACGTTAGTTTATTTTTTAAAATGTGGTACATTGAAAATTATTAGCTTTACTCCCAAAACATCTTTTCAGTTGTGAAAGCTAATTTTGAAATTAATTGATTTACGAAAAAGATTAAGTCGTGAAACCATTTTGAAAATGTTGCGAAAACGTAGTGTTGTTTGAAAAATAGTTAACATTTTGGAAAAACTACGATTTACTTCTAACATATATAAATCAAAATAAAACCAATCTAAAATTTAAATTCTGAAAACTTTAAGAGACCTTATTACAACCCCAAATCAAAATATTTAAAAGTAGATAATCAAAATGAAAAACATAAGTAGCGTGTGGTCTTCTCTGAGTCCCTCGCAGCTCTGATCCGTCTAAGGCTGAGGATTACCTGCATAGTTAAAAATGGGGTGAGTTTATGAAAACTCAGTGTGTAATCCCCTTAAAGTACAGTCTAGTTCAAAGCATGCGTGGGTCAAGCCCACTACAATATCATTTGGGTCACAGCCCATAACAGAATCAATTGGGCCTAGCCCAGACCAATAGAAAAACAAGTGGCCTAAGCCCAGTACAGTGACAGATCTCACAAATAGATATGCAACAGTATGAGGATGCACCCAACCCAATCCAGCCAACACACTACCCGTACCAACCCTACACGCCATATGGGGACAAAGTCGACCCACCTAGCCTTACACACTAATAATGTAGCCAAGCTACTAGTGCTACTAACAACAGTATACGTGGTTGAGCCTCTAGAATTAGTATACGTGGCGAAGCCACTAATCAGTAAAACGTGGCATAGCCACTAGTACAGTACTTCCTCCGTATCAATGTCCCAACCCCATGCAATATGTCGTGTCATGTTTAATCATTACACGTGTATGCAAAATGGCCATGCTTAGTAACAATCATTTACACACATATTAAAAACACATCAGTCACACGACCACAGCCAAATCAGTTAAAACACAGTCTTACATTCACAGTTAGTTCAGTCATAGTCCTAACTAGTCATTTACCCACAAGGGAAAAATAGTCATTTTACCCTATAAGGGTATTTCGTAATCTTACCCTTCAGTGGTATTCCAATAATTCTACTCTACAGGGATAATTTGGTAATTCTACCCTACGGGGTAATTCTGTGATTCTACCCTACAAGGGTAATTCAATAATTTGTAAACTAAGGGTATTTCAATAATTTCATAAATCACGGGTCTTTTAGCAATTTCACAAATTCGAGGAATTTCAATGACTTTACAAATTGATGGTTTTTAGTAATTTTGCAAATCGAGGTTATTTCACTAATTTTACAAACTAAGGGTATTTTAGTAATTTTATAAATCGGGGATATTTTAGTGATTTTGTAAACTAAGGGTATGTCAGTAATTTTACAAACTGAGGGTATTTAAGTAATTTTCAAACTAAGGGTATTTCAATAATTTTGCAAATCGAGGGTATTTAAGTAATTTTGCAAATCAAGGGTATTTTAGTAATTTTATAAACCGAGGGTATTTCAATAATTTCGTAAATCGGGGGTATTTTAATAATTTTGTAAACCAAGGTATTAACGACCCAACAGAAGGTCCACCGTCGCCTCGAGCGACTTAGGAAATCTAATTTCACTTAATGGTGAAAATGGGCCTAAGGCCCATTACCTTGCCCAAGTGGGCCCACACACTTGTATGGCCCATTTAGCCTAGAAACAATCACGGCTATGCAACGGCACAACCCAAATCAATAACTTATCACATCATGGACATTTCATCTATGTGGACCTACAAGCCCATTAAGCCCACACGGCCCCTTCTCGGCCTTACGCGGCCCAAAGCACCTAAGTCATGTGTGCGACATGATAAGCCTATCTATTTCCCATTTAACAGTGTGACTTTCGTTCGTGGGTCCTATGGCCCATTGAGCCCATCGAGGCCCATTCTAGCCCAAGTGACCTACTACGGCCCAAGCCCATGAATTCATTCATGGTGGCCTTTCTCTTCTCGGTTCACCACACTCGCGATTGCACGCTCGTATGGCATCGCTCGTCGGTATTTTGGCTTTTCGGCATAATGTCGATCAACAGTCAAGATATTACAATATACGCACCTTTGGCTTTTCAACCGATTAACAATCAAAACAGTGTATACGAATACACACCTTTTCACGTAGAGTACTAGATAACTAGGAACGCTGTCACCTTATGGCTAGAATCCCATTTGCTCATCAAGAACACGATCTTACAGAACAAGAGTCAACATGAGTGCTTAAACTACACCCATAAGAACACTCATGATGGCTTTAACTATTGCGTCGAAGCTCCCACACGTGCACTCATATGCTCGTGTGGCTTCCATCACCGTGTGACCGGCATTTTGACATTTGCTGCTCTACAGCTAGAGTAGTGCGAAATACACACCTGATAGGAATCTGGAGTTAATCCGTGCTCCGAACACTCCTATGCCTAAACACCAACCAAGGTGTGCTTACTCTCCTCATAGATTGCTCTATTTAAAGCTAGCTTCTCACCTTCCCTCATGCTAGCTTCCCGATGTTGGATTCCTCCTTCAGAAGAGTTAAATTCCATCACAAACACTTGCCACCTTAACTTAGCAAAATAAATATCTCTTTTTGCTTGTAATGGGATTCGAACCCTTGCCCTCTCTTATGCTCCAGACGCTACATGCCACCGGAACACAAGCTCCTTTTGTGTCTTAAAGCATGCGCAACTAAATATAAGCATATGGCCCAAAGTCCAAGTTCATTTAAAAAGAAATCAAACTGAAATGCAAGCGCCAAGACTTGAACCTTAGACCTCTTGCTTCCTCTATGGCATCACTTCCTTGCCTCCCATGTGGCACCATTTGCCACTAGACCACAACTCATTTTGTGTCATATTTCTCCAAATTTTATTCTTAAAGCGTACTTACTAACTCCCAAGGTTTTATTCACCTAAAACCAAAATTTTCCTAAAGCCCAAGTTTGAACTCGGGTCTTCATAGAAGCCCCCTAACCTTCCAAAATCACTCACCTAATAGGTCCAACATGCATTTGTCCGTTCTCTTGTTCTAAAAAATTTTAAACCCTCCCATGGCCAAGGCCCAATAGGCCCAATTCTACTAGGCCCAAATTTTGGGCCTTACTTATGTATCCTCTACTATTTCGAGGGTTCGTACGGGGCTTTTCAAACGTCGTCACGTTATCAGAACTTTCTCGTATTCATATATTCTGCTTCTCAAACAATTCAATATCATAATAACATTATATAACTTATTCAAAATACATACATTTGCATTACCATTTGGCATTGAATTCAATCATACAAATAATATGCATTTATAACATGATTTTGTAATGTCTATTAAAATACGAACTTACCTCGTTCGTAGTAATGACAAATTAAGTCCACTAATTCGATATTTTGTCTTCCCCTAGATCTAGATCCTAATTCCACTTTTGCCAATCTAATTAACATCAAAATTAACTTACTTATTCAACATTTCATTCAATTTTCATCCAAGAACATATAAATGGGCAATTTACATTTTAGCCTCTAACATTTCACATTTTTGCAATTTAGTCCCTAATTCAAAACAATACACAATATTCAAAATTTCACTATGCCCATGTTAGGCTGAATGCTCCATAAATCCTTAACAGCCCATTTATTCAATTTATTTCACATTTAAGCCCCTAAACTTTCAAATTTTACAAATAAATCCCTAATTTGGATTTTTATCAAAAATCACTTAATTCAACATAAAAATCAAACATCAAACATTTATTTTCATCATAAAACAACAAATTCATCACATTATCAACAATGGAAAATCTCAAATTCATCATCAGTTGCAAAAATTAAGGCATGGGTTTGCTAGCACTCGAAGCAACGATCTCAAAAACGTAAAAATTATCAAAAACCGAACAAAATCCATACCTTAATTTGATCTTCAAGGTGTCGAACCTTAAACAAAAATAATGGCTTCTTTTTATTTCCTTGCATTCGGCCAACAAAGAAGAATATAATCATGTGATTTATGTTTTGTTTTAATTTATTACATATTAATATAACATTTACAAATTTAACCTTTTTAATTTAATTAGAAAACCGTATAATGGTTGTCTGTTACCGTCCATCCCATTATCCAATGGCCAAATTTCATTTTAAGGACATCATAATTAATTAATCAAAGTAAATAGGCACTTTAACGTATAGCAAGCTACTTTTACAATTTACGTGATTAAGTCCTTTTTCACAAATTGGCACTCAAGCGATGAAATTTCCATGCAAAAATTTCACACATATCAATTCACATACTTCAAGCTTGGAAAACAATATAAAAATATTTTTTTGACTCAGATTTGTGGTCCTGTAACACCCCAAACCCGGCCCATGCGAAATGACCGGATCTGAGATGTCACATGAGGAAAATGTATAAATATCAAGTGTCTCTTACTAAAGTAGGCGTTGCTTGGTTATAGTTAAGAAAACAATTTTGGTTTATCACTAATCAATAAAATACAACAAATTTTAATTGATGTTTTGAAAATTAAAATAGATATTTTATAAAACCGTGACTTTTGAAAATGGCATTTGATAATTTGAAAGAGAATCCAAGTTAAATTATTTGTTCATATTTATTATGAAAACCATGTATTAAATCAAATTTTGGAAAATCGTTATTTGTAATTTTAGAAAATTCCCATTTATAACAATTCAAGAAAGATATTAAGTACTTCTAATTGTAACGCAAAATAAAACATATCGTAGATGCCTTATTACAACTTCAAAACCCAAAATAGTAAAAGTAATAAAATAAAGCGAAAAATGAACTTTACTAAAGTTCGAGAACATCATTTCTAAAGTATGGCCTCCACTGAGTCATCCATTATAACATCCTGATAATTTGGGGCTATGCATTTTACTTAATTGAATGATGTTGAATGCTTAATTATTATTAAGTGTATTCTTGGAAGTTAATTGAGCTTCATTAATTAAGTGCATGCTTAGTAAAACTTTTTAATTCCTATTAATTAGAGAGAGCTAAGCAAATTAGGCCTTATGAATTAATGATAAGAAGTTTTACATGAATTAAGTAATTGGCAAGGTGGTTAAGATGCATGGATGTGTGCTTGAGGTGTGAAGTTCGAATCTCCTAGCTAGCATTAGGGAGGATCTTAATTTTTTTGTTTTCTTCCCTATAAGTGTCGGCCAAGAAAGTTCTAGAGTGCATGAGCATTCATTCATTTTTGGCTATTTGACCATGTGAAAAAGGAAGCTAGGAACTTAAGGCATGGAATCATAAGTTGATGATAAGATGAGGGGGACAAAAGGCATGATATGGGGCAAGGTTTTGGGAGTGTGTTCATGGTCAATTGACCATGAACCTAGACGGCATGAAGGGCTAAAGGGAGTGGTTTATTGTTGATAGCAAATCAAGAGTTGATGGGGAAGAAACAAGGAGGAAAAAGGGATAATGTTGGCATTGATTTGGCCGAATTTTTGCTTTGCCATTAAGGGGAAAAGTTGGCCAAAAGTCTTTGTTTGTCCATCTTTTCTCATTTCTCCAATAGTTTCTCTCCTAGCTGAATTTGTCATTGAGTTTAGGTAAAAACTTTCTTTTTGTTTTGGCTTTCTTCTTTTTGACCAATTTTCTCCAAAAAAAACTCCCACTTTGGCCGAATGTACCTTAGGCACTTTGGTACACTTTTGCTTTTGATTTAGCCTCAATTGTGTTTGAACCAAATACAATTTTCTTTCTCCCATCTTTCTTTTCAAAATCGAAACTACAAAGTTCAAAGAGCCAATTTCTTCATTTCTTCCTCCTTGGCCGAATGTGCAAAGACTCCTAAACATATTTCTTTTCATTTGAGAAATCACCATCATCATCATCTTCTCCTTTTTCTCTTTTCTTTCTTCTCTTTTTCCTTCTCTTTTCATTCTCTTTCTTCTTACCCTCAAAACTGAAGCCATCATATTGAAACCACCATTTCTCTTCTCTTTTTGTTAAGGCCGAATCGTCATATTCTTTTCTTCTTATTCAAAGCCGAATCTTGAAGGACTCAAAGTAAGACTTTATCAATTATTTTCATCATTCCTTTTTGCTTTAGCAAACTTAAAATCATAATCTTTTATTTCTCTCCTAGGCCAAATCTTTTGAAAAGATTTTTCAAAGATCTTTGTTGAAGACAACCTTTAAGTGATCATTCAAATCATCAAGGTAAGGTTATTAATTTAGATCATATCAATTTCTTTAGATGGATCACTAATCTATGTTATTTTAGGGCGATCTAAGATCATCAAGATAGGTAAGAAAAGAGTGCATTTGAGTGTTTGGAAGAGAGGAGGTATTCCTTTACCATCGAACTACAAACGAAGAGCAAGATCGTGGGTTAGAGACTTTCCACGGGTTGTGGACCCTCCGCTAACGAGGATCGGTTATTCAAGTAGTGCGTATAACCAAACCACTTTACGTTGGTGGAATATCGTGGTTTTGATCCATCTAGTGGAGAAAACCACAAATAACTCGTCATTCATGAATCAGGGTAAGGATTTAGATCCATCGTCAATAAGTGTAATATTGTTAACAAAAGTTTATACTAACCAATTGTGTCAATCAATTAGGTGTTGAAGAGCAAGAGGGTATTGTTCTCACTGTCACTAGGTGTGTAACCTTACATTAAAAATCCCATAAGATTTACAAATATTTAATTGTGACTTTATGACTATGTGTATGATTGTGCTTTTGGATACCATTCAGTGGTATACGATATTCGTGTATGTGTACCCCAATATTTTGTTTATTTTGCTATATGCATCAATATGAAATAAGCATGACTATATTATGATTTGTGGGTAAATAACATGAAAATCGATTTGATATGTATGTGCATGGGCATACGGGTATATTTGATAAAGGAGGAAGTATTCGGTGGTTTTACCACATTTCGGTGACTTCGGTCACATATGTGAATTTGGTGACTTCGGTCACGATATTTGACTCGGTGACTTCGGTCACATATTTGACTCCGTGACGGTTACATATTTGACTCGGTGACTTCGGTCACGATGTGAATCTGGTGACTTTGGTCACGATTTGAAATTTGACTTGGTCGGTGACTTGGTCACATCTGTTTTGGTGGCTTTGCCACAATAAGGGCGATGTGCATGTTGATGCAAAGAATCGCCTTCGATGGTGTGTAGCGGATGGAGGGTCGATTTAGTAATCCCCACGGTGTGCTGGTTGGTACGGGGGTGTGTAGCGGATGGATATTTAGGTTGGGCCGGGCTTGCATTTCATTTCATGAACATAACCATGTAATATTGATGATTATTATTTGATCTGCTATGAAATGGGCCTTTGGGCTAAATATAAGCTAAATGGGCCTTTGGGCTAAATTTTAAGCTAAATGGGCCTTTGGGCTAAATATGAGTTAAATGGGCCTATGGCCATATGTGAAATTTTTGAGCTTAAAAGCATTTGATAAAATGGGCTTTTTAGTGTATGTGTTATACATTGAGTTTATAACTCACCCATTTTGTGGGATAAACTTTTCAGATAATTCATAGTGCGATGGATCGGTCACAGGATTTCGAGGTGGCAAGTGCTCGTATCAAGTATTGTGGAGATTTTCCAACTTAAACTTATTAATCTTTAAATTTTATTACTTAGACTTTAATTATGGATTTGCCAATTTTTATGTAATAAGGCCACTATAAACTATTTTAATTTTGTGTTTGGATTTATTTTAAATTCTGCCATGAGCAATTATCAATTAAAATAACTAAATGGTTTTCGATAAATAATTTAAAAGGTTTTTGTCAAGAATATATATATATATATGTTTTAAGAATATACAATTCTATTTTTCAACTAAGCCCAACTCGATCTTTAAGTTAATCCGTTTTACTTAAAATCATCAAGTTTTCTTGAACAAACGTTATTTCCGCTAAAGATTTACTCGAGGAACATACCAAATCCGGTTAGGCTTTTTGGGCCGGGTTTGGGGTGTTTCAGCTTGGTATCAGAGCCCAGTTTTAAACTCTCGGCCTTGGGTTTTGAAGCCCACAACGTTTTCAAAAGTTGGCCCAAATGATTTTTTTTGAAAGTTTTCTTAAGTTAAATGATTTTATAAGAGCATGGCACTCGAGTTCTCGGCCCAGATCCATCAGGTATGTACTTTATCGATATGTGATATGTATGATAGTTAAACTTAAATAATACTTTAGAGACATGGAACCTAGGTGTATATGTGCTACTACGGAAACCATCGAATATCTGTTTCATAAGACTTTCTTTTAATAAGAAGTGAAAAGATTCTAATACATAAGACTTTTCAGAAAAAATGATAAGATAACGTAGTAGACATGAGCTCTAGGGGACGAGGTCGTTGTGGACATGGAAAAGGAAGGATGATCGTTTGAAACCATTCGATCTGGTCAAGGTTCCGAGAATGAAGCTCCGCCACGGCTATTGGGGTAGACTTTCAAGAACAAAATGAAGGAGGTGACGCAGATCACAAGTCGTGTCATGAAGTTTTGGAACGAGTAGCGGAAGCTAGTTCGAAATGGGTCTCGAAAGTCGAGAGTGAGACTAAGATCGAATGGAGCCGAGGTTTTCGTGAGGAGTATCCGAGTAGCTCCAAATGTAGCTGAATATTGGTGGAAGCAATGAGAGAATCATGGACGATATAGACCGTGACCGATGAAGAGAAATTGAAAGGTGCTATTTCACTTCTTCGTGACGAAGCCTACCAGTGGTGGCTCACTATAAAGGAGAGTACCCCTATAGACCGTCTGGATTGGGGGTATTTTAAAGTGAAATTGAAGGAAAATATGTTGAGCTAGCTACATCGACTCCAGAGGAAGACATTTGAATTTGGTCCAAGGAAACAAGTCGATAGCTGAATATGAAGTGTAATTCTTGCGACTTAGCCGTTATGCCGGAGGATAGTGGCTACGGAATTTGAACGGTGTATCAGATTTGAAGATGGACTTAGAGACGAATTACGAGTGATGATTGCTCCACACCGTGAAAGAGATTTTGCAATCTTAGTGGAAAGGGCAAGAATTGCCGAAGAAGCTAAACGGACTGAGAGACAGAACCGGGACAGAGGCCAGAGTAAGAATAAGAGAAGCTTTGGGTCCTCGTGGTCGTCCGGAATTTTCGAAGAAATCAAGAAATGATAGACCGCGAGGTCAACAGATCGCTTCGGAGGACAAAATCGTACTTGTTCTCGGTGCAGGGAAAATGCACTCGGAGAATCTTTGGAAAAAGACCGGCGGATGTTTCAAGTGCGGTTCAAGGATCATATGATCAAGGATTGCCCAATGAACTCGTAAAAGAATCGCCCAAGCAAGTCGTGGTGCTAATCAGTCGACGATTTACGACAACCCGATAAGAGGCCGTGGTCCAAATGGAAGGGGCAATGGTTCCAGTAGAGGTCGCGGAACTTCAGGCAAAGGCAATGGTAGCTCTGAGACGAGACAACCAGGTTTGGTGTATGCAGTTCGTCGCAGAGAAGACGATGACGCTTTTGATGTTATTACGGGTACTTTTCTGATTTCTGGGTTGCCCTTTATTGCTTTGATAGATATAGGGTCAACTCATTCCTATATCGCTAGTGAAGTATCTAGGACTTTGCATGTGACTTCAAATCGCATTTAGGAAGATGATCTGTACTTAGTCCTTTAGGATGACAAGAGTTGTAGAAAAACTTTTAAGGAAGTGCCTCTAGAAGTC
Organism: Gossypium rotundifolium; assembly: GCA_025506655.1. Lineage (NCBI taxonomy): Eukaryota > Viridiplantae > Streptophyta > Magnoliopsida > Malvales > Malvaceae > Gossypium > Gossypium rotundifolium. Next base: position 60,399,961 of record CP106723.1, on the reverse strand, counting down.
CAAGGGATATAGTTTCCAGCTGATTTAATGGAGTTGCCATTTGGAGAATTTGACCTTATCTTAGGCATGGACCGCTTGTGAAGTACCGCAAATGTGGATTGTCTTTGCTAAGCGGATGTCATTAAGAACTTTTGATGACAAAGAAGTTGTAGTCATGGGCGAGAGACTAACTACTTATCTAATGTAGTATCCGCCTAAGGCGTAAAAGATGGTTAGAAAGGGATGTGAAGCCTTCCTAATGTTAGTGAGTGCTTTGGAGGCTAAGGAAGCAACTGCTAATGAAGTCAGGACTATGAAGGAATTTTTAGATGTTTTTCCGGAAGAACTTCTAGGTTTGCCTCCGGATCGTGAAGTAGAATTCGGGATAGACTTATTGCCTAGAACGGTGCCAGTTTCTATTGCTCCATATAGAATGGCACCGAAGGAATTGGTTGAGCTTAAGGCTCAGATTCAGGAGTTGCTTGATCGTGGATTCATTCGACCTAGTGTGTCTCCATGGGGAGCACCGGTCCTATTCGTGAAGAAGAAGGACGGATCGATGATGATGTGTATAGACTACCAGCAGTTGAATAAGCTGACCATCAAGAACAAGTATCCTTTGCCAAGGATCGATGACTTGTTCGATCAACTTAAGGGAGCTGCGGTATTCTCAAAGATTGATCTAAGGTCGGGGTATCATTAGCTTAAAGTGAAAGAAGCGGATATCCATAAGACGGCTTTCCGAACTAGATATGGGCATTATGAATTTTTGGTAATGCCATTCGGATTGACGAACGCCCCAGCTGCGTTTATGGATATGATGAACCAAATTTTCCAGCCCTATTTGGATCAATTCGTCGTGGTATTCATAAACGACATCCTGGTGTATTCTAAGTCCGAAGTAGAACATGATGAGCATCTCCGAATTGTGTTACGAGTTTTAAGGGAAAAGAAGCTGTATGCCAAATTCAAGAAGTGTGAATTTTGGTGAAAGAAGTTGCATTTTAGGCCATGTGGTGTCTGCGAAGGGATAAGGGTGGATCCTCTAAGATTGAGGGTGCTAGATTGGAAACCACCTAAGTCCGTGAATCGAGGTTCGCAGATTTCTTGGGTTTAGCGGATACTACGTAAGATTTGTCGAAGGATTTTCATCGATAGCTGCACCTTTAACGAAATTGTTGAGAAAGGAAGTACTTTTCGTGTGGACGATAAGCAGCAAGAGAGCTTTGAGAAGCTCAAGAAAGTTTTGACTGAAGCTCCAGTTTTGATCCAGCCTAAGGCAGGAAAGGATTTTGTTGTGTATTGTGATGCTTCTCACACGGGATTAGGATGTGTTCTGATGCAAGACGGAAAGGTAGTTGCGTATGCGTCTCGGCAGTTGAGACCGCACGAGGTTAATTACCCGACGCATGACTTGGAGTTGGCAGCTGTAGTCTTTGCTCTTAAGGTTTGGAGACATTACTTATACGGGGAAAAGTCAGTGATATATACGGACCACAAGAGTCTGAAATATCTACTGACTCAGAAAGAACTGAATTTGAGGCAGCGAAGATGGATAGAGTTATTGAAAGACTACGACTGTTCCATCGAGTACCACCCGGGTAAGGCGAATGTGGTGGTAGACGCTCTAAGTCAAAAAGTGGTGTCAGATTTGAGGGCGATGTTTGCACATCTTAGTATTTACGATGACGGAAGCTTATTGGCAGAACTTCAGGTTAATCCGACATGGTTAAGTCAAGTGAAAGAGAGGCAGTTAGTAGATGAAGATCTGAGTGAAAAGCTTCGACAAGTGCAGAGTGGGAAATTGAAACATTTTGGTATTAACAGTGAAGGGGTATTGTGCATCAAAGATAAAGTCTGTATGCCGAGGGAGGAGTTGAGGCAAAAGATACTTCAGGAATCGCATGGTAGCCCTTATGCTATGCATCCTGGAGGAAGTAAGTTATATTGAGACTTGCGAGATCAGTTTTGGTGGCCTAGTCTTAAGCGGGAAGTTACGGAATTTGTAGGAAAGTGCTTGACGTGTCAGCAAGTCAAGGCTGAACATCAAGTACCATCGGGATTGCTTCAACCGATAAAGATTCCGCAGTGGAAGTGGGAGAGTATTACCATGGACTTTGTTAGTGGGCTTCCTCTTACGCCTACTAAGAAAGACTCTGTATGGGTGATAGTGGACCGATTGACGAAATCGCACATTTTATCCCGGTTTTGATTGATTACTCTTTGCGTAAATTGGCGGTTATATGTGGTCGAGATTGTGAGATTGCATGGAGTGTCGTTGTCGATAATTTCGCATGTAGATCCGAGGTTTACACCGCGATTTTGGAAAGCATTGCATCAAAGCTTTGGGCACTAGATTGGACTTGAGACGGCATTTCATCCTCGGTCGGACGGTCGACCGAAAGAGTAATCCAAATCTTAGAAGATATGTTAAGGGGATGTGTGATAGATTTCAAGGGAAGTTGGGAAGAATTTTACCGTTGGCAAAATTTATGACAACAACAGCTTCAATCCAAGATACTGATGGCACCGTATGAAGCACTATATGGACGAAAGTGTCGCACTCCTACGTGTTGGATGTAATTAGGGGAACGCCGATTTTGGGTCCAGGAGATAGTGGTGAATCCAAGAAAAGGTTAAGATAATCCGTGCTCGGTTAAAGGAAGCATCCGATGACAAAAATCGACGCAGATCTAAAGCGGAAAGAAATAGAGTATGCGTGGGAGATCAAGTTTTCCTAAAGGTTTCACCTTCAAAAGGTGATGAGATTTGGACGTAAAGGAAGCTAAGTCCTGTGTTTATTGGACCTTATCGGATTGTGAATCGGCTCGGATCTGTGGCATATCGCTTAGATTTGCCTTCTAATTGAAGCAAATGCATGATGTGTTCCATGTTTCAATGTTACGCTACACGGCCGATCCATCTCATGTAGTGCCGCTTGAGGAGGTGGAATTAAGATCGATTTGTAATATGAAGAGGAGCCAATTCAAATTCGGAGCGAGATGTAAAGGTTTTACGGAGAAAATCAGTTCTCGTTAAGGTATTATGGCGTAATCATGGATCGAAGAAGCTTCGTGGGAATCGGAGGAAGCGATGCGATGTTAATACCCTCACTTATTCTAGCTGTAATTTCGAGGACGAAATTATTTTAAGGGTAGAACTCGTAACATCCCGATAATTAGGGGCTATGCATTTTACTTAATTGAATGATGTTGCATGCTTAATTATTATTAAGTGTATTCTTGGAAGTTAATTGAGCTTCATTAATTAAGTGCATGCTTAGTAAAACTTTTAATTCCTATTAATTAGAGAGAGCTAAGCAAATTAGGCCTTATGAATTAATGATAAGAAGTTTTAGCATGAATTAAGTAATTGGCAAGGTGGTTAAGATGCATGGATGTGTGCTTGAGGTGTGAAGTTCAATCTCCTAGCTAGCATTAGGGAGGATCTTAATTTTTTGTTTTCTTCCTATAAGTGTCGGCCAAGAAAGTTCTAGAGTGGATGAGCATTCATTCATTTTGGCTATTTGACCATGTGAAAAGGAAGCTAGGAACTTAAGGCATGGAATCATAAGTTGATGATAAGATGAGGGGACAAAAGGCATGATATGAGGCAAGGTTTTGGGAGTGTGTTCATGGTCAATTGACCATGAACCTAGACGGCATGAAGGGCTAAAGGGAGTGGTTTATTGTTGATAGCAAATAAAGAGTTGATGGGGAAGAAACAAGGAGGAAAAAGGGATAATGTTGGCATTGATTTGGTCGAATTTTGCTTTGCCATTAGGGGGAAAAGTTGGCCAAAAGTCTTTGTTTGTCCATCTTTTCTCATTTCTCCAATAGTTTCTCTCCCTAGCCGAATTTGTCATTGAGTTTAGGTAAAACTTTCTTTTGTTTTGGCTTTCTTCTTTTTTGACCAATTTTCACCAAAAAAAAAAAAACTCCTACTTTGGCGAATGTACCTTAGGCACTTTGGTATACTTTTGCTTTTGATTTAGCCTCAATTGTGTTTGAACCAAATACAATTTTCTTTCTCCCATCTTTCTTTTCAAAACCGAAACTACAAAGTTCAAAGAGCCAATTTCTTCATTTCTTCCTCCTTCAAGAATGTGCAAAGACTCCTAAACATATTTCTTTTCATTTGAGAAATCACCATCATCATCTTCTTCTCCTTTTTCTTTTCTTTCTTCTCTTTTCCTCTCTTTTCATTCTCTTTCTTCTTACCCTCAAAACTGAAACCATCATATTGAAACCACCATTTCTCTTCTCTTTTTGTTAAGGCCGAATCATCATATTCTTTTCTTCTCATTCAAAGCCGAATCTTGAAGGACTCTAAGTAAGACTTTATCAATTATTTTCATCATTCCTTTTTACTTTAGCAAACATAAAATCATAATCTTTTATTTCTCTCCTAGGCCGAATCTTTTGAAAAGATTTTTCAAAGATCTTTGTTGAAGACAACCTTTAAGTGATCATTCGAAATCATCAAGGTAAGGTTAATAATTTAGATCATATCAATTTCTTTAGATGGATCACTAATCTATGTTATTTTAGGGCGATCTAAGATCATCAAGATAGGTAAGAAAAGAGCCGCATTTGAGTGTTTGGAAGAGAGGAGGTATTCCTTTACCATTGAACTACAAACGAAGAGCGAGATCGGGGTTAGAGACTTTCCACCGGGTTGTGGACCCTCCGCTAACGAGGATCGATTATTCAAGTAGTGCGCATAACCGAACCACTTTACGTTGGTGGAATATCGCCGGTTTTTATCCATCTAGTGGAGAAAACCACAAATAACTGTCATTCGTGAATCCGAGGGTAAGGATTTAGATCCATCGTCAATAAGTGTAATATTGTTAACAAAAGTTTACACTAACCAATTGTGTCAATCAATTAGGTGTTGACGAGCTAGAGGGTATTGTTCTCACTGTCACTAGGTGTGTAACCTTACATTAAAAATCCCATAAGATTTACAAATATTTAATTGTAAATTTTATGACTATGTGTATGATTGTGCTTTTGGATACCATTCAGTGGTATACGATATTCAGGTATGTGTACCCCAATATTTTGTTTATTTTGCTATATGCATCAATATGAAATAAGCATGACTATAGTATGATTTGTGGGTAAATAACATGAAAATCTGATTTGATATGTATGTGCATGGGCATATGGGTATATTTGATAAAGGAGGAAGTATTCGGTGGTTTTACCACATTTCGGTGACTTCGGTCACATATGTGAATTTGGTGACTTGGTCACGATATTTGACTCGGTGACTTTGGTCACATATTTGACTCCGGTGACTTTGGTCACATATTTGACTCCGGTGACTTTGGTCACGATGTGAATCTGGTGACTTCGGTCACGATTTGAAATTTGGACTTGATCGGTGACTTGGTCACATCTGTTTTGGTGGCTTTGCCACAATAAGGGCGATGTGCATGTTGACGCAAGAATCGCCTTCGATGGTGTGTAGCGGATGGAGGGTCAATTTAGTAATCCCCACTTGTAATGGTTGGTAGGGGTGTGTAGCGGATGGATATTTAGGTTGGGTAGGGCTTGCATTTCATTTCATGAACATAACCATGTAATATTGATGATTATTATTTGATCTGCTATGAAATGGGCCTTTGGGCTAAATATAAGCTAAATGGGCCTTTGGGCTAAATTTTAAGCTAAATGGGCCTTTGGGCTAAATATGAGTTAAATGGGCCTATGGCCATATGTGAAATTTTTGAGCTTAAAAGCATTTGATAAAATGGGCTTTTTAGTGTATGTGTTATACATTGAGTTTATAACTCACCCATTTTTGTGGGATAAACTTTTCAGATAATTCATAGTGCGATGGATCGGGTCAGCAAGGATTTCGAGGTGGCCAGTGCTCGTATCAAGTATTGTGGAGATTTTCCAACTTAAACTTATTAATCTTTAAATTTTATTACTTGGACTTTAATTATGGATTTGCCAATTTTTATGTAATAAGGCCACTATAAACTATTTTAATTTTGTGTTTGGATTTATTTTAAATTTCGCCATGAACAATTATCAATTAAAATAACTAAATGGTTTTCGATAAATAATTTAAAAGGTTTTGTCGGTAATATATATATATGTTTTAAGAATATACAATTCTATTTTTCAACTAAGCCCAACTCGATCTTTAAGTTAATCCGTTTTACTTAAAATCATCAAGTTTTCTTGAACAAACGTTATTTCCGCTAAAGATTTACTCGAGGAACATACCAAATCCGGTTAGGCTTTTTGGGCCGGGTTTGGGGTGTTTCATCCATGGCCCAAATCCATATCACTGAGCATTACCTGTAAGGATTAAGAAGGAGGGGTGAGTTGCTAAAACTCTGTGCATAATCCTCTTACCGTCATCCACTGGGCCTGAACCCGTTTAACAACATCTTGGGCCTAAGCCCATTTACAAAGTAATAAATAAATGAAATGGATGCAACCCATCCCATCTAGCCAATCTCTCCCCCGACCAGCCAATCTCTCCTGTGGGGATCAAGTCAACCCACCCCGCCATTCTCTCCAATTTGCAATCAAGCTACCATTTATAATATTTTTGTGGTTGAACCACCAGAGTCATAATTAAGCACATTAATGAACAAATTGTGGCAATGCCACCAAGCTACAGTTCTCTTCATTCAATTTCCCATCCCATGCAATATGTAGAGATGCAACATACATATTAACATAAAATATCTACATATAAATAACAACCATTAATCTATTCAATACTCTTAATGAATCGGCCTATTAAAGCAATATAATAATTCGGCCCACTAAGGCATTTTAACAAATCGACCCATAGGGGCATTCCGGTAAATTGGCCCATAGGGGCATTTTGGTATTTTGGCCTATAGGGGAATTTCAGTAATTTGGCCCATAGGGGCATTTTTGTAATTTTTGCAAATAAATACCGATTTTGTCAGATCTTTAGAAATATTATAATTTACACAAGTTACTCAATTTTTGCCATATTACGATTTTAGCCTTGTAAATAATAACGATCTATTTTCCATCAAGATATCGAATCATGAATCTACAAGATTCTGGTGTGAGATTACACTCGATTAACGAGCAAACGAGATTGTATTAATACAAATCAAAATCAGACGATCTAAAACGCTTACCCTTAGTATCGTGAACAACCACGATTTGTCTATTATCACCGGATGATGGTCCACAACCATGTGGAAAATCCTGAACCGCCTATACCACCCTACATTTGAATTTAGGAGTAGGAATCGCAAATCCATTCCTTTTGTGATCTCCTATCACTTTTCCTTTCAAATCACTACCACTTGCCTCCATCGTAAAAGTCTCGGTCAATAAAATATTATTATGAGAAAAAGTAATTGTTGAGGGATAGGATTCGGCTTACCACTACTTTCGAAGGATTAGCGAGTGATCAAGAACGAGCAATTTAATCCCTATAATAACCGATTAGTTAAATCCATCGATCCATTTTAACGGAATAACCAAGTGTTGAGATATTAAGATGAACTTTAAATAAATCCCTTACCTTGACAATAGTAGATCCAACTTTCACCGATTGGACTTAAGACTATAGAGGAATCGACAAGAATGTGACATTCGGCCACTCACTAAAACACAACGAAAGGTAAAATGATCATGTTTTGAGAGAGTAGAAGAAAGTGATGTTTTCAGTTAAGAAAAACCATCCCATGACAAGGGCACACATTCAGCATGAAGAAAAGAAATTGAAAAGAAGAGGATTACTTACCGATTTGATCAAGAAGATAGTGCCCAACAAGAAAGAAAAAGAAATAGAGATGAGGTAGGGTGCTAATAGGTTCGGCTATGGAGAGAAATGAATAAAGAAAATTCGGTCACAATGTAATGTTGATTTAAGAAGTGAAAGAAAGGTTGAAGAAATAATCAAAAAGAAAAGAGAAAATGGACAAGAAGTGTTTAGAGGTTTTGGCTAATCACCAAAAGAGAAAATGAGTATTTCAACAACCAAAGAAGAATGAACAAGGATGGATTACGGGTTACGGCACAACAAGGTAAAAATGAGCAAAAATGCAATGAGAAATTCAGCCAAAACAAAGGAAAAGAATGGGAAGAGAAAACACCAATATGCTAAAAAATAAAATAAGCCTCTCTTGCACCAAAACTAGCAAAATGACTAGGAAAATTTGGCTCCTCCTTTCTCTCAACAAAACCGTGTATCACTTTTGCCCAAAGGTTGAATGTTGACCAAAATATTCTTTCCAAAACATCCTTCACATAATAGGCCAACATGTTCCCTTCTCTTACCTTTTTTTTTTTTTGATTATTTCCTTCATTTTTCCGTTGTTTTCCTCTTTACCATAATCCTTAGCCATCTTTCCATAAATAAAAAGTCTTCCTTACCTTATTTAAAGCTTGGCCGACACTTACCTTATAGCACCAAAAAATTAATCCAAAATAAGTGCACTAGGTGGGATTCGAACCTAAGCTCTCCCCTCTATAATTTCATGCCACAATCACCATGCCAATGTTCCACTTGTGTTAGCAAGATTACATACTTATTTCCTTAAGCCTTGATGCCATTTACCTTCTCTCTTTAAAATGCTTAAACACAAAATTTTTGCTAAAGCCCAATTCAATCCAAAACCTTCTTAGAACCCCTAAACAAACAAAATTAACATTTTTAACTAGCCTAACGCAAGATATACTTCAAAACATAAAATTCTAAATTTCAGGATGTTATAGGTCCCGAAACCACTGTTCCGGTAAAGGTCTAAATTGGGCTATTACAACTCTCCTCCTTAGGGATTTTCGTCCCCGAAAATCTTACCAAAAAGTAGATTAAAGATTTGCTTCCACATAATACATTTCAAATTCACACATAACTTCGAATTTCAAATCTCTTTAATCTAATAACTAAAATTCTGATCTGACTTTCACTATACATCATCTCTAGCTGAGACTGTTTATTATTTTATTAAATTATTTTCATTTTTTGCTCAATTTCTCTGACGATATTAATCCCGTGGATCATTTTCCCACAAAGCTCGATCCTAAAATAACGAAATTCGATACTGCTTATAACAGCAATAGTCTTTCTTAGTTTCTTTGAAACTCTAAAACACAATGACAAATAAATATTGTGAGAATTTGAATTGCGCTTCCGATTTCAATGCAATATCATACTCACAGATTACTGTAATTTCCATCAGAATCACAATATGAGTTTCAGATCTCAATCCGAAATAATGATGATTGGCACCATGTGTAGACTTATCATCTCTGGAATAGATAACACTATCCTTTTTAATGATAAGGATAATCCCAATACAGAATTCGTCAACACTCTTTTTCTATAACCAACAAAGTCAAAATATAACAGTTCATGCTCATTCATCAATACCATAGCACAGTTCACACTCATGCATAATCAACCATCTTAAATGACCAAATACATTTCCAACCATAATATCAAATACCATAGCCTGTACATGCCATATAACCAAGTCATGAAGGGTATAAATACCTTAATCATTAGCCAGATAGTGTGATGCAATCTCCATCGACTTCCAACCCGAGCGAACATCTGAATCACTATAAACCATAGAAAAACAACACAAAGTAAGCTATAAAGCTTAGTAAGCTCTTATCTTAATAAACTTAACATAACAAATAATTTCAATTCAATGTCATAAGCCTTATATGCCATCTCACATGCCAAAATACAACTTATCTCAAGTTTATAACATGATTTCATATCAAGTCATCACCATTCAATAATATACTTACGTACTTACTAACTTTAACTTTCACAAGCTTATTCAATTTGATTCTCATATAACATTCAATTCTCACTTTCATATAGTCAAATGAGCACATTTTGGGAAATAACATATTTAATCACATATCTTTCTCATATGAATCACATATCATCACTTATATTTATACTCACCTTTATTTCTCAAGATTCATATAGCATCTATCATACCTAACTCATTCATATAGTCATTTGCTTCTCGACTTTTCCCGTTGAACCTTTCGAATTGATAAGGATACTCGAATAGCTCATAAAGATCGCACAATGCCATATTCCAGACTTGGTCTTACATTTTATCATATATCGATGCCACTGTCCCAAACAGGGTCTTACACGAAATCATATACGATGCCAATGTCCCAGACATGGTCTTACACGATATCACATCTCGAAATCTTATGTCATGATATATATATCCTCTACTATTCCTAGGGTTCTTACGGGACTTTTCGAACATCGTCACGTTATCGAAACTTTCTCGTATTCATATAATCTTCTTTTCGAACAATTCAATATCATAATAACATTATATAACTAATTCAAAATACATAAATTTGCATTACCATTTGCCATTGAATTCAATTATACAAATAATATGCATTTATAACATGATTTTTAATGTCTATTAAAATACGAACTTACCTCATTCGTAGTAATGACAAATTAAATCCACTAATCCGATATTTTGACTTCCCATTGATCTAGATCCGAATTTCACTTTTGCCAATCTAATTAATATCAAAGTTAACTTACTTATTCAACATTTCATTCAATTTTCATCCAAGAACATATAAATCAACAATTTGCATTTTAACCTCTAACATTTCACATTTTTGCAATTCGTCCCTAATTCAAAACAATGCACAATATTCAAAATTTCACTATGCCCATGTTAGGCCGAATGCTCCATAAATCCTTAATAGCCCATTTATTCAATTTATTTCACATTTAAACCCCTAAACTTTCAAATTTTACAAATAAATCCCTAATTTGGATTTTTATCAAAAATCACTTAATTCAACATGAAGATCAAACATCAAACATTTATTTTTCATCATCAAACAACAAATTCATCACATTATCCACAATAGAAAATCTCAAATTCATCATCAATTAAAAAAGTTAAGGCATTGGTGTGCTAGCACTCGAAGCAACGATCTCAAAAACGTAAAAATTATCAAAAAAAAGGAACAAAATCCATACCTTAATTTGATCTCCAAGGTGTCGAACCTTGAACAAAGAAAATGGCTTATTTTTATTTCCTTACATTCGGCCAACAAAGAAGAATATAATCATGTGATTTATGTTTTGTTTTAATTTATTACATATTAATATAACATTTACAAATTTAACCTTTATAATTTAATGAGAAAACCATACAATGGTTGTCTATTACCGTCCATCCCATTATCCAATGGCCAAATTTCATTTTAAGGACTTCATAATTAATTAATCAAAGCAAATAGGCACTTTAACATATAGCACGCTACTTTTACAATTTACGCGATTAAGTATTTTTTCACAAATTAGCACTCAAGCGATGAAATTTTCATGCAAAAATTTCACACATATCAATTCACATAATTCAAGCTTGGAAAATAATATTAAAATATTTTTCTAACTTAGATTTGTGGTCTCAAAACCACTTTTCCGACAAAGGTTTAAATCGGGCTGTTACAACTCTCCCCCCTTAGGGATTTTTGTCCCTGAAAATCTTACCAGAAAGTAGATTAAGGATTTGCTTCCACACAATACATTTCAAATTCACACATAGCTTCAGATTTCAAGTCTCTTTAATCTCACAACTAAAATTTTGATATGAATTTCGTTGTACATCATCTCTAGCTGAGACTGTTTATAATTGTATTAAATTGTTTTCATTTTCTGCTTAATTTCTCTGACGATATTAATCCCGTGGATCATTTTCTCACAAAGCTCGATCCTGAAATAACAGAGTTTGATAACTACTTATAACAGTAACGGTCTTTCTTAGTTTCTTTGAAACTCTAAAACACAATGACAAATAAATATTTTGAGAATTTGAATTGTGCTTCCCGATTTCAATGCAATATCATACTCATAGATTACGTAATTTCCATTAGAATCACAATATGAGTTTCAGATCTCAATCTGAAATAATGATGATTGGCACCATGTGTAGAGTTATCATCTCTGGAACAGATAACTCTATCCTTTTTAATGATAAGGATAATCCCAATACAGAATTCATCAACACTCTATTTCTATAACCAACAAAGTCAGAAATATCACAGTTCACACTCATTCATCAATACCATAGCACAGTTCACACTCATTCATAATCAACCATCTTAAATGACCAAATACATTTCCAACCATAATATCAAATACCATAGCCTATACATGCTATATAACCAAGTCATAAAGGGTATAAATACCTTAATCATTAGCCAAATAGTGTGATGCGGTCTCCGTCGACTTCCAACCTGAGCGAAGCATCCGAATCACTGTAAAACATAAAAAAACAACACAAAGTAAGCTATAAAGCTTAGTAAGCTCTTATCTTAATAAACTTAACATAACAAATAATTTCAATTCAATGTCATAAGCATTATATGCTATCTCACATGCCAAATCACAACTTATCTCAAGTTTATAACTTGATTTCATATCAAATCATCACCATTCAATAATATACTTACTTACTTACTAACTTTAGCTTTCACAAGCTTATTTAATTCGATTCTTATATAACATTCAATTCTCACTTTCATATAGTCAAATGAGCACATTTTGGGAAATAACATATTTAATCACATGTCTTTCTCATATGAATCACATATCATCACTTATATTTACATTCACCTTTCATTCTCAAGATCCATATAGCATCTGTCATACCTAACTCATTCATATAGTCATTTGCTTCTCGACTATTCTCGTTGAACCATCCGAAATGATAAGGATACCCGAATAGCTCATAAAGATCGTTCAATGCCATATTCCATAAATGGTCTTACACTTTATCATATATCAATTCCACAGTCCCAGACAGGGTCTTACATGAAATCATATACGATGCAAATGTCCCAAACACGGTCTTACACGATATCACATCTCTAAATCCTATGTCATGACATATATATCCTTTACTATTCCTAGGGTTCATTCGGGGCTTTTTGAACGTCGTCACGTTATCGAAACTTTCTCGTATTCATATAATCTACTTTTCAAACAATTCAATATCATAATAACATTTTATAACTTATTGAAAATACATACATTTGCATTACAATTTGGCATTGAATTCAATCATACAAATAATATGCATTTATTACATGATTTTGTAATGTCTATTAAAAAACGAACTTAACTCATTCGTAGTAATGACAAATTAAGTCGACTAATCCGATAGTTTGACTTCCCCTCGATCTGGATCCAAATTCCGCTTTTTCCAATCTAATTAATATCAAAATTAACTTACTTATTCAACATTTCATTCAATTTTCATCCAAGAACTTATAATTGGGCAATTTGTATTTTAACCTCTAACATTTCACATTTTTGCAATTTAGTCCCTAATTTAAAACAATACACAATATTCAAAATTTCACTATGCCCATGTTAGGCCGAATTCTCCATAAATCCTTAACAGCCCATTTATTCAATTTATTTCACATTTAAACCCCTAAATTTTAAATTTTATAAATAAATCCCTAATTTGGATTTTTATCAAAAATCACTTAATTCAACATAAAAATCAAACATCAAACATTTATTTTTTATCATCAAACAACAAATTTATCACATTATCAACAATGAAAAATCTCAAATTCATCATCAATTACAAAAATTAAGGCATGGGTTTGCTAGCACTCGAAGCAACAATCTCAAAAACGTAAAAATTATCAAAAACCGAACAAAATCCGTACCTTAATTTTATCTCCAAGGTGTCAAACCTTAAACAAAGAAAAAGTCTTCTTTTTATTTCCTTGCATTCAACCAATAAAGAAGAATATAATCATGTGATTTATGTTTTGTTTTAATTTATCACATATTAATATAAAATTTACAAATTTAACCTTTATAATTTAATTAGAAAACCGTATAATGGTTGTCTATTACCGTCCATCCTATTATCCAATGGCCAAATTTCAGTTTAAGGACTTCATAATTAATTAACCAAAGCAAATAGGCACTTTGACATATAGCACGCTACTTTTACAATTTACCCGATTAAGTCATTTTTCACAAATTAGCACTCAAGCGATGAAATTTTCATGTGAAAGTTTCACACATATCAATTCACATACTTCAAGCTTGGAAAATAATATTAAAATATTTTTCTGACTCGAATTTGTTGTCCCGAAACCACTGTTCTGACTAAGGTGTAAATCGGGCTATTACAATTTGACCATAACGCCTAGGCCAAGTTTGGGAGGTTACATTTAGTGGTATCAGAGCCTTGTTTCAAATCCTTGTATTGAGATTTTAAATCTACTTAAGTTAGTCTACATGCATCCGTACATGAAAAGGGAAAATTTAGGGGAAAACAAACCACAACAGATTTGGAAAATGTTTTACACAAGAAACGATGAAGTTTGAATGTTCGATGCCAAGTCGATAGAAACAGTACTGAAAATCTTTAAGATTATAGAGACTGTTCCATAAAACTTTTATAAAAGAATTATAAAATGTAAGTGAATAAAAGACTAAAACAAGATACTAAAAGCTCTTACATGTAAAATTGTAGATCCATAAAACACCGAAATGAATGCACGTGAAGTGATAACTCGTGGTAGAAGAGGTCGTAGGAGGCAACCTTTGAGGGCTCCGGTTGAGTCAGTTTTTTCGTTAAGGCTGGAATTGGATATTTAATAGAATGTTGTTAATAGTGAACCCACTACTGAGGGTGGGAATATGGAAAATGGGAATATTAATGATGACCATGTTGGGAATGACCTAGTAACTCAAGATTTATTGAGGGCTTTGAATAGGGTTGCTGGGGCTCCAATAAGAGGTGTTAGTCATGAGATGATTGGTGAAAGGCTTCGCTCTAGTGGGGCAGAATTATTTAAGAGTATTACTAAAACTACCCCTACTGTGATTGAGTACTGGATAGAAACCACTGAACAAATTTTAGAGGATTTGGAATGCACTCTTGAGTAGAAACTTCAGGGTGTCGTGTTTCTGTTGAGAGATGAGACATATTAGTGGTGGCCATTAGTGGTTAGAGGAATGCTGCCAGAGCATATTAATTGGGCTTATTTTCAGGAGTCCTTTTAGGGTAAAGTATGTGGGACCTCGCTATATAGAGGCCAGAAGGTTGGAATTTATTGAACTTAAACAGGAAGACAAGATAATTTCTGAGTATAAGGTAGAATTTCTAAGTTTGAGTCGATATGCACCTAGTATAGTGGCATCTGAATAGGAAAAGAGTTTTTGTTTTTAGGAAGGTCTAAGGTATGACCTCAAGGTTCAAGTAGCTCCACGCCAAGAGCGTGTGTTTGAGGCTTTGGTCGAGAAGACCAAGATTATTGAGGAGATTAAATACGTGGAGTGCGAGATGAAAAGGAAACAAAGGGATTAGCCCAAAAGAGTAACAGGCCCTACTGGCCCAAATTCGCAACCTGTTAAGCGGGCTAGGGAAGTTAGGCCACCATAGAATAGGGAAGTAGTAGACCCTAGAGAAGAGAAGATTTAGGTTTGCCAGTATTATCAGAGGCACTATCCAGGCAAGTGTTGGAGAAGGATGGGTGATTGTTTGGTATGTGGTTCTATGGAGCATAAGATTAGGGATTTTCCTTGTCGTTAGTATCATGTGCAAGCTTTGGCTTTGAATCAAGGCCTAGCTTGAGGTCAAAATCAGAGAGGTAATCAGGGTGCTAAGAGGATTCGTAATCAAAATCGAAATGGGAATGGTAATAAGGGTCAGAGAGCACCACAGCTCAAGGTGCAAATCGAGTTGAGGTGATGTAACAACCCAATTTCAGTGAGATCAAAACAGTGGTTTTGGAACCACAAATCTGAGCCAAAAACAAAATTTATTTTAATATTATTTTATGATTAGCATTAATTATCGGAAGGTCATATGAAAATTTTGATACGAAAATTTTACCGATTGCATGTTTAATTAGGAAAGGGATTAAATTGCATAAAATGCAAAAGTTGCCTTCTAGTAGTTATAAGTATCAAATAACCATAGAATTCAAAACTTAAGGTCCTTATATGGTTATTAGACCATTGAGGAAAAGTTAGAAGATATTTTAATGACTCAATCATGGAAAAATTAGAAAAGGGTAGGGACTAAATTGGAAATTAATAAAATTAATAGATGATAATTAAATAAAAGAAAAAAATCATCTATTTTCATATCATCTTCTCGAAAATTACTATGGAAACCCTAGGAGAGACGATGAAAACTTTTTAAGCTTAATAAGGTATGAAATCAAGTCTCGTTTTTAATGATTTTTATATTTTTAGAATTGGGATAGTCTAATCTATCTATTTGAGGGATTTATTTGAAAAGATAACAAAGTGTAGAAACTTTTCCATGGATTAATATGCTGGAAATTTGAAATTTATGGTAGAAAATGAAATGTTGTTGATAGATAAATAACTTTTGCAAAGCAATTTTTGATGAAAACTCGATTTAGGGACTAAAATGAAAAATGGGTAAACCCCATGGAAAATGCTAAAATTTGTGAAATGTAGGTGCTGTAAAAGTTGTACATAAATTTTGACTAGGATTGGAAAGAGGGTTAAATTCCATGAATTTTATTTTTTAGGCCTAGGGACGAAATTGGAATTTATATAAAGTATAGGGGTAAAATAGTAATTTTGCCTAGGATGTTATTGAATGCAAATGTATATGAAATGTGATAAATTGATAGTTAAATTTGTTTATATAGACTCGAAAACACCAACTACCGAACTAGATCGAGGGAAGCAAAAGGTTTCAGATTAGTTGAAATTCAAATACGAACAATTGTCAAGGTAAGTTCGTGTAACCTAAATATGTATGTTAATGTGCTTGAATTGAATTGTATAATTGTGTTGATATGCATGTTAAGAAATACATTATGAAATAACCACAAATTGGAAAATAATGATAAAATGCTATGTCTCGGTTAAATGTTGAAATTCGATGGAATAAGGTGATTTCTTGAAAAGAGTATAATACTGCTTATGTTGTAGATAGGATTTAGCCCAGATGGGTAATCCTGAAAGAAGACCTCTCAAGCATATGTTATAGATTGGATTTAGCCCAGACGGTTAATCCAAATCAAGTTTTTAGAGTATATGCTACATAAAGGATTTAGCCTGGATTGGTAATCTTGTTATAAAATATGTGACTTGAAAGTGTGCTTTATGATAATGTGCCAAATGGATACTTTTTAACATGAATTGACGGAATGGTTGATATGTATACTTTGTGTATACTACCCGAATGTCCATCAAAATTTCAATAGTTCAATGGGAAAGATTATTGAAATACAAAAAGGTGAAACTAAATTGAAGTTTATAATGCGATGAGCTCATCTATGTTTACTTCATATTCATATGATGTTATGTGACTAAATTGTTTGATTAAGTGTATATGTTTAGGTAAATTTACCCAAAAATTTTGGATGGTATGGTTATGTATGCTTTTATGAATAAATATAACCAGTAAGTTTAATTACCATTATACGAACTTACTAAGCATGAAAATTCTTACCCCGTTTAATTTTCATTGTTTAATAGTGCTTGTAAGCTCACGAAGGTTAGATGTCGGCCGGAGCATCAATCACACTATCCACTATTTCATTTTTGGTATAAATAGAAATCTCATTTTGGTATAATGGCATGTATAGGCTCATTTGGCCAAATGATGGCTTGTAAGTGATGTTTTGCATTCTAGCCATAGGAATGGCTAGTGATGTTTTACTTAGTATGTTTATAAAGTTATTCCTTGATTATATTCTTATGTGCTAAGTTGGTTGATTGGATTATGCTTAAGGTGTATGTCCTTATAAATAAAATTATAAACATGAATTGTATGTGATAATATATCATGCTAGGTACTAGAATTGGCTTGGTTTTAATGTTTGGATTGGTGGATATATAGTGAGTTTTGGTGCAGGAAAGGGGTAAGTTTTGGGTGACAAATGAGGCTAGGAAATGGCTTTACTTTGTTCACATGGGTAGACACACGGGCGTGTGTCTAGGCCGTGTGTCCCATGGATGTGTGTCCCCTGCATCTTAAAAATAAGAAGCAGAATGATTAGAATTGGGCACACGAATAGAGACACGAGTGTATGTCTCAGCTGTGTGGTTGACACGGCCTTGAACACGGGTGTGTTACATGGCCGTGTGAAAACTACACCTAAATTTTGAAAAAAAAATTTGCCACACGGCCTTGCAAACGGGCTTGTGACTTGGCCGTGTGACTTTAATTACTTCATGCCTTATAAGTCAGAGAGTTACACGGGTTAGGGACACGGGCGTGTGTGACCACATGACGTGACCACACGGGCATGTCCCTATACCACACGGGCATGTGGGCACTATTTATAAGAATTTTTTTTTGAAATTTTGAGAAAAATTTCATTAGATCCCGATCTAGTCCCAATTCATTTTTAATACTTATAATGGGTCTAGAGGGTCCATTTAAGGGACGATATGATTTTTTTCATATATGAATAGTATCTTTAACTTGATTTATCTGTAATTGTTCTTTAAGTCCCAGTAATATCTCGTAACCCTATTTCGGTGATAGGTACAAGTTAGGGGTGTTACATTTAGTGGTATCAGAGTTACGGTTTAGCCAATTCTCAAACTAGCATAGCAAGTACGAGTCTAGCTATACATGCCATTGTATAAATCATGATAGTGTGATGTATCCTGACCACTCTTAATTGTATTTTCATATAGTAATGTCTTCCAACCAAGCGAGAGATGAGTCTAAGGAAGCTGATAGCACAGCTCAAGCTTCCGTCCAACGAGCTGTAACCAGTAGTAGGAGGCCCATGTCTGAGGGCAGTGAAGAGGCAAAGCAGCCTTCTTCAAAATGATGTATGAGTGGCTTAACGAATATATGAGAACAAATATCTATTCAACGACCACCCCCACCTGCTTCATAACATGATGAAGCGCTACAGGGTACTAGACTTGTTAGAATTGATAAGGCTCCAGTAGATAAAATTAGAAAATATAGGATTGAAGAATTTAGGGCTACAATCATGACGATCTAGAGAGGGCTGAGTTTCAACTCAAAAATACTATTTGGGTTCTAGATGAGCTATCTTGTACACCAGCTGAATGCCTAAAATGTGAGGTATCTTTGTTGAAAGACACATTGATAAACCGTAAAAGTAACATATTTTAATCCTACATATAGTATGCTTTTGGATGATTTATCCCTGATTTATGTAAAAAGGTGCTCTTAATCTTTTCATTTCATGTCTTATGCTTAGGAAAGCACCTAAGGATAAAAAGAACGTAAAACGGTCTTAAAACGGACCAAATTGGGCCAACCCAAGAAATCGACACGGCCTGGACTTCAAGCCACACGGCCGTGCCTTGCCATTTACTTTACACATCCATGCCATGATTTACACGGCTGTGCCCCAATCGATAGAATCGAGACACACTGAAGATGACTTATACGGGTGTGTGCCATAGGTGTGCCCCTGCCGCTGGAAAGATCAATTTCACTTGGATTTGGATGCTTGGAGGCAAAGAAACACATTCTTAAGTCTACTTAAACATCCTAGGAGGAATTCTACTTGAATTAGGATACTTAGGAGCAAAGTAAAGCATCTCAAAGCCTATATAAACACCCAAGGTAGCAACTAAAAATGGAGTTTGGCAGAAGCTGAAACAGGATGACTTTTTGGCAGAGGCTTTTGCCGAAGCTTTCATCTTTTAGGGAATCACTTGAAGATAGCCAGTTGATCCATCTCAAGAATTTGGAGCTCCATTCAAGATGGAGGATCTCTCATTCAATTCCTTCAGGGGGTTTTAGGGATTTCTTATGTTTTGTTTTATCTTTTCTCTTGAGATGTTTTCCTACTTTGTTATGAACTAAACCCCTCAGATACCTAAAGGGGATGAAACCTTTGATGGATTTTGTTATTTGATTTCTAAATTATATGATGAGGACTTAGTTTGTTCTTAATTATGTTGCTTAATTTAATCTGATGTGCTTAGGTGGAGGAGGAATAGACCCTACCTAAGAGTAGACCTAGCATAATTGAGCAGAGTTGATCGGGCGCCTAGAGATAGGGTTACGAGATTTTGTCGAATTAGGGTGAAACCTAATATGGGAATCCATTGATCGATTTACTGCTTCCTTAGGGGGTTATTATAAGAGAACGAGAGTTCCACTAGTTAACCTAAGGTTAGACGTTATTCGCCTCAAGAGAGGGTTTAATATAGGTTAGGGAGTCTCACGGATCAAGCTAGGTAAAGAAATCATATGGTTTGGGAAATAAATAATAAGTGAAGTCATAGGTGGATTCTTCCTGAGGGTATCATCTTTATCAACTAAGTTTTCCTAAAGTCTTTCTCCAATTCAATCTTTTGTCTTTGCATTTAGTCTAAGTATTTCGTTAGTTTAATAATTCAATCACTCTAAATTTCAGGCTAGATAATAGAGAGAAAGTGAGTAGTAGTACTTTTAGGTTCCCTTGGGTTCGATAAGATATTCTTGCCTAAGCTATACTACTGTTCAATAGGTGCACTTGCCTCTATTGTTGTCATAGTTAGTCTACAGGTTCGATCACTCTTTTATAAATATTAAAACTCGACTGTTTGACACGATAAAGTTTTTGGCGCCGTTGCCGGGGAACACTAAAATATTAAGAAATCTCTATTTCTATTACTTTAGCAAAAATAATTTTTATTTGCAATTTATTATTATATTATTCTTTATTATTATTTCTTTTTACTTTACTAATTTTTTTCTCTATTTTGCTTGTGGCAAAAAATTTTAATCTACGAAAAAGATGGCACTGAATAATTATCAGTGGCAAGGCATGGGGGCAATTCCTACTAAAGCAACCAGTGTTTTCAACCTCGACGTGGTCACCAGGTTATCTAATCAGTTAGAGATGATGAATAAAAAGACTGATGATTGGTATAGTCCCTCACAGGTACATCCAGAAATACAATATGATTTGAATCTAGGAGGCGTGGCGAATCCTGAGTACCCATCCTATGGATATGGCATGGAAAACAAGCAAGCTCACTATAAAGGTAACTATTCTAGATATCAAAATAATTTTCATAGTGACACTTATAATGCAGGTTGGAAGTACCATCCCAATTTCTCATGGAACTATCAAAATAGCCAAAGATCAAAACTTCCTCCAGATTTTCAACAACCACCTCACCAACAAGAAGAGGAGCCGAATCTTGAAGAGATGCTGACGAATTTCATTGCAGCCACAGATTCTCATCTCCAAAAGACTGAAGCAGCACTTGATGAACAACAAAAATTGATCAAAGGGATCAAGAATCAAGTTGGAGAACTTACTAGGTGAGTGGGACATCTCGCAAAGCTAATACGACCGCTAGAATGTCTACCAAGTAACACCGAGGTTAACCCAAAGGAGCAAATTCAAGCCATCTCAGCTCAAGATAGTAACGGGTTAGATCAACCAAACTCAATACAAGAAAACAAGGTAGATGAAGGTAAGATAGAGGTAACACAAGAAAAGCAAAAATTGGTAATCAAGGAGTATGAACCTTGTATACCTTATCCCGAAGCAATGAAAAGAGACGATTTAGAGGAACAGTTCGATAAGTTTCTTAAACTCTTAAAGAAATTACATATTAACTTCCCTCTCCTTGAAGCTCTTTTTCAAATACCAGACTCGAGGAAATTTTTAAGACAGCTCTTGACCAACAAACACAAATTAGACGAAGAGCACTACGTGGAGCTAAATGTAATGTGCTCAGCAATTCTACAAAATAAACTGCCACGAAAATTAAAAGATCCAGGGAGTTTTATAATTCCATGTTTAATTGGTAGTTTATCTATTGATAATGTGTTAGCGGATTTAGGGGCAAGCATCAATGTTATGCCTTACAAAATGTTTAAACAACTAGGTCTAGGGAAACCCAGACAAACTAGGAAGAGCATTCAATTAACTGATAAAACTATAAGAATTCCTAGGGGTATAATAGAAAATGTTCTAATCAAAATTGATAAATTCATATTCCCAGTAGACTTTGTCGTTTTAGACATGGATGAGGACAACACGATCCCCTTAATTTTAGGAAGACCCTTTTTAGCAACTACCATAGCTAAAATTGATATCTATGCAGGAGAACTCATACTTCGTGTAGGCGATGAGATAGTCACTCTTCAAGCTCTTGACTCGACCAAAACATCAAGTGATAAAGGTGAGAAAGTAAAATCAGTTGATAACCAACTTGTTCAACCTTCATTGCAGGTGTAACATCCTGAAATTGGGCCTAGTAGGATTGAGCCCAATGGGCCTTGAGCGTAGTAACGTTTAAATTTTTGGAGAACAAGAGATCGACTTAAATGCAAGTTGGACCTATTAGATAAGTGATTTTGCAGGGTTAGAGGGCTTCTATGAAGTCCCGGAATCAAATATTAGCTTTGGGGAAATTTTGGTTTTAGGTGGAAAAAAACCCTGAAAGTTGGCAGGTAGGCCTTAAGAATAAAATGTGGAGGAAAATGACACAAGTGGAGTGTGTGGTGTGGTGGCAAAGTGATGCCACTTAAGGAGCAAGGGAGTGACACTAAAAGGAAGGAAGGAGGTCCAAGGTTCAAGTCTTGGCTTTTGCATTTTCGTTTTCTTTTTACTTGGATCTTAGAATTTGGCCATAGTTTATATTTAGTTGCGTACGGTTTAAGACACAAGAGGAGCTTGTGGTTTAATGGCAAGTGGCATGAATTGGCTGATGGGAGAGCTTGGGTTCGAATCTCATTAGAAGCAAGGGAGTATTTATTTTACAGATTGGATGACAAGAGTTTCAGTTGAATTTAAACTCTACTGACGAAGGGATCCCACATCGGAAAGATACAAGGAATGAAGGTGAAGAGCTAGCTATATAAAGAGCATGCTAGGAGGAGAGTTAACATACCTTGATGGGTGTTGGGCACGTGGAGTGGTCGCATGTTGTGATTTAGCACTAGAGTCCTATCGGTGTGTAACTCTCTACTCTAGTTGTAGAGCGGCAAATGCCAAAGTGCGAGTCACGGGAATAGTAGCCACACGAGCGTGCGATCGCATGTGTGGGGCTTCGACGCGATTGTTGAGGCCATCAGTAGTATTCTTATGGGTTAGGGCTGCTTGGGCCGCGATGGGCTGAAGTGGGCCCAATGGGCTCGTGGGCCCAATTAGAATAAATTGTATGATGATATAGTATATAGTGAACTAGACTAGGTGGAACCTATATACGTGGCTAGATTTGTGTTAGGTGGGCCAAACAAACTTGTGGGCCCAAATGGGCTAAAATCGAGTTTGGGCCCAATAGTCCGATGACGACCTAAAATGGCGGTCGAGTCGCTCAGGCCAACATTAGGCCTTTGGAAAGGCCATTACAAGTGTAAAATTATGAAAATACCCTTGATAGGTAAAATAACTGTTATACCCTTAGAGGTTGGTTAGCTTGATTATGTTGTATATTATTATTCTGTTCATGATGGTAATTCGTTTCATACGTTATCTGATATATGATTTGCATACATGTCATACTGCATACACAAATTATTATAACATGTTGTATATGCATGGGATCGGTATATATATGTTAAATGAAGGACATGGTGTACATTTATGTACGTGGTGATGATTGGCTATGTGCCATATAATGACTCGATGTTGGCTATGTGCCACATCGTGGGATGATGTTAGCTTTATGCTTCATCATGGATTGATGATGACCATAGGTCACATCGTGGATATCGAGATTTGGTCACATAGTGATCGATGGCTAGGCCATGTTATATTTGGTCACATAGTGATCGGTGGCTAGGCCACGTTATATTATCTTTGAGCAGCTTCACTGCCAAAGAGGTGTGTAGTGGATGGAGGGTCGATTTAGTAATCCCTTGGTGTGGTGGCAGGATAGGTGGGTGTGTAGTAGATGGATATTAGGCTGGGATTGGGTTAGCATTTTGCATCATCATGCGTGGTATGTGGATATATGTGTGGATGTGGGCCAAGCCCATTTGTGGAATCATGTGGATTAATTGCATTGCACTAATTATTGATTTGCCATGGCATTGGGATAACATATTACTGTGGGCTTAGGCCCAGTTATCGTGGTAAGGGGAATTGCACACAGAGTCTCGATGACTCACCCCTTTGTTTAAATCTTGCAGGTAATCATTAGATCGTGGATTTGGGAGCGGAGGCAGACTCGAGGTGGCCATGCTCAATATTTTGGTTTTATTTTAATATTTATCATGAGAGTTGTTTTACTATAAGTTCGATTTACAGTTTTGTAATAAGGCCACTATAACTTTAATTTTGGTATTTTGGTTGGTTTAGCTTTTAATTTGACTACTGCCTACTATTATTAAATGTTTAATATGGGAATTTCCTAAACCCTTAATAACCATTTTCCAAAATATTAATAAACCGTTTTTTATTCAAAATTATTTACACTCGATTTTTCACAACAAATATAACGAACACGAACTTTTTAACGAACACGATTTTTAGACATTCCTTTCATGTGACATGCCAGATCCAATCGTAACGTTTAGGCTGGGTTTGGGGTGTTACAATTTTGGTATCAGAGCCCAGTTCAAAACTTGGCTGTGGGTTTAGGTTCAAAAATGTTTTCAAAGGATGGTTTAGAAAAATATATATATCTCTTTTCTGTAAGTATAGCACTCGAGTCTCCGGCACCAAATCCGTAAGTTTCCTTTTTACTATATTCTGTTATATGCTGAATGATTGTATTTATTCTACAATGTGTGGATGTGATATAGGAATTGTATGTTTGTGTGAAAAAATCTATTTGCTTCGGTGGTAGATAGTTGATTATGTGAAGGGGTTCCAAGATTTAGTTAGAAAGTATATTAGTTTTATTAAGATCAGAGTACGCAGCAAGAGCGTAGTGTAGTAGGTTAGGAAGTGTGACTGTTAGTAGTTGAAAATTTCGAGGATGAAATTTCTTTAAGGAGGGTAGATTTGTAACATCCTGAAATTGGGTCTGGTAGGATTGAGCCCAATAGGCCTTGAGCGTAGTAGCGTTTAAATTTTGGAGAACAAGAGATCAACTTAAATGCAAGTTAGACCTATTAGATAAGTGATTTTGGAGGGTTAGTGGGCTTCAAGAAGTCCTAGGATCAAATATTGGCTTTGGGGAAATTTTGGTTTTAGGTGAAAAAACCCTGAAAGTTGGCAGGTAGGCCTTAAGAATAAAATGTAGAGGAAAATGACACAAGTGGAGTGTGTGGTGTGGTGGCAAAGTGATGCCACTTAAGGAGCAAGGGAGTGACGCTAAAAGGAAGGAAGGAGGTCCAAGGTTCAAGTCTTGGCTTTTGCATTTTCATTTTCTTTTTACTTGGATCTTAGAATTTGGCCATAGTTTATATTTAGATGTGTACGGTTTAAGACACAAGAGGAGCTTGTGGCTTAAAGGCAAGTGGCGTGAATTGGCTAATGGGAGAGCTTGGGTTTGAATCTCATGAGAAGCAAGGGAGTATTTATTTTACAGATTGGACGACAAGAGTTTCATTTGAATTTAAACTCTACTGACGAAGGGATCCCACATTGAAAAGATACAAGGAATGAAGGTGAAGAGCTAGCTATATAAAGAGCATGCCTGGAGGAGAGTTAACATACCTTGGTGGGCGTTAGGCATAGGAGTGGTCGCAGCACGATTTAACACCAGAGTCCTATCAGGTGTGTAAATCTCTCTACTCTAGTTGTAGAGTGGCAAATGCCGAAATGCCAGTCACGGCAATAGTAGCCACACGAGCGTGCGAGCGCACTTGTGGGACTTCGATGCGATAGTTGAGGCCATCAGTAGTATTCTTGTGGGTTGGGCTTGCTTGGGTTGCGATGGGCCGAAGTGGGCCCAATAGGCCTGTGGGCCCAATTGGAATAAATTGTATGATGATATAGTATATAGTGAACTAGACTAGGTGGAACTCGAAAAGAAACAAGAGAGGAGAAGAGCACGGTTGAATGGAGAGGAAGTTAGGTTGGAGCCAATGATAATCCCACACATATCCAAAACCTTTGTGTCGGGAGGGGTCATTCATGCTGAGCAGAAGATGCCAAAAGAAGAAGACATTGTAGAAATGTTGGGCAGTGTCTACATTAATGCCATATCAGAAGAGGCTATTGAAGGGGAGAACTTGTCGGGCATTCGCCCCTTTGAACCTGGGAGTATTCTAGATAATTGGACTGCAGAGGAGATCCCTATAGTGTTTAGAACTATTTCAGAGTAATGTCTTAGAACACTTATTGCTCTAGGCCTAGGAGTAATAAGCATCATTTTTGAAAAAAGATTATGTCCCAAAAATCTTTAATTTAGTGAAAACGCTTCTGAATTTTTTGAGAAAATATTCTTTATTCTTTCCAACTCATCCACAATCATATTATACAAGCAATCATTCTTTATTCCAAATATTCTTTTATTCTTCATAATCATGCTATACAAATAATTATTCTTAAAATTATTCATTTTTTGTATATTTCTGTGTACCTACCACAGATTCCCAGATATCAATGACATGAGCAATGTTGCTACTGGATCAGAATCCACTTTTGAGCAAGACATGTGTTTAGAGGGATCCCAGGACTTTAAAGATGGCATAGACTGTGGTTTATCTCCAGACTTGTCAAGAATGGTAGAATAAGAGGAAAAAAAATTCTACCTCATGAAGAGGTAGTGGAGGTCGCGACCTTAGAGGAGGGAAAGGCAGTGAAAATTGGAACGTGCATAACCAAAAAAATGAAAAGAGACCTCGTAAATTTACTTCAAGAATTAAAGGATGTCTTTGTGTGGTCATACCAAGATATGGCGGGGTTAAGCACTGGCATTGTAGTACACTGCCTTTCCATAAACAAAGATTGCAAGCCAGTTCAGCAGAAGCTCCGAAGGATGAGGCCAGATATTGTGCTAAAAATAAAGGAGGAAGTCAAAAAATAGTTTGATGTCGAATTCTTGAAAGATATCAAATATTTAGAATGGGTAGCCAACATCATGCCTGTCTCTAAGAAAGATGGGAAAGTGTGGATGTGTGTAGATTACAGAGACCTAAATAAGGCTAGCCTGAAGGATAAATTTCTATTACCCAACATTGATACTCTAGTGGATAATATGGCAGGCTATTCGTTGTTTTCATTCATGGATGAGTTCTCGGGGTACAATCAGATAAATATGCATCCTCAGGACATGGGAAAAACTACCTTCATAACCTTATGGGGTACGTTATGTTATAAAGTGATGCCATTTGGGTTGAAAAACACGGGAGCTACATCCCAAAGGGCCATGGTGACTTTGTTCCATGACTTGATGCATAAAGAAATAGAAGTCTATGTGGACGATATGATTGCAAAGTCTAGAACAAAATAGGAACACATTCGAGTTTTGAGGAAACTATTCTTGAGGTTGAGAAAATTCCAACTGAAGCTCAACCCAACGAAATGTACTTTTGGAGTTAGATCTGGTAAATTGCTAGGATTCACAGTCAGCAGGAAGGGAATCGAGTTTGACTCAGACAAGGTACGAGCTATACAAGAATTGCCTCCACCACATACTTAGAAAGAAGTTTGAGGTTTCTTAGGAAGGTTAAATTACATTGCTTGATTCATTTCACAGTTAACCGAGAAATGTGATCCCATATTTCGTCTTCTAAAGATACATAATCCAGGCGTGTGGGATGATGAATGCCAGAAAGCTTTCGATAGGGTCAAACAGTACTTGTTAAACCCTCTAGTATTGTCACCCCTATGCCCGGATAGGCCATTAATCCTATATTTGATAGTGTTTGATTACTCTATGGGATGTGTGTTGGGTCAACATGATGATTCAGGAAGAAAAGAAAAGGTGATATACTACCTCAGCAAGAAATTCACTGAGTGTGAGATGAGATATTCGCCAATTGAGAAATTGTGTTGTACCTTGATTTGGACGACTCAGAGATTGAAGCAATATATGTTGTACCACACGACCTGGTTAATCTCAAAATTTGACCCATTAAAGTACATGATGGAGTCAACTGTTTTAAATGGAAGGATGGCCAGATGGCAAATCCTGCTTTCTAAATTTGACATCGTTTATGTGAGTCAAAAAGCTGTGAAAGGGAGCGCAATGGCAGACTTTCTAGCTAGCAAAACTTTAGAGGATTATGAGTCATTGAATTTTGATTTCCCCAATAAGGATCTAATGTATGTAGCGGCTATGAAGGAAGACACCCTAAAGGATCATCTTTGGAAGCTAAATGTCGACGGAGAATCAAATGCTGTCAGTAATGGAATTGGGGTAGTCTTAGTATCCCTAAATGGAGATCATTACTCATTCACTTGCAAATTGGATTTCGATTGTACAAATAATATGGCAGAATATGAAACGTGTATCATGGGACTCCGGGCAGCCATTGAGCGCGAAATCAAAGTGTTAGAAGTATATGAAGATTCTGCACTAGTGATCTACCAACTAAAAGGCGAATAAGAGACAAGAGACCCCAAATTAATCAATTACTGAAGGATGGTTATGGGGTTAATTAAGGAGTTTGATGATATCACTTTTAGTTATCTCCCATGAGAAGAAAACCAAATGGCAGACGCGTTGGCCACTTTGGCTTCCATGATCAGAATAAGCAAACGAGAGGGCATGAAGCCTATTCAAATGAGTATCTATGAAGCCCTAGCACATTATTACAATGTAGATGAAGGAGAAAGAGATGATCACCCCTGGTGTCAAGATATATTACGATACGTGAGAAATCGTGAATATCCTGAACAAGCATCCAAGAACGATAAGAGGGCATTAAGAAGGCTGGCCTGTGATTATGTCTTAGACAGGGAGGTCTTGTACAAAAGAAGAAAGGATCAAGTACTTTTAAGATGTGTGGATGCTATTGAAGCTAAGAAAATCCTAGAAGAAGTCCATGAGGGTGTATGCGTGGGACTCACGCTAACGGCTTTACAATGGCCAAACAAATTATGAGATTCGGGTACTATTGGTCAACTATGGAAGGAGACTGCATCAACTACCCGAAGAGATGTCACAAATGTCAGATTTATGGGGATAAAATTCATGTGCCTCCTTCACCCCTGCATGTTATGATTTATCCATGGCCTTTCTCCATGTGAGGCATGGATGTCATTGGACCAATTTTGTCGAAAGCTTCGAATGGGCATCAATTTATTTTTGTGGACATTGATTACTCACCAAGTGGGTAGAGGCTACTTCATACGCCAACGTCACTAAATCGACAGTTATAAGATTCTTAAAAAATGAAATCATATGTCGATATGGGATGCCTGAGAAGATCATATCAGACAATGCACTCAACCTGAACAACAGTACGATAGTGGAGGTTTGTAGTTAGTTCAAGATCAGACACCACAACTCGTCCCCGTATTGCCCAAAAATGAATGGTGCAGTGGAAGCAGCCAACAAAAACATTAAGAAAATTGTGGGGAAAATGGCTGAAACCTATAAAGATTTGCACGAGAAATTACCATTTTCTCTCTATGCTTATCGAACATCAGTCAGGACCTCCACCGGGGCAACTCCTTTCTCATTGGTTTATGGAATAGAGGCAGTGTTACCCATTGAAGTTGAAATTCCTTCCTTCTGAGTCTTGTCTGAGCTAAAGTTAGATGAAGCCGAATGGATATAGTCTTGATACGATCAGTTGAACTTGATTGAGCAAAAAAGGCTAAGGGCTATCTGCCATGGTCAGATGTACCAAAATAGAATGATGCGGGCTTATGACAAAAAAGTTCGCCCAAGAGAATTTCACGAGGGAGACCTAGTTTTGAAAAAGATCCTCCCCATGCAAAAGGATTTCAGAGGGAAATGGATGCCAAATTGGGAAAGACCTTACGTGGTGAAAAAGGCTTTCTCAGGAGGAGCACTAATCTTGGCTAAGATGGATGGGAAAAACTTACCCAATCCTATAAACTCGGATTCAGTCAAGAAATACTATACTTGAAGAGGAAAAGAGGCCAAAATGAAACCCGCAAAGGTCTCATTGAGACCTTTTCAAAAAAAAAAAAGAAATGATGAAAATAAAAATTGGAGAGGCCAAGTTGAAAACCCGCAAAGGGCTCCTTGAGACCAAAGGGGTTTTTGAGTCAAAAACCCAAAAAGGCCTGCTCAAATTGTGATCAGATTATAATGGGGCATGCAGTGATCTTGCTATACCTTGAATTAAGAAGGAGGAGAGATGTTATGTCTTGGACCATTAATAGAGTGCTCTCGATCCCCTAAACACATATTGAGCAAAATCGTCTTCAGAAAGTCTGTACAGAGAAGCTCAAGCTGCAATATCTGGGACATCTATCTTTTCCCCTCATCATTATGTATTCTAAGCAATGTTTTCTTTCTTTGCTTAACTTATTCTTTTCAGATTTCGTTTTGATAAATTCTATTTTGTTTATCATTTGTTGTTATTTTCAAGCATTTTGTATTGAAGTAATGATTAATGGACTAATAATACTTTTGCAAAAGGAGTTTTGCATATTACTTTGAAAACTTCTAAATAATACGAGAACCTGAAACAGGACTTTTATTTAGAACTCATCAAGCCTAAGGGTTGGAAATGTTTGAGAAGGAAACTCTAAACAGTGACCATTTCTTCAAATTTGCTATCAAAAATGTCAGTTGAACAAAAAGACAGGATATTACGTCAGTGATACAACCTGGAAGAACAATGAGTAATGACAACCCTAAAAAGATCATTCTCATGAAATTCTGCATTCATGCAAAACACATTTATTTAGGAGCATTGGATTCAATCTGATCATTGCATCCAAATCATTCTATAAAGGATCATTCTCTTGACATGTTGCATTCATGCAAATGTCATCCATAATACATTTAGTTAGGAGCCTTTGACTCATTCCGATCATGGCATCCTAATCATTATGCATAAGCATAAATCCATAGGTCAATTTCACAGGTCATGTTCCCCAAAGGACGACGTAATAAGATCGATGAATCCACAGGTCCAATACCTCTGAAGTTGCAGAAGGTCAGATCAAATTCACTTAAGTAAACATTATCTCCCTGAAGTTGCAGTAGAACAGGTTGAAATTACAAATCTTATCTTTCTGAAGTTGCAATAGAGCAGATCAAAACAAACCTTATCTCCTTAAAGTTGTAGTGGAGCAGGTTGAAGTCAAGTCTTATTTCCCTGAAGTTACAGTGGAACAAAATAAAGATTAACTATCTCCCGAGTTGCGGTGGAGTAGATGGAACGATGAATCCTATATGAAGTTGCGAGGGTCGGATCGAATACCATACAAGTCTCTCTCCCGAAGTTATAGTGGAGAGTGAAAATAGCAAATCTTATCTCCCGAAGAGTAGATTGAAGCTAAAGTCGATGAATCCTAGGCCCCTGAAGATGTAGTGGGATGGAATGAAACTACTCGAAAAATAAAAGCACTGAATGAAGTCAAGATTTGACAAAATCGAGCAAAATTGGCCCTTTTAAAGTCTTTGCTCTATTCTCATTACACGAAAATGAGCAAAGAGGGGTAGCTGTAGGGCCCAAAATTTTCCGGGCCCATTGTAAACCATATTAAACAAAATAAAAAAATTGATCCAAAACAGTCTAATAATTATAAAGCCCATTAAATTACAATCCAAGTTACAAACCAAATAAACCCGTATTAACCCAAAACCTACAGGCCCAATAGAACCCAATACCAAGAGGCCCAATTTTTAGAACAACCCAAATGGCCCAAATATAGTTTCATAATGAAACACTAAGGGTTCCAGAAGCTAACAGCATCATGCGTGTGCCCCTACGCGCATCACCACGCGCTCCTCCAAGTAGCCTCCATACCGCCAGCGAGCCTCCGTACGCCACGTCCGCCTTTCGTACCTACAAACGAATAGTAGAGAAAGGACAACACACAGAAGAGATTTGTATTTTTCTTCTTTATTTTGTCTATATAAACAAAAGGCCATTCAATGTATTTTTTTAAGCACACATACGCAATACAAACACAAAAAAATCAAAAGTAGAGAAATTGAAAGGTGATTTGATGAATCGTTTGGGCTTTCATTTTTTTTCTTTGCATTTTTTTTGTTTATCTAGAGATTAAGGAAAAGGGTTTTACCTTTGAAAAACCATCGGGTCGCTTTCTTCGAGGAAATCAAAGCAAAGAGGGCTTTTGGTGTTGAGAACGTGGAGGCCTTTAGTCTGGTCAAAGGGGAGCAGTTGGTTGAAGCCTAAATCGGCCACTAATCGCCAATTATCATGGTATTGTAGTGGCCGGATGTATTTTCTCTCTGCGGTTGAGAACGAAAACGAAAAAGGAGGGGTTAGGGTTTAGTTCAAAATGACATTTGATATGTTTTAATCTGGTTTTAGATCTATTAAAGAAACGACGCCGTTTAGGCTCATTGCAATAGCCCTTAAATGACACGTGTAGAACCAACCGATGACCTGACCGATTGCGGCGTAGATACGCGTGTTTCAGGCCCTGAAGGGGATATTTCACATTTAATCCTTCCATATTTAGTCGTGATTTGATTAGGTTCCATGTACATTTCCTTTGTTTTTTTTAATTAGTCTCTGTAATTCAAATGTGTTTCCAATTTAATCCAATCTGTATGCTGTGTTTTGATTTTATAGTATTTGCAGGTTCGGTCCTTGATTGTTTATGTGCATTTTGATTTGGTCTTTAATTTTTTCTAAATTGTTCCATTTATTTAGAAAAATAGCCTATTAATTTTGTTATTAATTCAATTAGGCATTTTTTTAGTTTTTGTTTATAAAACTATTTTATTATTCATTATTGTAAGCTTGTTTTAATAAAACTAGTTTGAAATAATTTTTTCAATATTTTAATTTGTTTTATGCTTTCATTTATATAATAGTTTTAAATGCTATTATACATCATTATTTTTTTGTATACTTTTTAAATCAAACTATTTTCTAATATACATATATATAATTTGTATTAAAATTATTTTTCTTGTGCATATATTATCAAGTTTACATTATGTATATATATTTTTAACCTATTTACATATATATTTAGTCTCCTTTAAAACTACTTATGTATATATATTTTCTTTCATAATTTAGTATGTATATAAGTTAGTATATATCGTTAGCATATATATATTTTAATATGTATATGCATATTTTATGATAACTGTTTCATAAATTTATTTATAAATTATTACCTTTTTTTTGAATCGTTTCATAAGTTATTAGTTCTAAATATTTTTATTGTTTTAAATCTATTTGTTAGCATTCAAAATTTTGTTTTATGTTAATTTGCCATTGTAAATTTGGTAGAAGTGTTGTATCATGTAGCTTATCGATTCTTGATTGTTAATATGTGTCTTTTAAGCCATGCGGTTATCGTTATTGTATATTGGCGTATTAAATTATGTCTATAATTATATTCATTTTATTAATGTTGAGTTTGTATATTACTTTGTACTTAATGTTATGCTTGTGCTATTAGCTAAATTTTAATGTCTCAAATTCTAGTGTATTCGAGCCTTTATCAAATGCTTCATTTTATTTATGTGTTTACCAAACAAAAAGCATTTGGAGTCAATTTTAAAATAATGTGTTTCAAAATAAGGCAATGTTTCGTGTTTGGAAATCCGAGAGATCGTGCCCTGACGTCCTGGGTGTCGGTTTTTCATTTGACCAAATAATCGAATATCCTTTTAAGATTTCATTCATGTTTTCTCAACTCTAAAAATAAGGCAATGTTTGTGTTTGGAAATTCAAGAGATCGTGCCTTAACGTGCTGGGTTTCGATTTTTCGTTTGACCAAATAACCGAACATCCTTTCAAAATTTCATCCATATTTTCTTAAATTAAAAAACAAGGAAATATTTCGTGTTTGGAAATTTGAGAGATCGTGCCCTAACATGCTGGGTTTTGATTTTTCGTTTGATCCCAAATAATGAAATACCCTTTTAAAATCTCAATGCATGAGTTTTGAGAATTTTGGGATGATCTGGAATTCAAAGACTTAAATTGTTGCATCTTAACGTACTGGATGTGATATTTTATTCCTTTGGAACCAGAGAATCTGAATATTCAAACTCGAGTATCTTCAAATGGGTCGAGAAAGGTCGTAATTTTAAAATCTTTCAAATTATCAATGTTAGGACATTAATTAATCAATTTGGTACCAATTTTGGGCGTTGCGAGGGTGCTAATCATTCCTCGTACGTAACCGACTCCCAAACCTGTTTTCTTAGATTTTGTAGACCAAAATTATTGTTTTAATAAATCAAAATGTTTTATTAAGATAATTCATCTCAAGGTGATCCGATCACATCTCGAATAAAAGATTGGTGGCGACTCCTTTTTTGAATATGGTTTCGACACGGGTCAAATATGGTTTTAGAAAGGTTTTTGAATTAGCAATTTGTGTCTTATTGAAACACCCCACACCTGGCCCACGAGCCTGAACCGGATCTGGTATGTTCCTAAAGTAAACCGGTTTCAAAGATTTTCGTTACTTAGAGAGAGTTTGTAAAATTTTTAGAAAAATGTTGTTGTGGATTGGGCTTAGATTGGAAACCCATTTAATTAGTCTTGTAAATCCAATTTTTATTAAGGTGACAAAATAGTTTTTAAGGTTTTAAAAAAAATCACTTAACTTTAGTCATAATAGTTCGTAACATAACAATTTAAAGTAAAGCAGAATAAGAAAAATCCACTTTGGGCCTTATGGACTTATTACATCAAGTAAAACCCAAAAAAATAACAAAGTCCAAATCGAATAAAATCTTCAATTGGAACATGGCCACCTCAAGGTCTCACCGTCCCGGTCAAATCCTTTGTTCCTCACCAAAATATTTCCCATTTACGGGGTGAGTCAACAGACTCAATGTGCACACAAGACTAACATTCAACAAATCGAGCATACATGTTCATATCAAATTTACATTCATATAAAATAAATGATGATGCAACCCAACCCAAGCCTATTTGTCCATCCACTACACACCACCGTACACCCGGTCACACCGTGGGACTACTAAGTCAACCCTCCATCCGCTACACACCATCAAGGCGATCATCTGCAATGACGTGCTCATCGCCCATATAATTTGTGTCATTAGACACCATATACAAATAGTGTAACCGAAGTTACCAAATTGAGGATAATGTAACCGAGTTACCATATTCAAAATGTTGTGACCGTAGTCACCATATAATGTTGGTGAGACCAAGTCAACACCTTCTTCCCTTTCACATAAATCCGAATGCCCCAAAATATATATATCATGCATAACATACTTAATTTCATATTCATATACATATATTCACATGTTATAGAATAACATATTTCATAATCCTATCGTAAGTAGGAAGCGTGCGAGTACTTTTGTACCACACTAGGGTACTTAGCCATATTCATATTCTTACGTATGATCATATAATAAAAATAATTGCCATATGAAATATCGAAAGTTAGTGTGCGTACACACCTGATTTGCTTAATAGATTCCTTAAAATCCCGAAGAACGATCTACCGATCTAGATTTTTACTCCTATATTCGACCAACCATTAAAATATATTAACAAACTTATTTGGCTTAAAAACCAAATCCAAGTAGGATTTGTATTACTTACCTTGTTGCCGAATTAAAAGATTGTAAATCAAATGTCGGAAAAATGATAGTATTCCTTCCTTAAATCGGCTAGCCACTAAATCAGGTAATTATGTCAGTTTCTAACTTTTGAATAAATGGAAAATAATTCCAAATATCAAGATCAAACCTTGGCCGAATGTCACTTACCATACAATTTCCAAATCTGAAGAGGATTCCTTAATATGCCTGTCGAAATCCCTACAACTTCATATGTTAGATCTGATCTAATTTTAATAAGTAGTATTTGGCCTTTAGCCGAATGTGCCTCACCTTAAATTCCTTGAATCTGAAATTTCGAAACTCTTCCTTTGATATTCAGCCAAGAGACATAAAAGAGGTTATTTCCTTAGATCTTGATTAAAAGAATTTAGAAGAACAAAAATTAATTGTTCTTACCTTAGATCCTTGATCCTTATATTTGGTAATTGTAAAAACTTGAGAGATCCTTGTAGATTCGGCCATGAACAAGAATAGGGATTAGTATCTTGATTACGGTAAAGAAAAGGAATAGAAATTGATTGACCACAGATCTTACTCTTTTGATGTTGTAGTTGATTGCTCCTTTGCTTAGAATCAACCAAGATTAGCTTTGATGAGAGAAATGGAGAAGAAAATAGAAGAAGAGAGGATGGACTTTGCTTAAAGAAAATTCGGCAAAGAGGGGGAGAAAGCTTAGGAAAATTTCGGCAAGGCTTAGAAAAGATGAGAGAATAGCCTAAATTCTCCTCCTTTAACTGAAATTGCTATGCCAAGAGTCCTTGACTTGGCCACTACTCCCCCACAAGTGATAATATTATCTTTTAATTATCACCTTATTAAATTAAAAGTATTTAATCCATCCTATATCTCCTCAATTATCTTATTAAGAGAAAATCCTTTACTTAACACTTAATTTATCAAGTTTTAATGAAATAAAACTCCTCCTTTCTAGAAAATAGGTGCCGTCCACCCTTAACCTTGGAAGCAAAATAAAGCCTTCATTTTTGCTTCCCAAGTGACTCGAACTCGAGCCCATTTCTCTTACGCGTGGCGCCATTTCCATAAGCCTTAAGTGACACCTTTAGGCCACTTTTCCAAGCCTGATTGTGTGTCGAATTTCACCAACTTTTACTTTTAAGGCCCTCTTGCCCTTATTTCCTATTTTGGACTTTAAAATTTAACATTTCAGCATCATTTCTAAGTTTCCTAAAATTTTTGATCGGCTCTGTAACTTGCCATTTTTCTTACATGTCCAGGTTTCCAAAATGTTCAGGTTTCCAAAATGTTCAGGTTTC
Organism: Gossypium rotundifolium; assembly: GCA_025506655.1. Taxonomy (NCBI): domain Eukaryota; kingdom Viridiplantae; phylum Streptophyta; class Magnoliopsida; order Malvales; family Malvaceae; genus Gossypium; species Gossypium rotundifolium. Next base: position 60,363,116 of record CP106723.1, on the reverse strand, counting down.
CAAAATATCTAGGTTTCCATTTTCATGCATTTCCAGGTTTCCAAAAATATCAAAAATTTATTCTTAGTGCTTAAACTTGTCATTTCATACAATCAAACTGAAAATGCATAGGCCCTTTTCAGGATGTTACAGTTCTACCCTCTTAAACAAAATTTCGTCCCGAAATTTCCTAACTAAAATAATTGAGGGTATTCTTTGTCGATGGTCTCCTCGACTCCACGAAGCTTCTTCCGTTCCATGATTGCGCCATAGCACTTTGACTAGAGGAACTGTCTTCCTTCGTAGTACTTTCACATCACGTTCCAAGATCCGAATCGGTTCTTCCTCGTAGGATAAGTCCGGCCTTAGCTCCACTTCTTCAATGATACCACATGCACGAATCCGATTGATAGCGACGTAGCATGGACACATGAAATACGTCGTGCATCTCTTCTGCAATCTGGTGGCAACTCTAATTGGTATGCCATCGCCCAACTCGTTTCGAAGACTCGATAAGGCCCTACAAACCTTGGGCTTAACTTCCCTTTTCGATAGAACCTCATTACCTTCTTCCAAGGCAAGACTTTCAGAATACTTGGTCTCCCACTTCAAACTCTATTTCCTTCCGCTTAAGGTCTGCAGATGACTTCTGCCTATCAGAGGCTTCCTTCAATCGTGCCCGAATTAACTCAACCTTCTCTTCGGTTTCTGCCACTAATTCTGGACCCAAAACTCGGCGTTCTCCTAACTCGGTCCAACAAGTAGGTGTTCTAAACTTCCTTCCATACAATGCTTTGTATGGTGCCATCCGAATGCTAGCTTGATAGCTGTTGTTGTAGGCGAACTCAGCTAAAGGCAAGTAATCTTCCCAACTTCCTCGAAAATCCATTACACAGCCTCTCAACATATCCTCCAACACTTGTATAACCCATTCAGACTGCCTGTCTGATTGTGGATGAAAAGCCGTAGTGAAGTCTAGCTTAGTGCCTAAAGCTTGATAAAGTGCCTTCCAAAATCGAGACGTAAACCTTGGGTCTCTATCAGAGATGATTGACATTGGTACTCCATGTAACCTCACAATTTCTGCCGCATATAACTTGGCCAACTTCTGAAGAGAATAATCCATTCTTACTGGGATAAAGTGTGCGGACTTGGTCAAACGGTCCACTATCACCCATACCGAGTCCTTCTTAGTAGGCGTAAGAGGAAGCCCACTAACGAAGTCCATGGTAATTCTCTCCCACTTTCATTGGGGAACTTGATTGGTTGAAGTAATCCGATGGGACTTGGTGTTCACCTTAACTTGTCGACCGTCAAACATTTCCCCACAAATTAGGTCACCTCTCGTTTGAGATAAGACCACCAAAGCTGTTCCTTAGATCTCTATACGACTTGATGCCTCGGGATGCATAGCATAAGGGCTACCATGCGCTCTGAAGAATCCTTTGTCTCAACTCCTTATTCCTCGGCATACAGACTTTTCCTTGTAGCACAACACTCCTTCATCACCGACGCCATAGTCCCTTAATCCTCCTTCTTGCATTTGTCAGTAACTTAGTACTTAAGTCCTTATCACCAACCGTCCCTCTTTCACTTCCTTTAGCCATGTGGGCACGACTTGTAATTCTCGCCAACAGACTTCAGTCATCATACGACTTAAGTGAGCGAACAAAGCCCGTAGATCGATACCACCTTCCGACTTAGGGCATCGGCTACCACATTCGCTTTGCGGATGATATTCTATCGAACGATCGTAGTCCTTCAAATGATTCCACCCACCTTCGTTGCCTCAAGTTCAACTCCTTCGAGTCAATAAGTACTTAAGGCTCTTGTGGTGCTGTGTAGATAACCGACCTTTCTCCATAAAGTAGTGCCTCCAAACCTTAAGGGCGAAAACCACTGCTGCTAGTTCCAAGTCATGAGTGGGGTAGTTAACCTCATGAGGCCTTAGCTGCCGTGACGCATAAGTGACTACTTTGCCATCTTGCATTAGCACACAGCCTAACCCCGTATGCGAAGCGTCACAGTACACCACAAAATCTTTTCCTACCTCCAGCTGAATTAACACTGGGGCTTCCGTCAGCACCTTCTTATGCTTTTCAAAGCTCTCCTGCTGCTTATTCGTCCATTCGAAGGGTACTTCCTTCCTTAGTAACTTGGTTAAAGGCGCACTATCGGCGAGAATCCTTCCACAAACCTTCGTAATAGCCTGCCAAGCCTAAGAAACTTGGATTTCAAATGACGGACCTAGGTGGTTTCAATCCAACACCGCTTCGATCTTCCTAGGATCCACTCTTATTCCTTCTCATGGATACCACATGTCCTAGGAATGCCACCTCCTTAAGCCAAAATTCGCACTTGCTGAATTTGGCATAGAGCTTCTTCTCCCTTAACACTTCCAACACGACCCGAAGATGCTCATCATGCTCTTCCTCTGACTTTGAGTACACCAAAATATCGTCGATGAACACAACGACGAACCTATCCAAGTAGGGTTGGAAAACCCGATTCATCATGTCCATGAACAGACTGGAGCGTTCGTCAATCCAAACGGCATTACTACAAACTCGAAGTGACCATATCTTGTCCTAAAAGCGGTCTTATGGATGTCAGCCTCCTTCACCTTCAACTGATGATAACCCGACCTTAAGTCGATCTTTAAAAATACTGCGGCCCCCTTCAGCTGATCGAACAAGTCATCGATCCTTGGTAAAGGATACTTGTTCTTAATGGTCAGCTTATTCAACTGACGGTAGTCTATGCACATACGCATAGTTCCGTCCTTCTTCCTCACAAATAGGACCGGTGCTCCCCACGGAGACCCACTGGGTCGGATGAACCCACGATCCAACAGTTCTTGGATTTGAGCCTTGAGCTCCACTAACTCCTTTGGCGCCATTCGGTATGGAGCGATTGATATAGGAGCTGTTCCCGGTAGCAAATCTATCCTAAATTCCACCTCCCTATCTGGGGGTATTCCCGGTAATTCCTCTGGAAACACATCCACGAAGTCCCTTATCGTCCTAACTCCATTAATACCTTCTTCCTTTCCACCTATCGCACTTACGAAGGCTAGGAATGCCTTGTAACCTTTTTTAACCATCTTCTCAGCCTTCAGTGCCGAAACTACGTTAGACAAGTAGTTCCTCCTTTCCCCGATCATTACTACCACTTCATCCTCTGGGGTTCTTAGTTCCATCCGTTTAGCCGCACAATCCAACACGGCTCAGTGTTCTACTAGCCAATCCATTTCGAGTATAAGTTCAAATTCTCCGAAGGGTAACTCCATTAAATCTGCCTGAAAGTTCACTCCCTGAATCTCTAGGGGTACATTCCGAAAGATCTTGTCTACCACTACAGTTTGGCCTAATGGGCTTACTACCGTCATCTACCTATCAGAGAGTTCAGATTCTAGGCCGAATGTTTCCACTACACTACATGAAACATAGGAATGGGTCGAGCCCACATCAATAAGAGCAAAATAGTGCTTGTCATGAATAAAGAACGTACCGGTTATAACATCCGGCGCATCTCCATCTTCCCTTCGGCGAATCGCATAAACCAAACCCGGTTGTCTTGCTTCTACATTAACATTAGTAGCACTCGGCCCTATGCTCCACGACCTCTGCCAGCACCATTACCTCTGTTAGTCGAACCACGACCCCGTTGAGGCTGCTGCCCGCCTCTACCAATCTGGCTAGCCCTCTGTACTACCGATCGGCTCTCATCTGGTTGCTTGGGACAATCCTTAAGCATATGGTCCTTGGACCCACACTTGAAACATCCTCCCGTCTTTCTCCAGCACTCCCCCAAGTGCCTCTTTCCACAATGCTCACAAGGGCGTCTTCGCCGGCCACCGACTTGTTGATTTCGTGGCCCGTCAACCCTAGGCCTCTTGTGACCCTTTCCAGATGGCCCAAATCCTCTTTTGGCCTTATTCCTATCCACAGTTTGTTTGGTAGCGTCCTTAATCCCCTCGGCCACCTTGGCCTTTTCCACCAAAGTCGAGAATTCTCGCTCCTGATGCGGTGCTATCAACAGTCTCAGATCGTCCCTCAGTCCGTCCTCAAAACGGACACAACGTTCATGCTCAGTTGCCACTACCCCTCGAGCATAGCGGCTCAACCTCGTGAATTAGCCTCATATTCTCATGGCATGACTTACTCCCTTGTACCAACCTAGAAAAGCCTTCCTTTGTTCATCTCAGATACCGGTTCCCACATACTTCTTCTGAAATGCCTCTTTAACATACTCCCAGGTCAAATTTTCAGCCGTGGTACCATCACGAATAGTTAACCACCACTGATACGCTTCATCGCGTAACAACGCCACCATCCCTTTCAACTTCTCCTCGGGGTCAAGTCCACTCATCCATGATGCGCTCCGTTGCTTCAACCGAGACTCGGCTATCTTGGTGCCACTCCAGATACTCCTCGAAACATTTCAGCTCCATTAGCTCGGAGCCGTTCAAGCACAGACTTACGATTTCCTGAATTTCCTCTTGCACTTGCCACCAATTCCAAAACTTGCAAAGACTGACTGCGACACAAGATCTTCCCTACCGAGCTCACGCTCAACATTAACAATTTGGGGTGGTGGTGGCGGTGGTATTTCATTATCAGACCCCTGACCCGATCTGATGGGTTCTGACACAGTCATCATTCCTCTACCTCGTCCACGGCGACCACGTCCTCTAGAGCTCATTTCCTAGTGTCGAGATCTGATTAAGAAATTTTATGGATTAGTCATTGTTCCACTTATTTACCAGCGAAGGAGTTTTATGAAAAGGGATTTAAGAGTGGTTCTTTCGTATTCATACAAACACACAGTCTTTTCCATTCATTCATTCATCCATCAGATAAGTATGAACTTTCGTTCATTCAGAGAAACGTTGTAGTTTTTTTTGTTGTTGTTTTCGAAGACCCGTGGGTATTTTCGTAATTTTGTCCTATGAGGCATTTTCGTAATTTTCGTAAGAAAACGTTCCTTGGTGTTTTTGTCAAAATTAATTTGAAAATTCCAAAGTCTTGGGGTAATTTGGAAAAAAATTTTGAAATCCGGGGGTATTTTGGTAATTTTTCACAAATCAGAGTAAATTTGTAAATTTAACAAATTAGGGGTAATTTTGTAATTTTTCCAAAATCAAGGTATTTTGTTATTTTACAAATTAGGGTTTTGAATGTTTATAAAATAATGAAATTTTAGTAAAGTTGTAGAGTAGTTGAACATTTTATAAACCAAGAGGCGTTTTGGTAATTTCACCCCAAGGGCATTTTGTAATTTTGCAAATCTGAGTTTTCGAAAATGTTGTAAAATAATTTTCTTAGATTTAAAAGAAAGTTTTAAAAGTTTGAAAACTAGGGTTTGTTGTTTTGTTCTCTTCTTTTTTTTAAAAATATGGCTAGTTCCTTTTGGGTTTTAGTCATTATGTTTAGCCTATGACCGAGCCCTCTTGGTCAGGGTGAACCAAAGCTACGCACCAGGCAGGATTCGTGTGGAGAGGAGGTGAGTCACGCGGACTGCTTAAATACCAAGCTCCCACCGAAACCATTCCTAGACATGCGCACAACGGGTTGCCACACCACCGAGCCCTCTCGGGTTAGAGTGAGCCAGAGCTACGCACTGTAGGATTCTGCAAGAGGAGGTGAGTCACTAGGACTGCTTAAATACCAAGCTCTTCCGGATCCAATCCTAGACATGCGTCTGGGGTTACCACACCTAGCTCGGTGACTTAGCCATAGGTTTGTTCAAGGCATTAAGTCTTATGTGGTTTTTTGTTTAAGTAGTCTAATCCTAGGGTTCAAGTTCCTATCATTCTATTCTACGTTCCATGCCTTTTCTACCCTTATAAAGTTCACAGAATCACACATATAGTTAGGGGTACTTACGGTGGATCATGGCCTGAGACTTAGGGGCCATGCCAGAAGCTTGCTTATTTTCAAAGAAAATTATTTGGCTCGCTTTGAAAACGTTTTGGGCCTTAGCCCACAGGCCGAGAGTCTAAAACTAGGCTCTGATACCAAATTGAAACACCCCACACCCGGCCCACGAGCCTAAACCAGATCTGGTATGTTCCTAAAGTAAACCGATTTCAAAGATTTTCGTTACTTAGAGAGAGTTTGTAAAATTTTTAGAAAAATGTTATTGTGGATTGGGCTTAGATTGGAAACCCATTTAATTAGTCTTGTAAATCCAATTTTTATTAAGGTGACAAAATAGTTTTTAAGGTTTTAAAAAAAAATCACTTAACTTTAGTCATAATAGTTCGTAACATAACAATTTAAAGTAAAGTAGAATAAGAAAAATCCACTGGGCCTTATGGCCTTATTACATCAAGTAAAACCAAAAAAAAATAACAAAGTCCAAATCGAATAAAATCTTCAATTGGAACATGGCCACCTCAAGGTCTACCGTCCCGGTCCGTCACTGTTCATCACCTGAAAATATTTCCCACAACGGGGTGAGTCAACAGACTCAATGTGCACACAGTACTAACATTCAACAAATCAGGCATACATGTTCATATCAAATTTACATTCATATAAAATAAATGATGATGCAACCCAACCCAAGCCTATTTGTCCATCCGCTACACACCATTGCACTCGCCAAACACACCGTGGAGACTACTAAGTCAACCTCTATCCGCTACACACCATCGAGGCGATCCATCGCATCGACGTGCTCATCGCCCATATAATTTGTGTCATTAGACACCATATTCAAATAGTGTAACCGAAGTTACCAAATTCAGATAATGTAACCGGAGTTACCATATTCAAAATGTTGTGACCGTAGTCACCATATAATGTTGGTGAGACCGAAGTCAACACCTTCTTCCCCTTTCACATAAATCCCGAATGCCCCAAAAAAAAATATATATATCATGCATAACATACTTAATTTCATATTCATATACATATATTCACATGTTATAGAATAACATATTTCATAATCCTATCAGAAGTAGGAAACGTACCTGAGTACTTTTGTACCACACTAGGGTACTTAGCCATATTCATATTCTTACGTATGATCATATAATAAAAATAATTGCCATATGAAATATCAAAAGTTAGTGTGCGTACACACCTGATTTGCTTAATAGATTCCTTGAAATCCCGAAGAATGATCTACCGATCTAGATTTTTACTCCTATATTCTACCAACCATTAAAATATATTAACAAACTTATTTGGCTTAAAACCAAATCCAAGTAGGATTTGTATTACTTACCTTGTTGCCGAATTAAAGATTGTAAATCAAATGCCTAAAAATGATAGTATTCCTTCCTTAAATTGGCTAGCCACTAAATCAGTAATTATGTGGGTTTTAACTTTTGAATAAATGGAAAATAATTCCAAATATCAAGATCAAACCTTGGTAGAATGTCACTTACCATACAATTTCCAAATCAAGAGGATTCCTTAATATGCTCGTCGAAATCCCTACAACTTCATATGTTAGATCCGATCTAATTTTAATAAGTAGTATTTGGCCTTTAGTAGAATGTGCCTCACCTTAAATTCCTTGAATCAAATCTCAAACTCTTCCTTTGATATTCGCCAAGAGACATAAAAGAGGTTATTTCCTTAGATCTTGATTAAAAGAATTTAGAAGAACAAAAATTAATTGTTCTTACCTTAGATCCTTGATCCTTATATTTGGTAATTGTAAAAACTTGAGAGATCCTTGTAGATTCGGCCATGAACAAGAATAGGGATTAGTATCTTGATTCTGGTAAAGAGAAAAGGAATAGAAATTGATTGACCACAGATCTTACTCTTTTTGATGTTGTAGTTGATTGCTCCTTTGCTTAGAATCAACCAAGATTCGGCTTTGACAAGAGAAACGAGAAGAAAATAGAAGAAGAGAGGATGGACTTTGCTTAAAGAAAATTCGTAAGAGAGGGGAGAAAGCTTAGGAAAATTTCGGCAAGGCTTAGAAAAGATGAGAGAATAGCCTAAATTCTCATCCTTTAACTGAAATTGCTATGCCAAGAGTCCTTGACTTGGCCACTACTCCCCCACAAGTGATAATATTATCTTTTAATTATCACCTTATTAAATTAAAAGTATTTAATCCATCCTATATCTCCTCAATTATCTTATTAAGAGAAAATCCTTTACTTAACACTTAATTTATCAAGTTTTAACCGAAATAAAACTCCTCCCTTTCTAGAAAATAGGTGCCGTCCACCCCTTAACCTTGGAAGCAAAATAAAGCCTTCATTATTTGCTTCCCAAGTGACTCGAACTCAGGCCCATTTCTCTTACACATGGCGCCATTTCCATAAGCCTTAAGTGACACCTTCAGGCCACTTTTCCAAGCCCGATTATGTGTCAATTTCACCAACTTTTACTTTTAAGGCCCTCTTGCCCTTATTTCCTATTTTGGACTTTAAAATTTGACATTTCTAAGCATCATTTCTAAGTTTCCTAAAATTTTCGACGGCTCAGAACTTGCCATTTTTCTTACATGTTCGGGTTTCCAAAATGTTCGTGTTTCCAAAATGTTCAGTTTCCATTTTCATGCATTTCCGTGTTTCCAAAAATATCAAAATTTATTCTTAGTGCTTAAACTTGTCACTTCATACAATCAAACTGAAAATGCATAGGCCCTTTTCAGGATGTTACACTTATAAAGATTTATTCGATTAAGTGCTTTTAGAAAATGAGGTGACGGGACCTCATTTCTATAAACCGAGCCGTAAACATTTTTATAAATATTTACGGAGTGTTAATAAGGTAGTATTAAAGTTTCGTTGAAAAATTTATTGTTTTGGTATTCAATTAATTAAAAAGGACTAAATTGAAAAAAGTGCAAAACTTGATAATTATAATAATAAAGTGACTAAATGGTTTAATTAATAAATGAGGGAGGAATTAAGAAATAATTATACCTAAATTGATGGATGAGGCGGCATAAGTAAGAAAATAATAATAAAATAAAGCCACTAATGGCAAATTTGTAATTTTCTTGAAATAAAAGACAAACAAATTGAATTCAAATGTTCTCTAGACATTTCTTCATCAGATTCGGCAAAAAAGGCCATGGGAGAAAGAGTTGAAGCTGATTCTTCAATTTTTGCCTCCTGTAAGTTCAAATTAGCACCGTTTTCAATAATTTTTATGTTTTTGAGATTGTTATAATTAAGTCCAACTAAACCTTACCTTTGTTTTTTATTTCGTTAAATATTTTGGATGTTTCCATTGATGAATATATATGAGTGTTGGATGTTTATGATGAATTAACATGGATTTAAAGCCTTGGTTTTGTTATTTGATAATTTTATTAAGTGATTTTGATAGAAATTAATTTTTAGGACCTAATTGTGAAAAGTTGGGAATTAGGGTTGGTGTTGAAATTTTGAATATAAAAGGCTGTATAGTAGCCTAAAATAATTAAATAAAGTGTTAATTGATAGGGAAATTGATAAGGGAATAAATTGTAAAAACTGTAAAATTCGGGGTAAATGTGTAATTTCAAAAATTGAAAGGTATAACTTGTAAAGTGAATTAGAATTGAATTATATGCTAATGAATGAGTAATTTTATATTATAGATCAAGAAATCGAAGATAAACGAGGAAAAGAGAAATTAACAGACTAGTCCTTAAATTTCTACAAATTCTACAGATAGGCCCAGGTAAGTTCGTATGATCGAACTTTGATATTTATATTGAATTGATGTATGATATTATGTATTTATTTATATTATATGTTAAAAACATGGAAAATTTATAAATATGAATGGTTAACAAAATAAATACATACAAAATTCATGAGAATAACTAAGAGAGGAATATTGATTATTATTGAATTGAATGTATGTGGAATGGTGATATTTTAATATTGGATATATTGAAACGGATAGATTTAATAAGTGATGAATTTATTGAAATTATGTTGATTGAGTTGGTGTGTATGCATATATTGATTATATTGACTAACTGAATTGAAATAAATATTGATTGTTATTGAAAAGTGAATTGAATTGTATTGAATTATGAATATATTTGATTAATTGAAATGTGTAGTGATTGGAAACTGAAAAGTGGTTTGGAAACCCTATTGTAATAGCCCGATTTTGGGTCTAGTCGAAACAGTGGTTTCGGGACTACAAATTTGAAACAATAAAAATTTAATTTTATTATATTTTTATGGTCTACAATTTTATGGAATGATTTCGTGAAAATTTCGTTCGAAAATTTTGACGTTTGGGCACTCAATTTAGTTAAAGGGACTAAATTGCAAAAAGTGCAAAAATTGAGTTCTATATGTTAAAGGTGTCCAATTGATATGAGATCTTAAATTAGCGGTCCTTAGATGGTAATTAGAACATTATTCTATAGCATGGACAAACAAGGACATGGTTAGGTGAAATTTTGAAGTTAAGCATTAAGGGCATTTTGGTCATTTGGTAAATAAAGACTAAATAAAACAAATAAAAGATGTTCATCTTTCTAATTTCATCCCCCATAGCTGAATTTCAAGGGTCACAATAGCTAGGGTTTTGGCCAAGCTTTCATGCTCGATTGTAAGTCCGTTCTTGCCCTGTTTTTCATGATTTTTATGTTTTTGAAGTTGTCTCAACCTAATCTAGCTATTTCAAGGACTAATTTGAAAGAAAATCAAAGTCTAAAATTTTACTCATGTTAGATATTTGTGTATTTTGATGTTCAATGGTAGAAAATGTATGTTTGATGTTAGATAAATAACATTTACCAAGTGATTTTTTATGAAAATGCCTAAAAGGACCTATTTGTAAAAGTTGTAAAATAGGAAGTAAAGTGTGATTTAATGAAAAATGTGGGCTGTTATGAGTATGAAAATGGTTCGATTAGGCTTGGTTTTTGAAGAAATTTACTATATTTCATTTTACGAGCCTAGAGACTAAATTGTAAAATGTCAAAAGTTTAGGGGCAAAAATGTAAATTTTCAATAACTTGATTTTTGGGCTAAATTGAATAATGTGAGTACTAAATGAGTTAAAATTGCTATTATAGATCAAGGAAAATGAGTTCGAACCTAGATCGGGGGAAAACAAAGTGTCAGATGATTAGGTCCAATTCTATTATTTTTGTTTCGAGGTAAGTTCGTATGTAAATAATGCATTTTTATATTTATGTTTTAAATTATTTAATATTGTATGAATTGTGATTGACTATTTGGACGTATTCGAAAAACTTTTGACAAACAATAAATCCCGGTTGAACCTTAGGAATAGAATAGGATACGAGTGACATGTCACTAGGAACAGATGTGTATATGGGATTATGTGATTCGGGTTCTGGTCTTGTATGTCCTACCAATGGCTGGGTAGTCCGGCATGTGTTGCGGATACCTGACAGCTTGTGTGAGCAGCACTATGTAGCTACATCCTGACTGACAGCTTGTGTGAACAGGCCCATGAATAGCTCGAAAGCGATCCTATATGTATTATGAGATATGAGGTAGCTTTAGCTACACATATGGCACTTGTGTGCAAGATTTTCGAGTATCTATTAATATTCTGAGTGTTCAACGGGAATGTCAAAGTTGTGAAAGGATATGGATATGATGCAAGTTGGAATAGGTATGTACGTAAAACTCATAAGTTGTAACAGCCCAAATTTTGGTGAAATCGGAACAGTGGTTTTGGGATTACAAATTTGAGTCGAAAAATAAAATTTATTTTTATTTTATTATATGATCCATATTATACTAGAAATTTCATATGAAAATTTTGAAAAGAAAATTTTACCGATTATGTGCTTAATTACGAGAAGGACCAAATCCCACAAAATGCAAAAGTTGGATCCTAGTAGCTAGAAGGATCAAACTAGCTATGGAATTCAAAACTTAAGGTCCTTACATGGTAATTAGGCCATTAATAAAAAGTATGTAGATATTTTTGGATGATTCATCCATGGAAGATGAGAAAAAAGGCTAGGGACTAAATTCGGAGTTAAAACGAGGAATGAGGAAAATGTCGGATTAGTAGATTTTATGCACATGAACCTTTGTCGATGTAAGTTCATGAAACTAAATTGTACATGTTTTTATGCTTGGTTTAAATGTTGTGTTTGTGAATTTTATCGATGTCATAAATTTGTGAAATGAACACCTACTCGATATAGCCCGATAAATGAAAATACTCGATAAAATGGTAAATGAATAAAATGTTACTTGTATGCTTGACATGAATGTGGACTCCAGAATGGACTCTATAGGAACTTGTTTGTCATATAAAGGATTTAGGCTGGACTGGTAATCCGACAAAGCCCTTAGAGTATATGTTACAGTCAGAATTTAGCCTAGACTGGTAATTCTACTGTATGATATGTGGCTCGAGAGTGTACCTAAAAGGTACTACTGGATATGAATTGACGTACTATGGAATTGTACACCTCAAGTGTACTACCGGTGTATCCATTGATGTTTCTAATAATTCAACGAGTAAAAATACTAATATGAAAAGAAAAGGGTATATCATGTTGAATGATAGAATTTTTTTGATTTGAATGCTTGGAATGGTTAGTATTTGGATATGTGATTCAAGTGCAGGTCATGGGTGCGATTTTGGGTGAGAAATGAAGCTAGAAATGGCTTTATTTTGTCCACATAGGTAGACAAATGGGCGTGTGTCTAGACCATGTGTAACACCGACCTACCCCATGGGCATGTAGCCAGGCCATATGTCCCCTGCACCTTGAATTCAAGAAAACAGAATGCTCATAATTGAGTACACGGGCAAAGACACGGGCGTGTGTCTTGGTCGTGTGAAACCTGCACCTAATTCAAATTGAAATAAATAACCACACGACCTAGCACAATGGTGTGTGGCATAAGTCAGTAAGCAACCTAATTTCAAACACGGCTTATAGCACGGGCGTGTCCTAAGGTCACACGGGCATGTCCCTTGGACCACATGGGCGTGTGAGCCCTGCCCCTTGGAAAATTTTAGAATTTCTCATAAAATTCTTAGTGTTTTCGAGTTAGTGCAGACTTGATTCTAATGCTCATATTGGGCCTCGAGGGTTCATTTAAGGGACATTATGAATAACCTCGGTGATTGAATAGTAACTTGCTTGAATTAATCGATAAATATTCTAAATGTTCTGGTAAAGCTTTGAAACCCTGTTTTGATGACAAATATGGGTTAGGGGTGTTACATTTAATTGTATCAGATCTACGGTTTAGTCAGTTCTCTTATTGAACGTAGCATATGTGAGTCTAGAAATACATGCCATGTAACACTTTGAAATTGGGCCTAGGAGAATTAGGCCTATTGGGCCTTGAGTGTAGGGGCGTTGTAAAATTTTTGAAAGTATGATAGTGGCATTATTGTAATTTGGATGTATTAGGTATGTGATTTTGGAGGTTATGGGGCTTCTATGAAGTCTTGGGGTCAAGTTAGGCCACAGAAAAATTTTGGTTTTTGGCTCTTTAGTCGGGAAGGGCTGTTGGAAGCATGACTTAAAGAAATTTGTTGGTATTTTGCTAGCACAAGTTAAGCATATGGCAGGGTGGTGTGGCGTCAAGGGAAGTGCAAGGAGGTTGGAGGTTCAAATCCCACAAGTGCCAAAATTATGGTTTTATTTTGTGCAAAGCGGGTGGAAGAAGTAGAGTTCAGCTAGAACTCTGCCTTGGTGGATGGAAACTTGATCAAACAGTTTGAATGGGAGGTGGAGAGGAAATGTAGGAGGAAATTGGGGAGGAAATCGTGGAAGTGATGGTGTGTGGAGTCTTTGGTCGAATGTAGAGTATGTGAGAGGAGAATTTCGGTGTAGAGGGGTCACTTAGTAGCATATTCGGTCTTGAGTAGTTAGTGTGCCAATTTTTCCTAAAGGGTTCTCTTGTGAGTTTTTGATCTTTTTGCATTTTCGGTGACAGCATTTCAGGGCACATTGCTTTAATTTTTCCTTGCCGAAACCCTAAGCTTGCTATACTCTATTCTTTCTTTTTCTCATCTTCTTAAAAAGGTTTTTCTTTACTTAATAGTGTCGAAACAAGATTGGCCGAATTCTTCCCCTAACCATTTTCTTCTTCTTGTCATTTCGGGTCTTAGCATTTTCTTCTTGGGATTTGCTTCTGTTTCATGCACTTGTTCTTTAAGCTTTTCGGGTTAACTCTTTTGCAAATCCCTTATGCCAAAACCATAGTTTTCTTTTCCTCTTCATCTTAATCTGTTCAAACACTCTCCTTTATTCTTTGTTGGCCGAATTCCTACTTTGACATCTTTCTTCTAGTAGCCAAATCTTGTCATTCCATTCGGGTCATCCCTGGTATTAAGGTAATGCTTCTTTTCTATTTGGTTCTTTTCCCTTCTTTTCTGTTTCTCTTTTTCTCTCTTGTAAAGCCACATCTCTCACTCTACCTCTTCTTGTCTAAGGCCGAATCTGAATACTCCTCTCCAACCCGAATCTTGTTTGTTCCTTTGTGGAAGCCGAGACTCTTGTTGAGCAATTGCCGAATCTGTGGCACTTTGGTAAGTTTATCCATGGCCGAATAGGGGGAGTGGATGGTTGTCTTCTATTTTAGATTCATTTAGGCCGAAAGGACATTTCTCTGTTGTTTGAAACAACATCTCACTAACTCGTGCTCTTCATTAGTGACTCAATTTCGTAATCAGAGGGAGTAAACCAAACATTCAAGCATAACAAGGAGTTGTCGTCGTTCTTGGTAAATGTAGTGGATTGTGTTATCAATTTGAATTTTGGGATTTCAAACAAGAAGACTAACTGTTAGCCACTTATGTCCTTAGGTGTTTCGTAGAGTATCGTATTACGTATTCCAAATCAGGTGTGCAATCTCACACCCCTCTGAATGAATGCATGCAATGTTCTGTGATTCAGCCAAAAGCCTAAATGGCAAAAAACTGACATATGTGACTACAGAGCGTGCGAGCACTCGTAGTGGAAAACCAAGATGCAAATGTTAGTGGTAAGTCGTTAAGAGTGTCACGAGCACTCTCGCAAAACTGAGGCTGTAACGGGCCTGATCGAACCGAAACGGGTCAAATGGGCCCAATAGGCTATTCGGCCCACATGGGCAAAATTGCTGGAAAACCATCAACTGATGAGTGTGATTGCGTAACCTGAAAAACCGAAAACTGAAGCCATGCAAAATGGGCCACACAAGTATGTGGGCCTGTTTAGGTCTGAAATGGATTTTAGGCCCAAATGTTATGCAGAGACTCAAAAAGGTCCTGTGTCGCTCGAGGTGACAGTAGGCCTTCGAAAAGGCAGTTAAGTGCAAAATTACTGAAATACCCCTAGAGGGTAAAATTATCGATATACCCCTAGAGGGTAAAATTTTTGAAATACCCTTGGAGGGTAAAATTACCAAAATACCCCTAAAGTGTAAATTATCGTTATACCTCTGATTATGGTTGTTTATTGTGTATATGCTTTATTTACACTTTTATACGTATGATGCACTGCATTTATGATATGTTGCATGGGGTGGGCTTGATGATCAGAGGCAGTGTATTCTAGTGGCTTTGCCACATTCTGTCTGGTGGTTATGCCACGTATATTCTATTGTTCTGGTGGCTCCGCCACAAATTCTGTGATTTGCAACTTGTCTGCCATATTGGTGTGTAGGGCTGGGTGGGTTGACTTGATCCCCACATGTGTGTAGGGCTGGTATAGGGGTGTGTAGCGGATTGATTGTTGGTTTGGGTTGCATACTCTATTTGCATTATCATGTTTATAGGGATAAGGCCCATATTGTACTCGAATAAAGCCTCGACCAGTCTACTTCTGTATGGGCTCAAGCCTAGTTAATGACAGATTAGGGGATTACACACTATGTTCTCGTAACTCCCCTCTCTGCTTTTGTAACATCCTGAATTTATGGGCCTGTGCATTTTGTGTAATGAATGCTTAAATATGTTAAATTAAGAATTAGAGGTTCAGTCTGGGCTCAAGAATGGGTTGAGGCCTTGATGAAATATTCTGTTAGGCACTCTAGGACTTGAAATAAAGTAATGGTAGTTTAGTTGGCCTAATGGGCTTGTGGCCCGAGAGTAAGGGCCGCAATGAGGAAGTCTGTTTAAGTGGAGCCTTGGAGTGATGAGTAGGCCCAAATTTGGCCGGATAGGGCCCAAAAAATTGGGTCAAAAATTCAGTAGCGCTAGGACAGCTAGGAGGAACGGCACAAGGCTATTAACTAGGGGGATTTTATGTTTTAATTATATGGATAATAAGTAGATAAAAGGGGAAGTAGTGATGTGATGTAGGTCTCTAATGGATGAGTGCTCAGATAGGGATAAGGGATAGAATGATCAGAGTGATCTCCTGAAAGCTAGTGTTGGCCAAAAATCAAACTCAAGAGGGGGGAGGAATCGATTTAGTATAGGCAGAGAGGTGTGCCAAAAAATTTCTGCTATGTTCTCATCATCTTTTTCTTTCTCAGCCGAAATCCCTACTCCATTCTCCCTCTTAACTTTCTTTCTTTTCTTTTTCCATTTGGCCAAACCCTTTGACAATTTCTTTCTCATTCCTTTCAAATACTTTAGCCGAAATCTCTAAGCCTTTCCTTGATTTCTTTTTACTTTCTTTCTAAGCCAAAGCCGAAACACTTTACTCAGACCTTCTAAAAGCTGAAAGCGCATCAGTTCATCTTTTCTAGGATTTTCATAAAAGCTAAAATCCCTAGATCTTATCTCCTGTGTTTGTCGAATTCTCTCTGAGGTGTCTGCTTCTGCCGAATCTTGAAGAAAACTCAGGGTAAGTGTCGATTCGTGAGATTTTAGTCTTTTTTAACTTGTTACAGACTCTAGCTAAATGGCTATAAGGAAACTAATCTTGTGTTTTTCTCTTATTTACGGCATTCCGGGATTGGAAGGGGAGTCAATCGCTTAGATTTCTAAGTCAGAGTTCAGTAGCACTTGAATCGTGCTACTTTCAGGAATTTAAGGTAAGGAGATCTGTTAATTTTAAGTGTATAGATTCGGGTATACTCTAACCCTTGGCCGAATGTAGGAAGGCCTTATCTTTGTGTTCTTCTGGCTTTTGAGCAAAGTTGTAGACAAAGGGTAGTAGATCTGATTAGCGAGGGTATCAACGTAGAGGGTAGTCCTACGTATTTATCAGGTGTGTAACACTTCCACACCATTTAGATTGCCTGTTATAATATGGTTATAAATCTGTTAAATTCTGATAAATGCTAAAATCTCGGTATAACGGTTGAAACTCGAAGAGGGTAAAGGCAAATCACCAGGTTAGTGAATTATGTCATTCATAAATGAATGTTTCTATTGAGATGATATGTTTTATATGTATGCCGATTTCTGTGATAGAACGGGGTTGGGAGATTGATGAAAGGGGAAGTGTTCTATTGTAGTGGCTATTGCCATGATCTATTGTAATGGCTTATGCCATGATCTGTTGTAGTGGCTTTTGCCATGATCTGTTGTAGTGGCATTTTGCCATGATTTGATGATGAGCAGCTGACTGCAGCATGACTACCATCGATGGTGTGTAGCGGTGTGGGCTGATTGTAGAAATCCCCAATAATGTGATTGGCAGGTAAGGGTGGTGTGTAGCGGATGGAAACCTACGATTGGGTTGGGCTTTGCATAATTCTTGATATATTATATTTTGTTATCTGTTCTGTGGGGCTAAGGCCCAATCTGATGGTGCACGAGGGTTGCATATTGAGTCTCGCGACTCACCCTAGTGCATTGGACCGGGCTGGAGAGGAGCGCAAGGTGGCCTTGTGAGAGAATATTTTGGTTCAGCAAAAGACTTTACTTAGTTTATTTATTTTTATTATTTTTAATTAGTGGGTTCTAAATTTCATTGTAATAAGGCCATGGGCCACTAGCTTTATATTTTTTTCGGTTTTATTTTGGGCTTTTATTACTATTAGACATTTAGATTTTACATATTAATTAAGCTAAGGCATCATATAAAATTTATTTCTTTTATAAACTATCAAATCGTTAAGTTTTCCGGAATACATGTTTAAACTCGACAAATGTTTTCCAAAAATGTGACATGTTTTACTAAATCTTCTTAGTGACATGCCAGATCCGATCGTGGTGTTTGGGCCGGGTTTGGGGTGTTACAAATTGGTATCAAAGCCCAGTTTAAAACTCGGCTTTGGGGTTTTGGGCTCAAAATGTTTTCTAAAGATTGGTTTTGAAACATGCATTTTTATAAATGATATAGGTCTGTTAGCTCGGCATGGCACCTGTGTCTCCGGCCAAGTTCGCCAGATAAGTATTCCGAACCATTGTGTGACATATACATGTGGGCTTGATGGGCTTTATGGGACGTAGATTATTTTAATTAGAATTTGATGGACTTTAGGCTTAGCTTAAACAAATCTTTACCCTTCATAAAACTTAATTTCCCTAATTAAACATGTCTGTGAGCAAGTCATAGGGTTAAGGTGTGGAAATAAGCATACGCATGTCTAGGATTGGATCCAGAAAGAGCTTGGTATTTAAGCAGTCCTAGTGAGTCACCTTCTCTTTTCTGGAATTCTACCTGGTGCGTAGTGACTGTTCGCCTTAGCCATAGGGACTTGTTGACAAGCTAAAATTTATAACCAAAACCCGAAAGGGACAAGTACCCTATTTTTGTCAAATTGCTTATATGACCCTAATTTTTTTTAAAATTATCCCAAAAACCCTAGGTTGAGGAAATTTACTGAGATACCCTTGATTTTACAAAATTACCAAAATACCCCTAGATTGTAAAATTACCAAAATACCCCCGGATTGTAAAATTACCGAAATACCCCTATCTTGAAAAATCACCAAGACACCTTATTTTGAAAATTACAAAAATACCCCTATAGGTAAAAATTATGAAAATACCCCTGGGTAGTGAAATGACGCAAATACCCCTAGGTGATGAATGAAAGTTCGTGGATGCTGTTTGTATGACTGAATGTGAACTCTAGAGCTAGGAAAGCCTTATTTGAGAACTGAACTGGTAGATAGAATCCTAAACCGAAAGAACCACTATCAAACTACTATTTCATAAAATGGTTCGTGGATAATCAGTGGAAAGAGTTAATGATTCATAAAATTTTCTTAAATCAGATAAAGGCGATATTAGGACGATGAGTAGAAGGGTCAGGGCGTCATCGAGTGGTCATGGTAGAAGGTGATGACTGTCTCGAACTAGTAGGGTCTCGCCACGGTCAAGAGATGAGATAACGGATCTGCCAAATTGTAGAGGGAAAATTTCGTGACCAAGCAGTGGAGATGATGCGATGTCTCGAAGCGATCTTCTGGTCTTTAAAAGAGTGGCTAGAGTAGGCACAGGTTCAGGAGCTTGGAAGTCTGTGTCTGAACGACTCCGAGCCAACGGAGCGGAGATGTTTAGGGGAGTTTCTAGCACAGGCCCTAACACAGCTGAGTATTGGTTGGAGGCAACTGAGCGCATAATGGATGACCTTGACTTCACAGTGGAGAAGTTGAAGGGGGTCGTGTCTCTTCTTCGAGACGAGGCCTACCAGTGGTGGCTCACGGTGAAGGAGGGTACTTCCATAGATCATATTGATTGGGACTTCTTTTAGGAGTCATTTCAAGGAAAGTACATTGGGGTCAGCTATGTGGATGCGCAGAGGAAGGCATTCCTGAACTTGGTACAGAGAAGTAAGTCTATTTCTGAATACGAAGTGGAGTTTCTGTGATTGAACCGTTACGCTCAAGGGATTGTGGCGACTGACTATGAGCATTGCGTACGGTTCGAGGATGGTCTAAGAGATGAGCTGAGGGTATTAGTAGCACTGCAGCGAGAAAGAGACTTTGCGGTTCTGGTTGTGAAAGCTAAAATATCTGAGGAGGTGAAGAAGACTGAAAAGAAGAATAAGGATAAGGATCGAAATCAGAATAAAAGGAATTTTGGGTCGTCAGAATCATCTGGGAATTTTCAAAAAAGGCCTAGGTCTGATGGGCCAGCTCGTGCTCCGACGGGTCAGAATCGTTCATGTCCTTCGTGTAGGAAGGTGCATTATGGGGAGTGTAGAAGGAGAATCGGTGGATGCTTTAGGTGTGAATCCACGAGTATATGATTAAGGACTATCCACGGTGAAGCGAGCCTGACCCTCGGGACGAGGTTACGATCAAAGTTAGAGAGGTGGTCACCAATACCGGGGGTTGTGGTGCGGCCAGAGGAGGAAATGGATTTGGTCGGGGTCGTGAAGCACCTGGTAGGGGTACAAGTAATGTAGACGCGAGGTAGCCAGGTCTAGTTTATGCAGCTCGTCGATGGTAGGATGGTGACGCACCGGACGTCATAACCTGTACGTTTCTTATTGCTAATAGCCCATACCTTGCTTTGATTGATATTGGGTCAACCCACTCCTGTGTTGCATGTTCAGTATCTAAGACCCTAAGGTTAGACTCTGAAATAACTGCTAGGAAGATGATTGTGGTTAGTCTTTTAGGACAATCTAGGGTAGTGGACAAACTGTTTAGAAACGTACCTTTAGAGACTCAAGGAGTAGTGTTCCCGGTAGACTTAATGGATTTACCATTTAGAAAGTTTGATCTTATCTTAGGAATGGATTGGTTGACTAAACATCGTGCTAAGTTAGATTGTGAGACTAAATGCATGGTGTTGAATACCTCGGAAGGCAGAGAGGTAGTTGTGTTGGGGGAAAGAATGAACTATTTGTCCAACATAGTATCGGCATTGAAGGCTATGAAGATGATTCGGAAAGGATGCAATGCATTTCTAGGCTTTATCAGTGCTTTGAATGTTAAGGAGGTAACTGTCGATGAGTTCGAACAGTTAAGGATTTCACAAATGTCTTTCCTGAGGAGTTACCAGGATTACCCCTAGATCGCGAGGTGGAGTTTGGAATAGAGCTACTTTCGGGTACAGCTCCGGTGTCTATTGCTCCTTACTGAATGGCACCAAAGGAGTTGGTAGAACTCAAAGCCCAGATCCAGAAACTGTTAGATCGTGGATTTATCCGACCAAGTGTGTCTCCGTGGGGAGCCCCAGTCCTGTTTGTGAAGAAGAAGGACGGATCCATGCATATGTGTGTGGATTACCGTTAACTAAATAAGTTAACGATTAAGAATAAGTACCCACTGCCAAGAATCGACGACCTGTTCGGTCAGCTTTAAAGAGCTTCGGTATTTTCTAAGATTGACTTAAGGTCGAGATATCATCAGTTAAGGGTAAAGGAAGGAGACATTTATAAGATGACGTTTCAGACTCGGTACGGTCATTGTAAATTTTTGGTGATGCCGTTCGGTGACAATGCGCCAATGACATTTATGGATATGATGAACGGGTATTTCAACCGTATCTTGATCGGTTCATCGTGGTGTTAAATCGACGATATCTGGTTTACTCCAAGTCCGAGAAGGAGCATGATGTACATCTTCGCAGTGTTGCAAATTTCGAGGGGAAGTAGTTATGCATAAAGTTCGTGAACCGTGAGTTCGGGTGAAGGAAGTGACATTCTTAGGGCATGTAGTTTTCGCAGAGGGAATTAGGGTGTACCCTTGGAAGATAGAAGCCGTATTGGATTGGAAACCACCGAAGTCGGTGGTAGAGATTCAAAGTTTCCTTGGTCTGGCGAGGTACTACAGAAGGTTTGTTGAAGGGTTCTCATTGATAGCGGCACCTTTAACTAAGTTGTTGAGGAAGGGAGTATCGTTTGTATGGACCGACAAAACAGCAAGAGAGCTTTGAGAAGTTGAACAGAATCTTGACGAAAGCGCCAGTGTTAATTCAGCTAGAGGCGGGAAAAAAATTTACCATCTACTGTGATGCGTCACACACGGGTTTGGGATGTGTGTTGATGCAAGATGGAAAAGTTGTTGCATATGTGTCTCGACAGTTGAGACCGCATGAATTGAACTACCCTATGCACGATTTAGAATTGGCAACTGTAGTGTTTGCTCTGAAGATTTGGAGACACTACCTGTATGGGGAGACGTCGATTATTTACACAGACCATAAGAGCCTGAAGTATCTCCTTACCCAGAAGGAGTTGAATCTGAGGCAACGTAGGTGGATTGAGCTCTTGAAGGACTATGACTGCTCGATCGAATATTATCTAGGTAAGGCAAATGTGGTGGCAAATGCGCTGAGTCAGAAGGTGATAGTGGATTTGAGGGCACTGTTCGCCCATCTTAGTCTGTATGCGGATGGGAGTTTGGTAGCTGAGCTCCAAGTAAGACCTATGTGGACAAGTCAGATCAAGGAGAAGCAACTTCTAGACGATGTTTTGAGTGCTCGACTCCGACAAGTGCAAAGTGGTAAGGAGAGGACTATAGTGTGAATGGTGATAGAGTCCTATGTTATCGTAAGAGAGTTTATTTGCCAAAGGATGTAGAGTTGAGGCAGATGATTCTTCAGGAGGTGCATAGTAGCCCTTACGCTATGCATCCTAGAGGGTTAAGATATCAGGATTTGTGAGAACAATTACGGTGGCGAGTCTAAAGCGAGAATGTAATTGTGGGTAAATTTTGACGTGTCAGCAGGTGAAAGTGGAACACCAGTTGCCTTCGGGGTTGCTCCAGTCGGTAAAGATTCCGCAGTGGAAATGGGAAAGAATCACGATGGATTTTGTTAGTGGGTTACCCCTTCGCCTACTAAGAAGGATTCAATTTGGGTGATTATGGATCGGCTGACGAAGTCTGCTCACTTCATACTGATTCGTGTCGATTTTTCTCTACAAAGGTTGGCTAAGTTGTATTTGGCTGAGATGGTAAGATTGCATGGGGTACCTGTGTCGATTATATCAGATAGAGACCCTAGGCTCACGTCACAGTTCTGGAAGGCTCTACATCAGGCAATGGTAAAAAGGCTGACTTCAAAGACTACTTTTCATCCATGGTGAAGGTCGATCGAGAGGTAATCGAGATCTTGGAGGATATGCTAAGGGGTTGTATCGTCAATTTTAGGGGAAGCTGGGAGGAGTATTTGCCGTTGGTAGAATTCGCGTACAATAATAGTTATCAATCTAGTATTCGGACGGTGCCTTATGAAGCGTTATATGGAAGAAGATGTCGTACACCAACTTGTTGGACAAAGTTGGGTGAGCGTCAGGTGTTGGGCCCAGAGCTAGTGTCAGAAATAGAAGAGAATGTTAGGTTAATTCAGGCTCGGTTGAAGGAAGCGTCTGATCGGTAGAAGTCGTATGCGGATCTTAAACGGAAGGGGATGGAATTTGCAGTAGGAGATCAAGTTTTCTTGAAAGTATCACCATGGAAGAAGGTAATGAGGTTTGGTCGGAAGGATAAGCTAAGTCCCCGATTTATTGGACCTTATTGAGTGCTAGAATGTGTGGGCCCAGTAGCATATCAATTGGAGTTACCTTCAGAGTTGGAGCAGATACATGACGTGTTTCATGTCTCAATGCTAAAATGTTACCGTTCTGATCCCTCGCACGTTGTGCTGGTGGAAGAGATTGAAGTAAGGCCAGATTTGTCCTTTGAGGAGAGCTAGTGCAAATTTTGGATCGAGACATAAAGGTGTTGAGAAGGAAGTCTGTCCCTTTGGTTAAGGTCTTGTGGCGAAACCATGGAGCAGAGGAAGCGACATGGGAATCAGAGGATGTTATGCGGCAATAATATCCCCATCTCTCCTGATCAGGTAAATTTCGAGGCCGAAATTTATTTTAAGGGGGTAGAACTATAACATCCTGAATTTATGGGCCTATGCATTTTGTGTAATGAATCCTTAAATATGATAAATTAAGAATTAGAGGTTCAGTTTGGGCTCAAGAATGGGTTGAGGCCTTGACGAAATATTCTGTTAGGCACCCTAGGACTTGAAATAAAGTAATGGTAGTTTAGTTGGCCTAATGGGCTTGTGGCCCAGTAGCAAGGGGCGCAGCGAGGGAAGCTATTTAAGTGGCACCTTGGATTGATGAGCAGGCCCAAATTTGGCAGCATGGGGCCCAAAAAATTGGGTCAAAAATTCGGCAGCCTAAGGAGAGCTAGGAGGGACGGCACAAGGCTATTAACTAGGGGGATTTTATGTTTTAATTATGTGGATAATAAGCAGATAAAAGGGGAAGTAGTGGTGTGATGTAGGTCTCTGATGGATGAGTGCTCAGATAGGGATAAGGGATAGAATGATCAGAGTAATCTCTTGGAAGCTAGTGTTGGCTGAAAATAAAACTCAAGAGGGGGGAGGAATTGGTTTAGTATAGGTAGAGAGGTGTACCAAAAAATTTCTGCTATGTTCTCATCATCTTTTTCTTTCTCTGTCGAAATCCCCACTCTATTCTCCCTCTCAACTTTCTTTCTTTTCTTTTTCCATTTGGCCGAACCCTTTGACAATTTCTTTCTCATTCCTTTCAAATACTTTAGCCAAAATCTCTAAGCCTTTCCTTGATTTCTTTTTACTTTCTTTTTAAGCCAAAGCTGAAACACTTTACTCAGACCTTCTAAAAGCTGAAAGCGCATCAGTTCATCTTTTCTGGGATTTTCATAAAAGCCAAAATCCCTAGATCTTATCTCATTTGTTTGTCGAATTCTCTCTAAGGTGTCTGCTTGTGCTGAATCTTGAAGAAAACTCAGGGTAAGTGTCGATTCGTGAGATTTAAGTCTTTTCGGCTTTTTAGAGACTCTAGCCGAATGGCTATATGGAAACTAATCTTGTGTTTTTCTCTTATTTGCGGCATTCCGGATTTGAAAGGGAGTCAATCGCTTAGATTTCTAAGTCAGACTTTAGCAGCACTCGAATCGTGCTACTTTTGGGAATTCAAGGTAAGGAGATCTATTAATTTTAAGTGTATAGATTCGGGTATACTCTAACCCTTGACCGAATGTAGGAAGGCCTTATCTTTGTGTTCTTCTGGCTTTTGAGCAATGTTATGGACAAAGGGCAGTAGATCTGATTAGCGAGGGTATCGACGTAGAGGGTAGTCCTACGTATTTATCAGGTGTGTAACACTTCCACACCATTTAGATTGCCTATTATAATATGGTTATAAATCTGTTAAATTTTGTTAAATGCCAAGATCCCGGCATAACGGTTGAAACCCGAAGAGGGTAAAGGCGAATCACCATGTTAGTGAATTCTGTCATTCATAAATGAATGTTTCTGTTGAAATGATATGTTTTATATGTATGCCGATTTCTGTGATAGCACGGGGTTGGGAGATTGATGAAAGGGGAAGTGTTCTATTGTAGTGGCTTTTGCCATGATCTGTTGGAGTGGCTTATGCCATCATCTATTGTAGTGG
Source organism: Gossypium rotundifolium (assembly GCA_025506655.1). Classification (NCBI taxonomy): domain Eukaryota; kingdom Viridiplantae; phylum Streptophyta; class Magnoliopsida; order Malvales; family Malvaceae; genus Gossypium; species Gossypium rotundifolium. Next base: position 60,337,972 of record CP106723.1, on the reverse strand, counting down.
CTTTTGCCATGATATGTTGTAGTGGCTTTTTTCCATGATATGACAATGAGCAGCTAACTGTATCATGACTGCCATCGATAGTGTGTAGCGGTGTGGGTTGATTGTAGAAATCCCCAATGGTGTGATTGGCAGGTAAAGGTGGTGTGTAGCGGATGGAAACCTAGGATTGGGTTGGGCTTTGCATAATTCCTGATATATTATATTTTGTTATCTGTTCTATGGGGCTATGGCCCAATATGATGGTGCACGAGGGTTGAACACTGAGTCTCGTGACTCACCCTATTATCTAACATCTTTCAGGTAGCACCTAGTGCGTTGGACCGGGCTGAAGAGGAGCGCAAGGTGGCCATGCGAGAGAATATTTTGATTTAGCAAAAGACTTTACTTAGTTTATTTATTTTTATTATTTTTAATTAGTGGGTTCTAAATTTCATTGTAATAAGGCCACGGACCACTAGCTTTATATTTTTTTTCAATTTTATTTTGGGCTTTTATTACTATTAGACATTTAGATTTTACATCTTAATTAAGCTAAGGCATCATATAAAATTTATATCTTTTATAAACTATCAAATCATTAAGTTTTTCGGAATACATGTTTAAACTCGACAAATGTTTTCCTAAAACGCGACATATTTTACTAAATCTTCTTAGTGACATGCTAGATCCGGTCATGGTGTTTGGGCCGGGTTTGGGGTGTTACAACTTTAACCTTGCAGCTAATCCCCAGCGTTAGAGGATTTGGAGCACGGAGGACTCTGTGGTGGCCATACATTGGAGTACTTATCGAAGTACCTCTCACAAACTTCAGTAAATTTCATTTTTGCTTCATTTTAAGATTATTTTAATTTGGGTTTGGTTTTTTTGTAATAAGGCCATTGGACTTAATTTTCTTTTAAACTTTCATTTCAGTTATATTCAAACTATAAATGATTAAACTCTGGGTTTTCTTAAAAAGTTAATAACTATTTTCCAAAATATCACGTCTCCGCAATTTATGAATCTAATTTCTGCTTTAAACAAAGTTTTCGTGAATAACAACAATAATGTTTTTTTACAAGTAAACCATAAGAGCAAATCTGAATTTTGCTAACAACAAAGCCCGAAGTTTCAAAAAGAATACGAAGTTTTTAATGAACGTGCAGTTTTTAAGGAACCCTTTTATGTAACATGCCAGATTCGGTCATAACGTCTAGGTGGGTTTTGGGTGTTACATGCCATTATTTAACATGTGATAGTGTGATATCTCCCGACTCTGATGAAAATTGTTTTACAAATACACAGAGATGATTTCCAATCGAGCAAATTCCAATAACTCTGAAAGAGATACTTAATTATTTGAGTAAAATGTTATTGATGATGAAATAGAATTGAAAAGGTATGGATAGATGTTTTATAGTACATGAAAATGATAAGTGTTATGTTATATGAGCATATATATATAAAAGTTAATTTTTGAGGCTTACGATGTCTAACCCCTTACCAGTATAGTGTTATACAATGAAACTTACAAGATTTATATGGATTAAGCTTATGAATGTGGAACTAAAGAGTTCAAAGGTTGAATGACTAATGACATAGTCAGAATGAGAATGGGTTAACAAGTAAAGATGATATTAAGAGAGATATCAAATTTTTTTTCTGAAAAATGTTTAGGATATACAATGCCTATTAAAGGAAGAAGTTATTTATGAGCAATTGATTGATTCATATATGGTATCTACAGATGGGTTAACTGAAAATTCTTCCGAATAAGCTTTGCAAGTGAACTAATGATGTGAGATTATTGATGACTATATATGTTAGTGGAATAGTGATGAAATTGCAAAGATATTGAATACAGCTATTATAACCGGGTTTATATTACAAAAATCCCTTTTGGGTATTTTATATGGGTATCCTATGTGTACTGTTATTCTTAGAGGCATGTGAAATTGTGCATGTTCAGATGCAATATTTATTGTATCGAAAGGCTAGTAAATTATGATAGATGGAATTACTGTAAGTCTGGATGATTCATGAACGATATCATTCTACCTTACTTGGGTCTCTAATTCATCATGATTGATATAAGATTTAATGATAAGGTTCATATGATGTTATTTACTACTTTTACTGGTTGAAGCTCTAAATCGCGAATGTGCAAGTTATATTGTCTATATCACAGTTGTTTCTACTTAGTATGTGTGATACTGCTCTTCTGAATTTTCTCTGAGATGTCATCAATCTCTTTATTATTCAAACATGGTTTATCTGTGAAAGATATTCATTGGTCAGTGGTAACTATACTTACTACTGTTATGAATTCTTACTTGAGCATGGGAATTTGGTAATATGGAATACAGATTATAGAAACTGTATTATTGCACTGGTTGATATTAAAGTGTTGCTTTATCTGTACGGCTGAAATGTCAATCATATAATTTCACAATGGTTTAAAATCTATCTAATGGTTGTGGCTATGGAAATATTCAAAGATTCAAGTTAATAATTGAAATAGCTGCATTGATGACATGGTTATTACAGAAAGATGTAAGAATTGAATGGGTGACAAATGTTAGTAAAGTTTTGATCAGTTGGAAGCCCAGATGAACGAAACATCAGTTCTGGTTTAGTCTGAATCAGGTAAGAAATTTATTATCACAGTGATACATCATTGAATGGATTAGTCTATATTTTGATGAAGAAAGGTAAAGCAATGGTCTATAATTCCAGACAGATAAAGCTACAAGAAAAGAATTTCCCGATATATGATCTTGAATTGACAATTATTATGATTGCACTGAGAATTTGGTAACAGTATTTGTATGGTGAAAATATCATATAAGTACTAATCATAAAATTTTAAAACACTCGATGGAATAGAAAGATATGAATCTGACATAGAGTAGATCGTTTGAATTATTGAAAGACCCTGATTCGGGTAATTGATTATCATTACGGAAAAGTAATTATAGTAGTTGATATGTTGAGTAGAAAATTCTTTGTTTGCTTTATGAGTAATAAATATTCGATTGCTATTGTCTGATGAAAGAGTAATTTTAGCTAAACTTAAAGCTAAGCGAATGTTTCTACAACAAAAAAGTGATAATGAGTTGTAAGTTAAATGAATACAGTGTGAAATAATTTCTGATTCATAATTTCAGAATAGATTCGATAAATGTCTGTTAATCAGAGGCAGAGTCGGTGGACTAAAGAAATTAGAGCTTGTACTGAAAATTTTACATGAATGATCACAATGGTTCTACGCTTGTTTATCATGAGAACGATAAAATGCATTATGATTAGAAAAAAGATGTATTAGTAGCTCAGAAATGAAATGTGGTATTTCTGAAATTGTACTTAAATGATGGACATACCAACAAGATAAGGATAAAATTTTCCAGATGGTTCTAATTAGTGAAAATACTAAAATGGAAATGGGAAATAGTTACTATGAATTTTATATTAGGATTCTCCATGTCTATGAAAAGAAAAATACTATTTGAGTAATTGTCAATTGTTTGATGAAGCCTGCACATTCCATCTTGGTATGAGTGGACTTCCCACTTGATAGATCGCTTGAATGGTTTGTTTTTGAGATTTTTAGATTATATGATGTGCTAGCTTCTATTATTTCTAATAGAGATCTACAGTTCATATTCTGATTCTGAAAAAGTTACAAGAAACTCTAGGTACATGGTTACATTTTAGTATGGTATTTCATCTTCAGATGGATGATCAATCTGAACATATGATTCAGATTTTGACAAATATGCTTTGATGTTGTGTATTTGAATTTGAAGGTAACTAGGGAAGGTATTTGTCGTGGGTTGAATTTACTTATAACAGTTAATAGTCACATATAAAATTATACTATATGAGGCTTAATATGATCACAAATGCAAAACTCTGGTGTTTTGGATGGAGTTCAGTGAGAAATGATACATGTAGTAGGTGATTCTTTGAGACAGAAGGAAGATGAAAATGATCTGAAATAGTTTAAAAGCAATATTTGATCATCAAGAATCCGATGTGGATCTAAAATGAAAAGAAATAGAGTTTCTGATGGTGACAAAGTATTTCTGGAGATTCACCATGATAGAAAGTTCCCCAGTTTGCCCATAAAGGCAAATTAAGTCTGTGGTTTATCATGTCATAAAGATTATTGAAAAGAATTGGACTGGTTTCGTATTGATTAGTATTATTATTAGAGTTCTACAAAATTCATAATGTTTTTATGAGTATATGTGTTATGACAGAATCGATCAGACGCATCATCTGTTATTGCTTTGATAAATGTTAAATTCAGCTTGGCATGACTTATAACGAGTGACTGGTTGAAATTCCGGCATGTGAAGTTAAAGAAACGAAAAGAATAAAGGTAACTTTAGTGAAAGTTCTTAGACAATGATATGATATAGAGAAATCTATTTGGGAGCCAGATAGAAACATGAGAAAGTAATACCTGAATCTTCTTAGTGGTAAAATTTTCGAGGATGAAAATTTCTTAAGGGGGAGAGTTGTAATAGCCCAAATTTTGGTGAAATCAGAGCAGTGGTTTCGTGACCACAAATCTGAGCCGAAAAATAAAATTTATTTTTATTTTATTATATTATCCAAATTATACTAGAAATGTCATGTGAAAATTTTGAAAAGAAAATTTTACTGATTTTGTGCTTAATTACGATAAGGACCAAATCGCATAAAATGCAAAAGTTGGATTCTAGTAGCTAGAAGGATCAAATAGCTGTGGAATTCAAAACTTAAGGTCCTTTTATGGTAATTAGACCATTAATAAAAAGTATGTAGATATTTTTGGATGATTCATCCATGGAAAATGAGAAAAAGGCTAGGGACTAAATTTGAAAGTGAAAATTTTAATTAATTAAAAGATGATAAAATAGATATCATCTTATTTTCTCATCATCTTCCCCAAAATAAAACATGGAAACCCTAGAGAGAGAGAAGAAACTTTCATGGCGAAATTGGATCTGGATAGATCAAATTCAGAGTTAGAACGAGGAATGAGGAAAATGTCAGATTAGTAGATTTTACATACACGAACCTTTGTCGAGGTAAGTTCGTGTAACTAAATTGTACATGTTTTTATGCTTGGTTTAAATATTGTGTTTGTGAATTTTATCAATGTCATAAATATGTGAAATGAACACCTATTCAATATAGCCTGATAAATGAAAATGCCTGATAAAATGGTAAATGAATAAAACGTTACTTGTATGCTTGACATGAATGTGGAATGTTTTTCACTCGAATTACATAAATGTTACGGAGGTATGAAATAATAAAATGCCCGATAATGTTTGAAAAGTGTTTAAATCCTGGTTAGATAAATGAAAAATCGATGGATATGTGATTTCTCAAAACGAAAGAGGTCGTGTATTTGTTGAGGATAGGATTTAGCTCAGATTAGCAATCCTTCGACCTCAATTCTGGTATGATTTAGCCCGGATGGGTAATCCTGATATAAGACCTCTCGAGCATATGTTATGGATTGGATTTAGCTCAGACGGGTAATCCAGAATGGACTCTATAGGGAATTCTTTGCTATATAAAGGATTTAGGCTAGACTGGTAATCCGACAAAGCCCTTAGAGTATATGTTACAGTCAAAATTTAGCTTTGACTGGTAATTCTACTGTATGATATGCGGCTTGAGAGTGTACCCAAAAGGTACTACTGGATATGAATTGATGGACTATGGAATTGTACACCTCAAGTGTACTACCGGTGTATCCATCGATGTTTCCAATAATGCAACGAGTAAAAAACTTATATGAAAAGAAAAGGGATTTTTACATATATCTATCGGAAAAATATGAAATGATGTTACATGAAATGAAATATGGAAGTAAGAGATGTTTGTATATGAACATGAAATGGTTTGATGAATACGTTCATTTATGAGGCTAGATTTCTACATTGACTTTATTAACGAACATGAGCATTCATGATTATGGATTTGTACACTTGAGTGTACTAATTGTGACCTTGATATTCTGAGTAAAATGAGTAAAGTTCTAATGTAAAATGATCTGAACTCGAAGTGAACTATTATGAAATTATACTTTTAATAATGACATGAATCATGCATGTTGAATGAATACATGTTGTGGAAAGCATATGTTGAAACACCCCACCACGAGCCTGGACTGGATCTGGTATGTTTCTCGATGTAAACCGGTTCAAAATTCTTTTGAATACTTTGAAAACTGTGTGTTTTGAAGATAGTTTGTTTGTGGGTTGGGCTCGAGTTGAAAACAAGTTTATTTTATATTGAAAACCCATTTATTTGGTGACAAAATATTTAAAGTTTATTTTAAATTAAATTGACTTAATCTTTAAATAACATAAATTAAGTAACATAGTAATTAAAACAACAATAAAATCATCACTATGGCCTTATTACATAAAACAAAACCCAAAATAAAATTGTAGAGTACCTAAATAAAATAAAATGTCCAAATTAAATAAAACTTTAAGTCGAGTATGGCCACTACAAGTTCTGCAGTCCGGTCCATCCTTTATTCATCACCAAACATGTTCCCACAACGGGTGAGTCGATGATTATCAATGTGTAACCAACACTAAAATTTAATGATTTAGGCATACCATACATATCATGTTCACATAATAGTAATGATGCAATCCAGAACCCACACCTAGATACCATCCGCTACACATCCCGTATCAACTCGCACAAGTGGGGACTACTAAGTCAACCCTCCATCCACTACACACCATCGAAGGCGTCATTGCGGTTGACGTGCTCATCGCCTATATAAAATTCGTGGCATAGCCACTAGATTAAATAGTTGTGTCATGAGACACCACATTCAGATAATGTAACCGAAGTTACCACATTCAGATAATGTGACCAAGTCACCACATTCGAGATAATGTGACCAAGTCACCACATTCGGATAGTGAGATCAAGTCACCACATTCACTTCCCTTTCTCATATAACCCAATGCCCCATATTATTCATATCATGCATAACATACTTAAATTCACATTCATGTCACTTTTCACATGTTAAAATATAACATATTTCGTAATCCTAGTAGGAGTAGGAAACGTACCTGAGTACTTTGTACCGTAACACGGTACCTTAGCCATATTCTTAGCCATATTCACATTCTTATAAACAAGCACATATCAAATATTGCCATAATAAATATTAAGAATTAGTGTGGAATACACACATGATTTGCTTAACAAATTCCTTGAAATCCAGAAAAAAATCGATCTATTGCTTTAGATTTTTAAGTCCCTACATTCGGCCAACATGGTAATATTTGGCAAAGGCCTATTCGGCCAAACTTAGTGTTTTCTTTTAAAGCCTAATTGGCTATACCCCAAATCCTGAAGGATTTATGTAGTCAACTTCTTACCTTTGGTGCTGATTTGATGACTATTTAAATCTCGAAATCATTGCTATGCTTCTTCTTGTATTCGCCAAGCATTGAATCACTTAAATGATTAGTTTCGCTTTTAAACGATTATCAAATAGATCTAGGCATCAAATCGGGCCTTGGCGAACATACTTATGTGCTTACCTTCCAAATCTAATATCCCGAATTGGATCGTTGCTTCCTTAATCTCGTCGAAAACCCTTGAATGTTGAAATCCCAGAGAACTCCTCTTTCTCTAGTCGACGCCACCTAAATCCCGAAATTCCCTTCCATAGTTTCAACCAAAATACAATATGAGGGATTAGTCCCTAAATTTCGATAGGCTTAAAAAGAAAAGAATGGAAACCGAGTCTAGATCTTACCCTTACTTGGAGAAATCGACAGCACTTTTACTAGAAGCCCCACCAAGATTAAGCTATTGATGGATTTGGAAAGAAAAGAAATCACTAATGGTGTATCTTGAATTTTCGCTTTGGCTAACAAAAGAAGAAGAACAAGGCTCTAGGAAATTCAGAGAGAGGATAATTTGCTTAAGAAATTGAAGAAAGGAAGAGTGAATGAATGAATGGCCTTTTTCCTCTAGTAGTCGAAATTAATAGCTAGAGTCCTTTACTTGGCCACCACTCTTCCTTATTTTGATAAAGTTTATCTTTTATTTATCACCTTAATTAATCTCATCAATAATCCACTTAAAGTAATCTAATATTAAATCTATTATTTATCCCCTATTTAGTCGAAATTTTAAAGGGAATAAAACTCCTCTTTTAAGAGCCACCTCTCTGCTTCTGGAAGCAAAATAAAATTTCTTTTATTTGCTTCCCAAGTGACTCGATCCCTGGACCAAATATACAAGCTTGTGGCGTCACTTACTGGGCTTTTAAGTGGTGCTTTCAAGCCACTTTGACAAGCCTGTTTGTGTGTCAAATTCCTCCTATTAATTTTCTTAAGGCCACCTTGCCTTAGTTTCCTCTTTTTAAACTTAACATTTCCATACATTTTCCACGTTTCCAAAATGTTTACTTTCCTCTTGTAACTTAAGTTTCCAAAATGTTCACTTTCCTCTTTTAACTTAGGTTTCCAAAATGTTCACTTTCCTCTTTTAACTTAGGTTTCCAAAATGTTCACTTTCCTCTTTTTGAAACTTAACATTCCTAAAACATTTCTTACATTTCCAAGTTTCCAAAAATGTTCATAACACATTCATAACACATAAGACATGTCATTTCGTACAATTAAATCGAAAATGCATAGGCCCTTTTCAGGATGTTACAGTTCTACCCCCTTAAAATAATTTCGTCCTCGAAATGTCCTAGCTAAAATAATTGAGGGTATTGCTGTCGCATTGCCTCCTCTGGTTCCCATGAAGCTTCATCCGATCCATGATTGTGCCATAACACCTTGACTAGTGGAACTGACTTCCTTCGTAACACTTTCACATCACGTTCCAATATCTGAATTGGCTCTTCCTCGTAGGATACTTCTTCAACTGGTACCACGTGAGATGGATCAGTTCGATATCGACGTAGCATGGATACATGGAATACGTCGTGCATCTGCTGTAATTCTAGTGGCAACTCTAGCTGATATGCCACTGGCCCAACTCGCTTCAACACTCGATAGGGCCCTATAAACCGTGGGCTTAACTTCCCTTTCTGACCAAACCTCATCACCTTCTTCTAAGGCGAGACTTTTAGAAACACTTGGTCTCCCACTTCAAACTCTATTTCCTTCCGCTTGAGGTCGGCGTAAGACTTCTGCCTATCAGAGGCTTTCTTTAACTATGCTCGGATTATCTCAACCTTCTCTTCAGTTTCTGCCACCAACTCTGGTCACAAAACTCGATGTTCTCCTAACTCAGTCCAACAAGTAGGAGTTCGACACTTCTGACCATACAATGCTTCATATGGTGCCATCCGAATGCTAGCCTGATAACTTTTGTTGTAGGTGAACTCTGCTAAAGGTAAGTAATCCTCCCAACTTCCTCAGAAATCCATCACATAGCCTCTCAACATATCCTTCAACACTTGTATTACTCATTAGACTGCCCGTCTGATTGTGGATGAAAGGCCGTAGTGAAGTCCAACTTAGTGCCTAAAGCTTGATGAAGTGCCCTCCAAAACTAAGATGTGAACCTTGGGTCTCTATCCAAAATAATTGACACCGGCACTCTGTGTAACCTTATAATCTCTGCCACGTATAATTTGGCTAACTTCTGAAGGGAATAATCCACTCTTACAGAGATGAAGTGTGCGGACTTAGTCAAATGGTCCACTATTACCCATACTGAGTCCTTCTTAGTAGGCGTAAGGGGAAGCCCACTAATGAAGTCCATGGTAATTCTTTCCCACTTCCACTACGGAATCTCGATTGGTCAAGCAATCCCGATGGAACTTGGTGTTCAGCCTTAACTTGTCGACATGTCGACATTTTCCCACAATTCAAGAACTTCCCATTTAAGATCGTGCCACCAAAATTGTTCTCTTAGATCTCAGACAACTTAATGCCTCCGGATGCATAGCATAAGGGCTACTATGTGCTTTTCAAGAATCCTCCGTCTTAACTCCTTGTCCCTCGACATACGAGACTTTTCCTTTGTAGCACAATACTCCTTCATCATTAGTGCCATAATCCTCTAACTCTCCGCTCGCATTACTTGCGTAACTTAGCACTTAGGTCCTTATCATCAATCGTCCCTTTTCACCTCATTCACCATATGGGTTTGACTTGCAACTCGCCAACAAAGCTTCCATCATCATTCAAACTTAAGTGAGCAAATATATCCCTTAGATCCGACACAACCTTCCGACTTAGGGCATCAGCTACCACATTCGCCTTGCCCGGGTGGTACTCTATCGAGCAATCATAATCCTTCAATAACTCCACCCACCTTCGCTGCCTCAAGTTCAACTCCTTCGAGTCAACAGATACTTAAGGCTCTTGTGGTGCTGTAGATCACCGACCTTTCTCCATAGAGATAGTGCCTCCACACCTTAAGGGCGAAAACCACTGCTGCCAATTCCAAGTCATGGGTTGGGTAGTTAACCTCATGTGGCCTTAACTGTCGAGATGCATAGGCGACTACCTTTCCGTCTTGCATCAATACACATCCCAAACCTATATGGGAAGCGTCACAATACACCGTGAATTCCTTTCCTGCCTCTGGCTGAATCAATACTGGAGCTTCCATTAAGACCTTCTTAAGCTTCTCAAAGCTCTCCTGATGCTTATCCGACCATACAAAGGGTACTTCCTTCCTCAACAACTTTGCCAAAGGTGCGGCTATAGGCGAGAACCCTTCCACAAACCTTCTGTAATAGCCTGCCAAACCTAAGAAACTTCGGATCTCAGCCATGGACCTAGGTGGCTTCCAATCCAACACCGCTTCGATCTTCCTATGATCCACTCTTATTCCCTCTGCGGATACCACATGCCCTAAGAACGTCACCTCCTTGAGCCAAAATTCACACTTGCTGAATTTGGCATAGAGCTTCTTCTCCCTTAACACTTGCAACACAATCCGGAGATGCTCATCATGCTCCTCTTTAGTCTTAAAGTATACGAGGATGACGTTGATGAACACTACGATGAACCTATCCAAGTAAGGTTGAAACACCCGGTTCATCATATCCATGAATGCGGCTGGGGCGTTTGTCAACCCGAATGGCATTACCACAAACTCATAGTGGTCGTATCTTGTCCTAAAGGCTGTCTTATGGATATCTACCTCCTTCACTTTCAACTGGTGATATCCTGACCTTAAGTTGATCTTCGAGAACACTGCCGCCCCCTTAAGCGGATCGAACAAGTCATCAATCCTTGGCAAAGGATACTTGTTCTTGATGGTCAGCTTATTCAACTGACGATAGTCTATGCACATACGCATAGTTCCATCCTTCTTTTTTACAAACAAAATCGGTGCTCCCCACGGAGACACACTGGGTCGGATAAACCCACGGTTAAGTAATTTCTAGATTTGAGCCTTGAGCTCCACTAACTCTTTTGGCGCCATTCGGTATGGAGCGATTGACACAGGAGCTGTTCCCGGTAGCAAGTCTATTCCAAATTCCACCTCCCTATCTGGGGGTATTCCTGGTAATTCCTCTAGGAACACATCCTCAAAGTCCCTTACCGTTCTAACTCTATTGACACCTTCCTCCTTTCCATCCAAAGCACTTCGAAGGCTAAAAATGCCTCGTACCCTTTACGAACCATTTTCTCACCCTTCAACGCCGAAACTACGTTAGACAGGTAGTTTCTTCTTTCTCCAATCATTACCACTACTTCATCCTCCGAGGTCCTTAGTTCCATTCATTTAGCTGCACAATCCAACACGGCTCAGTGCTCTACTAACCAATCCATACCAAGTATGAGGTCAAATTCTCTGAAGGGTAACTCCATTAAGTTAGCCCAAAAGGTCACTTCCTGAATTTCTAGGGATACATTCCGAAAGATCTTATTCACCACTACAGTTTGGCCTAATGGGCTTACTACCGTCATCTCCCTATCAAAAGTTCAGAGTCTAGGCCTAGTGTTTCAACTACACTACGGGCAACATAAGAATAGGTCGAGCCCACATCAATTAAGGCATAATAAGGCTTGCCATAAATAAAGAACGTACCGGTTATGACGTCCGGTGCGTCTCCATCCTCCCTTTGGTGAACCCCATAAACCAAACCCGGCTGCCTTGCCTCAGTATTAGCAGCTCCTTTGCCTTGTGTTTCACGTCCTCTTCCAGTACCATTACCCCTATTATTCGAACCACGACCTCGTTGAGGCTACTATCCTCCTCTACCAGCCTGATTAACATTTTGAGCTGCTGATCGACTTTCATCTGGTTTCTTAGGACAATCTTTGAGCATATGGTCCTTGGACCCACACCTAAAACATCCTCCCATCTTTTTCCAGCACACCCCTAATTACTTCTTTCCACAATGATCACAAGGACGATACTGCCATCTTGTACCAACTTGCTGACCCTTTGGCTCATCAGTTCTGCACCTTTTTTGCACATTTCCCGATGATCCTGATGACCTATAACCCCTCTTGGGTCTATTCCTATCAGAGCTCTACTTAACCAAGTCCTTGATTCTCTCGGCTACCTTAGCCTTTTCTACTAACGCAGAAAACTCCCGCTCCTGATGTGGAGCTATCTGTAACCTTAGGTCATCCCTTAAACCGTCTTCAAACCGCACACACCTCTCATGCTCTGTAGCCACTACTCCTCAAGCATATCGGCTTAACCTCAGAAATTTAGCTTCATACGCTGCTACCGACTTATTCCCTTGAACCAGCCCCAGAAAAGCTTTCCTCTGCTTATCAATATATCGTGTGCCGACATACTTTTTTTGATATGCCTCCTTAGCATATTCCCAGGTCAGATCCTCAGCAGCGGCACCATCCCTCACTGTTAACCACCATTGATACGCTTCATCGCGTAGTAGTGCCACCATTCCTTTCAACTTCTCCTCCGGGGTCAGATCAAGTTCATCCATAATGCGCTCGGTTGCTTCCAACCAAGATTCAGGTATCTGGTGCCACACCAGATGCTCCACGGAACACCTCATTCCATTGGCTCGAGTCGCTCGAGTACTGATTTTTGAGCTCCCGTATTTCCACCCGTGCCGGACACCATTTCAAGAACTCGCAAGATAGCTCGTGATACAAAGATCATCCCCGTCTCGAGCCTCGCCGCTCGACACCAACAATTGGGGTGGTGGTGGTGGTGGAACTCATTGTTGGACTCTTGACCCGATCTAACGTGTTCGACACGACCATTCTTCCCCTCACGCGCCCATGACGACCGCGTCCTCTAGAACTCATATCTAACGATGCGCTTTAATCTGATTTAACAAAGTTTTATGAATTAGCCCTTATTCCACTGATTATCCACGACAAAGTTTTATGAAAAAAATTTTAAGAGTGGTTCTTTCGTATACACACAGTCTTCACATCCATACATCCATCAATCAATTATGAACTTCCGTTCATTCAGAGAAATGTTGTAGTTCATTGTTGTTGTTTTTCCACTACCCAGGGGTATTTACGTAATTTATCCTACAGGGATATTTTCGTAACTTGTCAAAATAAGGTTCCTTGGTGATGTTGTCAATAAGGGTATTTTTGTAATTTTTAAAATCCTGGGGGTATTTTAGAAATTTTGAAATTACAGGGGTATTTCAGTAATAAACCAGGTAAATTTGTAAAGTTTAATAATTGAGGATATTTCAAAATTTGCAAAACTTTGAGGGTTCTTTTGAGAAATTTATTTTCCAAAACGATGAAGTTGCAAAAATTTTGGAAATCGGTCATTTTGGAAATTTTGGTAAGTTAGGGCAATTTTGTAATTTTCTAAAATTAAGGTATTTTTGATAATTTGCAAATAAGGGTTTTTGGACTTGTTATAAAATAATGAAAATGTTGATTAGAACTGTGGGTATTTTAGACATTTTTATAAACCAAGGGCATTTTTGTAATTTTACCACTAGGGGTATTTTTGTAGTTTTATAAATAAAAAATTTTTCGAAAATTGTGTGGGGAAAAAAATAGTTTTCACAAATTAAAGAAAAATAATTTTAAGAGTTTTAAAATTAGGGTTCTTTTAAAAAACATGGCTAGTTCCCTTTCGGGTTTTAGTTATTGGGTTTAGCCTATGACCGAGTCTTCTTGGTCAGGGTGAACCAAAGCTACGCACTGTAGGATTCGAGTGGAGAGGAGGTGAGTCACATGATCGCTTAAATACCAAGCTCCCACTGAAACCATTCCTAGGCATGCGCACAGAGGTTGCCACACCCACTAAGCCCTTTGGGTTAGGGTGAACCGAAGCTACACACCAGGTAGGATTCCTGCGAAGAGGTGGTGAGTCACTAGGACTGCTTAAATACCAGGCTCTTCCGGATCCAATCCTAGATATGCGCACAGGAGTTACCACACCCTATCTCGGTTGACTTAGCCATAGGTTCGTTTAGTTAGGCATTTAAGTCTTATGTAGTAGTTGGGGTAGACTAGTCCTAGGGTTCAAGTACCTATCATTCTATTCTACGTTCCATTCCTTTTCTACCCTTCTATAAATCACATAATCACACAGATGGTTAGGGGTATTTACCTGGTGGACTGCGGGTCGGAGACTTAGGTGTCATGCCATCAAACCTGCCTATTTTCTGAAATACTTCCATAAAACTCATTTGGGCTCGTTTTGAAAACATTTTGGGCCTTAGGCCACAGAATCGAGAGTTTAAAACTGGCTCGATATAAATCGAAACACCCACACCCTACCACGAGCCCGGACCGGATCCGTATGTTCCTCGATGTAAAGGTTTAAAATTCTTTTGAATACTTTGAAAGCGTGTGTTTTGAAGATAGTTTGTTTGTGGGTAGGGCTCGAGTTGAAAACAAGTTTATTTTTATATTGAAAACCCATTTATTTGGTGACAAAATATTTAAAGTTTATTTTAAATTAAATTGACTTAATCTTTAAATAACATAAATTAAGTAACATAGTAATTAAAACAACAATAAAATCATCACTAAGGCCTTATTACATAAAACAAAACCCAAAATAAAATTGTAGAGTACTTAAATAAAATAAAATGTCCAAATTAAATAAAACTTTTTGTGAGTATGGCCACCACAAGTTCTGCCATCCCGGTCTATCACTGTTCATCACCTGAAACATGTTCCCACAATGGGGTAAGTCGACAGACTCAATGTGTAACCAACACTAAAATTTAACAGATTTAGGCATACCATACATATCATGTTCACATAATAATAATGATGCAATCCCGAACCCACACCTAGATACCATCCGCTACACATCGCCGTACCAACCTGCACACCGTGGGGACTACTAAGTCAACCCTCCATCCGCTACATACCATCGAAGGCAGTCGCTGCAGTTGACGTGCTCATCGCCCATATAAAATTCGTGGCATAGCCACCAGATTAAATAGTTGTGTCATGAGACACCAAATTCAGATAATGTAACCAAAGTTACTACATTCAGATAATGTGACCGAAGTCACCACATTCAGATAATGTGACCAAGTCACCACATTCAGATAGTGAGACCGAAGTCACCACATTCAGTTCCCCTTTCTCATATAACCCGAATGTCCCATATTATAACATACTTAAATTCACATTCATGTCACTTTTCACATGTTAAAATATAACATATTTCGTAATCCTAGTAGGAGTAGGAAACGTACCTGAGTACTTTGTACCGTAACACGGTACCTTAGCCATATTCTTAGCCATATTCATATTCTTATAAACAAGCACATATCAAATATTGCCATAATACATATTAAGAATTAGTGTGGAATACACACCTGATTTGCTTAACAAATTCCTTGAAATCCAAAAAAAAAAAAAAACCGATCTATTGCTTTAGATTTTTAAGTCCCTACATTCGGCCAACATGGTAATATTTAGCAAAGGCCTATTCGGCCAAACTTAGTGTTTTCTTTTAAAGCCTAATCGGCTATAACCCAAATCCCGAAGGATTTATGTAGTCAACTTCTTACCTTTGGTGCCGATTTGATGACTATTCAAATCCCGAAATCGTTGCTATGCTTCTTCTTGTATTCGGCCACGCATTGAATCACTTAAACAGATTAGTTTCGACTTTTTAAACGATTATCAAATAGATCTAGGTATCAAATCAGGCATTGGCCGAATATACTTATGCACTTACCTTCCAAATCTAATATCCCGAATTGGATCCTTGTTTCCTTAATACTGTTGAAAACCCTTGAATGTTAAAATCCCGGAGAACTCCTCTTTCTCTAGTCGACACCACCTAAATCCCGAAATTCCCTTCCATAGTTTCGGCCAAAATACAATATGAGGGATTAGTCCCTAAATTTTGACAGGCTTAAAAAGAAAAGAATGGAAACCGAGTCTAGATCTTACCATTACTTGGAGAAATCGACAGCACTTTTACTAGAAGCCCCACCAAGATTCGGCTATTAATTGATTTGGAAAGAAAAGAAATCAGCTAATGGTGTATCTTGAATTTTTGGCTTTGGCTAACAAAAAGAAGAAGAACAAGGCTCTAGGAAATTCGGCAGAGAGAGGAGAATTTGCTTAAGAAATTTGGCAAAGGAAGAGTGAATGAATGAATGGCCTCTTTTCCTCTAGTAGCCGAAATTACTAGCTAGAGTCCTTTACTTGGCCACCACTCTTCCTTATTTTGATAAAGTTTATCTTTTATTTATCATCTTAATTAATCTCATCAATATTCCACTTAAAGTAATCTAATATTAAATCTATTATTTATCCCTATTTAGCCAAAATTTTAAAGGAATAAAACTCCTCTTTTAAGAGCCATAATGTCGTCCACCTCTCTGCTTCGAAGTAAAATAAAATTTCTTTTATTTGCTTCCCAAGTGACTCAATCCTCGCCCAAATATACAAGCTTGTGGCGTCACTTCATCGAGCTTTTAAGTGGTGCCTTCAAGCCACTTTGACAAGCTTGCTTGTGTGTCAAATTCCTCCTACTAATTTTCTTAAGGCCACCTTGCCTTAGTTTCCTCTTTTTAAACTTAACATTTCCATACATTTTCAGGTTTCCAAAATGTTTACTTACCTCTTTTAACTTAAGTTTCCAAAATGTTCACTTTCCTCTTTTAACTTAGGTTTCCAAAATGTTCACTTTCCTCTTTTAACTTAGGTTTCCAAAATGTTCACTTTCCTCTTTTTGAAACTTAACATTTCTAAATCATTTCTTACATTTCCAAGTTTCCAAAAATGTTCATAACACATTCATAACACACAAGACATGTCATTTCGTACAATTAAACCGAAAATGCATAGGCCCTTTTCAGGATGTTACATATGTACATGGAAACTTGATGGTTGTTGAACCCATATATGTTTTGAGGTTATTATAGAATATATGACTAACAAAGGCAATGATGATATGTGTAGGGCTTGAGGTCAAATTGAATGAATGTGCCTTACATAGATAAACTAAAAATAGAATAAATGGTAAGTTAAGTACCATGTTATACGGACTTACTAAGCATACAATGCTTACCCCATTTTATTTTTCCCTATTTTAGAGTAAATTGAAAGCTCGTTGGATTGGAAGCTCGGAGGAGATCACTCACACTATCCATTGGCCCATGTCAGTATACTATGGTAATTCAATTGCGGTTGTAATGGCATGTATAGGTTATATTGGCTATATTGGCATGTAAATGTAAATGATGCTCATAATCTAGCCATTGGAATGACTCGTAATGGTTCAATTTGATATATTTATAAAGTCATACTATGGTAGCTACATGTGTTAAGTAATTATTCAAAATATGCCTATCATATAGACTAAACCAAGGCAAGATTATGAACATGTATGCATATAATGATATATCATGTTTAATGATAGAATTTTTTGATTTTAATGCTTGAAATGGTTAGTATTTGGATGTGTGATTCAAGTGTAGGTCATGGGTGTGATTTTGGGTGAAAATAAAGCTGGGAATGACTTTTTTTTTCACACGGGCGTGTGTCTAGACCTTGTGACATACGGCCTACCCCATGGGCATGTAGCCAGACCGTGTGTCCCCTGCACCTTAAATTCGAGAAAGTAGAATGCTTAGAATTGAGCACATGGGCGTGTGTCTTAGCCGTGTGGGAGACATGGCCTTGAACACAGGCGTGTGTCTTGGCCGTGTGGAACTTACATCTAATTCAAATTGAAATAAATAACCACACGGCCTAGCATACGAGCGTGTGGTATGGCCGTGTGGCATAAGTTAGTAAGCTACCTAATTTCGAACACGGCCTCCAGCACGGGCGTGTCCTAGGGTCACACGGGTGTGTCCTTTGGACCACAAGGGCATGTGAGCCCTACAGCTTGGAAAATTTTTGAATTTCATGAAAAATTCGTAGATTTTTTTATTTAGTCCCAACTTGATTCTGATGCTTGTATTTGGCCTCGTAGGTCCATTTAAGGGACATTATGAATGACCTCGGTGAATGAATTGTAACTTTACTGAATTAATATATAAATGTTCTAAATGTTTTGGTAATGCTCTGAAACCCTATTCCGGCGACGAATACGGCTTAGGGGTGTTATATAAGTAATGAGCTTGATATGTGATGAACCCTTAGTAAGGTGGTGATTGGGTAAGTTTTGATTATAAGATTTTGATAATGTTGATGTTAATTTTTATCATGTTAATTGTATGTTAAATGTGTGGTTATGATGATGATTATTTGCATAGGAACTTACTAAGCTATATAGCTTACTCCCCTTTCATTTCCTTTCCTAATAGTATCACCAAGCTAGCTCTGGGATCGGAGATCGTCGAAGATCCATACACACTATCAAAAATTATTTTGGTGTCAATGAATTCAACATTTTGAGTTATGGCATGAGTCATAATTGATTTGGAAAAATATGTTGGCTTATGTTGGTTAGAAGTTCATTTAGTATAAGGCGATTTGAAATTGGCTAGTATTGGTATAAGTATATTCATATGATGATGCCTTTCATGAATATGGAAACTTGCTTGATTTGAATTCATAAGTTATGTGATGTTTATGTATGATAGATGTTAGCATGTGAATGATTTGGTTGTATGTATAAGTTTGAATTGGTGCTATGTTATGTTATGTAGGTGTGTGCATTAAAGGGGTGGCAAATGGCTTGGTAAATAGCCTTATTTTGGTCCACACGGGCGTGTGTCTAGGCCATATGTGACACACAACCTACCCCACGGGCATGTGTTCTGACCATGTGTCCCCTGCACCTTAATTTTAAAAAATAGAATGTTTAGAATATAGCACACGGGCAGAGACACGAGCGTTTGTCTCAGCCGTGTGTGTTACAGGCCTAGAACACAGGTGTGTGTCTTGGCCATGTGAAACCTGCACTTAATTCAAATTAAATTAATTTATCACACGGCCTAACACACGGGCGTGTGGCACGGCCGTGTGGCACAAGTTAGAGAGCACCCTAAATCGAACACAGTCTGAAGCAAGGGCGTGTCCCAGGGTCACACGGGCGTGTGAGCCTTGTTGTTAGCAAAAAGTTTTTAAGTTTTGTAAAAATTTCTTGAGTTCTCGGTTTAGTCCCGAACCACTTCCAATGCACGTTTTGGGCCTCGTAGGCTGATATTAGGGACTTTATAAATGAATGTGGATAATTTAAATTTGGAGGCAAAATTTATGTCTTGAAATTGTGTGAATGCTTGTGTTGTAAGTTCGGTTATGCCTCGTACCCTGTTCGGCGTTGAATACGGGTAAGGGATGTTACACCTATTAACTGTATCGGGATGAGTATGATATAGTTGGCATGCCATAGGATTGGAAGTGTTCAGGGAAACTTCGACTTCGAGTCGATGAGGCACTATGTGTCGTATTATTATTGCTTCGGATAAATCCAATGAGGTACTGAGTACCATACTGTTTTACTTCAGCATGGCTTATGAGGCACTGAGTGCCGTACTGGTGTGTTTTGTTTGGATCCGTGTATCCGTCCGAGTCCGAGTCGAGTTAATAGGTATAAACAAATGATTTGGCCAATTAATTGATATTGAGTGATATTGAATATGGATTGGAATGGACAATGAAATGAAATAAGCAATTGAAATGCATGAAATTGCATGAATCATGGATTCATTAAATGGATATTGATATTGAAATTGAATTGTGTATCCTAATGAGAAAAGCTATTGAATAGAGATTATGAGATTGAAATAGTACGATATGAGAATTAAAAGTGTTATGAATGGTATATTTATGAAATTATATCTAAAATATTGGATATTGATATATAATTGATATATATTGAAACGTGTCTTGAAAAATGATATTTACTTGATATATATTGAAATGTGACATGGGAATGATATTTATTTAATATATATTGAAAAGTGACATATAAATATGTGTTTAACTTTAATATGTTGATATAAGAAGATTTTGTATATGATGATGAGTACTAAACCCAAGTGTTAAATGTCGAGAAAATAAGTTTATCAATATTGATTTTATATATAAGATGTGTAAGTACGCTAACTATTGCTATTGCTTGATGATTAGGCAAGTGCCAAGCTATTGATTGAATAGTAGTATGTTTATTTGTTTGAAGCACTAAAATGGTAAGTATTTAAGTGGAAATAAATTAGAATTCATGAAAGAATGGTAAGATTTAGATTATGCAATTTCTTATGGAACGATTTGTTATGTGTCCAATTATAACAATGTTTTAGTTAAATACATTAATTTGTAATCGTGACTGAATGACATGCATATGGAATAAGTGTGAAAGAGTTAAATTTATATAAAAATTTACTAAGCTTGAGGTTATATGTCTATGTGTGAAACTATGGATTAGTTCACTTTGTGAATTAGTGAGAATAGTTTATAAGTGTTACGGTAATAATATTGGATTATTCTTATATGTAAAGTTTTATAATTGAAATATATTATTATGATTAAAGATTATACGAACTTACTAAGCAACCATTGCTTACGTAATTGTTTTATTTATTTACCTTACAGATTATTGGAAGCTTGAACGGGTTGGAAGCATATCGGAGTTATATCACACTATCCGTTGGTTTTTTTGGTAATTATTGATGACTTGATTCTGGTTATAATGGCATGTTTAGGTTATTTTATAGATGTTTTGTTAAAATCAAGTATTTGGTTTATGCTTGGTATTGTGGTGTTTGCATGATTGCCTTAAAATGTTGATATGATTGAATGATAAGTGGTAAAATAGTAGTTGTATATGCATAAAAGTGCGTAAAATCCTATTGGTTAGGTTGAACATATAGGTATACGGATAATTGGTATTAAGAAGATTATTTAGTATAAATTTACATATACGTGTTTGAATAAATAAATAAGTTTGGATATAAAGATAAACGTGATAATATTACATGATAATCACTTGGTATCTAAAATTGCAGGGTATTGTAATCTTGATGTTTAAGGCTCAAAATGAGTCCACACGGCCAGACAAACGGGCGTGTGACTGGACCGTGTGAGACACATGGCTAACACATAGATGTGTGGTTTGGTAGTGTGTCCTATGCAACTTAAAATTTTAGAAAGAGAATGCCCACGTATTACCACACGGGCAAAGACACGGGCGTGTGTCTCAGCCGTGTGAGGCACACGGCCTACACGGCTTAGCACACGAGCATGTGGCTTGCCCGTGTGGGGTAAGTCTCGGGGTAGGACACGACCTTAAGCATGGGCATGTCATAGGGTCACACGGGCATGTCCTTAGACCACATGGGTGTGTGTTCCTTGCACCTAGGAAAAATTTCAAAATTTCTCAAAAAATTCTCTGAGTTTTTGATTAAGTCCCGATTCGTTTTAAATACTTATATTGGGCCTCGAGAGCCCATAAAAGGGACAACATGATTAATTTACGATGTTTTTGCAATCTATCTTGTTTATTGTCATAATTGATCTAAATAGTCTGGTAATGCCCCGTAACCTTGTTCTAGCGATGGATAAGGGTTAAGGGGATTTACAAGCGCCTGTATTAGCCCAACCTGAATCGGGTAAGGAATTTATATTCTATAGCGATGCCTCATTGAATGGTTTGGGATGTGTATTGATGCAAGATGGTAAAGTAGTGGCTTATGCATCTAGGCAACTAAAATTGCATGAAAGAAATTACCCGGTACATGATCTCAAATTAGCAGGCATTATATTTGCAATGAAAATATGGCGACATTATCTTTTTGGTAAAAAATGTCACGTCTTTACGGATCGTAAATGTCTGAAGTATTTAATGACACAAAAAGAGCTGAATTTGAGACAACGTAGGTGGCTGGAATTATTGAAAGAATATGATCTTGTTATTGATTACCATCCGGGGAAAGCTAATGTAGTGGCGGATGCCTTGAGCCGAAAATATTTATTTTCCTTAAGGGCATTGAGGACCCGGTTACCATTGTTTGATGATGATTCAATCATAGCTGAGTTAAAAGCTAGACCAGCATTTATGCAACAAATTTGTTAAGCTCAGAAGGATGATGATAAACTACAAACTAGGTGAGTACAAAGTGAGTCCGATCCGGATTCAGAGTTTTAGATTGATTTTGATAGATGTTTGTTATTCAGCGACAAAATGTGTGTATCGAAGAATTCAGAATTGGTACAGAAGATTCTACATGAAGCATACAATGGTATAATGTTTGTACATCCCGATAGTAACAAAATGTACAATGACTTGAAGAAAATGTATTGGTGGCCGAGTATGAAAAGAGATATTTCTGAATTTGTATTTAGATTTTTGATTTGTAGCAAGTAAAGGCTGAACATCAAGTACCTTCGGGATTATTTGTAACACCCTTAACCCGTGTCCGTCGCCAGACTAAGGTTAAGAGGCATTACCGGACAAATCGAAACATTTCACAAATATTTCATAAACATACATTATGCATCAACAAATTATCATCATTCACAATCACTTTGTCCCTTTAGAAGGTCTACGAGACCTTAAACATGCTTTAGAGAGGGTTTAGGACCAAACCAATCTCTTACGAAAACTATACGAAACTTAGAATATTTTCTTTCAAAATAGGGCACACGCCCATGTGGCTTGGCCGTGTGCCTCACACAGCCATACCTTGGCCCGTGTATCAGCCCCTGTACAAAACTGATAAATTCACACAACCTATTACACGCCCGTGTGTCTAGCTCGTGTGCAACACTAACTTGAATCACACAGCCTGCCACACCCCTGTGTGCTTGGCCCGTGTGCAAGTCTGACTTACTTCAAATTGGGACAGTGAAGGACACGGTCGAGACACACACTGTGTGCTTAACCGTGTGGGCAATTATAGGCCATTTGCAAGGCCAAAATGCCACCGAATTTGGGTCATACTTACAAGCATCAAACAATCAGCAATTCATGTCCCAAAAGTACCTAAAACATATCAAATTATTCACCATTTGACCCATAACAACATCATTCATTTCTATATACTAATCCAACTCAAGTATACCAATTCAAAATACAAATCTCACATAAAAAACATATCAACTTTTGCATCACTCAACATGCACTAATTTCATTCCATAGTCACATTCATTATCAAGCCATATCACATAGCTATATTCACACATTTCAAATCATAGCTTAAGTTCTCTAGCCTATACATGCCATACTTTTATATGTACATTGTAACACCCATAACCCGTATCCATCGCCATACTAGGGTTACAAGGTATTACCAGTCAAATCATAACATTTATACCATCATGGCTCACACATCAACACATCAAAGTAATCAATAACACAAGTCCCTTTAGTAGGTATAAGAGACCTTAAACATGCTTTAAAGAGGGTTTGAGACTAAACTGATCACATAAAAAAAAACTTTACAAACTTAGAAAAGTTTTCTTCTAAAACAGGGCACACGTCCGTGTGGATAGACCGTGTGGTTCACATGGCCATGCCTCAGACCATGTCTTACCCCATGCATAATTCTGAATAGGATCACACGGCCTGTCACACGCCCATGTGTCTGGCCCGTGTTCAACTCTAACTTGAGTCACACGACCTGTCACACATCCATGTATCTGGCTCATGTGCAAGTCTGACCTACATCGAATAAGGACAGTGATGGACACATGCGAGACACATGCCCATGTGCTCACCGTGTGGACAATTATAAGCCATTTACAAGGCCAAATTGCCACCAATTTGGGTCATTCCTACATGCTTAATCCCAACATCATTTAACATACATTTCAATCACCATTCTCAACTACCGAATCAAGTATGAAATATACCATTTGAATATCACCAAAACATTCCCTAATGGCCATTCACACAAAATCATATTTACAAATTACTTACACCATTTTCACATAGCAAAACATGTACCAAAATCATCCCACAACCTTACTAGCTTGTTCATGCCATATACCATATATACAACTTCCAAAAAGGTGCCAAATTAGATGGCTGATAATGTGATTGAGTCACTGACGATCCTTGGATTTGAGCTAGCTTTAATGACACTGTAAAACAGAGAAATATTTCACATAGTATGCTTTAAAGCTTAGTAAGTTTTTAATATAACACAATTAACTCAACAATTCAAATTCAATATACAAAGTTAACTATCACATGGTTCAATTCACATCAATACTCAATTTCACCCATAGCTAATACTCACATTCATATCACATCTATAGGTTCATGTAAAAGCATTTATAATGCTATTCAATCCAATCATTTTCATCATTCATTCACATAATCATCCGTCCATCTCATACACAATATCCTCAACCACATAGGTTCTATACATACCTGTACCATCATGTATTTATCTATCACATTTACCACCCAATGCACGATGTTATAATTTGTTCAATCCTCTTAAAACGTTCGATGAATTTGCACACTCAGTGCCATTTAATTAGCTAAAGCTACAATAGTATCGCACACTTAGTGCCATCACATTAAACCAAAATTGTCTTGGTATCGCACACGTAGTGCCAACTAATATAGCCGATGCATTTCTTTATCTCGCACACCTAATGCAATTCATCACAGTAACTATTCTATTTATGCACACTTAGTGCCACATATCATCGATCTCACATTCCGCATTACTAATTCCACAATACATTTCCATTCATTTCATAACAGGTGAACATTGTTTAAACAATTTGTATTATACACGAACTTACGTTGGACATAGAAACAATGACACTAGTAGCTCAATCGAGCACTTTGTTTTTGCCTCAATCTCGGTCCAAATCTCTCTTTTCTTGATCTATATAATATCAAATTCAACTCATTCAATCACATTTTTATCCAAAATAATTCACAACACATAGTTAGGGCAATTTACCTTTAGCCCTCATAATTTGACACTTTGACATTTTAGTCCCTATTTCACAATTACACAAAATACATATAATTTATTCACACCTAAGCTTGGCAAAATTTCATACTAGTCCCTAATAGCCCATATCTTTTATTTATTTCACATTTTAACCCCTCAAAAATTCACTTTTACAAATTAGCCCCTAATAATCAACTTCATCAAAAATTCCAAATACAAAGCATATTTATCATTTATCAAGCTTTCATATTTCACCAACTATCAACACAAAGATCACATATTCATCAATGGCACATCTCAAAATTATCATCAATTCCAAAAATTAAGATACGGGCTAGCTAGTATTCGAAGCAACAATCACAAAAACATAGAAATCATCGAAAACGGATCAAAAACCATACCTTAATCACCCAATGTTATTGCCGAAATGTTTGAGCATTCAAAACCCTATTATTCCTTGATATTTAGCTTAAAACAAAGATGAATGAAGCATATTTTGGCTTTGTTTAATTAATCATTAACTTAATTATCATTTTACCAATTCAACCTTATTATTATACTTATAAAATCATCCATTATAAGGTCATTTATGACCACTTACATAACTAATGGTCCATTTCCATAATAAGGACCTCACATATCTCAAGGCATAATATTTAAGTACTTTAACCTCTAGCACACAACTTTTACATTTTATGCGATTAGGTCCTTTTTCACACAAAACTTTCACACATACTTTATCACATACCAAAAACATCAAAAATAATATTTAATTATTTCTCCGACCTCAAATTTGTGGTCCCAAAACCACTGTTTCGACTAGGGTCTAAATTAGGCTATTACAAATATTTTCAAAAGGTACCAAAGTATGGTTTGATAGTGTGGTGATGATCCTCGATGATTCCTAAGCTTTTAGTAGCTTTGATAATCTATAAAACAATGCAAACACACACAAAGTAAGCTTTCAAAAGCTTAGTAAGCCATATACAAATAAACTTATCACATAGAACAATTATAAACCGTTTTATACATATGGTTCATGGTATAACACAATCACAAGTCATATTTCCCTTATATCTCAATTGATCATGTCTACTTGTTCATAATCACATATCATGTAATGTAGCTTACATATCAAATGATCTTATACATACATACCTTTCATTGCCAAATTTCATATACATATATACGTACCAAAATTTGGATGCACATTCGTATACTCATTCATTTCTTGGATTGCCCGGTTGAACCATTCAGAATCAAATAAGATACTCGGATAGCTCGGAAAGCTCATACAATGCCAACGTCCCAAATGTGGTCTTATATAGAATGCCAACATCCCAAATGTGGCCTTACATGCAATCAATATCGATGCCATTATCCCAAACAAGGTCTTACACAAAATCAAATACGATACCGATGTCCCAAACATGGTCTTACAAGTAAATCAAAAATCGATGCCAACGTCCCAGACGTGGTCTCACACGATAACACATATCAGAATCTTATGTCATGACATATGTACCCTAACTACTTCCTAAGGTTCGTATGAGACTTTTCGGACATCGTCACATTATCGAAACTTCCTAGATTTCACAAATTCCACTCAAATTATCGTATATCATAATTCATTCACATATAAGCAAAAATTATTCAATTAAAATACATTTATTTGTATATAGACTTACATTGTATGGGAAAGAACGGAAACGAACGGCTATTCAACTACTTTAGATTTCCCCCGATCTAATTCCGTTTTCTTTGGTTCTTGATCTATACACATTTAAATTTAACTTATTCATTCACTAAATCATTCAATTCAATATATTTAGGGCATTTTACAAATTAGCCTTCATATTTTCATATTTTAACATTTTAGTCCCTATTTCATAAAATCACAAAATACACATAATTTCCTTTTACACATGCTTAGCCGAATATTCCATTACTCCATAAAAACCCATATCTTTCATTTATTTTACATTTTAGTCCTTCAATTTCTCATGTTCACAAATTAGTACATAATAATAAATTTCATCAAAAATCCCAATACAAAACATATTTATCTAACCTCAAGCTTCCATATTTCACTATTTAACATCACAAAACTCACAAAATCAACAATGGCATATCACACAATCATCAAAAATTTCTAAAATTTAGGCATAGGTTTGATATAACACAAAGCAACGATCACAAAAATGTAAAAATTATCAAAAACGGATCAAAAATCATACCTCAATTAAGCTTAGCAATGGTCGAATGAAGCAAAGCTTTAAAACCTATTTTTTCTTCTTATTTTCAGTGAAAACCACAAAGATGGACATTATTTCATCAATTTGTTTTATTATATTAAGCTTATTAACATAATTACCATATTATCCTTAATGAAATAATATAAAAGCTTACAAATGGTTGTCCACTACCATCCATACCATCATATAATGGCCTAATTTCATTTTAAGGCCTCCACATTAAAAGAACATAGCAATATAGCACTTTAATAATTAGCAAGCTACTTTTGCATTTTACACAATTAAGTCTTTTTGCAAATTAAGCACAAAAACGATCAAATTAAATCACGAAAATTTCACACATACCAATTCACATGCTGTAGACTTGAAAAATAATATAAAAATATTTTTTGACTCGAATTTGTGGTCCCAAAACCACTACTCTGACTAGGTTCTAAATCGGACTGTTAAATTATTGCAGCCAATTACCACATCGAAATGGAAATAGGAAAGAATTACCATGGATTTTGTATCGGGATTACCTTTGTCACTAAAAAAGAAAGATGTTGTTTGGGTAATTGTTGACCTCCTAACGAAGTCAGCACACTTTATTATGGTACTATGGATTTTTCATTGGATAGATTGGCTGAATTATATGTCTCTGACATTGTAAGACTACATGGAGTGCCAATCTCCATTATTTCCAGATAGAGATCCACGGTTTATGTCCCGATTTTGGAGTAAGTTACAAGAAGTTCTGGGCACTCATTTACGTTTTAGTACTGTATTCCATCCTCAAACAGATGGACAATCCGAGCGTGTTATACAAATTTTAGAAGATATGCTTCGATGTTGTGTACTTGAATTCAGAGGTAACTGGGAAAGGTATTTGTCTTTAATTTAATTTTCTTACAATAATAGTTATCAGTCCAGCATTAAAATGGCACCTATAAGGCTCTATATGGTCGCAAATGTAAAACTCCTTTGTATTGGATAGAGTTAAGTGAGAAAAGATCCACGGAGTTGACTTGATTCGTGAAACTGAAGAGAAAGTAAAAATAATTCAAGACAGTTTGAAAACAGCCTCTGACTGTCAAAAGTCCTATGACAATTTGAAACGAAAAGAGATTGAATTTCAAGTTGGTGATAAAGTGTTCTTAAAAGTGTCACCTTGGAAGAAAGTTCTTCGATTTGATCGTAAAGAAAAATTGAGTCCACGGTTCATCGGGCCGTATAAGATCATTGAACGAATTGGCTATTGCATATCGGTTAGCATTACCACTAAAACTTGATAAAATTCATAACATGTTTCATGTATCCATGTTGCGACGATATAGATCGGACCCTTCACACATTATTACTCCAACAGAAGTCGAGATTCAGCCTGATATGACCTATAATGATGAATCGATCAAAAAATTGGCACATGAGACGAAAGAGCTAAGAAATAAAAAGGTGGCATTAGTTAAAGTACTCTGGAAATGACATGGGTTAGAGGAAGCTACCTAGGAGCAGGAGGATACTATGAGGAGGCAATACCCTAACCTCTTTTCTGGTAAGAATTTTTGAGGATGAAAATTTTTAAGGGGGAGTTGTATCAGCCCAATTTCGGTGAGATTGGGACAGTGGTTTTAGAACTACAAATTCGAGCCAAAAATAATTTTTTTAAATATTATTTTATGATTTGAATTATTTTAGGAAGGTCATACAAAAATTTTGATGTGAAAATTTTACCGATTGCATGTTTAATTAGGGAAAGGACTAAATTGCATAAAATGCAAAAGTTGCCTTCTAGTAGTTATAAGTATCATGTAATAGCCCAGTTTAGACCTTAGTCGGAACAGTGGTTATGAGATCACAAATCTGAGGTCAAAAAAATATTTTGAAATTATTTTTGATGTTTATAATGTGTGTTGAGCCTGTGTGAAAGTTTCGTATGAAAATTTTGTCGACTGTGTGTCAAATTGTGAGAAAGGACTTAATCGCATAAAATATAAAAGCTGTGTGCTAAGTTATAAGTGCCAAATTGTTATTGTCTTTTAAATATGGAATCTTTATGATGCAATTAAGCCATTATATAGTTATTGGGTGGTGGATGGACATAAAAACCTATAGATAATGGAAATGGAATAATAATAAAAGGGGTAAAAAGGCAAATGATGTATTCATGATAACAAAACAAAATAGTGAAAGTGGTCATCTTTTATTCACTTATTTTGACCGAAATTAGTAAAAAGAATAAGAAGAAAAGAGAGCCATGGATGAATATTAGGGTTCAGCCATTGTTAGAATCAATTAAGGTATGTTTTGACTTTGGTTTTTGATGATTTCTATGTTTTTGAGATTGTTGCTTAGTTTACTATCAAGCCCATGCTGTAATTTGAAGAATTGATGATGTTAATGAGATGTGTCATTGATGAAATGGTGAGCTTTGTTATGAGTATTGATGTTAAATGATAGATTTGTGTTTAATGAACATGATTTGTTCTTGAAATTTTGATGAAATTGTGCAATTTGGGCTTAATTAAGAAAAATGTAGATTGAGAGACTAAAATGTGAAATAAATGAAATGTGTGGGCTTGTACGAATATAAGGAATATTTGGCTAGGCTTATGTGAAAAGAAATTTTGTGAATTTGATGATTTTGTGAAATAGGGACTAAAGTATCGAAATGTGAAAATGTGAGGGCTATTTTGTAAAATGCCCTAAATAAGTGTGTGTGGACTAAATTGAATAAATTGGTGATTGAATGAGTTGAATTTGAATGTGAACAGACCAAGAAAGGAGAGGTTTGATACGAGATCGAGGCAAATACAAAGTGCTCGATTAATCAACAGTATCGGTATATCGATGCCCGAGGTAAGTTCGGATATAATACTTGCTACTAAACTTGTAACACCCCAAACCCTGCCTAGTAGTTAGGCCCAAATCTGGCGTTTTACATTAAGGTGTTTTTTTGAAAATCGTATTTTCATTGAAAACCCCTCTTGATATTTAAAAACTAAAGTCCCAGTTTGCGATTGCTATTATTAATCGACATTTATTAAGAAGTCATTACCTTCAAAACCTTGTTTGTTGAGGAAGCTTAATTTAAAACAACTGACTTATAAAACGTGATATTTACAACTTGGTTGTGAAAACGTAAATAGATATTGTTTTGGAAAATCGCAATTCAATGTTGAGCGATTTAAAACACAATAAACTAAAAATCCCAAACTATACCAGAATTTAAGAGAGGCCTTATTACAACCCAATAAAAACGGTTTAATAAAGTAAAGTAGAATACTAAAATCCAAAACTGCTTGTAGTGTGGCTACCTCTGAGTCCTCCAATACGTCAAACCGCCAACTGAGGGTTACTTGGAAAAGTTAAAAAGGGGGTGAGTTTACGAAAACTCAGTGTGTACAACCCACATCAGTAAAAACTTGCATCACAACAATTTGGCCCGAAGCCCATTACAATAACTGTGGCAATTTTGCCTTAGTGTAAAATAGCCTCGGTTGGGCCTTAACCCATATCATATGTCACATATCATAAATATCTGGGCCTAAGCCCATCTCAATAATATAATCTATATATGCAATGCATTAATTCCCATACCAACCCTGCACTCCGTCTCCTGTCCAACCAAGCACTCCTGCGGGGATTTAATCGACCCACCCATCTGTACACTCCTTATGTAGTACTGGTTACGGCACTAACTTATCGGTGCAACATGGCTGCTGTTCGGTGCCTAAAAAGCCTTCGATGGATCCACAGTCATCAAGGGACCATGCGATCCTATTAGCACTTCCTCCGTATTAATGAACCCATCCCCATGCAGCATAATAAACCATGAATACATCATACGATAATAAACATACCATAATAATCACAAATCGCATACAATAATAACCATATAACATGTAGGGGCGCTTTCATCATTTTGCACTTTAGGGGCATCTCGATCATTTTACCCATCGAGGGTAATTTAGTAATTTCACATATAATGGCCTTTCCAATGACCTACTGTCGCCTTGAGCGACTCGAGATCCTTTTTAGGTCTTTACGAAACTATTGGGCCTAAAATCCATTTTAGGCCCAAACGAGCCCACACGCTCGTGTGGCCCAAAATGCATGGTTTCGGTTACAGGTTTGTAGATTTTGCATTCAAATTTATTGCTTAAAAATTTTTTCAATAATTTCGCCCATGTGGAGCTGAATAGTCCATTGGGCCCGCTAAGCCCGATTCGACCTGGTTAGGCCCATTACGGCCTCGATATCACGAGAGTTTTCATGACATTCTCAATGACTTAACTCCATAATTTATATCTCAATTTGCCACTACGAGCACTCAAATGCTTAAATGGGCGCGGTTGCCAGCTTTTCGGCATTTTGGTATTTTTGATCTATAATCAGAATGGTGTGATTACACACCTGATTACGAGTGTGTCGTAAAACCCCTAGCATTGATCCTATGTAAGACAAGAACAATGATTAGACCAACTAAAAGAATTGTTCTTAAAATATTCCACAAGCCGAAACCACACTTACTCCCACCTTGACTTCCCAAGCGGCTAAACCTTTTCGATTTTCAATGAGGGATATGAACCCTTGAATGAATTTTGCGATATAAACCCCTTCTTACAAACAAATAGAGTAACCATGTGGTTCCAAGTCCACCCTTGATAAAATACATTGAGTACACTTACCGAATTAAGGCTTATGAATACGAACTACCTGCCTTAAAACACTTGTCTACTCCTCCACCCCGAGTGAACCTACATGCCAACCATATCAGACCACAAAGGATGGGGAAGATTCGTCACTTAGCCACAAAGACAAACTCCCCCATGAAAAGATTGAAAGAAAACAATCCACTTACCCTTAGATTCGGCAAGACAACCTTCCTTGAATATGGTCCCAGAGATGTGACTATAAAAAGGTAGGTAAGATGCTATTAATCTTGGTTGATTAATATTAAGAGACAAAACAAAGGAAGTAACGAAGACCAAAAAGATGATAGGTTCGGCCAATCTGAGAGAAGAAAGGGAAGAAGATGAATTCGGCACTTGCTTCTTGAGTTTCGACAGAAGTGAATAAAAGTTGAAAGTGAAAAGGTCCCGAAAGGTCAAAAATGCACCAAAAGAATGAAAATACAATAGCTCAAAAAGAAAACATTCGAAACAACAGAAAAGAAAAAGAGAGAACAACCCTTAAAGCTCCTATACAAATTTGGCACATCCACAAAACTACCCCCAAGTGCCAAATCCATACCACAAAGAACCTAATATTCGGCCAACATATCTCCCCACTTGAATCCCACGATTTTCTCCCCTTTTTCCTCTTACAAACTCTCTCTTTCATCCATTTGAACCATTTGACTCATTCAAACACTTATCCATCAGTGTTTTATTCCAACACAACCTCTTGACTTGTTTTGAGCAAAAAAATGCCCTCAGTTTGCCAATAGTGGGATTTGAACTCCTTCCCCCTTGCTCTGCCAATGACGCCACCACCACTCCACCAAGTGCTCACTTGTTTCTCTTAAACACACAACATAAGTTGAGCCTACAGCTAAAGGCAAATTCCCTTTAAAAGAAAATAATCTAAAAGGAAAGTAAGTACCAAGACTAGAACCTTAGATCCCTTGCCTCCCTGTGGCGTCACTTAGCCACTACACCCCAAGCTATTTTTTTGTGTCAGCAAAACACCAACAATTTCCCTTAAGCCTTGCTTCCATCAGCTTTATCCACTAAGAGGCCAAAAATAAAAATTCTTCCTATGGCCTAACTTGAACCCGAGACTTCATAGAAACCCCGTAACCTTCCAAAATCACCTTCCTAGTAGGTCCAACTAGAAATAATGTCATTCCCATTTTCCTAATAATTCTAAAATGCTTCTACGCTTGGGGCCCAATAGGCCCAATTCTACTAGGCCCAAATTTAGGGTGTTACAAATCTACCCCCTTAAAGAAATTTCGTCTTCAAAATTTCCAACTATCTAGTAGCCACACAATACTGGTTATACCACTACGCTTTTGCTGAGCACTCTAATCCTAATTACAACCTAAGTAAATAGCACATTACAAATAAAGTATGTACCAATATTCACATTTGGAGTGTCTCCGTCCTCTCGGCGACGTGTTGCATAAACCAATGCTGGATGCCTCACCTCCGCAAGACCAGCACCTCTACCTGGAGCTCCACGACCCAAACTATTTTCATTCCTTGCATGCCCACGGCCTCTAGGTGGCTACTGTCCACCCCTCAGTGGCTTTACGTTACCCCTACCGGAAGCCTACCTAAGATCTGGTCTTCTAGGACACCCTATGAGATGATAATCCATGGAACCGCAACTCAGACAAGCCCCTATCCTTCTTCAACACTCGACCACATGTCATTTCCCACAAGTAGCACAAGGTGGTAACCCAGTAGCAGCAACAGGGGGCCCAGCTCTGGCTGACCCGTCTACTCTAGCCCTTCACTAAATCTCTGATCAGAATCGAAATGCTCAAACACCCTCTTATTTTTGCCCTTTCTCTTTCCCTATTTAAACGCTTAGTGCGCTTTACATCCTCGACGATCTTAGCTTTCTCTACTAATGCAGCGAAGTCCCACTCCTTCTGTGGAGCTATCAACACTCAAAGACTGTCCCTAAGGCCATCTTCAAACCGAACACAATGTTCATACTCTGTTGCCACAATTCTTTGAGCATACCGGCTAAGTCGCCAAAATTTTGCCTCGTACACAGCCACAGACTTGTCGCCTTGAACCAAATTCAGAAATTCTTTCCTACGAGCATCGACATAGCTAGTGCCCACATATTTTGCTTGAAATGTGGACTTGAAGAATTCCCAGGTCAACCGATCAGACGAGGTACCCTCTTTTACCGTAAGCCACCACTAGTAGGCTTCATCCTTTAGCAAAGACAAGGCACCCTTCAACTTCTATTCTGGCATGCAGTCGAGGTCATCCATAATTCTTTCGGTGGCTTTTAGCCAGTACTCCACCACACTTGGGGCCACCCCAGAAATTCCCTTGAAGTTCTCTGCTCCATTGAACCGGAGTCATTTCATAACCGACCCACAGCCTCTAATACCAGTATTAAGCTCAACAAACCCAGTAACTCTTTCCAAGATACGAAGCATTACCTGTGACAATATGTCATCCCCGGCATCTCAATCGAATGACCCTATCTCGATTACCGGTGAAGCTGGTGCTTCTCTCGCCTCAACATTGGGCATGTGGTCTGACGCTGAAGACCCAGCCATAGCACTTCCATGACCTCTACCGCGGTATTTGGAACCTCTTCTAGCACTCATTACCACTTCGCATATTATCAAAATTAGAAAGTTTATGAATAAGCCCATAGTTCCAGTAATTAAACACATGTTTTATGGAAGTAGTAGTTAAGAGATGTTTTCGAAATTGCAAGCTCACTACAATTTTTAGCCTCGTACGAGCCTCAATTTTACTCTAACTAAGAGTCTCAGTATAGTCTATCATCTAAAGCAAGCCCAGTAATAATCTACAATATAATAGTTTAATATCCATAGGAGAACTTACTTGGTCCGACGATAGAGACTCGATGTGCCATACAAAAATCCACCAAAACCACTTTAAAATCATTTGTAAACATATTTAAAATAGAAACTAAAACCTATTTCACAGCCTGAGTCTTGTAACTGGGCTCTGATACCACAAAATGTAACACCCCAAACTCGACCTAGAAGTTAAGCCCGAATCTGGCGTGTCACATTGAGTGTTTTTTTTTCAAAACTGCGTTTTCATTGAAAACCCCTCTTGATATTTAAAAACTAAAGTCCCAATTTGTGATTTTTATTATTAATCGACATTAATTAATAAGTCATTACCTTCAAAACATTATTCGTTGTGGAAGCTTAATTTAAAACAACAGACTTATAAAACTTGATATTTACAACTTGGTTGCAAAAACGTAGTGTTATGAAAACAAATATTATTTTGAAAACCGCGATTCAATGTTGAGCAGATTTAAAACATAATAAACTAAAAATCCCAAACTATACCAGAATTTAAGAGAGGCTTTATTATAACCCAATAAAAACAGTTTAATAAAGTAAAGTAGAATACTAAAATCCAAAACTGCTCGTAGTGTGGCCACCTCTGAGTCCTCCAATACGTTCAACCTCCAATTGAGGGTTACCTGAAAAATTAAAAAGATGGGGTGAGTTTACGAAAACTCATTGTGTATAACCCACATCAGTAAAAACATGCATCACAACAATCCAGGCCGAAGCCCATTACAATAACTGTGGCAATTTGGCCTTAGTGCAAAATAGCCTCGGTTGGGCCTTAACCCATATCATATGTCACATATCATAAATATCTGGGCCTAAGCCCATCTTAATAATATAATCTATATATGCAATGCATTAATGCCCATACCAACCCTGCACTCTCTCTCGTCCAACCAAGCACTCCTGTGGGGATTTAATCGACCCACCCATCTATACACTCCTTATGTAGCACTATTTACGGTACTAACTTATCGGTGCAGCATGGCTGCTCGGTGGCTAAAAAGCCTTCAATGGATCCACAATCGTCAAGGGACCATGCGATCCTATTAGCACTTCCTCCGTATTAATAAACCCATCCCCATGCAGCATAATAACACATGAATGCATCATACGATAATAAACATACCATAATAATCACAAATCGCATACAATAATAACCATATAACATGTAGGGGCGTTTTCATCATTTTTCACTTCAGGGCATCTCGATCATTTTACCCATCGAGGGTAATTCAGTAATTTCACATATAACGGCATTTTCAATGACCTACTGTCGCCTTGAGTGACTCGGGACCCTTTTTAGGTCTCTACAAAACTATTGGGCCTAAAATCTATTTTAGGCCCAAACGAGCCCACACGCTCGTGCGGCCCAAAATGCATGGATTCAGTTACAAGCTTGCAGATTTTGCATTCAGATTTATTGCTTAAAAATTTTCCAACAATTTCGCCCATGTGGGCTGAATAGCCCATTGGGCCCGCTAAGCCCGATTCGGCTCAGTTAGGCTCATTACCGCTTCGATATCGAAGAGTGTTCATGACACTCTCAATGACTTAATGCCATAATTTGTATCTCAATTTGCCACTACGAGCGCTCGAATGATTGAATGGGAGCAGTTGTCGACTTTTTGGCTTTTCGACATTTTTGATCTATAATCAGAATGGTGTGAGTACACGCCTGATTACGAGTGTGCCATAAAACCCCTAGCACCGATCCTATGTAAGATAAGAACAATGATTAGACCAACGATTAAAAGAATTATTCTTCAAATATTCCACAAGCCGAAACCACACTTACTCCCACCTTGACTTCCCAACCGGCTAAAGCTTTTCGATTTTTAGCGAAGGATACGAACCCTTGAATGAACTCTATGATATAAACCCCTTCTTAAAAACAAACAGAGTAACCGTGTGGTTTCAAGTCCACCCTTGATAAAACACATTGAGTACACTGACCGAATTAAGGTTTATGAATACGAACTGCCTGCCTCAAAACACTTGTCTACTCCTCCACCACGAGTGAACCTACATGCCAACCATATCAGACCACAAAGGATGGGAAAGATTCGGCACTTAGCCACAAAGACAACCTCCCCCATGAAAAGATTAAAAGAAAACAATCCACTTACCCTTAGATTCAACAAAACAACCTTTCTTAAATATGGTCCTAGAGATGTGACTATAAAAATATAGGTAAGATGCTATTAATCTCAGTTGATTAATTTAAGAGACAAAACAAAGGATGTAACGAAGACCAAAAAGATGATAGGTCCGACCAATCTGAGAGAAGAAAGGGAAGAAGATGAATTCGACACTTGCTTCCTGAGTTTCGATAGAAGTGAATAAAAGTTAAAAGGGAAAAGGTCCCGAAAGGTCAAAAATGCACCAAAAGAATGAAAATACAATAGCTCAAAAAGAAAACTTTCGAAACAAAAGAAAAGAAAAAGAGAGAACAACCCTTAAAGCTCCTATACAAATTTGACACATCCATAAAAGAACCCCAAGTGCTGAATCTATACCACAAAGAACCCAATATTTAGAAAACACATCTCTCCACTTGAATCCCACGATTTTCTCCCTTTTTTCCTCCTACAAACTCTCTCCTTCATCCATTTGAACCATTTGACTCATTCAAACACTTCTCAATCAGTGTTTGATTCTAACACAACCTCTTGACTCCTCTAAGCAAAATAAATGCCCTCAGTTTGCCAATAGTGCGATTTGAACTCTTTCCCCCTTGCTCTGCCAATGACGCCACCAACACTCCACCAAGTGCTCACTTGTGTCTCTTAAACATACACAACATAAGTTGAGCCTACATCTAAAGTCTAATTCCCTTTAAAAGAAAATAATCTAAAAGAAAAGTAAGTACCAAGACTAGAACCTTGGATCCCTTGCCTCCCTGTGGCGTCACCCCCTTGCTCCCTAAGTGGCATCACTTAACCACTACACCCCAAGCTATTTTTTTGTGTCAGCAAAATACCAACAATTTCCCTTAAGCCTTGCTTCCATCAGCTCTATCCACTAAGAGGCCAAAAATGAAAATTCTTTCTATAGCCTAACTTGAACCCGAGACTTCATAAAAACCCCGTAACCTTCAAAATCACCTTCCTAGTAGGTCCAACTTGAAATAATGCCGTTCCTATTTTCCCAAAAATTTTAAAATGCTTCTACGCACGGGGCCCAATAGGCTCAATTCTACTAGGCCTAAATCCAGGGTGTTATAGAACTAGTATCTATATGATAAAAAATGAATGAATGTATGTTAATGGAATAGAATGTGTTATGTATGAGTTCAAGTATTCAAGCACTAAGTGTGCGAAATGGAATTGATACAGAGTTGATTAGTATTGTGTGTGCGAGACAATAGAAGCTACAGCTTTAATGATTAGCACTGTGTGTGAGGAATGATAGAAGCTTTGTCTTCTCGAATAGGCACTGTGTGTGTGATACCGATATAAGTTCGGTTTAACATATTGGCACTAAGTGTGCAATGACGACTATGTTTCGATTATGAAATTGGCACTAAGTGTGCTAATAAATCAAAGGAATAACAAAGGTTGATCGAGAGGTAATATCTAGCAATTGAGTAGCATGAATAGTGAGTAACTATGTGTTGATCAAGGTATGTTTGAACGTATTTTGTTGATGATAGATTTAAGGGTTGAATGAATAGATATTGGAGTATGTGGTTGAGATTGATAATTTGTGTAGTTGTGTATTTATCTATGTGATGGTTGGATAGCATGGTTGTTGAGTAACTAAATGTTGGCAAGGGTATGTATGATACCTATGTGTTGGGTGAAATTAAAAGTAGATGAATGGAATGCTATGTGAGTATTGGATATAGTTGAAATTATGTATCATTGGAAAATTATCTATGCGATGGTTCCATCAGTACATTAATTTGATTCAATGAGTTAATTGTATTGTATTTCGAACTTACTAAGCTTTGAAATTTTATTGTGTGATTTGTTTCTCTATTTTACAGTGTCAGTAAAGCTAGCTCGGATCCGGGAATCATCAGCATCTCTATCACACTATTGGGGCAAATCTATTGTGGTATTTTTGAAGATGTGCATAGTTGAAATATGGCATATATAGGCTAGGTAATTGAAATATGTTTGAGATGTGTAAATACCCATGTGATATAGCTAGACAAAATGTTGGTAATATGCTTGAATAATTATGATATGTTACGTATGTTTTGGTATGGTTTGTTGGTAATAAAATTGTTTTAAGAATGGTAAGTTTAGTGATGGATTAATGCTAATAATATCTATTGATATTGAGGATGAATCATGTTTGATAATGTATGTGTTCTAGTTGTGCAATTTGGTTTATAAGTTAACATGATTAGGAATGAGATTGGATTGGATGATATGTTGTCTATTTGACATGTATTTGGTTGCCAAATTGTGTGTGAAAACATGCTTAGTTGTGCTTGTAGGGTTGACCCTTGTGTTGGTGGCAAATTGGCCTTGCAAATTGCCTATTTTGCATACACGGCCAAGAGACACGGGCGTGTGTCTCTGCCGTGGTGTTTAAGGATCATTTCTAAGTGTGTCTAGATAGGGTACGCAGCTAAAGCCCACGGATGTGCATGGTGGCCGTGTGATCAAGTCAGTAGCTAGCCTGATTTTACACAGCCATAGCACACGGGCATGTCTAGTAGCCGTGGGAATAAGTCAGTATGTATGCTCTATTTTGGCACGGCCTAGACACATGGGTGTGTCTGGTAACCGTGTGAGGCACACGGCCTGACTTTACAAGCGTGTGACTTCAGTAGTATTGAAAAATGCTTAAATTTCCAATAACTTTCATAAGTGTTCGGTTTAGTCTCGACCTCTTCCTATCATGTTTTTAAGGTCCCGTGACCTAGATAACGAGCTATATGCTCATATTTGAGTATATGTGATTGATGATTGACTTTGTGTCGTGAAGTAAATGTGAAATGTTTCGATGATTTGATAATGCCTCTTAACCTTAGTCTGACGACAATTACGGGATAGGGGTGTTACATTTTATTAGTATCAGAGCTACGACTTAGTTAATTCTTAGATTAATGTAGCGTGTGTGAGTTTAGCTATACATGCCATATATTAAATTGCGATAGTGTGATGAATCTTGACAGTTATAAACGTGTTTTCGTATAGTAAATGGATCCCGATTGAGCAGTTGCTGATGATGTAGAGAGTAAGTTGTCTGCTCCCGCTCAAGGGAGAACGTCGGCCACATCTAAGCCGAATGATAATGGTGAGAGAGAGAGGCTAAGCAAGCCTTCTTCTGAATGATGAATGAGTGGTTTTTGGAGTTCATTCGAACGAATTCGACTGCTCCACAACCTCCACCCCACAAATACCTATTATGCCACAAGTGATAGGTCCAATTCGACTGAATAAACCTCATGTGGATAAGATTCGTAAGTACGGGACCGAATAGTTTAAGGCCATAGTTGATGACGATGCTGAGCGAGCTGAGTTTTGGCTCAAGAATACAATTCAGGTATTTGATGAGTTGTCATTGACTCATGATGAGTGTATCAAGTGTGCAGTTTCTTTGTTGAGAGATATAGCTTATAACTGGTGGAAGACGATGACATCCATGGTTCCGAGAGATAAAATCACCTGGGATTTCTTTCCAGTTGAAATCAGAAAGAAGTATATCAGTCAACGATTCATTGATCAAAAATGTAAAGAGTTTCTAGAGCTAAAATAGAGCCGTTTGTCAGTTACAGAGTACGAGCGAGAATTTGTGAGATTAAGCTAGTATGCACAAGAATGTGTTTCGACCGAAGCTACTATGTGTAAACGCTTCATAGAAGGGTTGAATGAGGACATTAAGTTGTTGGTTAGGATACTTAACATAAACAAAATTGTTGTGTTAGTCGAAAGAGCATGCAAAGCCGAGGAGCTCAGTAAAGAAAAGAAGAAAGCTGACTTTGAAGCTTGTGATGGAAGAAAAAGATTGATGAGTAAGTCATCTCAATCTTCGACGAAGAGATTCAGAGATGCAAGCAACCGATAAAATACTTCATTTGGATATACAAGTAGAGATCGTGTGAGACTAAGTGTTGGTCCGAGAACTCAAGCTCCAATTGAATCAACTGTTGCAGTGTTAAAGGTAACAAGCCTGAGTGTAGACAGTGTGGAAGACGACATATGGGAGAATGTTAGGGCAAGTATAATAATAGAGTTTGTAATAAATGTCGATCACGAGATCATTTCATTAAAGATTGTCCAAAGTTAGCTCAAGAAGAGAATGTTCAGAATCTGAGATTGAGAAATGTGATGATAAGGGTAGACCACCCAAAAACACCGAAAATGTGAGTAGAAGTCAAAGAGGGACTATCAATATAGTTGTGAGATCAGAGACGAGAGCACCTGCTTGAGCCTATGCTATACGTGCACGAGAGGAAGCATCGTCGCCAAATATCATTACTGGTACTTTTACTCCATTTGATACTGATGTGATTGCATTGATAGATCCAGGATCTACGCATTCATATATATGTGTGTGAATCTAGTATCAAGTAAGACTCTACCTTTTGAGTCTACTGAATTTGTGATTAGAGTATCGAACCCCTTAGGTAGGTGTGTCTTGGTGGATAAAGTGTACAAGAATTGCCCATTGATGTTTTGGGATACATGCTTTTGGCTAATTTGATGTTACTATCATTCAATGAATTTGATATAATTCTGGGTATAGATTGTTTGACTTTGCATAATGCCATTATGAATTGTAAAAGAAAGAGTATTGAATTGAAAAGTCAGAACAGTGAGATAGTTTGAATTGAACCCAGTGATTTGAAAGGGTTACCAGCTGTTGTATCTGCGATGAAAGCTTTGAACTATGTGGGAAAGGGTTGCGAAGCCTATCTGGCATATGTGATTGATACAAAAGTGTCAGAAAAGAGAGTTAAAGAATCTGATGTACCGAAAACTACTTTCAGAATGAGGTACAAATATTAAGAATTCTTAGTGATGCCTTTCGGACTAGCGAATGCTCCTACAATGTTTATGGATTTGATGAATCGGATATTCAGACCTTATTTAGATCACTTTGTTGTAGTGTTTATTAATGATATTCTTATTTATTCCTGTGATGAGACACAACATGCCGAGCATTTGAGAATTGTGTTACAGACTCTGTGTGAGAAGCAATTGTATCAAAATTTAGTAAATGTGAGTTTTGGTTGTGCGAGGTTGGATTTCTGGGGCATATTGTATCAGCTACAGGAATACGAGTTAATCTGAGTAAACTCTCAGCTATTCTAGAATGGAAACCTCCGAGAAATGTGTTTGAAGTTAGTAGTTTTTTGGGACTAGCGGGATATTATAGATGGTTTGTGAAAGGCTACTCGATGATTGCGACTCCATTGACAAAGTTGCTATAGAAAGATGTTAAATTTGAGTGGTCAGAAAAATGCCATTAGAGTTTTGAGTAGTTGAAAGCGTTGTTGAC
This sequence comes from Gossypium rotundifolium, assembly GCA_025506655.1. NCBI lineage: Eukaryota > Viridiplantae > Streptophyta > Magnoliopsida > Malvales > Malvaceae > Gossypium > Gossypium rotundifolium. Next base: position 60,295,485 of record CP106723.1, on the reverse strand, counting down.
GAAAGTGCCAGTGTTAGTTCAGCCTGAATCTGGCAAAGAAATTATAGTTTACAGTGATGCATCATTAAATGATTTGGGCTGTGTGCTTATGCAAGAAGGCAAAGTCATTGCTTATGCTTCGAGGCAGTTAAAGCCGCATGAAAAGAACTATCCGACGCACGACTTTGAATTAGCAGCGATTGTGTTTGCATTGAAAATTTGGTGTCACTATCTATTTGGTGAGAAATGTCATATTTATACTGATGATAAGAGTTTGAAGTACTTGATAACTCAGAAAGAATTGAATTTGCGGTAGGGAAGATGGTTCGAATTGTTGAAAGATTATGAACTTGTGATTGATTATCATCCGGGCAAAGCTAATGCTATTACCGATGCCTTAAGTCAAAAGTCTTTATGTGCCATGTAAGCTATGAGTACTCAAATAGATCTATATGATGATTCAGTTTTAACCGTGTTGAGAGTAAGGACGATGTTTGTACGTCAGATTTGTATCACCCAGAAAAGTGACAATGAAATCATAGCAAAACGAGATCAATGCAATTTTAATTCGGATTCAGAATTTTGAGTAGATAGTGATGATTGTTTGAGATTTAGAGATCGGATTTGTGTTTCGTTGAATTCAGAGATGATTCAGTTAATCTTGAGTGAAGCTCATAATAGTCGTTTGACTATGCATCCAGAGAGTACGAAAATGTATAATGATCTAAAACAGCTTTATTGGTGGCATGGTATGATAAGAGATATCTCAGACTATGTGTCAAAATGTTTAGTTTGTCAGCAAGTTAAAGCTAAACATCAGGTTCCATCTGGTTTGTTATGGACTTTGTTAAAACTAAACATCAAGTTCCATCAGGTTCCATCAAGTTAAAGCAATTTGGGTGATACTCGATAGATTGATGAAGTCAGCTCATTTAGTTCCGGTGAGAACAAATTATTCATTTGATTGATTAGGTGAATTATATATTACTAAAATTGTGAGAATTACGGGGTTGATTTAATTAAAGAGACTGAACAAAAGGAAAAAGTGATTGTTGACAGCTTGAAAGCAGCATCTGATCGTCAGAAGTCCTAAGCAGACTTGAAAAGAAAAGATATTGAATTTGAGATCGGTGATAAAGTGTTCTTGAAAGTGTCTCTGTGGAAGAAAGTACTCCGATTTGGACGTAAAGGCAAGTTGAGTCTGAGATTCATCGAGCCGTATGAGATCATTGAACGAGCTGGGCTGGTTGCTTATAGATTGATAATGACACCTGAGTTAGAAAAGATCCATAATGTGTTTCATGTGTCGATGCTTTGACGTTACAAATCTGATCCATCTCATGTGATTGCTCCTCCGAGGTTGAAATTCAGACAAATTTGTCTTACAGTGAAGAACTTATTCAAATCTTAGCACGAGAGACCAATGAGCTGAGGAATAAAAGAATTTCCTTAGTGAAGGTGTTGTGGCAAAAACACGAGTTGAAGAGGATACATGGGAGCCTGAGAATGTTATGAGAGAGCAATATCCAACCTATTCATTGGTAAGATTTTCGGGGACAAAAATCCCTAAGGGAGGAGAGTTGAAATAGCCCGATTTAGACCTTAGTCGGAACAGTGGTTTTGAGATCACAAATCCGAGGTTGAAAATATATTTTGAAATTTTTTTTGATGTTTATAATGTGTGATTGAGCCTGTGTGAAAGTTTCGTATGAAAATTTTGTCGACTGTGTGTCAAATTATGAGAAAGCACTTAATTGCATAAAATATAAAAGTTGTGTGATGATTTATAAGTGCCAAATTGTTATTGTCTTTTAAATATGGAGGCTTTATGATGCAATTAAGCCATTATATAGTTATTGGGAGGTGGATGGACATAAAAACCTATAGATAATGGAAATGGAATAATAATAAAAGGGTAAAAGGCAAATGATGTATTAATGATAATAAAACAAAAGAATGAAAGTGGTCATCTTTTATTCACTCATTTTGACCGAAATTAGCAAAATGAATAAGAATAAAAGAGAGCCATGGATGAATATTAGGGTTCGACCATTGCTGGAATCAATTAAGGTATGTTTTAACTTTGGTTTTTGATGATTTTTATGTTTTTGAGATTGTTGCTTAGTTTACTATCAAACCCATATTGTAATTTGAAGAATTGATGATGTTTATAAGATGTGCCATTGATGAAATGGTGAGATTTGTGATGTGTATTGATGTTAAATGATAGATATGTGTTTAATGAACATGTTTTGTTCTTGAAATTTTGATGAAATTGTACAATTTGGGCTTAATTGAGAAATGTGTAAATTGAGAGACTAAAATGTGAAATAAATGAAATGTGTGGGCTTGTATGAACATAAGGAAGATCCGGCTAGGCTTATATGAAAAGAAATTTTGTGAATTTGATGATTTTGTGAAATAGGGACTACAGAGTCGAAATGTGAAAACGTGAGGGCTATTTTGTAAAATACCCTAAATAAGTGTTTGTGGACTAAATTGATTGAATTGGTGATTGAATGAGTTGAATTTGAATGTGTATAGACCAAGAAAGGAGAGGTTCGGTTCAAGATCGAGGCAAAGACAAAGTGCTCAATTAATCGACCGTGTCGGTATATCGACATCCGAGGTTTGTTTGGATATAATACTTGCTATTAAACTAGTATCTATGTTATAAAAAATGAATGAATGTATATTAATGGAATAGAATGTGTTATGTATGAGTTCGAGTATTCAGGCACTAAGTGTGCAAAATGGAATTGATACAGAATTGATTAGCACTGTATGTGCGAGACGGTAGAAGCTACGGCTTTAATGATTAACACTGTATGTGCAAAAGATAGAAGCTTCGGCTTATTGAATAGGCACTCTGTGTACAATACTAATATAAGTTTGGTTTAACATATTGGCACTAAGTGTGCGATGACGACTATGTTTCGATTATGAAATTGGCATTAAGTGTGCGAATAAATCAAAGGAATAGAAAATGTTGAACGAGAGGTAATATCGAGCAATTGAGTAGCATGAATGGTGAGTAACTATGTGTTGATCAAGGTATGTTTGAACCTATGTGGTTGATGATAGATTTAAGAGTTGAATGAATAGATATTTGAGTATGTGGTTGAGATTGATAATGTGCGTAGTTTTGTATTTATCTATGTGATGGTTGGATAGCATGGTTGGTGAGTAACTAAATGTTGGCAAGGGTATGTATGATACCTATGTGGTGGGTGAAATTGAAAGTAGATGAAGGGAATGCTATGTGAGTATTGGATATAGTTGAAATTGTGTATCATTGGTAAATTATCTATACGATGGTTCCATCTGCACATTGATTTGATTCAATGAGTTAATTGTATTGTATTTCGAACTTACTAAGCTTTGAAAGTTTACTGTGTGATTTGTTTCTCTGTTTTACAGTGTTAGTAAAGCTAGCTCAGATCTGAGAATCGTCAGGATCTCTATCACACTATCGACAAATCTATTGTGGTATTTTTGAAGATGTGTATAGTTCAAATATAGCATGTATAGGCTAGTTAATTGAAATATGTTTGAGATGTGTAAATAGCCATGTGATATAACTAGACAAAAAGTTGGTAATATGCTTGAATAATTATGATATGTGAAGTATGTTTTGGTATGATTTGTTGGTAATGAAATTGTCTTAAGAATGGTAAGCTTAGTTGTAACACCCCTAACCCGAAACCGTCGTTGAAATAGAGTTAAGAGGCATTACCGAACAAACATAATAATTCACATCCAATCCATGACACAAAGTCTATCATCAATCATGCATACTCAAATACGAACATACAGTCCCTCATCTAGATATACAAGACCTTAAACATGTGTTAAAAAAGGGTCGGAACTAAACCGAACACTAATGAAAGTTTTCAAAATTTCAAATATTCTTCAATACTGTTGAGGTCACACGCCCGTGCAATCAGGTTGTGTGCCTCGCATGATCACTAGAGACCTTCATGTGTCCAAACTGTGCCAAAGCAGAGCATGTATTCTGACTTCTTCACACGGCCACGAGGCACGCCTTGTGATGAGGCTGTGTACTCTTAGGCAATATACTGAATTATCCACACGGCTACTAGGAACGTCCATGTACTATGGTCGTGCATACTAGAGCTAGCTACTGACTTTATCCTACGATCACTAGGCACGCCCGTGTGCTATAGCCGTGTAAGCAAAATAGGCTATTTGCAAATCCAATTTTCCACCTAACAAGGGTTTACCAACAACCTTCAAAACAATGCCAATACATGCTTTTAAATGCACTCAAACATACCATTTCATGCACTCAATAACCATCAACATTACCATCTATTTCCATACCTAATATCATCACATTAAGTTCATTCAAAGTAACAATAGTATATCTCAAAACATACATATATCAAGCATTAGGTAATTCATGCCATAATTTCATCTTCAAACCACATCCTTCATCAACCACAAAGTTATGAAATATACCACATTCATAGCTTATTCATAAATTCTACATCATTCAACTTCCAAGCCAACTCACATGGCAAGGATTAAACATTTCAAGACATATCTTAACTTCTCACCTATACATGCCATATTTCAAGTGAAACACCCCAAACCCGGCCCACGAGCCTTGACCGGATCTGGTATGTTCCTTAAGAAAAACCATTCGAAACTTATTTGAACTTTGCTAAATACAAGAGTGTTTTTGAAAAACAGTTGATTATTGTTGGGTTCAAATTTTAAACGGTGTTGATTAGGTGTCAAAACATTTAACATTTATTTTTAATAGAAGTTACTTAAACTTTAAATTGATAAAATCGTATCATACTAAAATAATTAAAATGCATGCATAAACTGTTTCATACTAGTGGCCTTATTACATCAAAAACAAATCCCAAAATAAATCCAAAACTTGAAAATTAAAACTAATAAAAATAAAATAATCTACGAAATGAGCATGGCCACCATCGAGCTCCCGCCAACCTTGGTCTATTCTTGAGTGTCACTGAAAAATATCTCACAACGGGTGAGTCAAGCAGACTCAGTGTGTAACAGCCAACTCTAAGTCTCAACAAATTTAGGCACATCAGTTCAAACATGTACAGATAGCAAATATAAGTAATGATGCATTCCCAAACCCAATCCTAGTTAACCATCCGCTACACAACGCCCGTACCAACCATCACATCGTGGGGACTACTAAATCGACCCTCCATCCGCTACACATCATCGAAGGCAGTCACTGCAGACGACATGCTCATCGCCCTTATATATATTGTGGCATAGCCACCAGATAATCATTTGTGAAATAAGTCACCACATTCGGATTTTTGTGACATGAGTCACCACATTCAGATATTGTAGTATAAAACCACCAAATCACTTCCCCTTTTCATATCAACCATATGCCCCATGTCATACAAATCATGCAACATCATGCCTTATGCCTTATTTCACATTCTTATCAATATTCACATATGTGCCATTTCCAAATTTTTATTAACATAATGTTAAGGTTACGTACCTGAGTACTTTGTACCATTGTATGGTACCTTTGGCCACATTTCACATCATTATAAACACATATATTAAATTGATGCCGTAAATCTATTAAAAGTTAGTGTGGGGTACACACCTGATTCACTTAACGCTTTCACTGAAATCCCAAAAACCCGATCTAATCCTCTAGATCCCAAGTTCCTACATTCGGCCAACACTAACCATTTTAACTTAAGGCCATTCGGCTAAATGATCAAATCCCAAAGGATTATTGCAACCAAAATCTTACCTTGGTGCCGATTTGACTAATAATCAAATCCCGAAACTTTGTAGTGTTTCCTCCTTCAATCGGCTAGCACTAAATCACTTCACAGATTAGTTTTCGGCTCTTTGAATAATTAAGAAATAGATCTAAGTCACTAAATAGGCCTTGGCCAAATATCACATGCACTTACCTTATGGATCCAAATCCCGAAATATCACTTGTCCTTGGTCTCTGTCGAAATCCCTACAAGCACTATTTCAGATCCAATTCCAATATTTGAATACATGGCCTTCGGCCTAATCTTTCACCTTACTTACCTTAGATCTGAAATCCTGGATGATCTCCCTAGAAGTCGGCTACTATAGAAATCCTGAAAGAATCCTTCATAGTTTCGACCAAAGACATTAAGGGCATTAGAATCTTGATTTCGGCTTCAAGAAAATAAATAAAAGAATCGATAGTTAATCCTTACCCTTATGACAGAAGTCGACTGCTCCTTGTCGAATCCACAGAGATTGACTATGTAGACTTAGATAGAGATCAACAGGTTTTCGGCTTTTGGGTTTGATGGACAATCGGCTAGGGGTTTTTGTTTTATTGGGCTTGAGTGAATTTGCAAAAGAAGAAGGAGAAGATGGATGATGGAGATTCGGCTAGAACACAAGGTATTTCTGCTTTGAAAAAAATAAAAGAGAAGAGAGGATATTTGCTTAGAGAATTCGGCAGAGAACTAAAGAGAAAAGAAAAGAATGGAGAGTGGCCTCACTTCTCCCATTTTTACCGAATTACTACACCTAGAGTCCCCTATTCGGCCAATTCCTCCTCTCACTATCGAATCCCCTACTTCTCTCTGCCTTAGCCGAATCTTCAAGTTTTTAACTTGATCTACACTTCATCTTGAAGTGTCCTTGTGCCGTCCACTTCCTCTCTCCTTGTAGCAAAATAAAAGCTCCCTTTTTGCTTCCCTTGTGATTCGAACCTAGGCCCTTCCCCCTTTGCTTGTGGCGTCACTTACTAAGGCCCTAAGTGGCGCCTCCAAGCCACTTAAACAAGCCTATTCTTGTGTCATATTTCCCTTACTAATTTTCTTAAGGCCTCTTAAGCTTAGCTTCCTCTTTTAAACTTAAAATCAAATAATTTTTAAGGCATTCTCTTACATTCTACTGTTCCCAAAATTCATAAAGCACATTCATAATGTACACAGGCATTCAAGCACATGCAATTGAGCAAAAATGCACAAGCCCTAATTCCCAAATATTACAGTTCTACCCCCTTAAAATAATTTCAACCTCGAAATTACCTTGCTAGAATAGGTGGGGGTATTGCTATAGCATTGCTTCTTCCGGCTCCCAAGAAGCTTCCTCCGATCCATGGTTACGCCCTAACACTTTGACCAGAGGGACCGACTTCCTCCGAAGCACCTTCACATCTCGTTCTAGAATCTAAATCGGCTCTTCATCATAAGACAAATCTGGCCTTAATTCCACCTCCTCAACTGGTACTACATGAGATGGATCCAATCGATAATGACGTAGCATAGAGACATGGAATACGTCGTGCATCTGCTGCAACTCCGAAGGTAACTCCAACTGGTATGCCACCGGTCCAATTTGCTTCAACACCCTATAAGGTCCTATAAATCTGGGACTTAACTTCCCTTTGCGATCGAACCTCATTACCTTCTTCCAAGGCGAAACTTTGAGAAACACTTGATCTCCCACAATAAATTCTATGTCCTTCCGTTTGAGATCTGCATACGACTACTGCCTGTCAGATGCCTCCTTCAACCGTGCCCGAATTACCTTAACCTTTTCCTCGGATTCTGCCACAATCTCTGGACCCAAAATCTGACGTTCCCCTAATTCCGTCCAACATGTAGGAGTGCGACACTTTCGTCTATACAACTCCTCATACGGTGCCATTTTAATACTTGCTTGATAACTGTTGTTGTATGCAAACTTAGCTAAAAGCAAATATTCTTCCCAACTTCGTCTGAAGTCTATCACACATCCCCTCAACATATCTTCTAACACTTGGATCACTTGCTCAGACTACCCATCTGACTGTGGATGAAATGTCATACTAAAGTCTAATCTAGTGCCTAAAGCCTGATATAGTGCTTTCCAAAACTGAGACGTAAACCTCGGATCCCTATTCGAAATAATCGATTCCGGCACTCCGTGCAACCTTACAATTTCGCAACATACAACTTTGCTAATCTCTAGAGAGAATAGTCAACCCACACTGGAATGAAATGTGCAGACTTTGTCAACTGATCCATTATCACCCACACCAAGTCTTTCTTAGTAGGTGTAAGGGGAAGCCCACTAACGAAGTCCATGGTGATTCTCTCCCACTTTCACTGCGAAATCTGTATTGGCTGAAGCAACCCTTACGTAACTTGGTGTTCAGCCTTAACTTACTGACATGTTAAGCACTTCCCTACAAATTCCGTAACTTCCCGCTTAAGACCAGGCCACCAAAACTGTTCCCTTAAGTCTCTATATATCTTACTGCCTCTAGGATGCATAGCATAAAGACTACTATGCGATTCCTGAAGTATTTTCCGCCTTAACTACTCATTCTTCGGTATACAGATCTTTCCCTTGAAACACAATATTCCCTCATCGTTAATACCATAATCTTCCAACTCCCCATTCTGCACTTACCGTAGCTTAGCACTTAAATCATCATCAGCCAACTGTCCCTCTTTCACCTCATTCAGCCATGTTGGCTTCACTTGCAATTCTGCTAATAAACTTCCATCATCATAGAGGCTTAAATGTACGAACATTGCCCTTAACTCCGTCACTACTTTCTGACTTAGGGCATCTGCCACCACATTCGCCTTGCCTGGGTGATACTCTATAGAACAATCATAATCCTTCAATAATTCCACCCACCTTAGTTGTCTCAGGTTCAACTCCTTCTGAGTCAGCAGATACTTTAGGCTCTTGTGGTCCGTGTAGATCACTGACTTTTCTCCATATAAGTAGTGCCTCCACACTTTAAAAGCAAAGACCACTGCCGCCAACTCCAAGTCATGCGTTGGGTAGTTAACCTCATCTGGACTTAGTTGTCGAGACGCATAAGCAACTACCTTTCCGTCTTGCATAAGGACACCTCCCAATCCTGTATGGGAAGCATCACAGTATACTACAAAATTCTTCCCTGCCTCAGGCTGAATTAAAACTAGAGCTTCAGTCAAGACTCTCTTAAGCCTCTCAAAGCTCTCCTGTTGCTTATCAGTCCACACGAAAGGTACCTCCTTCCTTAGTAACTTCATCAAAGGTGCGGCTATGGACGAGAACCCTTCTACAAATCTTCGATAATAGCCTGTTAATCCCAAGAAACTCTGAACTTCCGCCACAGACTTAGGGGGTTTCCAATCCAAAACTGCCTCAATCTTCTGAGGATTCACCCTTATTCATTTAGCAGATACCACATGTCCTAAAAACATAACCTCCTTCAGCTAAAATTCGCACTTGCTGAACTTGGCATATAACTTTTTCTCCTTTAACACTTGCAACACGACTCAGAGGTGCTCATCATGTTCCTCCTCAGACTTCGAATACATCAATATATAGTCTATGAACACAACAACAAACCGGTCTAGATAGGGTTGGAAAACCCGGTTCATCATGTCCATGAAAGCGGCTGGGGCGTTCGTCAAACCAAACGGCATTACTACAAACTCAAAATGCCCATACCTTGTCCGAAAAGTTGTCTTATGAATATCAGCCTCCTTCACCTTAAGCTGATGATATCCAGACCTTAGATCTATCTTTGGGAATACTGCGTCCCCTTAAGCTGATCTAACAAGTCATCTATTCTTGGCAAAGGATACTTGTTCTTGATGGTCAGCTTATTCAACTAACGATAATCTATGCATATGCGCATAGTTCCATCCTTCTTCTTCACGAACAAGACTGGTGCTCCCCATGGAGACACACTGGGTCGAATAAACCCACGGTCAAGCAATTCTTGGATCTGAGCCTTGAGCTCAACCAACTCTTTTGGTGCCATTCTATACGGGGCAATTGACACAGGAGCTGTTCCTGGCAGCAAGTCAATTCGAACTCCACCTCCCTGTCCGGGGTATTCTTGCAATTCCTCTGAAAGACATCCACAAACTCCCTTACGGTTCTAACTCCACTAGCTCCCCCTTCTTTCACATCCAAAGCACTAACGAAAGCCAAAAATGCCTTACACCCATTCGAACCATCTTATCAGCCTTTAAAGCAGAAACTACGTTAGACAAGTAGTTTCTTCTTTCTCCTATCATAATTATCGCCTTATCCTCCGGCGTCCTTAACTCTATTCGCTTAGCCACACAATCAAATACAGCCTGATGCTCCACTAGCCAGTCCATGCCAAGAATAAGATCGAATTCTTCGAAGGGTAGTTTCATTAAGTCGACGAAAAATATCACTCCCTGAATCTCTAGAGGTACTTTCTGAAATATCTTATTCACCACTACAGTTTGACTTAATGGGCTTACTACAGTCATCTCCCTACTAGAAAGTTCAGAGGCTATTCCTAGGGTTTCAACTACTCTATATGCAACATAAGAGTGGGTAGAGCCAACATCAATCAAAGTAAAGTAAGCTTGCCAAATATAAGGAATGTACCGGTTATGACGTCCGGTGGTTCGTCCTCCTCCTCCGACATACCAAGATAAACCAAACCATTTGCTGGCCTCCGTGTTACCAACACCTCGGCCCGGTGTTCCCCCTCCTCTACCAGCACCGTTACCTCTACCATTCGGACCACGGCCCCGCTGAGGCTGCTGTCCACCTCTTCCAGCCTGGTTAGGACCTTGGCTCACTGGTCGACCCTTTTCTGTTCTCATAGGACAATCCTTAATCATGTGGTCCTCGAACCCACACTTAAAGCATCCTCCTGTCTTCTTCCAACACTCCCCTAAATGCATCTTCCCACATTGGGCACAAGTACGATACTGCCCTCCCGTAGTAGCTTGTTGACCTCGTGGCCCATCAACTCTAGGCCTCTTTTGGGTATTCCCTGATGACCCTGATGGTCCAAAACCTCTCTTTTGCCTATTGTCTCAGATTACGCCTCACCGAAGTCCTTAATCCCTTGGCTACCTTAGCCTTCTCCACCAACACGGAAAACTCTCGCCCTCTTTGTGGAGCTATCAACAATCTTAGATCATCCCTCAGTCTGTCCTCAAACCGGACACACCGCTCATGCTCTATCGACACAATACCTCGAGCATAATGGCTCAGCCTTAGGAATCCTGCCTCATATTCCGCTACGGACTTATTTCCTTGAACCAACCTCAAAAACGCCTTCCTCTGCGCATCCACATAACTAGTTCTAATGTACTTCTTCTGATATGCCGCCTTAAAATATTCCCAAGTAAGATCATCAGCGGCAGCACCATCCCGAACCGTGAGCCACCATTGGTATGACTCATCACGGAGTAGCGACACTACCCCTTTTAGTTTCTCCTCGGCAGTTAGGTCCAAATCGTCCATAATCCGCTCTGTGGCCTCCAACCAATACTCAGTCGTATTGGGTGCCACACCAGATATTCCACAAAAAAATTTAGCTCCATTAGCTCGAAGTCACTCAGGTACCGACTTTCGAGCTCCCATGTCTCCGTCCGCTCCAGCCACCCTTTCCAAAACTCGCAGCATCGCCTGTGATACCGCATCATCCCCCATCTGATCCTGATATTCCACATCAGCAGCTGGTGGTGGTGGCATCTCATTTTCGAACCCTTGTCTAGATCTAACGGGCTCCGACACGGTCATTCGACCTCTACCACGGCCTCGCACATTACGACCACGTCCCCTAGAGTTCATGCTTCTGAATCACGTTTATCTAATTAAAGAATTTTATGTATTAGTTTCATTCCACTGATTTATCACGAACAGTCATATGTTCAACAGTTCTAGGGAGTAGTTCTTTCGATTTCATACACATACAGTCTCAATTTATTCATTCAATCACATTCATGAACTTGCGTTCATTACAGAAAAATGTTGTAGTTGTAATTGTTTGTTGCTTTCCACTACCCAGGGGTATTTTCATAATTTTATCCTATAGGGGTATTTCGATAATTTTCCAAATTAGGGTATTTGAGAATGTTGCAAAATAGAGATGTTTGGTATTTTTTACAAAATTGAAATACTTGGTAAGAAAATTTCAAGGGTAAAATAGTAATTTTATAAGCTGAGGGTATTTTCATAATTTTTCAAACCAGAGGCATTTCGATAAATTTTTTTCGCAAAATAGGGTTCCTAGTGACTTTTCAAAACAAGGGTATTTTTAGAAATTTTAATTTGAGGGCACTTCGGTAACTTTCCACACTGAGGGTATTTTGGTCATTTGTATAGGTTAGGGGTAATTTGGTCAATTGCAAACCAGAGGTATTCCGGTCTTCTTTAAATCAAGGGCACTTGGAGTTTTAAAATCATGGTTTAACTTTGAATCACAAAATAGGGTGATGGTCCCTTTCGGGTTTTAATTATTGGGTTTAGCCTATGGCTGAGTCCTCTTGGTTAGGGTGAACTGTCACTACGCACCAGGTAAGATTCGAAGCGGTGAGGAGGTGAGTCACTAGGACTACTTAAATACCAAGCTCCCACTGAATCCAATCCTAGACATGCGCACAACGGTTGCCACACCTTTGACTCGGTGACTCAGACACAGGTTTGTTTGGTTGACTTTAAGTTTTATGTAACTTGGTGTTGAAGTAGACTAATCCTAGGGTTTAATATTTCCTAATCTACTAATCTACGCCCCTATATATTCCCACATACGAATCACAAAAAAGTTAGGGTACTTACCTGGTGGACTTCGGGCCGGAGACTCAGGTGCCATGCCGAAAACCTGCTTATTTCTTAGAAAAATCCAATTTCAAAAGAAAGAAAACGTTTTGGGCCCAAAAAGCCCTCAAGGCTGAGTTTTGAACTTGGCTCTGATACCAAGCTGAAATACCCCAAACTCGGCCCACGAGCCTTGACCGGATCTGGTATGTTCCTTGAGAAAAACCATTCGAAATTTATTTGAACTTTGCCAAATACAAGAGTGTTTTTGAAAAACAGTTGATTATTGTTGGGTTCAAATTTTAAGCGGTGTTGATTAGGTGTCAAAACATTTAACATTTATTTTTAATAGATGTTACTTAAACTTTAAATTGATAAAATTGTATCATACTAAAATAATTAAAATGCATGCATAAGCAGTTTCATACTAGTGGCCTTATTACATCAAAACAAATCTCAAATAAATCTAAAACTTGAAAATTAAAACTAATAAAAATAAAATAATCTACGAAATGAGCATGGCCACCATCGAGCTCTTGCCGACCCAAATCCATTCCGAGTGTCACCTAAAAATATCCCACAAGGGTGAGTCAAACAAACTCGATGTGTAATACCAACACTAAATCTCAACAAATTTAGGCACATCGGTTCAAACATGTACAGATAGCAAATATAAGTAATGATGCAGAACCCAAACCTAGTTAACCATCCGCTACACCCACCGTCAACCATCACACCGTGGGGACTAATGAGTCGACCTCCATGCTACACATCATCGATATTGTGGTATAAAACCACCAAATCACTTCCCCTTTTCATATCACACATATGCCCCATGTCATACAAATCATGCAACATCATGCCTTATGCCTTATTTCACATTCTTATCAATATTCACATATGTGCCATATTCTAAATATTTATTAACATAATGTTAAGGTTACGTACCTGACTACTTTGTACCATTGCATGGTACATTTGGCCACATTTCACATCATTATAAACACATATATTAAAGTGATGCCGTAAATCTATTAAAAGTTAGTGTGGGGTACACACCTGATTCACTTAACGCTTTCACTGAAATCCCGAAAACTCAATCTAATCCTCTAGATCCCAAGTTCCTACATTCGGCCAACACTAACCATTTTAGCTTAAGGCCATTCGGCCAAATGATCAAATCTCGAAGGATTATCGCAACCAAAATCTTACTTCGGTGCCGTTTTGACTAATAATCAAATCCCAAAAATTTGTAGTGTTTCCTCCTTTCAATCGGCTAGCACTAAATCACTTCACAGATTAGTTTTCGGCTCTTTGAATAATTAAGAAATAGATCTAAGTCACTAAATAGGCCTTGGCCGAATATCACATGCACTTACCTTGTGGATCCAAATCCCGAAATATCACTTGTCCTTGGTCTCTATCGAAATCCCTACAAGCACTATGTCAGATCCAATTCCAATATTTGAATACATGGCCTTCAACCTAATCTTTCACCTTACTTACCTTAGATAGGAAATCCCGAATGATCTCCCTAGAAGTCGGCTACTATGGAAATCCCGAAAGAATCCTTCATAGTTTCGACCAAAGACATTAAGGGCATTAGAATTTTGATGTCGGCTTTAAGAAAAGAAATAAAAGAATCGATAGTTGATCCTTACCCTTATGACAGAAGTCAACTGCTCCTTGTTGAATCCACAGAGATTCGGCTATGTAGACTTAGATAGAGATCAATATGTTTTCGGCTTTTGGGGTTTGATGGACATTCGGCTAGGGGTTTTTGTTTTATTTGGCTTGAGTGAATTTGCAAAAGAAGAAGGAGAAGATGGATGATGGAGATTCGGCTAGAACACAAGGTATTTTGGCTTTGAAAAAAAATAAAAGAGAATAGTGGATATTTGCTTAGAGAATTCGGCAGAGAACTAAAGAGAAAAGAAAAGAATGGAGAATGGCCTCACTTCTCCCCTTTTTACCGAAATTACTACACCTAGAGTCCCCTATTCGGCCAATTCCTCCTCTCACTATCAAATCCCCTACTTCTCTCTACCTTATCCGAATCTTCAAGTTTTTAACTTGATCTACACTTCATCTTGAAGTGCCCTTGTGCCGTCCACTTCCTCTCCTCCTTGTAGCAAAATAAAAGCTCCCTTTTTGCTTCCATTGTGATTCGAACCTAGGCCCTTCCCCCTTTGCTTGTGGCGTCACTTACTAAGGCCCTAAGTGGCGCCTCCAAGCCACTTAAACAAGCCCATTCTTGTGTCATATTTCCCTTACTAATTTTCTAAAGGCCTCTTAAGCTTAGCTTCCTCTTTTAAACTTAAAATCGAATAATTTTTAAGGCATTCTTCTACATTCTACTATTCCCAAAATTCATAAAGCACATTCATAATGTACACAGGCATTCAAGCACATGCAATTGAGCAAAATGCACAAGCCCTAATTCCCTGATATTACATCAAGTATTTACATATTTCAAAAATACCAAAATAGATTGTCGATAGTGTGATAGAGATGCTGATGATTCCCGAATCCGAGCTAGCTTTACTGACACTGCAAAGCAGAGAAACAAATCACACAGTAAGCTTTCAAAAGCTTAGTGAGTTCATAACAAAATACATTAACCAAAGCAAATCATCACATAGATTATTTCACAATCTCATATCTCATATCATCCAAAACTAATATGTTTAATTAGCCTTCCATAACTCATTCATAGGTTCATCAACCACATAGGTTCAGAACGTACCTTAGCCAACACTTAGTTGTCGATTACATTTTCTACTCAATACTCACTATTTCATTTCGATCAACTTTTATTCCTTCTTCGATTCAATCGCACACTTAGCGCCCAAATAGTTAGACGAAGCCTAATTAGCATCGCACACATAGTGCATCTATTTCAAACCAATCTTAAATCGATATCGCACACATAGTGCCAACCACAGAGTAAGAGATTATATTATTTCGCATACACAGTGCTAATCATCTCAGTCACATATCTAAATACACACACTTAGTTCCACATAACTTGAACTTTCACATAACATTCACATTTCAACAAATCATAACATTCATCTCATAACATTAACATAGTTAAATACACGTATTATGTCCGAACTTACCTCGAACGTCAAACTATCGAACCAGTCGATTAATCGAGCACTTTATCTTTGCCTCGATCTCGATCCGAACCTCTCCTTTCTTGGTCTATACACATTCAAATTTAATCCATTCAATCACCAATTCTTTCAATTTAATCCACACACATTTATTTAGGGCATTTTAAAAAATAGCCCTTACATTTTCACATTTTGACACTTTAGTCCCTATTTCACAAAATCATCAAATTCACATAATTTCTTTTCACACAAGCCTAACCGAATTTTCCTTGTGTTCATACAAGCCCACACATTTCCTTTATTTCACATTTTAGTCCTTCAATTTACACTTTTTCAATTTAACCCAAATTACTCAATTTTATTAAAAATCCAAACACAAACTATGTTAACCCAACACCAAGTTTTCATATCTCACTATCAACTAACACATAGCTCAAACATTCATCAATGGCTCATCACGAAAACATCATCAATTCACAAAATTACAACATGTTTAGCTAGAGCATAAAGCAATGATTGCGAAAATGTAGAAATTATCAAAAACATAACAAAATCTAACATTAAATCAAGCCAACTTCTAGCTGAAAATAATAAAGCTTAAAACCCCTCTTTTTCTTTCTCAAATTGGTGGAATAAGATGAATACTTCCACTATCAATTTTCTTTTATTTTATTATGAATTAACATCATTAATTCATTTACAAATTTAACCTTTTACTAAAGCATTTTAAACTTATTCACTTAAGGGCATAAACTGTCCATGGTTATCCATCATCTTTATTAATGGGCTAATTGCCTCATAAAGCCCTCATATTTAAAAGAAAACAACACTTAGGTGCTTATAAATCAGCACATAGCTTTTGCATCATATGCGATTATATCCTTTTTTTTAATTTGGCACACAATCAATAAAATCTTCACACAGAAATTTCACACAGGCTAAATCACATACTATTCACATAGAAAATAATATTAAATTATTATTCTGACCTCAAAATTGTGGTCTCGAAACCACTATTTAGACTAGGGTCTAAACTGGGCTGTTATAACTCTCCCCCTTAAGGATTTTCGTCCTCAAAAATCTTACCAATGAATAGTTGTGGATGTTTCTCTCTCATAACATTCTCAGGCTCCCACATAGCCTCTTCAACTCCGTGTTTGTGCCACAACACTTTCACTAAGGAAATTCTTTAATTTCTCAACTCTTTGGTCTCTCGTGCCAAAATTCAAATCGGTTCCTCACAATACAACAAATCTGATTGAATTTCAACCTCAATAGGAGCAATCACATGAGACAGATTAGATCTATACCATCAAAGTATCAAAACATGAAACACGTTATGAATCTTTTCTAACTTAGGTGGCAACAATAATTTATATACAACTGGCCCAACACACTCGATAATCTCACATGGTCCGATGAACCTTGGACTCAACTTGCCTTTTCTGCCGAATCGGGGTATTTTCTTCCACGGAGACACTTTCAAAAACACTTTATCACCAATCTCAAATTAGATATCTTTCCGTTTCAAATCTCCATAAGACTTTTGTTGATCTGAGGCTGCTTTCAAACTATCACAAATCACTTTCACTTTCTGCTCAGTCTCTTTTATTAGAACAACCCCATGAATCTTATTCACACTCAGCTCAGTCCAATACAATGGAGTTTAGCATTTTCGGCCGTAAAGAGCCTCTTATGGTGCCATTTTAATACTAGATTGAAAACTGTTGTTATACGCAAATTCAATCAACAGAAAATGTCTTTCCCACGTACTCTCAAACTCAAGTACACAACACCTCAACATATCTTTGAGAATTTGAATGATCTAATCGGATTGTCCATCTATTTGCGGATGAAATGTAGAGCTGAAATGTAATTTTTTGCCTAAAGCCTCTTTCCATTTCTTCCAAAATTGCAAGGTAAATCCCGGGTCTCTGTTAGACACAATAGATAGTGGCACCCCGTGCAATCTCACAATTTCAGCAATATACAATTCAGCTAATCTATCGAGTGAATAATATGTTCTCATCAGAATGAGATGAGTAGATTTCGTCAATCTGTCAACTATCACCCAGATTACGTCTTTCTTTCCCGGAGATAAAGGTGATCCCGATACAAAGTCAATTTTCTCCCATTTCCACTCAAGAATCATGATCGGCTATAACAAACGGAAGAACCTGATGTTCAGCTTTAACTTGCTGACAAATTAAACATTTCGACACAAAGTCAGAGATGTCCCATTTCATACCATGCAACCAATAAAACTGTTTCAGATCATTATACATTTTTGTACTCCCTGGGTGAACAAGCAAACGACTAATGTGAGCTTCATTCAAAATCATCTGAATTAACTCTGAATTTCTTGGAACACAAATCCGATCTCTAAACCTCAGACCATCATCACTATCAACTCGAAATTCTGAATCAACATTCATTTCACACTGGGTGTATTTAGCATTCATTTCAACATCACTTTTTTGGGCTTCACAAATCTGACGTACAAGCATCGGCTTTACTTTCAACTCAACCAAAATTGCACCATCATCACGCAGATCTTTCTGAGCATACATTGCTCACAAAGCACATATAGACCTTGGGCTCAAAGCATTAGCTACAACATTAGCTTTACCCGAATGATAATCAATTACAAGTTCATAGTCTTTTAGCAATTCTAACCATCTTCTCAGTCGTAAATTCAATTTTTTTGAGTCATTAAATACTTCAAACTCTTATGATCGGTATAACATGACATTTCTCACCAAATAAGTAGTGACGCCAAATCTTTAATGCAAACACAATTGCAACTAATTCAAGTTCATGCGTTGGATAATTCTTTTCATGCGGTTTTAACTACTTTGAAGCATAAGGAATAACTTTTCCTTCTTACATTAGCACATAGCCCAAACCATTCAATGATGCATCACTGTAGACTATGAATTCTTTGCCCGATTCAGGTTGAACTAACACCGGTGCTTCTGTCAACAACACTTTCAACTACTCAAAACTTTGATGGCACTTTTCTGACCACTTAAATTTAACATCTTTCTGTAGCAACTTCGTCAATGGAGTCACAATCATTGAGAAGCCTTTCACAAACCGTCTATAATATCCTACTAGTCCCAGAAAACTACGGACTTCAGATACATTTCTCGAGGGCTTCCATTCTCTTATAGCAAAGATTTTACTCGGATCAACTCGTATTCCCGCAGCTGATACAGTATGCCCCAGAAAATCAACCTCATGCAACCAAAATTCACATTTATTAAATTTAGCATACAATTGTTTCTCACATAGAGTTTGTAACACAATTCTCAAATATTCGACATGCTGCGTCTCATCACATGAGTAGATCAAAATATCATCAATGAACACCATAACAAAACGATCCAAATATGGTATGATTATTTGATTTATTAGATCCATAAACACTGTAGGAGCATTCGTTAGTCCAAAAGGCATCACTAAGAATTCATAATGTCCGTACCTTATTCTAAAAGTAGTCTTCGGTATATTTGACTCTTTTACTCTAAACTAACAGTAGCCCGATCTCAAATCTACTTTTGAGAACATTGTAGCTCCTTTCAACTGATCAAACAAATCATCAATACGAGGCAACGGATATTTATTCTTCACCATCACTTTTTTCAACTGTCGGTAGTTAATACACATCCTCATAATGCCGTCTTTATTTTTCACGAGCAACACAGGAGCACCCAAGGCGAGAAACTCGACTGTGCAAATCCCCTATCAGTCAACTCTTGCAACTAAAACTTTAACTCTTTCAATTTTGTTGGTGCCATTCTATACGGGGCTATTGAGATAGGAGTAGTCCGGTACTAATTCAATTCCAAATTCAACTTCTCGTATTGGAGGTAATCCCGGTAACTCTTCAGAAAACACATCTGGAAACTCACAAACCACAGGTACCGATTCAACTTTCTTCTCAATCACTTTCGTGTAATCACATATGCCAAATAGGCTTCGCAACCCTTTCTCACATAGTTCATAGCTTTCATCGCAAATACAATAGCTGGTACCCCTTTCATATAACTGGATTCAATTAAAATATCTGACCATTCTGACTTCTCAATTCAATACTCTTTCTTTTACAATTCAAAATAGCATTATGCAAAGTGAGCCAATCCATGCCTAGAATAATTTCAAATTCATCGAATGGTAACAACATCAGATTAGCCGAAAAACATATATCCCAAAACATCAATGGGCAATTCTTGCACACTTTATCTACCAAGACACTCTTTCTTAAGGGGTTCGATACTCTAACCACAAATTCAGTAGACTTAACAAGTAGAGTCTTAATTGATACTAAATTTGCACACACATATGAATGAATAGATCCTGGATCTATCAATGCAATCACATCAATATCAAATAGAGTAAAAGTACCAGTAATGACATTTGGCGATGACGCTTCCTCTCGTGCACGTATAGCATAAGCTCAGGCAGATGCTCTCACCTCTGATCTCATAGTCGTATCGGTAGTTCCTCTTTGATTCCCACTCGTATTTTCGGTGTTTTGGGTGGTCTACCCCTAGTAGTCACATTACTTGATCTCACATTCTGAACATTTTCTTCCTCAACCATCTTTGGACAATCTTGAATAAAGTGATCTCGTAATCCACATTTATAGCAAACTCTATTATTGTAATTGCCCCATCATTCTCCCATATGTCGTCTTCCACACTATCTACACTCAAGTTTGTTACTTTTGGCACTATCAACACTTGATTCTACTAAAGCTTGAGTTCTCGAACCAATACTTAGTCTTGTGCGGTCTCTATTCGGATGTCCAAATGAAGTATTTGATCAGTCGCTTGTATCTCTAAATCTCTTTGTTGAAGGTTGAGAAAACTTATTCATCGACCTTTTTATTTCATCACGAGCTTCAGGATCAGCTTTCTTCTTTTCTTTACTAAGCTCCTCTGCTTTGCATGCTTTTTCGACTAACATAACAAATTTGTTTATATCAAGTATCCCAACCAACAACTTATTTTCTTCATTCAACCCTTTTATAAAGTGTTTACACATAGTAGCTTCGGTCGAAACACATTCCTGAGCATACTGGATCAATCTCATAAATTTGCTCGATTTAGAAACACATTCCCCGAGCATTTAGCTCAATCTCATAAATTTTAGCTCATACGATCAATGAATCATTGATTGATATACTTCTTTCTGAACTCAACTTGAAAGAAATCTTAGGTGATTCTCTCTTTCGAAACCATGGATGTCAATATCTTCCACTCAACTTAAAAGAAATCTCTCAAAAAAAAGCGCACACTTGATACACTCATCCGAAGTCAACGACATCTCATCGAATACCCGAATTGTATTTTCGAGCTAGAACTCAACTCGCTCAGCATCGTCATCAACTGTGGCCCTAAATTCTTCAAATCTTATCAACAGGATGTTTATTCAGTCGAATTGGATCTATCACTTGTGGCACTATAGGTACTTGTGGGGGTGGAAGTTGTGGAGTAGCCGAATTCATTCGATGAACTTTAAAAACCGCTCACTTATCATACGTAAGAAGGCATTCTTAGCCTCTCCACCCTCACTACTTTCATTTGGCCTAGATGTGGCGGTCTGTCCCTTGAGCGAGAGTAGGCGCGTTACTCTCTACATCGTCAGCAACTGCTCTATCGAGATCCATTTGCTATACAAATCACATTTTCAACTATTAGAACTCATCACACTATTGCAATTTCATATATGGCATATATAGCTAGACTCATACATGCTACGTTAGTCCGAGAATCGACTGAACCGTAGCTTTGACACCAATAAAATGTAACACCCTAACTCGAGATCGTTGCCAAAATAGGGTTAAGAGGAGTTACCAAACAAACATAATAATTCATATCCATTCCATGACACAAAGTCTATCATCAATCATACATACTCAAATACGAACATACAGTCCCTCATCTAGATATACAAGACCTTAAACATATGTTAGAAAAGGGTCGAGACTAAACCGAACACTAATGAGAGTTTTCAAAATTTCAAATATTCTTCAATACTATTGAGGTCACACACCTGTGCAATCAGGCTGTGTGCCTCAAACGATCATAAGACACCTCCATGTGTTCAGACCGTGCCAAAGTACAGCATGTATTCTGACTTCTTCACACGGCAACCAGGTGCGCCCGTGTGCTGAGGTCGTGTACTCTTAGGCAATATACTGATTTATCCACATGGCTAGTAGGCACATCCGTGTACCGTGGCCGTGCATACTAGGGCTAGCTGTTGACTTTATCCCACGATCACTAGGCACGCCCGTGTGCCGTAACCGTGTAAGCAAAATAGGCTATTTGCAAAGCCAATTTGCCATCCAACAAGGATTTACCAACAATCTTCAAAATAATGCCAATTCATGATTTTAAATGCACTCAAACATACCATTTCATACACTCAATAACCATCAATATTACCATATATTTCCATACCTAATATCATCACCTTAAGATCATTCAAAGTAACAATAGTATATCTCAAAACATACATATATCAAGCATTAGGTAATTCATGCTATAATTTTATCTTCAAACCACATCTTTCATCAACCACAAAGTTATGAAATATACCACATTCATAGCTCATTCATAAATTCTACATCATTCAACTTCCAAGCCAGCTCAAATGGAAAGGATTAAACATTTCAAGGTATATCTTAACTTCTAACCTATACATGCCATATTTCAACTATTTACATCTTTCAAAAGTACCAAAATAGATTGTCGATAGTGTGATAGAGATGCTGACAATTCCTGAATCTGAGCTAGCTTTACTGACACTGCAAAGTAGAGAAACAAACCACACAGTAAGCTTCCAATAGCTTAATATGTTCGTAACAAAATACATTAACCAAAACAAATCATCACATATATTATTTCACAATCTCATATCTCATATCATCCAAAACTAATATGTTTAATTAGCTTTCCATAACTCATTCATAGGTTCATCAACCACATAGGTTCCGAATGTACCTTACCCAACACTTAGTTATCGATTACATTTGCTACTCAATACTCACTATTTCATTTTGATCAACTTTTATTCTTTCTTCGATTCAATCACACACTTAGTGCCCAAATAGTTAGACGAAGCCTAATTAGCATCGCACACATAATGTATCTATATCAAACTAATCTTAAATTGGTATCCCACACACAGTGCCAACCACAGAGTAGGAGCTTATATTATTTCGCATACACAGTACTAATTATCTCAGTCACATTTCTGAATAGCACACTTAGTGCCACATAACTTGAACCTTCACATAACAATCATATTTCAACGATATCATAACATTTATCTCATAACATTAACATAGTTAAATACACGTATTATGTTCGAACTTACCTCAGACGTCGAACTATCAAAACGGTCGATTATTCGAGCACTTTATCTTTGCCTCTATCTCGATCTGAACCTCTCCTTTCTTAGTCTATACACATTCAAATTTAATCCATTCAATCACCAATTCATTCAATTTAATCCACACACACTTATTTAGGGCATCTTGCAAAATAGCCCTTACATTTTCACATGTCGACACTTTAGTCTCTATTTCATAAAATCATCAAATTCACATAATTTCTTTTCACACAAGCCTAACCAAATTTTCCTTGTGTTCATACAAGCCCACACATTTCATTTATTTTACATTTTAGTCCTTCAATTTGCACTTTTCTTAATTTAACCCAAATTACTCAAGTTCATTAAAAATCCAAACACAAACTATGTTAACCTAACACCAAGTTTTCAAATCTCACTATCAACTAACACATAACTCAAACATTCATCAATGGCTCATCGTAAAAACATCATCAATTCTCAAAATTACAACATGGGTTAGCTAGAGCACGAAGCAACGATTACGAAAATTGGAAATTATCAAAAATTGAACAAAATATAACCTTAAATCAAGCCAACTTCTAGGTGAAAATACCAAAGCTTAAAACCCCTCTTTTTCTTTCTCAAATCAGTGGAAGAAGATGAATACTTCCATTATCAATTTTCTTTTGTTTTATTATGAATTAACATCATTAATTCATTTACAAATTTAACCTTTTGACTAAAATATTTTAAACTTATTCACTTAAGTGCATAACCATCCATGGTTATCCATAATCTTTATTAATGGGATAATTCCTTAAAAAGCCCTCATATTTAAAAGACAACAACACTTAGGTACTTATAAATTAGCACATAGCTTTTGCATCTTATGCGATTAGATCCTTTTTCTTAATTCGACACACAGTCAATAAAATCTTCACACAGAAATTTGGCACAGGCTAAATCACATACTATTCACATAGAAAATAATATTACATTATTATTTCAATCTCAAAATTGTGGTCTCGATTCTGACTATGGTCTAAACCGGGCCGTTACATTAGTGATGGATTGATGTTAATAAGATCTAGTGATATTGAGGCTGAATCATATTTGATAATGTATGTGTTCTAGTTGTGCAATTTGGTTTATAAGTTAACATGATTAGAAATGAGATTGGATGGGATGATATGTTGTCTATTTGACATATATTTAGTTGCCAAATTGTGTGTGAAAGCATACTTAATTGTGCTTGTAGGGTTGACCCTTGTGTGGGTGGCAAATTGGCCTTGCAAATGGCCTATTTTGCATACATGGCCAAGAGACACGGGCGTGTGTCTCTTCCATTTGGTTTAAGGATCACTTCTAGGTGTGTTTAGACAGGGTACGTAGTGAGGCCCACGGACATGCATGGTGGCCGTATGATCAAGTCAGTAGCTAGCCTAATTTTACACAGCCATAGCACACGAGCGTGTCTAGTGGCCGTGGGAATAAGTCGATATGTATGCTCTTTTTTGGCACGGCCTAGACACATAGGTGTGTTTGGTAGCCATGTGAGGCACACGGCCTGATTGCACGTTCGTGTGACCTCAGTAGTATTGAAAAAATGTTTAAATTTCTAATAACTTTCATAGGTGTTCGGTTTAGTCCCGCCTCTTCCTATCATGTGTTTAAAATCTGGTAGACCTAGATAAAGGATTATATACTCGTATTTAAGTATGTGTGATTGATGATTGACTTTGTGTCGTGAAGTGAATGTGAAATGTTTTGATGATTTGGTAATGCCTCTTAACCCTAGTCCAGCGACAGTTACGGGTTAGGGGTGTTACATATCAAATAACCATAGAATTCAAAACTTAAGGTCCTTATATGGTAATTAGACTATTGAGGAATAGTTGTAGATATTTTAATGACTCATCCATGGAAAAATTAGAAAAGGGTAGGGACTAAATTGGAAATTAATAAAATTAATAGATGATAATTAATTAAAAGAAAAAATCATCTATTTTCATATCATCTTCCCCAAATTTTCTGTGGAAACCCTAGGAGAGAGGATGAAAACTTTTCAAGCTCAATAAGGTAAGAAATCAAGTCTCGTTTTTAATGATTTTTATATTTTTAGGATCGGGATAGTCTAATCTATCTATTTGAGAGATTTATTTGAAAAGATAACAAAGTGTAGAAACTTTTCCATGGATTAATATGTAGGAAATTTTAAATTTATGGTAGAAAATGAAAAGTTGTTGATAAATAAACAACTTTTGCAAAGTATTTTTTGATGAAAACTCAATTTAGGGACTAAAATGAAAAATAGGTAAAATCCATGGAAAATGATGAAATTTGTGAAACATAGGTGTTGTAAAAGTTGTACAAAAATTTTAGCTAGGCTTGGAAAGAGGGTTAAATTCCATGATTTTCATTTTTCGGGCCTAGGGATGAAATTGGAATTTATGAAAAGCATAGGGGTAAAATGGTAATTTTTCTAGGATATAATTGAATGAAAATGTATATGAAATGTGATAAATTGACAATTAAATTTTTTTATATAGACCCGAAAAGACCAAATACCGAACTAGATCAAGGGAAACAAAATATTTTGAATTAGTTACTCGTAAGCTCATATTAGGGACATTATGATTGATGTTGAATGATGATTACATGAAATGTGAAAAATTTTTAAGAATTGTATGTGTAATTGTTTTATGAGTTCGGTAATGGTCCGTAACCCTATTCCGACGTTGAATACGGGTGAAGGGTGTTACATTGATTGGTATCAGAGCTACGGTTTAGTCTATTCTAGAACTAATGTAGCGTGTGTGAGAGTCTAGCTATACATGCCATACATAACTTGCGATAGTGTGATGACTCCTAACAATTTAAATTATGTTTTCATATAGTAAATGGATCATGATCGAGCTATAGCTGATGATGTTGAAAGTAATGCGCCAGCCTCTATCCACGAAGCCATGCATTCTGAATCAAAACCCATTACGGGTAGTCAGGGAGGAGAGTCTAAACAAGCCTTCGTCCAAATGATGAATGAGTGGTTCACGGAGTTCATTCAAACGAATCTAGCTACTCAACAACCTCCACCCCCGCTAATTCCTCAAGTTATTGATCCTATAAGATTGAACAAGTTGCGAGTTGATAAAATTCATAAGTATGGGGCTGAAGAGTTTAAGGCTACAGTTAACGATGATCCAAAGAGAGCTAAATTTTGGCTTGACAATTCAATCAGAGTATTCGATGAATTGTCGTGTACACCTGAAAAATGCATTAAATGTGTTGTATCCTTATTAAGAGACACTGCGTATCAATTGTGGGATACTCTAACATCACTGGTACCAAAAGAACGAGTTACGTGGGATTTCTTTTAATCTGAGTTTAGAAAGAAATATATCAGCCAGTGGTTTATTGATTAGAAACGCAAAGAGTTTCTAGAATTAAAATAGGGTCGTATGTCCGTGACAGAATATGAACGAGAATTCGTGAGGCTCAGTAAATATGCCCAAGAATGTGTTTCAATAGAAGCTATTATGTACAAAAGATTTGAAGACGGATTGAATGAAGATATTAGATTGCTAGTCGAAATTCTAGAGTTGAAAGAGTTCGTGGTACTCGTCGATCGTGCTTGCAAAGCTAAAGAATTGGGCAAAGAAAAGAGAAAGGTTGATTCTGAAGCTAGAGATTCAAGAAAGAGATTGATGAATAAACCCTATCACTCTTTATCCAAGAAATCATGAGATGTTTATAGTTGATCAAATGCAACAGTGGAGTACTATAATAGAGATCGTGAGAAGAAATTTATGAGTTTAAAAACTCTAGCTATGTCAATGGCGAGTGTGGGTAATACTAAACCAAATAAACCTAAATGTGGATGATATGGAAAATGACATTTTGGAGAGTGTAGAATGAATGACAAAACCTATTTTAGATGTGGCTCGAATGAACATTTTATTCAAGATTGTCCTGAGTTAGATGAAAAGACAAATCTCAGAATGCAAGACCAAGCAACACGACTGCGAGAGGAAGACCACCCCATAATGTTGGAAATGTGAGTGGTAGTAGAGGTGCAACACGAGATACTATTGTGAGATCCGAGGTTAGAGTACCTGCCAAAGCCTACGCTATTTGCACTCACGAAGAAGCGTTATCCCTAGATGTTATTACCAGTACATTCTCACTTTATAACATTGATGTAGTTGCATTGATAGACCCCAGATCAACTCATTCATATATATGTGTGAATTTAGTGTCTAGTAAGAATTTACTTGTTGATTCTACTGAGGTTGTTATAAAAGTGTCGAACCCCTTAGGCAAATATGTCCTGATTGACAAAGTTTGCAAGAACTATCCGTTAATGACTCGATGTTACTATTTTCTAGTCGATTTGATTTTTTTCATTTGATGAGTTTGATGTAATTCTGGGTATGGATTGGTTGACATTGCATGATGCAATAGTAAATTGTAGATGAAAGACAATTGAGTTGCAATGTTAGAATAATGAGACTCTTGGAATCGAATCAAATGATCTGAGTGGTTTACCAGCTGTAATTTTGTCGATGTTAGCTCAAAAATATGTGAAAAAGGGATGTGACGCATATCTTACATATGTACTTGATACAGAAGTTTCAGAATCAAATATTGAATCAGTACAAGTTGTTTGCTAGTATCCAGATGTGTTTCCAAAAGAGTTACTGGGTTTGCCACCGATCAGAGAGGTTGAGTTTGCTATTGATTAGTACCGAGAACTTCACCAATATCGATAGCTCCGTACAGAATGCCTCCGACAGAGTTAAAAGAGTTGAAAGATCAGTTGCAAGAATTAACTGATAAGGATTCGCACGGCCAAGTTTCTCGCCCTGGGTGCACCAGTGTTGTTTGTAAATGATGGAAGCTTGAAACAACTATTATTTAGACAAAGGCAAGAGCACCTATCGAACAGTAGTATAGATGTGGTGAGTCCAAAATATCGTATCCTCAAGGACCAAGAGTACTTAGTAATAACTATCTTTTTATTATCTAGCCTAATAATTAAGGGGATTTGCTTTTAACCTAAAATTTAACTAACTAATTTAACTAACTTATGAACTTGACATGGAGTAAACTGGGAAAATACTTTGGACAACTTATATGAGATGGACGACACCTAAGAAAGAATCCACTTAGGTTTCAATTATTACTTTTGATTAATGTGATTTATTCACTTGACTTAATACATAGAAATCCTTAAATTAGATTAATACCTCTTTCAAGGCTACTAACAACTGACTCTAGGTTGATTAATTGAAATTTCTTTCTAATTAAAACCCCTATTGTCACATTAATTCAATCTATGGATTACCAAAATAGGTTTGACCCTAATCTAGCAGATTTTCGTCACCCTATTTCTAGGGTTGCAATCAACTCCGCTTAATTGTGTTGATCTACTCTTAAACAGGGACTTTTGCTCCACTGAATAAGCACATTCGACTTGAATCAATAACTTGGATTATCAAAACAAGAATAAAACTTACAATTAAGAATAAGTACAAGTATTTATCTCATAAATCAAATAATAATAAGATCTGTCATAGGTTTCATCCCCTTAGGTATCTAAGGGATTTAGTTCATACTAGAAGAGGAAAACATCATAAAAGAGGAAAAACAACAAAACATAAGAAAACTCAAAAACTTCTAAAGAACTTGATGGGAGATCCTCAGTCTTGATGGAAATCCTTCTCCTAAGTTGTTCCTAATTGTTGCCTTGGAGTATTTTCTCCTTTTACTCGATGTCTCTTTGACGTCCTGTCAAGCTCTCCTTTTAGGTTGCCTCCTAGGGTGTTTATATAGGCTTTGGGACACCTCTATTAGCCCACAAGTAGCTTATTCCAAATAGAACTCTTCTTTGCTGCAGTAGGGACACGCCTGTGGTGTACTCCTTCAGATGTGGTCGATTTTGCTCGCCATACACGGCCGTGCAGTCTGCCCATGTGCGGTGGTCCAAGCCATGTGATTTCTAATGTAGGCCTGTTTTGTCCCTTTTTGGCCCGTTTCTCATTCTTTTTGACTTCCTAAGCTCTCCTGAGTATAAAACATGAAGTTAAGGGATTAGGAGCATCGAATTCATCAAATCTAATGAATATTCATCGAAAACTAAGCCAAGCATGGGGTTAAAATATGTGTAAATTACGGTTTATCAAATACCCCCACACTTAAGCTTTTGCTTGTCCTTAAGCAAAATTCTCAACTCACAATTAAAATTAACTTCCTTCAATTCATAATCCTCATTAATAATGTCTTATCATAATTCATAGATAATTCATACATGGATAATTTAACTCAAAGAGTCCTAAAGATTCAAACAATCTAAGTCATTAATTTTTGTAGCATGAAAACATAGGTGTTTCCCTTACCTAAATAATTACCTCGGATTCAAAACTGACAAGGATTGACATCCTCACTAAAGATTCACTCAAATCACTCAAAGTTTTTAAGGTTCAAAATAAAGCACTCATCAGTCAAACATGAAAAGTTATTACCATAGGCTTGCATGAAAATAAAATCTCCACCACTATAAAATGAGATGATACACAAATCAAAGAGTCTTTAAAAAAGGTTGTAATGGGACTTGGGTTAAAGGAGTGGATAAAGGCTGAATTAAAGGGTTAGAATCGAGATTGAATTGTCAATTTACCTAACTAGAATAGTAGACTAATAATTACTAATTACATTCAAATAAAAAATTATAATAATAACACGAGCTTCTCTCAAAATATGAAATTAACTGCTTAAGCTCAAATAACATAGAACTAACAAATGAATGAATTTCAACTTCTTCTTCTTCTTCTTCTTCTTCTTCTTTTAAGAATAAGAACATACAATAATATGATGAATTTAACCTGAAATAAATAAAATAGTTAGGCAACTGATCAACTCAAATCTCGACAAAAGGGACTTCAAAAGATTAGGGGAAGTAAAAATTTGGTTTTAGGTTAATATTAAAGGTTAAGTCAAAAAATGGTTTATTAGGATCAAAGGGGTTTAATAGGGGTTAATTATGAAGGTAGGCTTTTTATGGAGTAAGTGGGTTAAAACCTAGTTACCTTTATCATCTCAGTATATCAAACCAAAGGTGTGGTCTCGACATGCATAATAGAAGCAAGTTCTAGAATAACAAATCAATGTTGACAAACTCATAATAAAAAAAGTGAGCAAGAAAAATATATGCTCTTAAAAGGCTCAAAATCTCACAGAAATTATGGTTTTTAATGTCAACCTTGTAAATTTCAAATTTCAAAGTAATATTTAAATTTAGAAAAACAACCTAGAAATTTTTAATTTTGAAAATGGACATATCATGCTTGATTCTCTAATATCTTAAAGTATAAATTATCAATGCACAATTAGCTATGACTTACTTGAAAACATATCAACAAAACTCATAAATCAATTGAAGTTTCATTTTAATTAGTGACATGAGAAAATTACTTTAAGAACAAGACAAAATTCAGGGATTTTTCTGGTAATGAAATCAATAACCTCCCCATACTTAAGATGTACATTGTCCTCGATGTACAAAGATAGATAACGACAATATAGTAAGAAAATCATAAGAGAGGGAGAGAGGTGAAACTTCCTAAATTTTTGATGGATTAGTATTACTCCGGTGGTGGCCTGGTCGTTCCTTAACAGCCCCTTGAACCTAAATTAATGAAAGAAAAATATACTAAAATAAAGTAAGGATAGGAAAGATAAAGGGAAAGAATTTATAAATAAACATAAAAGGAAAAGAAAAAATAAATAAACGCCCGTGTAGAGGTCACCATGCCTATGTTGATGAATCAGTGTTGACCACGATCGTTTCGCATGGTCATGGCATTTTATCGCCGCCGTGGTTTGGGGATTTTTCGTCCTTGGTTCGTACGATCTCTACCACGCCAATGTGCAAATCCATGGTGTCCACATGGCCATGGCCACGCCCGTGTTTAAGGCTATGTGGTAGGGAAACCTACTCTTTTATTGAATTTGTTAGTTTTTAGTTAGATGCTAAAAATTGAAAATATAAATTAATGGGGTTAGTGTTGGGTTGCTTCTCAAGAAGTGCTCATTTAAAGTCTTAAGCTAGGCTTACCTCTCCTTCGCATAATCATGGTGGTTTGAAGAGTAGGAACTCCTCATTCTTGCTATCAATTTGGTTATCAATATATAATTTAAGTCGAGTGGTGTTTACCTTAAAAGTGCCAAATGTAGGATTAGTTACCTCAACTAGTCCGTATGGGAAGACATTCAGTACCGTGAAAGGGATCTCTTCGCTTGTATTAAGGTCCGAAGTGGAGATTCGAGGGTCTTTCTTATCCAACAATACCTGATCTCCAATCTTAAATTGGGTTGTCCCTTCCTTAAGTTTGACATGGTTTTGCTTTGGTTCATCGTGTTCCCCAATTTCTCCTTGTAATGTGCCTTCCACTCGTCTAGTTCATCGATCTGAAGCCTTCACTCCTCATGAGTTATTTCTTTGTTAGCATGAGGACTAGGATTTGACTTAGTTGTGTAATTTCATGGTATTTCCTGAAAAGAAGGTTGAATTGAATGGTCATTGATAGAATTGATGTTTTCACCTATATTACTTGATGTCCTAGTTGAGTCAAGAGCCTGAAGAGTGATCGTTTCGTCACCTGCACAGAGTGTGAGTTCACTTGTACCAATATCAATTCTAGCTTTAGCAGTTGCTAAAAAGGGGCTTCCTAAAATTAAAAGAATATTATTTCCTCATCCATGTCTAAAACAAAAATCTACTTGGAATATAAATTTATCAATTTTCACGAGTACATCTTCAATTATACCCTTAGGAATTCTAATAGTTTTATCAGCTAATTGAATGCTTATCCTAGTTTGTTTGGGTTTCCCGAGATTTAGTTGTTTAAATATTTTATAAGGCATGACATTTATGCTTGCCTCTAAATCAGCTAAAGCATTATCAACAGATAAACTACCAATTAAGCACGGAATTTTAAAACTCCCTTGATCTTTTAATTTTCGTGGTAGTTTGTTTTGCAAAATTATTGAGCACACTGCGTTTAGTTCCACATGTGACACTTCGTCTAACCTCCGTTTGTTCGTCAACAGCTCTTTTAGGAATTTTCTTGAATCTAGCATCTGCGAAAGAGCTTCAAGAAATGGTAAGTTAATATGTAATTTCTTTAGAAGTTTAAGAAACTTACCGAATTGTTCATCTGTGTTGTCTTTCTTCATCTCTTTGGGGTACAACACTCGAGGTTGGTATTCTATAATCACCAATTTTGGTTGATCATGGCTTACCTCAACCTTACCTTCTTCTACCACATTCTCTTGCCTTAATTTTGGCTCATCTAACCCTTCACTATCGTTAGTAGTAACGGCATGAAGTTGCTCCTTTGGGTTAGTTTCAGTATTGCTTGGCAAGTTGCCTTATGGCCTTTTAGATATAAGCTTAGCAAGTTGTCGCAATTGGTTCTCAATCCCTTGAATTGATGCTTGCTGATTTTTGAGTGTTGTCTCGGTGTTTTGGAAACGAGTTTCTAACACCATGATAAATTTTGTCAGCATCTCCTCAAGGTTCAGATTTTTCTCTTGTGGGTAGGGTTGCTGTTGAAAGCCTGGGAGGGGTTGTTGTCTCTGATTTCCTTGGCCGCCCCGTGAAAAGTTTGGATGATTCCTCCAACCTGGATTGTAAGTGTTACTATAACGGTTATTTTGGGATCTAGAATTATTACCCATATAGTTCATCTGTTCATTTTCTATGTCAGGGTTGTAGGGTGGGTATTTTGTATTTTTGTCCTTCCTCTGTATGTATCGCACTACATCACTGGGTGTACCTGTGAAGAACCACACAAACTATCAATCTTTTTATTTAACAGTTCTACCTGATTTGATAGCATGGTTACTGTCGAGGTTGAAGAAACTAGCGGCTTTTGTTGGTTTTTTCCTCGTAACTTTCCACTAATAGTTATTCAGTGACATCTCTTCAATGAATTCGTAGGCAGCCTCAAGTGTTTTGTTGTTCAGGGTACCACCGGCGGCTAAATCGATTAATTACCTAGTTGAAGGGTTCACACCATTGTAAAAGGTTTGAACCTGTAGCCATAATGGTAACCCGTGGTGAAGGCACCTTCTCAATAGATCCTTGTATCTCTCCCATGCACCGTAAATTGTTTCTAAATCCATCTGCACAAAAGAATAGATATCATTCCTCAACATATCCATTTTAGTTGGCGAAAAATATTTTAATAAAATTTTTTTGGTCATTTGTTCCCATGTAGTGATTGATCCTCATGGTAACGAGTTCAACCACTATTTAGCTTTGTTCCTCAACGAAAAGGGAAATAATCGAAGGCGAATGGCATCATCAGAAAAGCCATAGATCTTGAAAGTGTCGCAGAATTCCAGAAAATTTTCCAAGTGATTTTTTGGATCTTCATCCTGCAAACCATCAAACTGAACAAATTGTTGTATCATCTGTATAAGTGTTAGGTTTCAGTTCAAAATTATTTGCAGCAATAGTCAATCTAACAATACTTGATTCAGTTCCTGTTAAAGTAGGTTTAGCATAATCATTCATAGTAAGAGGAATAGGATTTTGATTCACTGGGTCTGCAGTAACCAAAAGAGGTAGCGGATTGTTATCAGCCGTCTCTTCGGTAGTATTGGTTTCGTCTTCTTGCTCTTCTTCTATGTCACTGTAGGCTTCGCCTTAGTTCTCTTCAGTTTCTACAAGCGGTAGCTTCTATATCAATGTCAAAAATCAAGGGTCTTGACGGGTTCCTCCTAGTCATAAACTAGAATTACCTAGTAGAAACAAATAAAAGAAAATTTAGTAAAGTTAAAAATAAAATAAATATATATTGTAGATAAATAAAATGGCTAAAGTAATAAAACTTCAATTTTCCTAATATCTTAGTCCCCGGCAACGACGCCAAAAACTTGATGGAAGCTCAAAACAACTATTATTTCGACAAAGGCAAGCGCACCTATCAAACAATAGTATAGCTTTGGTGAGTCTAGAATATCGTATCCTCAAGGACCAAGAGTACTTAGTAATAACTATCTTTTTTATTATCTAGCCAAATAATTAAGGGGATTTGCTTTTAATCTAAAATTTAACTAATTTAACTAACTTATGAACTTGACATGGAGTAAACTGGGAAAATACTTTGGACAACTTATATGAGATGGACAACACCTAAGGAAGAATCCACCTAGACTTCACTTATTACTTTTGATTCATGTGATTTATTCACTTGACTTAATCCGTAGAAATCCCTAAATTATATTAATACCTTTTTCAAGGATAATAACAAGTGAATCTAGGTTGATTAATTAAAATCTCTTTCTAATTAGAACCCCTATTGTCACATTAATTTGATCTATGGATTCAAAAAATAGGTTTGACCCTAATCCGGTAGATTTTTGTCACCCTATTTCTAGGGTTGCAATCAACTCCGCTTAATTGTGTTGATCTACTCTTAAACAGGGACTTTTGCTCCACTGAATAAACACACTCACTTGAATCAATAACCTAAATTATCAAAACAAGAATAAAACTTACAATTAAGAATAAGCACTAGTATTTATCTCATAAACCAAATAATAATAAGATCCGTCATAGGTTTCACGCCCTTAGGTATCTAAGGGATTTAGTTCATACTAGAAGAGGAAAACATCATAAAAGAGGAAAAACAACAAAACATAAGAAAACCCAAAAACTTCTAAAGAACTTGATGGGAGATCCTCAGTCTTGATGGAAATCCTGGTCTTAAGCTATTCCTAACGGCTAACTTGGAGAATTTTCTCCTTTTACTCGGTGCCTCTTCAACGTCTTATCGAGCTCTTCTTTTAGGTTGCCTCCTAGGGTGTTTATATAGGCTTTGGAACACCTTTATTGGCCCATAAGTAGCTTATTCTGAATAGAACTCTTCTTTGCTGCGATAGGGACACGCCCGTGTGACACTTCTGTGGTGTACTCCTTCGATCGTGGTCGATTCTGCTCACCATACACTGCTGTGCGGTCTGCCCGTATGCGGTGGTCCAGGCCGTGTGATTTTTAATGTAGGCTCGTTTTGTCTCTTTTTGGCCCGTTTCTCATTCTTTTTAACTTCTTAATCTCTCCCAGTATAAAAATGAAATTAAAGGATTAGGAGCATCAAATCTAATGAATATTCATCCAAAATTAAGCCAAGCATGGGGTTAAAATATGTGTAAATTACGATTTATTAGTAAAGAATAAAGATGGTTCTATAAGAATGTGTATAGACTATCGACAGATCAACAAAGTGACAATCAAGAATAAATATCCTCTACCGAGAATTGTTGATTTGTTTGATCAATTAAAAGAGGCTACAGTGTTTTCTAAGATTGATTTGAGATATGGCTATTATCAGTTACGAGTTAAAGATGCTGATGTGCCTAAGACAACGTTTAGAACTAGGTACGGACATTATGAATTCCTTGTTATGCCTTTTGGATTAAATAATGCTCCTACAGTCTTTATGGATTTGATGAATCGGATCTTTAGACCATATTTAGATAGATTCGTTGTTATGTTTATTGACGATATTCTGACCTTTTCTCGTGATGAATCCGAGCATGACGAGCATTTGAAAATAGGGTTGCAGATCTTGAGAGACAAGAAATTGTTTGCAAAGTTCAACAAATGTGAGTTTTGGCTCCGAGAGGTTGGATTTTTGGGGCATATCATTTCAATTGAAGGTATTAGAGTTGACTCGAGCAAGATTTCTACAATTATAGGTTGGAAACCTCTGAAAAATGTATCTGAAGTTTGAAGTTTTCTGGGACTAGCTGGCTATTATCGACATTTTGTGAAAGGATTCTCTATGATTGCAACACCGCTGACTCGATCACTTCAAAAAGATGTAAAGTTCGAATGGTCTGAGAAGTGTCAGCAGAGTTTCGAATAGTTGAAAGCATTATTGACAGAGGCACTAGTTTTAGTACAACCTGAGTCGGGCAAAGAATTTGTAATTTTTAGTGATGCGTCATTGAATGGTCTGGGTTTTGTATTGATACAGAAGGAAAGAAATAGCTTATGCTTCTAGACAGTTGAAATCGCATGAAAAGAATTATCTAACGCATGATTTAGAGTTGGCCGCGATTTTGTTCGCATTAAACATTTGGCGACATCACTTGTTTGGTGAAAAATGTCACATCTATACAGATCACAAGTGCTTCAAAAAATTTAATGACTCAGAAAGACTTGAACTTGCGACAACGAAGATGGCTTGAATTATTGAAAGACTATGAGCTAGTAATTGATTATCACCCAGGAAAGCGAATATTTGCTGACGCTCTGAGCAGAAAGTCATTTTTTGCTTTGCTTACGATGAACACATAGTTAGATTTGTCTGAAGACGATTCGATTGTAGCTGAGTTGAAAGCGAGACCATTATTTCTTTACAAAATCTGTGAAGCCCAGAAATATGATAATGAATTGTAAGTTAAACGAGTTCAGTGTGAGTCAACTTCTAATTTGGAGTTTCAAATCCGATCTAATGATTGATTGATGTTGTGAGGTAGAATCTGTGTATCAAGAAATCCCGAGCTTATTCAAAAGATTCTAAATGAAGCACACAGTGGTTGTTTATCCGTATATCTGGGAAGCACAAAAATGTACAAGGACTTGAAACAATTATATTGGTAGTTTGGCATGAAGCGAGATATCTCAGAGTTTGTTTCGAAATGTTTGATTTGTTAGAAATTCAAAGCAAAACATCAAGTGCCTTCGGGTTTGCTACAACTTGTGATGATACTAGAGTGAAAATGGGATAGGGTTATGATGGATTTCATATCGGGATCACCCCTATCTTCGAAGAAGAAAGATGGTACTATACGAAGCTTTGTATGGTAGCAAATGCCAAACTCCATTGTACTGGACTGAACTTAGTGAGAAAAATATTCATGGGGTTCATCTGATCAGAGAGGCTGAAGAGAAAGTGAAAGTAATTCGCGATAGTCTGAAAGCAGCTTCAGATTGATAGAAGCCGTATGCAGCTTTGAAATGAAAAGATATTGAGTTGAAAAGATATTGAGTTTCAAATCGGAGATAAAGTATTCTTGAAAGTGTTTCCTTGGAAAAAGATACTTCGATTCGGTCGAAAAGGGAAATTAAGCCCGCGATTCATCTGACCGTATAAGATTATCGAGCGAATCCAGCTAGTGGCATATCGATTAGCATTATCGTCTGAGTTAGAAAAGATTTATAATGTATTCCATGTATCAATGTTACGACGATGCCGATCAGACCCTTTGCATATCATTTCTCCGATCGAAGTAGAGATTCAGTCAGATATGACACGTACAGTGAAGAACCGATCCAAATTTAGCTCGAGAGATTAAAGAGATAAGAAATAAAAGAATAGCCTTAGTAAAAGTATTGTGGCATCGACACGGAGTTGAAGAAGCTACGTGGGAACACGAGGAAGCTATGGGAAAATAGTACCCTAACCTATTCACTGGTAAGATTTTCGGGGACAAAAATCCCTAAGGGGGAGAGTTGTAACAGCCCATTTTTAGTCAAAATTAGATGTAACACTCCAAACCCGGCCTAAATGTTATGATCGGATCTAGCATGCCACATTTGTGTTCATTGGAAAACTCATCAACCCTTTCAACCGTTTAAAATCCCGATTCTCGTTTTTTATTAACAAAATAAGGTTTTTTTCAAAATGCATCCCCTTGTAAAAATATTTATATACACTTATTATTTTATTTTTAAACCTTGTTTGTTACGGAAGTTTGGTATAAACAGTTGCGGAAACATGATATTTTATAGAAAACAGTAGTTAATTTTTTAAAACCCGTTTTTAAAAAAATTAGCAGTTTGTAAAGAAATACTAAATGAAAGTTAACAACAATTCCAATGGCCTTATTACAAGAATTATTAACCCAAAAATTAAAGTAAATTAAACTAAAATAAAGTAGCTAAATTAACCCCAAGAACATACAAAACGTGTGGCCACCTCCGAGTCCCTTGCAGCTCCAAATCCTTTAAGGCTGAGGATTACCTGCACAGTTAAAAAGAAAGGGTGAGTTATGAGAACTCAGTGTGTAATCCCCTTATTATACCCACAGTTTGGGCCCAAGCCCATATAGTATCAATCTGGGCCTAAGCTCTATTCAGTAACGGTTTGGGCTGAAGCCCTATTCAGTAATAGTCTGGGCTGAAGCCCTAAGATATGCAAAACCAGTATGTACCTAACCCAGTCCAACCAGCACAGCACCCATACCAACCAACACACTTGTGGTGACCAAGTCAACCCACCCGACCAGCACACCAATAAGGCAGACTAGCTGCTAATAACAGTATACGTGGCTGAGCCACTAAATTGGTATAACGTGGCAAAAGCCACTAAATTAGTATAACGTGGCAGAGCCACCAGTATAGTGCTTCCTCCAATCCATAACCCAACCCATGCAGTATGACATGTCATAATTAAATCATGTAAGTAGTGCATCACCATCAACATCAATTATACAATTGCCACTCATACATCAATGATCCTACCACTAAGGGCAAAATGGTCATTTGGGGGTAAAATGGTAATTTCACCCCTCGGGGGTATTTCAGTAATTTACCCACCAAGGGTATTTCAATAATTTACCCATCAAGGGTAATTCGATATTTTACCCCACCAAGGGTATTTCAGTAATTTACTCATCTACGACCTTTCTAGAGGCAAACTGTCACCTCGAGCGACACAGGTTCCATTCCTGGTCAAAACGGTGCAATTGGGCCCTAAAGCCCAATTTAGGCCCAAGCGGGCCCACACACTCATTGGCCCATTTAGCCCATATTCGACCACGATTATGTGGACTTCGTAGCCGCATCTACCATCCGACACTTACCATGGATTTCACCCCTACGGGCCCATTAACCCATTGGGCCCAATTAGCCCACTTCGACTCAACAAGGCCCATTGTAGCCTCAGTCCCACGAGAGAGTTCGTGGCACTCCCAAAGGTTGATCGCCAATGTTCATGGCTCAGTTTATCCTACGAGCATTCGCACACTCGAGTGATCTCAGATGTTGAT
This sequence comes from Gossypium rotundifolium, assembly GCA_025506655.1. Lineage (NCBI taxonomy): Eukaryota > Viridiplantae > Streptophyta > Magnoliopsida > Malvales > Malvaceae > Gossypium > Gossypium rotundifolium. The sequence goes on along the minus strand of CP106723.1, from coordinate 60,256,396 downwards.
ATTTTGGCTTTTCGATATTTGACTTTTAGCCGTTTCACGAACATCGCATTAACAGAATAACAGAGGTGTAAGATTACACACTTGCTTTGGTTTGCTGCTTGAGACTACTCCCCAAGGTGCCTATGTTTACAACGATCATTAGTTAGTCTCAATGCCCTGAAGATTCATAATATTGAAGTACCCTACTCATCCAACATCACTTACCACGAGGTGCGATCCCCTACAGAGTAATAGTAATCGGCCTTGTTCCTTGGCTAATGCAAGCAGGCCCCTAGAAATATTTGATGCACAAAAGAGGGTTAGCATTCATCTAATATTCAGCCCCCATAGAGAAAAGAGGGAGACTGAAGTCTGTTCCTGATGCCACAAGAATACAGATTAGCAACAAATTAAGAAAGCATTTGGATTACACTACCCTTACCAACACCAATGAACGACGACAATCGTCAGTTGTTCGACAACAGGATTCGACCCCAACACCAAGAACAAAAAGATTCAGGATGAAAAAGTATGTAGATTCAGACTTATAAGATTCATCCAATAGGAAAATGACCAAGGTTTTAAGAAGAAAATGATATACGGCTAAAGGAGAAATCAAAAGAAGGTAGTGTAGCTATCAGGCATAGAAGCAAAGAAAGGAACCCAAATGAAGTGTGAAGAGATATGGGGAAAAGAGTAGGTTTCGGCTAACAAAAGAAAGGTAACACGAGTGACAAAAGTTTATAACATGCTATTAGCAAGATGAGAAGAAAACGAGCACGAAAGGTAAAGAAAAATGCACAAAAGCTTCAAAGAAGAAAACCCGAGGAAATAAAAAGAGAGCACCAAAAAGCCAAAGGGGTTTGATTTCTACTAACACTCAAGGCTGCCAAAAATGCTACTCATGACCTCTCTCCAGTTGAAATTCCCACTTAGACACACTCCCACTTTCGGCCAACACTTCATCACACATCACTTCCTTGATTGTCTCCATTTTTTCTCCTACTATTTCTCCCTTCCATCCATTTGAATTATTTGATCAAGTCTCCAACTCCCCTTGAAGAGTTTGATATGAATTCTGCTTCCTCCACTCTCTAGTCACAAAATAAAAGCCTCCAATTTGGAATATGTGGGATTCGAACCCCACTCTTCAAGCCTTCCCAATGACGCCACTGCCACTGAGCTACAAGCTCATCTTATGTTTCTAAACACACACAAATATATATAAGCCCTAAAACTATCAACTCTCTTCACTTTAAGGTCAGAAACCAAAATTTGTCCATTCAAACCCAGGCCTCCCTAGAACCTCCAAATACCCTCAATTAACCAGCTGAGCACGCACAACATACAATTAAGCAAAAATTACAACCCCTAACTTTTGGGGCGTTACATTAGAACAGTGGTTTCGGGACCACAAATTCAAATTTGAAATAATTATTTTATTATTATTTTAATGTTTATAGATTTATAATATGTTTGTGTGAAAATTTCGTTAAGAAATTTTATCAATTGAGTGGTTAATTTGAGAAAAAGGACTAAATCACGTAAAGTGCAAGTGTTTTTCTATTAGCTAAAGGTGTTTAATAGCTATATAACCTTAAAGATAAGGTCCTTAAGTGGTAATTAGACCATTATTATGATAGTGGATGATAGTGGCTTGGTAAATTTGAAATAATTAATGTTCATTAAGGTTATTCTTGTAGTTATTAAAAGTTAATTTAATAAAACAAAAATCAATTTTATTCATTGTCATCTTCTCCAAACTGATTGAGAAGGAGGGAAAGCCAAAATTGCTAGGTTTTCATTTGGCCATAGTTATTTTGCTCATTAAGGTACGATTTTTGTTATGTTTTTGATGATTTCTATGTTTTGTGATCGTTACAACTAGGTCTAGCCAGCCCAGGGACTATTTTGCAAAAATATTAAAGATTTTGAAAGTTTCCATTGATTAAAATATGTGTGCTTTGATGTTTGATGATGAAATATGAAATCTTGTTGCTAGATTTACATATTTTGTAAAGTGATTTTAAGTAAAAATGGAAAATAGGGATTTATTTGTGAAAATGTAAAATGTGTTGTTAAATGTTTGAAAATTTGATAAATGTGGGTTAATAGGGGAATTATAGTAATTCGACTATCATGGGTATTAAAGAAATTTCAGGAATTTGTGATTTTGTGTAATGAAGACTAAATTGTAAAAGTTGTGAAATTTTAGGGGTAAATGTGTAAAATAGCTCAAATGTATATTTTGGATTGAATTGAATAAATAGAGGAATAAATAAGTTGATTTTGATTACTTATAGATCAAGAAAAGAGGAATTTAGACTTAGATCGGGGAAAAAGCAAAGTAATTGAATAGTCAATTCGTTCTGTCATTTCCGTACACGAGGTAAGTTCGTATAATTGAACTTAAATGTGTATTTATTTAATTGATAAATGGTATAGTGATTGTATTTATCTTATTGGTTAAATTTGGGAGTTTTAAATTAAATGTATGATTTAATTAATATGAATTGCTAAATAAGACCATAGTTGGGTATGGCAATCGGAAAATAAGACCATAACCGGGTTATGGCATGTGAATGTAAGACCACAGCAGGGCCATGGCAATGTATGTGTAAGACCATAGTGGGACTATGGCATTGAAAAATCGAAGTACTCATACTATAAGCATTTATAAATCGGAGTGATTCGGTAAATGAATTATGGAATCAATATATAAGTCATATTATCATTACCAGTTTCAATCCAAGGTAGGGTATATTTCATGATATTGAAATAATTAAACAGGTATATTCAAGATGTGGATGGTATTGAGACTGATATGAGTTGGTACATGTATGTATGGAAACTATACGAGCTGTGAATTGAAATGAATGGTGAATTCATGTTTAATAATAAATTGAACAAAAGAAAGGTTTTAGATTGTTATGGGTTATGTCATGATTGCTTATTATGATTGAATTGTGTTTAGTTGTTAAGTTAAGTTATTATTATACGAGCTTACTAAGCTTTGAGGTTTAATTTGTTTTTACTCTCCATGTTTTATTGTATTTTGAAGCTACCTCGGATCCAGGAATCGTCAGAGACTTCATCGCACTATCAGACATCTATTTTGGTACTTTTGAAGTTGTGTATATATGGTATAAGGCATGTATAGGCTTTGATCATTTTGGTATGTTTGATGGAAATGTATTTTGGCCATTTGAGGTAGCATATAAATGTTATGAGGTTTGTTGTAAATATTGCCATGTGATATGGTTGATGTTGAATTATGATACTCAAATGTTTATTATGGTATGAGGTATTTAGTTGGTTGAGATATGTTTGTTGTGGATTGGTTTTAGATGATGACTTAGATGAATTATAATACATGTTATATATGTGGCTTATGGCTAGTAAAGCAAGTTGAGTTGATAGGTGTTTGAATAGGTAAATGACATTGAATTGAGTATTAAAATGGTTGAAATAGATATGGTATGTTTTGTACATTTGTAACGCCCCGAATTTTTGGGCCTAGTAGAATTGGGCCTATTGGACTGATAAACTATAATATACTCATATTTTAATCCCACGTTTAGCATACTTTTGGATAATTTATTCCCTGAATTATGGAATTTGGTGCTTCTAATCCTTTAATTTCATGTTTTATACTTAGGAGAGCACCAGAGGATGAAAAGAATGAGAAAATGGACCAAAAATGGAGAAAATGGGCCAAAAGCTAGAATCATACTCAAGACAGAAGATCTTCCCTTCAATTTCCTTTAGGAGATTTTAGGGTTTTTCTTATGTTTTGTTTTATATTTTCTTCTAAGATGTACTCTTTTGTGATTATGAACTAAACCCCTCAAATACCTGAAGGGGATCAAACCTAAAACAAATCTTGTTATTGTTTTCTGAACTATATGATAAATACTTGATTTGTTCTTAATTATGTGTTCTTAATTCTTGTTTGGATATTTCAAGATATTGATTCAAGTATTGATGTGCTTAGGCAGTGGAGGAATATTCCCTGTTTAAGAGTTGATTTAGCATAGTTAAGCAGAGTTGATCACAACCCTAGAGATAGGATAACGAAAATTTGTCGGATTAGGGTCAAACCTAATATGGGAGCCCATAGATCGAGTTAATGCAATTCTAGGGGTTTTAATTAGAAAGAGATTTCAATTAATCAACCTAGGGTTATACGTTTGTAGCATCGAGAGAGGTATTAATATAAATTAGGGAATCCTACGGGTCAAGTCAAGTGAATAAATTGTCTGGTTCAGAGTTAAATAATAAGTGAAGTCTAGGTGGATTCTTCCTCGGGTAATGTCTTAATCAATTGGTTTTTCCACAATTCTTAAGCTAAATAATAAAAAGAAAGCTAGTATTAGTACTTTTGGTTCCCTTGGGTTCGACATTTCGGTCTTGCCACTAAACTATACTACTGTTGGATAGGTGCGCTTGCCTCAATCGTTGTCACAGTTAGTTTCTAGGCTCAATCATTCATTATAAATATTAAGACTTATCACGGACACGATCAAGTTTTTGGCGCCGTTACCGGGGAACTGAAATATTAAGAACGCTCAATTTTTATTACTTTAGCCATATTTTATTTTTGCAATTAAATTTTATTTTAGTTTTCTAAATTTTCTTCTTTGCTTCTGGTAGGTATTGTAGTTTATGACTAGAAGGAACCCAACAGGACCCTTAATTTACGACAGTGATATTAATGGTACTGTCCGTAGAAATCATAGAGAAATAAGGCAAAGCTTAAATTACATAGAAGAAGAGCAAGAAGACGAAACCAATACTATCGAAGAGATGTCTGATAACAATTCGCTACCTCTTGTAGTTACCGGAGATCCGGAGAATCAAAATCTTGCTCCTCGTACTATGTATGATTATGCTAAACATAATTTAGCAAAAGCTGAATCGAGTATTGTTTGGCTTGCTATGGCTACTAATAACTTTGAACTGAAACCCAACACTATACAAATGATTCAACAATTAGTTCAATTTGATGGTTTGTAGGACGAAGACCCAAATACTCATTCAACAAATTTTCTAGAATTCTGTGATACCTTCAAGATAAATGGCATTTCTGACGATGCCATCCGTCTTCGGTTGTTTCCATTTTCATTAAGGAATAAAGCCAAACAGTGGTTGAATTCTCTTCCACGAGGATCAATCACTACATAGGATCAAATGTAACACACCAAACCCGGCCTAGACGTTATGACTGGATCTAGCATGTCACATAGAAGGATTGTTTTCAAAAAAATCACGTGTTCATTAAAAAAAACTTTGTATTTTGTTTTTTTGTGAAAAATCCAATTTGTTTTTATGGTTCTCTTGCAAAAACGTTATTGCTATTGTTTTGAAGACTTTGTTTATAATCGAAATCAGATTTAGTGAATTGCGAAAAGCGATATTTTGAAAAGAGTTATCGACATTTAAGAAAATCCAGAGTTTTATCATTTATAGTTTGAAAGTCGTTAGTTAACATTTTGAAACCATCATCATTCAAACATCTAACAGTTTAATAATAACCAAATTGAAAGTTGAAAAAAAAAAAAAATAAAATCCCAAAGGCCTTATTACAAAACATTAAACCCAAATTAAAATAAATCTCAAATTTAAAGTGAAATGGAAATTTACTAAGGTTACGATGTATGGCCACCACAAGTACTCCCTGACTCCAAATCCTCAATTTGGGGATCACATGCAAGATTAGCGGAGGGTGAGTTACGAGAACTCAGTGTGTAATCCCCTAATCGGACATTAACTGGGCCCGAGCCCATACAGATACAAACTGGGCCTTAGTCCATACGAATCAACTGGGCTAAAGCCCATATAGAAACAGAATGGACCTTAGCCCTATTTGCATGGTAAAGTAGATAATGAATGCAACCCAGCCTACTAATCCATCCGCACCCGTACCAACCCAACACACTTGTGGGGATTTCTAAATCGACCCGTCCATCTGCTACAAACCTCGATAGCAGTCAAGCTACTCATCATAGAATTTGTGGTGAAGCCACCAGAATAACATAATACACGTGGCATAGCCACTATATAGATTGTGGCAGAGCAACAGGAATATGTGGCAGAGCCATCAGAATATAATTCCTCCGATCATCAAACCCAACCCAATGCATGATGTCATGACATAAATATCTCGTATATGCAGTATGTCATAATTATAATCGATCATATAAAAGTCACACACATATCACAAAAACTACCACTAGCGGTATAACGGTCATTTACCCTCTAGGGGTATTTCGGTAATTTACCTTTCCAAGGGTACTCCAGTAATTTTACCATCTAACGGCCTTCCCAAAAGCCTATTGTCGCCTCGAGCGACACGAGACCCAAAATCCATTTTAGGCCTAGACGACCCACACGCTCGTGTGGCCTACTACACGTAGTTTCGATTCCAGACTTGCAAATTTCGCATTCGGATCTATCTTTTGCCAGTTTTCCAATAGTTTGGCCCAAATGGGCCAAAAAGCCCATTGGGCCCATTTCAGCCCGATGAGGCCCGTTATAGCCTCGGTATTGCGAGAGTGTTCGTGACACTCTCAAAAACTTGATGGAATGATTCGTTTCTCGATTTGCCACTTCGAGCGCTCGCACGCTCGAGTGGTTACCATTGCCGGCTTTCCAGCTTTTAGTCATTTCGCCGAACATCACAACATTCAACGGGATGGGTGTGAGATTACACACCTGATACGAGTTGTGTTTCCGAATGCCTCCCCAACACACCTATGGAGATTGTTGACAACAAATTAGTCTCTATTTTGATAAACACAAATAGAACCATTTACTAAACTAAATAGAACCATTTACTAAACTAACTCATCTTACCGCAAGGCGATCTCCTTAGGTGAACCTAGCCCGTAGCCTTATCCCTTGAATATGGAAATCAAGACCTTACCATGGTTTTGATAAACAAAAGCGTGTTAGACAACATCCGACATTCGGTCTCCACATAGAAAAGAAAGATCGAACTCTTACCCAAGCAGTCACGAGAGTTTTTACTAGAACAAAATAAGAACGCGTTTGAAATTCCTTACCTTTACTAGAGTACCACTAATCGGCACTTGCTTCCCAAAGAGTTTTGACCCTCACCAAACAGAACACAAGTGAATAATGTTGGAGAAGAGTGAATATATTAGGCCTAACAATCAAAAAGTTAAGCTTGAGTGTTTCGGATTAAGAGAGAAAAGCAGAGGAAGTAAAGAAAACAAAGGGAAAAGAAAGTGTTACCTTGCAATCGGAGAAAACCGAATAGGAGAGGAAGATTCGACAACACGGGATAGCAAACAAAGATGTAACGCGGAGCAAAGATGATGGAGAAAGACTTAACTTCGCTAGATGCCTACCACAAAACGATGTAGAAGAGGGCTTATGTATTCGACTATGAGACTACCCAAGATGAAATACCCAAGATGAGAAGAGATGGAGTAAGCCAATTGAGAATTGGAAGAAATGGGGTTGAGGTTTCGGCTAAGGTGTAGAAAAGAGAAAGTAGGAGGATATGGAAGATGATTTTCTGCCAAGAGTGATTTGATAACAATGTAGGAGAAGCAATGTACGAAAAGGAAAAACGAATGAGAGAAATAATGAAACTGCAAAGAAAATTCGGCAACAAGTTGAGAAAAGAGAACTCGAAAATGCTTGGAGTAAAGTGTTCAAAATGTAAAAATGCCAAAAACTTTCGGCACCCTCCCACTCAAATCGAATGCACACTCCTCAAAAGACAAGTTTTTGTCCGAATTCCTCTATGCTCTTCCCCACATTTGGCCAACACTACCTCTCCCCCCACAATCCCTTGATTTACTCCCCATTTTGCTCCACAATCGACTCTCCATCACCCATTCAAACGGTTTGACTAGTCTCCAACTTCCTTGCAGAGTCCAAGCTGAACTCTACTTCCTTCACTTGCTTAGCACAAATTAAAAGCCACAATTTGCAGCCTAAGAGACTCAAACTCACTTCCTCCAGGTTCTCCTTGTGACGCCATACCACAATGCTATATGCTTATCTTGTGTTAACAAGATACAACCAATTAAACTTAAGTCCTGCCACCACTAGTTCCTTCCCACTAAAGTGCCCAAAAACCAAACTTTCACCAAGGCTTAGGCTCAAACCCGAGCCTCTCCAGGACCCATAACACACCCAAATAACAAGCTTATCAAGTACAACCCATGCAGTAACGAAAAAAATACCAAACCCCTATTTTTAGGATGTTACAGTTCTACCCTTAGAGAAATTTTGGCCTCAAAATTTACCTGATTAAAAGAGGTGAGGGTATTGCTGTCGCATAGCCTCCTCCAGATCCCACATGGCTTCCTCTGAACCATGATTATGCCACAACACTTTGACCAGATAAATGGACTTCCTCCTCAACATTTTAACATCCCGATCCAAAATCTGCACTGGTTCTTCTTCAAATGACAGATCAGGTCTAACCTCAATTTCTTCCACCGGTATTATATGAGATGGATTTGAAAGGTAGTGTCTCAGCATTAAAACATGGAATACATCATGTATTCGATTCAACTCTAGAGGCAACTCAAGCTGGTAGGCGACCAGTCCCACACCTTTACTATCCGATAAGGCCTAATAAATCTGAGGCTCAACTTACCCTTCCGTCTGAATCTCAAAATCTTCTTCCAAGGTGAGACCTTAAGAAGAAATAATCCCCCATTGAAAATTCTATCTCCTTACGCTTCAGATCCGCATACGACTTATATCTATCAAAAGCTTCTTTTAACCAATCCCAAATCAACTTAACCTTTTCCTCATTTTCTAAAATCAATTCCGGACCCAAAAATCGTCGCTCACACAATTCTATCCAACAGGTAAGGGTACGACACCTACGACCATATAATGCCTCGTAGGTGCCATCTGAATGCTCGCTTGATAGTTGTTGTTATACACAAACTCGCTAATGGTAAGTAATCTTCCCAACTACCCCTGAAATCAATCACACAACCCCTTAACATGTCCTCCAGAATCTGGATTACCCTTTCCGACTGACCATCAGTCTGTGGGTGGAACGCTGTGCTGAAGTCTAGTCTTGTACCCAGAGCTTCAGGTAACGCCTTCCAAAATCAAGATGTAAATCTAGGGTCCCTGTCCGATATGATAGACTCTGACACCCCATGTAAACTCACAATTTATTCCACATACAACTTAGCCAACTTCTGAAGTGAGTAGTCAGTTCAAACCGGTATGAAGTGAGCGGACTTAGTCAACCGGTCAACGATTACCCACACTAAATCTTTCTTAGTAGGCATCAAGGGTAACCCACTAACAAAATCCATTGTTATCCTCTCCCACTTCCAGAGTGGAATATTCACCGGTTGCAGCAATCCTAAAGGCAGCTAATGTTCTGCCTTCACTTGCTGACATGTTAAACATTTGCGCACAAAGTTGGTAACTTCACGTTTTAACCCTAGCCACCAGTACTATTCTCATAGATCTCGGTACATCTTACTTCCACCGGGATGCATAGCGTATGGGCTACTATGCGCCTCTCGTAGAATCATCTGTCTTAACTCAGAGTTCTTCGGCATACAAGTTCTTCCATGGAAACATAATACCCCTTCACTGTTTAGCCCAAAATCCATTGTCTCTTCAGTTTTCACTAGCTAAAATCGAGAACCCAATGATTCATCCAACAATTGCTTTTCTTTAATCTGACCTACCCATGTTAGTTTCACCTGAAGTTCTTCCACCAAACTACCATCCTTGAAAAGACTGAGGCTAGCAAACATTGCTCTCAAGTTAGATACCACCTTCCGACTTAATGCATCTGCCACCACATTGGCTTTACCCGGGTGATACTTAATCGAGCAGTCATAGTCTTTTAACAATTCTATCCACCTCCGTTGCCTTAAATTCAGCTCCTTTTGGGTAAGGAGATATTTCAGACTCTTGTGGTCGGTATAGATAATCGACTTTTCTCCATACAGGTAATGTCTCTATATTTTCAGGGCGAATACTACTGCAGCTAGCTCTAGGTCATGAGTAGGGTAGTTCACCTCATGTGGCCTAAGTTGGTGGGACGCATACGCCACCACCTTTCTCTCTTGCATCAGCACACATCCCAACCCTGTGTGCGACGCATCACAATAGACAACAAATTTTTTCCCTGCTGATAAACCGTAAAAGTAACATGTTTTAACCCCATATTTAGTGTACTTTTCGATGATTTAGCCCTTGATTTATGCAAAAAGGTGCTTTTAATCCTTTCTTTTCATGTTTATACTCAGGAAAGCACCCGAGGACGAAAAAAATGAGAAACAGGCTTAAAACAGACCAAATTGGGCCAACCCGAGAAGACGACACGGCATGGGCTTCATGTCACATGGCCGTGCCTTACCATTCATCTAGAACATAGCCTGTCCCGATTTACATGACCGTTCCTCATCAACAAAAAGCCCAACACGACCCAGCCACAGTTTGCATGGCCGTGCCCCAATCGACAGACCCGAATCATGGCCTGAACCCCAACTTGCACGGCCGTGCCTCAATCAATAGAATCAATACACGTCCTAAAGTCGACTTACACGGGCGTGTGCCATGGCCGTGCCCTTGCTACAAGAATGAGCAATTTCACTCGGATTTGGATACTTGAAAGCAATGAAACACATTCCTAAGTCTACTTAAACATCCTAGGAGGAATTCTACTTGAATTAGGATACTTAGGAGCCAAGTAAAGCATCTTAAAACCTATATAAACACCCAAGGTATCAACTAAGAAGGAGAGTTCGGCAGAAGCCGAAATAGGAGGCAGAGTTTTCTGCCAGAGCTTTTATTTAGGGAATTACTCGAAGATAGCCAGTTGATCCATCTCAAGAAGCCAGAGTTCTACTCAAGACGGAGGATCTTCTCTTCAATTCCTTCAGGGGGTTTTAGGGATTTCTTATGTTTTGTTTTATCTTTTCTCTTGAGATGTTTTTTTACTTTGTTATGAACTAAACCCTTCAGATACCTGAAGGGGATGAAACCTATGATGGATTTTGTTATTTGATTTCTAAATTATATGAGAAGTACTTAGTTTGTTCTTAATTATGTTGCTTAATTTAATCTGATGTGCTTAGGTGGAGGAGGGATAGACCCTACCTAAGAGTAGATCTAGCATAATTGAGCGGAGTTGATCGGGCACCTAGAGATAGGGTTAGAAGATTTTACCGGATTAGGGTGAAACCCAATATGGGAGTCCATTGATCGATTTACTGCTTCCTTAGGGGGTTATTATAAGAGAATGAGAGTTCCACTAATTAACCTAAGGTTAGACGTTATTCGCCTCGAGAGAGGGTTTAATATAGGTTAGGGAGTCTCACGGATCAAGCTAAGTAAAGAAATCATATGGTTTCGGGAATACATAATATGTGAAGTCATAAGTGGATTCTTCCTGAGGGTATTGTCTTCATCAACTGAGTTTTCCTAAAGTCTTTCTCCAATTCATTCTTTTGTCTTTGCATTTAGTTTAATTATTTCATTTAGTATTAGATAAATCAACCAATCACTCCATATTTTAGGCTAAATAATAGAAAGAAAGTGAGTAGTAGTACTTTTAGGTTCCCTTGGGTTTGATAAGATATTCTTGCCTAAACTATACTACTGTTCGATAGGTGTACTTGCCTCTATCGTTGTCATAGTTAGTCTACAGGTTCGATCATTCTTTTTATAAATTTTAAAACTCGACTGTTTGGCACAATCACCTGCTTCAGGCTGAATTAACAATGGTGCTTCAATCAGAATCTTCTTCAACTTTTCAAAACTTTCTTGTTGTTTGTCAGTCCATACAAATGGTACCCCCTTAGGTAGCAATTTAGTTAGAGGTGCGGCGATTAAGGAAAACCCCTCGACGAACCGCCTGTAGTACCCAGCCAAACCCAGCAAACTTCGTATCTCTGACACTAACTTTGGTGGCTTCCAGTCCAATACAACTTCAATTTTAGGAGGATCGACCTTGATCCCTGGTCAGACACCACATCCCCAAAAACGTCACCTCATCCAGCCAAAACTCTCACTTACTAAATTTGGCGTAAAGTTGCTTCTCTCTTAATATCTGCAGAACAACCCGAAGATGCAAATCATGCTCCTCCTCAGTTCTTGAGTACACTAAGATGTCATATATGAATACCACCATGAACTGGTCTAGATAGGGTTGGAAGACTCGGTTCATCATATCCATAAAAGCGGCTGGTGCATTTGTTAATCCGAACAGCATAACTAAAAACTCGTAATGCCCATAGCGAGTTCGAAAAGCAGTCTTGTGAATATCTGCCTCCTTGACCCTTAACTGATGGTACCCCGATCACAAATCTATTTTCGAGAAGACCGAAGCTCTCTGTAGCTGTAACACCCTATCCGTGTTCGTCTCCGGATTAGGGTTAGAAGCGTTACCAGACAATTCAGAAAACATTTACAGAAAATTCATACATTCAGTTATCATTCTCAAACATAATGTCCCTTAAATGAGTCCTTGATACCAATAGCATGCTCATAAATCGGGTCGGGACTAAACCGAAACACATACAAAATTTCATGAAAATTAAAAACTTTTCTAATATACAGGGGATACATGCCTGTTGGAGGAGACCGTGCGCCCTCCATTGATGATAAACACCCCCGTGTGTCTTCCCCGTGTTCATATACTGACTTACTCTCCAGGGCCACTGAGCATGCCTGTACACTCGGGCCGTGCACTCTTAGGCTACATACTGACTTCACCACCATGACCATCGAGCAGGCCCATGTGCCATGGCCGTGTACTCTTAAGGTAGCTACTGACTTCATCCCACAGTTTCTAGGCACTCCCATGTGCCATGGCCGTGTGACATTATAGGCCATTTACAAGGCCAAAATGTCACCCACTTGGGGCAAACCTACAAACAACATATATCATCTCATTTCATTCACATATAACCATTCAAAACCAATTCCAAACATACCAATTTGCATGACCAAAATTAAATTATGCTCAAGCACCAATCATCTATATACTTACCATCTCATAACCATTTCATATATCAACTAATCATACCAAAACAACTTCACATATCATATTCCTTTAAGCATATTACCAAAACATAACTAGCCAAATCACATGGTTAAGTTCACTTTACATCTCATATCAAGGACTAGCCTATACATGCCATATCTAGCCATATACATATTCAAAGTGTACCAAAATGATTTTAGTAGTGTGATGACGATCCGTGACGGTCCCAAGCCTTCAGTAGCTTTGATGACCTATAAAATAGAGAAAACACACATAGAGTAAGCTTTCCAAAAGCTTAGTAAGTCATAATACAAATAAATTTAGCATAAAGGCATATATGCATAAATTACATTGACACACATAACATTTACTTAGCAAACTATCACATATTGCTTTGGTTCATATACTTGGACACAATTGCCACATTCATTCATACAAGAATCATATATATTTATACAACTCCTTCTTAAACATTCTTGCATCTCAGTCTCGTTCTAATATTCAATCATACCTATCTTCAAATAAAAGTCATATAGGTACTTACCTTTTATACACACTTAATGCACATACCAAACGTATCTGAAACGACTATACATTCTCGTAATTGATCATAGCTCAGATTTACTCATTGAACAATTCGGAATCTAATAAGATACTCGAAAACTCAGAATAATTATACAATACCAACGTCCCAGCCATAGCTAAAATACTGATTCACTCATTTATAGCTTGTTTATAACTCATCAACCACAAAGGTTCAATACATACCTTAGCTAACACATAATTATTCAACTTCCAAGCTATTCAATGCTCGATATTACATGTCGATCATCCTTTAATATTCGTTCAACTTAATCACACAGTCAGTGATATATACATAATTGAAGCATATTAATCATCGAACACATAGTGCCTATTCTTTTAACCGACTTGTCTCTTGTCGCGCAGTGCCAATTCAATAAGTCAAGCTTTCATTTCATCGCCAGCACATAGTGCCAATTCAATAAGCCGAAGCTTTCATATCATCGCACACACAGTGCTATTCATTTCTTATAATCGCACACTTAGTGCCTATTCTTTTAATCGATTTGTCTCGGTATCGCACACATAATGCCAATTCAATAAGCCAAAGCTTTCATATCATCGCACACACAGTGCTATTCATTTCTTATAATCTCGCACTTAGTGCCATGATTCGTAGTCGAAACTTAAATGACATCGCACACTTAGTGCATTAATACAAAACCGAACTTAATTGGGTATCGCACATACAGTGCCAATCATAAAAGCCGAAGCTTCCATTACTTCGCACACCCAGTGCTATTTAACTCCATCTTAATTTCAATTACGCACACTTAGTGCCTCATTTCTCAACATCATACATGTAGCATTTCTAATTCAATAACTATCATTCAATTCACATCACATAGATATAAATTAACAACTTGTGTTATATCCAAACTTACTTACTATATTAAACTTATCACGAAATTTATGTGCATAATCCTCTCATAAGCATCTATTATCAACATTAGTCATATAAACAATTACAATTTCATGTAGGTATGTTTATTTGCATAGTGACTTACCTCGGATTTGATCTATCGGAATGAAAATGGCTACTCATTTACTTTTGCTTTCCGCGATCTTAGTTTGTTTTCCTCGGTTCTTGATCTTGAATTTAAGCTTAAAACCTAGCCGAAACCTTGCTATCTTCTTCAATTCTTTTTTTTTCTTTTTGATATTCGGTAGTGTGTGGATGAATGAAATCCACTAACATGTTTGTTTTATTATAATATAATTATAACCTATAAAATAAATATAAAATAACTTTTAACTTATAAAATAACATATAAAAACATGTTATAAAACCATGTTGCCGTCCACTATGAACAAAATTAGCTTAATTGCCACACAAGTCATCACATTTATAAAGCCACAACACATAGGTACTTTAGCAAATAGCAAGCAACTTTCACATTTAGTGTAATTTAATCCTTTTGTCAAATTAAACACACAGACAGTCAAATTAGCTTATGGAAATTTAGCACATGCTTAAACCATCATCAATGACATAGAAAATAATATTAAAATAATATTTAGACATGGATTCATGGTCTCGAAACCACTATTTTGACTAAGGTATAAACCGGACTGTTATAATTCTCCCCTTAGGATTTTCATTGTAACACCCCTATCCCGTGTCCGATCACCGGATTAGGGTTAAAGCCATTACCGGAAAGATCGAAAACATTTACAGAATTATCACATAGTCATTTATCAATCTCAAACATAAAGTCCCTTAAGAAGGTCATCGAGACCTTAAACATGCTTGTAAACCGAGTCGAGACTAAACTGAAACACATACTACGTTTCATGAAAATTTAAAACTTTTCTAAAATACAAGGGACACACGGCCGTGGGGGTAGGCCGTGCCTCACCCACGGCTATTGGACACTCCCGTGTGTCCTCCCCGTGGTGGTATACTGCCAAATTCAACACGGTCACCAAGCACGCGTGTGCTAAGGCCGTGTACTACTAGATCACATACTACCATTTCTTACATGGCCACTAAGCACACCCGTGTCGAGGCCGTGTGCAATTTAAGCCACATTCTACCAAATTACCCACGGTCTTAGGCACGCCCGTGTGTCTCAATCGTATGACATTATAGGCCATTTTACAAGGCCAATATGCCACCCATTTTGGGTCTCACCTACAAGCAATACATACCAAAACATAATATGCTTATATGGCAACCAAAACATATCAAATGGTTCACTTCATCCATACATCCAATACCAAATCCATCCATACCAAATTGTAAACTAAATCCTACCTCATTTCAAACTTGTATCATCCATTTGCTTAACCAAAACTTTACCATTCCATATGCATCAAAACATACTAAGTATATGCTTTAACTCTTTCATTCAAACATTTAACAACTCAAAAGCTTGCCAATACACATGGCCATGCTCACTTCATAAACATATACACCTATCTAGTCTATACATGCCATAATTAGCCATATACATTTTCAAAAGGGTACCAAAATAAGTTTTTGTAGTGTGATGATGATCCTTGACAATCCCGAGCCTTCAGTAGCTTCGACGACCTATAAAATAGATAAAACACACACACAGAGTAAGCTTTCCAAAAGCTTAGTAAGTCATATACAAATAAACGCATTGGCATATATATATTGATCACTTAGCAACTATCACATATATAACTTGGTTCATAAACTTATGACCACATTTGCCACATTCAACATTTTAAGATTCACATTCTCATTTTCAGTCATACTCTTCTTCATATCAAAGTCATATAGGTACTTACCTTTTATACACACTTGATGTGCATTCAACGTACCTGAAACGGATAATCACTCACTTATTGGTCATAGCTCGGATATACCATTAGTATTATAGACTTGCCCGTTGAACCAATAGGAACCTAGTAGGTAATCAGAAAGCTCGGAATAGTTGTACAATGCCAGCGTCCCAGACAAGGTCTTACATGCACTCGAATATCAATGCCACTGTCCCAGACAGGGTCTTACACGAATTAATACATTACTGATGTCCCAGACACGGTCTTACTCGTATAGATCATAAAGATGCCAATGTCCCGACATGGTCTTACAGGAGTCGATATGATGCCAATGTCCAAGACATGGTCTTACTCATAAAGTTCATATCGATGCCTACGTCCTAGATGAGGTCATACACAAAATTTCAAATCAACGCCAACATCCCAGATGTGGTCTTACATGATAAAACAGAACAGATATCTATGTCATGACATAGCTAATCCTATCTATTCCTAGGTTCATACGGGACTTCTCGGCTTTATCACTATATCAAACTATTTTCAAATTCACGCACTTATCATCTTATACTCATTCATTTTCATCGATAGACATATGAATACATATATTCAATTCAATACAGATAAGTTTATTTGCATAGTGACTTACCTCGGATTTGGTTTATCGAACGGAAACGGCTACTCGATTATTTTCACTTTCCCGCGATCTAAGTTTGTTTTCCTCGGTTCTTGATCTAAGCATATTCAGAATTAACCCTTTTATTCACCATTCCATCCAATTCAATCCATAGACACACATTTAGGGCTATTTACAAATTAACCCTCGTATTTGTACACTTTGACAATTTAGGCCATTTTTCACAAAACATCAAATTCACAAAATCCACACACACATGCTTGGCCGGACCTCTCTAAGGACTATAAAAGCAAAATATTTCATCAAAATTGCTATTTAGTCCTTTAATTTACCATTTTCACAATTTAGCCCTATTTAGCTAAATTCATCAAAACTTCAAGAGCAAAAGATGTTCATCAAACACATATATTTCATTTTTCATTCCTCAAACATCACAAAGCTTGCAAAACCTCAATGGCATATTTCACATACATAATCAAAACACAAAATCAAGGCATGGGTTTTGTAGCTCTCAAAGCAACAATTGTAAAAACATAGAAATTATCGAAAATCGAAGTCAAAACTTACCTTAATCAAGCCTAAGGAGTGCCGAATGCCCTAGCTTAATTTTTCTTTCTTTCCTTTGGTTATTTCGGTCAAAGAAGAGAGTTAAAAGATGAACAATCATCTTTTGTTTCCTTAAAAATAATGTTAATAAACCAATTACCAAAACAACCTTTATTCATATAATTAAAACAATTATACTATATGGACATTTAGGACTTTTATCCATCCACTAAACATAATAATGGCTTAATTACCATACAAGTCCTCCATCTTTTCAAAGCCACAACATATAAGTGCTTTAACATATAGCAAACAACTTTCACATTTAATGCAATTCAATCCTTTTGTCAAATTTAAACACACAGACAGACAAATTCGCTTATGGAAATTTACCACATGCTAATTTACATATCAACGGCACAGAAAATAATATTAAAATATTATACGGACTGGATTTATGGTCCCGAAACCACTATTCTGACTAGGGTATAAACTGATCTGTTACAATTCTCCCCCCTTAGGTATTTTTGTCCCCAAAAATCTTACCGTTAAACAGATTTGGATATTGCTGTCTCATTGAATCTTTAGGCTCCCACGTAGCCTCTTCTAATCCGTGTCGATTCCACAATACTTTCACTAATGGAATTTTTTGTTTCTTAACTCTTTCACTTCACGAGCTAAGATACGGATCGGTTCCTCCTCGTATGTCATATCATATTAGATTTCAATTTCGGATGGGGCAATCACATGTGATGGATCAGTTCGATATCTACAGAGTATCGAAACGTGAAATACATTGTGAATCTTTTCTAATTTAGAGGGTAACTTCAATCTATATGCAACAGGCCCAACACGTTCAATGATCTAATACGGTCCAATGAATCTCGGACTTAACTTGCCTTTACGTCCGAATCGAAGCACTTTCTTCCACGGAGACACTTTCAGAAATACTTTATCGCCGATCTCAAATTCTATATCTTTTCGTTTTAAGTCTGGATAGGACTTCTGACGATCAGATGCTGCTTTGAAACAATCTCGAATCAGTTTCACTTTCTGTTTGGTATCTTTTATCAAATCAACCCCGTGTAACTTATTCTCACTAAGTTCAGTCCAATATATAGGTGTACGACATTTACGTCGGTACAAAGCTTCATATGGTGCCATTTTAATGCTCATCTGAAAACTATTGTTATACGCAAATTCGATTAGCGGCAGGTATTGTTCCCATGAACCATTAAACTCAAGTACCCAGCATCTTAACATATCTTCTACAATCTGAATGGCTCACTCGGATTGACCATCCGTCTGTGGATGAAAAGCTGTACTGAAATGCAATTTTGTACCCAAAGCGTCTTGCAATTTCTTCCAGAACCGGATGTGAATCTCGGATCCCTATCTGACACAATAGATAGTGGCACCCCATGCAATCTCATAATCTCGGAAATATAAAGCTCAGCTAATTTTTCAAGTGAGTAAGCAGATCTTATCGGAATAAAATGGGCTGATTTAGTTAATCGATCAACTACGACCCATATTGCGTCTTTCTTTCTCAAAGTTAGAGGCAACCCAGAAACAAAGTCCATAGTTACTTTATCCTAATTCCATTCAGGAATTAGAATTGGCTGTAACAACCCAAACGAAACTTGATGTTCTGCTTTCACTTGCTGACAAACTAAACATTTTAAAACAAAGTCAGAAATGTCTTGTTTCATACCAGACCACCAATAGTGTTGCTTCAAATCATGATACATCTTTGTACTTCCCGGATGGATAGATAGGTGACTGTTATGTGCTTCACCCAAAATCAATTGAATCAGCTCCAAATTTCTTGGAATACAGATTTGATCTCGAAATCTCAAACAATCATCAACACCTCAAATTTCAGATTCAGAATTCAATTCACACTGAGTTCGTTTCAACAACAATTCCTTATCAACCTTTTGAGCATCACATATTTGTTGTACAAATAACGGTTTCACTCTCAATTCAAGCTATCATCCGACAAATCTATCTGAGCATTCAAAGCATGTAGTGCAAACAACGACTTTCTACTCAACGCATCTACAACAAAGTTTACTTTACCTGGATGATAATCTATCACAAGCTCATAATCTTTTAACAATTCAAGCCATCTTCTTGACGCAGGTTCAAATCTTTCTGGGTCATTAGATATTTCAGACTTTTATGATCTGAAAACACATGACATTTCTCACCGTACAAATAATGACGCCAAATTTTAAGTGCAAAAACAATCGCAGCAAGCTCAAGGTCGTGTGTCGGATAATTCTTTTCATGAGGCTTAATTGTCTAGAAGCATAAGCTACAACTTTGCCTTCTTGCACTAAAACACATCCCAGTCCATTTAACAAAGCATCACTGTAAACAACAAATTCCTTACCCGATTCTGGTTGTACTAACAGGGGAGCTTCTATTAAAAAAGCTTTCAACTGATCAAAACTTCTCTGACATTTATCAGACTACTCAAATCTGACATCTTTCTGAAGTAATCTTGTCAACGGAATAGCTATTGTCGAAAATCCTTTTACAAATCTACGGTAATAACCAGCTAACCCCAGAAAACTGCAGACTTTAGATACATTTTGCGGAGGTTTTCTGTAACACCCCAAACCCGACCCATACATCATTACCGGATCTGGTATGCTACTTGTTTAATACTTGAAAACTTTGCTTCGATTGGTTTAAAAAAATAAAATTTTATTTAGTCCTTATTTTTTAAAAAAATATTAGAAACTTAAACTTTTATGTTGAGTGGATTTGAAAAGCCCATTTATCATTCCATTTTATCAATAAGACTTTGGCCACACATAGGTTTATAAACATGTGACATATTAAAGTAGAATAAAGTAAAACAAGTAACAAATAAATTGGAATCCTAAGTTATGAGGCCTTATTACAAAAATATATTCCCAAAAAACAATAATAATCCATAATGATAATGAAAGTCTTGATGGCCCCTCGAGTCTGCCTCGGCTCCCGTGTCCACGGTCTACTGCTCATCTGTAGAGTGGAAAAAAATAAAAGGGTGAGTCACCAAGACTCAGTGTGCAAAACTTGAAAACACGTAAAAGCCTAGGTCCCACAAACACATTATGGGCCTTGGCCCGCATGCAATGGTAATAGATTATGTCATGCATCATGGCCCATTCCAAAACCTAAGAGTCCATCCTCTAAACACCCCCGTACCAACCGTTACACCGTGGGGGTTTCTACAATCAACCCTCCATCCGTTACACACCATATCGGTAGCTGTGCTACCTTTCATATAGACCGATCGCTTACGCGAACCTCAGAAATACATTATTGTATTCGACAGTTATGCTACCTGTCATATAGACCGATAGCTTACGCGAACCTCAAAATACATTATAGTATTCGATAGCCACACTGCCTGTGGCAAAGCCATGATTGCCTCGCAACCTTGCTCCCCTGCCATAAATCCATCAATCAATCCCATCCCATGCATGCATTCATACAAGAAACAAGTCATCAAGCCATCTAACAGATCTCATACTTTCACATGCTAAGAATCACATAGAAAAGTTTCTATAGGTGCGTGCACTGCATCCCATGCCTACCCCTTCGTGGTAATCTGATTATTCATACTGACCTTTCTTTACGGCTTTTAGCCCTTAGCATACATATAATATATAAATGCTTATGTGTTAAGATTCTACACACCTTATTCTTTGTAAGCGACACCCTCTATATCGACACTATCGTAAGTCAATATCGCCTAAATGATCCACAACCCTGGCCAATCTCGAATAGCGAGTAATCGCTCGTTTCTTAAACTTAGGGATTGGGTTTACGGACCCAACCTCTCCTTTGCACGATCCATATTTGATTCCATCCAAAAAGTCCTTGTCAGACTACTATAGCGAAATAGGTTTAAACCATATCATATACGTTACTATCTCAATTATGATAGCGAATCTTAATAGAAATCTAAAGAAATCCCTTACCTTGCGATCCCGAGATCGGTAGGATACTAGAGATTAATGGTTTTAGCTTTTTGAGATCTGAATGATTCGATCTACTACGATTGCCCGGAGTGCCACCCACAAGAACATACGATTAACGAAAGAGTCAAACTAAAGATAGCCTATCAATCTACTAGCCATTCGAATATAGTCTTAAAACCGAAAGAGAAAAGAATTCGATTCTTACCTTTATAGAGAAATCGGCACTTCAAGAAAGTCTCGGTCTATGGAGAAATCGACACAAGAGGAAAAGAATGGAAAAAAAAGTGAATTAAGAGGTTTTGCTTCTAGTAGAGAAATCGATAGAGAGAAAAAGGAATAGACAAAGGTATTTGGTTATGGAGATGAGAGGAAAGTTGAGAGGTTTCAGGTTTTGGAAAACAAAAAAGAATAGAGAGTGTAGAGAATGACTGAGAATTTTGGCACAAAGAATAGGGTTCAAATGCCAAAATTTGAAGAGATACACTTCTATTTATAGGGAATTTTGGCACTTAACTATCAAATGCTAAATTGCCCTCTTCTAAAAATCGAGACTAATTGACAAACATGAGGAATTTTGGCACCCTTTATGCCACATCAAAATCGATTCTTTCTCCCCTCAGAGTTGGAATTTCGGCCAACTCCTCCCCTCGAGTTGGAATTTCGCCAACTCGCCTCTGACAGATAACTCCCATCTTTTCTTCTTAATCTTCTCATAACTAATATCAGCACAATTATCTATATTATTCAACAGATAAATCTCCCTATTTTAAGCCTTATTGCCATCCAACCTTACCCACCTATATGCCGAAATTTAGCTAATTAAAATTAAAGGAATTGGGCCTCATGCCCCTTGAGTTTGGACCTCCTTAGTTGACGCCTCCTCCTTGCTTTCTAAGTGGCGCCATTTTGCCACTAGGCCACAAGCCCACTTGTGTTTAAAACATAGATAACATCTTTTAAACCCTCTAGTGTCCAAATAGAAAATTTAACCAAGGCCTCGGCCCATTCTGAGCCCCCTAAATACTCTAATTAACACATTGAACGTAATACACATCAAATACAAAGGCCTATTAATTCAGGATGTTATAGTTCTACCCCTTAAAGAAATTTAGTCATCGAAATTACCTGATCCGAATAGATGCGGGTATTACTGTCACATCGCTTCCTCCGGTTCCCACGTAGCCTCCTCAGAGCCGTGATTCTACCATAGAACCTTAACCAATGGTATCTTTTTCCTTCGTAATACTTTGACATCACGGTCCAAGATTTCCACTGGCTCCTCTTCAAAGGATAGGTCAGGTCTTACCTCGATTTCCTCCACAGGTACCACATGAGATGGATATGAACGATATCGTCTTAACATAGAGACGTGAAATACATCGTGAATCTGGCTTAGCTCAGGAGGTAGCTCTAGCTGATACGCTACTGGTCCAACTCGTTTCAGCACCTGATAAGGTCCGATGAATCTGGGACTTAACTTACCCTTTCGTCCAAATCTTAATACTTTCTTCCATGGCGACACTTTCAAGAACACTTTATCACCCACTGCAACCTCTATGTCCCTACGCTTCAAATCAGCATAGGACTACTGTCTGTCCGACGCTTCTTTTAGTCGAGCCCAAATTAACTCAATTTTCTCCTCCGTCTCGATAACCAACTCTGAACCCAAAATCTAACATTCCCCTAATTCCATCCAATAGGTAGAAGTATGACACTTCCGCCCGTATAATGCTTCATAGGGCACCATCTAAATTCTAGATTGGTAGCTGTTGTTGTAAGCAAACTTTGCCAATGGCAGAAACTCCTCCCAACTACCTTTGAAATCAATGACACAACCTCTTAACATGTCCTCCAAGATCTAAATCACCCGCTCAGACTGTCCATCGGTCTAAGGGTGAAACGCTGTACTAAAATCCAACTTCGTACCCAACGCTTGATGCAATGCCTTCCAAAATCTTGAAGTAAACCTAGGATCTCGGTCTGAGATAATCGAAACAGGTACTCCATGCAACCTTACAATCTCAACTATATACAGCTTAGCCAACTTTTGTAAGGAATAATTGACCCGAACCGGTACAAAATAAGCGGACTTCATCAACTGATCAATGATCACCCAAACTGAATCTTTCCTAGTAGGAGTGAGAGGTATCCCACTAACAAAGTCTATTGTGATCCTTTCCCACTTCCATTGGGGAATCTTTACCGGCTGCAATAATCCTGATGGTAACTGATGCTCCGCCTTTACATGCTGACAGGTTAAACACTTCCCCACTAATTCAGGCACCTCTCATTTTAAGCCTGGCCACTAAAACTACTTCCGTAAATCTCGATACATCTTACTCCCTCTAGGATGCCTAGCGTATGGACTACCATGCGCTTCTTGAAAAATCCTTCGCCTCAACTCAGGGTCTTTTGGCATGCACACTCTCCCTTGGAAACATAATAATCCTTCCTCATTCATACTAAATTTCGTTGGCTCATCACTTGAGATCAACTACAACTTTCCCCTAAGCAATCCATCACTCTCCTATTTCTCCTTAACTTGACTAACCCATGAGGATTTCACTTGAAGTTCAGCTAGTAAACTTCCATCATCATACAAGCTAAGGTGAGCAAACATTGCTCTCAAATCAGAGAACACCTTACGGCTTAGAGCATCTACCACCACGTTGGCCTTACCCGGATGATACTCGATCGAGCAGTCATAATCCTTTAACAACTCAATCCACCTTCTCTTCCTCAAATTCAACTCCTTCTGAGTCAAAAGGTACTTCAAGCTTTTATGATCCGTGTACATGATAGATTTCTCCCCGTACAAATAATGCCTCCAAATCTTCAAGGCAAACACCACCGCCGCCAACTTCAAATCATGGGTGGGATAGTTTGCTTCGTGCGGTCTCAACTACCGTGATGCATACGTAACCACCTTTCTATCTTGCATCAACACGCATCCTAATCCCATGTGTGACGCATCACAGTAAATCATGAATTCCTTCCCGTCTCGGTTGAATCAACACCGGAACCTCTGTCAATATCCTTTTTAACTTCTCGAAACTATCTTGCTACTTATCAGTCCACACAAATGGAACTCCTTTCTGTAACAACTTAGTCAACGGTGCCGCAATCAGAGAAAATCTTTCCACAAATCTTCTGTAGTACCGACTAAACCAAGGAAACTCTGAATCTCCGCCATCGACTTAGGCGGCTTCCAATCCAACACCGCTTCAATTTTCTAAGGGTCAACCCTAATCCCCTTTCCGACACCACGTGACCTAGAAAAGTAACTTCCTTCAGCCAAATTTTGCACTTGCTAAAATTGGCATAAAGCTGCTTCTCCCTCAAAATCCGTAGAACCACGCATAGATGTGAGTCATGCTCCTCTTCTAATCTTGAGTAAACCAAGATGTCATCAATAAAAACCACCACAAACCGATCCAAGTAGGGTTGGAACACTCGGTTCATCATATCCATAAATGCTGCTGGTGCGTTAGTCAAACCAAATGGTATCGCCATGAACTCATAGTGACCATAGCGAGTCCTAAAAGTCATCTTGTGAATATCTGCCTCCTTGACCTTAAGCTGATGATACCCAGACCTCAGATCTATATTTGAAAAGACTGAGGCCCCCTTCAACTGATCGAACAAGTCATCGATCCTCGGCAACTGGTATTTGTTCTTGATGGTTAACTTATTCAATTGACAATAGTCAATGCACATACGCATTGAACCATCCTTCTTCTTAACGAATAACACCGGCGCTCCCCAAGGCGACACACTTGGTCGAACAAACCCTCTATCCAACAACTCCTAGATTTACGCTTTCAATTCCACCAACTCCTTCGGCGCCATTCTATATGGAGCAATAGATACCGGCGCTGTTCCCGGAAGAAGATCAATTCCAAACTCCACTTCTCGATTCAGCCGTAATCCTGGAAGCTCTTCGGGAAGACATCAGGAAATTCCTTCACCGTCCTAACATCCTTAACAGTTAGGTCATTGGCTTCCAAAGCCCGTACAAACATTAAAACTGCCTTGCACCCTTTTCTCACCATTCTTTCTTCTCTTAGGGCAGTTACCACGTTTGACAGACAATTCCCCCTTTTTCCTATCACGAACACTTCACCTCCCTCAGGGGTTCTTAGTACCATTCGCTTGGCTGCACAATCTAAATTGGCCTGATACTTCACTAGCCAGTCCATGCCAAAATTATGTCAAACTCCCCGAACGGTAATTCCATCAAATCCGTCAGAAAAACTATTCTTTGAACTTCTAAGGGTACCTCCCGATAAAGTTTATCTACTACCACAGATTGTCCTAATGGGCTAATTACTGTCATCACCCTAGGGGTAACTTCAGAGTCTAAACTTAATGTTTCAGACACACTAGTAGCAACATATGAATGTGTTGACCCAATGTCAATCAATGCAACATAAGGCAATACAAAATTTAAAAACGTACCGATTATGAAATCCGGTGCATCAGCCTCCTCCCGACGTCTGACAGCATAAACCAACCCCGACTGCCTTGCCTCGGTGCTTTGCCCCTCGGCCTGGTGTTTTACAACCCGATCGTAACCATTACCGCCTCTAGCCGGACCTCGACCTCTCTATGATGCTGACCTCCTCTACCCGGCTAAGCATTTCCCTACCTTGTAGGTCTTTCCTCATCCCATGGCTGAGGACAATCTCTTATCTGATTGTCCAAAGAACCACACCTAAAGCACTTCCCACTGCCTACCCTACTCTCGCCTGCATGGAATTTGTCACATTAGGTACACCTTCGTGTTTGGTTATAGCAGGTCTTTTAGCCCATCTCAGTCCATCCGACCTAGGTCTTTTCTGGTTACTCTTAGTTGTTCCTGATGATCCAAAGTTTCTCTTACCTCTACCCCTATCTCTATCCCGGTTCAGCTTCTCTATTTGCTTTACCTCCTCAGCTATCTTAGCTTTCTCCAATAGAACAACAAATTCCCTCTCCTGCTATAGAGCTATCAACACCGTAGATCGTCCTTCAGGCCATCCTCAAAACGAACATATCTCTCATGCTCTGTGGCCACTATCCCTCGAGCATAACGACTAAGGCGTAAGAAATCTGCTTCATAGGCCGCCACCAACCTACTTCCCTAAACCAGATTCAGGAACGCTCTGCGCTGCGCATCCATAGAACTCGTTCCAATATACTTACTCTGGAACGCCACCTTGAAGTAATCCCAGTGATATGGTCAGCTGCGGTACCTTCCTTAATTGTAAGCCACCATTGATAAGCTTCGTCCGAAGAAAGACACCACTCCCTTCAGCTTCTCTTCATCCGTGAAGTCGAGATCATTCATGATCCGCTCCATTGCTTTTAACCAATACTCAGCTGTACTAGGAGCTACACCCAAAATTCCCTTACACACCTCCGCCCCATTGGCTCTCAGTCGCTCTGGCACAGACTTCCGGGCTCCTGTGCCCATGCCTGCTCCAGCAACTCTCTCCAAAACCCTTAACATATCCTGAGATATAGCATCATCTCCGGCCGTCTGATCTTGAAACTCTACCTCCATAGTTGGTGGCACTAGAACTTCATTCCCTGACTCGTGACCAGACCCCACGGGTTCTGACACAGCAATCCTGCCTCTACCTCAGCCACGCACACCACGCCCTCTAGTGCCTATTCTACCGTTCACAATTTATCTGATTAAAATTTTTATGAATTAATAATTCTTTCTTCCACTGATTAATAACGGATAGTCTTATGGAAAGTAGTTTTAACAGTAGTTCTTTCGAATTCGCATTTTATCTACAAGTTTAGTTCTCAAGTCTGTATTTTCTAATTCTAGAGTTCACATCAATCAACATCAAGCAGAGAACCACATACACGCATCAAACACACAAGTAAACATCCACGAACTTGCATTCATCACCTAGGGGTATTTTCGTCATTCCACTATCCAAGGATATTTTCATAATTTTATACTACAGGGGCATTTTCGTAATTTTCCAAAATAAGGTTTCTTAGTGCTTTTGCAAAATAGGGGTATTTTGGTAATTTTATAATCTGGGGGTATTCGATAGTTTTTGTAAATTAGGGGTAATTTAGTAATTTTTCAAACAGGGGTACTTTGGTAATTTTTCAAACAAGGATATTTTGGTCATTTTGCAAAATCAAGGTATCTCGATAAAGTTTCTCAACCTAAGGTATTGTGGATAATTTTACCAAAATCAGGGACATACAAGTCATTTTAAAAAAATAGGGTAGTGATCCCTTTCGGGTTTTAGTTATGAATTTTGACCTGTCAAGAAGTCCTCGTGGCTAAGTCAAACAGTCACTACGCACTAGGTAGGATTCCAGAAAAGAGGAGGTGAGTCACTAGGACTTCTTAAGTACCAAGCTCTTCCTGGATCCAATCCTAGACATGCGCATGCCTGTTACCACACCTTAACCCTGTGACTTGTCCACAGATATGTTTAATTAAGAAAAATTAAGTCTTATGAAGTTTGAAGTATCGTTTTATCTAAGCCTAAGGTCCATTATCACTATCATACTAGTCTACGTCCATAAGGCCCATCAAACCCATTATACATGTCACATCAAGGTTAGAATACTTACCTGGGAGGATCGGGTGCCAGTAGACTCGAAGGCCACATCTTCCAAAACTTTTCTCAACTTATATTACTTTCATAAATTCCTATTAGACCCATTTCACAGCCCGAGTTTTGAATTGGGCTCTGATAAAAAAAATGTAACACCCCAAACCCGTCCCATACGTCATTACCGGATCTGGTATGCTACGGGTTTAATACTTGAAAACTTTGCTTCGATGGGTTTAAAAAAATTGAAAGTTTATTTAGCCCTTATTTTTTTAAAAAAAAATTAGAAACTTAAACTTTTATGTTGAGTGGATTTGAAAAGCCCATTTATCATTCCATTTTATCAATAAGACTTTGGCCACACATAGGTTTATAAACATGTGACATATTAAAGTAGAATAGAGTAAAACAAGTAACAAATAAATTGGAATCCTAAGTTATGTTACCTTATTACAAAAATATATTCCCAAAAAATAATAATAATAATCCATAATGATAATGAAAGTCTTGATGGCCCCTCGAGTCTGCCTCGGCTCCCGTGTCCACAGTCTACTGCTCATCTGTAGAGTGGAAAAAATAAAAGGGTGATTCACCAAGACTCAGTGTGCAAAACTTGAAAACACGTAAAAGCCTAGGGCCCACAAACACATTATGGGCCTTGGCCCACATGCAATGGTAATAGATTATGTCATGCATCATGTCCCATTCCAAAACCTAAGAGTCCATCCTCTAAACACTCCCATACCAACCGTTACACCGTGGGGATTTCTACAATCAACCCTCCATCTGCTACACACCATATCGACAGCTGTGCTGCCTGTCATATAGACCGATCGCTTATGTGAACCTCAGGAATACATTATTGTATTCGACAGCTATACTGCCTGTCATATAGACCGATCGCTTACGTGAACCTCAGAAATACATTATAGTATTCGACAGCCATGCTCCTTGTGGCAAAGCCACGATTACCTCGTGACCCTGCTCCCCTACCATAAATCCATCAATCAATCCCATCCCATGCATGCATACATACAAGAAACAAGTCATCAAGCCATCTAATAAATCTCATACTTTCACATGCTACGAATCACATAGAAAAGTTTCTATGGGTGCGCACTGCATCCCATGCCTACCCCTTCAGGTAATCATTTATTCAACTGACCTTTCTTTCCGGCTTTTAGCCCTTAGCATACATATAATATATAAATGCTTATGTGTTAAGATTCTACACACCTTATTATCAGTTAAGATGACACCTCTATGTCGAAACCTTTGTCGATACGATCGTTATATCGCCTAAGATGCTATTAGGTAAGTGGTCCACAACCCGGCAGCCAATCTCAAACAGCGAACATTGCTCGTTTCTTAAACTTAGGGATTGGGTTTACAGACTCAACCCTCTCATTTGCCTGGTCCATATTTGATTCCATCCAAAAAGTCCTTGTCAGACTACTATAGCGAAATAGGGTTAAACCATATCATATGCATTACTATCTCAATTATGATAGCGAATCTTAATAGGAATCTAAAGAAATCCCTTACCTTGCGATCCCAAGATCGGTAGGATACTAGAGATTAATGGTTTTCAAATTTTTGAGATCTGAATGATTCGATCTACTACGATTTCCCGGAGTGCCGCCCACAAGAACATGCGATTAACGAAAGAGTCAAACTTAAGATAGCCTATCAATCTACTAGCCATTCGGCTATAGTCTTAAAATCGAAGAGAAAAGAATTGATTCTTACCTTTACAGAGAAATCAGAACTTCAAGAAAATCCCCGTCTATGGAGAAATTGGCACAAGATGAAAAGAATGGAAAAAGAAAGTGAATTAAGAGGTTTCGGCTTCTAGTAGAGAAATGATAGAGAGAAAAAGGAATAGACAAAGGTATTTGGTTATGGAGATGAGAGGAAAGTTGAGAGGTTTCGATTTTGGGAAAACAAAAGAGAATAGAGAGTGTAGAGAAGGACTAAGAATTTTGGCACAAAGAATAGGGTTCCAATGCCAAAATTTGAAGAGATACACTCCTATTTATAGGGAATTTTGACACTTACCTATCAAAGTGGAATTGCCCTCTTTGAAAAATCGAGACTAATTGACAAACATGGGGAATTTTGGAACCCCTTATGCCACATCAAAATCGATTCTTCCTCCCCTCAGAGTTGGAATTTTGACCAACTCCTCCCCTCAGAGTTGGAATTTCAGCAACTCGCCCTCTGAGATAACTCCCATCTTTTCTTCTTAATCTACTCATAACTAATATCAGCACAATTATCTATATTATTCAACAGATAAATCTCCCTATTTTTAAACCTTATTGCCGTCCAATCTTACCCACCTATATGCCAAAATTCAGCTAATTAAAATTAAAGGAATTGGGCCTCATGCCCTTTGAGTTTGGGCGTCCTTAGTTGACACCACCTCCTTGCTCTCTAAGTGGCGCCATTTTGCCACTGGGCCACAAGCCCACTTGTGTTTAAAACACAGATAACATCTTTTAAACCCTCTAGTGTCCAAACAAAAAATTTAACCAAGGCCTCGGCCTAATCTGAGCCCATTAAATACTGTAATTAACACATTGAGTGTAATACACATCAAATGCAAAGGCCCATTAATTCAGGATGTTACATTTCCAATTCAAAATAGCAGAAATCTTGCTTGGGTTTACTCGGATTCTGAAGCTGACACAATGTGTCCCAGAAAGCTAACTCGTGCAACTAAAGTTCACATTTGATGAATTTCGCGATAATTACTTTTCTCGCAGAGTTTGCAGCACAATCCTCAAGTGTTCAGCATGCTCATTTTCATTTCATGAATAGATCAATATATCATCTATGAATACTACAACAAATTGATCTAAGTACGGTCTAAAAAATTCTGTTCATCAGATCCATAAAAATAGCATGAGTATTGGTTAGTCCAAATGGCATAACTAAAAACTCATAATGCCCACACCTCGTTCTGAAGGCAGTTTTTAGAATATCTGAATCTTTAACTCTCAACTAGTAGTATCTCAATCTCAAATCAATCTTTGAAAATATAGTAGCTCCTTTTAACTGATCGAATAAGTCATCAATCCTAGGCAACAGATATTTGTTCTTTATGGTCACCCTATTCAACTGACGGTAATCAATGCACATTCTCATCGTGCCATCTTTTTTTTTTCACAAACAGAGTAGGTGCACCCCAAGGCAAGAAAGTCAGTCTAGCGAACCATCTATCAGTCAACTCTTGCAACTGCGACTTTAACTCTTTCAACTCTGTTGGTGCCATTCTATACGAAGCTATCGAAATAGGTGTCATACCAGGTAATAATTCAATACCAAATTCAACTTTAGGAATCGGATGTAAACCCGGTAACTCTTTAGGGAACACATCAGAAAAATCACAAACAATGGGTAATGATACAACTTTCTTCTCGGGTACTTTTGAATTAATCACATAAGCAAAATATGATTCATACCCCTTTTTCACATAACTCTGAGCTTTCAAAACGAATATCACAGCAGGCAATCCATTCAAATCTCATCATTCGGACTTTTTAAATCAATAGATTTTCTTTTATAGTTCACAACGGCATCATGCATGAACAACCAATCCATTCCCAAAATAATATCGAATTCATCAAATGGAAAAAGCATCAGATCAGCAGGGAAACAGATATCTCGAAACATTAATGGATAGTTCTTGCATACTTTGTCAACAAGGACACTTTTACCTAAGGGGTTTGATACTTTTATAGTAAACTCAGTAGACTCTATAGGCAAAGTCTTGCTGAATACTAAATTCATGCATATATATGAATGTGTAGAACCAGGGTCTATCAAAACAATCACAGAAGTATCATAAAGAGTAAAAGTACCAGTTATCACATCAGGTGATGAAACTTCCTCACGAGCTCGGATAGCATACGCTCTGACAGGTGCTCTACCTTCAGATCTGACAACATTGTCTCTCGTAGTTCTCTGATTACCACCAACATTTCTTGTATTCTTTGAAGGTCTACCTCTCGCAGGTGCATTATCGATCTTAGATTCGAGCGGTCTACGTTCGACAGGCTCAGGGCAATCACGGATAAAATGATCAAGTGATCCACATCTAAAGAAAGCTATGTCATTTAATCTACAGTTTCTCGGATGTCTTTTTCCACAATGTTTACATTCGGTTCTCTCAGATCGAACATTACCAACACTAGCCACTAAAGTTGCTGGGTTTTTGGAACTATTTGAGATCTAGCTCTATTTCTGTTCAAATGTCCCACATTTTCTCGGGAACAACTTTGATTATTTCTGTATCTCTTTGAAGCAGACTGAAATGATTTATTTTGAAATCTCTCTCTCATATATCGGGCTTGATTTTAGCTTTTCTTTTATCTTTCCTAAGTGCTTCAGCTTTGCATGCTCGATCAACGTGTGTAACGAACTCTTTTATTTCTAATATCCCGACTAGCAAATGGATATCTTCATTAAGACCATCTTCGAATCTTTTGTATGTTATAGCTTCGAAAGATATACACTCTCGGGCATATTGACTTAGTCGCACGAACTCTCGTTCATATTCAGTGACAGTCATTTGGCCTTGTTTAAGATCTAGAAATTCTTTTCGTTTTTGATCAAGGAATCTCTCACTGATATATTTCTTTCTGAACTTGGTCTGAAAGAAATTCCATATAACCTATTCTCTCGGGACAACAAAAATTAAGGTTTTCCACCATTGATAAGCCACATCTCGAAGTAATGATACAACACACTTTATGCATTCTTCTAGAGTCAGAGACATCTCATCAAAAACTCGAATAGTATTTTCAATCCAGAAATCAGCCTTTTCAGCATCATCAACATTAGTAGCCCGAAATTATTCAGCCACATACTTACGGATCTTGTCAACCGGAGGCTTAATCAACAGATTTGGATACATAACCGGTGGCATAACTATAGTCTGAGGGGGATTAACTAGGGGTAGAGGTTGTGAAACAGTCGGGTTATTCTTTACGAACTAAGTGAACCACTCATTCATCATTTGAAAGAAAGCTTTTTTAGCTTCTCCCTCCTGACCACTTGTAGTCGGTCTCGGATTAGAAGGCTATGTCCCTTGTGTGGGAGCAGGCGCATTACTTTCTACGTCATCAGTTATGACTCTTTCGGGATCCATTGCTATACAGAAATCACATTTTACACGTCAGGACTCATCACACTATCACAGTTCAAATATTATGGCATGTATAACTAAACTCTGACACACTACATTAGTCCGAGAATCGACTAAACCGTAGCTCTAATACCAATCAAATATAACACCCCTATCCCATGTTCGATCACTAGATTAGGGTTAAAAGCGTTATTGGATAGATCGAAAACATTTACAGAATTATCACATAGTCATTTATCAATCTTAAGCATAAAGTCCCTTAAGAAGGTCATCGAGACCTTAAACATGCTTGTAAACCGAGCCTGGACTAAACTGAAACACATACAAGATTTCATGAAAATTTAAAACTTTTCTAAAATACAGGGGACACACGGCCGTGGGGATAGGCCGTGCCTCACCCACGGCTATTGGACACTCCCGTGTGTCCTCCCCATGGTGGTATACTACCAAATTCAACATGGTGATCAAGCACGCCCGTGTGCTAAGGCCGTGTACTACTAGATCACATACTGCCATTTCTCACACGGCCACTAAGCACACCTGTGTCAAGGCCGTGTGCAATTTAAGCCACATTCTGCCAAATTACCCATGGCCTTAGGCACGCCCGTGTGTCTCAACTGTGTGACATTATAGGCCATTTTACAAGGCCAATATGCCACCCATTTTGGGTCTCACCTACAAGCAATACATACCAAAACATCATATGCTTATATGGCAACCAAAACATATCAAATGGTTCACTTCATCCATACATCCAATACCAGATCCATCCATACCAAATTGCAAACTAAATCCTACCTCATTTCAAACATGTATCATCCATTTGCTTAACCAAAACTTAACCATTCCATATGCATCAAAACATACTAAGTATATGCTTTAGATCTTTCATTCAAACATTTAACAACTCTAAAGCTTGCTAATGCACATGGCCATGCTCACTTCATAGACATATACACCTATCTAGTCTATACATGCCATAATTAGCCATATATATTTTCAAAAGGGTACCAAAATAAGTTTTTGTAGTGTGATGATGATCCTTGACAATCCCGAGCCTTCAATAGCTTCGACAACCTATAAAATAGAAAACACACACACAGAGTAAGCTTTCCAAAAGCTTAGTAAGTCATATACAAAGAAACGCATTGGCATATATATATTGATCACTTAACAACTATCACATATATAACTTGGTTCATAAACTTATGGCCACATTTGCCACATTCAACATTTTAAGATTCACATTCTCATTTTCAATCATACTCTTCTTCATATCAAAGTCATATAGGTACTTACCTTTTATACACACTTGATGTGCATTCAACGTACTTGAAATGGATAATCACTCACTTATTGGTCATAGCTCAGATATACCATTCGTATTATAGACTTGCCCGTTGAACCAATAGGAACCTAGTAGGATGATCTGAAAGCTCAGAATAGTTGTACAATGTCAGCGTCCCAGACAAGGTCTTACATGCATTTGGATATCAATGCCACTGTCCCAGATAGGGTCTTGCACGAATCAATACATTGTCGATGTCCCAGACACAGTCTTACTCATATAGATCATAACGATGACAATGTCCCAGACGTGGTCTTACACGAGTCGATATGATGCCAATGTCTCAAACATAGTCTTACTCATAAAGTTCATATCAATGCCCACGTCCCAGACGAGGTCTTACATGAAATTTCAAATCAACACCAACGTCCCAGACGTGGTCTTATATGATAAGACAGAACAGATATCTATGTCATGACATAGCTAATCCTATCTATTCCTAGGTTCATACGGGACTTCTCAGCTTTATCACTATATCAAACTATTTTCAGAATTCACGCACTTATCATCTTATACTCATTCATTTTCATCGATAGACATATGAATACATATATTCAATTCAATACAGATAAGTTTATTTGCATAGTGACTTACCTCAGATTCGGTTTACGAACGAAAACGGCTATTCGGTTATTTTAGCTTTCCCGCGATTTAAGTCTGTTTTCCTCGGTTCTTGATCTATACATATTCAGAATTAACCCTTTTATTCACCATTCCATTCAATTCAATCCATAGACACATATTTAGGGCTATTTGTAAATTAACCCTCATATTTGCATACTTTGACAATTTAGTCCATTTTTAATAAAACATCAAATTCACAAAATCCACACACACACATGCTTGGTCGGACCTCTCTAGGGACTATATAAGCCCAAATATTTCATCAAATTTTCTATTTAATCCTTCAATTTACCATTTTCACTATTTAGACCTATTTAGCTAAATTCATCAAAACTTCAAGAACAAAACATGTTTATCAAACATATAACTTTCATTTTTCATTCTCAAACATCACAAAGCTTGCAAAACCATCAATGGCATATTTCACATACATCATCAAAACACAAAATCAAGGCATGGGTTTTGTAGCTCTCAAAGCAACGATTGCAAAAATGTAGAAATTATCTAAAACTGAAGTCAAAATTTACCTTAATCAAGCTTAAGGAGTGTCGAATGCCTTAGCTCAATTTTTATTTCTTTCCTTTGGTTATTTCGGTCAAAGAAGAGAGTTAAAAGATGAACACTCATCTTTTGTTTCCTTAAAACTAATTTTAATAAACCAATTACCAAAATAACCTTCATTTATATAATTAAAACAATTACACTATATGAACATTTAAGACTTTTATCCATCCACTAAACATAATAATGGCTTAATTGCCATACAAGTCCTCCATCTTTTCAAAGCCACAACATATAAGTGCTTTAACATATAGCAAACAACTTTCACATTTATTGCAATTCAATCCTTTTGTCAAATTTAGACACATAGACAGACAAATTCGCTTACGAAAATTTACCACATGCTAATTCACATATCAGCGGCACATAAAATAATATTAAAATATTATACAGACTTGGATTTGTAGTCCCGAAACCACTATTTCGACTAGGGTATAAACTGGACTGTTACATTTGTCCTTGAAAATCTTACAATTAAACAGATTCGGATATTGCTGTCTCATTGAGTTTTCAAGTTCCTACGTAGCCTCTTCTATTCCTTGTCGATTCCACATTACTTTTACTAACAAAATTTTCTTGTTTCTAAATTCTTTCACTTCACGAGCTAAGATACGAATCAATTCCTCTTCGTATGTCATATCAGATTGGATTTAAATCTCAGATGGGGCAATCACATGTGACGGATCATATCAATATCTATGAAGCATTGAGACATGACACACATTATGGATCCTTTCGAGTTCAGATGGCAACCTTAATCTATATGCAACCAGTCCGACACATTCAATAATCTCATACGATCTGATAAACCTCAAACTTAACTTTCCTTTACGTCCGAATCGAAGCACTTTCTTCCACGGATACACTTTTAGAAATACTTTGTCACCGATCTCAAACTCTATATCTTTTCGTTTCAAATCTGCATAAGACTTCTAAAGACAAGATGCTGCTTTCAAATAATCTGAGATCAGTTTCACTTTCTGTT
This sequence comes from Gossypium rotundifolium, assembly GCA_025506655.1. Lineage (NCBI taxonomy): Eukaryota > Viridiplantae > Streptophyta > Magnoliopsida > Malvales > Malvaceae > Gossypium > Gossypium rotundifolium. Next base: position 60,219,664 of record CP106723.1, on the reverse strand, counting down.
CTGAATCTTTTATTAAGTCAACATCGTGTAGCTTATTCTCACTAAGCTCAGTCCAGTATAGAGGTGTACGACATTTATTTTCGTACAGAGCTTCATAAGGTGCCATTTTGATACTCGTCTGAAAGCTATTATTATACGCAAATTCGATCAACGGCAGATACTATTCCCACAAATTAATAAACTCAAGTATACAGCATTGTAACATATCCTCCAAAATCTGAATGATCCGCTCGGATTGACCATATGTATGTAGATGAAAAGCTGTATTGAAATGCAATGTCATGCCAAAAGCTTCTTGCAACTGGGACTTTAACTCTTTCAACCCTATTGGTGCCATTCTATATGGAGTTATTGAAATAGGTGTAGTACCAGGAATCAATTCAATTCCAAACTCAACTTCACAAATCGGAGTAAACCTTGTAACTCTTCAGGGAACACATCAGAAAACTCACAAACAATAGGCACTGATTCAACTTTCTTCTCAGATACTTTTTAATCAATCACATTAGTAAAATATGCCTCGTAACCCTTTTTCACATAACTTTGAGCTTTCAAAATAGATATCATAGCAGGCATTCCATTCAAATCATTAAACTCAATTAGTACAATCTCATCATTCAGACACCTCAAATCAATTGTCTTTCTTTTATAGTTCCCAACAGTATCATGCATAAACTGTAACATCCCTTACCCGTAATCCCCATCAGGATCGGGCATGAGGCGTTACCGTATAAAACTACTTGAATGCCACTTAGGCTTAACGCGACTACTCCCCTTGATGTCACTACCATAACTTCTTTTTTTTTGACTTACGAGACCTCACTCATACATACGAGGACTCTCGAGACTATATCGAGAACTCTTACAATCTATAAAGTCTCTTTCCCATCTAAATAGGGAGTACACGCCCATGCGTAGTCTCACATGCCCATGTGCCCAAACCATGTCTAATAACCCCAGCATTCTGCCAAAACTCCCATGACTAGAGCACACGCCCATTTTGCTCAAGGGACACGCCCATGTGCCCCTGAGACATGCCCGTGCTCTTCACCCATGGTCGACACTGGCTTACTATACACGGCCAAACACACGTCCGTGTCCTTGGCCCGTATCCCTTACACAGCCTCAACACGCCCATAGTTTGTCATATAGCTGAGATACATGGCCGTGTCTCTGCCTGTGTGGCCTGGAAGTTGGCTATTTTCCAAGCCAATTCCCCCCTCTAAAACACAAACTCTCTTGTATCCATTTCATCAACATGTATCATCTTATAATTGGACATCTGAATATCCAATTTTTGCATACACATTCGCATACTCATCACCATTCATGAAATCATTTGTAGACTGCACCCACAATATCTCAATTATGCAATTACTACATACATGAATAACCACATCATAGGCGTGTAACAACCATCAATGTTGGCTATCTCAAAATAGCATTAATCAAAAATGAACATTTATTAAATAAGGGCCAACATTTTAGGCCACAAAAAATATGACTTATGTGAAAAAACGAACAAGCCTACTATACATGCCATAACCCAAAAATTAATGTATCTAGATATACCAAGTGTTCCAATTGATAGTGTGAGCGAATCTCCGATGTCCACCGATCCCCGAGCTAACTTGGCGATACTACAAGGCAAGGGAAAAGAGAGGGGAAGTAAGCATAAATGCTTAGTAAGTTCATATGCAAATAATAAGAAATTAATAAACTTGTATGGATAAATCCTCACAATAATTTCTTAAGATGATATAATCATTATATCACATGCTTACACCTTGTTACTCATGTTCACATTAATTTATCTACTTGAGCCACTGTCACAAAATTATTTATTTCTCAAGCTACACAGCTTCAAATGAAGAACCGTTAATTTTTCCTGAAACTAGACTCACATAACTTCTCACCATAAAAATTTAAGAATTTTTGGTCTAGCCAATTAGAACAGTTTATTCATTAAATTTACTCCTATTTTGCTGTCCAACAGTTCCAACACTTCTTCACTACGAATAAATGTTCTCCTCGTATAAAAGTCGTATGATGTTCTCATTTGTTTCAATTTAAAATATACTTATTAAGGATTTTAAGAATATGAATTATAATCCATAATTATTTTTGTAAAATTTTTAATAATTTTCCAAATTTGAAACATGGGATTCCAAAACTCATTCTGACCCTGTCTCACTAAAATTCAAATATCTCATAATTCACACTTCTTTTGCTTACTCTATTTCTTTTATAGAATAATAGACTCATTAAGCTTTAATTTCATATCCTACCCAGCCTTTCATTCAATTTCTACTATTTTTGGTGATTTTTCAAAGTTATACTAATGCTGCTGCCCATACTGTTTTAATGTCAATTCCACTCATTCATTAATTCTTTGTGTTCACTTTCATTTATACACACTTACACCAAAGCATATTATAATTTGGCTCATAACAACCAGGTGATCATAGACACATCTTACTCATTTCCATCCGTATCAATAATACATCATAATCCGAGCACATTATTTATGAGTCTCGTATACATACCTGTGCCTATTCATAATACTCACATATCCTACTCTTACTTATCTTGAGCATACTCCTTGAATTTCCCATTGAACTACTTTTAATATTAAGGATGTTCGGGATATCTCGCACAACTGATAGTACGCCAATGCCATATCCCAGATATGGTCTTACATGGGATCACATATCGGTGCCGATGCCATGTCCCAGACATGGTCTTACACTGGCACACTCACTACCATGGTCCAACCATGGTCTTTTCCGTCAATTCATCACGAGTCATAGTACGAATGTACTTGACCCTGCATTTCTCACGATCGATCCTTCAATCCAATCTCTTACTTGTATACAGTATTGATCCTTCAATCCAATCTCGTACTTGCATACAATCATGATTAGATAACATACATTTATAAAATAATGCATCATCTCAATTCAAATTTAATAATCGTTCACTATAGACTATTCATATGAACTTACCTCAATGCGAATCGGTCATTTTGATTGACATTTCCCCGTACTTGGTCCAAATCTCGATTTTTTTATCTAAAATGTCACATTTCTCTTAATTATCACCCACATTACTCATTTTAATACAAAAATCATAGTACAATAAATTTATAATTTTGCCCCTAAAGTTTCTCATAATTACGATTTTACCCCTAGGCTCGTAATTTGATTTTTATTCAATTTCAATGAAATTTAAGGCCAGTCGAACCTTTTTCTCTTTCAAAGCAACCTTAAATTCTTATTATTACACACTTTTAGGAGCATTTACAACTTTTACTAATTAACCCATTTTAACCATTTCAATGAAAATCCCTTAGCAAAAATCGTTCTCCTAACCTCGTGCACCCTTATTCTACCATTAAACATTAAAATGCACAAATATCTAGCATGGGTCAATTTTTAAACCTCCTTTTTCATGCAAATAGATGGTATAAATAGAAAGGTTAAGCTTCTAGGATCTCAAAAATATGAAGAACATTGGAAACGGGGCTCAAATACACTTACAATTGAGCATTGAAAAAGCTTGAAACCCTAGCCATGGCTTCATGAAAATTTCGTTAGCATGGAGAAGAGAATGAGCAGATTTTAGGGTTTAAATTTTGTCTTTTATGCCTTAAAACACCCAAATAACAAAAATGCCCTTTGTACTAAACCTTCAATTTTTACCCTTCCATGACTAGTTTTGTCCATAACAAAATATGATGGTCTATTTGCCATTTAAAGACCTCTAGTTTAAACCCCTACTTAAATGAAGTACTTATGTTTTAGAACTCATATTTTGCAATTAATGCAATTTAATCCTAATAATAAAATTGGGCACTTTATCGATAAAATTAGTTAACAAAAATTACACATCATCACCCAAACATATCATAGACTCCAAAACAATCATAAATTAAATATTTTTACTTCGGGTGTGTGGTCTCAAAACTATTGTTCCTACTAGGCCCTATTTTGGGCTATTACATAAACAACCCATCCATACCCAAAATAATATCAAACTCTTCAAATGGCAAAAGCATCAGATCAGCAGGAAAACAGATATCTCGAAACATTAACGAACAGTTCTTTCATGCTTTGTCAACCAAAACACTTTTACCTAAGAGGTTCAATACTTTTATAGTAAATTTAGTAGACTCTACAGGCAAAGTCTGGCTGAATACTAATTTCATACATATATACAAATACGTAGAACCAAGGTCTATCAATGCAATCACAGAAATATCATAAAGAGTAAACGTACCCATAATAATATCTGAAGATGAGGTTTCCTCACAAGCTCAAGTAGTATACATTCTAGATGGCTCTCTAAATTCAGATTTTGCAACAGTATCTCTTGTAGACCTCGACTATTACTGACATTCCTTGTATTTCGAAAAGGTCAATTTCTCTCTAGGGCGTTATCTAATCTCGAATCCTGAGTAGTCTCTTGTTCAACAGACTCTGGGCAGTCTCGAATATAATGATCTAATGATCCACATCTGAAGCAAGCTTGATTATTCAATCTACAATTCCCCGAATGTCTTTTATTACAATGCTTACACTTGAGTCGCTCGGATCTGACATTTTCAACACTCGCCATCTTTAGGCAATCTCGAATGAAATGATTTCGTGATCCACGTTTATAATAAACTCTATTGTTGTATTTGCCCTAACATTTTCCCACATGTTGTCTTCCACACTGTCTACACTCAGGTTTGTTGCTTTTAGTACTTCCATCATTTGATTCAATTTGAGCTTGAGTTCCCAGACCAACATTTGGTCTCACAAGATCACTACTCGTATGTCCGATTGAAACATTTCATCTATTGATTGCATCTCTATATTTCTTCGTCAAAGGTTGAGAGAATTACTTATCGTTCTTTTTCTTTCATTACGAGCCTCAGAATCGACTTTCTCGAATTATCGCCACTAGTAACCCTAATCTCTCTGAATTCATACTTACGAATTTTATCAACCGGAGGCTTATTCATCAGATTCATATTCATAGTCAAAAGCATAGCAGATGTCTGAGGGAGGATAACCGGCAGAGGTTGCAAAACAGTCGGGTTATTTCTCACAAATTGAGTGAACCACTCACCCATCAACTGGAACAAAGCTTGTTTAGCTTTTCCCTCATGACCGCCGAGCTGCTTTTAAATCGTAAGCACCGTCCCTTGCATGGGAGCGAAGCATTACTTTCACGTTAAATCACTATGGCTCTTTCAAGATCCATTGCTATATAGAAATCACATTTACACGTTAGGATTCATCACACTATCACATTTCAGATATTATGGCATGTATAGCTAGACTATGACACACTATGTTAGTTCGAGAATCGGCTAAACCGTAGCTCTGATACTAACCAAATGTAACACCCCTATCTCGTGTCCGTCGTAGGATTAGGTTTAAAAGTGTTACCAGACAATTCAAAAAGCATTTATAGAAAATTCATACATTCAGTCATCATTCTCAAACATAATGTCCCTTAAATGAGTCAATGAGACCAATAGCATGCTTATAAATCGAGTCAGGACTAAACCCAAACACATACAAAATTTTATGAAAATTAAAAACTTTTCTAATATGCAGGGGATACACGCCTGTGGGAGGAGACCGTGTGCCCTCCATAGATGATAAACACCCCCGTGTGTCTTCCCCGTGTTCATATACTAACTTACTCTCCATGGCCACTGAGCACGCCGTGCACTGGGCCGTGCATTCTTAGGCCACATACTGGCTTCACCACGGTCTCTAGGCACGCCCGTGTGCCATGGCCGTGTGACATTATAGGCCATTTACAAGGCCAAAATGTCACCCACTTGGGGCAAACCTACAAACAACATATATCATCTCATTTCATTCACATATAACCATTCAAAACCAATTCCAAACATACCAATTTGCATGACCAAAATTAAATTATGCTCAAGCACCAATCATCTATATACTTACCATCTCATAACCATTTCATATATCAACTAATCATACCAAAACAACTTCACATATCATATTCCTTTAAGCATATTACCAAAACATAACTAGCCAATTCACATGGCTAAGTTTACTTTACATCTCATATCAAGGACTAGCCTAAACATGCCATATCTAGCCATATACATATTCAAAGTGTACCAAAATGATTTTAGTAGTGTGATGACGATCCGTGACGGTCCCGAGCCTTCAATAGCTTTGACGACCTATACAATAGAGAAAACACACATAGAGTAAGCTTTCCAAAAGCTTAGTAAGTCATAATACAAATAAACTTAGCATAAAGGCATATATGCATAAATTACATTAACGCACATAACATTTACTTAGCAAACTATCACATATTGCTTTGGTTCATATACTTGGACACAATTGCCACATTCATTCATACAAGAATCGTATATTTATATATATACAACTCTTTCTTAAACATTCTTGCATCTCAGTATAGTTCTAATATTCAATCATACCTATCTTCAAATCAAAGTCATATAGGTACTTACCTTTTATACACACTTAATGTACATACCAAGCGTATCTGAAACGACTATACATTCTCGTAATTGATCATAGCTCAGATTCACTCATTGAACAGTTTGGAATCTAATAAGATACTCGAAAACTCAAAATAATTGTACAATACCAACATCCCAGCCATAGCTAAAATACTCATTCACTCATTCATAGCTTGTTTATAACTCATCAACCACAAAGGTTCAATACGTACCTTAGCTAACAGATAATTATTCATCTTCCAAGCTATTCATGCTCGATATTACATGTTGATCATCCTTTAATATTTGTTCAACTTAATCGCACACTCAGTGCTATATACATAATTGAAGCATATTAATCATCGCACACTTAGTGCCTATTCTTTTAACCGACTTGTCTCTTGTCGCAGATCACAATGCCAATTCAATAAGTCAATTTTTCATTTCATCGCTTTTACAAGTGCTATTCATTTCTTATAATCTCACACTTAGTGCCTATTCTTTTAATCGATTTGTCTCGGTTTCGCACACACAGTGCCAATTCAATAAGCTGAAGCTTTCATATCATTGCACACACAATGCTATTCATTTCTTATAATCGCACACTTAGTGCTATGATTCGTAGTCGAAACTTAAATGGCATCGCACACTTAATGCATTAATACAAAACCGAACTTAATTCGGTATCGCACACACAGTGCCAATCATAAAAGCTGAAGCTTCCATTACTTTGCACACCTAGTGCTATTTAACTCCATCTTAATTTCAATTACGCACACTTAGTGCCTCATTTCTCAACATCATACATGTAGCATTTCTAATTCAATAACTATCATTCAATACACATCACATAGATATAAATTAACAACTTGCATTATATCTGAACTTACTTACTATATTAAACTTATCACGAAATTTATGTGCATAATCCTCTCATAAGCATCTATTATCAACATTAGTCATATAAACAATTACAATTTCATGTAGGTACGTTTATTTGCATAGTGACTTACCTCGAATTTGATCTATCAGAATGAAAACGGCTACTCATTTACTTTCACTTTCCCGTGATCTAAGTCTATTTTCCTCGGCTCTTGATCTTGAATTTAAGCTTGAAACTTAGCCGAAACCTTGCTATCTTCTTCAATTCTTTTTTTTTTTTTTTGATATTTGGTGGTGTGTGGATGAATGAAATCAACTAACATGTTTGTTTTATTATAATATAATTATAACTTATAAAATAAATATAAAATAACTTTTAACTTATAAAATAATATATAAAAACATGTTATAAAACCATGTTACCGTCCACTATAAATAAAATTGGCTTAATTGTCACATAAGTCATCACATTTATAAAGCCACAACACGTAGGTGCTTTAGCAAATAGCAAGCAACTTTCACATTTAGTGCAATTTAATCCTTTTGTCAAATTAGACACATAGACAGTCACATTAGCTTACGAAAATTTAGCAGATGCTTAAACACTCATCAATGACACAGAAAATAATATTAAAATAATATTCAGACTCGGATTCGTTATCCCAAAACCATGGTTTTGACTAGGGTATAAATTGAACTATTACAGTAGCTAATCAAACAGATTGTCAATCCTTGGTAGCGGGTATTTGTTCTTAACAGTTAACTTGTTCAGTTGACGATAGTCAATGCACATACGCATCGATCCATCCTTCTTCTTCACGAACAATACTGGCGCTCCCCACGGAGATACACTTGGTCTGATAAATCCACGGTCCAATAGCTATTAGATCTGAGCTTTCAGTTCTACCAGCTCCTTCAGTGCCATCCTATAAGGGGCGATGGACACTGGGGCTGTACCTGGTAACAGCTCAATGCCAAATTTGACCTTGCGGTTTGGAGGCAATCTTAGAAGCTCTTCGGGAAAAACTTCTGAGAACTCCTTCACGATTTGGACATCCCCAACAGACAATTCTTTAGCATCAGATGTACTAACAAAAGCTAGAAACGCCTCACACCCTTTACGCACCAACTTCTCAGCCTTTAATGCCGACATCACATGAGACAGATAATCCCTTCTTTCTCCTATCACAATTACCTCCTCACCCTCTAGAGTCTTTGGTACCATATGCTTATTAGTGCAATCAAAGTTTGCACGGTGTTTAACTAGCCAGTCCATGCCTAGAATAAGGTCAAACTCGCAGAATAGTAGTTCCATCAAATCTACCGGGAACACTACTCCTTGAACTTCTAAAGGCATATTCCTAAATAACTTGTTCACTACCACAGATTGTCCTAGAGGGCTAATCACAAACATCTCTTTAGCAACAATCTCAGATTTTATTGCCAGAGTCCCAGACACAGTACAGACAATATATGAATGGGTAGATCCAATATCTATTAAAGCTGTAAATGGCACACCAAATCTAAGAAACGTACCGGTTATGATGTCTGGTGCATCGCTTGACGTTGAGCCGCATAAACCAACCCCGGCTGTCTTGCATCTATATTACCAGCATCTCTGCCTAGTGCTCCACGACCTCGCCTAAACCCATTCCCCCTCTGGCCGGACCATGTCCTCTCGATGGCTGCTGACCACCTCTCCCTGGCTGCAAAAATCCCTGACCTATCATCTGCACCCTAACAGGCTCCCATGGGCAGTCCTTTATCAGATGATCCTTAGACCCACATTTGAAACACCCACCAGATCTTCTTCAGACTTCCGGATGTGTTTTCCCACATTGCACACAAGGTTCGACCCACAAGCGGCAACCTAACTCGATGGCGGCCCATCTAACCTAAGCCTCTTTTGAAAACCCGTAGAAGAACCTACTAACCTAAAACCTCTCTTATTCTTGCCCCTTTCCTTATCTCGATTTTGCCTCTCAGAATGATTCACCTCTTTGGCAATCTTTGCTTTCTCAACCAAAGTGGTAAAATCCCTTTCCCGTTGTGGAGCTATGGCAGACCATCCTCGAACCTACAGCCTCTTCGTTGAACATCTCAAGCGCAAGAACTCGCCTCATATTCGCGATTGAAGAACCAGTACTAAATTCCTTCCTGTATAGCTTGTAACACCCAAACCCGACCCATTCGCTATGACCGAATTTGAAATGCCATGCGATAAACGCTTGAAAAACTTTTGACTTAGAATTAAAAACATAAAATTTTGTTGTCTTTACTAAAACATTGTGTAATTAAAATTTCAAGTAAAACTAAGTTGTTTAAAATAAAACATTTTCAAATAATAATATAATCGACAAACCAACTTAAAACATAATAAAAGTCCTTAAATACTTAAAATGGCCCTTATTACAAAAATTAAATACTTAAAATATTGAAACATAAATTGTATAAAGAGAATCCATTTCGCATGGGCCACCTCGTATCCACTCCAACCCGGTCCAAGCTTTATGCATCACCGAAAGGTTTGAGAAAAATTGGGTGAGTCAAATGACTCAAAGTGCATAGTTATTACACATGCCTCCACGTATGGGCTTGGCCCATATCCACACATCAATCACATATCAAATGATAAGGCATTATATCCACATAATTCCACATGTTGGGCTTGGCCCATATCCACATTGATCCACATAAATAGTCATGCAAAATGCATAAATATGTAACATGAAGCCCAACCCAACCTAGAGTCCATCCGTTACTCCTACCTTAGCAGACTCCCTGCCCAAGGCCGTGGCTAATCCACCGATCACATAGTGATCCACATATCTTACCTTGGCAGACTTGCTGCCCAAGGCCGTGGCTAAGCCACCGATCACATAGTGATCCACATATCAGTATCCACGAGGTGACTCGAGGTCATCCTCAATCTACGGTGATGCACAGCTATCATCCGCCGAGATGGGCACCTAGCCAACACCTCCCTTGATGGAGCACATAGCCACCATCAAGCGCCAATGTAGCACAAGGCTAACATTAGACCACGTACATAATGTACACCCTTTCCTTCGATAGTCACATCCCAAGTCCCATGCAAATATGTATATCATGGCAACATATCACTTGAACAATAATGCATCACATGCCATCACATTTCATATATTCATCAATGATCATTTAATATCGTAAATCAACGACCGAGTATTCGATCACCCACCACGGGTATTCACAATCTTAGCCCTTAATTCGGCTACCATTAACATCATATCACATATACATAAATATAACACATACACACAATCAAGAGACAGTGCGATAACTACGCACCTTTTTGGCACAGTCGGCTAAATCCCGAAGACCCGATCTACCACACTAGATCACCTTGTCCTACATTCGACCAAACCACAACACTTTAATCAAGACCATTCGGCCAACATCAAATCTTAATCCCAATAGCCTTAGGCTTTCTCAACCAACTTAAAGAATATTGAATCCTTACCACTTGACTTACCAACTTCGATTGCTAATGGAATGGGCTTAGATCGATTGTTTTCGAAATCCCAATGAGCCTAAGAGAATAATCGAATCCAAAAAAATGGTTAGAACCTTGCAAAACAATGCCCAAAGGTTTGGCCTTTGTCCACAAGAAACATCATAGAAACGAGAAAGTAAAAGAAGAAAAACGTCCATGAACACTTACCCCTTTTTATCCAAAATCGATAGAAGAAACCCAAGGAGAGTCTACCCTTGAATATTCGGCCAAAATAATACTAAAAGGAAGTAGGGAGTTTCGGCAATTTGGTTATGAGAGAAGAAAATATGTGAATAGAAAAGAGAAACAAAAGAAGAGAGAGAGAGTTCGATTTTAGCAACAATGGAGAAAAGAAAAGGGAGTTTGGAGAGGAGAGTTTCGGCCAAAAAGGAAGAAAAAGAATAAGAGAGAAAATGGGGTTAAGAGATTCGGCCAACTCCTTGTTTGCCAAAAAGAAAAGTGCACAAAAGTACCAATGTTGTTTCGGTTTCAAAAGGATAAAATGAAAGAAAGAAAAAGTAGGATTTGGTTCCAACAAAATAAGGCTAAAACCAAAAGGAATTTTGCACTAAAAGCATAGCACACATTCGGTCAAGGAGGGGAGTTTTTGGAGAGAAAGAAAACAATACAAAAGATGCACAAAAAGCAAAGGTTGACCAACTATTCCCCAAGCCACCTAACAACATTCGGCCATCCCCCTAGACACCCATACTCGTCCACATACATGCACTAAAAGCCTAGGATTACTTTCCAAAACATCCTCCATATTCCATGCCTTTGTCCCTCATCATACCATAACCTTAAGATTCTTATCCCCAATTTCAAGCTTTCCATAAACCAATATTCAACTTACTAAAAGTTAAGAGTCCAACCTATCATAAATAAGGTTTGACCGACATTTAATGCAAAGCTACATAAAAATAAAGTCTTCTAAATGCAATCCATGCAACTTGAACCTCTTCCTCAAGCAACCCTTCAAGCATCATAACCACCTTGCCACTAACTCCTCATGTGCTAGAATCTAACACTTAAATTAACTTAAGTGTCAAGTTCACTTAATCCACTTCATTAAATAAACCATACTAAAAATTATTCTAGCTTCCTAAATAAAATCAAGCCTTCACAAGACTATGCTAACACACAAGATTCATACCGAGCCAACACAAATAATACTCAAATTTTCTTCCTAAAGCCCAAGGCCCAATCGCCCAATCCTACTAGGCCCAATTTTGGGATGTTACAATTCTACCCTCCTTAAAGAAATTTCATCCTCGAAATTTCCAACTAACTAACAATCAGACAATCCTACTCATCACACTACGCTTATGCTGCGCACTCTGATCTTAATAAAACTAACATACTTTCTATGAACAGTCCCAAAGTTCACACTCAAGGTTCTAGATACTTCACTAGCAACACAAATACGAACTAGCTCTATAACAAACAAGACAATAAAGGGTATTCCAGACATAAAAACTTACCCGTTGTCACATCTGGCACATCACTATCCTCCCTCCGACGAACTGCATACACCAGACCTGGCTGTCTTGCCTCAGTGTTACCATTACCTCGGCCTGATGCTCCACGACCTCGGCCGGAACCATTTCCTCCATGGTTCGGACCACGACCCCTCGTCGCTTGCTGACCACCTCTACCCGGCTGTTCAAAACCTTGGCCTACTGTCCGAGCCCTTCTCGGATCCTGGGGACAGTCTTTAATCAAATGAGACTTGGATTTACACCTAAAACACTCCCGTTCCGATTCCAGCACTCGCCAACATGATACCTTCCACACCGAGCACACGAACGGTCCTGATTTCCAGTAGTTGGCATAGAAACACGAGCAGAATTCTCGATCCTTGGTCTTTTCTGAAGACTCCCAGACGATTTTGACGGTCCAAAACTCTTCTTATCTCGGTTCCTATCCTTTTCTCTGTTCTGCCTCATAGAATCCTTAATTCCTTTGGCCACCTTAGCCTTCTCCACTAATACGGCAAACTCTCTTTCATTGTGGAGCTATCAATAATCTCAAGTCATCCCTTAGTCCATCCTCAAATCGGACACATCGCTCATACTCTGTAGCCACTACTCCTCGAGCATATCGGCTTAACCGCAAAAATTTCGCTTCGTATTCTGCCACGGACTTGTTCCCTTGAACCAGCCCCAGAAATGCCTTCCTTTGCGCATCAATATAGTGAGTACCAACGCATTTCTTCCGATATGTCGCCTTAACGCACTCCCAAGTGAGATCTTTGGTGTGGCCCCATCCCGAATCGTGAGCCACCATTGATACGCTTCATCGCGTAGCAGCGCCACCATTCCTTTCACTTTCTCCTCAGGGGTCAGATCCAACTCATCCATAATTCGCTCGGTCGCCTCCAACCAATACTCAGCTGTACTGGGTGCCACCCCAGATACTCCACGAAACACCTCAGCCCCATTGGCTCGGAGTCGCTCAGGTACGGACTTCCTAGCTCTCATATTTCCACCGGCTCCAACCACCATCTCAAGAACTCGCAAAGACTGACTGCGACATAAAGATCATCCCCAGCCTGAGCTTGCTGCTCCACACCAACAGCTGGTGGGGGTACCACATTGTCAGACCCTTGACCCGACCTAACGGGTTCCGACACGGCCATTCTGCCTCTACTGCGTCCTCGCACATTACGACCACGTCCCCTAGAGCTCATGTCTAACGTCGCGATTTAATCTATTTAAAGAGTTTTATACATTAGTACTTTTGTTCCACTTGTTTATGCGTAAACAATTTTATGAAACAAAGTTTTCAGAAGTTGTTCTTTCGATCAATCAAAATTTCTAGTTCAAGATCACTATTCTAATTCAGAGAATCACACATTCACATCAATAGAGACACATTCACTCTTCCACAACATTTACCATGCTACTATGGGCATTCTTGACCATTCCCAACCCAGGGGTAATTTCGTCATTTTTCCCTACAGGGGTATTTTGGTAATAAATTGGGGTAAATTCAAAAATCACCAAAAGTTATTTTGAAATTTTCCAAACTCATGGATATTTTTGAAAGAAAGATTTTCCAAATCAAGATATTAAAAAATTAAAATTCAGGGGTTATTTCGGTAATTTGAAAGTTAGGGGCATTTTAGTAAATTTTCCCAAATCAGGGTATCTTACTATTTTGTAAAATAGAAGTTTTTGGTATTTTTATAAAGTAAGAATGTTTTTTTAAAAGTCGAGGGTAGTATGGTAATTTTATAAACCAAGGTCATTTTGGTAATTTTTCAACACAGGGGTATTTGGGTAATTTTGTAAATCAGAAATTTTCAAAAGAAAAAAAATTTCCAACTATAAAATGGTTTTACAATTCAAAGGAGTAATTTTTTTTTGAAAACTTAAGGTTTTTATAAAATAGTATGGCTAGTCCCTTTCGGGTTTTAATTATCGAGTTTAGCCCGTGAATAAGTCCTCTTGGTTAGGGTGAACCGTAGCTACGCACCAGGTAGGATTCGAGTAAAGAGGAGGTGAGTCGCTAGGACTGCTTAAATACCAAGCTCTTACCGAATCCACTCCTAGACATGCGCACAATGGTTGCCACACCATAACTCGGCGACTTACTTCACAGGTTTGTTTGGTTGTTCTTTAAGTCTTATGCGTCTTGTGTTGGAGTAAGCTAATCCTAAAGTTCAATAACTTAATATACTAATCTACGTTCCCATCATACCCACATACCAATCATATAATAATTCACACAACAATTAAAGGTACTTACTTGGTGGACTTGGCCTGAGATACAGTGCCATGCCGAATAATCTGAAAAATTTATGAAAGCCCAAATCTTTGAAAAGCCCATCTTAAGAAAAAATGTTTTTGGGCCCAAAACCCTCAAAGTCGAGTTTTGAATCGGGCTCTGATACCAATTTGTAACACCCCAAACCCGCCCATTCGCTATGACCGAATTTGAAATGCCATCATGCGATAAACGCTTGAAAAACTTTTGACTTAGAATTAAAAACATAAAATTTTGTTGTCTTTACTAAAACATTGTGTAATTAAAATTTCAAGTAAAACTAAGTTATTTAAAATAAAACATTTTCAAATAATAATATAATCGACAAACCAACTTAAAACATAATAAAAGTCCTTAAATACTTAAAATGGCCCTTATTACAAAAATTAAATACTTAAAATACTGAAACATAAATTGTATAAAGAGAATCCATTTCTGCATGGGCCACCTCGTATCCACTCCAACCCGGTCCAAGCTTTATGCATCACCTGAAAGGTTTGAGAAAAATTGGGTGAGTCAAACAGACTCAAAGTGCATAGTTATTACACATGCCTCCACGTATGGGCTTGGCCCATATCCACACATCAATCACATATCAAATGATAAGGCATTATATCCACATAATTCCACATGTTGGGCTTGGCCCATATCCACATTGATCCACATAAATAGTCATGCAAAATGCATAAATATGTAACATGAAGCCCAACCCAACCTAGAGTCCATCCGTTACTCCTACCTTAGCAGACTCCTACCAAGGTCGTGGCTAATCCACCGATCACATAGTGATCCACATATCTTACCTTGGCGGACTTGTCGCCCAAAGCCGTGGCTAAGCCACCGATCACATAGTGATCCACATATCTGTATCCACGAGGTGACTCGAGGTCATCCTCAATCTACGGTGATGCACACAGCTATCATCCGCCGAGATGGGCACCTAGCTAACACCTCCCTTGATGGAGCACATAGCCACCATCAAGCGCCAATGTAGCACAAGGCTAACATCGCACCACGTACATAATGTACACCCTTTCCTTCGATAGTCACATCCCAAGTCCCATGCAAATATGTATATCATGGCAACATATCACTTGAACAATAATGCATCACATGCCATCACATTTCATATATTCATCAATGATCATTTAATATCGTAAATCAACGACCGAGTATTCGATCACCCACCACGGTATTCACAATCTTAGCCCTTAATTCGCTACCATTAACATCATATCACATATACATAAATATAACACATACACACAATCAAGAGACAAAGTCGATAACTACGCACCTTTTGGCACAATCGGCTAAATCCTCAAGACCCGATCTACCACACTAGATCACCTTGTCCTACATTCGACCAAACCACAACACTTTAATCAAGACCATTCGCCAACATCAAATCTTAATCCCAATAGCCTTAGGCTTTCTCAACCAACTTAAAGAATATTGAATCCTTACCACTTGACTTACCAACTTCGATTGCTAATGGAATGGGCTTAGATCGATTGTTTTCGAAATCCCAATGAGCCTAAGAGAATAATCGAATCCTAAAATGGTTAGAACCTTGCAAAACAATGCCCAAAGGTTCGACCTTTGTCCACAAGAAACATCATAGAAACGAGAAAGTAAAAGAAGAAAAATGTCCATGAACACTTACCCCTTTTTATCCAAAATCGATAGAAGAAACCCAATGAGAGTCTACCCTTGAATATTCGGCCAAAATAATACTAAAAGGAAGTAGGGAGTTTCGGCAATTTGGTTATGAGAGAAGAAAATATGTGAATAGAAAAGAGAATGAAAGAGAGAGAGAGAGAGTTCGATTTTAGCAACAATGGAGAAAAGAAAAGGGAGTTTGGAGAGGAGAGTTTGACCAAAAGGAAGAAAAGAATAAGAGAGAAAATGGGTTAAGAGATTCGCCAACTCCTTGTTTGCCAAAAAGAAAAGTGCACAAAAGTACCAATGTTGTTTCGGTTTCAAAAGGATAAAATGAAAGAAAGAAAAAGTAGGATTTGGTTCCAACAAAATAAGGCTAAAACCAAAAGGAATTTTGCACTAAAAGCATAGCACACATTCGGTCAAGGAGGGAGTTTTGGAGAGAAAAGAAAACAATACAAAAGATGCACAAAAGCTAAAGGTTGACCAACTATCCCCCAAGCCACCTAACAACATTCAACCATCCCCTAGACACCCATACCGTCCACATACATGCACTAAAGGCCTAGGATTACTTTCCAAAACATCCTCCATATTCCATGCCTTTGTCCCCTCATCATACCATAACCTTAAGATTCTTATCCCCAATTTCAAGCTTTCCATAAACCAATATTCAACTTACCAAAAGTTAAGAGTCCAACCTATCATAAATAAGGTTTGACCGACATTTAATGCAAAGCTACATAAAAAATAAAGTCTTCTAAATGCAATCCATGCAACTTGAACCTCTTCCCTCAAGCAACCCTTCAAGCATCATAACCACCTTGCCACTAACTCCTCATGTGCTAGAATCTAACACTTAAATTAACTTAAGTGTCAAGTTCACTTAATCCACTTCATTAAATAAACCATACTAAAAATTATTCTAGCTTCCTAAATAAAATCAAGCCTTCACAAGACTATGCTAACACACAAGATTCATACCCGAGCCAACACAAATAATACTCAAATTTTCTTCCTAAAGCCCAAGGCCCAATCGCCCAATCCTACTAGGCCCAATTTGGGATGTTACGCTTCTACCCTCCTTAAAGAAATTTTGTCCTCGAAATTTCCAACTAACTAACAACAGACAATCCTACTCATCACACTACGCTTATGTGCAGACTCGATCTTAATAAAACTAACATACTTTCTATGAACAAGTCCCAAAGTTCACACTCAAGGTTCTAGATACTTCACTAGCAACACAAATACGAACTAGCTCTATAACAAACAAGACAATAAAGGGTATTCCGGACATAAAACTTACCCGTTGTCACATCCGCACATCACTATCCTCCTCCGATGAACTGCATACACTGACACTGGTGTCTTGCCTCGGTGTTACCATTACCTCTACCGATGCTCCACGACCTCGGTAGGAACCATTTCCTCCATGGTTCGGACCACGACCCTCGTCGCTTGATCGACCACCTCTACCCATTGTTCAAAACCTTGGCCTCATCGTCCGAGCCCTTCTTGGATCCCAGGGACGATCTTTAATCAAATGAGACTTGATTTACACCTAAAACACTCCGGTCCGATTCCAAAGACTCGCCAACATGATACCTTCCACACCGAGCACACGAACGGTCCTGATTTCCAGCAGTTGGCATAGAAACACGAGCAGAATTCTCGATCCTTGGTCTTTTCTGAAGACTCCCAGATGATTCTGACGGTCCAAAACTCTTCTTATCTCGGTTCCTATCCTTTTCTCTGTTCTGCCTCATAGAATCCTTAATTCCTTCGGCCACCTTAGCCTTCTCCACTAATACGGCAAACTCTCGTTCCTGCTGTGGAGCTATCAATAATCTCAGGTCATCCCTTAGTCCATCCTCAAATCGGACACATCGCTCATACTCTGTAGCCACTACTCCTCGAGCATATCGGCTTAACCGCAAAAATTTCGCTTCGTACTCTGCCACGGACTTGTTCCCTTGAACCAGCCCCAGAAACGCCTTCCTTTGCGCATCAATATAGTGAGTACCAACGTACTTCTTCTGATATGCTGCCTTAACGTACTCCCAAGTGAGATCTTCAGCTGTGGCCCCATCCCGAACTGTGAGCCACCATTGATACGCTTCATCGCGTAGCAGCGCCACCATTCCTTTCACTTTCTCCTCAGGGGTCAGATCCAACTCATCCATAATTCGCTCGGTCGCCTCCAACCAATACTCAGCTGTACTGGGTGCCACCCCAGATACTCCACGAAACACCTCAGCCCCATTGGCTCGGAGTCGCTCAGGTACGGACTTCCTAGCTCTCATATTTCCACCGGCTCCAGCCACCATCTCAAGAACTCGCAAAGACACCTGCGATCATAAAGATCATCCCCACTGAGCTTGTCGCTTCCACACCAACAAGTGGTGGGGGTACCACATTGTCAGACCCTTGACCCGACCTAACGGGTTCCGACACGGCCATTCTGCCTCTACCGCGTCCTCGCACATTACGACCACGTCCCCTAGAGCTCATGTCTAACGTCGCGATTTAATCTATTTAAAGAGTTTTATACATTAGTACTTTTGTTCCACTTGTTTATGCGCGAACAATTTTATGAAACAAAGTTTTCAGAAGTTGTTCTTTCGATCAATCAAAATTTCTAGTTCAAGATCACTATTCTAATTCAGAGAATCACACATTCACATCAATAGAGACACATTCACTCTTCCACAACATTTACCATGCTACTATGGGCATTCTTGACCATTCCCAACCTGTGGGTAATTTCGTCATTTTTCCCTACAGGGGTATTTTGGTAATAAACTGGGGTAAATACAAAAATCACCAAAAGTTATTTCGAAATTTTCCAAACTCATGGATATTTTTGAAAGAAAGATTTTCCAAATCAAGATATTAAAAAAATTAAAATTCAGGGGTTATTTCGGTAATTTGGAAGTTAGGGGCATTTTAGTAAATTTTCCCAAATCAGGGTATCTTACTATTTTGTAAAATAGAAGTTTTTGGTATTTTTATAAAGTAAGAATTTTTTTAAAAGTCGAGGGTAGTATGGTAATTTTATAAACCAAGGTCATTTTGGTAATTTTTCAACACAGGGTATTTGGGTAATTTTGTAAATCAGAAATTTTTCAAAAAAAATTTCCAACTATAAAAAATGGTTTTACAATTCAAAGGAGTAATTTTTTTTTTTTGAAAACTTAAGGTTTTTATAAAAATAGTATAGCTAGTCCCTTTCGGGTTTTAATTATCAAGTTTAGCCCGTGAATAAGTCCTCTTGGTTAGGGTGAACCGTAGCTACGCACCAGGTAGGATTCGAGTAAAGAGGAGGTGAGTCGCTAGGACTGCTTAAATACCAAGCTCTTACCGAATCCACTCCTAGACATGCGCACAATGGTTGCCACACCATAACTCTACGACTTACTTCATGTGTTTGTTTGGTTGTTCTTTAAGTCTTATGCATCTTGTGTTGGAGTAAGCTAATCCTAAAGTTCGATAACTTAATATACTAATCTACGTTCCCATCATACCCACATACCAATCATATAATAATTCACACAACAATTAAAGGTACTTACTTGGTGGACTTTGCCTGAGATACAGGTGCCATGCCGAATAATCTGAAAAATTTATGAAAGCCCAAATCTTTGAAAAGCCCATCTTAAGAAAAAATGTTTTGGGCCCAAAACCCTCAAAGTCGAGTTTTGAATCGGCTCGATACCAATTTGTAACACCCCAAACCCGCCCATTCGCTATGATCGAATTTGAAATGCCACCGCGAAAAACGTTTGAAAAACTTTTGACTTAGAATTAAAAACATAAAATTTTGTTGTCTTTACTAAAACATTGTGTAATTAAAATTTCAAGTAAAACTAAGTTGTTTAAAATAAAACATTTTCAAATAATAATATAATCGACAAACCAACTTAAAACATAATAAAAGTCCTTAAATACTTAAAATGGCCCTTATTACAAAAATTAAATACTTAAAATACTGAAACATAAATTGTATAAAGAGAATCCATTTCTGCATGGGCCACCTCGTATCCACTCCAACCCGGTCCAAGCTTTATGCATCACCTGAAAGGTTTGAGAAAAATTGGGTGAGTCAAATAGACTCAAAGGCATAGTTATTACACATGCCTCCACGTATGGGCTTGGCCCATATCCACACATCAATCACATATCAAATGATAAGGCATTATATCCACATAATTCCACATGTTGGGCTTGGCCCATATCCACATTGATCCACATAAATAGTCATGCAAAATGCATAAATATGTAACATGAAGCCCAACCCAACCTAGAGTCCATCCGTTACTCCTACCTTAGCAGACTCCCTGCCCAAGGCCGTGGCTAATCCACCGATCACATAGTGATCCACATATCTTACCTTGGCAGACTTGCTGCCCAAGGCCGTGGCTAAGCCACCGATCACATAGTGATCCACATATCTGTATCCACGAGGTGACTCGAGGTCATCCTCAATCTACGGTGATGCACACAGCTATCATCCGCCGAGATGGGCACCTAGCCAACACCTCCCTTGATGGAGCACATAGCCACCATCAAGCGCCAATGTAGCACAAGGCTAACATCAGACCACGTACATAATGTACACCCTTTCCTTCGATAGTCACATCCCAAGTCCCATGCAAATATGTATATCATGGCAACATATCACTTGAACAATAATGCATCACATGCCATCACATTTCATATATTCATCAATGATCATTTAATATCGTAAATCACTGACCTGAGTATTCGATCACCCACCACGGTATTCACAATCTTAGCCCTTAATTCGCTACCATTAACATCATATCACATATACATAAATATAACACATACACACAATCAAGAGACAAGGCGATAACTACGCACCTTTTGGCACAATCGGCTAAATCTCAAGACCCGATCTACCACACTAGATCACCTTGTCCTACATTTCACCAAACCACAACACTTTAATCAAGACCATTCGCCAACATCAAATCTTAATCCCAATAGCCTTAGGCTTTCTCAACCAACTTAAAGAATATTGAATCCTTACCACTTGACTTACCAACTTCGATTGCTAATGGAATGGGCTTAGATCGATTATTTTCAAATCCCAATGAGCCTAAGAGAATAATCGAATCCTAAAATGGTTAGAACCTTGCAAAATAATGCCCAAAGGTTCGCCTTTGTCCACAAGAAACATCATAGAAACGAGAAAGAAAAAGAAGAAAATCGTCCATGAACACTTACCCTTTTTATCCAAAATCGATAGAAGAAACCCAATGAGAGTCTACCCTTGAATATTCGCCAAAATAATACTAAAAGAGGAAGTAGGAGTTTGGCAATTTGGTTATGAGAGAAGAAAATATGTGAATAGAAAAGAGAACAAAAAAGAGAGAGAGAGAGAGTACGATTTTAGCAACAATGGAGAAAAGAAAATGGAGTTTGGAGAGGAGAGTTTCACCAAAAGGAAGAAAAAGAATAAGAGAGAAAATGGGTTAAGAGATTGACCAACTCCTTGTTTGCCAAAAAGAAAAGTGCACAAAAGTACCAATGTTGTTTCGGTTTCAAAAGGATAAAATGAAAGAAAGAAAAGTAGGATTTGGTTCCAACAAAATAAGGCTAAAACCAAAAGGAATTTTGCACTAAAAGCATAGCACACATTCGGTCAAGGAGGGGAGTTTTTGGAGAGAAAGAAAACAATACAAAAGATGCACAAAAAGCAAAGGTTGACCAACTATTCCCCCAAGCCACCTAACAACATTCGCCATCCCCCTAGACACCCATACCGTCCACATACATGCACTAAAGGCCTAGGATTACTTTCCAAAACATCCTCCATATTCCATGCCTTTGTCCCCTCATCATACCATAACCTTAAGATTCTTATCCCCAATTTCAAGCTTTCCATAAACCAATATTCAACTTACCTTAAAAAGTTAAGAGTCCAACCTATCATAAATAAGGTTTGATTTCGACATTTAATGCAAAGCTACATAAAAAAATAAAGTCTTCTAAATGCAATCCATGCAACTTGAACCTCTTTCCTCAAGCAACCCTTCAAGCATCATAACCACCTTGCCACTAACTCCTTATGTGCTAGAATCTAACACTTAAATTAACTTAAGTGTCAAGTTCACTTAATCCACTTCATTAAATAAACCATACTAAAATTATTCTAGCTTCCTAAATAAAATCAAGCCTTCACAAGACTATGCTAACACACAAGATTCATACCCGAGCCAACACAAATAATACTCAAATTTTCTTCCTAAAGCCCAAGGCCCAATCGCCCAATCCTACTAGGCCCAATTTTGGGATGTTACAAGTTGTTTTCACAAATCGAATTTCCTAATGTCTCAGTTTTTATAGTCTTAGCTCTTATAGCTAGCAATCTCAGTATACCATCACTAACTCTAATAGTTTCTTACTAAAGTCATTGTATCATATAATCAAACATATAGTAAGAGGACTTACAGATTTAGTGCCGGGGACTCGGGTGCCATACTTCCAATAAAGATACATTTTTCTAAACCAAATTTCAAACAAATTTGAAAAACATTTTTGAACCCATTCCACAGTCGAGTTTTGAAACCTGACACTGATACCATAAAATACAACACCCCAAATGTAGCCTAGACTTTATGACCGGATCTAGCATGCCACATAGAAGGGTTGTTTTAAAATAAACTGCGTGTTCGTTAAAAAAACTTTGTATTTTGTTGTTTGTGAAAAATCTAATTTGTTTTTATGGTTCTCTTGGAAAAATGTTATTGCTATTGTTTCGAAGACTTAGTTTATAATCGAAATCAGATTCAGTGAATTGCAAAAAAGTGATATTTTGAAAAGATTTATCGACGTTTAAGAAAACCCAAAGTTTTATCATTTATAGTTTGAAAGCCATTCGTTAACATTTTGAAAACCATCAACATCCAAACATCTAACAATTTAATAATAACTGAATTGAAAGTTAAAAAAAAAAATCCCAAAGGCCTTATTACAAAACATTAAACCCAAATTAAAATAAATCTCAAATTTAAAGTGAAATGGAAATTTGCGAAGGTTCTGATGTATGGCCACCACAAAGTACTCTACAGCTCCAAATTCTCAACACTAGGGATCACCTGCAAGATTAAGCAGAGCGATGAGTTACGATAACTCAGTGTGTAATCCCCTAATCGGACATTAACTGTACCCGAGCCCATACAGATACAGACTGGGCCTTATCCCTATTTTCATGGTAAAGCAGATAATGAATGCAACCCAGCCTATTAATCCATTCGCTACACACCACCCGTACCATCCCAACACACCTGTGGGGATTTCTAAATCGACCCGTCCATTCGCTACACACCTCAATGGTAGTCAAGCTGCTCATCACAGAATTTGTGGTGAAGCCACTAGAATAACAGAATACACGTGGCATAGCCACATACAGATTGTGGCAGAGCCACCGGAATATGTGGCAGAGCCATCAGATATACTTCCTCCGACCATCAAACCCAACCCAATGCATGATGTCATGACATAAATATCTCGTGTATACAATATGTCACAATTATAATCGATCATATAAAAATCACACAAATATTACAAAAACTACCACTAGGGGTATAACGGTCATTTACTCTCTAAGGGTATTTTGGTAATTTACCCTTATAAGGGTACTTCAGTAATTTTACCATCTAACGGAGCTATTGGGCCAAAAATCCATTTTAAGCCCAAATGGGCCTACACGCTCGTGTGGCCTACTACACGTAGTTTAGGTTCCAAACTTGTAGATTTCACATTTGGATCTATCTTCTAGCAGTTTTCCAATAGTTTGGCCCAAATGGGTTGCAAAGCCCATTGGGCCCATTTGGCCCATTTTAGCCCGATTAGGCCCGTTACAGTCTCGGTATTGCGAGAGTGTTCATGACACTCTCAATGACTTGACGACACAATTCGTTTCTCAATTTACCACTTCAAGCGCTCGCACACTCAAGTGGTCACCATTGCCGACTTTTCGACTTTTAGCCGTTTCGCAGAACATCACAACATTTAACGGAATAGGTGTGAGATTACACACCTGATACGAGTTGTGTTTCCCAACGCCTCCCCAACACACCTATCGCGATTGTTGACAACAGATTAGTCTCTATTTTGATAAACACAAATAGAACCATTTACTAAACTAACTCCTCTTACCGCAAGGTGATCTCCTTAGGTGAACCTAGCCCATGGCCTTATCCCTTGAATATGGAAAACAAGACCTTACCATGGTTTTGTTAAACAGAAGTGCATTAGACAACATCCAACATTCGGTCTCCACATAGGAGAAGAGACCGAACTCTTACCCAAGCAGTCACGAGAGTCTTTACTAGAACAAAATAAGAATGCGTTTGAAATTCCTTACCTTTATTAGAGTACCACTAATCGACAATTACTTCCCAAGGAGTTCCAGCCCTCACCAAATAGAACATAGGTGACTAGTGTTGGATAAGAGTGAATAGATTTGACATAACAATCCAAAAGTTAAGCCTGAGTGTTTTGGCTTAAGAGAGAAAAGTAGAGAAAGTAAAGAAAACAAAGGGAAATGAAAGTGTTACCTTGCAACCAGAGAAAACCGAGCAAAAGATAACGGAGAAAGACTTAACTTTGCTAGATGCCTACCACAAAATGATGTAGAAGAGAGCTTATGTATTCGGCTATGAGACTACCCAAGATGAAATACCCAATATAAGAAGAGATGGAGTAAACCGATTGAGAATTGGAAGAAAGGGGGGTTGAGGTTGTGGCTAAGGTGTAGAAAAGAGAATGTGGGAGGATATGAAAGATGATTTTCGGCCAAGAGTGATTTGGTAACAATGTAGGAGAAGCAATGTATGAAAAGGCAAAACGAATGAGAGAAAGAATGAAACTGCAAAGAAAATTAGGCAACAACGAGTTAAGAAAAGAGTACCCAAAAATGCTTGGAGTAAAGTGTTCAAAATGCAAAAAATGCCAAAAACTTTCGGCACCCTCCCACTCAAATCGAATGTACACTCCTCAAAAGACAAGTTTTTGTCTGAATTCCTCAATGCCCTTCCCCACATTCGGCCAACACTACCTCTCCCCCCTCAATCCCTTGATTTACTCCCTATTTTGCTCCACAATCGACTCTCCATCACCCATTCAAACGGTTTGACTGAGTCTCCAACTTCCTTGCAGAGTCCAAACTGAACTCTACTTCCTCCACCTCCTTAGCACAAAATAAAAGCCACAATTTGTAGCCTGAGAGACTCGAACTCACTTCCTCCAGGTTCTCATTGTGACGCCACACCACAATGCCACATGCTTATCTTGTGTTAACAAGATACAACCAATTAAACTTAAGTCCTACCACCACTAGCTCCTTCCCACTAAAGTGCCCAAAATCCAAACTTTCACCAAGGCTTAGGCTCAAACTCGAGCCTCCCCAGGACCCCCAAACACACCCAAATAACAAGCTTATCAAGCACAACCCATGCAGTAATGCAAATATGCCAAACCTCTATTTTTAGGATGTTACATCAAATGATCGAAAAATTTTTGTTAAAATATTTTTCGCCAGCCAAAACGGCCAAATTAAGGAATGATATCTCTTCTTTTGTGTAGATGGATCTAGAAAAACTATATGATGAATAGGAGAGATACAAGGATTTGTTGAGAAGGTGCCCTCCCCATGGGTTACCTTTGTGGCTTCAGGTTCAAACCTTCTACAACGGTGTGAACACCTAGACTTGGCAATTAATCAATTTAACAGTCGACAGAACCCTGAATAAAAAAACTCCTGAGGCGGCCTAGGAGTTTATATAGGAGATGTCACTGAACAACTATCAATGGCAAGTTACAAGGACAAGGCCAACAAAAGCGCTAGAGTTTTCAACCTCGACGTAGTCACTATGCTATCAAATCAGGTAGAGATGTTAAATAAAAATATTGATGGTTTGTGTGGTTCTTCGTAGGTACACCCAGTAATGCATTGTGATTCAAACCTAGGAGGTGTGGTGAATCCTAAGTACCCACCCTACAAAAATGGCATGGAAAATAAGTAGATAAACTATATGGGTAATAATCCTCAACCTCAAAATAACCCTTATAGTAACACTTACAATGCAGGTTGGAGGAACAATCCAAATTTTTCGTGGGGTGGCTAAGGAAATTAAAGACAATAACCCCTCCAAATTTCCAACAACAGCCTTACCCACAAGAAAAGAAGCCGAACCTTGAGGAGATGTTGACAAAATTCATAGATGTGTCAGAAACACGTGTCCAAAACACCAAAAAAACACTTAAAAATCAACAAGCATCAATTCAAGGGATCGAGAACCAGTTAGGTCAACTTGCTAAAATCATATCAGAGCGATCGCAAGGTAGCTTGCCAAGCAACACTGAAACTAACCCAAAGGAGCAACTTCAAGCCATAACAGCTCATGACAGTGAGGGGTTAGATAAGTCCAAATTAAGGAAGGAGAATGTGGTAGAGGAAGGTAAGGTTGAGGTAAGACATGATAAACCAAAATCGGTAATTAAAGACCAGCCCCGAATACCATACCCAATGCGATGAAGAAAGACAACGCAGATGAACAATTTGGTAAGTTTCTTAAACTTCTGAAGAAATTACATAATAACTTACCGTTTCTTGAAGCTCTTTCGCAGATGCCAGATTCAAGGAAATTTTTAAAAGAGCTTTTAGCAAACAAGCAGAAGTTAGAGGAGGAATCGCATGTGGAACTAAACGTAGTGTGCTCAACAATGTTGCAAAATAAACTACCACAAAAATTAAAAAATCTAAGGAGTTTTACAGTTACATGCTTAGTTGGTAGTATATCTGTTGATAATGCTTTAGCTGATTTAGGGGCAAGCATAAATGTTATGCCTTATAAAATGTTTAAACAGTTAGGTCTAGGGAAACCCAAACAAACTAGGATGAGCATTCAATTAGCTGATAAAACTATTAGAATTCCTAGGGGTATAATTGAAGATGTACTTGTGAAAATTGACAAATTCATATTCCCAATAGACTTTGTCATTTTAGACATAGATGAGGACAATAATATTCCTCTAATTTTAGGAAGACCCTTTTTAGCAACTGCTAGAACAAAAATTGATGTTGGTACAGGAGAACTCGTACTTCGTGTAGGTGCCGAATCAATCAGTCTTCAGGCTCTCGACTCAGCTAGGATATCAAGTAATCAAGGTGAGAAAATTAATTTTATTAATGACCATTCGATTAAACCTTCTTTTCAGGAAGCACCATTGAACCACACAACTGATCTAGATCATATACCTTATGACAACAAATAAATTACTCACGAGGAACGACGGTTCAGATCGATGAACTAGACGAGTGGAAGACACATTTCAATGAGAAATTAGGAATACACTAAGTAGACCCACCACCATTTCGTGGGACAAATAAATTTAAGATCGGAGATCAAGTACGGAACAATCGAGGTAAGTAATCCTATATTCGGCACTTTTAAAGTAAACGCTACTCGACTCGAACTATATATTGACAATAGAACTGATAGCATGAGAAATAAATTTCAACTCCTCAAACCACCATGATTATGCAAATGAGAGGTAAGTCTAGCTTAAGACTTTAAACGAGTGCTTCTCGAGAGGCAACTTGAGCACTAACCACATTAATTTTCATATTTTTATTTATACTTTTAGCATCTAACTACAAACTAACCAAGTTTACGAAGCGTAGGTTTCCATACCCACACAGCCTTGCATACGACGTGGTCGTGGCCGTGGCTGTGTAGGCACCATAGGTAGGTAAATGGGCATAGCCATAGACGTGTAGCAATAGGACAAAGTTTTTTCAACACACGGGCTGCGATAAACCACCATGGCTGTGTGATGCGGCCGTGGTCGACACTAAGAAAGCCACATGGGCATAAAAACCTCAACACAGGCGTGGGAGAAGTGAACGAAGCATAACACGGCCATGTGATACGATCATTTTCCCTAACATGCCCATGGCACACGGGTGTGGGGATGTACCAGATATCAGATTTCTATTTAAAACCCCACCTCCTTCCCTCACCTACTCCCCAATCTCCTCTTCTTCCATACCCTTTAAGCATTCCTCCCTTTTCCATCTTCACCATCACCTCCATGTCGAAAAAATGGAAGGACCTTAGCCCAGTCTCCCTGTGCGAGACCGATCTACATAAGTTCATACCGGTCGCTTCATTAACTCAACAAGAAAAGGACCATTGAGTCTTATTTTTTCTTTTTCTTTTCTCTTCTCCTCTATTGTCCTCCTCTTTATATTTCTTTTCTTTAAATACATATTTAATATATTTTGAATTATTCTTATTATTTCGGGTATTTCTTCAGGAGGTACCCAATTTCTTCATCTGGCATAGTGATTGTTGGCAGCCACCATACTACCACTAAAAACGCCTCTTCCAACATCTTTTACCTCCGAATAAAGTTTCCACACTCCCAACTCAAGGATTCCATCCAAAAATTCAAGAAGTTTCACTTCTCTTCTTCTCTTTCGATTTTTTTACTATATGATTATTATCCATCTTTGTACATTGAGGGCAATGTACATCTTAAGTGTGGAGGTGAAGTTTATTTAGAAAAGTTCCTAACTTTTTACATTATTCCCAAATCCCTGAATGATATCTTGTCTTAAGTAATTTTCTCATATTACTAATTAGAATGAAACTCCTATTGATTTATGATTTTCTTTGATATGTTTTGGATTAAGTCATAGTTAATTGTGCATTAATGATTTAAACTTTAGGAGACTAGAGAATCAAGCATGGTGAGTCTATTTTTAAAAAATTAAAATTTTGTTAGGTTGTCTACTTGATTCTAATTTTTACCTTGAAGTTTTAAATTTACAAAGTTGATATCAAAAACCCATAATTTTTGTGAGATTTTAAGCCATTTAAAGCATATATTCTTTTCTTGCTCACTTTATTGATTATGTGTGTCAACATTGATTTGTTATTCTAGAACTTGCTTCGATTATACATGTCAAGACCACATCATTGAATTGATATACAGAAACGATAAAGGCACTTAGGATTTAACCCATTCACTCCACTATAAAGCCTACCCTCACAATTAACCCTTAGTGAACCCCTTTGCTCCTAACAACCCTATTATTGACTCACCCACTAATATTAACCCAAAACCCATATTGTATTTATTATCATCGTTTCTCTTAACTACCCTTTTTGTCGAGATTTGATTTTGAGCAATTGCCTAACTATGTTCTATATTTTAGTTGTTAAAGTTCTTTCCTATTATTGATTTGTTCTTGAAAAATTTGAAGTATATTCATTATTAGTTCTATAATTAAGTGAGCTTAAAAGTTTAAATTCCACATCTTGAAAAAAAAAAGCTTGTATTATTAGTATTACAAGTTTTCAATTGATGTAATTGCTCAGGATTAGTTCATTTTTCTAGTTAGGTAAATTGTCAATTCAATCTTGATTCTAACCCTTTAATTTAGCCTTAATCCACACCTTTAACCTAAGCCCCGTTACAACCCTTTTTAAAGACCTTTTGATCTGTGTATCATTTCATTTTATAGTGGTGGAGATTTGATTTTCATGCAAGCCTATGGGATTAACTTTTCATGTTCAACTTTTGAGAGCTTAATTTTGAACCTTAAACACTTTGAGTGATTTGAGTGAATCTTTAGTGAGGATGTCAACTCTTGTCAATTTTGAATTAAAGGTTATTATTTAGGTAAGGGGAAGCACCTATATTTTCATGCTACAAAAACTATGACTTTGATTGTTTGAATCTTTAGGACCCTTCTACTTAAATTATCAATGTATAAATTATCTATGAATTATGATGAAACATTATTGATGAATATTATGAATTAAAGAAGTTCATTTTAATTGTGAGTTGTGAATTTGCTTGAGGACAAGCAAATGCTTAAGTGTGGGGGTATTTGATAAACCGTAATATGTTCATATTGTAATCCTATGTTTAGCATACTTTTGGATGATTTATTCCCTAAAGTATGGAATTTGGCGCTCCTAATCCTTTAATTTCATGTTTTATACTTAGGAGAGCACCAGAGGATGAAAAGAACGAGAAACGGGCCAAAACGAAGAAAATGGGCCAAAGTACGAAATACACACGGCCTAAGCCCGAGATACACGGCCGTGCCTCTTTAGCAGACTCGACCATGGCCTAGATTCGATTTACACGGCCGTGCCACACGGGCGTGTCCCTGACGTGACTTGTTTTAATTCTATTCTGAATAGGGTACTTAGAGGCAAAGAAAGACATTCCAAAAGCCTATATAAACAACCTAGAGGCCAACCTTCAAATGGGCGTTCAAGTAGGCCAAGGAGCCAAGCCAGAGAGGCCAAATTGTTAGATTTACTCAAAGAAAGCCAGTTGATTCATCTCAAGAAGCCGGAGTCATACCCAAGACGGAAGATCTTCACTTCAATTTCCTTCAGGACGTTTTAGGGTTTTTCTTATGTTCTATTTTATATTTTCTTCTGAGATGTACTCTTTTGTGATTATGAACTAAAACTCTCAAATACCTGAGGGGGATGAAACCTAAAATGGATCTTGTTATTATTTTCTGAACTATATGATAAATACTTGATTTGTTCTTAATTATGTGTTTTTAATTCTTGTTTTGATATTTCAGGATATTGATTCAAGTATTGATGTGCTTAGGCAGTGGAGGAATATTCCCTGTTTAAGAGTAGATCTAGCATAATTAAGTGGAGTTGATCGCAACCCTAAAGATAGGATGATGAAAATATGTCGGATTAGGGTCAAACCTAATATGGGAGTCCATAGATCGAGTTAATGCAATTCTAGGGGTTTTAATTAGAAAAAGATTTCAATTAATCAACCTAGGGTTATACGTTAGTAGCCTCGAGAGAGGTATTAATATAAATTAGGGAATCCTACGGGTCAAGTCAAGTGAATAAATAAATGCAGTTCGAGTTAAATAACAAGTGAAGTCTAGGTGGATTCTTCCTCGGGTATTGTCTTAATCAATTGGTTTTTTCCTACAAGTATTTTCGTAATTCATTCTCTATGTCTTAGCATCTTTAGCCTAGTAGTTAGTTAATTTTAGATTAAATAACAATTCTCAAAATTTTGAGGCTAAATAATAAAAAGAAAGCTAGTATTAGTACTTTTGGTTCCCTTAGGTTTGATATTCCGGTCTTGCCACTAAACTAGACTACTGTTCGATATGTGCGCTTGCCTCAATCGTTGTTATAATTAGTTTTTAGGCTCGATCATTGATTATAAATATTAAGACTTATCACGGACATGATCATGGGCCTTGGGCATGAGAGTGTGTAAAATTTTTTGAGAACAAGAGAGCGACACTAATTCATATTGGACCTATTAGGTGAGTGATTTTGGAAGGTTAGGGGGCTTCCATGAAGTCCTGGGGTCAAACTTGGGCTTTAGGAAAAATTTTGGTTTAGGTGAATTAAACCCTAGTTGTTAGTGAGTAGGCTTTAAGAGTATTTGAGGATACAATGTGACACAAGGAAGTGAGTGGTTTAGTGGCAAGGCGTCATTAAGGTTGCAAGAGAGCATGGGTTCAAGTCTTGGCGCTTGCAATTCATTTTGATTTCCTTTTAAATTAACTTAGACTTTGGCCCATAGGCTTATATTTAGTTGAGCTTGCTTTGTTACACAAGGAGATAGTTGGTAAGGTAGCTAGCGGCATGGATTAAGTTACAGGGAAGCCTGAGTTTGAAGCCCCTTGTATGCGAAAGGTGACTATTTTGCTAATTTAGGATGATTTTGGAGGATTGATGGAGTGATCCCACATTAGGAAGCTAGCATGAGAATAGGCGAGAAGCTGGCTTTAAATAAAGTGATCTATGAGGAGAGTAAGCATACCTTGGTTAGCGTTTGGGTATAGGAGTGTTCGGAGCGTGGATTAACTCCAAATTCCTATCAGGTGTGTATCTCGCACTACTCTAGCTATAGAGCGGCAAATGCCAAAATACCGGTCACAAGGTGATGGTAGCCACACCAGCGTGCAAGCGCACGTGTGGGAACTTTGATGGGATAGTTGAGGCCATCATGAGTGTTCTTTTGGGTTTAGGTTGTTTGGGCCACGATGGGCCGAACGGGGCCATGTGGGGCCAATGGGCCTGTAGGCCCAATCGGATAAGTTGTATGATTGTGTAGTGAATATTGGATTAGACTATGTAAATCTCATATCTGTGGCTAGATTTAGGCTAAATGGGCCACATGAGCGTGTGGACCCATTTGGACCGAGAATGGGCCCTAGGCCCATTCGCATCGTTATCTCTATCTAGAATACCCTTGGTTTACAAAATTACTGACATACCATTGGTTTGCAAAATTACTGAAATACCCTTGGTTTATAAAATTACTAAAATACCCTTGATTTACAAAATTACTGAAATACCCTCGATTTGCAAAATTATCGAATACTCTCAATTTGTAAAATTACCAAAATACCCTTAATTTTGAAAATTATCAAAATGCCCTCGATTTGTAAAATTACTAAAATACCCCCAATTTATAAAATTACTGAAATACCCCGATTTGTAAAATTATCAAAATACCCTATTTTGCAAAATTACTGAAATACCCTCGATTTGCAAAATTACTGAAATACCCTTATAGGGTAAAATGACTATTTTGCCCTTGTAGGTAAATGATTGACTTAGACTATGAGTTGACTAATTTGACTGTGGTTGTATGATTGATATGCTTTTATTACATGTTTAAACGATTGTTACTAAGCGTGGCCATTTTGCATACACGTGTAATGATTGAGTATGACATACACGACATATTGCATGGGGTTGGGACATTGATGGAGGAAGTTCTGATAGGGTCACACGGGTCGCTTGACGACTGTGGATCTAGTATTGATCTGATAGGGTCGCACGGGTTGCATGAAACCTGTGGATCCAGTATTGATCTGATAGGGTCGTCGGGTCGCATGACGATTATGGATCCAGTATTGGTCTGTTGAGGTCACGGGTCACATGAAGATTGTGGACCAACGGACGGCTTAAAGCCGCATAATCTGATTATGGCTCTGTGCCAACCTAAATATGGCTCTGTTTCACCTTGATTATGGCTTTGTGCCAATCGTATTTACCCGTAGCTATGTGCTTAACATATATACTGATGACTCTGTGTCGATCATAATTACTCGTGGCTGTGTGCCGATTATATTACCGTCGTTGATGGCTGTGTGCCAAATTTAGATGATGGCTCTATGCCATCCTTATTATGGTTTATAACCATTCTGTTTATGGCTTTTAGCCATTCTGTTAACTGGCAGCATTGCTACGATATTTATGGCTATTAGCCGTTCTGTTGACTTAGTGCCATAACTAGTGCTAACCTTGGGGTATTGGCTGGGTGGGCTAATTTTATCCCCACATATGTGTAGGGCTGGTACGGGTGGTGTGTTGGCTAGATCGGGGTGGGATGCATCCTCTGTAAGAGTATGCCCAAAGATTAATCATGAGATGGTTGTAATAATATACTTGATTTACCATGTTTATTAATATAAAGCGTTGTCATTATTATTTCAGTTTTTCTTTCTGTATGTACAAATAAACTGTTTTATAATAATGTCCTGAGAATAATATGATTATCCTTAAAAGATCCTTAGTCAAGTATTATTGTTGACTAGGACAACAATAATGCATTAAGACTAACATGTAGTTGATTGATGATAAAGAATTGTCATTGCTATGGAGTGTCAAAATCAATGCATGAATGTGTGTGTTAGAGAACAACATATTGGACTGACCCGCATGAGTATGTTTCTTTGATTATTATGTAATTGTCACAACATTACTCATAGTGATTAATATGTATATGATCCTCAGATATATGATCCTCAGACTTGAGATCATTATTATCCCAAGATCGTGAGTTGTATATTTTGATATTGTCAAACGTACACTGTAATAGGTTGTTCTATAAAGGCTGATGTTGGATATACCACAATCTATGTAGAGGGATATGGTTGATCAATATAGGATAAGTCCCTCCTACATAATAGGAGTAATATCTTAGGCCACTTGATTGAGTGAGGCTAGAAATGCATGGTCATGCTCAAATAAGTTGATATGAGATGTCATACTAATTTGTATATCATAGTCTACTCAAGATATCAAGAAACATGGGATGGACTATGCAAGTGTGACTATTCCATGACTTGTGTCCATTCCAGAGATAAAGGACTTAAAGATTAATGCATGAAAGGTTAATCACAAAAGGTTATGTCGAATCATGACTTCTTGTAACTTAGGTAGCAATGATGCATTGCTAGATGCCACTCATTGTTTGTGACATTAGAATCATTCTAGTATTACTACTAACATTACAAGAACCTACAGGGTCACACCCTATAGTTGAAATGAATGGAATAAAACATAGTTGGTATTGTGTTTGGTTGTCACATGAATTAAATTAATTAAAGAATTAATTTAATTGGGCAATCAAATATTGAACATATTATATGTACAAGGATGTTGTACACATAATGAGAACATAGTTCTATTAATATATGAATTCGGTTTGTATATAAATTTAAATAAATATAGTTTATCGAGTTCCTTGTTATAATTAATGTAATTATAATTTTCAGATATAATTAATGTAATTATAATTTTGGTTAAAAACTTTATTGAATTTATTTAATTTTATGATTCATTAAAGATATACCAATTATAAAAGGTAATAAAAGATACAAAGCTTAATATAAACCCTAACATTTTGCTTGTGAGGTCTAGCAGTCGTCAAGCAAATAAACCTCTAAAATAGTTTTGGAGATTTCTTCCGTTCATAGTCAAATCGGGTGGATTACGTAGAGGCCGACATCGAAAAAAGGTTGTGGCTTGGTTCGACAGTAGATCAAAACTCTTGTTGCCGAGGCGTCGCTGTCTACTCAGATTGAAGTTTTGGTAATTTCGAAACCTTTATTTCTCCCTGATTCATTTCTCACACATGGATTCATGGTTTGAATCACCAAAATTAATTTTATTTTACTGCGTCATGGGGTGTCGGCGTTCCAACATCTTCATACTATTGCATATCTATTATAAGATCTATCACTGTATTAGGCTTAGGCCACTTGTTCTGTTATTGGTTTGGGGCTAGGCCAATTGATTCTATATGGGCTGTGACCCAAATGATATGGTAGTGGGTTTTGGCCCACGTATGCTCTGAACTGGACTGTATTATTACTGTTAAAGGGCTTTGGCCCAGACTATTTCAGGTTTTGTTTCTGTATACTGACGGTTACTCTAGTAAGGGGATTGTACACTAAATTTTCATAAACTCACCCCTTTTTTAACTGTGCAGGTAATCCCCAGCTTTGACGGATTGGAGTTGCGAAAGACTTGAGAAGACCACACACTGCTTATGCTTGCTGTTTTGATTATTTACTTTTAAATATTTTGATTTGGGTTCTAATAAGGCCTATCTATTTTTAACTTATTATTTGTGATATTTATTTATGATGTTTTATAACTGCTACAAGTGGAATAAGATTTCCAACGATAACTGTCTTCAAAACACTATGTTTCTGCAACGTTTTCAAAATGCTTCTACAACTCAATTTCTAAACATCACGTTTTCGTAAACGGTTTATTTTAGATATGCTTTCGCAATAGCTAAGGTTTTAAAGGTAATTACGTTTTCAAGTAGATAACAATTGCTTAAGTGTTTTGAGTTTTAACAAAGAGGCTTTAGCTCTCAAACAAGTTTTAACAACAAGAAATATGGTTTCAAAAAACACTTCCATGTGACGCCAGATTCAGGCATAACTTCTACGCCGAGTTTGGGGTGTGACATTTAGTGGTATCAGAGCCCGAGTTACAAAACTAAGCTGTGGATTGGGTTTTCAAAATTGAATTTCTGAAAGTATTATTTTAAAAAGGCTTGAAAAGATTTGAAGTTCTGAAATTTTGTATTGATCGTTTTCTAAAAGTGTGGTACATCGAGTCTCCGGCGCCTAATCCGTAAGTTTTCTAAATACTTTTGTCTGTTTAGAAATTTAAATATAGTAGTTAGAGGTACGGTGGTTTCTTTAGATATTGGACTGTATTTTGGTATTTATTATGTATGATGTTGTGGAGATGGAAATTGTATTTGTATGATATCTATATGTTTTAGTGGATAGGTATTTTGGGTGTGTGTAAGAGGTAATGTTTTGGAATTAGAGTGTGTAGCGGAAAGTGCACAGAGGTAATGTTTTGGAATTAGAGTGCGTAGCGGAAAGTGCACTGGTGTAGTTTGGGTTGTGCGGCTGTTCTAAAAGTTGGAAATTTTGAGGATGAAATTTCTTTAAGGAGGGTAGAATTGTAACGCCCCAATTTTTTGGGCCTAGTAGAATTAGGCCTATTGGGCCTTGGGCATGAGAGTGTGTAAATTTTTTGAAAACAAGAGAACGACACTAATTCAAGTTGGACCTATTAGGTGAGTTTTTTGGAAGGTTAGGGGGCTTCCATGAAGTCATGGGGTTAAACTTGGGCTTTAGGAAAATTTTTAGTTTAGGTGAATAAAATCCTAATTGTAAGTGAGTAGGCTTTAAGAATATTTGAGGATAAAATGTGACACAAGGAAATGAGTGGTTTAGTGGCAAAGCGTCATTAAGGTTGCAAGGGAGCATAGGTTCAAGTCTTGGCGCTTGCAATTCATTTTGATTTCCTTTTAAATGAACTTAGACTTTGGCCCATAGGCTTATATTTAGTTGAGCTTGCTTTGTTACACAAGGAGCTAGTTGGTAAGGTGGCTAGCGGAGTGGATTAAGTTTCACGGAAGCCTAAGTTTGAAACCTCTTGCATGCAAAAGGTGACTATTTTGCTAATTTGGGATGATTTTGGAGGATTTATGGAGGGATCCCACATCCGGAAGCTAGCATGAGAGTAGGCGAGAAGCTGGCTTTAAATAGAGCAATCTGTGAGGAGAGTAAGCATACCTTGGTTGGCGTTTGGGCATAGGAGTGTTCAGAGCGCGGATTAACTCCAGATTCCTATCAGGTGTGTATCTCGTACTACTCTAGCTGTAGAGCGGCAAATGACGAAATGATAGTCACATGGCGATGGTAGCCACACGAGTGTGCGAGCACACTTGTGGGAGCTTTAACGCGATAGTTGAGGCCATCATGAGTGTTCTTGTGGGTTTAGGTTATTTGGGCCACGATGGGCTGAAAGGGGCCATGTGAGGCCAATGGGCCTGTGGGCCCAATCAGATAAGTTGTATAATTGTGTAGTGAATATTGGACTAGACTATGTGAATCTCATATCTGTGGCTAGATTTGGGCTAAATGGGCCACACGAACGTGTGGACCTATTTGGGTCGAGAATGGCCCTAGGCCCATTCGCATCGTTATCTCTATTTAGAATACCCTTGGTTTATAAAATTACTGAAATACTCTCGATTTGCAAAGTTACTAAAATACCCTTGGTTTACAAAATTACTAAAATACCCTTGGTTTACAAAATTACTAAAATACCCTCAATTTGCAAAATTACCAAAATACCCTCGATTTATAAAATTACCAAAATACCATTAGCTTGGAAAATTATCGAAATACCCTCTATTTGGAAAATTACCAAAATACCCCCAATTTATGAAATTACCAAAATACCCCTAGTTTATGAAATTACCAAAATACCCCGATTTGCAAAGGTACACTTTTCTCTTTGAACATTGTGTCTTCTTTTCAAATCTATCACCCTCTTTACTTTGGCCGGAACCTCCTAATCTATTTGGCCATTTTTCTCTTTTGTTTTGTCGTGACCTTCAAACCACTTTTGCTCATTTTCTTTTGATGGCTGAATCACTCTTGCACAATTGTCCATCTTTTTCTCTTGTTTAGCCGAAACTATTAAGCTCCCTTTCTCCATCTTTTCATTTCTTTTCATAAAATTCTTCAACCTTTCTTCCTTCTTCTGTAATCCACATTTTCATTTTTGATCATCCTCTTCTTCATTTTACAAGTTGGACTTTTCTTTCTTGATTAAACCGGGTAAGTGTTTTTATTCAAATCTTTTCATTCTATTTCTCCTTAGTCGAATGAGTGTCCCTCATTATTTGGTTGTTTCATATTGTTTCTAAATCAAAATGGTGTTTTTCTACACTCCCTCATATTTTGATAATTCTCTATTTGTAGTATTCTAGTGGATTGGACGAATACCACATCTTAGCCGAATCATTTCTAGTCTTGCGCCCAATCGAAAGAAGTGGATCTATTATTGTCACCGTAAGGAATTTCTTCAAGGTTCAATATCTCAATACTTGGTTGAAGTTGTAAATTGGGCTTTGGATTAATTGTTGACCGATTGTACCTTTAGGTGTCGCGGAGAGTATCATGTTACGGATTTCGAATAAGGTGTGTAATCTCATACCCCATCCGAACACATTTTGGAATGGTGTGTAATCTCACATCTCTCTGAATAATTGCATGAAATGTTCTATGATTTGGTCAAAATACCGAAAAAAATTGAAAATCGACCTCGGTGATCACTTGGGCATGCGTATGTTCGTAGTGGTAACCATATTTTGCAATGAAACAGTTTTTGGTTAGCAGCAGTGACATGATTTTGAAAAATCATGAAAAATATGAGAAAGGTATTTAGAAAGTGAATAAGATATCGAATCAAATCTTACTGTGTCTAGTTTTATATGAAAGAAACAGAGGAGGAAGAGGAATTTTATATTCTGTGGTATCTTAATTTTAGTGAGACTAGTTCTAAAGGATTTCGTGGTTCCCTGTTCTATCTTGGAAAAATCATTCGAAATTGTACAAAGTGAATTATGAGTTATAATTTATATTTATAGATTCCTTAGTGAGTCTAGTTTCAATAGAAACAAGTGGGAGCAATATATGAAAACAGTATAAGGAGATATTTGAATTTAGGTTAAGAGAGGTCAGAACCGTTAGTCAGTGAAACAAGGGAATCTTTAATGAAAAACTGTACTAAATGGCTAAGTCAAAAATTATGGGAAAATTGTAATAAGAAGATATATGAGTATAGTTTCAAGTAAAATTTATGGATCTAAATTTTGAGTTTTCTAACTCGAGTTATAGTCTATTTAGTCAATATGATGTGGATGGACAGATTCAATTTTTATGCCCCAAATTAGTAGTGAAGTCTGGGGTTGCGAAATTACAAAAATACCCTCAATGGGTAAAATTATAGAAATACCTTTGGGTTGTGAAATTACAAAAATGCCCCTATGGGCCAATTTTCTAAAATGCCCCTATGGGTGAATTACGAAAATGCCCCTAATGGACCGGTTTGATAGATTGCCCTAATGGGTCAATTTGCAATGTGTTATAATGTACCGAATTTTTGTAATGAATCTCTGAATTAATGATTGTTGTTTATATTTATAAATATCATGATTTACTATGTATGTTGCATTTATATAATTTTTTGCATGGGATGGGAAAAATGTTGAAGAGAAGTGATTCGGTGGCATTGCCACAATTTGTTCATTAATGTGCTTATGACTCTGGTGGCTCGGCCACAAATATTATAAAAAAGTAGATTGACTGTAGCATTTCTGGTGGCTCAGCCACAAATATTATAAATGGCAAAATGCCTGCGATTGGTGTGTTTGGCGGGTGGGTTGACTTGATCCCCACAGGTGTGATGGGATGGTACGGGTGGTGTGTAGCGGATGGATTATTAGGTTGGGTTGGGTTGCATTACATTCATTTCATTTATTTGATATTTTATTATGTAAAAGGGGTTTAGGCCCAAAATATTGCTTTACGGGTTCATGCCCAGTGGATCACGGTAAGGGGATTATACATTGAGTTCTTGTAACTCACCCCCTTCTTTCTTCATCCTTGTAGGTAATGCTCAGTGACAAGGACTTGGGCCCATAGATGACTCGGTGGAGGCCATACTTCATGAATGGTTTTTATTGAACTTGTGATTTCTATTTCTATTCACTATTATTA
Source organism: Gossypium rotundifolium (assembly GCA_025506655.1). Lineage (NCBI taxonomy): Eukaryota > Viridiplantae > Streptophyta > Magnoliopsida > Malvales > Malvaceae > Gossypium > Gossypium rotundifolium. Next base: position 60,179,359 of record CP106723.1, on the reverse strand, counting down.
CTTTTACTATTTTGGGTTTCAAGTTGTAATAAGGCCTCTGGGATATGTTTTATTTTGCTTTGCGTTTAAACGTACTTAATATTTTGCTTGAAATGTTTTAAATGGGGATTTTTATAAAATCATTAATAACAGTTTTAAAAAATTGATTAACAAATGGATTTCATAATAAATATGGACAAATAAATTAACTTGGACTTTCTTTCAAAATTATCAACGTCATTTTCAAAAGTCACGGTTTTAAAGTTCACTACCTCGATTTTTTATTTATCAATAAACCTCTTGAAATTAGTAGTATTTTATCAACTATTTCAAATCAAACTTGTTTTCTCAATTATAGCAAAACAACACCTATTTTAGTACGAATAAAAAGAATTTAACATGTTTTCTCATGTGACATGTCAGATCCAGTCATAACGCATGGGACAGGTTTGGGGTGTTACATTTAACAACTAAGCTCATCACAAAGCTCACCATTTCATCAATGGCACATCTCATGAACATCATCATTTCATAAAATTGAGACATGGGCTTGATAGTAGACTAAGCAACAATCTCAAAAACATAAAAATCATCAAAATCTAAAGCCAAAACATACCTTAATCATGCAATTCAATAGTCGAATGCCCTAGCTAGTTTTCTTCTTTTACTTTCTTTGATTTTTGGTGGTAAGAACACAAAAGATGATAGCATTAACCTTGATTTTTTTTGTTTAATAGCTATTATTTATCAATTTACTAATTAACCCTTTTAATAAACATTTTATAACATATAGTTTAAGGTCATTTTTGACCTTAGTCGTCCACTAACCATAGAAATGACTTAATATCCACATAAGTCCTCAAACTTATAATGACATGACAAATAGCATCTTATCATAAAACATGAAAATTTGTATTTCAATGCAATTCAATCCTTTAATCAAATTAAACACAATAATGGACAAATTAGCTTATGAAACTTTAACACATGCTTAAACACTCATAAATGGCACAAAATATAATATTAAAATATTGTACAGACTCAGATTTGTGGTCCCAAAACCATTGTTCTGACTAGGGTATAAACCGGACTGTTACAACCCTTATAGTGTAAAATGACTATTTTGCCCTTATGGGTAAATGACTAACTTAGACTATGAGTTGACTAATTTGAATGTGGTTGTATGACTGATATGCTTTTCTTACATGTTTAAATGATTGTTACTGAGCGTTGCCATTTTACATACATGTGTAATGATTGAGCATGACATACATGACATATTGCATGGGGTTGGGACATTGATATGGAGGAAGTTCTGATAGGGTTGTACGGGTCGCCTGACGACTGTGGATCTAGTATTTATCTGATAGGGTCGCACGGGTCGCATGACGACTATGGATCCAATATTGATCTGATAGGGTCGCACGGGTCGCATGACGTGAAACACCCCAAACCCGGCCCACAAGCCCTGACCGGATCTGGCATGCTTCTAGGGAAAAACCATTCAAAACTGATTTGGACTTTGCCAAAATCTTGTGTGTTTTTTAAGAACCATTGATTTGGGTTGGGTTCAAAATTAATAATGGTGTTGATTAGGTGTCAAAACATTTAAAATTTATATTTAAGAAAAGTTAACTTTAAACATTAATTTGATAATAATCGTATCATACTAAATTAATTGAAATGCATGCATAAACAGTTCAAATACTTATGGCCTTATTACATCAAAACAAAAACTCGAAATAATTCAAAATACTTAAGTATGGAAAATTATAAAAATTAAACAAATTCCGAGCTGAGCATGGCCACCATTGAGCTCCTACCGACCCGGTCCATCACTGTGTGTCACCTGAAAAATAATCCCACAACGGGAGAGTCAAATGGACTCGGTGTATAACCACCAACACAAAGTCTCAATCAATTTAGGCATGTCAAATCATACATATAGAACATATATAGTAAATGATGCAAACCTTAGAACCCAAACCTAGATAACCATCCGCTACACATCACCGTACCAACCATCACACGTTGGGATGCTAAGTCGACCCTCCATCCGCTACATATCATCGAAGGCGTTCATTGCAGACGACATGCTCATCGCCTTATAATTTCGTGGCATAGCCACAGATAATATTTTGTGACATAAGTCACCACATTCGATTTCGTGACATAAGTCACCACATTCAGATATTGTGGTATAAAACCACCAAATCACTTCCCCTTTCATAATCACCCATGTGCCCCATGTCATACAAATCATTCAAAGATTATGCCACATTCTTTATTTCACATTCTTACCAATATTCACATATGTGTCATAACAGGTATTCGTAACATTGTTAACATAGTTTTAGAGAATAACGTACCTGAATATGTCGTACCATTGAATGGCACCTTAAGCCATATCTTTCACATTCTTATTAACACATATATTAAATTAAATCCGTAAATCTATTAAGATTCAGTGCGGGTTACACACCTGGTATTAACGCTTTCACTAAATCCCAAAAATCTACCAAAATCGATTACACTCCTTCCTTGTGAATCTTAGATCCCAAATTAATCCTTAAATCGTTGGCTACAAGAGAAATCCGGAATCACCTTCATGGTTTCGGCCAAAGAACATAGAGGATTAGAGTCTTAATTTTCGATGGTCGAGAAAGAGAAGAACAAGAGTTTGATCAAGATATCCATACCAAATAGAATGATCAAAACATAATTGGCTCACCAACTCAAAGTGTCGACAAGAGGGAAGAAGTGTTTGAGTTTCGGCTTTTAATGTATATGATCAAATCGGCTCAAGGGAAAAGAATGGAGAAAAGCTTTCACTTTTAAAGAAATTGGAGAGGAGAGGCTAAAGATTTGGCATAAAGAATAAATAGAATTAGGGTTTTTTTTTAAATGTCAGAATCAATGAGATATCCTCCCCTATTTATAGAAATTTCGGCACCTATTGTTCAAACCCGAAAACGCCCTTCCTGATAACTAAAAGTTAAGCTAAAAGAAAAGGGAAAATTCGATATCCATATATACTAAAATAAATAGATAAATAGAATAGACCTACACTCCCTAATCAATTCAAACTTATCACTAATCAAATTCCTTTATTATCTTCAAAATTTATCCTCATCAAAAAGTCCTTTTATTTAGCCCAAAAATTCAATTTGAATTTCATTCAAATAGCTTCCCGATCAGCAGCCATTGAAACACCCCAACCCGACCCACAAGCCCTGACTGGATATGGCATGCTTCTAGGAAATACCATTCGAATCTTATTTGAAACTTAGCTAAATTTTTTTCGTGTTTTTGAAAATGGTTGATTTGGGTTGGGCTTGTGTTTTAAAACCCGTGTTGATTAGGTGTTACAACATTTAATACTTATACTTAAAAAAATGGACATTAACCTTGAATTAATAAAAATCGTGACATACTTAAAGAATTAAAAATGCATGCATAAACAGCTCAAACCAAGGCCTTATTATATCAGATCAAAAACCCAAATTAAATCCAAAATACTTAAAAAGAGAAAGCCCAAAATAAAATAAAATAGACTCGAAGCTGAGCATGGCCACCCTTGAGCTCCTGCCAGGCCGGTCCATCACCGAGAGTCACCGAAAAATAATCCCACAAGGGTGAGTCAAGCAGACTCAATGTGTACAACCAACACAAGTCTCAATTAATTCAGGCATGTCAAATCATACATGATAAACATGTATAAATCATGATGCAAACTCGAACCCAAGCCTAGATAACCATCCGCTACACATCACCGTACCAACCATCACACGTGGGGACTGCTAAGTCGACCCTCCATCCGCTACATATCATCGAAGGCGATCATTGCGGGCGACATGCTCATCGCCCTTATAATTTCGTGGCATAGCCACCAGATAATATTTTGTGACATAAGTCACCACATTCGATTCGTGACATAAGTCACCACATTCGAATATTGTGGTATAAAACCACCAAATCACTTCCCTTTCATAATCACCCATGTGCCCCATGTCATACAAATCATTCAAAGATTATGCCACATTCTTTATTTCACATTCTTACCAATATTCACATATGTGTCATAACAGTATTCGTAACATTGTTAACATAGTTTTAGAGAATAACGTGCTGAATATGTCGTACCATTGAATGGCACCTTAAGCCATATCTTTCACATTCTTATTAACACATATATTAAATTAAATCCGTAAATCTATTAAGATTCAGTGCGGGTTACACACCTGGTATTAACGCTTTCACTAAATCCTAAAAATCTACCAAAATCGATTACACTCCTTCCTTGTGAATCTTAGATCCCGAAATTAATCCTTAAATCATTGGCTACAAGAGAAATCCCGGAATCACCTTCATGGTTTCGGCCAAAGAACATAGAGGATTAGAGTCTTAATTTTCGATGGTCAGAGAAAGAGAAGAACAAGAGTTTGATCAAGATATCCATACCAAATAGAATGATCAAAACATAATTGGCTCACCAACTCAAAGTGTCGACAAGAGGGAAGAAGTGTTTGAGTTTCGGCTTTTAATGTATATGATCAAATCGGCTCAAGGGAAAAAGAATGGAGAAAAGCTTTCAGCTTTTAAAGAAATTGGAGAGGGAGAGGCTAAAGATTTTGGCATAAAGAATAAATAGAATTAGGGTTTTTTTTTAAATGTCAGAATCAATGAGATATCCTCCCCTATTTATAGAAATTTCGGCACCTATTGTTCAAACCCGAAAATGCCCTTCCTGATAACTAAAAGTTAAGCTAAAAGAAAAGGGAAAATTCGATATCCATATATACTAAAATAAATAGATAAATAGAATAGACCTACACTCCCTAATCAATTCAAACTTATCACTAATCAAATTCCTTTATTATCTTCAAAATTTATCCTCATCAAAAAGTCCTTTTATTTAGCCCAAAAATTCAATTTGAATTTCATTCAAATAGCTTCCCGATCAGCAGCCATTGAAACACCCCAACCCGGCCCACAAGCCCTGATTGGATATGGCATGCTTCTAGGAAATACCATTGAATCTTATTTGAAACTTAGCTAAATTTTTTCGTGTTTTTGAAAATGGTTGATTTGGGTTGGGCTTGTGTTTTAAAACCCGTGTTGATTAGGTGTTACAACATTTAATACTTATACTTAAAAAATGGACATTAACCTTGAATTAATAAAAATCGTGACATACTTAAAGAATTAAAAATGCATGCATAAACAGCTCAAACCAAGGCCTTATTATATCAGATCAAAAACCCAAATTAAATCCAAAATACTTAAAAAGAGAAAGCCCAAAATAAAATAAAATAGACTCGAAGCTGAGCATGGCCACCCTTGAGCTCCTGCCGACCCGGTCCATCACTGAGAGTCACCTGAAAAATAATCCCACAAGGGGTGAGTCAAACAGACTCAATGTGTACAACCAACACAAGTCTCAATTAATTCAGGCATGTCAAATCATACATGATAAACATGTATAAATCATGATGCAAACTCGAACCCAAGCCTAGATAACCATCCGCTACACATCACCCGTACCAACCATCACACCGTGGGACTACTAAGTCAACCCTCCATCACTACACACCATCAAGGCGATCATTGCGGTCGGCGTGCTCATCGCCCTTATAATTTCGTGGCATAGCCACCAGATAGTAATTCGTGACCTAAGTCACCACATTCAAATTACGTGACATAAGTCACCACATTCAAATTACGTGACATAAGTCACCACATTCAAATTACGTGACATAAGTCACCACATTCAAATTACGTGACATAAGTCACCACATTCAGATATTGGGGTATAAAACCACCAATTCACTTCCCCTTTACATATCACCCATATGCCCCATGTCAAACAAATCATGCAATATCATGCCTTATTTCACATTCTTATCACTATTGGCATATATGCCATAATAGATCATATCATACTCATAGTAGGAGTAGGTAAACGTACCTGAGCACTTTGTACCATTGCATGATACTCTTAGTCACATCTTAACATATTCATGTAACATATTAATTAAAACATAACCGTAAATTAATTAAAGCTTAGTGTAGAATTTTTGATTTATAGCGCTTTATTGAAATCCGAAAACCCGATCTAATGCTTTTAGACCTTCAACCCCTATATTCAGCCAACCTTAAACACTTTAGCATAAAGCCATTTGGCTTATTAATTAAATCCCGACGGACTATCGAAACCAAAATCTTACCTTGTTGCCGATTTACTATTAATCAAATCCCGAAAACTTGTAGTCTTTCCTTCTTTGCAATCGGCTAACACTAGATCAATTGATTTGGTTAGTTTTCAGCTTTTGAATAAATAGTAAATAGATCTAAACACCAAATATGGCCTTGGATGAATACCCTCTGCACTCACCTTGTGGATCTAAATCCCGAAAATACCACTTGTCTTTGGTATCTGTCGAACTCCCTACAAGCACTATGTTAGATTCAATTCTATCATTTAATTTCAATAGATGGCCCTTGGCCAAACATACACATGACTTACCTTAGATCCTTAAAATCCCGAAGAAAGACCTCCCCTAGAAATCGGCTACACTAGAAATCCCAAAATTCTCCTTCAAAGATTCACCAAAGATCATTAATGGTATTAGAGTTTTGATTTCACTTTAAGGAAAAGAAATAATATGTCAACAATCGAATCCTTACCCTTAGTGTTGTAGTCGTGACTGCACCTTTACCAAAACCCACGAGATATTCAGCTAGGACTACTTGTTGATCACTCAAATTACGGCTTTTGAGAGTTTAAAGAACCAATCGGCTAGGAGTCCCTTGAGTATTGACTTTTGATTGGGTTGAAGAAAGAAGGGTTGAGCAATTGACAATGAGGATTCGGCTATCACAAGGAGTATTTGGCTTTTGGAAATCAAAAGGAAAAGAGAAGAGAGTGTATGAGACCTAGAAAGAATCGGCTATGGTGACCTTTAGAGAGGGTTTTGGCTAAAATAAAAGAAAAAGAAAAGAAAGGTGTTGGCTTTGAAGAGAAAAAGAAAACGAAAAAGAGGCTAAATTGCTTAATGAAATTCGGATATCGCCCTCCTTACTAAACTTGGTCGAATATCACATCAAAGGAGTCCCTAGGCCGGCCAACTCTTTCTCTCTCCATTCAATCCCCCTTTTTACTCCACCTTAGCCGAATCTTTAAGTCTTTAACTTGACTTCACTTCATCTTTGAAGTGTCCCAGTGCCATCCACTTCTTCTCTTCCTTGTAGCAAAATAAAGACTTTTATTTGCTTCCCTTGTGACTGAACCTTGGCCCATTTACACCTGTTGGTGGCGTCATTTACAGAGGCCTTAAGTGGCACCTCCAAGCCACTTAGACAAGCCCATCTTTGTGTCTAATTTCCCCCATTTATTTTCTTAAGGCTTATCAGGCTTAACTCCCTCTTTTAGACTTAAAATTAAATAATTTCTAAGGCATTCACCTACATACTAAGGTTCACAAAATTCATAGAACACATTCAAAATATTCATAAGCATGATATTTCACACAAATTAGCAATAATGCATAAGCCATAATCTGGGATATCACAGTTCTACCCCCTTTAAAATAATTTCGACCTCGAAATTTCCTGGCTAGAATAGGTGGGGGTACTGCTGTCGCATTGCTTCTTCTGGCTCCCAAGAAGCTTCCTCCGATCCATGGTTACGCCACAACACCTTGACCAAAGGGACCGACTTCCTCTGAAGTAGCTTCACATCTCGTTCCAGAATCTGAATTGGCTCTTCCTCATAAGACAGATCTGGTCTCAACTCCACCTTTTCAACCGAAACTACATGAGATGGATCCGATCGGTATCGACGTAGCACAGGAACATGAAATACGTCGTGCATCTGCTTTAATTTTAGAGGTAACTCCAACTGGTATGCCACCTGTCCAATTCACTTCAATACCCGATAAGGTCTTATGAACCTTGGACTTAGTTTCCCTTTGCGACCAAATCTCATCACCTTCTTCCAAGGTGAAACTTTGAGAAACACTTGATCTCCCACCGCAAATTCGATCTCCTTCCGTTTGAGATCTGCATATGACTTTTACCTGTCAGATGCCTCCTTCAACCATGCTCGAATTATCTTAACCTTCTCTTCAGATTCAGCCACAATTTTTGGAACCAAAATTTGAAGTTCCCCTAATTCCGTCCAACACGTAGGAGTGCGACACCTTCATCCATCTGGTAACTTAGTATGGTGCCATCCAGTATACTTGCTCGATAGTCATTGTTGTAAGCAAATTCTGCTAAAGGCAAATATTCTTCCCAACTTCCTCTGAAGTCTATCACACAGCCCCTCAACATATCCTCTAGCACTTGTATTACTCGCTCAGACTGACCGTCTGACTGTGGATGAAAAGCCGTACTGAAGTCTAATCTGGTGCCTAAAGCCTGATGTAGAGCTTTCCAAAATCGAGACGTAAACCTTGGATCCCTATCCGAGATAATTGACACCGGCAGTCCATACAACCTTACGATCTCAGCTACATACAACTTTGCTAGCTTCTGGAGAGAATAGTCAATCTGCACTGGATGAAATGCGCGGACTTTTTTAGCTGATCCACTATCACTTATACCGAGTCCATCTTGGTAGGCATAAGGGGAAGCCCACTAACGAAGTCCATGGTAATTCTCTCCCACTTCCACTGCGGAATCTTAATGGGCTGAAGCAACCCTGACGGAACTTGGTTTCAGCCTTGACTTGCTGACATGTTAGGCACTTGCCAACAAATTTGGTCACTTCTCGCTTAAGACCAGGCCACCAAAACTGTTCCCTTAGATCTTTATACATCTTACTGCCTCCAGGATGCATAGCATAAGGGCTACTATGTGATTCCCGAAGAGTTCTCTGCATAAGTTCTTCATTCTTCGGCATACAGACCTTACCCTTAAAGCACAATACTCCCTCATCATTAATGCCATAATCTTCCAACTCTCCATTCTGTACTTGCCGTAACTTAGCACTTAGATCCTCATCCATTAACTGACTTTCTTTCACCTCATTCAGCCATGTCGGCTTAACTTGCAACTCTGCTAACAGACTTCCATCGTCATAAAGGCTTAAATGTACGAACATTGCCCTCAGATCCGTCACTACCTTCCGACTTAGGGCATCTGCCACCACATTCACCTTGCCCGGGTGATACTCTATGGAACAATCATAGTCTTTCAATAATTCCACCTACCTTCGCTGTCTCAGGTTCAACTCCTTTTGAGTCAGCAAATATTTAAGGGTTTTGTGGTCTGTGTAGATCACTGACTTCTCTCTATAAAGATAGTGCCTCCATACTTTAAGAGCAAAAACCATTGCCGTCAATTCCAAGTCATGCGTGGGGTAGTTAACCTCGTGTGGCCTTAGTTGTCGAGACGCATAAGCAACTACCTTCCCGTCTTGCATAAGGACACCTCCCAATCCTGTATGGGAAACATCACAGTACACTATAAAATCCTTCCCTGCCTCAGGCTGAATCAAAACTGGAGCTTCAGTCAAGACTCTCTTAAGCTTCTTAAAGCTCTCCTGTTGCTTATCGATCCATATGAAAGGCACTTCCTTTCTCAACAACTTTGTCAGAGGTGCGACTATCGACGAGAACCCTTCCACGAACCTTCGGTAATAGCCTGCTAATCCTAAGAAACTCTGAACTTCTGCCACAGACTTAGGGGGTTTCCAATCCAAAACTGCCTCAATCTTCCGAGGATCCACCCTTATTCCTTCAGTAGATACCACATGTCCTAAAAATGTAACCTCCTTAAGCCAAAATTCACACTTGCTAAATTTGGCGTAGAGCTTCTTCTCCCTCAACACTTGCAACACAACTCGGAGGTGCTCATCGTGTTCTTCCTCAGACTTCGAATGCACCAAGATATCGTCTATGAACACCATAATAAACCGGTCCAGATAGGGTTGGAAAACCCGGTTCATCATGTCCATAAACGCGGCTGGGGCATTTGTCAATCCGAATGGAATTACCAAGAACTCATAATGCCCGTACCTTGTGCGGAAAGCCGTCTTATGGATATCAGCCTCCTTCACCTTAAGCTGATGATATCCAGACCTTAGATCTATCTTTGAGAATACTGCGGCCCCCTTAAGCTGATCGAACATGTCATCTATCATTGGCAACTGATACTTGTTCTTGATGGTCAGCTTATTCAACTGACGATAATCTATGCACATACGCACAGTTCCGTCCTTCTTCTTCACAAACAAGACCGGTGCTCCCCATGGAGACACATTGGGTCGGATAAACCCACGATCAAGCAATTCATGGATTTGAGCCTTGAGCTCAACCAACTCCTTTGGTGCCATTCTATATGGGGCAATTGACACAGGAGCTGTACCCGGTAGCAAATCAATTCCAAACTCTACCTCCCTATCTAGGGGTATTCCAGGTAACTCTTCCGAAAAAACATCTACAAACTCCCTTACGGTTCTAACTCCACTAACTCCCCCTTCTTTCGCATCCAACGCACTAATGAAGGCCAAAAATGCCTTGCACCCTTTCCGTACCATCTTATCAGCCTTCAAAGCAGAAACTACGTTAGACAAGTAGTTCTTTCTTTCTCCTATCATAACTATCACCTCATCCTCCGGGGTCCTTAACTCCATTCGTTTATTGCACAATCCAATACACCGATGCTCCACTAGCTTGATCCATACTAAGTATAAGATCAAATTCCCGAAGGGTAATTCCATTAAGTTGGCAAGAAATACCGCTCCCTGAAGCTCCAAAAGCACACTCCGAAATATCTTGTTCACTACTACAGTTTGACCTAGTGGGCTTACTATAGTCATCTCCCTACTAGATAGTTTAGAGGCTATTCCTAGAGTTTCAACTACTCTACATGCAACATAAGAATGGGTCGAGCCCACATCAAACAGAGCAACATAAGGCTTACCAAATATAAGGAACGTATCGGTTATGACGTCTGGCGCGTCTCCATCCTCCCTCCGACGAACCGCACAAACCAAACCCGGCTGCCTGGCCTTCATGTTACCAGCACCTTGACTCGGTGTTTCCCGTCCTCTACCAGCACTGTTTTCTCTACCATTCGAACCACGGCCCCGCTGAGGCTGCTGTCCACCTCTTCCAGCCTAATTGGGACCTTGACTTACTGGTCGTCCCCCTTCGGTTCTCATAGGACAATCTTTAATTATGTGGTCCTTGGACCCACACTTGAAGCATCCTCCCGTCTTCTTCCAACACTCTCCTAAATGCTTCTTCCCACATTGGGCACAAACGACATCGCCTCTAATAGTAGCCTGTTGACCTCACGGCCCATCAACTCTAGGCCTCTTTTGCTCATTCCTAGAAGACCACAAGATTCAAAGCCTCTCTCTACCTATTCCGATCGGTGTTACGCCTTACGAATCCTTGATACCCTCGGCTACCTTAGCCTTCTCCACTGTCATACAAACTCTCGCTCTTCTTGTGGAGCTATCAGATCTCAAATCATCCCTCACCGTCCTCAAATCGGACACACCGCTCATGCTCGATTGACACTATGCCTCGAGCATAATGGCTCAGCCTTAGGAATTAAGCTTCATACTCTGCCACGGACTTGTTCCTTTGAACTAGCCCCAGAAACGCCTTCCTCTGTGCATTGATGTAATGAGTACCAACATACTTCTTCTGGTATGCCGCCTTAGCATAATCCTAAGTGAGTTCCTCAGCTGTAGCACCATCCCGAACCGTGAGCCACCATTGATATGACTCATTGTGAAGAAGCGACACCAACCCTTTCAGTTTTTCCTCGGCAGTTAAATCGAGCTCATCCATAATCCGCTCAGTCGCCTCCAACCAATACTCAGTAGTACTGGGTGCCACACCAGATACACCACGGAACACCTCAGCTCCATTGGCTCGGAGTTGCTCAGGTACCGACTTTCGAGCTTTCATGCCTCCACCCACTCCAGCCACCCTTTCCAAGACCCGCAGCATTGCCTGTGACACTGCGTCATCCCCCGTCTGATCCTGATATTCCACATCAGCGGCTGGCGATAGTGGTGGCATTTCATTTTCAGATCCTTGACCCAATCTAACGGGTTTCGACACGGTCATTTAGCCTTTTCCACGGCCACGCACGTTACGACCGCGTCCCCTCGAATTCATATTTCCAAATCACGTTTATCTGATTAAAGAATTTTATAAATTTTTGTTCCACTGATTTATCACGAATAGTCTTATGTCAATAGTTCTAAGGAGTAGTTCTTTCGAATTCATTCACATACAGTCTCAGATCATTCATTCAATCATATACATGAACTTGCGTTCATTATGAGAAATGTTGTAGTTGTCGTTGTTTGTTGTTTTCCACTACCTAGGGGTATTTCTGTAATTTTATCCTATAGGGGTATTTTGGTAATTTTTTCCAAATTAAGGTATTTGAAAAAGTTGCAAAATAGAGATTGTTGATATTTTTACAAAATTAAAATACTTGCTGGGAAAATTTTAAGGGTGAAATGGTAATTTTATACACTAGGGGTATTTTTGTAATTTTGCAAGATAGGGTCATTTCGGTAATTTTTCGTAAAATATGGTTCTTGGTGACTTTTCAAAACAAGGGTATTTTTAAAGATTTCTAATTTGAGGGTACTTTGGTAATTTTCCTCACTGAGGGTATTTTAGTCATTTGTACAAGTTAGGGGTAATTTGGTCATTTTGCAAATCAGGGGTATCTTTAATATTTTGCAAAAATAGGATTTTTTTTTGGATATTTATAAGGTAAGAAAATCTTGATAAAAATTGTGGGTAGTATGGAAATTTTATGAACCAAGGGTATTTTAGTAATTTTCTTCCAACCAGGGGTATTTAGGTCATTTTAGTAAATCGAGAATATTTTGGATTTTTTTTTCAAAATAGTTTTCCTACACATCAAAGGGTCATTTGGTGATTTTAAGACTAGGGTTTTATCAAAATATGGCTAGTCCCTTTCGGGTTTTAGTTATTGGGTTTAGCTTTGTGGTGAGTCCTCTTGGTTAGGGTGAACCATTACTACGCACTGTAGGATTCGAGTGGAGAGGAGGTGAGTCACTAGGACTGCTTAAATACCAAGCTCCCACCGAAACCAATCCTAGACATGTGCACGATGGTTGCCACACCCTAACTCGGCGACTTAGACATAGGTTTGTTTAATTGGGCATTAAAGTTTTATGTAATTCTCATGTTGGGGTAAACTAGTCCTAGGGTTTAATTCCTAGTCCACTAATCTACGTCCCTATATATTTCCACATACAAATCACAGAGGAGTTAGGAGTACTTACCTGGTGGACTTTGGGCCGGAGACTCGGGTGCCATGCTACAAAACCTGCTCATTTCTTAGTAAAACCCATTTTCAAAAGAAGGAAAACATTTTGGGCCCTAAAAGCCCTCAAGGCTGAGTTTTAAACTAGGCTCTGATACCAAGCTGAAACACCCCAAACCCGGCCCACAAGCCCTGACCGGATCTGGCATGCTTCTAGGAAAAACCATTCGAATCTTATTTGAAACTTAGCTAAATTTTTTTCGTGTTTTTGAAAACAGTTGATTTGGGTTGGGCTTGAGTTTTAAAACCCATGTTGATTAGGTGTTACAACATTTAATATTTATACTTAAAAAAATGGACATTAACCTTGAATTAATAAAAATCGTGACATACTTAAAGAATTAAAAATGCATGCATAAACAGCTCAAACCAAGGCCTTATTACATCAGATTAAAACCCAAATTAAATCCAAAATACTTAAAAAGAGAAAGCCCAAAATAAAATAAAATAGACTCGAAGTTGAGCATGGCCACCCTTGAGCTCCTGCCGACCCGGTCCATCACTGAGTGTCACTTGAAAAATAATCCCACAAGGGGTGAGTCAAACAGACTCAATGTGTACAACCAACACAAGTCTCAATTAATTCAGGCATGTCAAGTCATACATGATAAACATGTATAAATCATGATGCAAACCCGAACCCAAGCCTAGATAACCATCCGCTACACATCACCCATACCAACCATCACACCGTGGGGACTACTAAGTCAACCCTCCATCCGCTACACACCATCGAAGGCAGTCACTGCAGTCGACGTACTCATCGCCCTTATAATTTCGTGGCATAGCCACCAGATAGTAATTCGTGACCTAAGTCACCACATTCAAATTACGTGACATAAGTCACCACATTCAAATTACGTGACATAAGTCACCACATTCAAATATTGGGGTATAAAACCACCAATTCACTTCCCCTTTACATATCACCCATATGCCCCATGTCAAACAAATCATGCAATATCATGCCTTATTTCACATTCTTATCCTTTGTTGGCATATGTGCCATAATAGATCATATCATACTCATAGTAGGGTGGGTAAACATCTTGAGCAATTTGTACCATTGCATGATACTCTTAGTCACATCTTAACATATTCTTGTAACATTTTAATTAAAACATAACCGTAAATTAATTAAAGCTTAGTGTGGGGTACACACATGATTTACTTAGCGCTTTATTGAAATCCCGAAAACCCGATCTAATGCTTTTAGACCTTTAATCCCTATATTCGGCCAATCTTAAACACTTTAGCATAAAGCCATTTGGCTAATTAATTAATTCTCGAAGGACTATCGAAACCAAAATCTTACCTTGTTGCTAATTTACTATTAATCAAATCCCGAAAACTTGTAGTCTTTCCTTCCTTGCAATCGGCTAACACTAGATCAATTGATTTGGTTAGTTTTTGGCTTTTGAATAAATAGTAAATAGATCTAAACACCAAATATGGCATTGGCTGAATACCCTCTACACTTACCTTGTGGATCTAAATCCCGAAAATACCACTTGTCTTCGGTATCTGTCGAACTCCCTACAAGCACTATGTTAGATTCAATTCTATCATTTAATTTCAATAGATGGCCCTTGGCCGAACATACACATGACTTACCTTAGATCCTTAAAATCCCGAAGAAAGACCTCCCCTAGAAATTGGCTACACTAGAAATCCCAAAATTCTCCTTCAAAGATTCGGCCAAAGATCATTAATGGTATTAGAGTTTTGATTTCAACTTTAAGGAAAAGAAATAATATGTCAACAATCGAATCCTTACCCTTAGTGTTGTAGTCGATGGCACCTTTACCAAAACCCACAGAGATATTCGGCTAGGACTACTTGTTGATCACTCAAATTCGGCTTTTGAGAGTTTAAAGAACCAATCGGCTAAGAGTCCCTTGAGTATTCGACTTTTGATTGGGTTGAAGAAAGAAGGGTTGAGCAATTCGGCAATGAGGATTCAGCTATCACAAGGAGTATTTCGGCTTTTTGGAAATCTAAAAGGAAAAGAGAAGAGAGTGTATGAGACCTAGAAAGAATCAGCTATGGTGACCTTTAGAAAGGGTTTCGGCTAAAATAAAAGAGAAAGAAAAGAAAGGTGTTAGCTTTGGAGAGAAAAAGAAAACGAAAAAGAGGCTAAATTGCTTAATGAAATTCGGCTATCCCCCTCCTTACTAAACTTGGCCGAATATCACATCAAAGGAGTCCTAAGTGCCAACTCTTTCTCTCTCCATTCAATCCCCCTTTTTACTCCACCTTAGCCGAATCTTTAAGTCTTTAACTTGATCTTCACTTCATCTTTGAAGTGTCCCTGTGTCGTCCACTTCTTCTCTTCCTTGTAGCAAAATAAAGACTTTTATTTGCTTCCCTTGTGACTCGAACCTTGGCCCATTTACACCTGTTGGTGGCGTCATTTACAGAGGCCCTAAGTGGCGCCTCTAAGCCACTTAGACAAGCCCATCTTTGCGTCTAATTTCCCCCATTTATTTTCTTAAGGCTTATCAGGCTTAACTCCCTCTTTTAGACTTAAAATTAAATAATTTCTAAGGCATTCACCGACACATTAAGGTTCACAAAATTCATAGAACACATTCAGAATATTCATAAGCATGCTATTCCACACAATTTAGCAATAATGCATAAGCCATAATCCGGAATATTACAGCCATCTTTTGGAATTTTGGTCCAATTCAAACACCTTCTACGCCAGTAGCAAAATTTCAAGCTATTGCATTCTTGTGATATATTCCGTTGTCAACTTCTTTTAAAGTATACTTTCCAGCGACCGAATCATCCAAAGAAATCCAAGATATTAACCAACACCTGGATTCGAACCTCCGCCCTTTTCACTATGAGGCACGTCCCTTGCCACTGCGCCACCCATTTCATTTGAGTCATAATTCCTTCCCAATTAATTATCAACCTTTATTCCTTGCTCTAGGTTTACTTAAAAAAAGAAACCCAACATTTCGCGCACAACGTGACTAGAACCTTGTTCCCCCCCCGTCCTAAGGCCTTTGCCCTTTGGGCCAAGCGTTTCCTTGTGTCATGAAACATTAACAAATTATAAGGCCTAAACTCGCCTTCATACTAACATATGCAAAATATTTTGTTTTTTTACCATACCCAAGACTTGAACCTTTGACCTCCGACTTATTGAGAACGCCCCAAGCCACGGACCACCTACTTCTTTGTGATATCTTTTAACCCAACAATATTTTAAAAGCCTTACGACTACCATCAACCTCCCTAAAAAAACAACTTTTTGCTAAAGCCCTAGATCGAGCATAGGACTTTTCCAACACTACCAACCCTTCCTAAACCTCCTAAGAATTAAACTAAACATGAAATAATAATTTTTTAAAAGAAAATGTCCATTCAAACTTTTCGTGATAAAATAATTTATTTCATTTGAATAATATTTTAAGAAAAATTAACTATTTAAATGTATTAGTGACATTATAAAAGTAGAGGGACAAACTATGTAAAAAAATAAAGCATATAAATCAAATCCCCAAATTTTAGCATAATCTAGGGTCAATTAAAAATTGACCATTATCTTATTTTAGTATAAATCACATAGTAATTTTTTTACGACAAAACCCATTCTCTCGACACACGAAACCCATTTATTCTAGGCCCAAATTCAGGATGTTACAATTCTACCCTCCTTAAAGAAATTTCGTCCTTGAAATTCCAACTAACTAGTAATCATACTACCTAAGTCTCACTACCATGCTTTCGTTGCGCACTCCAATTCTAAATCCAAAATAACCACTATGGTAGAGTACACATTGATATTCACATCTAGAGCGTCCTCGTCCCCTTGTACTCATGCTATCGATTCGCGTTTATCTGATTAAAGAATTTTATGAATTAGTTTTTGTTGCACAGATTTATCGCGAACAGTCTTATGTTCAAAAGTTCTAAGGAGTAGTTCTTTCGAGTTCATACACACACAGTCTTAAATTCATTCATCCAATCATCTCATTCATGAACTTGCGTTCATCACAGAAAAGTGTTGTGGTTGTCACTGTTGTTGTTTTCCACTACCCAAGGGTTTTCTGAAATTTTATCCTATAGGGGTATTTTGGTAATTTTTCAAATTAGGGCATTTGAAAATTTTGCAAAGTAGAGATTTTTGGTATTTTTACAAAATTGAAATACTTGGTAAGAAAATTCAAGGGTACTATGGTAATTTTATAAATCGGGGGTATTGTTGTAATTTTACAAGCCAGGGGCATTTCGGTAATTTTGTAAATTATGGTTCCAGGTGACTTTTCAAAACAAGGGTATTTTTGGAAATTTTTAATTTGAGGGTAATCCGACAACTTTCCATACTAAGGGTATTTTGGTAATTTGTACATGTTAGAGGTAATTTGGTCAATTTACAAATCAGGGGCATTTTGGTCATTTTTAAATCAAGGGTACTTTGGAATTTTATAATTATGGTTTGACTTTAGAATTTCACAAAACAAGGTGACGGGTCCCTTTCGGGTTTTAATTATTGAATTTAGCCTAGGATTGAGTCCTCTTGGTTAGGGTGAACCGTCACACGCACTGTGTAGGATTCAGTGGAGAGGAGGTGAGTCGCTAGGGCTTAAATACCAAGCTCCCACCGAAACCAATCCTAGACATGCGCACAATGGTTGCCACACCCTAACTCGGCGACTTAGACACAGGTTTGTTTAATTAGGCTTTAAAGCTTTATGCAATTTTGTGTTGGAGTAAGCTAATCCTAGGGTTTAATAACTTAATATACTAATCTACGTCCCTATAAATCCCACATACAATCACAAAAGAGTTAGGAGTACTTACCTGGTGGACTTCGGGCCGGAGACTCAGGTGCCATGCCAGAGAAACTTGCTCGTTTCTTAGTAAAACCCATTTTCAAAAGAAAAAAAATATTTTGGGCCATAAAAGCCCTCAAGGCCGAGTTTTGAACCGAGCTCTGATACCAAACTAAAACACCACAAACCTGGCCCACAAGCCCTGACCGGATCTAGCAATCTTCTAGGGAAAAACCATTCAAAACTGATTTGGACTTTGCCAAAATCTTGTGTGTTTTTGAAAAACCATTGATTTGGGTTGGGTTCAAAATTAATAATGATGTTGATTAGGTGTCAAAACATTTAAAATTTATATTTAAGAAAAGTTAACTTTAAACTTTAATTTGATAATAATCGTATCATACTAAATTAATTGAAATGCATGCATAAACAGTTCAAATACTTATGGCCTTATTACATCAAAACAAAAACCGAAATAATTCAAAATACTTAAGTATGGAAAATTATAAAATTAAACAAATTCGAAATGAGCATGGCCAAGATTGAGCTCTCGTAGGCCGGTCCATCACTTTGTGTGTCACTTGAAAAATATCCCACAACGGGTGAGTCAAAGCGGACTCAAGTGTATAACCACCAACCCAAAGTCTCAATCAATTTAGGCATGTCAAATCATACATATAGAACATATATATTAAATGATGCAAACCCGAACCCAAACCTAGATAACCATCGCTACACATCACCGTACCAACCATCACACCGTGGGGACCGCTAAGTCGACCCTCCATCCGCTACACATCATCGAAGGCAGTCGCTGCAGATGACATGCTCATCGCCCTTATAATTTCGTGGCATAGCCACCAGATAATATTTTGTGACATAAGTCACCACATTCGATTCGTGACATAAGTCACCACATTCGAGATATTGTGGTATAAAACCACCAAATCACTTCCCTTTCATAATCACCCATGTGCCCCATGTCATACAAATCATGCAAAGATTAGCCACATTCTTTATTTCACATTCTTACCAATATTCACATATGTGTCATAACAGGTATTCGTAACATTGTTAACATAGTTTTAGAGAATAACGTACCTGAATATGCCGTACCATTGAATGGTACCTTAAGCCATATCTTTCACTTTCTTATTAACACATATATTAAATTAAATCCGTAAATATATTAAGATTCAGTGTGGGTTACACACCTGGTATTAACGCTTTCACTAAATCCCGAAAATCTACCAAAACCGATTACACTCCTTCCCTGTGAATCTTAGATCCCGAAATTAATCCTTAAACCATCGGCTACAAGAGAAATCCCGGAATCACCTTCATGGTTTCGGCCAAAGAACATAGAGGATTAGAGTCTTAATTTTCGATGGTCAGAGAAAGAAAAGAACAAGAGTTTGATCAAGAGATCCTTACCAAATAGAATGATCAAAACGTAATTGGCTCACCAACTCAAAGTGTCGACAAGAGGGAGGAAGTGTTTGAGTTTCGGCTTTTAATGTATATGATCAAATCGGCTCAAGGGAAAAGAATGGAGAAAAGGTTTCGGCTTTTAAAGAAATTGGAGAGGGAGAGGCAAAAGAATTCGGCATAAAGAATAAAGAGAATTAGGGTTTTTTTTTTAAATGTCAGAATCAATGAGATATCCTCCCCTATTTATAGAAATTTCGGCACCTATTGTTCAAACCTGAAATCGCCCTTCCTGATAGCTAAAAGTTAAGCTAAAAGAAAAGGGAAATTTCGGTATCCATATATACTAAAATAAATAGATAAATAGAATAAACCTACACTCCCTAATCAACTCAAACTTGTCACTAATCAAATTCCTTTATTATCTTCAAAATTTATCCTCATCAAAAAGTCCTTTTATTTAGCCCAAAAATTCAATTTGAATTTCATTCAAATAGCTTCTCGATCGTGACCATCTTTTGGAATTTTGGTCCAATTCAAATACTATCCACGCCAGTAGCAAAATTTCAAGCTATTGCGCACAAGGCAACTCAAACCCGAGACCTCCAAGCACAACCACACGCTACCAGCCACTGCACCAGAACCATTCTTGTGATATAATCCGTTGTCAACTTCTTTTAAAGTATACTTTTTAGCGACTGAATCATCCAAAGAAATCCAAAATATTAACCAACACCTGGATTCGAACCTCCGCCCTTTTCACTATGAGGCACGTCCCTTGCCACTGCGCCACCCGTTTTATTTGAGTCATAATTCCTTCCCAATTAATTATCAACCTTTATTCCATGCTCCAGGTTTACTTAAAAAAAGAAACCCAACATTTTGCGCACAACGCGACTAGAGCCTTGTTCCCCCCTCCTGCTCCTAACGCCTTTGCCACTGGACCAAGCGTTTCCTTGTGTCATGAAACAGCCCCAACAAATTATAAGGCCTAAACTCTGGCCTTCATACTAACATATGCAAAATATTATTTTTTTTACCATACCCAAGACTTGAACCTTTGACCTCCAGCTTATTGAGAACACCCCAAGCCACCAGACCACCTACTTCTTTGTGATATCTTTTAACCCAACAATATTTTAAAAGCCTTATGACTACCACCAACCTCCCTAAAAAAAAACAACATTTTTCCTAAAGCCCTAGATCGAGCCTAGGACTTTGCCAACACTACCAACCCTTCCTAAACCTCCTAAGAATTAAACTAAACATGAAATAATAATTTTTTTTAAAAGAAAATGTCCATTCAAAGTTGTCATGATAAAATAATTTATTTTTGTTTGAATAATATTTTAATAAAATTAACAATTTAAATTTATTAGTGACATTATAAAAGTAGAGGGACAAACTATGTAAAAAAATAAAGCATATAAATCAAATCCCCAAATTTTAGCATAATCTAAGGGTCAATTAAAAATTGATCATTATCTTATTTTAGTATAAACCACATATTAATTTTTTTTACGACAAAATCCATTCTTTCGACACACGAAACCCATTTATTCTAGGCCCAAATTCAGGATGTTCCAATTCTACCATCCTTAAAGAAATTTCGTCCTCGAAATTCCAACTAACTAGTAATCATACTACCTAAGTCTCACTACCATGCTTTCGCTGCGCACTCCAATTCTAAACCCAAAATAACCACTATGGTAGAGTACGCACTGATATTCACATCTAGAGCATCCTCGTCCCCTTGTACTCATGCTATCGGTTCGCGTTTATCTGATTAAAAATTTTATGAATTAGTTTTTGTTCCACTGATTTATCGCGAACAGTCTTATATTCAAAAGTTCTAAAGTGTAGTTCTTTCGAGTTCATAACACACAGTCTTAAATTCATTCATTCAATCATCTCATTCATGAACTTGCGTTCATCACAGAAAAGTGTTATGGCTGTCATTGTTGTTGTTTTCCACTACCCAAGGGTATTTTTGAAATTTTATCCTATAGGGGTATTTTGGTAATTTTTCAAATTAGGGCATTTGAAAATTTCGCAAAGTAGAGATTTTTGGTATTTTTACAAAATTAAAATACTTGGTAAGAAAATTCAAGGGTAATATGGTAATTTTATAAACTGGGGGTATTGTTGTAATTTTACAAGCCAGGGGCATTTCGGTAATTTTGTAAATTATGGTTCCAGGTGACTTTTCAAAATAAGGGTATTTTTGGAAATTTTAATTTGAGGGTACTTGACAACTTTCCATCTTGAGGTATTTTGGTAATTTGCACGAGTTATGGGTAATTTGGTCAATTTACAAATCGAGGGTATTTTGGTCTTTTTAAATCAAGGGTACTTTGGAATTTTATAATCATGGTTTGACTTTAGAATTTCACAAAACAAGGTGTGAGGTCCCTTTCGGGTTTTAATTATTGAATTTAGCCTGGGATTGAGTCTCTTGGTTAGGGTGAACCGTCACACGCACCAAGTAGGATTCGAGTGGAGAGGAGGTGAGTCACTAGTACTGCTTAAATACCAAGCTCCCACCGAAACCAATCCTAGACATGCGCACAATGGTTGCCACACCCTAACTCAGCGACTTAGACACAGGTTTGTTTAATTAGGCTTTAAAGCTTTATGCAATTTTGTGTTGGAGTAAGCTAATCCTAGGGTTTAATAACTTAATATACTAATCTACGTCCCTATAAATCCCACATACAATCACAAAAGAGTTAGGAGTACTTACCTGGTGGACATCGGGCCGGAGACTCAGGTGTCATGCCAGAGAAACTTGCTCGTTTCTTAGTAAAAACCATTTTCAAAAAAAAAATATTTTGGGTCCTAAATGCCCTCAAGGTTGAGTTTTGAACCGGGCTCTGATACCAAACTGAAACACACCAAACCCGGCCCATAAGCCCTGACCGGATCTGGCATGCTTCTATGGAAAAACCATTCAAAACTGATTTGGACTTTGCCAAAATCTTGTGTGTTTTTGCAGAACCATTGATTTGGGTTGGGTTTAAAATTAATAACGGTGTTGATTAGGTGTCAAAACATTTAAAATTTATATTTAAGAAAAGTTAACTTTAAACTTTAATTTGATAATAATCGTATCATACTAAATTACTTGAAATGCATGTATAAACAGTTCAAATACTTATGGCCTTATTACATCAAAACAAAACCGAAATAATTCAAAATACTTAAGTATGGAAAATTATAAAATTAAACAAATTTCGAAATGAGCATGGCCACCATTGAGCTCCCGCAGGCCGGTCCATCTTGTGTGTCACCTAAAAATAATCCCACAACAGGGTGAGTCAAGCGGACTCGGTGTATAACCACCAACACAAAGTCTCAATCAATTTAGGCATGTCAAATCATACATATAGAACATATATATTAAATGATGCAAACCCGAACCCAAACCTAGATAACCATCCGCTACACATCACCCGTACCAACCATCACACCGTGGGGACTGCTAAGTCGACCCTCCATCCGCTACACATCATCGAAGGCAGTCGCTACAGATGACATGCTCATCGCCCTTATAATTTCATGGCATAGCCACCAGATAATATTTTGTGACATAAGTCACCACATTCAGATTTCGTGACATAAGTCACCACATTCAGATATTGTGGTATAAAACCACCAAATCACTTCCCCTTTCATAATCACCCATGTGCCCCATGTCATACAAATCATGCAAAGATTATGCCACATTCTTTATTTCACATTCTTACCAATATTCACATATGTGTCATAACAGGTATTCGTAACATTGTTAACATAGTTTTAGAGAATAACGTACCTGAATATGCCGTACCATTGAATGGTACCTTAAGCCATATCTTTCACTTTCTTATTAACACATATATTAAATTAAATCCGTAAATCTATTAAGATTCAGTGTGGGTTACACACCTGGTATTAACGCTTTCACTAAATCCCGAAAATCTACCAAAACCGATTGCACTCCTTCCTTGTGAATCTTAGATCCCGAAATTAATCCTTAAACCGTCGGCTACAAGAGAAATCTCAGAATCACCTTCATGGTTTCGGCCAAAGAACATAGAGGATTAGAGTCTTAATTTTCGATGGTCAGAGAAAGAAAAGAACAAGAGTTTGATCAAGAGATCCTTACCAAATAGAATGATCAAAACGTAATTGGCTCACCAACTCAAAGTGTCGACAAGAGGGAGGAAGTGTTTGAGTTTCGGCTTTTAATGTATATGATCAAATCGGCTCAAGGGAAAAGAATGGAGAAAAGGTTTCGGCTTTTAAAGAAATTGGAGAGGGAGAGGCAAAAGAATTCGGCATAAAGAATAAAGAAAATTAGGGTTTTTTTTTTAAATGTCAGAATCAATGAGATATCCTCCCCTATTTATAGAAATTTCGGCACCTATTGTTCAAACCTAAAATCGCCCTTCCTGATAGCTAAAAGTTAAGCTAAAAGAAAAGGGAAAATTTGGTATCCATATATACTAAAATAAATAGATAAATAGAATAAACCTACACTCCCTAATCAACTCAAACTTGTCACTAATCAAATTCCTTTATTATCTTCAAAATTTATCCTCATCAAAAAGTCCTTTTATTTAGCCCAAAAATTCAATTTGAATTTCATTCAAATAGCTTCCTGATCAGCAGCCATCTTTTGGAATTTTGGTCCAATTCAAATACCATCCACGCCAGCAGCAAAATTTCAAGCTATTGCGCACAAGGCAACTCGAACCCGAGACCTCCAAGCACAACCACACGCTACCAGCCACTGCACCAGAACCATTCTTATGATATAATCCGTTGTCAACTTCTTTTAAAGTATACTTTTAGCGATCGAATCATCCAAAGAAATCCAAAATATTAACCAACACCGGATTCGAACCTCCGCCCTTTTCACTATGAGGCACGTCCCTTGCCATCGCGCCACCTGTTTCATTTGAGTCATAATTCCTTCCCAATTAATTATCAACCTTTATTCCATGCTCCAGGTTTACTTAAAAAAAGAAACCCAACATTTCGCACACAACGCGACTAGAACATTGTTCCCCCTCCCGCTCCTAACGCCTTTGCCCTTTGGGCCAAGCGTTTCCTTGTGTCATGAAACATTCAACAAATTATAAGGCCTAAACTCGCCTTCATACTAACATATGCAAAATAATTTTTTTACCATACCCAAGACTTGAACCTTTGACCTCCAGCTTATTGAGAACGCCCCAAGCCACCAGACCACCTACTTCTTTGTGATATCTTTTAACCCAACAATATTTTAAAAGCCTTATGACTACCACCAACCTCCCTAAAAAAAACAACATTTTTGCTAAAGCCCTAGATCGAGCCTAGGACTTTTCCAACACTACCAACCCTTCCTAAACCTCCTAAGAATTAAACTAAACATGAAATAATAATTTTTTTAAAAGAAAATGTCCATTCAAACTTTTCATGTTTGAATAATATTTTAAGAAAATTAACTATTTAAATGTATTAGTGACATTATAAAAGTAGAGGGACAAACTATGTAAAAAAAATTAAAGCATATAAATCAAATCCCCAAATTTTAGCATAATCTAGGGGTCAATTAAAAATTGACCATTATCTTATTTTAGTATAAACCACATATTAATTTTTTTTACGACAAAATCCATTCTCTCGACACACGAAACCCATTTATTCTAGGCCCAAATTCAGGATGTTACAATTCTACCCTCCTTAAAGAAATTTCTTCCTCGAAATTCCAACTAACTAGTAATCATACTACCTAAGTCTCACTACCATGCTTTCGCTGCGCACTCCAATTCTAAACCCAAAATAACCACTATGGTAGAGTACGCACTGATATTCACATCTATAGCATCCTCGTCCCCTTGTACTCATGCTATCGGTTCGCGTTTATCTGATTAAAAAATTTTATGAATTAGTTTTTGTTCCACTGATTTATCGCGAACAGTCTTTTGTTCAAAAGTTCTAAGGAGTAGTTCTTTCGAGTTCATACACACACAGTCTTAAATTCATTCATTCAATCATCTCATTCATGAACTTGCGTTCATCACAGAAAAGTGTTGTGGTTGTCATTGTTGTTGTTTTCCACTACCCAAGGGTATTTCCAAAATTTTATCCTATAGGGGTATTTTGGTAATTTTTCAAATTAGGGCATTTGAAAATTTCGCAAAGTAGAGATTTTTGGTATTTTTACAAAATTGAAATACTTGGTAAGAAAATTCAAGGGTAATATGGTAATTTTATAAACTGGGGTTATTGTTGTAATTTTACAAGCCAGGGGTATTTCGGTAATTTTGTAAATTATGGTTCCATGTGACTTTTCAAAACAAGGGTATTTTTGGAAATTTTTAATTTGAGGGTACTTCGGCAACTTTCCATACTGAGGGTATTTTGGTAATTTGCACAGGTTATGGGTAATTTGGTCAATTTACAAATTAGGGGTATTTTGGTCATTTTTAAATCAAGGGTACTTTGGAGTTTTATAATCATGGTTTGACTTTAGAATTTCACAAAACAAGGTGACGGGTCCCTTTCGGGTTTTAATTATTGAATTTAGCCTGGGATTGAGTCCTCTTGGTTAGGGTGAACCGTCACTACGCACCAGGTAGGATTCGAGTGGAGAGGAGGTGAGTCACTAGGACTGCTTAAATACCAAGCTCCCACCGAAACCAATCCTAGACATGCGCACAATGGTTACCACACCCTAACTCGGCGACTTAGACACATGCTTGTTTAATTAGGCTTTAAAGCTTTATGCAATTTTGTGTTGGAGTAAGCTAATCCTAGGGTTTAATAACTTAATATACTAATCTACGTCCCTATAAATCCCACATACAATCACAAAAGAGTTAGGGGTACTTACCTAGTAGACTTCGGGCTGGAGACTCAGGTGCCATGCCAAAGAAACTTGCTCGTTTCTTAGTAAAACCCATTTTCAAAAGAAAAAAAAAAATATTTTGGGCCCTAAAAGCCCTCAAGGCTGAGTTTTGAACCGGGCTCTGATACCAAACTAAAACACCCCAAACCCGGCCCACAAGCCCTGACCGGATCTGGCATGCTTCTAGGGAAAAACCATTCAAAACTGATTTGGACTTTGCCAAAATCTTGTGTGTTTTTGCAGAACCATTGATTTGGGTTGGGTTCAAAATTAATAACGGTGTTGATTAGGTGTCAAAACATTTAAAATTTATATTTAAGAAAAGTTAACTTTAAACTTTAATTTGATAATAATCGTATCATACTAAATTACTTGAAATGCATGCATTAACAGTTCAAATACTTATGGCCTTACTACATCAAAACAAAAACCCGAAATAATTCAAAATACTTAAGTATGGAAAATTATAAAAATTAAAAAAATTTCGAGCTGAGCATGGCCACCATTGAGCTCCTGCCGATCCGGTCCATCACTGTGTGTCACCTGAAAAATAATCCCACAACGGGGTGAGTCAAACGGACTCAGTGTATAACCACCAACACAAAGTCTCAATCAATTTAGGCATGTCAAATCATACATATAGAACATATATATTAAATGATGCAAACCCGAACCCAAACCTAGATAACCATCCGCTACACATCACCCGTACCAACCATCACACCGTGGGGACTACTAAGTCGACCCTACATCCGCTACACATCATCGAAGGCAGTCGCTGCAGACGACATGCTCATCGCCCTTATAATTTCGTGGCATAGCCGCCAGATAATATTTTGTGACATAAGTCACCACATTCAGATTTCATGACATAAGTCACCACATTCAGATATTGTGGTATAAAACCACCAAATCACTTCCCCTTTCATAATCACCCATGTGCCCCATGTCATACAAACCATGCAAAGATTATGCCACATTCTTTATTTCACATTCTTACCAATATTCACATATGTGTCATAACAGGTATTCGTAACATTGTTAACATAGTTTTAGAGAATAACGTACCTGAATATGTCGTACCATTGAATGGTACCTTAAGCCATATCTTTCACATTCTTATTAACACATATATTAAATTAAATCCATAAATCTATTAAGATTCAGTGTGGGTTACACACCTGGTATTAACGCTTTCACTAAATCCCAAAAATCTACCAAAACCGATTGCACTCCTTCCTTGTGAATCTTAGATCCCGAAATTAATCCTTAAACCGTCGGCTACAAGAGAAATCCCGGAATCACCTTCATGGTTTCGGCCAAAGAACATAGAGGATTAGAGTCTTAATTTTCGATGGTCAGAGAAAGAAAAGAACAAGAGTTTGATCAAGAGATCCTTACCAAATAGAATGATCAAAACGTAATTGGCTCACCAACTCAAAGTGTCGACAAGAGGGATGAAGTGTTTGAGTTTCAGCTTTTAATGTATATGATCAAATCGACTCAAGGAAAAAATAATGGAGAAAAGGTTTTGGCTTTTAAAGAAATTGGACAGGAAGAGGCGAAAGAATCCGGCATAAAGAATAAAGAGAATTAGGATTTTTTTTTTAAAAAAATGTCAGAATCAATGAGATATCCTCCCCTATTTATAGAAATTTCGGCACCTATTGTTCAAACCCGAAAATGCCCTTCCTGATAACTAAAAGTTAAGCTAAAAGAAAAGGGAAAATTTGGTATCCATATATTCTAAAATAAATAGATAAATAGAATAAACCTACACTCCTAATCAACTCAAACTTATCACTAATCAAATTCTTTTATTATCTTCAAAATTTATCCTCATCAAAAGTCCTTTAATTTAGCCCAAAAATTCAATTTGAATTTCATTCAAATAGCTTCCGATCAGTGACCATCTTTTGGAATTTTGGTCCAATTCAAACACCTTCCATGCCAAAGACAAAATTTCAAGCTATTGCAAGATAAGGCAACTCGAACCCGAGACCTCCAAGCACAACCACACGCTACTAGCCACTGCACCAGATCCATTCTTGTGATATATTTCGTTGTCAACTTCTTTTAAAGTATACTTTCCAGCGACCGAATCATCCAAATAAATCCAAAATATTAACCAACACCGGATTCGAACCTCCGCCCTTTTCACTATGAGGCACGTCCCTTGCCACTGCGCCACCCGTTTCATTTGAGTCATAATTCCTTCCCAATTAATTATCAACCTTTATTCCCTGCTCCCGGTTTACTTAAAAAAAGAAACCCAACATTTCGCGCACAACGCGACTAGAACCTTGTTCCCCCCTCCTGCTCCTAGCGCCTTTACCACTGGGCCAAGCGTTTCCTTGTGTCATGAAACAGCCCCAACAAATTATAAGGCCTAAACTCTTGCCTTCATACTAACATATGCAAAATAATTTTTTTTTTAACCATACCCAAGACTTGAACCTTTGACCTCCAGCTTATTGAGAACGCCCCAATCCACCAGACCACTCACTTCTTTGTGATATCTTTTAACCCAACAATATTTTAAAAGCCTTATGACTACCACCAACCTCCCTAAAAAAAAACAACATTTTTGCTAAAGCCCTCGATCGAGCCTAGGACTTTTCCAACACTACCAACCCTTCCTAAACCTCCTAAGAATTAAACTAAACATGAAATAATAATTTTTTTAAAAGAAAATGTCCATTCAAACTTTTCATGATAAAATAATTTATTTCTATTTGAATAATATTTTAAGAAAAATTAATTATTTAAATGTATTAGTGACATTATAAAAGTAGAGGGACAAACTATGTAAAAAAAATAAAGCATATAAATCAAATCCCCAAATTTTAGCATAATCTAGGGGTCAATTAAAAATTGACCATTATCTTTTTTTAGTATAAACCACATATTAATTTTTTTACGACAAAATCCATTCTCTCGACACACGAAACCCATTTATTCTAGGCCCAAATTCAGGATGTTACATGACGACTATGGATCCAGTATTGGTCTGTTGAGGTTGCGCGGGTCACATGAAGACTGTGGACCAACGAACGGCTTAAAGCCACGTAATCGATTATGGCTCTGTGCCAACCTAAATGTGGCTATGTGCCACCTTGATTATGGCTTTGTGCCAAACTTATTTACTCGTGGCTATGTGCCTAACATATATATTGATGACTCTGTGTTGATCATAATTACCAATGGCTGTGTGCTGATTATATTTCCATTGCTAATGGCTATGTGCCAAATGTAGATGATGGCTCTGTGCCATCCTTATTATGGTTTACAACCTTTTTGTTTATGGCTTTTAGCCGTTCTGTTAATTGGCAGTGTTGTTGCGATATTTATGGCTATTAGTCATTCTGTTCACGGCGCCAACCCGTTCTGTTGACTTAGTGCCGTAACCAGTGCTAAGCTTGGTGTGTTGGCTGGGTGGGTTAATTTTATCCCCACTTAAGTGTAGGGTTGGTACGGGTGGTGTGTTGGCTGGATCGGGGTGGGATGCATCTCATAATATTGCATATATGTTATGAGATCTGTCACTGTACTAGGCTTAGGCCACTTGTTCTATTATTGGTTTGGGGTTAGCCCAATTGATTCTGTATGGGCTGTGACCCAAATGATATGGTAGTGGGTTTTGGCCCACGTATGCTCTGAATCGGACTATATCTTATCTTGTTAAAGGGCTTTGGCCTGCATCGCTTCGGGTTCTGTTTCTTTATACTGACGGTTACTCAAGTAAGGAGATTACACACTGAGTTTTCGTAAACTCACCCCGTTTTTAACTGTGCAGGTAATCCCCAGCTTTGATGGGTCAGAGTTGCAAGGGACTCGGAGAAGACCACACACTGCTTATGCTTGCTGTTTTGATTATTTACTTTTAAATATTTTGATTTGGGTTGTAGTAAGGCCTCTCTATTTCTAAATTATTATTTTTGATATTTATTTATGATGTTTTATAACTACTAAAAGTGGAATACAATTTCCAACGATAATTGTCTTCAAAACACTATGTTTTCGCAACGTTTTCAAAATGCTTCTGCAACTCAATTTTTAAACATCATGTTTTCGTAAATGGTTTATTTTAGATATGCTTCCGCAGTAGCTAAGGTTTTAAAGGTAATTACATTTTCAAATAGATAACAATTGCTTAAGTGTTTTGAGTTTTAACAAAGAGGCTTTAGCTCTCAAACAAGTTTTAACAACAAGAAATATGGTTTTGAAAAACACTTCCATGTGACACGCCAAATTTGGGCCTAATTTTTAGGCCGAATTTGGGGTGTGACATCATTGGTTGATGATATTTGGCTGCATATTTGTGTCTTGAGATGGTATCATTTGAGCTTGCATAGGTATATGCAAAATGGGTGGCTAAATGGCTTGCTAAATAGCCTATTTTGTCCATACGGACATGTGTCTCAGTCGTGTGTGACACATAGTCATGTTACACGACCGTGTGTCCTCTAGGGTTGAAATTAAAATCAAGTCAGTATGCTTCACACGGCCTTACACACAGGTATGTGACTTGCTGTGTGGCATAAGTCAATATACCCTATAGGTTTGGCATGGCCTGGCACACGGGCGCGTATGGCCATTTTTAGGGCACACGGGCGTGTGTGTTGGCCGTGTGACCCAAGTCAGAGAGTTACACGGGGTCAAACACAGGCTGGGACACGGCCATGTGATCCTATTTTGAATGTCCACACGGCCAGGGCACACGAGTGTGTGACCTCTACAGTTTGAAAAATTTTATAAGTTTCATAAAAGTTTCCTATGTTATCAGTTTAGTCCCCAACTACTTCCAAAGCATGTTTGAGCCTCGTAAGCTCGTATTAGGGACATTATGATTGATGTTGAATGATGATTGCATGAAATGTGAAAAATGTTTGAGAATTGTATGTGTAATTGTTTTATAAGTCCGGTAATGCTCTGTAACCCTATTTTGACGTTGAATACGGGTGAGGGGTGTTACAAAATGAGCCTGAAATCTAAAATTTTGAACTCCAAGATCAATCTCAAACATTGCCTAGAAAGTGTTATTGATGTTTCTCTCAACTAGCTTGTGTAAGGTCTCTTTTCTCTTCAATTTCTTAATATTGTCCATTTAAAACCCAAATTTCTATATCTAGAATTTATGGGATTTTAAATATTTTTAAAGGCATTTTTTTCCAAACTTTAATGAGCTCTCAAACCATTTTAAAATTCAGCCCCAATTTCACCACCATGGGTGGTGGTGTGTGCGCATATGTATAGAATAGGGGGCTATTTTTCTTAAATCTTGCCCAATTTGTAATAGTCCGGTTTAGACCCTATTCAGAATAGTGGTTTCGAGACCACAAATTTGAGTTAAAAATATTTTAATATTATTTTTCGTGCTTATAATATGTGAATTGATATGTATGAAATTTAGTGATTAAATTTTATCGTTTGTGTGCCAATTTGTGAAAAAGGACTAAATCGCAAAAAAAAATGTAAAAGTGGCCTTCTATTTGATTAAGTACCGAAGTGATGTGTCTCTTTAAATGTGAAGTCCTTATGTTGTAAATGGACCATTGAATTCATGAAATGACATGGTTCGACATTAGTTAGTGGATTATTAATGATAATAATAAGGTTAAAAATGGAAATTGATTAATAAGGTTATTATTAATAAAACAAATGCATGAAATTTTTGTTTGTGTCCTTGCCGAAAATACAAAGAAAAAGAAAAGAAAAAGAGTTCCTAGGTTTCGACCTTGTCTAAGCTTGATTAAGGTATGAGTTTTGTTCGGTTTTTGATGATTTTTACATTTTTGTGATTGTTGCTTTGTGTTTTATCAAGCCCATGCTTCAATTTCAAAATTTGATGATAATTTTGAGTTATACCATTGATGATTTTGTGAGTTTAATGATGTTAATTGATGAATTATGAAAGCTTGGTGTGAGATTAACATGTTTTGTATTGAGATTTTTGATGAATTTGTTTATTATTGATTAAATTGAGTAAGGTATAAAATGAGGGGTTAAAATGTGAAATAAATGAAAGATATGGGCTTATATAGAATATTCGGCCAATTATGTGTATAAGGAAATTATGTGTATTTTGTAATTTTATGAAATAGGGACTAAAATGTCAAGATGTGAAAATGTGAGGGATAATTTGTAAAATGCCTTAAATATGTGTATATGGATTGAATTGAATGAGTTGATGAATGAATAAGCTAAATTTGAATATGTAAAGATCAAGAACTAAAGAAAATGGAATTAGATCAGGGGAAATCTAAAGTGGTTGAGTAATCGTTTATTTCCATCCGAATTTGTACGAGGTAAGTCTATATAAAATAAATGTTTTTGAATTGAATTATTATTGCTTATAAGTTAATGAAATGTGATGAATGGTTATTGGAGCTGAATATGTGAAATCCGATAAAATTTCGATAATGTGATGACTTCCGAAAAGCCATAGCGATGTTACAATTTATTGGCATCAGAGCTATGGTTTAGTTGATTCTAGGACTAACATAACGTGTGAGAGTCTAGCTATACATGCCATATATACGAACTATGATAGTGTGATGAATCTTGACAGATAAAATGTGTTTTTTAAATAGTAAATGGATCCCGATCAAGCCATAGCTGATGATGTTAAAAGTAATGCATATGCTCCCGCTCAAGGGACAGCGCCGTCTAATTCTAGACCGGTTACTAGCGGTCAGGAAGGAGAGGCTTAACAAGCCTTCTTCCAAATGATGAATGAGTGGTTCACTCGGTATGTTAGAGAAAATGCGGCTGTTCCTCAACCTCTGCCCCCACCTAATCCCCCTCTGACTCCTGTTGTACCTCCTGTTATGAATTCGAATATGTAGAATAAGCCTTTATTCGATAAAATCCATAAATATGGGGCCGAAGAGTTCAGGGCCTGTAACATCAACCCATATCCATCATCGGACTAGGGTTACAAGGTATTACCGACAACCACCATGACTCACACATTATCATATCATAAATAATCAATCACACATAGTCCCTTTAGAAGGTCTACGAGACCTTAAACATGCTTTAGAGAAGGTTCGAGACTAAACCGAACACATACAAAAACATTACTAAACTTAGAAATTTTTCTTTTAAAACAGGGCACACATCCGTGTGGCTAGACCGTGTGCCTCACACAGCCATGCCTTAGACCATGTCTTACCCGTGCACAACTCTAACCATGGTCACACAGCCTATCACATGCCCGTGTTTCTAGCATGTGTGCAAGTCTGGCTTGCTTCAAAAATGGGCAGTGAAGAACATGGTCGAGACACACGCCCGTGTGGTCACCCGTGTAGACAATTATAGGCCATTTACAAGGCCAAATTACACCCCATTTGGGTCATCCCTACATGCTCAATTCCAATATCAAATATCATACAATTCATTCACCATTCTCAACTACCAAATCAAGTATGAAATATACCATTTCAAAATCACCAAAGCATACCCTATTTTCCATTCACACAAGACTATATTTACACATTACTCACACCATTTTCACACAAAAAACATGTACCAAAATCATTCCACAACCTCACTAGCCTATACATGCCATATACCATAAATACAACTTCCAAAAAGCTACCAAAATAAATGTCCGATAGTGTGATTGAGTCCCTGACGATCCCCGAATCCAAGCTAGCTTTAATGACACTGTAAAATAGATAAAGACTTCATACAGTAAGCTTTAAAGCTTAGTAAGTTTGTAATATAACACAATTAACTCAACAATTCAATTTTAATAAACAAAATTAACTATCACTTGATTCAATTCACATCACTACTCAATCTTACCCATAGCTATTACTCATTTTCATACCTTATCTATAGATTCAAGTACAAGCATTTTTAATGCTACTCAAGCCATCTCTTTTTCATCATTCATTCATATAATCATCCATTTATCTCATACACAATATCATCAACAACATAGGTTATGTACATACCTGTACCATCACGTATTTATCTATCAAATTTACCACTCAATGCTCAATACCATAATTCGTTCGATACTCTTTAAACGTTCGATGAACTTGCACACTCAATGCCATTTAATTAGCCGAAGCTACAATAGTATCACACATTTAGTGCCATTATATTAAATTGAAGATGTCTTGGTATCACACACACAATGCCAACTAATACAGTCGATGCATTTCTTTATCTCGCACACTTAGTGCAATACATCGCAGTAACTATTCTATTTACGCACACTTAGTGCCACATATCTTCAAGCTCACATTTCGCATTACTAACTCAACAATCACATTTCCATTCATTTCATAACAGGTGAACAATGTTTAAAAAATTCCTATTATACACGAACTTACCTCAGGCGTTAAAACAACAACACTAGTCGATCAATCGAGCACTTTGCTCTTGCCTCGATCTAAGTCTGAATTTCCCTTTTCTTGATCTATATAATATCAAATTCAACTCATTCAATCACATTTTCATCCAAAACAATCCACAACACATAGTTAAAACATTTACACTTTAGCCACCATAATTCCATATTTTGACATTTTAGTCTCTATTTCACAATTATATAAAATACACATAATTTATTCTCACCCAAGCTTGGCCGAATTTCATACTAGTCCCTAGCAACCCATAACTTTCATTTATTTCACATTTTAACCCTTCAAAGTTGCATTTTCACAAATTAACCCTTAATAACCAATTTCATCAAAAATTCCAAATACAAAATATGTTTATCATCCATCAAACTTTCATATTTCACCAACTATCAAACAAAGCTCACATATTTAACAATGACATAACTCAAAATCATCATTAATTTCATGAATTCAAGCATGAACTTTATAGAACACAAAGCAACGATCACAAAAACATAAAAATCATCAAAAATCAAGCTCAAAACATACCTTAATCAAGAACAACAATGGTCAAACCCTAAAACTACATTTTCCTCTTCTCTTTTCTTTTTAATTTCGATAAGAACAAAGATGATAACCATAAATTTTGGGTTTGGTTTTACTAATATTAACTTAATTATCATTTTACCAATTTAACCTTATTATTATACTTATAAAATCATCCATTATAAGGTCATTTATGACCACTTACACAACTAATGGTCCATTTCCATAATAAGGACCTCACATATCTCAAAGCATAGCATTTAAGCAGTTTAACCTTTAGCACACAGCTTTTACATTTTATGCAATTAGATCTTTTTTCACAAATCAGCACTCAAATGATAAAATTTTCACATAGAACTTTCACACATACTGTAAACACAAAAAATAATATTAAAATATTTTTTTGACCTCAAATTTGTGGTCCCAAAACCACTGTTCCGACTAGGGTCTAAACTAGGCTATTACAGGGCCACTAATGATGATGATGCTGAGTTTTGGCTCGAGAATACAATTCGAGTATTTGATGAGATGTCGTGTACCCCTGATGAATGTGTGAAATGTGTCGTTTCTTTGTTGAGAGATGCATCTTATCAATGGTAGAAAACTTTAACTTCTGTTGTTTTGAAAGAAAGAATTACCTGGGATTTCTTTCAATCTGAATTTCAGAAGAAATATATTAGTCAGAGAGTCATTGATCAAAAGCGAAAATAGTTTCTTGAATTGAAAAAGGGTCGTATGTCTGTTACAGAATACGAGAGAGAATTTGTGAAATTGAGCCAGTATGCACGAGAATGTGTCTCGACTGAGGCAATAATCTGTAAAAGGTTTGAAGACGACTTGAATGAAGATATCTGTTTGTTAGTCAAAATTCTGGAAATAAAGAATTCATTGTGCTTGTTGACATGTGAGAAAGAGATACTCAAGTAAATCATTTTAGTCTACATCAAAGAAATTCTGAGATGAGTATAGTCATTCAAAGGCTAATACGGGACATTCAAGTAGAGATCGTGCAAGATCACATTCGAGCTTTTGAATTCCAACTACTTCGATTACAAGTGTTGGAAATGTTAGATCTG
Organism: Gossypium rotundifolium; assembly: GCA_025506655.1. NCBI lineage: Eukaryota > Viridiplantae > Streptophyta > Magnoliopsida > Malvales > Malvaceae > Gossypium > Gossypium rotundifolium. Next base: position 60,142,968 of record CP106723.1, on the reverse strand, counting down.
ATCAACTCGAGTGTAGAGATTGTGGTAAAAGACACCCGGGCAATTGTTGATTAAAGATCGAGCTTGTTTCAAATGTGGATCTTTAGATCACTTTATCCGAGACAGTGCCGAGTTAGTTGAGCAAGAAATTGTACAGAATTCAAAGTCGAATAATGCTTTAGCTAGGGGTAGACTTCCTAGAAACACGGGAAATGTGAGTGGTAGCTAGAGAGCTACGAAAGATACAGTTGCGAGATCTGAGGCAACAACACCTACCAGAGCTTAGGCCATTAAAGCTCATGAGGAAGCTTCTTCTCCAGATGTTATCACGGGTATATTTACTCTTTATAATACTTCTGTAATTGCATTGATGGACCCAGGATCAACTTATTCATATGTATGCATGAATTTAGTATCCACTAAGACTTTGCTTGTAGAGTCTACTAAATTTGTAATTAGAGTATCGAACCCCTTAGGCAAAAGTGTCCTGGTTGACAAAGTGTGCAAGAATTGTCCGTTGATGTTTCAAGATATCTGTTTTCTGGCTGATCTGATGTTATTACCTTTTAATGAATTTGATATAATCTTGGGTATGGATTTACTAACATTGCATGATGTTGTTGTGAATTGCAAACGAAAAACTATTGATTTGAGATGTCAGAATGATGAAATAATATGGATTGAGTCTAGTGATTTAAATGGGTTACCGGCCGTAATATCTTCGATGAAAGCTCTAAATTATGTGAAAAAGGGGTGTGAAGCTTATCTTGCGTATGTGATTGATACGAAAGTGATAGAAAAGAAAGTTGAATCTATGCCAGTTGTTTGTGAGTTTCCTGACGTATTTCCAGAAGAATTACATAGATTATCTCTGATACGAGAAGTTGAGTTTGGCATTGAGTTAGTATCGGGGACGACCCCTATCTCAATAGCTTCATATAGAATGGTTCCGACAAAATTGAAAGAATTAAATTCTTAGTTGCAAGAATTAATAGACAGAGGTTTCGCATGACTGAGCTTTTCTCCTTAGGTTGCTCCCGTTCTGTTTGTGAAAAAAAAGATGGCACAATGAGAATATGCATTGATTACCGTCAGTTAAACAAAGTCACTATTCAGAATAAATATCCTCTACCCAGAATTGATGATTTGTTTTCAAAGATAGATTTAAGATCGGGATATCATCAGTTGTGAGTAAAATATTCAAACATTCCAAAAATTTCCTTCCGAATGAGGTACGGGCACTATGATTTTTTAATAATGCCTTTCAATTAACAAATGCTCCTGATGTCTTTATGGATTTGATGAATAGAATTTTCAAACCGATTTAAATCAATTTGTTGTTGTATACATCGACGACATTTTGATTTATTCACGTGATGAAATTGAGCATACTGAACATTTGATAATTGTGCTACAAACTTTATGTGATAAGCAATTGAATGTAAAGTTTAGTAAATGTGAGTTCTGGTTGCGCGAAGTTGGCTTTTTAGGGCATATTGTGTCAGCATCCGGTATACGAGTTGATTCGAGTAAATTTTTAGCTATTTTGAAGTGGATGCCTCTGAAAAATGTGTCTAAAGTCCGCAGTTTTCTAGGACTTGCTAGTTATTACCGACGGTTCGTAAAAGGCTTTTCGATGATTGCAACTCCGTTGACTAGATTGCTTTAGAAAGATGTGAAATTTGAATAGTCTGAAAAGTGTTAAAAAAGCTTTGATCAGCTGAAAGCCCTATTGATTGAAGCTCCAGTGCTATTACAACCAGAATCCGATAAAGAATTTGTGATATATAGTGATGCTTCGTTGAACGGTCTGGGAATTGTTTTGATGCAGGAAGGTAAAGTCATAGCTTATGCCTCGAGACAATTGAAACCACATGAAAAGAATTATCTAATGCATGACCTTGAATTAGCTATAATGGAACGTACTCATTTCCTTAATTACCCAAACCTAGCCGAATATTTATTGAGCTTATAATAGCTCACACTTTCCTCCAAAACTGATTTTTACTACACTTTTTATCACTTTTACAATTGATCACTAAATAATAAACTGATTTAGTCCTAATGAATAAATTGATCACTAAATAATAAAATTTCTTCATGAAATTTTCACAAAATCATGCAAACAATTCATAAACCTCACAAAAGTCATAAAACACATATCTCAAATTCAAATTTGTGGTCTCACAACCACTATTCTGACTAGGCCCTAGATCGGGCTGTTACAATTCTCCCCCTTAGGGATTTTCGTCCCCGAAAATCTTACCGATAAAAAGGTTTGGATATTGGTTTCTTATAGCCTCCTCTAACTCCCATGTAGCCTCTTCACCCCATGTCTTTGCCACAATACTTTCACAAGATCTATACTTTTATTCATTAACTTTTTGACTTTCCGTGCCAAAATCTTAACCGGCTTCGCCACAGGTCATATCAAGTTGAATTTCAACCTCTGCCAGTATAATCACATGCGAAGGATCTGATTGGTAACGTTGCAACATAGACACATGAAACACATCATGAATCTTTTCCAACTCAGAAAGAAAAGCCAAACGATAGCCTACCAGCCCAATCCTCTCGGTAATCTCATATGGTCCGATAAAGCACGGACTCAATTTGCCTTTTCGACCAAACCTGAGAACTTTCTTCCATGGTAATACTTTCAGAAACACCTTATCACCAACTTGAAACTCAATCTCTTTTGTTTCAAATCCGCATAGGACCTTTGTCTGTCCGAAGTAGCTTTTAAACAATCATGAATCACTTTTACTTTCTCTTCGATTTCTCTGACCAAATTGACACTGTGAATCTGATTTTCTCTAAGTTTAGTCTAATACAAGGGTGTTAGGCACTTTTGCCCATACAATGCCTCATAAGGCGCCATTCTCAAACTCGACTGAAAATTGTTATTGTAGGCAAATTCCACTAATGGCAAGTACTTTTCCCAATTACCTTGAAATTCCAAAACATAGTATCGGAGTATGTCTTCAAGTATCTGTATTATCCTTTCTGACTGTCTGTCAGTTTGAGAATGGAAAATTGTACTAAAATTCAAATTTGTGCCCTAGGCTTCTTGAATTTTTTTCCAAAATCGTGATGTAAATCTCAGATCTCTATCCGATATGATCAATAAAGGTACTCCGTGTAATCTCACAATTTCAAAATGTACAATTCGGCTAATTTATCTAGTGAATAGTCAATACGTACCGATATAAAAAGAGCTAATTTTGTAAGCATATTCACCACAACCATACAGCATCCTTCTTCTTCGATGTCAAAGGTAAACCCATCACAAAATCCATAGTAATACGGTCCCATTTCCACTTGGGAACCATTACTGGCTAAAGTAGACTTGAAGGTACTTGCTGTTCAGCTTTCACTTTCTAACAAATCAAGCATCGCGATACAAATTGGGAAATATATTTCTTCATACTCAGCCATCAATACCATTTCTTCAAGTCATTATACATTTTTGTGGTGCTTGGATGTACAAATAAGCATCCACTATGTGCTTCATGTAAGATTTTTCGAATAAGTTCATCATCTCTAAGTAGACAGACCCTATCTCGGAACATCAAACATCCATCAGAATTAATACAAAAGTCTGACTCAACACCCGATTCACACTGAACTCTTTTGGCTTGCAAATCACTGTCACCTTTTTGAGCTTCACAAATCTCTTGGAGAAACATCGATCTAGCTCTCAACTAAACTAGAATAGAACCATCATCCTATAAAGCTAATCGTATATTCATAGCTCTCAATGCAAACAAGGATTTCCTACTCAAAGCATCAATGACCACATTCGCCTTTCTCGAGTGGTAGTCAATCACCAGCTCGTAATCTTTTATCAACTCCAACCATCTTGGTGCCTTAGGTTCAATTCCTTTTGAGTCATCAAGTACTTTAAACTTTTATAATCAGTGAATACCCGACATTTCTCACCATATAAATAGTGTCTCCAAATATTCAACGCAAACACAATGGCAGCTAACTCCACATCATGAGTCGGGTAATTCTTCTCGTGTGGCTTTAACTATCTAGAAGCATAAGCTATCACCTTGCCCTTTTGCATGAGTACACAACCTAAACCATTCAAAAATGAATCGCCATAAACCACGAATTCTTTTCCTGATTCATGTTGTACTAAAACAGGAGCTTCAGTCAACAATGTCTTTAGCTTTTCAAAACTCTGTTGGCACTTTTTTGTCCATTCAAACTTTACATCTTTTTGTAATAGCCTCGTCATCGAAGTAGCTACCATAGAAAATCCCTTGACAAACCGTCTGTAATATCCAGCTAGGCCCAGAAAACTTGTAACCTCAGATACATTCCTTGGCGGTTTCCAATCAATAATCACTGAAATTTTACTCAGGTCAACTCGAATTCCATCTCCCGAAATAATGTGCCCTAAAAACCCGACTTTCTTAAGCCAAAATTCACTTTTACTAAACTTGGCATATAACTGATTATCTCAAAAAATTTGTAAGACCGTTTTCAAGTGATCAGCATGTTCGATTTCATCACGAGAGTAAATCAATATATCATCAATAAAGACTACAACAATTTATCCAAGTATAGCTGAAAGATGCAGTTCAATAAATCCATAAACATGGCAAGGGCATTTGTTAGACCTAAAAGCATGACTAAGAATTCATAGTGACCATACCTTGTCTGAAATGTAGTTTTCGGCAGTCTATCTTAGAGAACACAGTTGCTCCCTTCAATTGGTCAAACAAATCATCAATTCTTGGCAATGGGTACTTGTTCTTTACAATTACCTTATTAAGCTACCGACAATCTACACATAACCTCATGGAACCATCTTTCTTTTTCACAAATAATACTGGAGTGCCCCACGGAGAATAACTCGATCTTGCAAAACCTTTATCTGTCAACTCTTGTAACTATGCCTTCAATTCTTTCAACTTGGTTGGAGCCCTTCTATAGGGGCAATCAAAATAGGCGCAATACTAGGGGCTAACTCAATGCCAAATTCGATCTCCTTAATCGGAGGCAACCCCGGCAATTCTTCTAGAAATACATCTGGACACTCACATACTATGGGCACTGATTCAATTCTTTACTTTCGACTCTTGGGTATTCAACACAATTGCAAGATAGGACTCATACCCTTTTCTCATGTATTTCTCAGTAGTCATAGAAGAAATCAGTACAAGTGAGCTATCCGGTTCACCTGATTCAACCCGAATAATATCCCTATTTTTACTTGTCAGTTCAATACATTTTCTTCCATAATTTACTATCACATCATGAGCAGTTAACTAATCCATACCAAAAATTGCATCGAGCTCATCAAATGGTAATAACATGAGATTAGACGGAAAGTAAAGACCTCTAATCATCAAAGGGCAACCTTTGCATACTTTGTCAACTAGCACACATTTGCCTAGGGGATTTGACACTTTTATCAAGAATTCTGTAGACTCTACAGGCATGTTCATAGTAGATACTAATTTCATACATACATATGAATGGGTAGATCTCGGATCAATTAAAGCAACAACATGAGTATCATATAGAGAAAATGTACCCATAATCATATCAGGGGAAGACGCCTCTTCGCGAGCGCGAATAGCGTAAGTCCTCGCAGGCACTCTACCCTCAGATCTTGCATCTGCTCTCTAGGTGTATTCTTACTACTTGTTCCATTTCCCAGATTTCTCTGTGGCCTCCCTCTAGTAGTACTTCCTGATCTTGCACTCTGAATTTTCTATTTTTCAACCATCTCGGGACAATCTCTAAAGAAGTGATCTTGGGAACCACACTTGAAACAAGCCCTCTCATTTGCTCGGCACTCACCGGGGTGACGTCTGCCACACTGTGAACATTCGGTCTACTTGCTCGACAATTACCGACACTAGCAATAGAAGTGGTCTGAGCTTTAGAACCTGAGTACTTTTACCTCTATTTAAGAACCCAACTAAAGTAGCTGATCGAGTAGTGAACTCTCTCGATTTCTTGGATGAGGGTTGAAATGAATTACCCAATTGTCTCTTCCTCGAGTCATGAGACTCAATCTTAGCCTTTCTTTTCTCTTTGGCCAATTCCTCGGCCTTGCAAGCTTTATCTACTAGCACAACAAATTCCTTTAGTTCTAAAATACCAACAAATAATCGGATATCTTCATTTAACCCGTCCTCAAACCTTTTACACATGATGGCTTCAGTGGATACACACTCACAAGCGTATTTACTAAGCCTTACAAAATCACGTTCATATTTGGTTATTGTCATTCTACTTTGTTTTAGTTCAAGGAATTCCTTTCTTTTCTAATGAATGAATTTTGGTAATATACTACTTTCAAAACTCTTATTGGAAAAATTCCCAATTAACCTTCCCCTTGGTACAACCGACACAAGAGTGTTCCACCACTGGTAAGCAGAATCTCTTAAGAGAGACACAACACATTTCATGCACTCTTCGGGTGTGCAGGACAATTCATCAAATACCCTGATGGTATTTTCAAGCAAGAATTCCGCCCTCTCTGGGTCATCATCTTTGTTAGCTCGAAATTCCTCACCTCATTGTTTCTGGATTCTATCAACTAGGGGCTTTTCTCTTCTTACCACTTCTACAACTTGGGGAGCTATCAGGGTAGGCTGAGGAATAGTTGGGGTGGAGGGGGTTGCACATTTGGGTTCGTTCAAACGAACTCCGTATACCAGGCATTCATCATGTGTAGAAAAGTTTCCTAGCCTCTTCTCCCCCTTTTCGACTCACAGTCATTGGTCTATTCTCATTTTCAGTTGGCATCGTCCCTTGGGCGGGGGCCAAAGAGTTACTTTCTACATCTTCCGCCACTACTTTGTCAGGATCCATTTGCTATATGAAAACATAATTTAAATCGTCAGGAGTCGTCACACTATCATTCTATAAATACTCATATGTATGGCATGTATAGCTAGACTCATGCATATGCTACATTAGTCTGAGAATCGACTAAATTGTGGCTCTGATACCACTAAATGTAATAGCCCTTACCCGTATTCAACACTGGAACCGGGTACAAGGCATTACAGGACTTAACATACTTAGTCACATAATATAAGGCCATAAATTTCCATTCCAACTTAAAACTTTTCATTCGATATCAAAACATCCCTATTATAGGTCTACGAGACCCTAAACATACACTTTACTCAAAACAAGGCCACACGCCCGTGTGAGCAAGCCTTGTGATATCACACGCCCATGTTCCTAGTCCATGTGGATTTTATTTTTCATTTTGAATCTACAGTGGCTTTCATATGGCCTGGCACACGCCCGTGTCTATGGACCATGTCCCTTACACAGCCATGACACACCCGTGTCTTAGCCTATGCCTGAAAACCTTGATGTTCTGATTATGCCGTCAGCAAAGCTTTAGGGCCACAAGGCCAGGTCACACGCCCGTGCACTAGCCCGTGTGACAAACTAAATTTTTCGCAAATTATGTGCAGACTTCACACGGTCTGGCACACACCCATGTCATGAGGCTATGGCCTTCACATGGCTAAGACACACGGCCATGTCTCTGCTCGTGTGCTTACTACTAAGCATTTTGTTTTGCTAATTTTGGATGCAAGGGAACATACGGCCTGTCACCACGCCCATGGGGCTGACAGTGTGTCACATAGGTCTAGACAAACGCTCGTGTGCCTATCCGTGTGGACAAATACAAGGCTATTTACCAAGCCATTTGCCACCCTGAAAAGTAACCACATTTATTCCATTTCAAGTACCACTTAGCAAGACAATAATGTACTTTGAATATCTAGTATCAAGACATCCACAACCTTAATTTTTACTCTACTTCATCATGCAAATACTTCAAACATTATTTACTCAACTGCATAAACTTGCACCTCTTGAAATTCATCATCATTGAATAGATATAACTTAACTAGTTCTTGCCTATTCTAATGGCCATTTACAAAATGAATTGAGTAACGTTAATAGCCAACACATTGGCTAACAAATATGACATATCACAAAATGACCAAGTTCCTATACATGCCATACCCAAAATAATCAAACTTTACTATACCAAAAGAATAGCTTGATAGTGTAAATAGAACTTCGACGTCCTTCGATCCCTAAGCTAACTTCGCGATACTACAAGGAAAAGAGAAACGAGAGGGAGTAAGCGTAAAGCTTAGTAAGTTTGCATGTGTTAAATAACAACATAAAATCTTATGATACATCCATACGTTACAATGAGTAATAACACAAGTTCTCAAACACATCTACATAACTTACTCATGCTTACTCATATCACATATAAACTCATTTCTTGTAAGTTACTCATATGTACCTATATCACTTAATTACATAACTTTAGCACTTTTACCATCTTGAACATAGACTTAGCTCTTTGTCCCGTTGAACCACTTGGAATATTAAACGATATACAAGGATCGTCATACGTAATACGATGCCAATACCATATCCTGATTATGGTATTACATGGGATCACATCTCGATGCTAATGACATATCCCAGATATGGTCTTACACGGGATCTCATATCGATGTCGATGCCATATCTCAAATATGGTCTTGCACGAGATCGTATATCGATGTCGATGCCATATCCCAGATATGGTCTTACACGAGGTAATATATCGATGACATGTCCTAGACGTGGTCTTACATGGAATTACTGCTCGATGTCGATGCCATATCCCAAATATGGTCTTATACGGGATCTCAATTCGGTGCCGAGGCCATGTCCCAGACATGGTCTTATACGGGACCTTCTTCATCTCATGCCATGACAATGGTATCCTTTCTATTCCTAAGGTTCAATCGGGACTTCGACTTAATAAAATCTCATCATAGTTTCATCAAGACCTCATTAATCAGTCTCATAGAGATACTATACATTTCTCACGATATCAAGCATTTAAAAACACAATAACATTATGTAGCTTTATTACACAAAAACTTACCTCTGTAACAAAATATGTATAGTTGTTCAATTTAGTCCAACACCTTGTTCTTTCCTTGGTTTCAGTCCGGACTTCGTGTTTCTTGATCTATAATGAAAATTTCACTTATATAACGATCAAATTGACTAAAATAACCCATGAATCATACTTTGGCAAATTATGATTTTGCCCTTAAACTTTCACATATTTACAAGATAGTCCCTAGGCTCAGTATAATGATGCGTACTCATTTCCTTAGTTACCCAAACCTAGCCGAAATTTATTGAGCTTATAATAGCTCACTCTTTCCTCCAAAACTAATTTTTACTACACTCTTTATCACTTTTACAATTAGGTCTTTTTTATGAGTTTTCCATGAAAATCACTTAGAAAAAGATGTTTATCATACATCAAAATTTCATATTCTTCCATTAAACATCAAAATACATGCATGTCATACATGGGTAAATTTTGAACATGAACCCCAGCTCAAAATAATGGTAGAAATAGCTAAATCAAGCTACGAAAATCTCAAAAATACGAAGAACATCAAAAATGGGGCTAGGAGGTACTTATAATCAATTTGAAAGTTGAAGATACCCTAGGTATGGTGTCCTTGAGAATTTTGCCAAGCGTGGAGAAGATGGACAAGATTTTTGACTTATTTTCCCTTTTAATTCTTTTATTATCTAAATGACAAAATTGCCCTTAAGGCCCCTTTCTTGAGATTTTTCCTTCCCATGTCTATTTTGTCCATCATAAGATATAATGGTCTAATTGCTAAATAAGGACCTCTAATAAATTTTCTAGTGCTATCTCATACTTGAATCTTTTAGAATCTCATATTTTTCAATCTTTGCAATTTAGTCCTAATGAATAAATTGATTACTAAATAATAAAATTTCTTCATGAAATTTTCACAAAATCATGCAAACAAGTCATAAACCTCACAAAAGTCATAAAACACATATCTCTACTTCAGATTTGTGGTCTCATAACCACTATTTTGACTAGGCCTTAAATCGGGCTGTTACAGTAGCAATAGTGGGTAATGATGGAGATGTGGTGGCAAAAAGTGAAAGATGGTGACACAAGTGGAGGAGGAGAGAAAAGAGAAAAGATGAAGAACAAAACAATAAAAATTATAATTCTATGCGGTAGGGCAACACAAGCAAGTCAAAAAGGAGGAAATAGAAAATGAGGAAAACAAGGGGAAGAAAAGGAAATGAGGAGAACATAAGGAGTGAAAAGGAGAATATTAAAAGAAAGGAGGAAGAAGGAAATTATGGAAGGAATCTTACTGCTATGGCAAGATTATGGGGTGGAAAAATGGTTGACCAATGAAGGTGTGCTAAATTTAAAATAAAATGCAATAACGGGGACTTGAACTAGGGTCACTTGGGTAACTATGCTTGTTCTTAACCACTACGCTAGTACATGATCTCATTCATAAACTAACAATAACTACATTTAAATGGGGTGTGACAACTCTAGGATTTGAAGCAAAATTGCACAAAATAAGAATGAAAAATGATGCGAAAGAAGGGATTTGAACTTAGCTTTCAAGGATAAACTCGCTAACTCTTAACCATCAAGCCAGTAACTCACTTATTAACAAACGCACAAAGATAACCTTAAAAATCTGGGCATGACCACTCTCAGTTCACGAACTATATTCTACTAACCTAATTTTTGGGATGTGATAGTGCCCCTGATCTAAAAAAATCTGTGATGCCATATATGTATGTTTGTTATTATATGACTCGATGATGTTTCACATGTTATGTATATTAAAGTAAGCCATTGATCTGTAATTGAGACCGGTAACATTATAAATCATGTACATTGTTATTGAAAATTTAGTCACATGCTAAAAATGTTGTTATTGATACTGATGTTACTGAAAGCAACATTAAATGTGCTCACTTTGCTATTTTACCGAAGGCATGATAATTTATGCCACTGTTTCTTTCACTGATTGCATGTTTAAATCATGCCTACTATTTTTGCAACTGATTGCATGTTTTAATTATGCCAACTGTACTGTTCTATTATTGTTAAAAACTTGTCATACTGCATTGGGGTTGGGATGACTATGAAATGGGAAATACTGGTAGCTTGTCTATAATTCTGGTGGCTTATTCTCATTCCTGGTAGCTTATCTGCATTACTGGTGGCTTTTCCACAATACTAGTAGCTTGTCTTCAATTCTAGCAGCTTATCTTCAATACTAGTGGCTTGTCCACAAACTGGTGTGTTATTGACTGGATGAGTTCTAGGGAACTCTTATCATAGTGTGTAGCAGAGTCCACAAACTGGTGTGTTATTTTGCATTAACATGATCATGCATGGCACAAACTTTGAACTCTGTACTGTTTATGATATTATGTATATTTACTAGCTTGAGTGTTATATTTACTGTTTTTTATTTGATTTCAGATAATCCCTGAGGTTAGGACTTGGACACCACTATCGGAGGAGCTGCTCGGTTATTTTCATTTTTAAGTACTTTAAACTAAATTTTAATAATTGTTTTGGGATTGTAATAATTTTGTTTATTGAGTGTTGCGTGGGAATTTATTTTGGAGATTCGATTTTAGATTTGCATGACTTTAAATTTTAAACTTCTTGTTTGATATTTAAATGATTATGCATAAAAAATTGGTTTTTAACAAAAATCATCATTATCACTAATTTTCAATGCAATAATGAAAATAAGTTTTAATAAAATACAACTTAGCTTTTGAAATAATTAATCTTTATAAATGAAATTCTAAAGACATTTGATTTTTTTAATTAACATGTTTTTCATGAAATATAGACAAATAACCAAGTTCACTAGTTTTGAATAAAAAGGCAAATGGCTTTAAAATAAGTTTGAAATTACAGAAGTTTTTCTGTGCCATTCTGATGGACAATGTAGCCTTCAGAATTCGACCATAATACTAGGTCGGGTTTGGGAGGTCACAATGAAATTTGATTGCTTAAGTACCAAGCCTTTCCTTGACAGATCCAACCCTAGACATGTACATAACCATTATCACACTTCTAATTTTTTGTAAATTCAAAAATTTGATTCACAAATTTGTCCAATTTATTTATAATTGCAACTTAATATTTATTATGCAGAAAAATAAGATAAAAGTAATTAAAAATAATTAAACCTAACATGTTCAAAAAAGAAAAGAAAGAGAAACCCCCTTATTTATTTGGTAGATTCCTTGCTATTCGAAATTGTTTCCTCTCCCACGACCCTTTGTGCACCTAGTTTTTCTTTTTGGAGTGATGAATTGATCTCGCCTAGTATCCAAAGTTGGATTCCATGGATCAAAGACAAAATCTAGAAATTCAAGCACAAAATCAAATGGGTTACGTGTGAGTTTTCTAAATGCAACCCTTATTGAATCATCTCGAATTTTTGCATATCTCCAATAAACTTGTTACTGTTGATTTATAACATGCTCATGATTTCAAATTGGTCCAATTGTGCAAGAGCTTTAAATGATGGGAAGAAAGGTGTCAGCTCAATCCATTCAGGAATAACAGGTTTGATGTGTAACACCCCAAACCTTGGCCTATCGTTGAGACTAGATTTGGTTTGTTACATGATTCAACTATTCTTAAATCCTTAATGAGTTGAAAACTACAATATTGTTTACTTGAGTTTAAAATTTGTAGAGTATTAGATTTTGATAAATATTTAAAAACATTTAGTTGAAAATCATTGTATTATCTAAAACCGTTAGGAAATTTGTTAAAGAGTTAACAAAAAAAGAATTATTTATAAAAGAATTCCATATACTTTGAAAACCCAAGTTCATTTTAGTAAAGCATCATAAATCACATTTCATGATTTAAAAGCCCAAATAAAGTTTAAATCCCAACACACATAAAATCCATAAGTTATTTATAGAGGCCATTTATTACAACATCCCAAAATAGTAAAAATAATAATTAAAAGTTCGAATTTAAATAACCCTTATTTAGCAAGATGGCCTCCACGAAGTCATCCTCATTAAGTCCACATCGGTTTCCATTACCCGAGATGGAAAGAAATTAAAGGGTGAGTTACTTAGAACTCAAGTGTAACTCACTTACCACCATTATTGGGCCAGTTGTCAAGATATTATGTCGGGCTTGAGCCCAATTCGTAATTCAATAATATATCATGAATTTAAAATAATTAATAATGCATAAAAAAAATGTAATTCCCAACCCAAACCTAATATCCATCCGCTAACACCCCGCATCAACCATCACACTGTGGGGATCAAGTCAACCCACCCCGCCATCACACCAATCGTAGGCATTAAGCCTTTTTATAATCGTGGCATAGCCACCTAACTAGAGGCAATAAGTCGATATTGTAAGCGAAAGCCACCGAACTAGAGGCAATAAGTCGATATTGTGGCGAGCCACCGAACTAGAGGCAATAAGTCGATATTGTGGCAATCGGCCATTCTTCTTCTTCATAAATCCCACCCATGCAATTATACATGTACTTTAAAATATAAAATTTATTATCAATACATAACATGGTGGGTTTTATCAATGACATTTCATTTGGCCCATAATTATAGCAATTTATCCATTTAGCAATTTAGTGGGCTTTGGCCCATTTACCAAACTAGAGCGTTTTGGCTAAATTTTAACGAACTAGAGTGTTTTGGCCCAATTTATCGAACTAGAGTATTTACGGCCCATTTTCACTTAACTAGAGTATTTTCGCCCATTTTCACGAACTAGAGTATTTACGCCCATTTTCACGAACTAGAGTATTTCCGGCCCATTTTCACGAACTAGAGTATTTACGGCCCATTTTCACGAACTAGAGTATTTACGGCCCATTTTCACGAAATATCCAATTTTCATAATAACAATTAATAACTCGAGGGCATTTTCGTAATTTTCACGATTTTGTCGTTTTTACGAATTTTCGTCATAATATCAATTTTTACGTTTTTACCGATCTAATCGTTTTTACGATTTTTCTACCATACCGAAATTTGACATACAACCCAAAAATAATGAGGGTGAAATTACACACCTCGATACCGTGAGTATTATCCCTTCTCGCTCCTAAGACCTAAAATATATTTCGATTCGTTAGACAACTAATTCGCAAAAATAATCTTATTTGTTAATGGATCCAAAATCTTACCCTCTTGATTTTGAATCACTTGATTTTCGGTTTTCCTTCGCTTATCGATTCACTAGCCGAGAATCCACCAACGATAAACTCCGAGGTTCGTACTACTTGAATAATGGACTCCTTTCTAAGATGGCCCACAACCCGGTGGAAAATCCCTGATCGTAAACCGCTCTTCGTTTGAATGGGGATTTCTGATCCACCCTCTTACGATAACTAAACACCGCCTTTTCTTCCCTATCTTGGCAAGATTCAAGATCCAAAAGAATTTAGTTAGATCTAAAATAATATCAATAATACTAGAGATTTAAAGAGTAGGATTTCCTTACCAAAATGAAACGTTTCCAACGTTTCTCCCGATCTCTTGAGTTCCGATCTCCGTTATTGCACTAAATAATAATAACGAAAAGAACGTTATTAGAATGAACGTTATTTCAATCCAAAAAGACCTTCAATAATCTAATGACATTCGGCCATAATATCACTTATTAAAACGAAAAAATGGAAAAGAAAAACCCCTTACCTATGATCCACAATCGAAAAGAAAAGGATGGAGAATGGTGTCTAAATAATGAAGGATTCGGCTAAGTATATTCAAAGAAAAGAAAAATATTTGGTTTATAGGCACAATAGCATTCGGCCAAGAGAGTGAATATGGAGAGAATTTTTCGATTGAAAAAGAAATAGTATAAGAACGAAAGGATGATGGTGATGATGTTTTGATTTCAAGGAGATTAGAAGAAAAAGAAAAGAAAAAAATATGAACTTAGGTGCTGGTATATTCGGCCATGGCAAAGAAAAAGAAAGAGATTGATTTTGGTATAGATGATTTCGGCACAAGGAGAATACAAAAGAAAGTTAACAAAATGAATAAAAGTGACCAAATGGTCAAGAGATATTGGCTTAACCAAATGCAAAATTCGGCCAAAAAGGGATATTGAAAGGAGAGGAATAAAATTCTGCACAAAGTGCAAAGGTTAACCAAAGAGAAAAGAATGAGATTTTTGCCAAACTAACAAAATTTTGGCTCTCCTCCCCTACCAATATTGCCGCCCAGCCTATGGTCAATTGGCCATTATTTCTTTCCAAATTTTCCCTTGATAAGTGCCTTATGTCCCCCTATCTTTCCTTAAACTTTTGATTTCATACCATATGTTAGTTGTTACCTTAATCCCTTGATACACTAACCAAAAATACATGGTCAACACCTTCCTTATATGTCCCTTGCCGACACTTCATAGCCATGAGCGTAAAATTAAAACAAAAATTTTATCTAGGTGCTATACAAGGATTCGAACCTCTTCCTCTTACTTGAACCCATGCGCCAATCTCCACCATGCCATATGCTCATTTTATGACACTTTTTAGCACTTAATTTAGCTTAAGTCTTAATCACCTTTGTTTCACTTCCATAAATCTCACTTTAAAAAATTTTATTTCTTCTCCAAATTATGCTTTACCCTCTCAAGATTTCAATAAACACCAAATTAAAATAAAAGATTTTTTTTTTCCTTTAAAATCTAAACACCAAAATCATGCCAATTTAAATACTCAAATTTTTAGGGTGTTACAACTCTACCCTCCTTAAAGAAAATTTCGTCCTCGAAATTTACCTGGTTGAAAAAGGTGAGGGTATTGCTGCCGAATTGCATCCTCTGGCTCCCACGTAGCTTCTTCCACTCCGTGGTTACGCCATAGAACTTTGACCAACGGTACAGTTTTCTTCCTTAATACCTTGACATCTCGGTCTAGGATTTCCACTGGTTCTTCTTCAAAGGACAAATCTGGATTCAGCTCTAATTCTTCTACCGGTATAATGTGCAAAGGATCCGATCTATAACGCCTCAACATGGAAACATGAAAGACATTATGAATTTGATCTAACTCCGGAGGTAACTCAATCTGATATGCCACTGGACCAACACGCTTCAGCACACGATAAGGTCCAATATATCTAGGACTTAGCTTGCCCTTCCTTCCGAATCTGAAGATCTTTTTCCAAGGAGATACCTTCAAGAAAACCCGATCTCCCACACTATACTCGATGTCCCTCCGCTTCAGATCTGCGTACGACTTCTGTCTATCTGAGGCTTCTTTCAACCGTGCTCGAATAACTTTTACCTTATCCTCGGTCTCGAGATATCATCTCGGGACCTAACATCATCTTTTCGCCCAACTCAGTCCAACAAATAGGAGAGCGACACTTACGACCATACAATGCCTCGTAAGGTGCCATCTGAATGCTAGACTGATAGCTGTTGTTATACGCAAATTCTGCCAGTGGTAGATAATCCTCCCAACTACCCCTGAAGTCGATTACACATCCTCTTAACATATCTTCCAATATCTGAATTACTCTCTCCGATCGACCATCGATCGAGGATGAAAAGCCGTCTTGAAATTCAACTTTGTCCCCAAGGCTTCATGCGAGCTTTCGAGAATCGTGATGTGAACCTAGGGTCCCTATCGATATAATAGATATCGGTACCCCATGTAACCTCACAATTTCGGATACGTAAAGTTTCGCCAATTTCTGCAATGAATAATCCGTACGGACTGGCAAGAAATGAGCAGTCTTCATCAACCGATCAACAATTACCCAAACGGAATTTTTCTTAGCAGTGTTAACGGTAACCCACCAACAAAATCCATAGTTATCCTCTCCCATTTCCAAAGAGGAATCTTTATCGGTTGTAACAATCCGACGGTAATTGATGTTACGCCTTCACTTGCTGACAAGTCAAACATTTTCCCACGAACTCTGTAATCTCACGCTTCAACCCCGCCACCAATCATGTTCACGAAGATCTCGATACATCTTATTTCCTCCGGATGCATAGCATAAGGGCTACTATCGCCTCAGAGAATCGATTGCCTCAAATCTAGATCCTTAGGCATGCATACTCTCCTCGAAAGTACAACACACCTCGTGTTTATTCCAAAATCTTCAATTTCACCATTTTCAACTTGTCGAAGTAAAGGTCCCAACTTCTCATCTGATGTCTGTTTTTCCTTGATTTGTTCCAGCCACAGAGGCTTCACCTGTAGTTCTGCTAACAAACTGCCATCCTCGTACAGACTCAAATGGGCAAATAGAGCTCTTAATTCAGATACCGCCTTACGACTTAACGCGTCAGCTACCACGTTAGCCTTTCCAGGATGGTATTCGATGGAGAAATCATAATCTTTTAACAATTCTACCCATCTTCTTTGTCTTAAATTTAACTCCTTCTGGGTAAGGAGGTATTTAAGACTCTTGTGATCCGTGTAGATTATGGACTTCTCACCATAGAGATAGTGCCTCCAAATCTTTAGAGCAAAGACAACGGCAGCTAACTCCAGATCATGAGTAGGGTAGTTTACTTCGTGTGGTCTCAATTGACGAGAAGCATAGGCCACCACCTTTCCATTTTGCATCAACACACAACCTGCACCGTGTGAGACGCATCACAATAAACAAAGAATTCTTTTCCAAATTTCGGGTTGAATTAAACCTGGAGCTTCATGGGATCTTCTTCAATTTTCAAAACTTTCTTGCTGCTTTTCATTCAGATATACATGAGCTCCTTCGCAGCAGCTTTAGTTAGGGTGCAAACAATCAATGAAAACCCTCTACAAAGCGCCTATAGTATCCACCAAGCCTAAGAAACTCCGAATTTCAACCATCGATGTTGGTGGCTTCCAATCCAGAATAGCCTCAATTTTCCGAGGATCCACCCTTATTCCTTCGGCTGATACTACATGACCAAGGAAAGTCACCTCCTTTAGCCAAAATTCGCATTTACCAAATTTGGCATACAATTGCTTATCACGAAGTAATTGTAATACTATCCGTAAATCTGGTCATGTTCCTCCTCACTTCTCGAATAAACCAATATATCATCTATGAACACTACCACAAACCGTCTAAATATGGTTGAAAGACTTGGTTCATCATGTCCATAAATGCACTGGTGCATTGGTTAATCCAAACGGCATCACTACAAACTCATAGTGTCCGTAACGTTGTCGGAAATGCTGTCTTATAGATGTCCGCTTCTTTTACCTTAAGCTGGTGATAACCCGACCTTAAATCAATTTTGAGAAAATCAAGCTCCTTCAATTGATCAAACAGGTCGTCAATTCTCAGCAGAGGATACCGATTCTTGATCGTCAATTTATTCAACTGTCTGTAGTCAATGCACATACGCATCGATCCATCCTTCTTCTTGACGAACAAGACTGGTGCTCCCCACGGAGACACACTTGGTCGAATGAATCCCCGATCCAGCAATTCTTGAATTTGAGCTTTGAGCTCAGCCAACTCCTTCGGTGCCATTCTATAGGGAGCAATGGACACTGGAGCCGTCCCAGGCAAAAGCTCAATGCCAAATTCTACTTCCCGATCTGGAGGTATACCAGGAAGTTCTTCGGGAAATACATCGGGAAATTCCTTCACCGTCCTCACATCATTCACGGATAATTCCTTGGCATCCAAAGCACAGATAAAGGCTAGGAATGCCCCGTACCCTTTCCGCACCAACTTCTCCGCTTTTAATGCAGATACCACATTTGCCAGATAGTTCTTTCGTTCACCAATCATTATGATTTCCTTATCATCCGGGTCCCATCGACATTCGCTTTTCAAAGACAATCCAATTCGCCCGATGGTTAACCAACCGGTCCATGCCTGAATGAGATCGAACTCACGAAAGGTAGTTCCATCAAATTTGCTAAGAATACTTCCTCTTGGATTTTTAAGGCACGCCCTTAAATATTTTATTAATGATTCATCGATCGTTCTAAAGGATGATTCATCGTCATCTCATTTTGATAATTTGATTCTAAATTGATTTCGAGATATGGCACTAGATACATATGAATGAGTAGAGCCAATATCTATTAAGGCAATAACGGTACATCAAAAATGAAGAACGTCATCGGTTATCACATCAGTGCATTGCCATCCTCGCGGCGTCTAACCGCATAGACCATCCAGTTGTCTTGCATCGCATTTCTCTATTACCATTTCCTCGACCGGTGCACCTTGACCACGACCAGCCCCATTACCACCACGACCTGGTCCACGACCTCTCGGTGGTCATTGATTACCCCGGCCTAACAGTCATGCATCATTATTACGGACTTCTTGAGTCGTATCCATTCGTCGAGGACAACTTTTGTATCGATGTTCCATTGAACCGCATTTGTAGCATGCACCGTTTTCCTCCAAAGATTCCCTAAATGCCTTTTCCCACACTCGATTGCAATCTCGACTTCGATTATTTGCTACGGGGTTCGCCTTGAAGCGATTCATCATTTCGGGTTTCTTCGAATCTCTTGGAAGAACCAGATCACTGTGTCTCTCTCTTGTTTGGGATCTTTCTCGGTTCGCTGTTCGAGTTCTTAGCCTCTTGGCTATTTTGGCCTTCTCCACAAGAGTCGAAAAATTTCTAACTTGTCATGGAGCAATCGGAACCCTCACTCATCATTAAGTCCATCCTCGAAACGCATACAACGTTCATGATCTGTTGCTACAATTGTCCGCATAACGGCTCGGACGTAAAAAAACTCACTTCATATGTCGCCACGGTCTTACTTCCTTGGACAAGATTCGAAATTCCTTCCTTGGGCATCTACATAGCTCGTTCCGACGTATTTTCCTTGGAAGGCGCTTTAAAGAATTCCCGATTAATCGATGCGGCTTCAGTGCCTCTCGAGCAAGTGAGCCACCATCGCGTCGCCTCATCTCTCAATAAGGATACACCCTCTCGGTTTTTGCTCAGTGCATTCCATATCATCCATAATCCGTTCCACGACTTCGAGCCGATTCGCCACATTCGAGCTACACCGAGACTCGTCGAAAACTTCGCATTATTCGCCTTAAGTCGCTCTCAAATTGACCCACGAGTTGTTGGCCCAATTCTAGTTCCAATGACCCTTTCCAAGACTCGTAGCATTGCTTGAGTCAATGCGTGATCTTCTTCCATGTGATCGCGTGATCCGGTCTCACTTTCTATTGACGAAAGGCCCACTTCGCATATGATTTGGTGCTTCACCAGTAGCACCTCGGCCTCTACCACGCCACGTCTACGCTGGCCCACGACCACGTCCTCTTGTACTCATGATTGCTTGTTCGTTTATCGATTACAAGTTTTATGAATCGTAATTTTGTTTCGTGTTTATTAACGATATTTTATGAGATTTGAGATATAAAGTTGTTTTTCATAACGTGTCCTATAGTCTCAATCTCTACGGTTTTCACATCTAAAACTAGAAGTTCTAGAGTGTTCCTATGATCATATCATAGTAATCATTAACAATAATACTTACTTGACTTGTCGCCGAGTGCTTGTGGTGCCATCTTGATCTTTAAAATATCATTGAATGTTTTCATACCGAAATTATTTTGAACCCAAACCACGTACCGAAGTTTTTGAAACTGGCTCGATACCACTAAATGTAACACCCCAAACCCGGTCTATGCGTTGAGACTAGATTTGGTTTGTTACATGATTCAACTATTCTTAAATCCTTAATGAGTTGAAAACTACAATATTGTTTACGGAGTTTAAAATTTGTAGAGTATTAGATTTTGATAAATATTTAAAAACATTTAGTTGAAAATCATTGTATTATCTAAAACCGTTAGGAAATTTGTTAAAGAGTTAACAAAAAAAGAATTATTTATAAAAGAATTCCATATACTTTGAAAACCCAAGTTCATTTTAGTAAAGCATCATAAATCACATTTCATGATTTAAAAGCCCAAATAAAGTTTAAATCCCAACACACATAAAATCCATAAGTTATTTATAGAGGCCATTTATTACAACATCCCAAAATAGTAAAAATAATAATTAAAAGTTCGAATTTAAATAACCCTTATTTAGCGGTATGGCCTCACGAAGTCATCCTCACCAAGTCCACATCGGTTTCCATTACGAGATGGAAAGAAATTAAAGGGTGAGTTACTTAGAACTCAATGTGTAACTCACTTACCACCATTATTGGGCCAAAGTTGTCAAGATATTATCTTCGGGCTTGAGCCCAATTCGTAATTCAATAATATATCATGAATTTAAAATAATTAATAATGCATAAAAAAATGTAATTCCCAACCCAAACCTAATATCCATCCGCTAACACCCGTACCAACCATCACACCTGTGGGGATCAAGTCAACCCACCCCGCCATCACACCAATCGTAGGCATTAAGCCTTTTTATAATCGTGGCATAGCCACCGAACTAGAGGCAATAAGTCGATATTGTGGCGAAGCCACCGAACTAGAGGCAATAAGTCGATATTGTGGCAGAAGCCACCGAACTAGAGGCAATAAGCGATATTGTGGCAACTGCCATTCTTCTCTTCATAAATCCCACCCATGCAATTATACATGTACTTTAAAATATAAAATTTATTATCAATACATAACATGGTGGGTTTTATCAATGACATTTCATTTGGCCCATAATTATAGCAATTTATCCATTTAGCAATTTAGTGGGCTTTGGCCCATTTACCAAACTAGAGCGTTTTGGCTAAATTTTAACGAACTAGAGTGTTTTGGCCCAATTTATCGAACTAGAGTATTTACGGCCCATTTTCACGAACTAGAGTATTTTCGGCCCATTTTCACGAACTAGAGTATTTACGGCCCATTTTCACGAACTAGAGTATTTCCGCCCATTTTCACTTAACTAGAGTATTTACGCCCATTTTCACGAACTAGAGTATTTACGGCCCATTTTCACGAAATATCCAATTTTCATAATAACAATTAATAACTCGAGGGCATTTTCGTAATTTTCACGATTTTGTCGTTTTTACGAATTTTCGTCATAATATCAATTTTTACGTTTTTACCGATCTAATCGTTTTTACGATTTTTCTACCATACCGAAATTTGACATACAACCCAAAAATAATGAGGGTGAAATTACACACCTCGATACCGTGAGTATTATCCCTTCTCGCTCCTCGGCACCTAAAATATATTTCGATTCGTTAGACAACTAATTCAAAAAATAATCTTATTTGTTAATGGATCCAAAATCTTACCCTCTTGATTTTGAATCACTTGATTTTCGGTTTTCCTTCGTTTATCGATTCACTAGTCACGAGAATCCACCAACGATATAACGGCTCAGAGGTTCGTACTACTTGAATAATGGACTCTTTCTAAGATGGCCCACAACCCTATGGAAAATCCCTGATGCAGAAACCGCTCTTCGCTTGAATGGGGATTTACAGATCCACCCTCTTACGATAACTAAACACCGCCTTTTCTTCCCTATCTTGACAAGATTCAAGATCCAAAAGAATTTAGTTAGATCTAAAATAATATCAATAATACTAGAGATTTAAAGAGTAGGATTTCTTACCAAAATGAAACGCTTCCAACGCTTTCTCCCGATCTCTTGAGTTCCGATCTCCGTTATTGCACTAAATAATAATAACGAAAAGAACGTTATTAGAATGAACGTTATTTCAATCCAAAAAGACCTTCAATAATCTAATGACATTCGGCCATAATATCACTTATTAAAACGAAAAATGGAAAAGAAAAACCCCTTACCTATGATCCACAATCGAAAAGAAAAGGATGGAGAATGGTGTCTAAATATTGAAGGATTCGGCTAAGTATATTCAAAGAAAAGAAAAATATTTGGTTTATAGGCACAATAGCATTCGGCCAAGAGAGTGAATATGGAGAAAATTTTTCGATTGAAAAGAAATAGTATAAGAACGAAAGGATGATGGTGATGATGTTTTGATTTCAAGGAGATTAGAAGAAAAGAAAAGAAAAAATATGAACTTAGGTGCTTTGGTATATTCGCCATGGCAAAGAAAAAGAAAGAGATTGATTTTGGTATAGATGATTTCGGACAAGGAGAATACAAAAGAAAGTTAACAAAATGAATAAAAGTGACCAAATGGTCAAGAGATATTGGCTTAACCAAATGCAAAATTCGCCAAAAGGGATATTGAAAGGAGAGGAATAAAATTCTGCACAAAGTGCAAAGGTTAACCAAAGAGAAAAGAATGAGATTTTTGCCAAACTAACAAAATTTTGGCTCTCCTCCCCTACCAATATTGCCGCCCAGCCTATGGTCAATTGGCCATTATTTCTTTCCAAATTTTCCCTTGATAAGTGCCTTATGTCCCCCTATCTTTCCTTAAACTTTTGATTTCATACCATATGTTAGTTGTTACCTTAATCCCTTGATACACTAACCAAAAATACATGGTCAACACCTTCCTTATATGTCCCTTGCCGACACTTCATAGCCATGAGCAGAAAATTAAAACAAAATTTTATCTAGGTGCTATACAAGGGATTCAACCTCTTCCTCTTACTTGAACCCATGCGCCAATCTCCACCATGCCATATGCTCATTTTATGACACTTTTAGCACTTAATTTAGCTTAAGTCTTAATCACCTTTGTTTCACTTCCATAAATCTCACTTTAAAAAAATTTTATTTCTTCTCCAAATTATGCTTTACCCTCTCAAGATTTCAATAAACACCAAATTAAAATAAAAGATTTTTTTTTCCTTTAAAATCTAAACACCAAAATCATGCCAATTTAAATACTCAAATTTTTAGGGTGTTACATGATGGGTGTCGTGAAATTAGCATCAGTGGTTGGTTATGGCTCAGGATCCAGTTCTGTCTTATCTAGATGATCGGGCTATTTTGTCTTAAATTTTTCATCAACTGGATGCTTTTGCCTAGCAATGCCACCTTTTTTAGCAACATCACTTTCTATTATATGACCTTGGTGGTTTCTGACCTGCTGTCAAATGCAGTAGTCAATTCGGGTTAAATCCGCACTTAAGGAGTTTGTTTTCTATGAAATTTAGTATTTTAATTTATTTTTTAGTATTTAGGCCTTAGGATAGAAAGATAATAAAAATAAGTGTTTTTAACACACTTTGTAGGTGTTGTAAACCAATAGGCCTACACGGGCCTTATGTTGTGCAAATATGTTCAATTGAGTGTGTAGGACGAAGATATAAAGGCCCAATTGAGGTGGAAGCTAGGGTCAAGTGATGCACAAGCTTCATGGGACGTCAAGGCACATAACGAACAACCAAGGCAATGTCGTGCCACGTAAAGGGTGTGGCACGACACACGTCGACGTGCTGCCCAAGTGTATTGGGGTTGTTTTTGTCTGCGCAATTAAACTTATATGAAGATGTAGGACGTGTCGAAGACCTAATTTGGGCTTCCAACACCTTTATAAATAAAGCTTTAGGGGTTTGATGTAACTAAGTCACCCTAGACGACTTCAAAAACCCTAGTAATTTAGAAGTAGTTTTCGTTTATTTTCTTTTTAAATTTTCAATACTTTTTTATTTTCCTCTAGGAATCAGTTTGGTTCAAGAGTTTGTTTATTTAATTCAAGTATTTCAGATTATATTTTATTTTGCACTCAATTTAATTCTTTATTCTAATCAAGAGATTTACTACTTCGCTCCCTAATATATATTATATCCACGATTATTCAAATCTCTTTTCTTATCTGAATTGATCATGTTCTTTACATAGTTTATTCAATCAAGTGAGAGATTATGAATAACATGAGTGGTTAAATCGCTTAGGGTAGATTAACAAGTGGATGGGGATGTGATTAAAGGAGGCTTTAAGGTTTCTTGAAAGGGATTAGTTGGTATGAATTATGTGTGTTTAAACCAATAGCTTAACAACCATAGGAAGTTATCATACGCAAGACGAGGTCGGGAGATAAGTCAAACCAAGTAAATCATAATTTATCCTTGTTGGGAAAGTGAGATCAGAAAATAAGCGAATATCAACCAATCGATTAGTTAATTAGGGGTCGGAAGGTAATAATTGGTTAATCAATAGATAATCTACCCTAAAACCCAAATTTAAAGTTATTTACAAACCCTAAAGTGAGTTAATCTTCTTGATTGGTTTATTGATTTATTTCATTTGTTTATTTTTCTTTATTTTTTTTTTATCTCTTCAACTTATTTTATGGTTCATCATAATATAAGAAATAATTAATACTACTTATACTTATTATTGTTAAAACATTTTCATTAGTTATTCCATCTCTCTTGAGTATGATCCTCGAAATACTTCCAAAGTATTTCTTTGTACTAAACTATATTACAATTTGACCCGTGCACTTGCTGACACATTTATAGGTGGTCATTTTCTTTCTTTTAGATCTACCTTTGAAAGCATGTAAGATTGTAGGCATAGAAACATAATCAATGACGAAAAATGAGCATAACTAGCCTACTTAACAACACACTCCCGAATCGCTTTACTAAAAAATTTTCCCATATCAATGGACCTTTTTGTCATGATAGCATATAAAAAAAGCATAAGTTCCTTCAAGATAGTGAAACTGTGTGAGACAAGCATAAGACTGAATCATATGAAATAAAACCAGACATTTGCTGTCGAGTTCAAAACTCTCTTTAGCAAGTATGCGTACCAGTTTTGGAAGTTACCCATTTAGTTCCAGGAACTATAACTTCCGTTAATACTTCTTTCAGTAACTCTCCATCTACGTGGTTCAACATTCTTGTATAATCATCATTTTTTATATTGGGTAAGTGATAGAAACCATTGATAGCTTTAGGTGAAAAAGATACCTTCTTGCCTTGGATAGGAACATCTATTTCGATTGATGAAGTCAAATTTGCATAGAATTCTCAAACCAATTCAGCCTAAAAAAGTTGTCTTTTTTTACAAAACATTTTACGCTTTAATACATTGGCAATTTTTTGAATGTCTGACAATACTGTAGTCTGATCAATGTTTGCCAAGTTGAACCCTTTTTTTGGGAGCATCATTTGACTTTTGAAAATTGATTTGGACCTCTCTCTTGCTTCTTCATTATGAAATCGATCCTGGAGTTCATCAATTTGAGATGTGCTGCCCTTCCTTTTATGAGACATTCTTGGAATATTTGTTGTAAGTTCAAAAACTATGGAAAATCGGTAAGAATTCAGGTTAATGGTGTTTAGGGTAATAAGGTGGGGTGTAAGGGGTTCAACCGGCTGTGGTTGTGATGGTTTAAGGTGGTTAAGGATTAAGGGGGTGGTTTTGGGAGAAAGGGGTGTGGAAAAGAAGAGGAGATAGGGGCAATGGCAAAGGCTTTTTAGGAGAGAATGTGGTTGATGATAGGTTGATAGGTTGATATGTTGAGGTGTGTAAAGGGGGTGTATTTATTGGGGTGATTTTGGGTTAAAATTTGCATGAGCAGAATCCTAGTAAAATAAGGAAAGGGTTAACCTGAGAAACTAAAACATTAAAAACAAATAGGATTAACTTTAAATAAAACAAAATCATTTTATTTTTCAAAAGATAAATATCAATAAACATAAAAGATGTATGTATAAAAATTTATTTTTGCTGCACAGAAAATTCACAAAAAAAATTAAAGCCATTTATTTAAAAGCAATAAAATCAAATAGTAAAGTATCTGCACTACAATTAACCAAAAAGAACAGAAAAATTAATACCTAGGCCAAAACTGACCCTTTATTCAGAAAAATTAAATTTATTTAGCTAATTATAAAATATTTTCCCAAAAAATTATATTAAAATCAATTCCCAAGAAAGATTGGAGGGGTTATAGTTGGTCTCGCTTAAAACCTAATCTCCTAGAAAGAATTTCTTCTAATATAATGATCTAGAAAATATTGTCTAAGTCAGTTATTAAAATAAAAAGGAACTTATGGATTCAATAAAGTGAGCGAGGTTTCATTTCTCTCATACACTATTCCAATAGTGTTAAAGGCATTGGCCATTAACCTTGAACTTACCTCCTTTATCATCTTGTAATTAAACCACTTCGTATGGATAGACTTGGTAAATAGTGAATGGCCCAAACCATCAAATTTAAGTTTCCCATGACATAACTTCAGTCTCAAGTTAAATAATAGGTCCCTCTATCCTGTTATAAATTCCCTAGGTTGTATGCATCTATCATGCCATCTTTTGGTCTTTTCTTTGAAAATTTTGGCATTCTCGTAAGAGAACAACCTCAACTCTTCTAACTCACCGATTTGCAACATCATTTTTCCTTCAACTTGTTTCAGATCTTGGTTAAGTTTTTTTAGAGCCCAATGAGCTCTATGTTCCAATTCCAACGATAGATGACAGGCTTTCCCGAATACCAACCGATTTGGAGTCTTCCCTAAAGGTGTTTTGAAACTTGTCCAGTATTCCCACATAGCATCATCGAGTCTTCTGTACCAATCACTTCTATTCGATTGCACCATCTTCTTGAGTATCCCTTTAATTTCACGATTTTCCAACTCTACTAGCCTATTTTTCTACGGATGATAGTCAGTGGTCACCTTGTCTTTCACGTCATACTTGTCAAGCAACCAATTAAGCCACTTATTCACAAAATGAGATGTTCTTGAATATGTGCTTTTGTAAGAATCACATGAAAACTTTAGCATCATGTTTCGGATATGCCTCAACTTCTACCCATCTGGATACATAGTCCACAACCACTAGGATGTGCCTGTTACCATAAGAAGAAAGAAACAAACCTAAAATGTCAATACCCTAAACGTTAAAAAATTCTACCTCAAATATGTTCATCAGTGGCATGCCATTCCTTCTTGATATGTTTCCAACATCAATTGCAACTCCTTACATATGCATACACATCCTTGAATAGAGTTGGTCAATAAAATTTAGCTTGGGGATGAATGGCAATGATATAGGATGTCGACTACCTCACTTTTGGCTACACACTTTCTGATTATATGATCTGCACACTGTTTAAAGAAGGCTCCTCCCAAAAATAATACCTTATGTCATGAAGGAATTTCTTCTTTTGTTGGTTGGTCATTCCATTATTATCCCACAAGTCAAATAATTTGCATAATCCACAAACCAAGGAGTTTCGTGGCATTGACTTACCTTGAAGATATGCTCATCTGGAAAATTTTCATTAATAGGGATGGAAAAGTGAATTACCTCTTATTGTTCCAACCTTGACAAATGGTCCACCACTTAATTCTCAACTCCTTTTCTATCTTGGATCTTAAGGTCGAACTCTTGGAGTAAGAGTACCAACTGAATAAACCTTGGCTTAGCATATTTCTTCGTAAGTAAGTACTTAAGCTGAATGATATGTGAAAACTGTCACTTTTGTGCCTACAATATAAGAACAAAACTTGTCAAAAGGAAAAACTATTGAAAAGAGTTCTTTTTCAGTTACCGTATAGTTTAACTGGGCTCTTGTCAAAGTTCTGCTTACATAGATCAGATGAAATAATTTATTCCTCGACTGCCCCATACACTTATTACAATCAAATTCTGTGTCTTTTTTAGTAATGTACACAATGGCTTGGAAATCTTTGAGAATTCCTTGATAAATCTCGATAAAAATTGACATGTTGTAAAACACTTCTAACGCCTTTAACGATGACTGGGTTGGCAGCTTTTCATTTACATCCAATTTTTCTTTGTTAACTTTAACCCCTCTCATGGATATTCTATTACCTAAGACAATAACTTCTTTAACGATGAAGTGACACTTCTCCCAGTTAAGGATAAGGTTTGTCTCACATCTTTTTAACACCTTAGATAAATTACATAGAAAATCATCATAGGAATCACCAAAAATTGAAAAATCATCCATAAATAGCTCTATAATATTCTCAAACATATCAATAAATATTGTCATCAATCATATTTGGAAATTTGCAAGTGCATTAGATAAACCGAAAGGCATACGTCTAAAAGCGAACATACTGTATGGGCAAGAGAAAATTGTCTTCTACTAGTCCATTGGGGCTTTAGCTATCTATTTGTATCTCGAGTACCCATCTAGAAAGTAATAATACTCCCTACCCACAAGTTAGTCCAAAATCTAGTCCATGAATGGTAGCGAAAATTGTCCTTCTAGGCTGCCTTGTTCAACTTTCTGTAATCTATACAAATTCTCCAACCCATGACCATCCTTGTCTGGATCATCTCATTATTCTCATTTTCCACCACCATAGTTCCAGTTTTCTTTGGTACACACTGTACCAGACTCACCTATGAATTATCCAATATGGGGTAAATAATTCTCGCATCTAACCACTTGATAATTTCCTTCTGAACTACCTCTTTCATGATCCAGTTAAGCCTCATCTACCTATAATTTATGGCTTTCTCACCCTCCTCTAGTATAATCTTATCCATGAAAAAGGAAGGACTTATTCCTTGGAAGTTAGCTATAGTCCAACCAACTGCCTTTTAGAACTTTTCTAACACTTCAATCAGCTTTCTCTCTTGACTTTTGGTTAACTCTACTGAAAAAATCTTAAGAAAAGTAGAGGAGTTACGTAAATAAGCATATTTTAAATAGGAAGGTAGTACCTTTAGTTCCAATTTGGGAGGTTCTTCAATTGATGCATTGGGTTATATGTATTCTCAAGACTCTAGCTCTAATGATTTGAATTGGGTTTGTAAAGCATAACCCTTCAAATTGACTTCGAACAAAACCAAATGTTCCTTAACTTCTTCATAATCCAGTGGGTCAAACACTAAAACATGCTCTGGCAGGTCATCTATAGAATTAAGCTCCCATTCTGTAAAGACTAAGGACTCTAACTCCAACATTGAATAGCACTCTTCAACTGGATTAGTGAATTCCATAGCTTTGAAAACATTAAATGTGACCTGATCATCTTGAACTCGCATCGTGAGTTTGCCCTTTTTTCACATCAATTAATGTTCTCCCATTCACCAGGAAAGGTCTCCTCAGGATAATTAGCACTTCCTTATTTGCTTAAAAATATAAGATAACAAAGTCAGTAGGAAAAATGAATTTATCTACACGTACAAAGACATCCTCAATATTTCCTTCCGAGTGTGCTAAAGATCGATTCACCAGTTGGAGTATTACGGTTGTTCGCCTATAGCCAACTTCCTGAAGATGGACATGGGCACCAATTTAATACTTGCTCCTAGATCACATAGGGTTTTACCATAATAAGTTTTTCGATATTGTCGGGTGTGGTAAATTACCCTAGATCTTTCAATTTTAGGGTAGTGAAACAACCTGATACAGTGGTGTCGAAAAGTACAGTTTGGGTTTCATTTTAGTGAACTGAGTCTATAAAGAATTAATAAAAATATTTTTGGATTTATGTTATAAATGAATTGAATCAAGGATAAGTACTTTAGTTTATTTGAGTATATAATCTAGTCCAAGATTAAATTATAATGTAACACCCCAAACCCGGCCTAGACGTTATGACCGGATCTAGCATGTCACATAGAAAGGTTGTTAAACTTGTGCTTTCGTTAAAAGTTTGTAATCTTTTTGAAACCTCGAGCTTTGTTGTTTATGAAAAATTCCAATTTTATTTTTTTGGAGTTTTCTTGTAAAAACATTATTGTTATTGTTTCCGAAGATTTTGTTTATAACAGAAATTTGATTCAGTGAGTTGTAGAAAACGTGAGATTTTAGAAAACAGTTATCAAGTTTTTAGGAAAAACCCTCATATTAAAACAAATAATAACAAGCAATAATAGAAATGAAAGTTTAAAAGAAACCTTAAGTCCAATGGCCTTATTACAAAATATTAAATCCCAATTTAAATAAATCTCAAAGTAAAGTAAAACGGAAGTTTACTAAAATCTCGATATATGGCCACCATGAAGTACTTCACAGCTCCAAATCCTCAGTGTTGGGATCACTTGCAAGATTAAGTAGAGGGATGAGTTATGAGAACTCAGTGTGTAATCCCCTAATCGGTCACTAACTGGGCCTAAGCCCACAAAAGCAGACTAGGCCTTAGTCCAAATAGAAGCGAACTGGCCTGAGGCCCAAACAGAATCAAACTGGGCCTCAGCCCTATTAGCATGGTAAAACAGATAATACATGCAATGCATCCTTACCCAACCTAATAATCCATCGACTAAACACCACCCGTACCAACCCAACACACCTGTGGGGATTTCTACAATCAACCCTCCATCCGCTACACACCTCGATGGTAGTCACGCTGCTCATCACCGAATTCGTGGCGAAGCCACCAAAATAACAGAATACATGTGGCATAGCCACTATACAGATTATGGTAGAGACATTGCAATATGTGGCAGAGCCACCAAATTATACTTCCCCGATCATCAATCTCTCAATCCCATGCAACTTATCATGACATAATAATCCTTGTATGCAATATGTCAAATCATAGTCAACCATATACATATATCATACATATCTCTTAACCCACCATTAGGGGTAACGATCATTTACCCTCTGGAGGTATTTCGGTAATTTACCCTTCAAGGGTATTTCAGTAATTTACCCATCAAGGGTATTTTAGTAATTTTGCAATAACGACCTTTTAAAAGCCTTCTGTCGCTGCGTGTAACACGGGATCCTTTTTGGGTCTCTTCGGAGCTATTGGGCCAAAAATCCATTTTGGGCCCAAACAGGCCCACACTCACGTATGGCCCATTTCGCATGATTTCAGTCCCGAGTTTCTAAATTCTGCAACCGCATTTACCCTTGAATAGTTTTCTTACAATTTCACCCAAGTGGGTCGAACAGCCCATTAGGCTCGCTAAGCTCGCTTGGTTCGGTTAGGCCCGTTACCGCCTCAATTTCGAAGGAGTGCTCGTAATACTCTCTGCGCCTTACCACCGCTACTTATATCCTAATTTGTCACTACGAGTGCTCGCACGCTCGTGTGGGCACAGATGACAGTTCTTTGGCTTTTCATCTTTTGGCTGACTCACAGATCATTGTAACTATGCATTGCAAAAAGTGTGAATTTACACACTTGTTACGAGTGTAGGTTGAACCCTCGAGATTATGCACCTATGAAACCATATCCTTAACTATTAGTCTCAAACCAAAAATAAGACATAAACCTTAGGTTGAAAACAACCACATATTACACTACTTACCAAGAATAACGATAATTCCTAGCTACCTTTGAATGTTTGGTTTTACTCCCTCACGAAAATGAGTCCATAAAGAAGAACACGAGTTAGCAATGATGATCCAAAATAAAGAAGAAATAGCCTTTTGGCCTAACTAAACCAAAAATAGAGAACATCCAACCATGCTTCCCCCTATTCGGCCATGGCTAACCTACCAAAGTTCCACCGATTTACCAATTGTTCCACAAGGGTTTTGATCCTTTAAAAGAGAAAAGAGAAAGAGCGCATAAAGCTATTACCTTGAAATTGAGTGAAAGGAAGATTTGACACTCCAAAGAACACTACGTCTTAGATAGACCAAATTCGGCTAAAGGCAAAAATAGTGAGAAAATGATTCAAATGGAACAAAAGGGAATATGCGGCTTAAGGAGAAGAGTAGTAGAAGGATAGTAAAGAAGAAGAAATGTTTCGGCTATGTTGAGAACAAAAGAGAAAAGAGGAGACAAAAGTTGAAGAGAATAGATGAAGGGGAATACATGAGTGGTCAAATTCTATAGGTTCGGCTAACACCCAAATGAAAAGAAAAGATGAAGAAGAAGAGTTGAAAAGTTCGACACAAGCAAAAATGAATAAGGAAACCCGAAATGAAACACTTAGGAATGACACACTACTCAAAAAAACCAAAAGGAACTTAGCAAATTTGGCACCCCACACAACACCCATGACTGAATATGCTTCCCAAACCCCTCCCTACTTTCAGCCAAACACCCCCACTCACCAAATCCTAAGATTTGCTCCACATTTTGCTCCACCAAGCACTCTCCATCATCCAATTGAAATGCTTGACCAAGTCCACTCTCTCTCCTGCAGAGTTTGAACTCCACTCAGCTATCTCCTTTTCTAAGCACAAAAAAAAAACTCCTCATTGCAGCCTGTGGGATTCGAACACTCTCCCCCTTCCATGCTCCCTTGTGACACCACCCACTAGGCCACCCTGCTACTTGTGTTATCAAAATACAACTAGTTATGCTTAAATCCTGCTTCCACTAGCTCTCCCCACTTAAGTGTCCAAAACCCAAAATTTTACCAGTGCTTAAATTCGACCCCAGGCCTCCTTAAGGCCCCTAAACACCCTTAAACAACACACAGAACCAGCATAACATGCAATTGCACAAATTTTACAGACCCTTAGATTTTAGGATGTTACATTTCTACCCCCTTAAAGAAATTTTGGCCTCAAAATTTTACCTGGTTAAAAGAGATGAGGGTATTTCTGTTGAATTGCCTCCTCATCAGAACCGTGATTCCTCCATAACACTTTAACCAGCGGAATAGATTTCCTCCTCAACACTTTAACATTTCGATCCAAGATCTACACGGGTTCTTCTTCAAATGATAGGTCAGGTCTAACTTTAATTTCTTCCATCGGCACTATATGAGATGGATCTGAACGGTAGTGCCTCAGCATCAAAACATGGAATACATTATGTATCTAATTCAACTCGTGGGTAACTCAAGCTGATAAGCAACTGGTCCCACACGCTTCAACACTCGATAGGGCTCGATGAATCTAGGGCTCAACTTGCCCTTCCGTCCAAATCTTAGGACCTTCTTCCAAGGTGAGACTTTTAAGAAGACATGATCCCCCACTGAAAATTCTATCTCCCTACGCTTCAAATCCGCATACGATTTCTGTCTATCCGCAGCTTCTTTTAACCAGTCCCAAATCAGCTTAACCTTTTCCTCTGTTTTTGAGATTAATTTTGGACCCAACAATTGTCGCTCACCCAATTCTATTCAACAAGTAGGGGTACGACACCTACAACCATACAACGCCTCGTAGGGTGCCATCTGAATGCTGGACTGATAGCTATTATTGTACGCAAATTTTGCCAAAGGTAAATAGTCTTCCCAACTGCCTCTGAAGTCTATTACATAGCCCCTTAACATTCTTCCAAGATCTGAATTACCCTCTCTGACTGACCATCAGTCTGCGGATGGAATGCTGTGCTAAAATCTAGCCTTGTACCCAAAGCTCCATACAATGCCTTCCAAAACTGAGATGTAAATCTAGGGCCCCTGTCTGATATGATTGACACTGGTACCCCATATAGCCTCACAATCTCTGCCATATACAACTTGACCAACTTCTGAAGCGAGTAGTCCGTGCGAATCGGTATGAAGTGTGCGGACTTAGTCAACCGGTCAATGATTACCCAGACTGAATCTTTCTTAGTTGGTGTCAGGGGTAGCCCACTAACAAAATCCATCATTATCCTCTCCCACTTCCAAAGCGAAATCTTCACCGATTGCAGCAAACCCGAAGGCAACTGATGTTCTGCCTTCACCTGCTAACAAGTCAAACACTTGATCACAAAGTCGATAACTTCACGTTTCAACCCTGGCCACCAATACTGTTCATGTAGGTCTCGGTACATCTTGCTCCCACCGGGATGAATAGCGTATCAGCTACTATGCGCCTCTCACAGAATCATCTGTCTTAACTCAAAATCCTTCAGCATACAAACTTTTCCATGAAAACATAATATCCCTTCACTGTTCAACCCAAAATCCACCGTCTCACCACTTTTCACTTGTTGAAGTTGAGAACCCAACGATTTGTCCAACAATTACTTCTCCTTAATTTGATTAACCCAAGATGGTTTCACCTGAAGTTCTACCAACAAACTACCATCCTTATAAAGGCTGAGATGAGCAAACATAGCTCTCAACTCAGACACCACCTTCGACTTAAGGCATCTGCTACCACATTGGCTTTACCCGAGTGATACTCGATCGAGCAATCATAGTCCTTCAGCAACTCTATCCACCTCTGCTGCCTGAGATTTAACTCCTTCTGGGTGAGGAGATACTTTAGACTCTTATGATCCATATAAATAATTGACTTTTCCCCATATAGGTAGTGTCTCAATATTTTCAGTGCGAACACTACAGCGACTAGCTCAAGTCGTGAGTGGGATAGTTTACCTCATGCGGCCTTAGTTGGTGAGATGCATAAGCCGCTACTTTCCCGTCATGCATCAGTACACAACCCAAGCCTGTGTGTGACGTGTCACAATAAACAACAAATTCTTTCCCTACCTCAGGCTGAATCAACACTGGCGCTTCAGTCAGAATCTTTTTCAGTTTCTCAAAACTCTCCTACTATTTATCTGACCACACAAACAGTACTCCCTTATGAAATAACTTAGTTAGGAGTGCAACAATCAATGAAAACCCCTCAAAAAACCTTCTGTAGTACCTGGCCAAACCCAAAAAACTTTAACTTTCTGACACTGACTTCGGTGACTTCCAATCCAATACAGCTTTGATCTTTGGGTATTAATCCAATACAGCTTCGAGACTTTATTGCTCGATTTCATTCACCATAACATGCATTAACATAATAATAAATTATTTCAAATATTGAACATTATGAAATACTAATTTCATACAAACTTACCTCGAATCTCAAAATGTGTCTCAGTGCTCGATTTAGTCTTCAACTTTGTTCTTGCCTCGATTTTGATCCGGGCTTTGTGTTTCTTGATCTATAATAATAAATTTGTCTTGTTAAACACATGTATTGACTAAATCGACTCATAATTCATATTTTGGCAAAATTATGATTTTGCCCCCTAAATTTTCACTTAATTACACTTTCACCCCTAGGCTCATAAAATGATTTTCATTCAACTTTCTTGCATTTCAAGCCTAGCTGAATCATTTTATCAACTATAGTAACATTAAATTCCCACTATTTCACTCATGTATGACCATTTCTATAACTTTACAAATTGATCTTTTTTATGCATCTTTCATGAAAATCATTTAGAAAAAGATGTTTATCATACATCAAACTTTCATATTCTTCCATAAAACATCAAAATACATGCATGCCATACATGGGTAAATTTTTTAACATAAACCCTTGCTCAACATATGGCTAGAGATAGCTAAATCGAGCTACGAGGGTTTCAAACATATGAAGAACATTAAAAACGAGGCTAGGATGCACTTACTTTAAGCTTGAAAATGAACAAAACCCTAGCTATGGAGTCCTTGCAAATTTTGGCACCATGGGGAAGAAGATGAACATGATTTTTTGCTTATTCTCCATTTTTATTCTTTAATTAACCAAATGACCAAAATGCCCTTAATTGCCCTTTCTTAAGATTTTTCCTTCCCATGTACATTTTTTCCATCATCACATAAAATGGTCTAATTACTAAATAAGGATGTAACAGCCTAATTTTTTTTACCATAATCAGAACAGTGGTTTCGAGACCACAAATTCGAGTTAAAATAATATTTAAATATTATTTTTCGTGTTTATTATCTGTGAATTTGCATGTATGAAAGTTTCGTATGAAAATTTGATTATTTGTTTGCTTAATTTAATAATAGGACTTAATCGCGTAAAATAAAAATTCGGTGGTTATTTGTGAAAGGGCTGAATAGTGGTTGTTCTATTAATTTGGAGGCTTTAAGTTGTAAATTACCCATGATATATGGTAATGGACGGTGAAAGACAACCATTATATGGTTTTTTCATTATTTTATAAAGGTTATATATGTAATTTATTTAATAATGTTATATAACATAAAGCATAAAATAATTAAAAGCCATGGTTTCTTATTTTGCATGACCAAATAAAAAAAGAAAAGAAGAAGAAACAAGAGTTCCTTAGGTTCGGCCATTTTTTGGAACTTGATTAAAGGTAAGTTTTAGCTCGGTTTTTGATAATTTTTATATTTTTGAGATCATTGCTTCGAGTACTACCCGACCCATGCTTGAATTTTTTATTTTGGTGAATATTTTGAGTTATGCCATTGATGAATATTTGTGTTTTGTGATTTTTGATGATAAATTATGAAAGATATGTTTTGGATTAATATGTTTTGTATTGGAGTTTTTGATGATTTTGAGTTATTAGGACTAAATTGCAAAAATAATAAATTGAGGGACTAAAATGTAAAATAAATGAAATGTATGGACTTGTATGAGTGTATGGAACATTCGGCCTACGCATGATATAGTCAAATTTTGAATATTTTGTGTTTTGTGCAATAAGGACTAAATTGTGAAAATGTGAAATATTAGGGGTAAAAATGTAATTTACCCATTTATGTGTTTTTGGATTAAATTGAATGAAAATATGTTTGAATGAGCTTAATTTGAAATTTATTAGATCAAGAACAAAAAGAATCAGGATTGGATCAGGGAAAAACGAAGTTGATCGAATAGTCGGAAAATAAAGTCCGTCGATACTCGAGGTAAGTTTTTAAGCAATCATGTCATATGAAATTTATTTATATAGATGTACCTAAAATTTAATGGAAGTATGTATATTGATTTTTAATATAGCCGAATGTATTATTAGTATATGTATAAAGTATAACCGAATGAGAGATAGGTATATATGTTATGGGTTCACCGAATGTGATGTGATACACATATATATATATATATATATCAATGATATAGTTAAATGTGGTATTGAATTGGGTGAGGATGACATCTGAATGTGATGTGTATA
Organism: Gossypium rotundifolium; assembly: GCA_025506655.1. Lineage (NCBI taxonomy): Eukaryota > Viridiplantae > Streptophyta > Magnoliopsida > Malvales > Malvaceae > Gossypium > Gossypium rotundifolium. Next base: position 60,105,492 of record CP106723.1, on the reverse strand, counting down.
TATATATATATGTCGATGATATGATTGAATGTGATGCATATGTTTGGCAATGATTAAATTGAATGTGGTATTGATCATAGAAATGAAATAAGCGAATTTGTATATATGCAATTGAGGTTTAAGTTTTATGTATATATATATATATATATATATATATATAAGGATAAAGTTCAGGAAATGTAATATTATGCGAAGTTGTATACCGAGCACTAAGTGTGTGAAATCGATCAATGAGCACTAAGTGTGTGAAATTAAATACCGAGCACTAAGTGTTGCAAAATCAGTTGTTTAGCACTAAGTGTGTGAGAAGTTAAATGTAACGACACTAAGTGTGCGGTACGTTACAAGAATTTGGCATTAAGTGTGCAATGTATTAGTATGACGACTTTAAGCATGTGATACGTGATAAGGTTTTCCATTGAGTGTGTAGGTTTGTCGATCTTTTAAACGAAGGTGTTTAACAGAATAAAATGAATAGGTATGCAATGATAAATCATCTTTTGAATAATAAGTAAGTTTTATATATTGAAATGAAAATTATATTATGTGTATTTATATGTGAATTATATGGATTGAAAAGTGAGAAAGAAAATTTAATAGTTAATATGTATATGTTTGAATAAATGTATTTGTTTTTGTTTTGAGATGAGGGATGGATTATAGATCTAGGTGAATGCTATTATTGAACTTTGGAACATTCAACTTAAGGGTTATGAAATGTGAAAGTTGTTTAATATAATGTTTTAATACATTGTTATGTAATTGCTTATAACTTACTAAGCTAAGATAGCTTACTTATGTGGTTGTTGTATTGTTCTTTAGATTTTGGAGTCAAGATTTAAGATCGGGGATCATCGTCAAGTCTATCACACTATCAACTAATTTTGGTATTTTGTAAGCTGAATTTCTTTTGGACCTATGGCATGTATAGGCTATGTTTCTTTTTGAATTATTCCAATTGGTGAGTATACATATATAAGCCATGCGAATATGGCTAAATTGTAGTATTTGGTCTTATGTGGGTTCAGCCATGAGGTTATCTTATTATGAAAATATAATTTTTGATGTGATTATGTTTGGTGTTTGCATACGTAGATTAATTGATCATTGAGTTAAATTATAGTTATGAAATTTTGATCATGGTAATTGTGTGATGCGGTAAATAATCTCATGATAAATATGAATGGTGTTTTAGGTTATGTATATTTTGGTTGTATAAAATCGGTCATGATATACATATTTGTGTATAATGAAATTGGTTTATATGTGGTAGGTTAACCATAAGATAAGTATAATTTTGATAATTTGGCTATGCTAATTATAAGAGATGTGATCGATTATATGTTTGGATGATTTCGGTTATTGGTATTGAATTTGGTATATTCTAGATTTGGTTAAGTAAGGTTTTGGTATATGTATATTTGGTTTTGATAATGGGTAGTTTGTTTTAGTAAAGTGACTATAAGCATGTGTATATTCGGCTATTGAAACTTCAATGACCAAGTGGAATGTAACTTTTGCTTTAAAGAAAGATGCTTATATGTGAAAGATAATTTGGTTATAATGTGCTTGTATACTTAGCTATGAGACATTTTTAAAATGGTTTGGTAAATGATTGGCGATTATATGTATATGAGATAGATTCTATGATAATGTTTTATAATGTTCGATGAATGAAATGATATATATATATATATATATTAATTCTTATATATGCAAAAGTGAGTAAAATGTAATTGATGTATGTTCAATAATGAATTTGAAATTTTGATAGACATGCGTGTGAAGTTTATTTGATTCGAACTGGTACTAAAGAAGTATGATATATGTATATTAATGCCTATTTGGGTTGGGTTTAGATTGATAATGCCTTGTAACGCTAATTCGATGACGAATACAGGTTAGGGGTGTTACATTTGATTGGTATCAGAGCTACGATTTAGTCAGTTCTCGGACTAACGTAGCATGTGTTAGTTTAGCTATACATGCCATAATTTTTATTGTGATAGTGTGATGACTTCTGACTAGGAAATATGTCTTTCTTCTTTCTTATAGTAAATGGATCTTGATCCTGAACGAGCCGTAGTAGATGATGTTGAGAATGTGGTGCCTGCTCCTGCACAAAGGACCGCGCCGGTTGAATCTCAACCAGCTACGAGTAACCTAGATGAGGGGGCTAAGCAAGCCTTCTTTAGCATAATGAATGATTGGTTTAATCAGTATATCCGGACAAATCTGGCTGTTCAAAAACCCCCGAATCGAATAATCCACCTGTAGTGCCTGTGGTACCTTCGATCATTAATCCTAAGAGATTAAATAAGCCTCCTATTGATAAAATCAGAAAATACAGAGCTGAAGAGTTTAGGGCCATGACTACTAATGATGTTGAGCGGGCTAAATTTTGGCTCAATAATATTATTCGTGTTTTCGATGAACTATCTTGTACACCCGAAGAGTGCTTGAAGTGTGCTATATCTTTATTATAGGATTATGCCTACTATTGGTGGAACACTTTGGTTTCGGTTGTTCCGAAAGAACGGGTCACTTAGGATTTCTTTCAGACGGAGTTTCGTAAAAAGTATATCAGTCTACGATTCATTGGTCAAAACGCAAAAATTTCTCGAGTTAAAACAGAGTCGTATGGCCGTATCTAATTATGAGCGTGAGTTTGTGAGACTCAACCAATATGCCCGAGAGTGTGTTGCAACCAAGGATGCTATGTGGAAAAGATTCGAGAAAGGACTAAATGAAGACATAAAATTACTTGTCGGTATACTTGAAAAAAAAAAGAGTTCATCGTACTTGTCGAGCGAACTTGTAAGGCCGAAGAGCTCGAAAATGAGAAAAGAAAAGTTGAGTTTGAAGCTAGAGATTTTCGCAAGTGATCAGCAAGTAAAACTTCTCAGATGACATCAAAGAAGTTCAAAAATGGAAGTAGCCGATCTAAGACTAATGATGGGTTTTCCATACGAAAGTGACCACTAGTGAGTTCATGAGCCACCTCAATTGCTAGTGTTGGCAATACTCGACCGAATAAACACGAGTGTCAGCAGTGTGGTAGGCGACATTTTGGTGAATGTTGGGGCAAGTTCAACAACCGAGTTGGCTACAAGTGTGGTTCGCAGGATCACTTCATTCAAAATTTCCCAGAGTTAGCTGAGAAGGATAATGCTCAGAGTGTAAGACCGAGCGATGATGCAGCTAGAGGTAGACCACCCCAAAATGTGGGAGGTAAGAGCGGCACTCAGAGAGGGACTTTGGATACAGCTATTCGATCAGAGGCTCGTGTGCCTACCAGAGCCTATTCCATTCGTGCCCGACAGTAGGCTTCATCTCCATATGTCATCACCGGTATATTTACTCTCTCTAATACTAGTGTAATTGCTCCGATTGACCCTGGTTCAACTCATTCCTATGTGTATGAAATGTTAGTATTTAGTAACACTTTACTTGTTGAGTCTACTGAGTTTGTGATTTGGGTTTCGAACCCTCTGGGTTGGTGTGTGCTAGTTGACAAGATGTGCAAGAATTACCCTTTAATGATCCAAAATTCATGCTTTCCAACTGATTTGATGTTACTACCATTTGATGAGTTCAATATCATCCTCGGTATGGATTGGTTAACCATACACGATGTAGTAGTGAATTGTAGACAAAAGACTATTGATTTGCGGTTCCAGAATAATGAAATATTTTGAATTGAGTCTACCGAATTAAATGGGGTACCAGCAGTGATAACTTCGATGTTGACTCGGAAGCTTATGAGAAAGGGTTTCGAAGCTTACTTTTCTTATGTCATTGATAGTAAAGTGACTGAAAAGATGTAACATCCTAAAAATGGGGTTATTTGTATTTGTATTATTTTGCTTGTGTGGAATGGCTGAGATAATATTTATGGCATGATAAGATTTAATTAAAGGCCTTGAGTTGGCTCGGAATAGTAGGAAATATTATTTATAAGCTTTAAAGGTGAAAAGCCTTAGTAGTTAGGGGTTATAAGAATAAATAAAGGAACATTTGACATAAAATAAGCCTTGGAAGAGTGGCAAAAGGAGGGCCACTTGGGAGCTACATGTGACGCCATCAAGGAACAAGGGAGAACCTTGGTTCGAGTCATAATTCTCCCTTTTTATTTTTATTTTGGACGGCATGGGAAGGAGAGTTCTTCCTCTCTTTAAACTCTTTTATTATAAGATAATAGATAAAGATATTATTAAGATAAATTGGATTAATACATGAATAATCAACAAGAGTTGGTAAGAGAGAATTTAGGCCTTGGGATAATTCAAATTATTTTGAATTGGTTTAAACATGTGGCCTAGAATGAATTAAGGTGATGGAATGAATTTCAAACTCTTCAAAGAAGAGTGGACGGCAAACACTAAGGGGAGGGGTGCCAATGCTTATAAAAGCACCCATTTGATCACCTTGTTTTTCTTTTTTCCAGTTTGCTTAGCGAAATTCCCAACACCTTTCTCTCTAATTTTCTTTTATCATTCCATCCTCTCAAAACCTTGGTCAAACCTCTTTACTTCTTCCATTGTCAATCCTCAACTTTTTGATCCCTTATTCTCCTCTTTTTCCTTTGATAATCGAACCTACTCCCTAAACCATAGCCGAATTTCCCTCTCCATATTTCAAGTCTTAGCGAATAAGCAAATAAGGATAACTTCTGTAAAAACCCCCTTCAATCGGTTCATAAGGTAGGTAAGTGTGTTTGGCCGAATGCTATGTCCTCTCTTCCTCTCTTGTCGGCTTTGATAAAGGTAAGTAGTTGGTTTCGGCAATTGACGATAAGGGTGCTAATCACTTGTTGAATTAAATCTGTCTAGGTGCTTCAGGATTTTGAGATCGTCAAACTAAGCTTTCATTCGTGGCCAATCGAGTAGTAAGTGGTGGTAAGAAACGATTTTCATGGATTTAACTTGCAAGTATTCAAAGCCGAAGGCTATTAGTTTTATTTACTAACCGATGTAGTTGGTGAAGCAGATTCGGGAATCGGGTGTTGTGATTAGTATCCAAAAGCGATTAGGTAAGGATTCGGGTTCAGAAGATGACCCCTTTAAATTACTTGAGTTGGCCGAATGGGCCATAGTACTAATCCCATGGTTGGCCGAATGTAGGTACAGAGAGATCTAGGGTGGTCGACTCTTCTTTTCGGGATTTAGACTATCTAGTGGTGACAGGTGTGTACATACACACTTATAGCAATTAATAACTGTGCTAGATATATGTTGTATGTAAATTTGCTTGATGTAGATACGGATATAGTACCTTAATGGTACAAGCGAGGATTTCGGGTAAGTCTCTTTTAATATGAGATTATTATTATGCTTTTAGGAAGCATGGTTTTATGATACATGTGATAAATGTATGAGATCTGATCATGATTACTTGACTTTTGTGGGTTACATGAGCGGAGGGGGCAGTGATATTGTGCCGACGGGCACCAGTGTTTTGGTAACACACTGTGACTACGGTCACCAGAGGTTTGGTACCTCCAGAGGTTTGGTACCTCATCGCGCCTCATCCCTGTGGCTTAGCACCACCGTGGGTTGGCCCCACTTTGAGATATGGGATTGACGCCGGTGATTTGGCATCACACGATGGGTTGGCCTCATCAATTGATTGTGTCTATGGACACCGGAGGTTTGGCACCTCCAAAGGATTTGGCATCACATCTGTGACTATATGTCACCAAGTGGTTTGGCACCACCAAGTGGTTTGGTACCACAACGGGTAGATTGAGGCGTTTGGTTGGCTAGGTTGGGTACATTGTCTTGTGCATATTAATTGTTATAATCGTGTATGAGATTGGTTTAAACCGGGAAGGGTTACATATCGAGTCTTGGTGACTCACCTTCTCAATTATTTTTTTCCGGTGATGCATAGATCGCGGATATGGAGCCGGAGGGACTCTGGGTGGCCATGCAAAGGACTTGAATTAAATGAACTTTAAACTTAGTTATTTTACTTTATTATTAGTTTGTTTTTTATTATTTGGGTTGTAATAAGGCCTCCATAAACTTTATTTTTTATTACTCATATGTTGGATACTTGTTTAAAGCTACATTATTAAAATTAAATTAAAATCACATGTTTTCCTAAATTAACACGAAAATGTTTTATCGTGTCATGGACACATTCAAATTTGTATAATAACTTGACTTCAATTAAATTTCCAAATTTAATCTAAGTATGATTTCAAGAAGATAACCAAAAGCGAGAAGTTTTCAACAAAACTTAAATTGGTTTTAAAATGGGTTTCAAAAGTTTTCCTCAGTAGCAAACCAAATCCAATTAAACATTTGGGTGGGTTTGGGCTGTTACAAATTGGTATCAGAGCCCAGTTCAATACTCGGCTGTGGGGGCCCAAGGCCCAAAAATGTTTTGGTAGGCCTTTTTGAGGTAATTTTGGGTTTTTGAATAGCATGGCACCGAGTCTCCGGCATCTATCCGCCCAGGTAAGTGTTCCTAACTTCTGTATGACTTATTTTCTATAGAAGGGTAGGAGACATGGAACGTAGAATAGACTTATAAGAATTTGAACCATAGGATTAGACTACTCAAACATAGATAGAGCATAAGACTTAATGAACTCAACCAACCTATGACCAAGTCATCGAGCTAGGGTGTGGTAACCCCAGACGCATGTTCAGGATTGGAACCCAAGAGCTCGGTATTTAAGCATCCGAGTGACTCACCACCTCTTCGCAGGTATCCCACCAGTGCGTAGCTTGGGTTCACCCTAACCTAGAGGGCTCGGTGGTGTGGTAACCTCCAAGCATGTCTAGAAAGGTTCGGTGGGAGCTTGGTATTTAAGCAGTCCGCGTGACTCACCTCCTCTCCACACGAAACCTGCCTGGTGCATAGCTTTGGTTCACCCTGATCAAGAGGGCTCGGTCATAGGCTAAACGTAACGACTAAAACCCGAAAGGGAACTAACCATGTTTTTTAAAAAGAAGAAGACAACGAAACCCTAATTTCTTCAAAATTTTTAAAATCACACTTCCAAATATGAGAACAACCATTTTTACAATGTTTTCCCAAAAAAAAATTGATTTGTGAAAATTACAAAAATGCCCTTAGGGGTGAAATTACTAAAATACCCTTGGTTCATAAAACATTAACTCAATGATTTTGTCCAAAAATTTCAACTACTTCTCAAATATTCAACTCAGCTTTGAAAATCATCAATGAAATACTTTGGTTTGGAAAATTTCGAAAATACCCTCAACTTGTAAAATTACCGAAACGACCCTGAGTACAAAATTTTTGCAACATCATTGTTTTAAGAAGGAAAAATTCTCAAAAGGGACCCTCAGAGTTTTACAATTATTAAAACACCCTTGATTTACAAAAAATTACAAAATTACCCCTGATTGACAAAATTACCAAAATACCCCTGATTCTAAAATGATACCATAACTTCAAACCTTACCAATTTTCAGTAATACCCTCCAGTTTTGGGAATTTCAAAGTGACCTGCTTTATCAAAGGTTGAAATCCCTCGAATTTTATTACAAAAATACCCCTAGGAAATGACGAAAATACCCCTGGGTTAGAAACAGGACAGAAATGTCCGAGGAGTGAATAGGTATGGAAAGTGCTAGGGAATGAATGTGGCCTTTTGTGTGAACTAGGGTAGAATACTTAAAACATTGTTTGATCGAAAGAACCCTTATTCAACCTTTCATAAAATTTTTCGCGGGTAATTAAGCGGAACAAATTACTAATTCATAAAATTTTTCTTAATCAGATTAAAGCGCGTTAGATAGAATGAGTTCTAGAGGACGTGGCCGACGTGGACGTGGTAGGGGAAGAATGACCATCTCTGAACCTGTTAGGTCAGGACATGGTTCTGAAAATGAGGTACCACCGCCACCACCGCCTCCAGCTTTTGGAGCAGAAGAGCAAGATCAGACAGGAGGTGAGGCAAGATCACAAGTCGTGCACGAGTCCTCGAGTTGGTGGTCAGGTGGTGGAAATTTGGGAGCTCTAAATCTGCTCCCGAGTTTAATTTGGTCCAACGGAGCTGAGGTGTTCCGGGGTGTGTCGGGAGTGGCACCTAGTGCAGCAAAATACTGGTTGGAGTCCACGGAAAGGATCATGGACGATCTTGACCTGACTGACGAGGAGAAGTTGAAAGGAGCCGTGTCGCTTCTGAAGGAGGAAGCATATCAGTGGTGGCTCACCGTTCGAGATGGTGCCACAGCGGATGACCTTACATGGGATTACTTTAAGGCTGCTTTCCAGAAAAAGTATGTGGGAACTGGCTATATTGACACGCAGAGAAAGGCTTTTCTGGGGTTAGTACAAGGAACTAAGTCCGTGTCGGAGTATGAGGCGGAGTTCCTAAGGCTGAGTAGATATGCGAGAGGCATTGTGGCTACAGAACATGAGCGCTGTGTCCGCTTTGAGGACGGGTTGAGAGATGACTTGAGGCTGCTGATTGCTCCGCAGCAGGTTCGTAAGTTTTCGTCCCTAGTAGAAAAGGCTAAGGTAGTCGAGGATATCAAGGCAACGGTGAGGCAAAACTATGATAGGCTCTAGCAGAAGAGAGGTTATGGGCCATCTGGGCCAAGTGGTAATGATCAGAAAAAAGCTAGGCAGAGTGGGCCAAATCAGGCAGCAAGGCCCGTAGCTACTAATCAGAGACCGGCTCAGTGCAATCGCTGTGGGAAGTCCCATTGGGGAGGTTGTTGGACCGGTGAGAGGGGTTGTTTTGAATGTGGGTCTTTGGAACACCGCGTGAGGGATTATCCCCGGAAGTGAGCTCGAAATCAGTCAGAGGGGCAGAACCGTACTCAGGATAGAAGTGTGGGACCACAGAGAGGTCGTGGTAATGGTAAAGGGGAAATGGTGCTAATCGTGGTCGCGAAACTCAGGGCAGAGGCACAGGCAATACAGAGGCAAGGCAGCCTGGCTTAGTCTATGCAAATGAGGCGTCATGAGGAGGGTGACGACCGGATGTCATAACCCAGACGCTTTCTAATTTTGGTCTTCCTTATTATGCATTAATCGATGTGGGGTCTACACATTCATACGTAGCGAGTAGTGTGGTAGAGACTTTGAACCTAGACTCTGAGACTGCTGCTAGGGAGATGACTGTAATTAGCCCTTTAGGCCATTCTGTAGTGGTGAACAAACTTTTTAAGGATGTACCCCTAGAACTCCAAGGGGTCGTGTTCGTGGCTGATCTGATGGAACTGCCGTTTGGGGAGTTCAATTTGATCCTTGGAATGGATTGGTTGGTTAAGTACCAAGCAAGGTTGGATTGCGCTGCTAAGCACATGGTTCTTCAAATGGCCGAAGGGGATGAAGTGGTCATGATCGGTAATCGAAGGAATTACCTGTCTAATGTGGTGTCGGCCTTGAAGGCTGAAAAGATGGTTAGGAAAGGGTGTGAGGCGTTTATAGTTCGAATTTATGCCTTGGAGGCTAAGGAGTCAGCAGTTGAAAAGGTCCGAACAGTAGGGGAATTTGCTTATGTATTCCCAGAGGAACTTTCGGGTTTGCCTCCAGATCGAGAAGTTGAATTCGGTATAGATTTGCTACCTGGATCAGCACCTGTATCTATAGCACCATATCGAATGGCACCAAAGGAATTGGTGGAGCTGAAGGCTCAAATTCAGGAGCTCTTGGATAGGGGGTTTATTCGACCTAGTATATCTCCATGGGGAGCGCCTGTGTTGTTTGTTAAGAAGAAGAACGGTTCTATGCGGATGTGCGTCGACACCGCCGATTAAATAAGTTAACGATCAAAAACAAGTACCCATTGCCTCGGATCGATGACTTGTTTGACCAATTGAAGGGTGCGTCGATGTTTTCGAAGATAGACCTTAGGTCGGGTTACCATCAACTTAAGGTGAAGGAGGCCGATGTTCACAAGACGGCATTCGAACTCGGTATGGGCATTACGAGTTCCTAGTGATGCCATTCGGTTGACCAATGCAACCAGCGGTATTCATGGATTTAATGAATAGAGTATTTCAATAGTACTTGGACCAATTTGTCGTAGTGTTCATAGACGACATATTGGTTTACTCAAAGACGGAGGAGGAGCACGACAAGCATTTGCGAATAGTTTTGCAAGTACTGAGGGAGAAACAGTTATATGCCAAATTCAGTAAGTGTGAATTTTGGCTAAGGGAGGTGGCTTTCTTGGGTCACGTGGTGTCAGCGGAAGGGATTAGGGTGGATCCCCGCAAGATTGAAGCGGTGTTGGAGTGGAAACCGCCTAAGTCGGTGGCGAGATCTGAAGTTTTTCGGTCTAGCAGGTACTATCGGAGGTTTGTGGAAGGGTTCTCTCTGATCGCAGCGCCGTTGACTAAGTTTCTAAGGAAAGGTGTTCCATTTGTATGGTTAGAGAAGCAGCAAGAAAGTTTTGATAAGCTGAGGAAGATTCTGACGGAAGCTCCGGTTTTGGTACAACCCGAGGCAGGGAAGTTATTCACAGTCTATTGTGATGCATCTCACACTGGTTTGGGATGTGTGTTGATGCAGGATGGGAAGGTAGTAGCCTATGCATCCCGTCAGTTAAGACCGCATGAGGTTAACTACCCAACTCACGACTTGGAGTTAGCAGCAGTAGTCTTCGCCTTAAAAATATGGAGACATTATCTTTATGGGGAGAAGTCGATAGTTTACACGGATCACAAAAGTTTGAGGTATCTTCTGACTCAGAAGGATCTGAATCTGAGACAGCACCGATGGATTGAACTGTTAAAGGACTACGACTGTTCCATCGAATATCATCCGGGTAAGGCTAACGTGGTGGCTGACGCGTTGAGCAGAAAGGTGGTGTCAGATCTAAGAGCGATGTTTGCTCGCTTGAGTCTATATGACGATGGAAGTCTTTTGGCAGAACTTCAGGTAAAGCCAACCTGGATTGAGGAGATTAGGGAAAAGCAATTAGTGGATGAGGGGTTGAATGCTAAGAGGATGCAAGTTCAGGATGGTGGTTTAGAAGGGTACGGATTGACCGGTGATGGTGTATTATGTTTCCAAGGACGGCCCTGTATGCCGAAGGATGTGGAATTGAGACAAAGAATTCTCCAAGATGCTCATAACAGCCCATACGCTATGCATCCAGAAGGTAGCAAAATGTACGGAGATTTGCGAAGACAATTCTGGTGGCTGGGGTTGAAGTGTGAAGTGACTGAGTTCGTAGAAAGGTATTTGACTGTCAGCAGGTTAAGGCTGAACATCAGTTGCCATCAGGGCTACTTCAACCGATAAAGATTCCTCAATGGAAATGGGAGAGGATCACCATGGATTTCGTTAGTGGGCTACCCTTACGCCCAAAGAAGAAGGATGCAATTTGGGTAATAGTGGACCGTTTGACCAAGTCACCACTCGCCGTACCGGTGAGAATGGATTACTCACCCGTAAGCTAGCAAAGTTATATGTGGCGAGATAGTCGATTGCATGGTGTACCGTATCAATTATCTCGGATAGGGACCCAAGGTTCACTTCGAGGTTTTGGAAAGCGTTGCATCAAGCATTGGGTACGCGATTAGATTTGATCTGACTTTCCATCCACAAATGACGGGCAGGCGAGAGAAAGGGTTATACAGATCCTAGAGGATATGTTAAGAGGCTGTGTCTTGGAATTCCGAGGTAGTTGGGAGGAATTTTTACCATTAGCCGAGTTCGCCTACAACAATAGTTACCAAGCAAGCATCCAGATGGCACCATACGAAGCACTGTATGGACGGAAATGCCGGACTCCGACGTGTTGGACAGAGTTGGGGGAACGACAAGTGTTGGGCCCAGAATTGGTTGCAGAAACGGAGGACAAAGTTAGGGTGATTCAGGCTCGTCTTAAGGAAGCATCAGATAGACAGAAGTCCTATGCTGACCTGAAGCGCAAGGAAATGGAGTATGATGTAGGAGATAAGGTTTTCCTAAAGGTATCACCTTGGAAAAAGGTGTTGAGATTTGGGCGAAAAGGAAAGCTAAGCCCAAGGTTCATCGGCCCATATACAGTGTTGAAGCGAGTAGGACCGGTGGCTTATCAGCTCAAACTACCAACGGAGTTAAGTCAGATCCATAACGTCTTTCATGTGTTGATGCTTAGGCGGTATCTGTCAGATCCATCACACGTGGTACCTGTGACAGAAATCGAGGTCAACTCAGACTTATCTTTTAAGGAAGAACCGGTTCAGATCTTGGATAGAGACGTGAAGGTTCTACGTAGGAAGTCAGTGCCCTTAGTGAAAGTGCTATGGCGGAACCATGGTGCAGAGGAAGCTACGTGGGAACCCGAGGATGTGATGCGGCAGCAATACCCCCACCTCTTCGACGACTGTAATTTCGAGGACGAAATTCTTTTAAGGGGTAGAACCGTAACATCCTAAAAATGGGGTTATTTGTATTTGTATTATTTTGCTTGTGTGGAATGGTGAGATAATATTTATGGCATGATAAGATTTAATTAAAGGCCTTGAGTTGGCTCGGAATAGTAGGAAATATTATTTATAAGCTTTAAAGGTGAAAAGCCTTAGTAGTTAGGGGTTATAAGAATAAATAAAGGAACATTTGACACAAAATAAGCCTTGGAAGAGTGGCAAAAGGAGGGCCACTTGGGAGCTACATGTGACGCCATCAAGGAACAAGGGAGAACCTTGGTTCGAGTCACAATTCTCCTTTTTTATTTTTATTTTGGACGGCATGGAAAGGGAGAGTTCTTCCTCTCTTTAAACTCTTTTTATTATAAGATAATAGATAAAGATATTATTAAGATAAATTGGATTAATACATGAATAATCAACAAGAGTTGGCAAGAGAGAATTTAGGCCTTGGGATAATTCAAATTATTTTGAATTGGTTTAAACATGTGGCCTAGAATGAATTAAGGTGATGGAATAAATTTCAAACTCTTCAAAGAAGAGTGGACGGCAAACACTAAGGGGGAGGGGGTGCCGAATGCTTATAAAAGCACCCATTTGATCACCTTGTTTTTCTTTTTTTCCAGTTTGCTTAGTCAAAATTCCCAACACCTTTCTCTCTAATTTTCTTTTATCATTCCATCCTCTCAAAACCTTGGCCGAAACCCTCTTTACTTCTTCCATTACCGAATCCCTCAACTTTTTGATCCCTTATTCTCCTCCTTTTCCTTTGATAATCGAACCTACTCCCTAAACCATAGCCGAATTTCCCCTCTCCATATTTCAAGTCTTAGCCGAATAAGTAAATAAGGATAACTTCCTCTAAAAACTCCCCTTCAATCGGTTCATAAGGTAGGTAAGTGTGTTTGGCCGAATGCTATGTCCTCTCTTCCTCTCTTGTCGGCTTTGATAAAGGTAAGTAGTTGGTTTCGGCAATTGACGATAAGGGTGCTAATCACTTGTTGAATTAAATCTGTCTAGGTGCTTCGGGATTTTGAGATCGTCAAACTAAGCTTTCATTCGTGGCCAATCGAGTGGTAAGTGGTGGTAAGAAATGATTTTCATGGATTTAACTTGCAAGTATTCAAAGCCGAAGGCTATTAGTTTTATTTACTAACCGATGGTAGTTGGTGAAGCAGATTCGGGAATCGGGTGTTGTGATTAGTATCCAAAAGTGATTAGATAAGGATTCGGGTTCAGAAGATGACCCCTTTAAATTACTTGGGTTGGCCGAATGGGCCATAGTACTAATCCCATGGTTGGCCGAATGTAGGTACAAAGAAATCTAGGGTGGTCGACTCTTCTTTTTGGATTTAGACTATCCGGTGGTGATGTGTGTACATACACACTTATAGCAATTAATAACTGTGCTAGATATATGTTGTATGTAAATTTGCTTGATGTAGATACGGATATAGTACCTTAATGGTACAAGCGAGGATTTCGGGTAAGTCTCTTTTAATATGAGATTATTATTATGCTTTTGGGAAGCATGGTTTTATGATACATGTGATAAATGTATGAGATCTGATCATGATTACTTGACTTTTGTGGGTTAAATGAGCGGAGGGGGCAGTGATATTGTACCGACGGGCACCAGTGTTTTGGTAACACACTGTGACTACGGTCACCAGAGGTTTGGTACCTCCAGAGGTTTGGTACCTCATCGCGTCTCGTCCCTATGGCTTAGCACCATCGTGGGTTGGCCCCACTTTGAGATATGGGATTGACGCCAGTGATTTGGCATCACACGATGGGTTGGCCCCATCAATTGATTGTGTCTATGGACACCAGAGGTTTGGCACCTCCAGTGATTTGGCATCACATCTGTGACTATATGTCACCAGTGGTTTGGCACCACTAGTGGTTTGGTACCACAACGGGGTAGATTGAGGCGTTTGGTTGGCTAGGTTGGGTACATTGTCTTGTGCATATTAATTGTTATAATCTGTGTATGAGATTGGTTTAAACTGGGGGAAGGGTTACATACTGAGTCTTGGTGACTCACCTTCTCCATTATTTTTTTTTCAGGAGATGCATAGATCGCGGATATGGAGCCAGAGGGACTCGGGGTGGCCATGCAGTGGACTTGAATTAAATGAACTTTAAACTTAGTTATTTTACTATATTATTAGTTTGTTTTTTTTTATTATTTGGGTTGTAATAAGGCCTCCATAAACTTTATTTTTGTTATTACTCATATGTTGGATACTTGTTTAAAGCTACATTATTAAAATTAAATTAAAATCACATGTTTTCCTAAATTAACACGAAAATGTTTTATCGTGTCAGTGGACACATTCGAAATTTGTATAATAACTTGACTTCAATTAAATTTCCAAATTTAATCTAAGTATGATTTCAAACAAGATAACCAAAAACTAGAAGTTTTCAACAAAACTTAAATTGGTTTTAAAATGGGTTTCAAAAGTTTTCCTCGTAGCAAACCAAATCAAATTGAAACATTTGGGCGGGTTTGGTTTAATACATAAAAGAAGATTGAATCTGTACCAGTTGTATATGAATATCCGGATGTGTTTCGAAAGAATTGTCGAGTTTGCCACCTGTTAGGGAGGTAGAATTTGGTATCGAGTTAGTGCCAGGGACGACTCCAATCTCGATAGCTCCATATAGAATGGCACCTACTAAATTAAAAGAGTTGAAAGCTCAGTTGCAAGAGTTGACAGATAGAGGATTTGCTCGACCGAGTTTCTCTCCCTGGGGTGCGTCAGTGTTATTTGTGAAGAAGAAAGATGGAACTTTGAGAATGTGCATCGACTACCGACAGGTAAATAAAGTGACCATAAAGAATAAATACCCGTTGCCACGTATTGATGATTTATTTGATCAACTAAAGGGAGCCTCTGTATTTTCAAAGATTGATTTAAGATTGGGCTATTATCAGTTGCGTGTTAGAGACTCTGATGTGCCTAAGACTGCTTTTCAAATGAGATACGGATATTACGAGCTTTTGGTGATGCCGTTCGGACTCACTAATGCCCTGTTGTTTTCATGGACTTGATGAATCAGGTATTCAGACAGTATTTGGATCGGTTCGTAGTTGTGTTTATAGATGATATTCTAATTTACTCGCGCGATGAAACCGAGCATGCTGAACACTTGAGACTTGTATTACAATTTTACGTGAGAAGCAGTTGTACGCGAAATTCAGTAAATGTGAGTTTTGGTTACACGAAATTAGCTTCTTTGGAAATGTTGTTTCAGCATCAGGTATTCGGGTTGATCCAAGTAAGATTTCAACTATACTTGATTGGAGGCCCCCGTAGGAATATTACCAAAGTTCAGAGTTTTCTAGGACTTGCCGGTTATTATAGATGCTTTGTAAAAGGTTTCTCGATGATTGAAACTTCGATGACAAAGCTACTTCAAAAAGATGTTAAATTCAATTGGACAGAGAAGTACCAGAAGAGTTTCGATCAGTTGAAAACTCTATTGACTGAAGCTCTAGTGCTTGTTCAGCCAAAGTCGGGTAAAGAGTTTGTTATCTTCAGTGATGCATCCTTGAATGGTTTGGGTTGTGCTTTAATGCAGGAGGGTAAGGTTGTAGCATATACTTTGAGACAGTTAAAACCGCACGAAAAGAACTATCTGATGCACGATCTCGAATTAGCTATTATAGTCTTTGCGTTGAAAATATGGCGCCACTATCTATTCGGTGAAAAATGCCATGTCTATTCTGATCATAAAAGTCTAAAGTATTTAATGACTCAGAAGGATCTAAATCTAAGACAACGACGATGGTTGGAATTGTTAAAAGACTACGAGCTTGTGATTGATTATCACCCAAAAAAAGCTAATGTGGTTGGAAAAACGGAAATTTATACACTTTTTCATGCCCTTTTTAACTCAAATTTATGCAGTTTCGATTAAATTCTTATTGGAAAATGATTAAATTGTGCTAAAAATATGAACATGATGGATTTTTATTAATTTTATAGTTAATTTTGATTAATTTTTACTATTTTCGACGGATTCGCACAAAGGACGAAAATTGACTCCGCAGACATTGCTCGAAGAATAAACCCGAGAAACAATTTGAAGTATCAAGGCGAATTTATTTCCAGCCCAAGACGGTCCAATTATGAATATTTTATCATAATATAATTAATTTTACTTTATTCCCAATTTAATTTGGCCTAAATAAATTTATCTTAATTAATTATGAAAAAGGCCCAGCCGAACCGCATGAGTTGAACCAAACCGATTGAATTGAACCAAGAAAAGAATTGCAGCCCAAACCGTCCATATGCTGGCCCAAATCAGCTTATTAGCTTATTAATTAAGCTTGCAAAGAAGCCCTTGAATACTTTTCAAAGTTGCATTCAACCCCCTCCAAATTTAGTGGCTTTGTAGATTTGCCCCATGCCATATTTAGCAAAGTTGAAGCCATCAACTTTGCCACATAGATTGCCGGCCAAGGGAGGTCTCTTTGGCTGATGGGATTTGCTATTTTTAGCAGCCACAATCAGCTATAAATACCACCCCTTGCTGATCATTCAAACCATCCCTCATCCCTCATTCCTCAATTCTCATTCACATCTCATTCTTTCTTCTCCTCTCTCACTTTCTCTTCTTTTCTCCAAAAACCCAAGCCTTCTTGTGCCAATTTTCCCTCTTGGAAAAGAAGTGTTTTCTCAGCCATTTGAAGTAGTAATTGGAGTGTTCATAATCCACCTTGATTGCCGAGGACAATGGAGTATGAACAATAGAGCAATCAGTCAAGCCACGGAGAAACACCGAATTTGCTTCTTGTTCCCTATCTCTTTAAATCTCGTTGTTGTTTTGACAAACATGTTTATGAATATTTATGCTATTGGAATGGATAATTTAATTATCTTAGCTTGAATTTAATTAGTGTTGGGTTGATTGCATTTCGTCCTCTTAAGTTATTAAAATTGTGTTTATGCTGTTATAGGCCTCGGTAAAATGCTTGATTAAGTAAAATCATGCTTAAGTTATTCTGGAATTTTAATTGTTTTGATAACTAAATAATTAATTATTTAAACGCATTGAAATTGTAATTAATGGACACAATACTTAATCTGTGCATGTTTATTTCTTCAAAGGTAGCTGAATATTAAATTAGCATTGTACTTGGCGATACATATGTCTTGCATAACTTGCAAGATTTTTGTGATTAAATTGTTTCAAGGTAAGAATACTTTGTTACCTCACATGGTCTTTTATATGCTTATTAGGTTGAATTATTCGTTTTAATCAACATAGGGACATGCGAGAGATGGTTTAATTTGATAAGTATGTATGTGCAATAACATGTTTACTTTTATAAATTTGTTTTATCGGTCAATTTGACATAGGAATATGTACAAGAGATGAATGGATTTTTTATTTGTAAATATACTCATAAGTTAGCAAATTACCGAATTTCCATGATTTATTCATAACAAGTATAAACATAACTCTAATAATTCTAAGGGAAGAAATGTAATTAATCCAACACAATTATATCATCTTGATTAAATCATATTTTGAAATCGTTCACTAAAATTTCTTTATTTTATTTATTTTACTTTGTTTTCTAGTTTTTAAATATTTCTTGAATCCAAATATTTTTTCCCTCACCAAAGTGTTTGAAATCATTTTCTTAAATAATTCATTTACAGTCCCTGTGGGTATGATAACTCGACATTTACTTGTCACTTTATTACTTGTTGCGATTGTGTACACTTGCACATTTACACTGTCCCAGTGGTTGCTGATGCTCTAAGCTAAAAATCACTGTTTGCTCTGTTTGCAATGAATACAGAAATGACTATGACTTATGATGGTGCGATTATAGTGGAATTGAAAGCGAGACCGTTATTTGTTCAACAGATTTGCAAAGCTCAAAAGGTGATGATAATTTGTTAGCAAAAAGGAATAATTGTGGTTCAAATGCCGACTTAGATGTAGGGCCAACCCACTATGGTACCTAACCACTGGGACAAGTCACAAATTAAGCACATGTGGTGCCTAACCACTGGTGGTTCCAAACCATTGAGACTTAGTCACAAAATCAAGATATGTGGGGCCAACCCACGTGTGGTACCTAACCACTGGTGACAGTCTGATAAATCATGCCTTCCCCCTCCTCTCATCATACCCATGCTATGTATACGTTTCTCAATACAGTATAATCATGCTTAATGCATAGGAAAATACAACATGGCACACACAGGTTTCACATAGATCAAGCACAATATTCCCCATAATGGACTTACCCGGAGTCCTTGCTTTTACCCGGAAGGGTAACGTAATGTTTCCCATTGTTATTCTGGCTTTTAACAAACATAACATTTAACATAACAACATATGAAGTGTATAAGAGTTACACACCTATTTCTCATACTATCGCACTCTCGACTTTAACACTATCGTCACTCGAGACTACTACTACCGGCCTACGATCTTGCTCTGATGCCAGCCCATAACCCAGTGGCCAATCTCGTACTCCTGATACTGCTCGCTTCTTGTACTTAGGGGCTGGGTTCACAGATCCAACCCTTCCTGTTGTTTGGCTGGAATTCGAGTCCATGAACACACCTTGGTTATTAAATCACATTAAAGTAGTGAGAACAAACTAAAAGTAATCGGTGTTCACGGCCACCGCCCTTACCTAGATCGACAAATCCCAGAGCCTTGAACTTGGCTAAAATGATGATTGAATCCCTTTAGTCTTCTTCTAGTTTCGGCACAAGTAGTCACCACAGAGGTGATGATAAGAAGAATGAGTGGAAATCAACGTGATATTGAGAAAGTGATGAAGATGAGAAAGAGATAGCAAAGAAGAAAACAACAGTGACTTACCAATCCTGAGATGATGATTTGCAAGAGCTGGCACAGGAGTGAATCCAAAATAGAAGCTGAAAATGGAAATAAGATTTTTTAATAGTATGGTTAGGGGTTTCGATTCTCAGAGAGATGGAGAAAACACTACTGAAAGGTGGCTAAAAGGGTTCGACTATGGGAGAAGAAAGTATGGCAAAGAGGGTTCGGCTTTTAGGAAAATATTAAAGAGGAGAGGAGAGCTAGGGAGTTGTGGCAAAGAAAGGGAGAGAGAGATCACAAGAGAAAGGAAATTTTGGCTTGACTAGATGCAAAAGATGATAACTTGTGCCTACTAATTTTGGCATATCAACCGAATTTCACCCCCTCTCCAAAGTTGGATTTTCGGCCAACTTTGTCGTCACCTGATAACTCTTATCCCACTTGTTATCTTAATCCATATCCTCCCTTCGAGAGAGGCCTCCTTGGCACCAACTCCTCCTTTCATATTATCAAAAAATACAAGAATTAAAACTCCTATTTTCAAGCTATTATGTTGTCCTCCTTCCCCTTGAGTGCCAAATTTTAGCCCAAAAACTTGGGCCCCAAACGGCCAGTACTTGGCCCAAATCCCTTCCCTTAATGACGTCGCCCACTTGCTTCTTGCGGCACCACCAAACTTTGGCCACTAGCCCACCTTGCAATTTAAACACGATACCCACTTTAATTATGTCCTAGTGTTCTTCATTAGAAAATTAACCTGTGTCTCATTTCAAACCTGGGCCCAATTCACACCTCTAAACCTCAAGCTAACACTTTAACCCTACAACACACAAAATGCACAGACCCACTTATACAGGATGTTACATCCTTAGCCGAATCTTCCCTTTCTCATATATCATAGCCGAATCTTCCATTCCTCATTTATTTTTCTTCTCAATCATTACTTCTATTAACATTGGACAATTGTGAAATAGTGGAAGGCCGAATCATCACCTCTTCGAAGTTATTTTTTTTTAAAATCATTCGAAGTTTGGATCAAAACCTTCAAGGATTTCTTTTGGGGATCACTCAAAATTTTAAGGTAAGCTGATTTCGCCCTTAAAACCAATAGTCTTAAATTTCGATATATTAGTTGGACTAATAATCTTTTGTCAATGGAGGCAATCAAGATAGGGTCGAAAAGGGTGGTGAATAGTGTTTAAAAGAGGGGTAGTTTTGCTATTCCCTCTAGATTCAAGCGAAGGGCTATTTCGACAATCCGAGATTTTCCACGGGTTGTGGACCCTTATTTGAAGAGAATCAATTATTGAAGTTGTTCGTAGTTCGGAGCCATTAAGCTGTTCAAAATTTCCCATCGGGTTGTGAACCGTCAACCGGGGAGAACCGACCAATAGTTGTTGTTCGAGATTCCGAGGGTAAAGATCTAGATCGCTTATCTTTAGTATAGGTTTATATTAAGTGTTAGTATTCTAATCAAGCGTGACATGTATTTAGGTATCGACGAGCGGGAAAATATAGTTCTCACCGTAATCAGGTGTGAAATTTCACACTTATCTCATAGGTTAGATGTTATACCGTTATTAAGCATTAGACTAATAGTTGCAAAGTTGGTAAAATCGGAAAATGTGGTTTATTAAAACTTTAGTGTAAGTGCATGAAATCGGTATTAAAATCGTGAAAGTTACAAAATTTCCCTTAATGGGCTAATATGATAAAGAGTGATATATGGGCCTCATGTGTTAATGGGCTGTATTGATAGATTGCTTAATGGGCCATTTTGATAGATTGCTATATGGGCCGATTTGTTATATTGCTTAATAGGCCAAATTGTGTAATTGGCCAAATTTTAATATGGGCCTGATGTTGAAATTATCATATGAATAAATTGTTGTGCATTGTATATACATGATTGCATGGGTTGGGATATTTTGTTGAAGAGAAGAAGGCTTCGTGCCTAGTTTAACTTAATGCCTGCGTATTAATGGCCACTGGCCTACGAAATATTGTATTAAATGGCTTAATGCCTGCGTGTAAATGGCCACTGGCCTGCGAATCATTGGATTAAATAGCTTAATGCCTGCGATTGGTGTGTTGGCGGGGTGGGTTGACTCGATCCCCACAGGTGTGCTAGTTGGTACGGGTGGTGTGTAGCGAATGGAAATTTAGGCTTGGTTGGGAATTGCATTTCTCATGTATTTTTATTTGCTATATTATTATATTTGTAAATGGACTCAAGACCAATTAAATGCTTAAATGGTTTTGGCCTAGTGAACTTGGTAAGTGGGTTACACACTGAGTTCTAAGTAACTCACCCCATTTTCTTACCCTTCTCAGGTAATGATAATTGATGGAGGCTTGGTAGGGATGACTTCATGGGGCCATACTTCAAATGATGGTTTTTATGAACTTTGAACTACTCTTTAGTATTTTTACTTAATTAATTTTTCAATTGTGATGTAATAAGGCCTCTAGTATTATTTTTATGGATTTTTATTTGTGGATGGATTTTAATATGTTTTAGATACTAAAAGGGGACTATTTTAAATTTTATAAATGTTTTCTTTAATTTACGTATAAAAAGGGGGTTTTTCTTAAATATCACTAACTCGTAAAGATTTTTGTGAAAACTCTTTTATAAATTTTGTTTTCAATTTCTTTTTGAATTCTTTAAACTTCTTTAAAAATTTAACCAATTATTTCTCTAAAATCAAATTATAAACTCTTATGTTCTAAAATCATAGATTTCAAATTAACCTCGATTTTTGATAAACTCCATCTCCAAAATAGTTTTGAAGATCTGCTTTCTTTAAATCATTAGATGACTAGATGTATGTTCGATTTGTGTGGCATGCCAAGACTGGTCTTAACGCATAGACAGGGTTTGGGGTGTTACATTCGATCTTATCTTGTAGATACCAAAGTGATTATCTATACGGACCACTCCGCAATTAAGTACTTATTAGCCAAGAAAGATGCTAAATTGAGATTGATCCGGTGGGTGCTTTTACTTCAAGAGTTCGATCTAGAAATCCAAGATCGAAGGGGAGTAAAAAACCAACTAGCAGATTACTTATCCAGATTAAAGCCGCAAGAGGGAAATTCTCCACTTTTACCGATCCAAGAGACATTTCCAGATGAACACATACTGAAGGAAAATCATGTCCATAATATACCTTGGTTTGCTGATTTTGCTAACTATTTAGCTTGTGTTTTGATGCCAATTGATAAAACGTATCAGCAAAGGAAAAAGTTTCTTCATGATGTGAAGTACTATTTCTGGGAAGAGCCATATTTGTTTAAAAAGTATGCAGATCAGATGATTAGGAGATATGTGGCGGAAGATGAAATACCAAAGATTTTATACCTTGTCATTCATTTCGAGTGGGGACACTTTGAGGTACTCCGACAAAGAGCCAATGTATTGCAAGCTGGATTCTTTTGGCCAACACTATTCAAGGATGCATACTCTTACGTAAAGAGTTGTGAACGATGTTAGAGGGTTGGAAATGTCACCAATAGAAATGAGATGCCTTGAACAAATATCATTGAGGTGGAATTGCTTGATGTTTGGGGCATTGACTTTCTTGGTCCCTTCCCTCAGTCTTTCGATCACAAATACATATTGGTAGCAGTAGATTATGTGTCCAAGTGGGTCGAGGCTAAAGCTTATCCGACGAACGATGCTAAGGTTATGATGAAGTTCTTGCAGAAACATGTGTTCACAAGGTTCGGAACCCCAAGAGCTATTATCAGCGATGAAGGGACCCATTTGGTGAACAAATGGTTAAAATGGTTGTTAGATAAACATGGAGTGAAACATAAGGTTGTGACAGCTTACCATCCGTAGACAAATGGGCAAGCTGAGCTAGCAAATAAGGAGATCAAAGGCATACTTGAGAAGGTAGTTTGCCCGAAACGATGAGATTGGTCCAAGAGACTAGATTATGCTTTATGGGCTTACAGAACGGCATACAAGACACCTTTGGGAATGTCACCCTACAGGTTGGTCTTTGGGAAAGCCTGTCATCTACCTTTGGAGTTAGAACACAAAGCTTACTGGGCCCTTCGACGGCTCAACTTGGATCTTAAGTCTGCTAAAGAGAAATGGATGCTCCAACTCAACAAGCTAGAGGAATTTTGAATGTTCTCATACGAAAATGCCAAATTACTCAAAGAAAGACTCAAGAAATGGCATGACAAGTATATTCGAGTTTGAGAGTTTGAAGCAGGTCAGCAAGTTTTGTTATTTAATTCCAGATTGAAGTTCTTCCCAGGTAAGTTAAAATCACATTGGTCCAGTCCATTTACGATTCATCACGTCTATCCATATGGAGCTGTTGAACTCCAAGGTAAGGGAGGTAATTTTCAAGTCAATGCTCAGTGTTTGAAACATTACTATGGAGAAAAACTGAATAAGATCAAATCTTGTTCAGTTTGTCTGATCTTTAGATTTTCTTGTTTTCAATAAATTATTTAGGGTATATTTTGGGTTTATTATGTTTAAATCAATTCTGTCAGGAGATTGGAACTTAAGCGAGGCCGCTTGTGACCCCTCCAATCTTTCCTGGGAATTGATCTTCACATAATTTTCCAAGAAATTAGCCCCTATATGACAAAATAAATTTTTGGTTTTCCAAATAAAAAGGTCAATTTTGACCCAAGTCTTAAATTGCAACTCAATTTCAAATTTTCATTAAGTCTAGGGACTTAATTGAATTATTTTAAAATTTAGTTGATATTTTCGTAAATAATAAAAACTAGGTGCCTCTTTGTGTAAATATTATTAACATCTAGAATAAATATTTTTTATACCATATTTATAAATTATTGATAAACTTTAATATATAATTATATCCATTATAGTTTATATATTAATTTTATCAACTTAGCTTAGAATTAGGATTAATTTTATTTTATGTATATCTTAATAAACTAAATAGCAATTGATAATTACACATGCGTTGTTGTTAGTTTAGAATTAGAATATTTTTATTGCTCTAAGAGTTCTACTCTAATTCTTACTTCTCCCACTATAAATTACACCCTTACTTCTCCCCATTCAGTCATCACTCAAAACCCCAAATCACCAGCTCATCAAAGTGCCGCAAGTCCCTAGCCACAACATCCATTTGGCCAAGACTGCTTCAAAGACATTTTGCACCCAGCTCCAAGAATTTGTCCAGTTTTGGCCTCACGTCTCTGCCTTCAGCTCGCGTTGCTTGCTGCACACCATCTCCCTGCACACCCGACCAGCCCAGGCGGTGTCTGCTCCAGTGCGCGCCCATGGCCTACCTACGCAAGACCTTGTGCGCTGCTTCTTGTTTGCAGCCACTACCACACACCCATCCGCCCAACCTAAGCCAATAGCCTTCAACCCTCTTTTTAAATTTCCATCTTTTGTTTATTAGTATATTTTAGGAGTTTTTAATTTTTACGAAGAAGGTGGTAAGAATAATTTATTTTTTTCCTAAAGTTTTAATTTTTTATTCAATTATTTAATTTTTCAATTTATTGAAATATTAGTAATGTTTATTAATTAAATCTTTGAGAAAATAATTTTTTTCCTATCTTATATTCAAGTCAATCATACCTCGCAAGAGAACTCATGCCTCCGCCCAAATTGACGAAGCACAGAACAAATTTCACTGTGAAGAAGCCAAAGCAAGATACGAAAGTATTTTCAAAAATCAACAAATGCATCCAGAGAAAGGCTTCACATTAAAGGAAAGCAACTATAGAGATTTTATGGCACGTATTCGTCAAGTTGCTGAAGCCTTCAATTGGGAATTGTTTTGTGAAAAGAGACCAAGTGTGGATGAGGAACTAGTTCATAAATTCTACGCAAACTTAACCTCAAGCGAATTGATCGAAGTTCCAGTCCGTGGAATCAAGGTACCAATAAATTCAAATGCTATTAATGAATTCTTTGAATTACCTGATTTCGACAACGATGAATATTCTTCTCTGTTGAGCAACATTAAGCCTAAAAATTTGCAAGAAATTCTCGAGGAACTTACAGTTCCAGGTTCTAAGTGGACTAGGTCAAAATAAGGAATCCACACGTGCCGAAGAGAGTATTTGACACACTTGTGAAGGTATGGTTCTATTTCATCCGTTCCAGCCTTATGCCTAGTTCACATGGGACTACAATCTCATTAGAGCGAATGGTCCTATTATACTTGATTCTAACTAGAAAGACCATTGATGTGGGCAAAATCATCCTAAGAGAAATGCGAAATTGTGCCGTTAGACATTCTGGCCCAGCCTATTTCCCCTTTACAATAACAATTTTATGCTTAAAAGCAAAACTCCTTGCGGACGTGAAGGGGACAGAGTATAATCAAGGCACAATCACCAATTGGGACCACTACCGAGTAGCCGGAGATTCTTTTCTATAGCAACGAGTTGAAGAAAGCGAGGATCCCGAAGAAGCAGAAGATGATCCCACAGAAATCTTGCCAAAGCAATCAACTGAAACCCCTAATAAGGCAGAATCAATGGAACTAGAAGCTGAATCTAATATCGAAACCTCAAAATTTGGAGCTCCACCGCCTAGCCCAGATCTTCATGATGAGCTATTAAAGCTGATGGACTTAATGCAACACATGCAATGGCAGCAACAAGCCTACTGGAGATACTCAAAAATAAGAGATGACTCGATGAGGAGTGCCCTCAAGAAAATTTATAATGACCCATTTATTTTTGTGCCTGAGTTTCCAGATTTCATATTTGAACCATGGATTTCATCATCAAAAAAGGAGCAAGGCGATTCATGCAAACACAATACTGATGGAGCAAAAGATGAGTCAAATTTGGAAGGATCGGCAAACAAATAAAAAAGGGGAGGACTTCAACACTAGTTTATTTTTATTCTTAAGTTATTCTAGGATTAGGTTAATTAGGAATTTTTTATTTTTGCACAATAAAATAAGAGATAGGAATCATGAATAAAATCTGAACAAGTCACAAAGGCTAAAGTGTGGCAATAGATATATACATGTCTAGGATTGGATTTTAGAGAGAGCCTGGTACTTAAGCAGTCAATTTGATTCACCTCCTCTTTTCTAAATATCCTACCTGGTGTATAGTATCTATTCACTTAAACAATGAGAACATTGTTCACTTTAAGTAGGGATCGAAAATTTGAATTAATTACACTCAGAATAAAATTTTCTTTTAATTATGATTAGGATATATTTTGTTCAATAATTTAAAATTTTGTTAAGTATGCTGAACTTCAGTGTTAATAAATTTTATTATTTCAATAAGTTATTATGTTAGCTTAATAATGATATGAATGTATTCTTTTAATAAAACATGCAAATTTGTACCATAATTTTTTTAATTCCCTACGAAAAATTAGGCATGCATGAAAGTTTAAGTCTTTAGAATTGACTGGGTAATTTCTTGAGGCGAAATCCTAGGAAGCATGGAATATTGAAAATGATTTAAGGCAAATATTGTTTGGACCATTTGAGCCTTTCAAGCCGAACTTGATAAAATTATCCTTTGAAACCCAACTTTGAGACTATATGGCCTAATTTTATTTGGACCTATGCAATATTTAGCCATCAATTTTTTCTTCATTACTTTTAAAATTGTCCCAAACACTAGACTCAGTACTACTCAGAATATCGTTTGAAAATAAGTTTGGGGGAGTTGAAAAGAAGTATCAATTTCTCAAAACTTGTAGTACATGAAGCAAGTGCTCGAATTTGAGCTTGATTAAAAAAGAAAAAAACATGTACTTGAAATAAAATAAATGGTCGAAAGAGCATAAGTTGGTGTATCAAGGGTAAGAATTCTGAAGGTTCAATTTTAAGCTGAGTTTATGGTTTTTAAGCCAAAAATTTGTCTATCTTTTACCTACCCCTAAGCCCAGCCACGTTACAACCTTATTAAAGACCTATTGATTCAAAGTTTCAATGTTACCTACATTAGTGGAGAGAAATTGCTCTGTTCAACATATGAAGACATTAGTTAAGCTTAATGATTGCAGTTTAATTTTGAATAAGGAATTAAAATCAAATTGGTAGTGAGTAACATGTCTTTATTAAGAAACATTTAGTCTAATTTTGCTAGTATAATAGTTGTTGGAGGTAATTTGAACAAAATGTATACTTAAGTAGCATAATTATCAAATTTCTTATTTTTGAGCCTAAGTATATTAAATTCGTAATTTTGAGAAGAAAGTTGTTCTGAAGGAGTTTTTCAAAGGTGTTTCCGAGAAAATTCTTTTCAAGTTTGTGCATTACTCGGGACGAGCAATGATTTAAGTTTGGGGGTGTGGAAACACGGAAATTTATACACTTTTTCATGCCCTTTTTAACTCAAATTTATGTAATTTCGATTAAATTCTTGTCAAAAAATAATTAAATATTACAAAATAATTAAATTGTGCTAAAAATATAAACATGATGGATTTTAATTAATTTTATAGTTAATTTTGATAAATTTTACTATTTTCGATGATTCGCACAAAGGCTAAAATTGGCTCTTAGAGACACCGTCAAGAATAAACCTGAAAAGCAATTTGAAGTATCAAGACGAATTTATTTCCAGCCCAAGACGGTCCAGTTATGAATATTTTATCATAATATAATTAATTTTAATTTATTCCCAATTTAATTTGGGCTAAATAAATTAATCTTAATTAATTAAGAAAAAAGCCCAGTCGAACTGCATCAGTTGAACCAAATCGATTGAACCGAACCAAGCAAAGAATTGGGCAGCCCAAAACGTCCATATGCTGGCCCAAATCAGCTTATTAGCTGATTAATTAAGCTTGCAAAGAAGCCCTTGAAGACTTTTCAAAGTTGCATTCAACCCCCTCCAAATTTAGTGGCTTTGTAGATTTGCCCCATGTCTTATTTAGCAAAGTTGAAGCCATCAACTTTGCCACATAGATGGCCGGCCAAGGGAGGTCTCTTTGGCTGATGGGATTTGCTATTTTTAGCAGCCACAATCAGCTATAAATACCACCCCTTGCTGATCATTCAAACCATCCCTCATCCCTCATTCCTCAATTCTCATTCACATCTCATTCTCTCTTCTCCTCTCTCACTTTCTCTCCTTTTCTCCAAAAACCCAAGCCTTCTTGTGCCAATTTCCCTCTTGGAAAAGAGGTGTTTTCTCAGCCATTTGAAGCAGCAATTGAAGTGTTCATAAGCCACCTTGATAGCCGAGGACAACGGAGAACAAAGAACGGAGCAATCAATCAAGCCACAGAGAAACACCGGATTTGCTTCTTTTTCCCTATCTCTTTAAATTTTGTTGTTGTTTTGAAAAACATGTTTATGAATATTATGCTATTGCAATTGTTAATTTAATCAGCTTAGCTTGAATTTAATTCGTGTTGGGTTGATTGCATTTCGTCCTCTTAAATTATTAAAATTGTGTTTATGATGTTATAGGCCTCGGTAAAATGCTTGATTAAGTAAAATCATGCTTAAGTTATTCTGGCATTTTAATTGTTTAGATAACTAAAGAATTAATTATTTAAATGCATTGAAATTGTAATTAATTGACACAATATTTAATCTGTGCATGTTTAATTCTTCTAAGGTAGTTGAAGATTAAATTAGCATTGTATTTGGCTATACATATGCCTTGCATAACTTGCAAGATTTTTGTGATTAAACTGTGTCAAGGTAAGGATACTTTGTTACCTCACATGGTCTTTTATATGCTTATTAGGTTGAATTATTCGTTTGAATCGACATAGGGATATGTGAGAGATGGTTTAATTTGATAAGTATGTGCAATAACATGTTTACTTTTATAAATTTGTTTTATCGGTCGAATTCACATAGGAATATGTACAAGAAATGAATGGATTTTTTATTTGTAAATATGTTCATAAGTTAGCAAATTACCGAGTTTCCGTGATTTATTCGTAACAAGTATAAACATAACTCTAATAATTCTAAGGGAATAAATGTAATTAATCCAACACAATTATATCATCTTGATTAAATCATATTTTGAAATCGTGCACTAAAATTTATTTATTTTATTTATTTTACTTTGTTTTCTAGTTTTTAAATATTTCTTGAATCCAATTATTTTTTCCCTCACCAAAGTGTTTGAAATCATTTTCATAAATAATTCATTTACAGTCCTTGTGGGTACGATAACTCGACATTTACTTGTCACTTTATTACTTGTTGCGATTGTGTACACTTGCACATTTACACTGTCCCAGTGGTTACTGATGCTCTAAGCTAAAAATCACTGTTTGCTCTGTGTGCAATGAATACAGAAATGACTATGACTGATGATGGTGCGATTATAGTGGAATTGAAAGCGAGACCGTTATTTGTTCAACAGATTTATGAAGCTCAAAAGGTGATGATAATTTGTTAGCAAAAAGGAATAATTGTGGTTCAAATGCTGACTCAGAATTTTAGATTGATACTGAGGGATGTTTGCAGTTCAGAAACTGATTATGTGTACCAAAGGATCTTAAATTGTTTCAGATGATTTGTAATGAAGCTCATAATAATAGATTGTCTATTCATCCTGGTAGCACTAAAATGTAAAATGATTTGAAACAGCATTATTGGTGGCACGGTATAAAACAAGATATTTCAGATTTCGTGTTGAAATGTTTGATATGTCAACAAGTAAAATCCAAACATCAGGTGCCATCTAGATTACTTCAGCTAATCATGATACCCGAATGGAAATGGGATCGAGTCACGATGGATTTCATATCTGAGTTGCCATTGACAGCGAGCAAGAAAGATGCAATCTGGGTTATTGTTTATAGATTGACGAAGTCGGATCACTTTATGCCAGTTCGTGCAGACTACTCGCTGGATAAGCTAGCTGAATTGTACATCTCTCAAATTGTACGACTACACGGAGTACCTATTTCTATTGTTTCGAATAGAGATCCGAGGTATACATCGCGGTTTTGGAAGAAACTGCAAGATTCATTGGGTACTAAATTGCATTTTAGCACCGCTTTCCACCCTCAAACGGATGGTCAATTCGAGAGAATTATTCAAATACTTGAGGATATGTTGAGATGTTGCATTCTCGAGTTCGAGGGTACGTGGGAACGATACTTGCCTTTGATTGAATTCGCATACAATAATAGCTTTCAATCGAGTATCAAAATGGCACCTTACGAGGCTTTGTACGATCGTAAATTTCGTACACCTCTGTATTGGACCGAGCTAAGTGAAAGCAAGATACACAGGGTTGATCTAATCAAAGAGACTGAACAGAAAGTAAAAGTGATTCGCAAAAGTTTGAAAGCAGCGTCAGACTGTCAGAAATCCTATACGGATTTGAAACGTAAAGATATAAAGTTTTAGATTGGTGACCGAGTATTTTTGAAAGTCTAACCATGGAAGAAAATACTTAGATTTGGTCGAAAGGAAAAGCTGAGTCCGAGATTTATTGGGCCGTACGAGATTATTGAGCGATCGGTAGGGTTCGCGTCTGATTGATGTTTCACGAGTTAGAAAAGATCCACAATCTTTTCCATGTTTCGATGCTTCGACGATATAGATCCGATCCTTCTATGTGATTAGTCCATCAAAGATTGAGATTTAGTCTGATTTGACATATGAGGAAGAACCGATTCGTATTTTGGCTCATAAAGTGAAGGAGTTGCGTAATAAGAAAATCTCCGTTGGTGAAAGTACTGTGGCATAATCATAGGGTTGAGGAAGCAACTTGGGAGCTTGAGGATTCAATGAAAGAATGTTATCCTAATCTATTCACCGATAAGATTTTTGGGGACGAAAATCCCTAAGGGGGAGAGTTGTAATAGCCCGATTTTTTTACCATAATCAAAACAGTGATTTTGAGACCACAAATCTGAGTTAGAATAATATTTAAATATTATTTTTCTTGTTTATTATCTGTGAATTTGCATGTGTGAAAGTTTCGTATGAAAATTTGATTGTTTGTATGCTTAATTTAATAATAGGACTTAATTGCGTAAAATAAAAATTTAGTGGTTATTTGTGAAAAGGATGAATAGTGGTTGTTCTATTAATTTGGAGGCTTTAAGTTGTAAATTACCCATGATATATGGTAATGGACGGTGAAAGACAACCATTATATGGTTTTGTCATTATTTTATAAAGGTTATGTATGTAATTTATTTAATAATGTTATATAACATAAAACATAAAATAATTAAAAGCCATGGTTTCTTATTTTGCATGACCAAATAAAAAAAGAAAAGAAGAAGAAACAAGAGTTCCTTAGGTTTGGCCATTTTTTGGAACTAAATTAAAAGTAAGTTTTAGCTCGGTTTTTGATAATTTTTATATTTTTGAGATCGTTGCTTCGAGTACTACCCGACCCATGCTTGAATTTTTTATTTTGGTGAATATTTTGAGCTATTCCATTGATGAATATTTGTGTTTTGTGATGTTTGATGATAAATTATGAAAGATATGTTTTGGATTAATATGTTTTGTATTGGAGTTTTTGATTATTTTGAGTTATTAGAACTAAATTGCAAAAAATAATAAATTGAGGGACTAAAATGTAAAATAAATGAAATTTATGGACTTGTATGAGTGTATGGAACATTCTGCCTAAGCATGATATAGTCAAATTTTGAATATTTTGTGTTTTGTGCAATAAGGACTAAATTGTAAAATGTGAAATATTAGGGGTAAAATGTAATTTACCCATTTATGTGTTTTGGATTAAATTGAATGAAAATATGTTTGAATGAGCTTAATTTGAAATTTATTAGATCAAGAACAAAAGAATCAAGATTGGATCAGGGAAAAACGAAGTTGATCGAATAGTCGGGAAATAAAGTCAAAATCGATACTCGAGGTAAGTTTTAAGCAATCATGTCATATGGAATTTATTTATATAGATGTACCTAAAATTTAATGGAAGTATGTATATTGATTTTAATATAGCCGAATGTATTATTAGTATATGTATAAAGTATAACCGAATGAGAGATAGGTATATATGTTATGGGTTCACCCGAATGTGATGTGATACGTACACACACACACACACACATATATATATATATATATATATCAATGATATAGTTAAATGTGGTATTGAATTGGGAGAGGATGACATCCGAATGTGATGTGTATATATATATATGTCGATGATATAATTGAATGTAATGCATATGTTTGGCAATGATTAAATTGAATGTGGTGTTGATCATAGAAATGAAATAAGCAAATTTGTATATATGCAATTGAGGTTTAAGTTTTATGTATATATAAATATATATATATAAGGATTAAGTTCAGGAAATGCAATATTGTGCGAAGTTGTATACCGATCACTAAGTGTGCGAAATCGGTCAATGAGCATTAAGTGTGCGAAATTAAATACCGAGCACTAAGTGTACAAAATCGGTTGTTTAGCACTAAGTGTGCGAGAAGTTAAATGTAACAACACTAAGTGTGCGATACGTTACAAGAATTTGGCACTAAGTGTGCAAGGTATTAGTATGACGACTCTAAGCATGTGATACGTGATAAGGTTTTCAATTGAGTGTGCAGGTTTGCCTATCTTTTAATTTAATTAGTTAACAAAGGTGTTTAACAGAATAAAATGAACAGGTATGCAATGATAAATCATCTTTTGAATAATAAGTAAGTTTTAGATGTTGAAATGAAAATTATATTATGTGTATTTATATGTGAAATATATGGACTGAAAGGTGAGAAAGAAAATTTAGTAGTTAATATGTATATGTTTGAATAAATGTGTTAGTTTTTGTTTTGAGATGAGGGATGGATTATAGATCTAGGTGAATGCTATTATTGAACTTTGGAACATTCGACTTAAGGGTTATGAAATGTGAAAGTTATTTAATATAATGTTTTAACACATTGTTATGAATTGCTTATAACTTACTAAGCTATGATAGCTTACTTTATGTAGTTGTTGTATTGTTCTTTAGATTTTGGAGTCAAGATTTGAGCTCGGGGATCATCGTCAAGTCTATCACACTATCAACTAATTTTGGTATTTTGTAAGCTGAATTTCTTTTGGAACTATGGCATGTATAGGCTATGTTTCTTTTTGAATTATTTCGATTGGTGTGTATACATATATAAGCCATGCGAATGTGGCTAAATTGTAGTATTTGGTCTTATGTAGGTTCGGCTATGGTTATCTTATTATGAAAATATAATTTCTGATGTAATTATGTTTGGTGTTTGCATACGTAGATTAATTGATCATTGAGTTAAATTATTGTTATGAAATTTCGATCATGGTAATTGTGTGATGTGGTAAATAATCTCATGATAGTAATGAATGGCGTTTTATGTTATGTATATTTTGGTTGTACAAAATCGGTCATGATATACATATATGTGTATAATGAAATTGGTTTAGATGTGGTAGGTTAACCATAAGATAGGTATAATTTTGATAATTTGGCTATGCTAATTATAAGAGATGTGATTGATTATATGTTTGGATGCTTTCGGTTATTGGTATTGAATTTGGTATATTCTAGATTTGGTTAAGTAAGGTTTTGGTATATGTATATTTGGTTTTGATAATGGGTAGTTTGTTTTATTAAAGTGACTATAAGCATGTGTATATTCGGCTATTGAAACCTCAATGACCAAATGGAAAGTAACTTTTGCTTTAAAGAAAGATGCTTATGTATGAAAGATAATTTGGTTATAATGTGCTTGTATACTTGGCTATGAGACATTTTTAAAATGGTTTGGTAAATGATTGGCCGATTATATGTATATGAGATAGATTCTATGATAATGTTTTTTAATGTTCGATGAATGAAATGGTATATATATATTAATTATTATATATGCGAAAGTGAGTAAAATGTAATTGATGTATGTTCAATAATGAATTCGAAATTTTGATAGACATGCATGTGAAGTTTATTTGATTCAACCTGGTACTAAAGAAGTATAATATATGTATATTAATGCCTATTTTGGGTTGGGTTTAGATTGATAATGCCTTGTAACCCTAATCCAGCGATGGATACAGGTTAGGGGTGTTACATTTGATTGGTATCAGAGCTAGGTTTAGTCAGTTCTCGGACTAACATAGCGTGTGTGAGTCTAGCTATACATGCCATAATTTTTATTGTGATAGTGTGATGACTTCTGACCAGGAAATATGTCTTTCTTCTTTCTTATAGTAAATGGATCCTAATCTCGAACGAGCCATAATAGATGATGTTGAGAGTGTGGTGCCTGCTCCTGCGTAAGGGACCACGCCTGTTGAATCTCAACCAGTTACGAGTAACCCAGATGAGGGGGCTAAGCAAGCCTTCTTTAGCATAATGAATGATTGGTTTAATCAGTATAACCAAAAAAATTTGGTTGTTCAACAACCCCTGATTCTGAATAATCCACCTGTAGTGCCTGTGGTACCTTCGATCATTAATCCTGAGAGATTAAATAAGCCTCATGTTGATAAAATCAGAAAATACGGAGCTGAAGAGTTTAGGGCCACAGCTACTGATGATGCTGAGCGGGCTGAACTTTGGCTCGATAATACTATTTATGTTTCCGATGAACTATCTTGTACACCTAAAGAGTACTTGAAGTGTGCTATATCTTTATTACGGGATTCTGCCTACTATTGGTGGAACACTTTGGTTTCAATTGTTCCGAAGGAACGGGTCACTTGGGATTTTTTTCAGACAGAGTTTCGTAAAAAGTATATCAGTCAATGATTCATTGATCAGAAACGCAAAGAATTTCTCGAGTTAAAATAGGGTCGTATGACTGTATCTGATTATAAGCGTGAGTTTGTGAGACTCAACCAATATGCCCGAGAGTGTGTTGCAACCAAGGATACTATGTGTAAAAGATTCGAGAAAGGACTGAATGAAGACATGAAATTACTTGTCGGTATACTTGAAATAAAAGAGTTTGTCATACTTGTTGAGCGAGCTTGTAAGGCCGAAGAGCTCAGAAAAGAGAAAAGAAAAGCTGAGTTTGAAGCTAGAGATTTTCGCAAGAGATCAGCAAGTAAAACTTCTCAGATGACATCAAAGAAGTTTAAAAATGATAGTAGCCGGTCTAAGACTAATGTTGGGTTTTTCATACGAGAGCGACCACCAGTGAGTTCATGAGCCACCTCGATTGCTAGTGTTGGAATACTCGATCGAATAAACTCGAGTGTCAGTAGTGTGGTAGGCGACATTTTGGTGAATGTTGGGGAAAGTTCAACAACCGAGTCTGCTACAAGTGTGGTTCACAGGATCACTTCATTCGAGATTGCCCAGAGTTAGCTAAGAAAGATAATGGTCAGAGTGCGAGACCGAGCGGTGCTGCAGCTAGAGGTAGACCACCCCAAAATGTGAGAGGTAAGAGCGGCACTCAGAAAGGGACTTCGGATACAGCTATTCGATCAGAGGCTCGTGTGCCTGCCAGAGCCTATGCCATTCGTGCCCGAGAGGAGGCTTCATCTCCAGATGTCATCACCGGTATATTTACTCTCTTTAATACTAGTGTAATTGCTCTAATTGACCACGGTTCAACTCATTCCTATATATGGGAAATTTTAGTATTCAGTAAGACTTTACCTGTTGAGTCTACTGAGTTTGTGATTAGGGTTTCGAACCCTCTGGGTCGGTGTGTGCTAGTTGATAAGATGTGCAAGAATTTCCTTTAATGATCTGAAATTCATGCTTTCCGGTTGATTTGATGTTACTACCATTTGATGAGTTCAATGTCATCCTCAGTATGGATTGGTTAACCGTGCACGATGCAGTAGTGAATTGTAGACAAAATACTATTGATTTGCGGTGCCAGAATAACAAAATAATTCGAATTGAGTCTACCGATTTAAATGGGGTACCAGCAGTGATATCTTCGATGTTGACTCAGAAGCTTATGAGAAAGGGTTGTGAAGCTTACTTTACTTATGTCATTGATAGTAAAGTGACCGAAAAGAAGATTGAACCTGTACCGATTCTATGTGAACATTCGGATGTGTTTCTAGAAGAATTGTCGGATTTGCCACATTTTGGGAGGTAGAATTTGGTATCGAGTTAGTGCTAGGGACGATTCCAATCTCGATAGCTCTGTATAGAATGGCACTGACTAAATTAAAAGAGTTGAAAGTTCTATTGGAAGAGTTGACAGATAGAGGATTTGCTCGATCGAGTTTCTCTCCCTGGGATGCGCCAGTGTTATTTGTGAAGAAGAAAGATGGAACTTTGAGAATGTGCATTGACTACCGACAGCTAAATAAAGTGACCATAAAGAATAAATACCCGTTGCTGTGTATTGATGATTTATTTGATCAGCTAAAGGGAGCCTCAGTATTTCAAATATTGATTTAAGATCGGGTGATTATCAGTTACGTGTTAGAGACTCTGATGTACCTAAGACTACTTTGAATGAGATACGGACATTACGAGTTTTTGGTGATGCCATTCGGACTCACTAATGCCCCTGTTGTTTTCATGGACTTGATGAATCAGGTATTCAGACAGTATTTGGATCTGTTTGTAATTGTATTTATAGATGATATTCTAATTTACTCGCGCGATAAACGAGCATGTTGAACACTTGAGACTTGTTTTACGGTTTTTACGTGATAAGCAGTTGTACGTGAAATTCAATAAATTTGAGTTTTGGTTATGCAAAGTTAGCTTCTTGGGGCATGTTGTTTCAACATCAGGTATTCGAGTTGATCCAAGTAAGATTTCAGCTATACTTGATTGGAGGCCCCCGCGAAATATTATCGAAGTTTGGAGTTTTCTAGGACTTACCGATTATTATAGACGCTTTGTAGAAGGTTTTTTGATGATTGCAACTCCGATGACAAAGCTACTTCAAAAATATGTTAAATTCAATTGGACGGAAAAGTGCCAGGAGAGTTTTCATCAGTTGAAAACTCTATTGACTGAAGCTCCAGTGATTGTTCAGCCGGAATCGAGTAAAGAGTTTGTTATCTTCAGTGATGCATCCTTGAATGGTTTGGGTTGTGCTTTAATGCAGGAGGATAAGGTTGTAGCATATACTTTGAGACAGTTAAAACCGCACGAAAAGAACTATCCGATGCACGATCTCGAATTAGCCGCTATAGTCTTTACGTTGAAGATATGGCGCCACTATCTGTTCGGTGAAAAATGCCATGTCTATTCTGATCATAAAAGTCTAAAGTATGTAATAACTCAGAAGGATCTGAATCTGAGACAATGACGATGGTTGGAATTGTTAAAAGACTATGAGCTTGTGATTGATTATCACCCGGGAAAAGCTAATGTGGTTGCTGATGCTCTAAGCCGAAAATCATTGTTTGCTCTGTATGCGATGAATGCAAAATGACTATGACTGATAATGGTGCGATTATAGCGAAATTGAAAGCAAGACCGTTATTTGTTCAACAAATTTGTGAAGCTCAAAAGGTGGATGATAATTTGTTAGCAAAAAGGAATCATTGTGGTTCAAATGCTGATTCAGAATTTCATATTGATACTGAGGGATGTTTGCGGTTCAGAAACCGATTATGTTGTTTAGTATAATGCTATTTGTTGTTTAGCACATACTATGATTTTATTTGTTTACATATAAACTTACTAAGCTTAAAGCTTACTCCCCTTTCCTTTTCCCTTGTCTTATAAATTTAAAGAGTCGGGTCGGGATACAAAGATAATTAGAAGATCGCCCACGCTATCAGCTCACTTCAGTATATCTAGACTTGGTACATTTTGTGTATAGCAAGTATAGAGGCTAGACTAATTAGATTGTTTTGTTATTTTGGCCAAAAGTGCGTTGGCCCCTTTGAAAGATAAACTATTTTGTATATTGCCATTATTGATGGCTCACCTTGTTATATATATGAAAAGATGTAGTTATTCATGGAAGTTTATATTACAAAATATGAGTTGTTTAGTGATATGATGAATGGATTCATGTTGTGTGAGCTAGAGGGATGTAAAAAGCTTGGCAAATAGCCTTGTTCCTGTCCACACGGGTAGGCAGACGGGCGTGTGTCTAGGCCGTGTGTGATACACGGTCAGTCCCATGGGCATGTGACTAGGCCGTGGGTCCCCTACATGTTAGTTTTACAAGTAAGTAAGCTTTACACGAGCAGAGACACGGCCGTGCGTCTCAGCTGTGTGGAAGGCACGGCCACAGACATGGGTGTGTGCCCAGGCCGTGTGAAGTCTGCACCTTGAATTTGAATTTAAATCGCCATACGGTTGAAGCACACAGGCGTGCAACAAGCCGTATGGATTAAGTTAAGGGCGACCACGGGCCAACCATATGGGCGTGTGCTAGGCCATGTGATCAAGTCAGTGTCGAACACGGGTGTCGAACATGGGCATGTGAGATGACACACGGGTGTGTTATTCCCTCCACACAGGCATATGGCCCCTGTTTAGGTAAAAAACTTCTAAGTGAGTAAAAGTTTTCAAATCATCTTTGAAACCTTTCGGAAGCATGTTTAGGGCTTTATAGGTTCATTATAAGGATATTAGAGGTGTGTATAGAAAATTTATTAATTTGGAATGGAAATTGGATAGCCCAAAGCTGTACGATCATGTGAGTTAAGTACAGTAATGCCTCGTATCCGGTTTTGGTGTAAAACATGGGTAAGGGGTGTTACATCTAGGATATGGCATCGTTATAATATTTCATGTAAGACCATGTCTGGGACGTGGCATCGATATGAGAATCATGTAAGACCATAGCTGGGCTATAGGCATCGATATACGATCCCATGTACGACCATATCTGGGATTTGACATTGGTATGATTCGATGTGTATGTAATTTCCAAGAATCCTTTGGCATTCTAAGTGGTTCAACGTGTAATCCAAAGATTATGTTAACGAAATGACAAGGTATGATCATGTTGAAAGGGTATAGGTATGTACATAAAGCTCATAAATATTGAGATTATAAATCGATGAGACTTTGGTAAGAAGTGAATGAATAAATTATGATACGAGTTTTTATTGTAAGATATGTAAATGACACGATTTAAAATGTATCTATGATACTTGATGACATTATGATAAAGTATATTATGTTATGTGTAAAATAATGCATGGTTAATGTTGTTAATTATTTACATGCCAACTTACTAAGCTTTATGCTTACTCCTTTTCTTTTCCATTTTCTTATAGTATCGCCAAGCTAGCTCGGGGGATCGAAGGACGTCGAAGAATCGATCACACTATCAATTGGAACTTTTGGGTATAGTTAGTCTCAACATTTTGAGTATGGCATGTATAGGAACTTGGTCTTTTTTCTATATATCATATTAGTTTAGCCAAATGTGTTGGCTTATGATGATATTTGATTCATTTTGCATAAGGCCATGGAATGTGGCTCATATTGATTATTGGGTTGTAAACCTATTCATATATGCATATATGTGCCAATGTCATTATGATATGGTCTACAGTTATTGATGGTCGTATTATGATATGTTGCATGTGATTTATTAAACATGAATTGGATGAAGGATGGTAGTTTTGTATGTGTATATGTTGGTATGAAAATGCATGCATGCAATCTAGGGAATGATGCTTATTTGTACATGAGTTGGTAAATCGGATTTGTCATAATATGGAATCTCAAGCAAGTATAAATTGATAAGGAGTTGCCATGCATGAGCCATGTTTATGAATGTTAAAGTGCTTATTTATTCCATGTTAGATGTCATTGAGATGTGTAAGTGTGAATGTGTTAATGAGGGTGATAGATGGCTTGGAAAATAGCCTCAAAGTTGTCCACACGAGTAGACAGATGGGCATGTGTCTAGACCGTGTGTGACACACGGCTTACCCCAAGGGCGTGTGTTTTGGCGGTGTGTCCCCTACACCTTAGTTTTGGGAAATAGAATGTCTAGTAGTAAACACAAGGGCATGATACACGACCATGTGTCTCGGCCGTGTGAGAGACACAGCCATAGGACATGGGCATGTCCCCAGGCCGTGTGAAGCCTGCATTTGATTTTTGAAATTTAATTCGCCACACGGCCTAAGGACACGGGCGTGTGCCTTGGCCATGTGACCTTATTTGGTTGATGATGTCATAAACAAAATATCCCCTATTTTGGACACAGCCTGAAACATGGGCGTGTGATATGCCACACGGGCGTGTCCCTTCACCCACACGGGTGTGTGGATCTATTTCATTATGAAAATTTTCTAAGTTCCCCGAAAGTTTCTAAAGTTCTCAGTTTTGTCCTGAACCACCCCTAAAGTATATTTTGGGCCTCGTAGGCTCGTATTAGGGGCAATATGAATGTGTTTGAAAGGTTTTAAATTTGAGTGGAATTTCATGTCTTAGTTTTGTATGAATGCTTGTGTTTAAGTCCGGTAATGCCTCGTACCCTATTTCGGCATCAAATACGGGTAAGAGGTGTTACATTTAGTGGTATCAAAGCTACAGTTTAGTCGATTCTCAGACTAACATACCATGTGTATGAGTCAAGCTATACATGCCATAAATGAATTGTGATAGTGTAATGACTCCTAACCTTTTAAATTGTGTTTTTATATAGTAATGGATCCCAATCGAGCTGAAGCTGATGATGTAGAAAGTAATGCGCCGGCTCCTACTCAAGGGGCAGTGCCAATTGAAAGTAGACCTGTAACTGTGAGTCAGGGAGGAGGAGAAGAGGCTAGGGAAGCCTTTCTCCATATGATGAACGCCTGGTATATGGAGTTCATTCGAACAAACCCGAACACTCAACCCCCTCCACCCCCACCTATTCCTCAGCCAGTTCCCGTAACACCTCAAGGTATGAACTTCATAAGATTGAATAAACCTCCAGTTGATAAGATTTGAAAACAATGAGCAGAAGAGTTTCGAGCTGGTATAGATGATGATCCCGAAATGGCAAAATTCTGGCTTGGCAATACCATCAGGGTATTTGATGAGCTATCATGCACACCGGATGAGTGTTTAAAGTGTGCCATCTCGCTTCTGAGAGACTCGACTTATCAGTGGTGAAACACCCTTGTGTTAATTGTACCAGGGGAGAGAGTTAATTAGGAATTTTTCCAAGAAGAATTTTGTAAGAAGTACATTAGCCAGAGATTCATCGATTAAAAATGAAAGGAATTCTTTGAGTTAAAATAGGGTTGAATGACAGTGACGGAGTATGAGCATGAGTTTGTGAGGCTTAGCAAATACGCTCGAGAATGTGTTTCGACTGAAGCTATCATGTGCAAGAGATTTGAAGATGGACTGAATGAAGACATTAGATTGTTGGTCAGCATTCTAGAATTAAAGGAATTTGTTGTACTTGTTGAGAGAGCTTGCAAGGTCGAGGAATTGGCTAAAGAGAAAAGAAAATCTGAAATTGAGTTTCGTGACTTGAGGAAAGGATATATGGGTAAGTCATTTTAGTCCTCATCTAAGAAACCGAGAGAGTTTAATACTCGATCAAGTGCTTCAGTTGGGTTCTTAAACCGAAACCATAGGAAACAGTATTCGGGGCATAAGGCTCAAACTACTTTAATAGCGTGTGTGGGTAATGCTCGACCTAATAGACTTGAATGCCCGCATTGTGGTAGACTCCACCCCGGTGAGCGCCAAGTGAATGATCGAACTTGTTTCAAGTGTGGTTCCCAAGATCTTTCATTAGAGATTGCCCTAAGATGGCTGATAAAGAGAAATTTTAGAGTGCGAGATCTGGTAATTCTGCTCCCAGAGGAGGCCACAGAGAATTCAGGAAATAGAGCGAGTAGCAAGAGTGCATCTAGAGATCTAGCTGTGAGGGCTGAAGGCAGAGCACCTGCGAGGACTTATGTCATTCGCGCTTGCAAAGAGGCTTCATCTCCTGATGTGATTATGGGTACTTTTTCTCTTTATGATACTTCTGTTGTTGCTTTAATTGATCCGAGATCTACCCATTCATATGTTTGTGTGAAATTGGTGTCTAGTATGAATATGCCTGTTGAATCTACAGAATTTGTGATAAAAGTGTCAAACCCATTAGGCAAGTATGTGTTAGTTAACAAAGTATGTAAGAATTGTCCTTTGATGATTAGAGGTCACTATTTTCAGGCTAATCTTATGCTTTTTCCATTTAATGAATTTGATGTAACTCTTGGTATGGATTGGTTGACCATTCATGATATGGTAGTAAATTGTGGAAGAAAAATTATTGAGTTAAAATGTGAAAGTGGTGATATTCTTCGGGTTGAATCAGATGAATCGGATAGATTGCCAGTTGTGATCTCTTCTATGATAGCTCAGAGGTATATGAGAAAAGGGTGCGAATCTTATCTTGCCTTTATGTTGAATACCAAAGTGTCTTAGTTAAAGATTGAGTCAGTGTCGGTAGTATGTGAGTATTTGGGTGTGTTTCTAGAGGAGTTGCTCTAATTACCTCCAATTGCAGAAGTTGAATTTGGTAATGAGTTAGTCCCTGGTATTGCACCTTTTTCGATTGGCCAGTACAAAATGGCTCTGACCAAATTAAAGGAGTTGAAATCTCAGTTGCAAGAATTGACGGATAAAGGTTTTGAGAGACCTAGTTTTTCTCCATAGGGTGCACCAATATTATTTATGAAAAAGAAACGGCTCTATGAAGCTTTGCATTAACTGCCGACAACTCAATAAGGTGACTATAAAGAATAAGTATCCTTTGCTGAGAATAGATTATTTTTTTGACCAATTGAAGGGAGCCACAGTATTTTCCAAGATTGACTTGAGGTCCTGTTACTACCAGTTGAGAGTTAAAGACTCGGATGTGTCGAAAACTGCATTTCGAATGAGGTATGGTCACTATGAATTTTTGGTTATGCCTTTGGGTTTGACGAATGCTCCCTCTGTGTTTATGGATTTAATGAATCAGATTGTTAGACCATACTTAGATAAGTTTGTGGTTGTATTTATCGATGATATTTTGATTTATTCTCGAAATAAGTCCAAGCATACTGAATATTTGAGAACTATTTTACAAACTTTGAGAGATAAACAGTTGTA
This sequence comes from Gossypium rotundifolium, assembly GCA_025506655.1. NCBI lineage: Eukaryota > Viridiplantae > Streptophyta > Magnoliopsida > Malvales > Malvaceae > Gossypium > Gossypium rotundifolium. Next base: position 60,062,394 of record CP106723.1, on the reverse strand, counting down.
TGCTAAGTTTAGTAAAAGTAGTTTTGGCTTCGAGGAGTTAGATTTTTAGGACACATTGTTTGGGTGATGGTATTCGAGTTAACCCGAGTAAGATTTTCACTATTGGTGAATAGAAACCACTGAGGAATGTGTCAGAGGTTAGAAGCTTTTTAGGCTTATCCGGTTATTACAGACGATTTGTTAAAGGATTTTCTACTATTGCTACTCCGATGATGAGGTTGTTACAGAAAGATGTCAAGTTTGAATGGACAGAAAAGTGCAAATAGAGTTTTGAAAACTAAAGGCATTGTCGACTGAGGCCCCAATTTTAGTACAATCTGAACCGGAAAAATAATTTGTAGTTTATAGTGATGCATCCTTGAATGGATTGGGCTGTGTACTTATGCAAGAAGGCAAGGTAATAGCTTATGCCCCAAGACAGCTAAAACCACATGAGAAAAACTATCCGACACATGATTTGGAACTAGTCGCCATTTTGTTTGCATTGAAGATCAGGAGTCAGACTTTCAGATTAGTCTTGATGGATGTTTGATGTTTCGAGATAGGGTCTGTGTACCGAGAGATGATGAGCTTATTCAGAAAATTTTGCACGAGGCACATGGTGGATGTTTATCTGTTCATTCGAGCAGTACAAAGATGTATAATGACTTGAAGAAAATGTATAGGTGTCGGGAATGAAAAGAGACATTTCAGAGTTTGTGTCGAGATGCTTGATTTGTCAACAAGTAAAGGCCAAAAACCAAGTACCTTTGGGTTTACTTCAACCTATGATGGTTCCCGAGTAGAAATAGGACAGAATTAATATGGACTTTGTGACGAGTTTGCCCTTGACACCGAAAAAGAAAGATGTCGTTTACATTGTAGTTGATAGGCTTACGAAATCGGCTCATTTTATTCCGGTATGTACAGACTACTCACTTGATAAGCTAGCCAATTGTATATTTCTAAAATTGTGAGATTGCGCGGATTGCCTTTATCAATTATATCAGATAGAGATATGAGGTTCACTTTGTAGTTTTGAAAAAGTTACAAGAAGCTTTAGGTGCAAAATTGAATTTTAGTAATACTTTCCATCCGCAAACTGACGATTAGTCGGAACAAGTAATTCAAATTCTTGAAGATATGTTGCGGTGTTGTATTCTTGAGTTCCAAGGTAGTTGGGAAAAGTATTTATCGTTGGTGGTATTTTCCTACAACAATAGTTTTCAGTCAAGTTTGAAAATGGCGCCTTATAAGGCATTGTATGGGCGTAAGTGCCGAACACCCTTGTATTGGACCGAACTCAGAGAGAATCAGATTCACGGAGTTGATTTAGTCAGAGAAACCAAAGAAAAGGTAAAGATAATACGTGATTGTTTGAAAGCCGCTTCAGATAGAAAGAAATCCTACGCGGATTTGAAACGAAAAGAGATTGAGTTTCAGGTCGGTGATAAGGTATTCCTGAAAGTGTCTCCGTGGAAGAAAGTTCTCAGATTTGGCCGAAAGGGCAAGTTGAATCCGCGTTTTATAGGACCGTATGAGATTACCGAAAGGATAGGGCCAGTAGCGTATCGGTTAGCATTTCCATTTTAGTTGTAAAGGATCCACTATGTGTTCCATGTGTCTATGTTACGCCAATATCGATCAGACCCTTCACATGTAGTTTCACCAACAGAGGTTGAGATTCGACCAGATATGACTTATGGCGAAGAACCGATTAAGATTTTGGCTCGGGAAGTCAAATAATTGAGAAATAAAAGTATTACTCTTGTGAAAATCTTGTGGAAAAGGCATGGGGTTAAAGAGGCTACATGGGAACCCGAGGAAGCCATGAGAAAATAGTACCCAAACCTTTTCACTAGTATGATTTTCGGGGACGAAAATCCCTAAGGGGGGAGAGTTGTAACATCTCAATTTTGGGCCTAGTCAGAATAGTGGGTTCGAGACCACAAATTCAAAGTAGAAATAATTATTTTATAAGTATTTTGAAGTCCATGGCATGATTGCATGATTGTGTGAAAATTTCATGAAGAAATTTTATACATAAAGTGTCCAATTTGATAATTAGGACTAAATTGAATAAGTTGCAAAATATATGTTCTAGAAGCTTTGAGCATGAAATTGCCTTGAATTTTTAATTAAAGGGTCTTAAAATGCAATTTGACCAATTTCTATTTTTATGGACAAAAATGGACATGCTTAGGGAAAAATTTCAAAGAAAGGTTTTAGGGGCATTTTGGTCATTTGGTTAATAAAAGAATTAAAAGGGAAAATAAGTCAAAAATCTTGTCCATCTTCTCCATGCTTGGCCAAAATTCTCAAGAACACCATAGCTAGGGTATCTTCAACTTTCAAGCTTGATAGTAAGTGCATCCTATGTAACACCCCTTACCCGTGTCTGACAACGGGACCGAATACGAGGCATTACCATGCTTAACCTTACTTGAACGTGTAGTAACGGGCTATAACATTCCGTTCAAAATCCATTCCATGCTCATTCTTGGCCTACGTCGGCCTAAACATACCTCTGAGAGGTTTCGGGATTTAACTGAGGACTTTTACAAACTTGGAAAACTTTTCATCAAAAAAGGGGCAACACTCTCGTGTTGAACTAGGACACGTCCGTGTGTCCCTACAACATGCCCGTGTCTTCCAGCCGTGGTCGACACTAACTAATTTCACACGATCTTGACATGCCCGTGGCCCTGGCCCATGTGCCAAACCTTTTCATTTTGACTTATCCGCACGGCCTATACACAAAACCGTGTGCTTCAATCGTGTGGCGATTTAAATTTCAAATGCAAGGTGCAGACTTCACACAGCCTGGGCATACGCCAATGTGCTAATCGTGCCTCCCACATGGTCTAGATAAACACCCATGTGTCTACCCATGTGGACAATTAGAAGGCTATCTACCAAACCATTTTGCCACCCTACATCGCACACACTCAAACTTCAATTCAAATCATTTCAATTTAAAAGATGACTAATTAATATCTCTACAAATCTAAGAAATCGAGACATACACAAGAGCATACACTTTATGAAATTTTCCTTCACTGAGCAAAAGGATTTGCCAAGTATTGACCTAACTCAAGACCATTTACAAAATGACTTTAGTATCATACATATCCAACACTTTGGCTAACAATTACAACTTAACAAAATACTAGAGTCTTATACATGACATACCCAAAATAAGTCTAAATTGTTATACCAAAGTGATGTCGATAGTGTGATTCCGAGCTCAAATGTCCAACGATCCTCGAGCTAACTTGGCGAAACTACAAGGAAAAGGGAAGAGGGAGGGGTAAGCATATAGCTTAGTAAGTTTGCATGAAACTCTAGGATGACAATTTACTCAAACTATAATATTTCATATCATGAAACAAAGGTGACATAGCACCAATGAATAAAAGTACTTACTCGTACTTATTCACACTTATTCTTACTTACTCTTACCCATCCCATGTCAATATGATCTAGTAACTTTTACTTACTCAAGATACCTGTATCACTGATTCACGTAGTTCGGCACATTTGCTATCATAACCATAAACTCACATCTTTATCATTCATTCCATGAACATCACTCAAGGCCATCCATAAATAGACTTGGATCTAGGCCAACTCACATACTTGACTCTTTTTCTTATGAATAAATCGAATCATCATGAATCATCCAAGCTTAACATACATAAGATTTGATGCCAACGCCATGTCCTAGATATGGTCTTACATAGGATCATTCCTTAGTGCCGATGCCATATCCCAGATATGGTCTTATACGGGATCTCATAACTCGATGTCGATGACATGTCCCAAACATGGTCTTATACAATATCATACTTAGATTTTGATGCCATATCTCGAATATCATCTTACACGAGATCATTATTTGGTGCCGAAGCCATATCCCTGATATGGTCTTATATGGGACCTTTCCTTTCTCATATGTATACGTAGGTAATATACTTATTCCGGAACTATAACCGAAACTACAATTTAGCCTGTTTTCATATTTTACTCATCCAGACTTTATAGCTCGATTTCGTTCACAATAACATTCATAAACATAATAATGAACGATTACAAATATCGAACACTATGAAATGCTAATTTCATACAAACTTTCCTCGCATCACAAAATGTGTCTCGATGCTCGATTTAGTCTTCAACTTTGTTCTTGCCTCGGCTTCAATTCGGGCTTCGTGTTTCTTGATTTATAATAACAAATTTGTCTTGTTAAACACATGCATTGACTAAATCGACTCATAATTCATATTTTGGTAAAATTACGACTTTACCCATAAACTTTCACATAATTACAATTTCGCCCCTAGGATCGTAAAATGATTTTCATTCAACTTTCTTGCATTTCAAGCCTAGCCGAATCATTTTCTCAACTATAGCAACATTAAAATCCCACTATTTCACTCATGTATGACCATTTCTATGACTTTACAAATTGGCCCTTTTCATGCATCTTTCATGAAAATCACTTAGAAAAATATGTTTATCATACATAAAACTTTCATATCCTTCCATAAAACATCAAAATACATTCATTCCATACATGGGTAAATTTTTGAACATAAACCCTAGCTCAAATATGGCTAGAAATACCTAAATCGAGCTACGAGGGTTTTAAAATACGAAGAACATTAAAAATGGGGCTAGGATGCACTTACTTTAAGCTTGAAAATGAACAAAACCCTAGCTATGGAGTCCTTGCAAATTTTGGTACTATGGGGAAGAAGATGGACATAATTTTTGGCTTATTTTCCCTTTTTATTCTTTAATTAACCAAATGACCAAAATGCCTCTAATACCCCTTTCTTAAGATTTTTCCTTCCCATGTACATTTTTGTTCATCATCACATATAATAGTCTAATTGCTAAATAAGGACCTCTAGGACTTTTCATAATTCTATTTCATACTTGAGCCTTTTAGAATCTCACATTTTCTATTCTTTGCAATTTAGTCCTAATGGACAATTCATTCACTAATTAATAAAATTTCTTTATGTGACTTTCACATAATCATGCAAATACCTCATAAGCCTTGTAAAATCATTTAAATGCATATTTTCTACTTTGGATTTGTGGTCTCGCACCACTATTCTGACTAAGCCCTAAATCGGGCTGTTATAATTCTCCCCTTTAGGGATTTTCATCCCCAAAAATCTTACCAGTGAAGAGATTCGGATACTGGTTCCTCATAGCCTCCTCGGGCTCCCATGTAGCCTCTTCTACCCCATGTCTCTGCCATAACAATTTCACAAGGGCTATACTTTTATTTCTTAATTGTTTGTCTTCTTGGGCTAGAATCTTGACTGGTTCTTCACCATGTCATGTCAAATTGAATCTCAACCTCAGTTGGTGTAATCACATGCGAAGGGTCTGATCGGTAGCTTCGCAACATAGACACATGAAACACATCATTAATCTTCTTTAACTCGGATGGCAAAGGCAATCGATGGGCTACCGGCCCTATTCTCTCAATGATCTCATATGATTCGATAAAATGAGGACTCAATTTGCCTTTCCAGCCAAATCTAAGAACTTTCCTCCATGGCAAAACTTTTAAGAATACTCTATCACCGACTTGATATTCAATCTTTTTACTTTTTATATCCGAGTAAGATTTCTGCCTGTCAAAAGCAACTTTTAAACAGTCTCAAATCACCTTTACTTTTTCTTCGGTTTCTCTAACCAAATCAACCTCGTAAATATGGTTTTCTTTAAGCTCAGTCTAGTATAAAGCCGTTCAACATTTACGCCCATACAAAGCCTCATAAGGTGCCATTTTTAAACTTGACTGAAAACTGTTATTGTAGGCAAATTCTACCAACGGTTGATACTTTTCCCAACTACCTTGAAATTCAAGAACAAAGCACCGAAGCATAACCTCAAGTACTTGTATTAACCTCTCTGACTGTCCGTCAGTTTGGGGGTGAAAAGCCTCAACTTTGTGCCCAGGGCCTCTTGCAACTTTTTCCAAAATTTGGAAGTTAATCTCGGATCTCTATCTGATATAATCGATAAGGGCACTTCGTGTAGCCTCACAATCTCAGAGTCTAGTGAGTAATCGACACATACCGATATGAAATGGGCTGACTTTGTAAGTCTATCGACTACGACCCATACAGCATCTTTCTTGTTTGGTGTCAACAGCAAACCTGTTGCAAAATCCATAGTGACTTGATCCCATTTCCACTCGGGTACCATTATAGGTTGTAACAAACCCGAGGGTACTTGATGTTCGGCTTTCACTTGCTGACAAATTAAGCATCTTGAAAAACACTCAAAAATATCTTTCTTCATACTCGGCCATCAATACCGTTGCTTCAAATTGTTATACATCTTAGTGCTAGCCGAATGCACAGATAAGCATCCATTATGTGCTTCATGCAAACTTTTCTCGCCCACGAGCCTGAAAATCGAGCATACATGTTCATATCAATTTCATATTCAAATAAAAGCGATGATGCAACCCAACCCAAGCCTAAGGGTCCATCCGCTACACACCACCCGTACCTGCCAGTCACACCATGGGGACTACTAAGTCAACCCTCCATCCGCTACACACCATCGAAGGCAGTCGCTGCAGTCGACGTGCTCATCGCCCATATAATTTGTGTCATTAGACACCATATTCAAATAATGTAACCGAAGTTACCAAATTCAAATATTTGTGACCGTAGTCACCATATAACGTTAGTGAGACCAAGTCAACACCTTCTAATGTTGGTGAGACCAAGTCAACACCTTCTTCCCTTTCACATAAATCCGAATGCCCCAAAATATATATATACATAACATACTTAATTTCATAATCATATACATATATTCACATGTTATAAAATAACATATTTCATAATCCTATCAGAAGTAGGAAACGTACCTGAGTACTTTTGTACCACATTAGGGTACTTAGCCATATTCATATTCTTACGTATAATCACATAATAAAATAATTGCCATATGAAATATCGAAAGTTAGTGTGCACACACACGATTTGCTTAATAGATTCCTTGAAATCCGAATAGCGATCTATCGATCTAGATTTTTACTCCTATATTCGGCCAACCATTAAAATATATTAACAAACTTATTTGGCTTAAAACCAAATCCAAGTAGGATTTGTATTACTTACCTTGTTTTAGAATTTGGATGTACGTAAATCAAGTCCCAAAATTGCTAGTATTCCTTTTCCTTGAAATCGGCTAACACTAGCCATGTAACCATGTCGATTTTACTTTTGAAATAATGGGAAATAATCCTAAATATCAACAAGCCTTGGCGAATATCACCTACCTTACAAATTCCAAATCTGAAAAGGATTCCTTGCTTTATAGCACTGTCGACATCCCTAGCATCATATGTTAAATTTAATTTAACATATAAATCATAACCTTTAACCAAATGTATTTATCTTACCTTAGATCCTCAAATTTCCCTAAAGATTCCTCCTTGTATTCAACTATTGTAAAAGAACCTGAGAGATCCTTATAGATTCGGCCATAAGACAAAAATAGGGATTAGACCCTTCTCTTTCGGCAAATAGAAAAAGAAAGGACTTGATTAATGCTTAGCCTTACCTTTAATGCTTTGATTGATTGCTTCCTTGCCTATAGTCACAGAGTTTCGTCTATGGAGTTTTAATCAGGGATCAAAGAGTGTTTTGGCTCGACAATAGCAAAGGAGAGGAGAAGAAAATAGAAGAAGAAGAGATGGATTTTTCTTAAAGAGAAATTCGGCAAAGAGGGGGAGAGAGCAAGGGGATTTTCGGCTACTTGGAAAGATGAGAGAAAAAGACCTTGGGTTCTCCTTTTATAGCCGAATTTTCTAGGCCAAGAGTCCTTGACTTGGCCACCACTCTCCCTTAAGATAATATTATCTCCTTTATCTAAAAATAAAAGCATTTAATCTATCAATTATCTCCTCAGATAATCCAAATATAAAATCCCTTATTTATCACTTAATAATCAAGTTTTAATAAAAATAAAACTCCTCCTTTCTAGAAAATAGGTACCATCCACCCTCTTACTTAGGGAAGCAAAATAAACCTTCATTATTTGCTTCCCGGTGACTCGAACTCAAGCCCTTTTCTCTTACACATGGCGCCATTTCCATAAGCCTTAAGTGACACCTTCGGACCACTTTTCCAAGCCCGATTATATGTCAAATTTCACCAACTTTTACCTTTAAGGCCCTCTTGCCCTTATTTCCTATTTTAAACTTTAAAATTTGACATTTCTCGATTATTTCTAAGTTTCCTAAAATTTTCGATCGGCTCTGTAACTTGCCATTTTTCTTACATGCTCAGGTTTCCAAAATGTTCGGGTTTCCAAAATGTTCGGGTTTCCAAAATGTTCACTTTCCTAATTTACTTAGGTTTCCAAAATGTTCACTTTCCTAATTTGCTTAGGTTTCCAAAATGGTCATTTTCCTATTTCCAACATAACATTTCCATACATTCTTAGGTTTCCAAAATCATTCCAAATTTATTCCAAAACACATAAAGATGTCTTTTTGTACAATTAGGCCAAAATGCATAGGCCCTTTTCGGGATGTTATAGTTCTACCCCTTAAAAATAATTTAGTCCTCGAAATTACTTACTATCGTTCATCCGCATGCAGTCTAACTCACCACACTACGCTATTGTCACAAGACTCGATCTTAAAGAACTATCATACTTTCTAGGCACATTCTCTAAGTTCACAATCAAGGTTCCATATACTTCATTAGCAACATACGATCGAACTAATCTTATAGCGAGTAAAGTAATGAAGTATAATCCATAAATAAGAAACTTACTCGTTGTCTCGTCGTGGCGTCACTATCCTCGCGACGGCCGATCGCATAAACTAACCTTGGCGCCTTGCTTGAACCTTCAACACCTCCGCTTAGTGCTCCACGACCTTGGCCGAACCGTTACTCTCGTTATTCGAACCTCGACCTCGTTGAAATTCATTGCCCTCCCTACCGGCTGATTAACATCTTTGAGTTCTTTGGTCGTTTGTCAACCGATATTTTTGGACAGTCCTTGAACATATGGTCCTTGGACCCACACTTAAGACATGCTCCTGTCTTTCTCCAACACCCTCCCATGTGCTTCTTCCCACAATGCTCACAAGGGCGTCTGACCCGCCCGCACCAAACTGTTGATTTCGTGGCCCGTCAACCCTAGGCCTCTTGTAACCCTTTCCGGATGGCCCAAATCCTCTTTTGGCCTTATTCCTATCCACGGTCTGCTTAGTAGCATCCTTAATCCCCTCGGCCACCTTGGCCTTTTCCACTAAAGCAGAGAATTCCGCTCCGATGCGGTGCTATCAACAGTCTCAGGTCATCTCTCAATCCGTCCTCAAAGCGGACACAGCGTTCATGCTCAGTTGCCACTACCCCTCGAGCATAGCGGCTCAATCTCAGGAATTCTACCTCATATTCTGCGACAGACTTACTCCCTTGTACCAACCCTAGAAAAGCCTTCCTTTGTTCATCTGTATACCTGGTTCCCACATACTTCTTCTGAAATGCCTCTTTAACATATTCCCAAGTCAAGTTTTCGGTAGTGGTACCATCCGACAGATTAACCACCAGCGACACGCTTCATCGCGTAACAACACCACCATCCCTTTCAACTTTTCCTCCGAGTCGATCGAGCTCATCCATGATACGCTCGTTGCTTCCAACCGAGACTCATTTATCTTTGGGTGCCACATTAGATACTCCTCGAAACATTTCCGCTCCATTAGCTCGGAGCCGTTCAGGTACCGACTTTCGATTTCCTGAATTTCCTCCTACACCTGCCACCAATTCCAAAACTCGTAGCACAGCCTGCGACACAGCATCTTCCTCTGTCTGAGCCTGCTGCTCAACATTAACAGCTGGGGGTGGTGGTGGCGGTGGCATTTCATTGTCGGACCCTTGACCCGACCTAATGGGTTCCGACACAGTCATCCTTCCTCTACCTCGACCACGACGACCACGTCCTCTAGAGCTCATTTTTTAACGTCGAGATCTGATTAAGGAATTTTATGGATTAGTCATTGTTCCACTTGTTTATCAGCGAAGAAGTTTTATGAGAAGGGATTTAAGAGTGGTTCTTTCGTATTCATACAAACACATCTTTTTATTCATTTATTCATCCATCAAACAAGTATGAACTTTCGTTCATTCGGAGAAAGCGTTGTAGTTTTCGTTGTTGTTGTTTTCCACTACCGTGGGTATTTTCGTAATTTTGTCCTCTGAGGCATTTTCGTAATTTTGAGAAGAAAACGTTCCTTGGTGTTTTTGTCAAAAATTATTTTGAAAATTTTGAAGTCTAGGGGTAATTTGGAAGAATTTTGAAATTCGGGGGTATTTCGGTAATTTTTTTGACCTCAGGGGTATTTTGGTAATTTTTCACAAATCAAGGTAAATTCGTAAAATTTAATAAATCAGGGTATTTCAAAAGTTGTAAAACTCGAGGGTTCTTTTCAAAATTGTTCCTTCAAAATGGGAATGTTGCAAAATTTTGAAATTGAGGTCATTTTGGTAATTTTGTAAGTTAGGGGCAATTTTGTAATTTTCCAAAATTAAGGTATTTTGATATTTTGCAAATTAGGGTTTTGAATGTTATAAAAATAATGAAATTTTGGTAAAAGTTTGTTGAGTAGTTGAACATTTTATAAACCAAGGGCATTTTGGTAATTTCACCCCTAAGGGCATTTTTGTAATTTTCGCAAATCAGAGTTTTTCGAAAATGTTGTAAAATAATTTTCTCGATTTAAAAGAAAGTTTTAAAATTTGAAAAACTAGGGTTTGTTGTTTTGTTCTCTCTTTTTTTTTAAAACATGGCTAGTTCCTTTCGGGTTTTAGTCATTATGTTTAGCCTATGACCGAGCCCTCTTGGTGGGGTGAACCAAAGCTACGCACTGCGAGGATTCGTGTGGAGAGGAGGTGAGTCACGCGATTGCTTAAATACCAAGCTCCACAGAAACCATTCCTAGACATGCGCACGAGAGGTTGCCACACCACTGAGCCTACGAGTTATGGTGAGCCAGAAGCTACGCACGGTAGGATTCTGCGAAGAGGAGGTGAGTCACTAGGGGCGCTTAAATACCAAGCTCTTAGGATCCAATCCTAGACATGCGTCTGGGTTACCACACCTTAGCTCGATTGACTTAGCCATAGGTTTGTTTAGTGCTTTAAGTCTTATGTGTTTGTGTTTGAGTAGACTAGTCCTGAGGTTCAAGTTCCTATCATTCTATTCTACGTTCCATGCCTTTTCTACCCTTATATAAATCATAGAATCACACATAGAGTTAGGGGTACTTACCGGTGGATCAATTGGTCTGAGACTTAGGGGCCATGCCGAAGCTGCTTATTTTCAAAGAAAATCATTTGGCTCAATTCAAAACGTTTTGGGCCTTAGCCCACAGGCCGAGAGTTTAAACGGGCTCTGATACCAAATTGAAACACCCCACACCCGGCCCACGAGCACGAATCGGATCTGGTATGTTCCTAAAAGTAAAGCGGTTTCAAAGATTTTCGTTACTTTAGAAAATTTGTAAAATATTTAAAAAAATCTTTGTTGTGAATTGGGCTTAGATTGGAAACCCATTTAATTAATCTTGTAAATCCAATTTTATTAAGGTGGCAAAATAATTTTTGGGTTTATAAAAATATATATATCACTTTAACTTTAGTCATATTTAGTTAAGTATTATAATAGTAAAAAGTAAAGCAAAGTAAAGAAAATCACTTGGGCCTTATGGCCTTATTACATCAAGTAAAACCCAAAAATAAAATTAAAGGAACAAAACGAAATAAAGTCCAAATTTAAGCGGAATCTTCAAATGAGACATGGCCACCTCAAGGTCTCTGGCAGGTCATTCACTTTGTTCATCACACGAAAATAATTCCCCTAGCGGGTGAGTCACAGACTCAATGTGCACACAGTACTAACATTCAACAAATCAGGCATACATGTATGCAACCCAACCCAAGCCTAAGGGTCCATCCGCTACACACCAATTGCACACCGGTCACACCATGGGGACTACTAAGTCAACCCTCCATCCGCTACACACCATCGAAGGCGATCATTGCAATCGGCGTGCTCATCGCCCATATAATTTGTGTCATTAGACACCATATTCAAATAACGTAACCGAAGTTACCAAATTCAAATATTTGTGACCGTAGTCACCATATAACGTTAGTGAGACCAAGTCAACACCTTCTAACGTTGGTGAGACCAAGTCAACACCTTCTTCCCTTTCACATAAATCACGAATGCCCCAAAAATATATATATACATAACATACTTAATTTCATAATCATATACATATATTCACATGTTATAAAATAACATATTTCATAATCCTATCAGAAGTAGGAAACGTACCTGAGTACTTTTGTACCACATTAGGGCACTTAGCCATATTCATATTCTTACGTATAATCACATAATAAAATAATTGCCATATGAAATATCGAAAGTTAGTGTGCGTACACACCTGATTTGCTTAATAGATTCCTTGAAATCCCGAAGAGTGATCTACCGATCTAGATTTTTACTTCTATATTGACCAACCATTAAAATATATTAACAAACTTATTTGGCTTAAAACCAAATCCAAGTAGGATTTGTATTACTTACCTTGTTTTAGAATTTGGATGTACGTAAATCAAGTCCCAAAATTGCTAGTATTCCTTTTCCTTGAAATCGGCTAACACTAGCCATGTAACCATGTCGGCTTTTGGCTTTTGAAATAATGGGAAATAATCCTAAATATCAACAAGCCTTGGCGAATATCACCTACCTTACAAATTCCAAATCGAAAAGGATTCCTTGCTTTATATAGACGTCGACATCCCTAGCATCATATGTTAAATTTAATTTAACATATAAATCATAACCTTTAACCAAATGTATTTATCTTACCTTAGATCCTCGAATTTCCCTAAAGATTCCTCCTTGTATTCAACTATTGTAAAAGAACACGAGAGATCCTTATAGATTCGGCCATAAGACAAAAATAGGATTAGACCCTTCTCTTTCGGCAAATAGAAAAAGAAAGGACTTGATTAATGCTTAGCCTTACCTTTAATGCTTTGATTGATTGCTTCCTTGCCTATAGTCACGAGTTTCGCTATGGAGTTTTAATCGAGGATCAAAGAGTGTTTTGGCTCGACAATAGCAAAGGAGAGGAGAAGAAAATAGAAGAAGAAGAGATGGATTTTGCTTAAAGAGAAATTCGGCAAAGAGGGGAGAAGCAAGGGATTTTCGCTACTTGGAAAGATGAGAGAAAAAGACCTTGGGTTCTCCTTTATAGCCGAATTTGCTAGGCCAAGAGTCCTTGACTTGGCCACCACTCTCCTTAAGATAATATTATCTCCTTTATCTAAAAATAAAAGCATTTAATCTATCAATTATCTCCTCGAGATAATCCAAATTTAAAATCCCTTATTTATTTTACTTGATTTCATCGTTTCTCAAAACACATACTCGGTCATTCCAAATTTATTCCGAACATAAAACATCCGTACAATTAGGCCGAATTGATCCAAAAATCGGGAACTCGAGACGTCCGACAAAAATCGGGCTCGCATTGAGTCCTTCTGCTCTGTAAGCCGCTATCATCCTTTTGAGCCTTGTAGATCTCTTGGAGGAACATCGGTCTAGCCCTCAGCTCAGCTAGAATGGAACCACCCTCTAATATAGTCATTTGGGTATTCATAGCCCTCAAGGCAAATAAAGATTTTCTACTTAAGGCGTCGGCGACTACATTCGCCTTTACCGGATGGTAATCAATGACTAGCCCATAGTCTTTTATCAACTCCAACCACCTTCGTTGCCTTAAGTTCAATTCTTTCTGAGTCATCAAATTAAACTCTTGTGGTCTGTGAATATCGACATCTTTCACCATACAAATGGTGCCTCCAAATCTTCAATGCGAAAACAATGGCAACCAACTCTAAATCATGTGTCAGATAGTTCTTATCGTTTGGCTTGAGCCGTCTAGAAGCATTTGCTATCACCTTGCCTTCTTGCATAAATACACAGCCCAATCCGTTTAAAGATGCGTCATTGTAAATTAAAAAGTCTTTTCCCGATTCAGGTTGTACTAGAACTGGAGCCTCTGTCAACATGGCTTTTAATCTCTCAAAACTCTGTTGGCACTTATCTATCCATTCAAACTTCACACTTTTCTATAATAATCTCGTCATCAGTGTAGCTATCATGGAAAATCCTTTGACGAACCGTCGATAATAACCAGCTAGGCCCAGAAAACTTCTAACCTCAGACATATTTTTCGGCGGTTTCCAGTCAACAATAGCTAAGATTTTGCCTGGGTCAACTCGAACCCCATCTTTCGAGACAATGTTTCCCAAGAATCCAACTTCCTTTAGCCAAAACTCACTTTTACTAAACTTGGCATACAGTTGAGTATCTTGCAAAATCTGTAAAACTGTCATTAAGTGTTCGGCATGCTCATGTTCATCCCGGGAGTATATTAGTATATCATCAATAAATACCACAATAAACTTGTCTAATAATGGTCAAAAAAATACGGTTCATTAGATCCATGAACACCGCAGGGGCATTTATCAAACCGAATGGCATGACTAGAAATTCATAATGCCCATACCTCATTTGAAAAGTAGTCTTAGGCACGTCTGAGTCATTCACTCTCAACTGGTAATATCCCGATCTCAAGTCTATCTTGGAAAACACGGTGGCGCCCTTTAATTGATCGAACAAGTCATCGATCCTTGGCAAAGGGTACTTGTTCTTCACAGTTACTTTATTAAGCTGATGATAATCTATGCATAACCTCATGGAACCATCTTTCTTTTTCATAAATAGCACTGGAGCACCCATGGAGAACTACTCGGTCTTGCAAAACCTTTATCCGTCAACTCTTACAGCTATGCCTTCAATTCTTTTAACTCAGTTGAGCCATTCTATAAGGTGTAATTGATATAGGTGCAGTGCTGGGAGCTAATTCGATACCAAATTCAACCTCTCTAACCGGAGGTAACCCTGGCAACTCTTGGAAATACATCAGGTACTCACATACTAAGGGAATCGATTCAATCTTTAATTACATTTCTTTAGCGTTCATCACAAAAGCTAGATAAGCCTCATACCCTTTCCTTACATACCTCTGGGCTGACATGTGAGATATCACTACCGACAACCTGTCTTGATCATCTGATTCAACACGAAGAGTGTCCCCATTTTCACATCTCAATTCAACATATTTCTTTCCATAATTTACTGTCACATCATGAGTGGTTAAACAGTCCATTCCAGGAATAATATCAAATTCATCAAATGGAAATATCATTAGATTTGCCTTAAAATAATGACCTCTAATCATTAATGGGCAATCTTTGCATACTTTATCAACCAACACACTTTTGCCTAAAGGATTAGACACTTGTATCACAAATTCTGTAGACTCCACAAGCATACTCATTCTAGATACTACTTTCATGCATATATATGAATAGGTAGATCCCAGATCTATTAAAGCAATAACTTTAGTATCATAGAGAGAAAAGGTACCCATAATCATGTCAGAAGACGATGCTTCTTCGCGAGCACGAATGGCGTAAGTTCTCGCAGGTGCTCGGCCCTCAGGTCTCATAGATGCTCAGCCCTCAGGTCTCGTAGCCTGCTCCTTGTGAGTAGTCTTACTACTTTCCCCGCTTCCCAAATTTCTCTGTGATCTCCCTCTAGTAGTGCCCCCCGGTCTTGCCTCCTAAGGCTTCTCTTTCTCATCCACTTCTGGACAATCTCTAATAAAATGGTCTAAAGACCCACACCTGAAGCAGGCTTTTCATTTGCTTGACAATCACCGAAATGATGTCTGCCACACTATGGCCACTCCGGTCTACTGGGTCGGGGGTTACCAATACTAGCAATTGATGTAGTCTGGACTTTAGGCCCTAAGTACTGTTTACTCTTACTCTTATTTGAAAACCAAGCTAAAGTAGCTGATCGGGTTGAGAAGTCTCTTGAATTCTTAGATGATGATTGAAATGTTTTGCTCATCTGTCTCTTTCTCGAGTCACGAGACTCCATCTCAGCCTTTCTTTTCTCCTTAACTAGGTCTTGAGCCTTACAAGCTCTGTCTACTAACACAACAAATTCTTTCAATTCAAGGACACCAACAAACAACTTTATATCTTCATTTAGCCTGTCCTCAAACCTCTTACACATAATGGCTTTCGAGGACACACTCTCAAGTGTACTTACTGAATCTCACAAACTCACGCTCGTATTCAGTTAAGGTTATTTTTCCTTGTTTCAATTTAAGGAATTCCTTTCTCTTCTGGTCAATAAATCTTTGACTTATATATTTCTTTCAAAACTCTTCTTGAAATAAATCCCATATGATCATTTCCCTTGGTACCACCGACATAATGGTATTCCACCACTGGTAAGCGAAATTTCTCAAAAGGGAAACTACACACTTCATGCACTCTTCAGGTGTGCACGATAGCTCATCAAACACCCGAATGGTGTTTTCGAGCTAGAACTCTACTCTTTCTACATCATTGCCCTTACTAGCCCTGAAGTCCTCAGCTCCTTGCTTCGGATCCTATCAACCGGAGGCTTTTCTCTACTTACAACTTCTACTACTTGGGGAGCTACATCAGTAGGTTGAGGAATAGGCGGGCGGAGGAGGTGGAGCATTCGGATTTGCTCGAACGTACTTTGTGTACCAATTACTCATCATTCAGAGAAAGGCTTCTCAGGCCTCTTCCCTTTGACCTAGAGTCTCGGGTCTACTTTCAAATGGTGCGATCCCTTGAGCGGGAGCCGGCGCATGACTTGCAGCATCATCATCAGTAGCTCGATCGGGATCAGGATCTATAAACTATATCAAATACATTTTAAAATGTCAGGAGTCGTCACACTATCATTACATAATCAGTCTTGCGTATGGCATGTGTAGCTAGACTATACTCACGCTACGTTAGTCGAGAATTGACTAAACCGTAGCTCTGATACCACTAAATGTAACACCCCTTACCCGTGTCCAACAATGGGACCAGATGCGAGGCATTACCATACTTAACCTTACATAAACGTGTAGTAACAGGCTATACCATTCCGTTCAAAATCCACTTCTTGCTTATTCTTGGCATACGTGGCCCTAAACATACCTCTAAGAGGTTTCGGGATTTAACTGAGGACTTTTACGAACTTGGAAAACTTTTCATCAAAATAGGGGCCACACGCCCGTGTTGAACTAGAGACACGCCCGTGTGTCCTTAAAACATGCTCGTGTCTTTCACCCGTGGTCGACACTGACTAATTTCACATGGCCTTGACGCGCCTGTGGCCCTAGCCCGTGTGCCAAACCTTGTCATTCTGACTTATCCACACGGCATATACACACAACCGTGTGCTTCAGTCAGTGTGGCGATTTATATTTTAAATGCAAGGTGCAAACTTCACACGGCCTGGGCATGCGCCCATGTGCTAACCGTGCCTCCCACACGGTCTAGACACATGCCCATGTGTCTACCCATGTGGACAATTAGCAGGCTATCTAACAAGCCATTTTTCCACCCTACATTGCACGCACGCAAACCCTAATTCAAATCATTTCATTTTAAAAGATGACCAATTAATATCTCTAGGAATCTAAGAAATTGAGACATACACAAGAGCATACACTTTATGAAACTTTCCTTCATTGTGCAAAAAGATTTGCCAAGTATTGGCCTAACTCAAGACCATTTACAAAATGACTTTAGTATCATACATATCCAACACTTTGGCTAAAAATTACAACTTAACAAAATACTCGAGTCCTATACATGCCATGCCTAAAATATGTCTAAATTTTTATACCAAAGTGATGTCGATAGTGTGATTCTGAGCTCCGACGTCCAATGATCCTCGAGCTAACTTGGCGAAACTACAAGGAAAAGGGAAGAGAGAGGGGTAAGCATATAGCTTAGTAAGTTTGCATGAAACACTAGGACGACAATTTACTCAAACTATAATCATTCATATCATGAAACAATGGCGACTTAGCACCAATAAATAAAAGTACTTACTCGTACTTATTCACACTTATTATTACTTACTCTTACCCATATCATGTCAATATGATCTGGTAACTTTTACTTACTCAAGATACCTGTATCACTGATTCACGTAGTTCAGCACATTTACTAACATAACCATAAACTCACATCTTTATCATTCATACCATGAACATCACTCAAGGCCATCCATAAATAGACTTGGATCTAGGCCAACTCACATACTTGACTCTTTTGCTTATGAATAAATCGAATCATCATGAATCATCCAAGCTTAACATACATAAGATTTGATGCCAACGCCATATCCCAGATATGGTCTTACATGGGATCATTCCTTAGTGCCGACGCCATATCCCAGATATGGTCTTACATAGGATCATTCCTTAGTACCGACGCCATATCCCAGATATGGTCTTATACGGGATCTCATAACTCGATGTCGATGACATGTCCCAGACATGTTCTTATATGAGATCATACTTAGATGTCGATGCCATATCTCGAATATCGTCTTACACGAGATCATTCTTTGGTTCCGAAGCCATATCCCTGATATGGTCTTATCGGCACCTTTCCTTTCTCATATGCATGCGTAGGTAATATACGTATTCCGAAACTATAAATGGAACTACAATTTAGCCTGTTCTCATCATTTACTCATCGAGACTTATAGCTCAATTTCATTCACAATAATATGCATTAACATAATAATTAATGATTACAAATATCGAACATTATGAAATACTAATTTCATACAAACTTACCTCGAATCTCTAAATCTGTCTCGGTGCTCGATTTAGTCTTCAACTTTGTTCTTACCTCGATTTTGATCGGGTCTTCGTGTTTCTTGATCTATAATAATAAATTTCTCTTTTTAAACACATGCATTGACTAAATCAACTCATAATTCATATTTTGGCAAAATTATGATTTTGCCCCTAAACTTTACATAATTACACTTTCGCCCCTAGGATCGTAAAATGATTTTCATTCAACTTTCTTGCATTTCAAGCCTAGCCAAATCATTTTCTCAACTATAGCAACATTAAATTCCCACTATTTCACTCATGTATGACCATTTCTTTGACTTTACAAATTAGTCTTTTCCATGCATCTTTCATGAAAATCACTTAGAAACATAAAACTTTTATATTCTTCCATAAAACATCAAAATACATACATGTCATACATGGGTAAATTTTTTAACATAAACCCTAGCTCAAATATCGCTAGAAATAGCTAAATCAAGCTACGAGAGTTTCAAAAATATGAAGAACATTAAAAACGAGGCTAGGATGCACTTACTTTAAGCTTGAAAATGAACAAAACCCTAGCTATGGAGTCCTTGTAAATTTCAGTACCATGGGGAAGAAGATGGACATGATTTTTGGCTTATTCTCCCTTTTTATTCTTTAATTAACCAAATGACCAAAATACCCTTAATGCCCCTTTCTTAAGATTTTTCCTTCTCATGTACATTTTTGTCCATCATCACATATAATGGTCTAATTACTAAATAAGGAGCTCTAGGATTTTTCATAATTCTATTTCATACTTGAACCTTCTAGAATCTCACATTTTCTATTCTTTGCAATTTAGTCCTAATGGACAATTCATTCACTAATTAATAAAATTTCTTTATGTGACTTTTACACAATTATGCAAATACCTCATAAGCCTTGTAAAATCATTAAACACATATTTTCTACTTCGGACTTGTGGTCTCCACTATTTCGACTAAGCCCTAAATCGGGCTGTTACATCCTAGCCCAGTTTTTAATGTTTTTTTACGTTTTTGAAGTTGTTATCAACCGATCTAGCTATTTCTACCATTTATTTGAGCTAGGGTTCATGTTCAAAAATTTACCCATGTGTGACATGCATGTTTTTTGATGTTTCATGATAGATTATGAAAGTTTGATGTGTAATAAACATCTTTTACTAAGTGATTTTTTATAAAAACACTTAAAAAGGGCTTAATTGTAAAGGTTGTAAAAATGGGTAGTAAAAATGTGATTTAATGAAAAATGTGGGCTGGTATAAGATGAAATAGGTTCGACTAGGCCTAGGTGACAAAGAAAATGAGTACATTTCATTTTACGAGCCTAAGGACTAATTTGTAAATATGTGAAAGTTTAGGGGCAAAACTATAATTTTGCCAAAGTATGGTTTTTGGACTGATTTGAATAATGTGATAATTAAATGAGCTAAAGTTTATATTATAGATCAAGAAAAACAGAGTCCAGACCTAAACTGAGGAAAGAACAAGGTTGTGGACTAAATTGAATAGTTAGCCATATTTTATAACGAGGTAACTTCGTGTGTAAATAATGCAACATTTCATATTTAGGTACTTAATGCTTTAATATAGCATAAATTATGAAATTGTCTTCATGGATTTGATTAATGTTGACTCGATGACGATTCGACGAAGATTTGATACCTCAAAATTCTTAATGAACCTTAGGAATAGTTAGGATACAAATGTCATGACATTAGGGTTATGAGTTTACGTGTAAGACCATATCTGGGATATGGCATCGTTATGAGATTTCGTGTAAGACCATGTCTGTAACACTCCAAACCTGGCCTAGAAGTTAGGCCCGAATCTGGCGTGTCACAAAAAAAAACTCGTTTGAAAATTTTCGGCCTCTTTGTTAAAACCCAAAACAACTAAAGCAATTGTGTCATGTGAAAACATAATTATCTTTAATAAACCTTTTCGATTGCAAATACATATTTGAAATAAATGATTTGCGAAAAATAGAGTTGCAACAGCATTTTGAAACATTAAGGAAACGTAGATAAAATACAAGTAATTTTGAGAGATTGATTGATGAATCACAAATCAAGGAATTGAACTTTAAATCCATGACTTTTGAAAGTATCATTTAATAATTTGAAAGAAAGTTTGAGTTAAATCATATTTGTAAAAGTTTATTTTGAAATTCATTTATTAATCAATTTTGGAAAAATCTTTATTTACGTTTTTAGAAAAATTCTCGTTTTAAACAATTTAAGAAAAATAATAAAAACATCCAACCATAAAGAAAAAATAAAAATAGTTCAGAGGCCTTATTATAACTTAAACCAAAATAACAAAATAATAAATAAACAGAAATAGAATTTAACATTCAATAACACCATTTCTGAAGTATGGCCTCCACCGAGTCATCCATGGCCCAAGTCCACCTCACGGAGCATTACCTACAGGGTTAAGAAAGAAGGGGGTGAGTTACAAGAACTCAGTGTGAAATCCCCTTACCATCATCCACTGGGTCGGAACACACATAGCAATATTTTGGGGCTAAGCCTATTTTACAATAACAACAATGTATCAAATATAACATGTGTATGAAATGCAATTTCTCAACCAAACCTAGTTTTCCATCCGCTACACACCACCCGTACCAACCAACACACCTGTAGGGAGCTTTAGTCACCCACCCGCCAACACACCAAAATAGGCATTAAGCCATTTATATCAATTTGTGGACAAGCCACAGATTCTGAGTTTACATGGCATTGCCATTTTTCATATTTGTGGCGAGCCACGGATTTATGTAGCAAAGCTACCAGACAGATTGTGATAGAGTCACCAGATTATGTGGCAGAGCCACCAGAACTTCTCTTCATCATATTTTCCCATCCCATCCAAAATTATGTATATGCATCGTACATATCAAATCAAAATCTTTACAGTATAACAACGATAATTAAAAATTCAAAATTTATTTCCAATACTAAGGCCCATTTATCACATATCAATTCGGCCCATTTTATCAAATTATAACATCGGCCCATATAACAAATTATCACATTGGCCCATATAACAAATTATCACATTGGCCCAT
This sequence comes from Gossypium rotundifolium, assembly GCA_025506655.1. Classification (NCBI taxonomy): domain Eukaryota; kingdom Viridiplantae; phylum Streptophyta; class Magnoliopsida; order Malvales; family Malvaceae; genus Gossypium; species Gossypium rotundifolium. The sequence continues at coordinate 60,040,490 of CP106723.1, read as the reverse complement.
ATATTGAATTATCAAATGGCCCATATAGCAAATATCAAACGACCCATATAGCAAATTATCAATCGGCCCATATAGCAAATTATCAATTCAGCCCATTAAGCAATTTCGTATTTTGGTCCATTAACACTTTACAAATCAGCCTAATAGGGGCATTTTCATAATTCGGCCCATAAGGGCATTTTCGTAATTTGGCAATCGTACCCGCTAAGCGTAATTTAGTAATTTACCCATTGTAATTTCACAACCTAGGCTTAACTACTAATTTGGAGCATAAAATCGAAACTGTCCATCTGCGTCATACTGACTAAATTGACCATAACTTAAGTTAGAAAACTCAAAATCTAAATACGTAAATTTTCCTTGAAAGTAGACACATATATCTTTCTCCTATAAGTTTTCCAGAATTTTTAGCTTAACCGTTTAGTACAGTTTATTTCTTAAAGTTTCCCTTGTTTCACTGTCCAATGATTCTGACCTCTCTTATCTTAATCTCAAATATCTTACCGTACGCTTTTCATATACTGCTCCCGCTTGTTTCCATTGAAAATAGGTTCACTAAGGATTCCATACATATAAATTATGTCCCATAATTCACTTTTTAAAATTTTATACGATTTTTCCAAGACAGAACAGAATACCCCGAAGTCATTCAGAACCAGTCTCACTAAAATTAATATATCTCAGAATATAATACTCCTTTTCCTTCTCTGTTTCTTCCTTATCAAAATAGACACAGTAAGCTTTTATTTGATATCTCATTCACTTTGTAATTCCTTTTATCCAATTTTTCATGATTTTTCAAATACACGTCACTATTTCTAACTGAAACTGTTTTATTACAAAACATGATTACCACTACAAATATATGCACTCCCGAGTGATCACGGATGCCGGTTATCGGTTTTCTTCGGTATTTATACCGAATCACAGAATATTTCTTGTAAACTTTCAAAGAGATGTTAGATTTACTCACCATTTCAAACATATATTCGGAAGGATACGGGATTACACACCTTATTCGGAATCCGTAATACAATATTCTCCGCGGCACCTAAAGATACAATCGATCAACAATTAGTCCAAAACCGAATTTACCACTTCAACTGATTATTTCGATTGATTGACAATCTATACACTTACCAACAATCTGAGTCTCTTATTACGAGGGATAGATTGAGCGATTTAGTCCTAAAAATATAATCGATTAGTCACAACCACTATTTCGTTAAGCAAAATAACCGGTCAACGATATAGATCCAAAAAGAACCATGATGAATCCCTTACCTTAACGATATTAGTTCCGATTTCTAATGATTGTACGATGGCTATGGATGAGTCAAAGTTTCAGCCTTCCACTATCACTCGATTGATCAAAGGAGTGAATGTCAACACAAATGAGAAGAAATGATTAAAAGAAAGGAAAAGGTGTATCAAGGTGTTTGGAATGTTTCGATCAACACAATGGCTTGTAAATTTGGCACAAAGCAAAAGAAATTTGGAGAGTACCAAATAATGCAAAGAGAAAGGTTTTTGGCCTAACAAGCACAAAAAATTCAATCAAAAGACCATGGAGAATTTCGGCTATCAAGGAAGGTGGGAAGAAAATGAATATGTGGCCAAACAAAAGAGAAATAAAATGCACTATTGTGCTAATATGTTTCGGCAAGGAGAGTTGCAAAATTTGGAGAGAATGACACAAAGTTGTCAAAGGAATTTTGGCCAAAACAAAGCTAATACTTTACCCAATGCCAACTAAAATTTTTTTCAGCCACCTATCTACCTCAAAACCGTCCACATGCATCCCCCCTTAGGATAAGAGTTTGGCCACCCATACTTTCCAAAACACCTCCCCCAATACTAGCCTCTTGTCCCCCTTTATTTCCCATTCCTCTTGATTCCTTTCCCAAACTTTAACCTTGCCATTTTCTTATAGCCACCTTACCAAAATAATGAAGTCCACCCTTGCCATAAATAGTCCTTGGCCGACACTTAAGGAAAGAGTGCAAAAATATTAGCCAACATTGCACACAAAGGGATTTGAACCTCTTCCCTCAAAGTCCATCACTTAATGCCATAACCTCTTTACCATATGCTCCATTATGCTAACCATTTATTCATTTATTTCCATAAGTCTTGATGCCACTTACTATCTCTCCGTAATAGGCTAAATCACAAAATTTTACTAAGGCCCAACTCGAACCCGAAACTTCATAGAAGCCTCGTAACCTTCCAAATTCACTTAACTAATAAGTCCAATTTGCAATATTGTCATTCTCTTGTTCTCAAAATTTTAAACATTCCTACGCCCATGGCCCATTGGGCCCAATCCTATTAGGCCCAATTTCGGGATGTTACAATGTCTGGGACGTGGAATTGACATGAGAATCGTGTAAGACCATAGCTGGGCTATAGGCATCGATATGTGATCCCATGTAAGACCATATCTAGGATTTGGCATTGGTATGATTCTATGTGTATGTAATTCCCAAGTAACCCTTAGTATTCCAAGTGGTTCAACGGGTAATCCAAAGATATGTTAACGAAATAACTTGGTATGATCATGTTGAAAGGGTACAGGTATGCACACAACGCTTATAAATATTGAGATTATAAGTCGATGAGACTTTGGCAAGAAGTGAATGAAATTTATGATAACGAGTGTCTATTGTAAGATATGTAAATGACACGATTTAAAATGTATCTATGATACTTGATGACATTGTGATAAATTATATTATGTTTTGTGTACAATAATGCATGGTTAATGTTGTTAATTATTTACATGAAAACTTACTAAGCTTTATGCTTACTCCCCTTTCTTTTCCATTTTCTTATAGTATCGCCATGCTAGCTCGGGGGATCGAAGGACGTTGAAGAATTGATCACACTATTAATTGAAACTTTTGGGTATAGTTAGTCTCAACATTTTGAGTATGGCATGTATAGGAACTTGGTCTTTTTATTATATGTCATATTGGTTTAGCCAAATGTGTTAGCTTATGATGGTATTTGATTCATTTTGTATAAGGCCATGGAATGTGACTCATATTGATTATTGGGTTGTAAACCTATTCATATATGCATACATGTGCCAATGTCATTATGATATGGTCTACGGTTATTGATGGTTGTATGATGATATGTTGCATTTGATTTATTAAACTTGATTTGGATGAAGGATGGTAGTTTTTTATGTGTATATGTTGGTATGAAAATGCATGCATGCAATCTAGGGAATGATGCTTATTTGTACATGAGTTGGTAAAATTGGATTTGTCATAATATGGAATCTCAAGCAAGTATAAATTGATAAGGAGTTGCCATGCATGAGCCATTTTTATGAATGTTAAAGTGCTTATTTATGACATGTTAGATGTCATTGAGATGTGTAAGTGTGCATGTATTAATGAGGGTGACAAATGGCTTGGAAAGTTTCTAGACCGTGTGTGAAACACAGTTTGCCCTAAGGGCGTGTGTTTTAGCTGTGTGTCCCCTGCACCTTAGTTTTGGGAAACAGAATGTCTAGTAGTAAACACACGGGCATGAGACACGCCCGTGTGTCTCAGCTGTGTGAGAGACACAGCCATAGGACATGGGCATGTGCCCGGTCGTGTAAAGTCTGGATTTAATTTTTGAAATTTAATTCGCCACACGACCTAAGGACACGGACGTGTGCCTTGGCCATGTGACCTTATTTGGTTGATGACGTCACAAATAGAATGTCCCCTATTTTGGGCACGGCCTGAAACACTGGCGTGTGATATGCCACACGGGCGTGTAGACCTGTTTCATGATGAAAATTTTCTACATTCCCCGAAAGTTTCTAAAATTCTCGGTTTAGTCTCGAACCACTCTTAAAGTATGTTTTGTGCCTCGTAGGCTCGTATTAGGGACAATATGAATGTGTGTGAAAGGTTTTAGATTTGAGTAGAATTTCATGCCTCAGTTTTGTATGAATGCTTGTGTTTAAGTCTGGTAATGCCTCGTACCCTGTTCCGACATCGAATATTGGTAAGGGGTGTTACAAGGACTACTTATCTTCTGACCTCATAGTCCAGACCGGTTTGGGGTAAAGGTGTTCACGGATAGGCCATACCAATTTTGGGTTACTTCCTACCTTGATGACTTCCTAGGGTTTTCAGGCCTAGGGTTTAGGTTCTTTCTCTCCCAAACAACTAATCCATTGAGTAACCCTACAAAACAGTTAATAGATCATACCTTTACTCGCTAATCCCCCATAGAGGGATTAGTTCCTCATGATTTTCATAAACAATATAGAATTGATATAAAGGGTAAACATGATAAATGAATCAAAAGTATAGAGTTTAAGAAAAAGTCTGATTTATATTAAGAATGAAAGTGAATCCACAAGGTTTGATTGTTATCAACAAATCAAATCTCTCGAGATAAAATAAGGAACAAACTGACAGTAAATCTAAAACCCAAAAAATAGAAAAACTAAACTAAAATTAAAAAAAAATCTACGCTAAGTAAATAGTGTCCATAATGCGTGAAAAATGAGCCCATTTATAGATTTTAGGTGGTCGTCATCCTTAACCCTAGGTTAGTTAACGTTCCCGAGCTTTATGTTTGGTTGTGCGGACCAAAATGCCCCTTAGCTTATGTTAATTCTCGTCCAGAGTCGATGTCGCAACACATCAAGACCTGTGCCATGACAAAGGAGTCAATATACTCCTCTTGGAATGTCTTCAGGGGTATGTTGCGGCACCCTTAGGCTGTGTCGCGACATCAAAGGCAGTCTCGTGATTTCTCCATTCTACTCCCTATGTTGCGACATTGATCGTTCCATGTTGTGACATAATGACCAGTATCGGTTTAATACGCCTTTAATGGTCTCCTGTACATTTAAAAAGTTTATTTCCTTGTTGTTAAGCTTTATTCGGCCCCCAAGGTCAATAAAAGATTCACTTTGCACATTTTATTGACTTTAAGAAAACTTACAAAACATAATTAAAACCTAATGAAAATGCTTGCTTTCAAGCTCCTAAAGTGCAAAAATTAGTTTAATCTGCTATGCCGAATTACAGCAAATCACCTACACACTCACAAAGTTTATTAGCTCACCTTTAGGCCTTATTCAACCCATAAGGTCAATAAAGGACTTAAATTACACATTTTATTAACTTAACTAATACTTACAGAAATGTAATTAAAACTTAACTAAAATGCTCGTGTTCAAGTTCCTAAAGTGCGAAAACTAGTTTAATCTGCTACAATAAATTACGGTAGATCAAACTCCCCACACTTAAGTCATTTCTTGTCATCAAGCAACACAAACAAAAATAATAAATGAAAATACAACCCTTAAACAAGTATGGTACAAGTGTTAGCTTGGAGCACATGAATAGGCATTTCATATTCGCATATAATCTTGGCATGTGATATAACTAACTTACCATTTTTTTAATATCAAACTCCTAAGTATATTACAAAGCATACAAGCATTAAAGGTCTGAAATGTAAAAATTCATCAATAAATTATACAACTGATTTGATTATCCTAGCTGAATACAAACAGTCATAAATGCACTCATTCAATATGATTTTTAATTATGAATAAGCCTACCTAGATATCATAGGGCTTTTCGGCTTGTAACGTTCTGAGGCTTAGGACAGGTATGGATTTTAGAATAGTAACATCAAATATTTTCAAGCGTGAAGATAGTTTGGTACATCACATTGTCCCCTATTCTCCCCCTTAGTAACCTTTTTCTACTCGTATTGATTTTATTTTTGAAATTTTCTTTTATTGTACATATTGGATAACCTATAATTACTATATCACACTGATCCATCCTATTTCACTCTATTTTTTTATCATTCATACAAAACAATTAATTATTCATACCTCCACTCGCTAATCCCCCATAGGAGGATTAGTTCTTCATAGATCCAGTAAATAATATAAACTCAAATGAAAGAATGAATATAAAGAACAATTTCAAGAATAGAATTTAAAAGAAGTCTAATTATATTGAATTTAAGCGCTGAGTCCTCACAAAGTTTGAGAATAATTCCAGAATCTGATTTCTCCCCAAAAGTAAATAACAAGAATGGAAATTAAATCTAAAACCTAAGAAAAAGGAAAAAGACTAAAGACTAAAACTAAAGAAAAATTATACAATGAAAAAGATGTCTATAACATGTGTTAGCTGAGCTTGTTTATAGACTTATAATGACCATTATCCTTAACCTTAGGTCAACTGACATTCTCGAGCTTAAATTTGGATTTTGCGGACCAAAACACCCCTGAATCGTATTAATTTCCCATGCAGAGGCGATGTCGCGACACATTAGGTCCTGTGTCAAGACATTGAGGGTAGGATACTCTTCTTCAAGGTATCTTCAAGGGTATGTCGTGACATACTTATCTTGTGTTACGACATTGAAGGCAATCTTGGACTTCTTTAGTTCTTTTCCTTATGTTGCGACATATTCACATATAATCTTGGAATGAGATATAACTAACTTGCCATTTTTTGAGATCAAACACCTAAGTTCAGTATATTACAAAGCATACAAGCATTAAGGGTCTCAAGTGTAAGAATCCATCGATGAATTATACAATTAATTTTATTATCCTAGAAAAATACAAATAGTTGTAAATGCACTCATTCAATATGATTTTGAATTGTGAATAAGTCTACCTAGATCACATAGGGCTTTTCGGCTTGTAACGTATTGAGACTAAGGACATGTATGGATTACAAGAATAGTCAGCATCAAATTTTTTCAAGCACGAAAAAAGTTTGGCACATCATATTGTCCCCTATTCTTCCCCTTAGTAACCCTTTTCCCATTCACCACCTAATGTCTCATTCTCTCACCTTCTTTATTTCTCTACATAGGAAGTCACAGCCTAATATAACAATCATGGTTCACTCACGAGTTTTTTGTGCACTAATGAACACGCTTTTCTACTTTTGTGACTTTGTCACAATTTTTTTCTTGTTAAATACATCTCACTCACAAATGCATTTACTTTTCAAGTACTTTCTGCTCGTTTTGAATTTTTCTTGAAATTTTCTTTTGTTGCACATATTTGCTAACCTATAATTACTATATTACGCAGATCCCTCCTATTTCACTCTATGTTTACAAAATCTGCCATAATGTTTCTATTTAACCCTCAAAACATATGGCTAGGCATCTATAGTTGTTGTATATAAAGGTTCATCAAGAAGTGTTTTCTGGATCAAAACTAGTTACTAAAGATAAATAAAAGGGTTAGCTTTTTGGCTTTGGGTATATTCCAAATAATATCTTAGGTCATCCCTAGGTATCATAATATTCACAACTCTAATAAACTAAACCACCACAAATTCAACAAGTTATCATTCATACTAGCATGTTCGTTTCCTTGTATTCTCTATATCATTTGGTACATTCAATTGCTTTAATACCTGTTTATAGTGTAATATATAGAACTTTAATAGTCTAATAATAAAAAATTTAAAATCATTTACCCCATGCCAAATTATTTTAAATACAATGAACCTGTGTACATGCTTTTAACCCTACAAGGTCAAGCACACAAAATGATAAGAAAAATCAAAGAAAAACATAAAAATTTAAAACAAATTTTCTATGTCACCCTTCACACTTTAGATAACACATTTTCCTCGATGTTCAACCCCTAAAAAGATAAGGAAAGAAGTTACTCGATTGATCGTGATCGTTCCATAGACTACTGGTAGGTGCTTCCTCCATCACTCGATGAAAATTCTAAATGTTGTGCCTCCTCCATGTGGGGTTCCTACGTAGAAAATTAAAACAAGACACAAAACTACCAATAATCTACTATTAAACCTACTCCTAAAAAAATAAAATTAAAATCATCCAAAGATTAATACAATCTTTAAAAACAAACTTAAAGAGTTCAGTCATTCTTTTAAAATCCATCTCATCATCTCCTTCCTTATCGTTATCCTCTCCTTCCTCTTCGCTTTTATGCGCCTCTTTCTCCTACTCAAGATGCATCAGCCCAAACATATATGGCATGTAATTAAGTGCCCTAATATTGTTTATTCATGAAAACTCCTGAAAGATTGGACACAATTCTTGCATCCACTGTATCATCTAATCCAGCTTTGGATGACTGCTCTCTCCAACTTCTTATTAAGCAATTGATTTTTCTTTTCTTTGAGACAAACTCGGGGTCATTGTCACCTTTTTTTTGGAATTTGTTCCACTCCTTTATCTACTTTGCCCAAAGTTTAATGTATTGTGTAAACAGAGTGTCGTTGGTGATGCTTCAGGACGGCTTCGTTGATTTTTCTATGGATGCCATTGGAACGCTTGCTTTTTTCGTAAATTCGTTACCAAGTGAGGGAAGAAAACTTCCACCTTCTAGCCACTGACGCATCTCTTCATATTTTGGTAGATCCATTTCTCGAAGCATATATGTTTTTCTGCAAAATAGCATAAAAAATTATTGACATTAGACACATTGAAATCAGGAACAACTCATGTACATAAAAATTGAATCCACATTCTAGCTTTAGTCAACATTATAGCCTAATGAAAGGAGGTTAGGATATTGGTAACTGGGTGATATTTCCATTCACCCCTTCCTTCCGCTAAAAAGTTTATAATGTTATCTATGTCTCAAAAATACTCTAAGTCGATTCAATAAAATATTTTTCATAGTATGGGGCATTATAAAAGTCACAAATAATTCGATGGGTTATTGGCCCCATAAAGTTGCATAAAACTCTTGAACAACAGGGACCATAACAATGTCTTTTGGGATCATCCAAAAATGTTCCCACCTATGATATCTAACTAAATGCAATATTTCATTGCAGATAATCATAGACGGATCAAATCCCCTTTCTTGAATGAATTTTATTCTTTGAAGTTCTACAAAATATTTTTCAACATTCATGTTTGAGAAATTAAAGGGGTTTGGAACCATCAATTATTTCGGTTCATTAGTTATTTGAACCTTCCTAGCAGGCATGGTGTTTTCAGATTGCAAACTAATGAAATATCAAGCAATTAATTTCAATGAAACAATAAAAAGTTAAGTTAGGAACTCTTAACCTCATGTAAGTTGTAGAATTCCTCATAATGTTCATTTGTTGTTGTTCCGTTGGGTGCTTCCCATCCTTTCTTTGCACCAAATAAGATTAAAAAAGAAATTTTTCTCATAAACTAAGGAGAAGTAAAAAGTGAATTTTAGGGTTTTAAATGAAAAAAAAAGAGTTTTGAGTTTGAGAGAGATTGGAGGAGTTTAGGATATTAAGAAAGGTTTAGAATGGGAGATTAGAGTGTTTTAGGTTAAAAATTAATGTTTTGGGGGTTAAAAACCAGGTAAAGATTAGGTTTCACAAATCGGATTATGCAATCAGGTCAAGTCAACCCTACAAAAAATTATAGTGATGTCGCGACACAGGGTTTTCGTGTTGCGACATCCCTGTAAATTTTTCATTGTAGCGACATAGGGGTTTGATGGTGACATAGGGGTTTGATGTCATGACATACTCTAGAATTTTTTATTTTTAGGTATATTGGCTTCGGTGTCGAGACACTCAAGCCTGTGTTGTGACATTGAAATGATTTTGTTAATTCTACCTTTGATGCTATGACACAAGGTAACCATGTTACAACACTGGCTCTGTTTTCACCCAAAATTCCAATTTCTAGAATGTTTCGGTTGCTATAAAACATAAAATCAATAAAAAGTAAAAAATAAGCAATTAACTAAATATACAATATTTACAAAAAATTTAAATATTAATTTGAATAATTTAATTTTTACTATCGGATTTGTCCGACAGCATCATTATTTCACAAAAGGATGATTCTCTTTATATCGATTTTATATTGTCTATGGAAGACATGAGGAACTAATCCCTCTATCTGTTAACTATTTTGTAGGGGTACTCAACGGATAAGCTATTTGGGAAAGGAAGAACGTAAAACAAACCCTAGGCCTGACAACACTGAGAAGTCATCAAGGTGAGAATTAGCCTAAAATTGGTTTGGCCCATCCATAAACACCTTCACCCCAAAGTAGTCTAGTGGAAGATAAGTAGTCCTTGTGGACTGGTTATTTGAGTAGAAAATTGGAAGATCCTGTTGGGATTGTGACTAGTTGATTGACGAGGAACCCGGAGCGATAGTTGATAGGGATTACTAAACTAAGCTAATCACTCATAATCAGATTCAATTATTTTGATTCTTTAATCTTTCAAATTTTTGTTTTTTATGTTATTTTATTTTTATTATTATAAAAACCCTAAAAACTCCTTTTCATTTTACCATCGTGCTATAACTAAACTAAAGTACTAATTAGATCTTTCAGTGTTTAGGTTAAAATTGATCTAGCACTTGCCTCCCTTGGGTACAATCCTCAGAGTACTCGCCTACTCCGTTGTAACTATATTACAACTGGACATGTATACTTGCGAATATCGTATCATTTATTTATCTTTTACTATAGTATTCACGCTCTGGACGTTAGTACGTCTGGAGGCAGTCATACATCCACTGAAATACTGAGTTGGCAAGAACTACTTAACTTCAAAAATCAAAGTCTAGACCGATTCAAGGTTAAGGTGTTCACGGATAGGCGATACCAAATTTGGGTTAATTCCCACCTTCATGACTTCCTAGGGTTGTCCGTCTTAGAGTTTAGGTTCTTCCTTTCCTGAACAGCTGATCTATTAAGAAATCCCTACAAAACAATTAATTATTCATACCTCCACTCGCTAATCCCACACAAGAGGATTAGTTCCTCGTGGATCTAATAAACAATATAAACTTGAATGAAATAATGAACATAAAGAACAATTTCAAGCATAGAGTTTGGAAGAACCTTGATTGTATTGAACTTAAGTACAGAATCCTCACAGAGTTTGAGAATGATTCCAGAATCTGATTTCTCCCTAAAAGTAAATAACAAGAACGGAAATAAAATATAGAACCTAAGAAAAGGGAAAAACATTAAAGACTAAAACTATAGAGAAAATTATACAATAGAAAAAGGTGTCCATGACATGCGACACATCAGGTCATGCGTCGTGACATTGAGGGTAGTATACTCTTCTTCAATGTATCTTCATAGGTATGTCGCGACATCCCCATGCTATGCCATGACATTGAAAGCAGTCTTAGACTTCTTCAGTTCTACTTCCTATGTTTCAACATCTAATGCTTCATGTTGCAACCTAACGACCAATATCGAGTTAGTACGCCTTAGGCCTCATTCAGCACCTAAGGTTAACAAAGGACTAGAATAACACAATTTATTGAATTTAAGTAAATGTAAGAAAACTCATTTAAATTCTAACTAAAATGCTCGTATTCAAGCTCCTCAAATGCGAAAACTAGTTCAATCTACTACACCAAATTACAGCAGATCACTTTCCTAATGGATTTTTGTTGGGCCAAACATATCCAACAAATAATTTGGAACTCTTATGTTGTTTCGCCTTGGAAATTCTTGAAGAATTGGGCCCATTTCCCACATCCATTGTATCATTCCATCAATTTTAGCTTTACTACTCTCCCCTATTTTTCTTGCCGTCATTGTTTATTTCCTTTTAAGTGAGGGGTACATCCATTTTTTCCTTTCTTCTTTGATTCAAATCCATAATTTGTTTTTGATTGAGTTCCACATACTAACTGTACATAGAATCACTGATCATACTATTTGTTGGGTGCATAAATTGCTCGTTCTGCTCCATAAGTATCTTTGCTCTTTTATGAAGTGTCGTCACTAGATGGGGAAAGAAAATCCCAACCTTCTGGCAACCGACACAATGTTTCATGCTTTGATAAATCCACTCTCTGATGCATATCTGCGTTTTTTGTGTGTAAAATATCGTATAACAAGATAGCTCTAAAGGTATTTACGTTGGAGACATTTAATGTAGGTGCTATCATAGTACAAATAAATTGCATCCACATCTTAGCTATTGGAAACATGATTTCCTGCTAAAAATTAGTTGGAAGTCATGTATCTAGCTGGAGGTGCCATTCACCACGATTCTCAGCTAAATATTTTTCAATGTTCTCCATGTCTAAATCTTCAAATTTATGTAAGTCATTATTTTCTAAATAATCAATTTCATAGTAAGGAGCATCGTAAAATTCACAAATAACTTCTAGGTATTCAGTATATCCTTACCTCTTACCGTTACTATATTCCACCAAAGACTATGTGGTCTTCGTGTCTCCTCATCCCTAAGAGCAACATAGAACTCTTGGACAAGAGGAATAACAATGTTTTCTTTCGGGGTTACGCAAAAATACTCCAATTTATGATACCAAACTAACAACCATATTTCTTTGCAAAGAACCATTGTTGGTTCGAATCCCCATTCTTGGATAAATGTTTTGCCTTGAAGTTCAAGATAATACTTTTTGGCATTTTGATTTCAAAATTTTAAGGGATTCAAAATCGTTGGTGGTTCTTGCACAATTGGATTTTTAAGCTTTCTACGAGGCATATTAATCTATAAATGAAGTATTCAAGAAACATATGCAATGTAACAGTAAAAAGAAAGTTTAGAACCCTTGACCTTGATGTTGCGACTCTTTGAAAGTTTATAAATTTAGGTATTTTAGTGAAAAAAGGGTTTGGGTTTGAGAGAGTTTTAAGGAGTTTAGGATATTAAGGAGGATTACAATGGGGGTTTAGGGTGATTTTAGATTAAAACTAATGTTTTGGGGGTTAAAATTTGTATATAAAAGAGTATTAGTTCGTCGGGTTGCGTAATCTGGTCGGGTCAACCCTACAAAAAATTGTAGCAATGTCGCGACACAGGGTTCTGTGACGCGATATCCATGTCATTTTCGCGACATCAAGGATCAATGTCATGACACACTCTGAACTTTTGGATTTCTTGGTATACTGGCTTAAGTGTTGTGACACACAAAGGTTGTCTCACGACATCGTGATGATTTTCTTAATTGTGTCAAGTCTGCCCTTAGTGTTGCGACATGGGGTTTGTAACACCCCTAACCCATAACCATCACCGGTTTAGGGTTAAGAGGTATTATCGAAAAAATCAAAACTTTTAACAACCATTTCACAATGCAAAGTATATCATCGTCATATCATAGGAAAATACAAGCATATAGTACCTTAATGAGGTCTACGAGACCATAAACATGCATTAGAAAGAGATCGGGACTAAACCAAACACATACGAAATTTTCTAAAAACTTAACATTTTTTAAAGTTACAGGGTCACACGCCCGTGTGGGCAGGCCGTGTGCCTCACACGGCCTCAGGCATGCCCGTGTGTCCAAGCCATGGTCGACACTGACTTACATCACACAGGCTTGTCACATGCCTGTGTGTCTAGCCCGTGGTCGAAACTGACTTCTTCACATGGCCAGTCACATGCCCGTGTGTCCAACCCGTGTGCGAGCCTGAATTAAATCAAATTACAAATTTTAGGGACACGGTCGAGCCACACACCCATGTGTTCAACCGTGTGGGCAAATATAGACCATTTGTAAGGCCAATTTGCCACCCATTTTGGGTCAATCCTACAAGCTCAAACTAACACATTTCATACTTTCAAAATCCAACCAAATCATACTATTAATGTCCATCTTTTCTAACCAATCAAATGCATCTCAAACTTACCAACTTATGAACCATTTATCCCATTCTAATCACAAGCATTTCTATGCAAAATCCATCCAAAAACTTACCAATTCAATATACTAGCCATTCATCAAAACATACTAACTTTGCATCACAAAACATAGACTAATATTTACCATATTCACATCCCATTTATAAGCCATATCACATAGCTTATATATACAACTCAAAACATCATCAAATTCAACTAGACTATACATGCCATACTTAGCTATGAACACATTCAAAAGATACCAAAATATGATTCGATAGTGTGATGACGATCCTCGATGATCCCCGAGCCTTCCGTAGCTTTAACGATCTATAAAACAATGCAAACACACACAAAGTAAGCTTTCAAAAGCTTAGTAAGCCATATACAAATAAATTTAACATATAAAACATTTATGACCATTTCAATTACAAGAACTTTAACATATTTCAATAGCATATTCATATTTCTTCTTTAGCTCAATTATATCTAACCATTTGCTTGAAAACAAATCACATCTCCATGAATCTCATTAGATCATAGCACATTCATACATATATCACATTTTGTCTTAACAAGTTTATGCACATATCTTACTTTTGCAAATTCACATATACTTACCTTTCATACTCAAACATAGTATACATTTCAAACGTACATGAATCGGTTACACATTTCACATAGTCTTTCATTTCTCAGAATTTCCCTTTGAATCATTTGAAATCAAATAGGATACTCGGATAACTCAAAACACTCATACAATACCAATGTCCTAGACGTGGTCTTACATGTAATCAAATATCGATGCCACTGTCCCAGACAGGGTCTTACACGAAATCATATATGATGTTGATGTCCTAGACATGGTCTTACACATAATTCTCAAATCGATGCCAAGGTCCCAGACATGGTCTTACACAATTTCACATATCGGAACCCTATGTCATGACATACGTATCCTAACTATTCCTAAGGTTCGTACGGGACTTTTTCAGACAATGACACATTGTCAATACTTCTCAGATTTCACATGTGTGTCTTCCAAAGCCATTCATCACAATTCAATATTATATGAACATGAATAAATCAACTTAAATACATTTATTTGTATATATACTTACCTCGTACGGATATAAATGGACGGATTCGATTACTCGATCACTTTCGACTTTCCTGTCTAAATCTGTTTTCTTTGGTTTTTGATCTATACAGATACAAATTTAACCCATTTATTCACCAAATCATTCAATTCAATCCAAAAACACATATTTAGGGCATTTTACAAATTAGCCCTCACATTTTTACATTTTGACATTCAAGTCCCTATTTCACAAAATCACAAAATACACATAATTTCTTTGTACTCATGCTTAGCTGAATATTCATATGCTTCATCTAAGTCCACACATTTCATTTATTTCACATTTTAGTCCCTCAAAACATTATTTTCATAATTTAGTCCAAATTACTCAAATTCATCAAAAATCCAAAAGACAAAACATGTTAACCTAACACATATATTCCATATTTCGTCAACTAACATCATAAAACTTAAACATTCATCAATGGCACATCTCAAAATCTTCACCAAATTCCAAAATTAAAGCATGGGCTTGATAGTACTCAAAGTAATGATCACAAAAACGAAGAAATTATCAAAAACCGAAGAAAACTCATACCTTAATTTTGCTTGAACATAGCCGAACCCTTAAAGCTTTTCTTCTTTATTTTTCTTTGATATATTCGGCATTAAAAGATGAATGAAAGCTTGATTTCATGTTTTTGTTTCATTAAAAATTACTAATTTTGCTAATTACTAAACTAGCCTTTTTATTTTCATTTATATTCCACTATCTTAAGGCATTTTTGTCCATAAAAAATTTATAAGGTTTAATAACAACATAAGGACTCCATATAATAAAAGCCATAACAATTCGACACTTACACATTAATAGCCAACCTTTGCATTTTATGCGATTGAGTCCTGTTATCAAATTAAGCACATAAATAATAAAATTAATTCACGAAACTTTCACACAAGCTATAAACACAGAAATAATTTTTTTTTCTAACTTGGATTTGTGGTCCCGAAACCACTATTCGACTAGGGTCTAAACCGAACTGTTACAGGGTTGCCATGTCGCGAAATTGTCTTTATTTTCACCCAAAATTCTAATTTCTAGAGTGTTACGAGTTCTATAAAACAAATGTCTAATAAAAATTAAAATCCATACTAAACAGTTAGCTAATATACAATAATTTACAAAAGTAAATATTAATTTAAAGAATTTAAGTTTTACTATTGTATTCATCCACCAATATCATTAATTCACAAATAGACGATTCTCTGGTTCTATCAATATTAGTCCATCGCCCGTCATGCCACTCCACCTTTGTCCACTTATCCCTTTCCTTAAACCTATTTTTTTGACCTGCATAGATTAAAGGAAGTACGACCCTTGACTCAGGATTATTAGAAATAGATAACTCATTGCAACGCTCCCCTGACTTCCTTCTACCTTCCTCGCTCTGTTGGTGACCACACTTAAAAGTTTCGGTCTCACCATTGATTTTCATGGTTAATTTATTTTTTCTAAATCAACAATGGACCTTGATGTAGCTATAAAAGGTCTATCTAGCAGCATTTATATTGCTTGATCTTCTTCAAAGTCTAGAACCATAAAATCTGTTGGGATGATAAAGCTGCGCACCTTGACTAACACATCTTCTAGGACTCTTTTCGGATGTACTGAAGATCTATCGGCCAACTATAGTGTTATCTGGGTATTTTTTAGGTCCCCTAACCTGAGATTTTTGTAAATAGACAAAGACATTAAATCAATGTTAGCTCCTAGGTCACATAGAGCTTCATTAAAATGAATGCTCCTTATCTCTATGAGAATAGTAAACTTCTCGAGTCTTTCAATTTTTGGGGAACCTGTCTTGAAATAATAGCACTACAAGAAGCGCTTATATTAACTTGTTCTCCTACCTTAATTTTCTTAGCTTAGACATAATTTCCTTTAAAAACTTGATGTATTTAGGAACTTTCTCAATTAATTCAATCAATGATAGGTTTACATTTCATGTTTTGAACAAGTTTCAAAAACTTACAAACTCATCTTCATCCTGCTTTTGCTTCTCTTCTAGTCTTGATTATTTTTACAATGGCAGAATATTTAGTTGTTTCTATCTCTGGCTTAATTGCTAATGTAATTACTTCCTCTAACCTCGGTTCGCCTTCATCTTTTAGGGGTTCTACTTGAAGATCATCAGTATTCTCCATATTTTCCTCATGAGTTGAGTTTTCTAGGCTACTCAGTACTTTACCCAATCGGAGCGTTATTGCTTTCACGAGCTCATTCCCTTATCTATGAGGATTATTTTCAATATTACTAGGAATACCTGTGCCAATTTATCTTTTTACATCCATCATTCCCATTAATTGGCTCATCTAATCTTCTAGTTTAGTCAATGTTCTCGTTGAATTGGTGCACTCAGACTGCACCTACTTTACATATGTTCTCATTGACTATATCTCCCCTCGATTCTATCCAAGCATTGACCACACATAGTATGGTCATTAGAGTTGGCCCTTTCCTGGGGTTTTTGTAAATAACGAGGTTGGTGTTAGAATTTTTAAATTAATTTGAGCTATTACCTCCTCCTCAGTTTCCTCCCCATCTCAGATTCGAGTGATCTTTCCATCCGAGATTGTATGTATTTGAATAGGGATTTCCACCCCTATTTTCAATGTAGTTCACATCCTCGGTAGGATTGTTAATATAATGGAAGAGTGGTTTGCCTTCTTGGAAACACAAAAATATATAGACTTTTTCAGCACCTTTTAAGCTCTAATTCATTTAGTTTCTTAGTAAATTTGGTCGAAATTCATACTATAATTACAAAATAATTTATTTGCTCTGAAATTATTAACATGTTGAATTTTAATTATTTTTATAATAAATTTACACAAAATTTGGTTTATTTTCGACAATTTTGCACAAAAGGTGAAAATTGGCTCAATAGACACCTCGAAAGGCTTAAACCATTGGAGAAATTTTTGCATTCAGTGAACCAAGAGAAAGGCTGAATATTTTTCTAGCTAAGGACGGTCCCAATGATGATCATTTTATATACTTTATATTTAATTTTTATCCAACTTAAATTGGGTTAAAAATTAATATAAAGCCTGAAGTAGAAAGTGGCCTAGTGTACTAAGCATTGAAAACTGATCCAACAAGCAAATTGGTAGCCCAAAACCATCCAACAAGTTGATCCAATCATTTGAATTTTTCCAATCTCTATGCTTTCAAAATAGCCCTCAAAGTTTCCTTAAACTCCATTCAAACCCCTCTACTTTTTGTGCCTTTTAAGATTTACCCCAAGCTAAATTTAGCAAAGTTTGAAACATTCAAACTTGCTTTTTGTATGGCCAGCCAAGGAAGAGTGTATGGCTACTAATTATTTTCTATTTTTAGCAATCATTCACACCTATAAATACCCACCTTTGCTACCTCATCCAACACACCATTCATTCCGACACATCTCTCTCTTTCACTTTTTTTCTCTTTTCCATTTCCTTCCTTATTTTCCCATTTCCCTTGCTAATTTCCCTCTTGAAAATGAGCCTTCTTCCACCTTGGAGTAGCATCATTCAATTGTTCATAGAGGCATCGGTTCAACAGAATGAGCAGAGAAGAAAATGAGCGCACTAGTCTGGCTTTAGAGAAATATTGGATTTGCTTCCTAGTTCCATTCTCTTTAATTTTCTTATTTATGTTGTGATCATGAATATGAATAATTGTTTTGTTGTTGTTCTTGTTCTAATTAAAATGGCTTAAATTAATTCGTGTTAGATTGATTGCATTCTATCTACTTGAATTATTAAAATCATGTTTGTGTTGTTATAGGCCTTGGTAAGTTGTTCAATTAAATAAAACCATGCTTATGTTATACTTGCATTATAAAACGTAAGGTAACAAATGAATTAATTATTAAACATATTGAAAGTATAATTAATTGACATAGTATTTAATTTGTGCATGTTTAATCTTCTAAGGTAGCTAAAGGTTAAATTAGCGATGGTATTAAGTGATACATTGGCCTTGCATAACTTGCAAGATTATTGTGATTAAAATGTTTCAATATAGAAATATATCATTACCTCACTTAATCTTATATGTGCTTATGAAGATTGATTAATTGTTTGAATTGGCATTGAAAAATGCTCAAGAGATTGATTAATTTAATAAGTATGTATTTGCAGTAGTTAACAAGCCATGAAAATATTCGTAACAACATGAACATGGGTTTAGTAATTCTAATTTAAGGAATGTAATCGATCTAGCAAAATTATGTCATATTCATTAAAAATTCTCTTTTCGAAATTGTGCTTTGGAATTTTTACTTTTTATTTCTATAACTTAGTTAATTTTTAGTTTTTAAATCACTTCTTCAAAACAAAATATATTTTCCATCACCAAAGTGTTTGAATTACATTTCATAAATATTTTTCTTTCATAGTCCTTGTGGGTACGATAACTTGGCATTTACTTGTAACTTTATTACTTGTTGTGATTATGTACACTTGTACATTTTTGTTGTTCCACTTCTTCATAGACAGATGGTGCATTCTTTTCAGCCTTTATTCGGTTGATTTTGTGCACTAATTATTGGAATCTGTCATCTTTCTGGACAGCTTTCACTGTGGATGGTTGTTGGCCATATGTATATTGTTTAGTTAGCAACTAGCAAGAATTCATCGTTATTCTTTCTATTAGTTCGTACGTATCCTCATACGTTCTATTCATTAAGGCTCCTCCTATTACTCCTTCTAATCCTGACCTCGAATGCACATCCAACCTGTTGTAGAAAATTTACAGTCGTAACCACTTAAGTAATTCGTGGTGTGGGCATTTCTGAATCAGTGTCTTAAAATGGTCCCATGCTTTGTGAAATCTTTCCCCTTCTAAATGCTTGAACATTGAAATTTCCCTTCTTAGCTAGACTGTCTTACTAATAGGGAAGAACTTTTATAGGAATTTCCCTACAAGTTCATCCAATGTCGTAATTGATCTTGGTGCCTGCGACTTTAGCAAAGAAAATACGTTATCAATTAATGAAAAGGGGAACAACTTGATGCAAATAATGTCATCAGTGGCCCCATTGTATTTGAAGGTATCAAAAGCTAAGGGAACCATTTTAAATGCTGACTCGGATCCTCTATCATTGTTACATAAAATTACAAATTGTTCTGAATCATCTAGATCATAGCTGGCTTAATCGTGAAATCATTGGTCGTGATAGCTGGCCTCGTTTTACTCCCTTAAACCATATCTAGATTTGGTAGTGCATACTCTCTCACAGTCCTCTCGTTACGTGCCATGTTTATATTTGCAGGTAGTTATGGTGGTGGTAGATATTATAAATTGTTACTGTTAATCTCAACGAACAACGAATTCACTCATGGTAGTAAATTCCCTCTAGTAGGTAATTGATTCTGTATTAGCTGCTACTGTTGTTGCTGTGGACGATTTCTTCAGATTATTCTCTTTGGATTTCTGACTGGCTCTATAGGTGTTCCCTTACTACAAGTCATGCACTAAACTAAAAGATAAAATTCATAGGAAATAAGAAAATTAAATTCGTAACTATAACCTAAAGACTTCCTAATTATTCTATTAATATGTAAAAATTGAAACTAATATGGCTCCCCAGCAACAACGCCAACAACTTGATCACTTCTATTCAGCAATATATCAAGAATGCAGTATGATGCATGCGTCTTATATTAAAATCTTAAAAAATATTTTTTCGTTGCTACGATCATTTTCACACCCATCAACCATGTCGCATGTGTCCAGCTCGTGTGTAACCATATTAGTGCAAGGTTCACACAGGCATGGGACACTGGCATGTGTCTAGGCCGTGTAACTCTCTATTTGTTACTTTGAACCACACGGGTAAGCACACGGACGTGTATCCAGGCCATGTGAGTCACACGAGCAAGGATACGGGTGTGTGTCCAAGCCGTGTAACTCTTTGCTTATATGTTAGAACCACACGGGCAGAGGGCATGAGCATGTGCCCGTATGTCTAGGCCGTGTGGCATTATTAAAAAGGCTCGAAACTCGTTTTTGAGGCCTTCAATATGGTTTATGACTGATAATAATTTCCCCATTGTATGACTGATCTAAAATTGATTGAATCGAGAACTCTCTAATACTCTGTAACAGACATATAAATATTATAAATGAAAGTGTATTGTGGATAATTGTACTTTGCATTTGCATGGGTTGGGATGTTATGAAGAAGGAAGTAATCTGCTTTGAATCAGTGGCTAAGCCACTATGTAAATAGTTTTGATTCTGGCGCTTTGACGCATTATTATACAGCAGCTAAGCTGTGTTACTGTAAACGTGTTAAATAGACACTTTGTGGTGTGTAGGGATGGATGGGCATTAAATGTCCTTAACGGTATGTTGGGATGGTCGAAGATGGTGTGTAGCGGATGGGGTATAGGAATATTTGCATCTATATCTGATCTGCAATATATATATGAGTTTGCATATATATATATATATATATATTTGTATACAACTGATCTATTCTGAATCTAAATTGTGAATAGTCTTGCACCAAACCGAATCTCTGAATATGAACTACTTTATAAATGAATACTAATTGAATAACTTAAACTTCTGTTACACATTGAGTTCATAACTCATTTTTTCTTTGGTTGGATTTCAAATAATCCCCAATCTTGAACGGGTCAGTGTAGCGGATGCTCGGTCAAGCATTTACTCTTCTTTAAGTAGTGTATTAGGATTTCAACAAACTATAGTAGTATGAATTTGGAAGATTATATACTTAATTAGTTTTGTGACAAATGCATTATGGAATGTGGTTTAATTTTATTGTGCTATTGTGTGACAATTGATAACTGATAAGGTAACTCTCTAAACTTAGGTTGGACGTCCAGGCCAGGTTTAGGGTGTTACATTTAGACATGATTAACTAGCAAGAACATGAATTACATCCAATCAGTTCGTGAATCTTAATTCTCAAGACTCCACACGATCTAACGATCGTTTAATGTTTGGCCATCGTCTCTAGCTTAAATATCATTTCTTGGGAAACTATTTAATAAGAGATTATCTTCAGTGTGTAACCATTGACTCAACACCCACCATGAACATGTTCTTATTTGTAAGTCATCTTAGGACAATCTCTCTAAAAGTCATTCATGACTAGTTGTCCTTAAAAGGAAATCTCATCTAGTGAACCCACATGACAAAATTTACCTTAAGGTGAGGCCAGGGTAGGAACTGACTCGAAACTTTATCATGCTATCACTTAGGGACCATCAATGGAGGACATAAGTCTTGTTCAAGGACCTTCTCCCACTCAATATTTTAAAAACATGCAAGGTTTTGTATCCCAAATTTCAAGAATGATCATATAATAGTCCTAGTTACATTCTTACCTAATCTAAATGACATGCTTCCAATAAATGCATGGTATGCTATGGCAATTTTATAATATTAACATTCATTCACAAAAATCAATCAATCATAAAAACAAACAATTTTGATTCTCCACAATTTTTCTTTTAAGGAAAAAACCGAAGAAGTGAATGTGAATTGTGCACCAGGTAGTGTAACAGTCTGATTTTAGGCCTAGTCAGAATAGTGGTTTTGAGACCACAAATCTGATGAAGTAAAATTCATTTTTATTACATTTCTATGGTCTATAGTTTTACAAAATGATTTCGCAAAAATTTTGTTCAAAAATTTTGATGTTTGGGCACTCAATTTAGCCTAAAGGACTAAATTGTAAAAAAGTGCAAAAGTTGAGTTCTACATGCTAGAGGTGTCTACTGAAGTAAGTTGTCTTTTACGGGATTACAAACTTATTTAGATTATCTACTGAAGTAAGTTGTCTTTCTCATAATGTAAACGTTCTTACAATGCCACTTATCTTCAGTTTGAACTTAGACAATCAATGAGTTAATAGTTGTTTGTCACAATTTCGCTATGCATGCAAAATACAAAAGACAGAAATACAAAACACATAATAGTGAAATGTGAAATTAACTTTATTTATTTATTCATCATTCAAATAAATAGAAAATAGTTACATGTTTACTACAATATGGGCACATTTCCTAATAGATTGAGTGTTAAGTTGTGATAATGTGACATGTGATATATGCTGTGATAGCTCTAGTGAATGTGTTAGTTGTGGGCATATTAAATATGTTGAATGGCAATGATGATACTGTGTTAGTGATATAAATGTGCATTGAAAGTGTGCAGAAAACGATAAGTAATTATGTGGTTTATTGTGGATACTTTGGCCTTGTGACTTTATGAGACAGTTGAATATAGTTGGCATGCCATAGGATTTGTGAGTACTCTCACCTATATATTGTGTTTTAGGGGCATTGAGGCCTGGGACAACTTTAGAGAGAGAAAGGAATGTGAGCTAAGCTCCATTCATCGGGATATGTTGGTGAGTTGGAGAGAGTTAGCTATATGCTACGCTTTGGGGATATGTTCGACTCTACGAGTCATTTGGTGTGTTGGAGATCTGTGTATCCAGTGTGTGGTGATAGAACCCAATTTTATGTTTCATAGCCTCAAGTGCCAAACTATCATTAAAGATGATTTAATAAAATGTGATATTACGATATGTGATATATGCATGAACATGTGGATAAATAAGTTGAATGAGTTGATTAAAATTACATGAATATGTTAGTATGTACTCTTAATAAAATGTGTATGTAGTAGAGCTTTAATCATTTTTTTAATGTGTTAAAGCATGTCTATTTGGTGGTTATTTTAATCATTCACTGAGCTTGTTTAAGCCCACCCACTCTTTTCTAAACCTTACAGACTATTACATTTTTAGTGTAGGCGGTACGAATATCCAAAGAAGTGATCCAAGCTAGGCTAGTATTATCATTATTTTGAATTGTGGGAATAAGACAATGCGGTAGTTTTGCTGGTTGTTTATTGCCTTGACATTTTAGATGTTTGCATGATTTTATGCCCTTTAGGATTTATGGACATTGTTAATAGTCTATTGGATTACTCTGATGGAAACATTGATGATTCTTTGAACTACATTTTTATGGTAGATCTGATGATTGTTTATTGAAGTTTATTGACATGTTGAAGCGGTATGTTCTTAATGGTGTTAAATGCCCAAATTTGGTGTTAATTTTGCTACTAAGTACAGAGTATCGATAATCGGGCATAAAAATCAATACCTCTGAGCTGATTTGAATGTGCAAGAAAACAGTAGCACATTTTGGTATCGATACCAGTTCTTGAGTATCGATACTTGGGGTAAAATTATAAATACTTTTGATATTGTATTGATAATTAATGAGTTTTCAATTTTTGTTGAGAAATAGAATGCTAATTTGGTATTGAATTCTAAGCAATATCAATCCCATCTATAAGAAATATCGATACCATCGAATGAGTATCGATACCTACGTGATATTTTAGAAACTTTTGCTAAATGATCTTTAAGCATGCTTCTAACTCATAATATGGTCGTTTAATGTATGTTTTGTGAATTTTAACCTCACCTAGGGTATTCTTAACTTGGAATCTCTATAAATGTTCAAATTTGAGGATGTTTGCATTCTAGTGAGACATTATGAAACACCCCACACCCGGCCCACGAGAATGGACCGGGTCTGGTATGTTCCTAAAATAAACCGGTTTCAAAAAAAATATCGATACTTAGAGAAAATTTGTAAATTTTTTTTAGAAAATGTTGTTGTGGACTGGGCTTAGGTTGTAAACCCATTTATTTAAACTTGTAAACCCATTTAATTAAATACATCCAAAATAGTTCTTAGCATAAAACTTAATAGTAAAGCAAAAATAAAGAGAAGTCCACTGGGCCTTATGGCCTTATTACATCAAGTAAAACCCAAAATAAAATAAAAGTAACTAAATCAAATAAAGTCCAAACTAAATAAAATCTCCGAATGTAGCATGGCCACCTCAACGTCTACCGGCCCGGTCCATCACTGTTCATCACCTGAATATAGTTCCCACAACGGGGTGAGTCAACAGACTTAATGTGCACACAATACTAACATTCAACAAATCAGGCATTCATGTTCAAATCATCGGATCCATATAAAATGAAATTATGATGCAACCCAAACCCAATCCTAATGGTCCATCGGCTACACACCACCGTACACGCCATTCACAGTAGGGACTACTAAGTCAACCTCCATCCGCTACACACCATATTCAAATATTTGTGACCGTAGTCACCATATAACGTTAGTGAGACCAAGTCAACACCTTCAAATATAACGTTGGTGAGACCAAGTCAATCACCTTCAAATATAACGTTGGTGAGACCAAGTCAACACCTTCAAATATAACGTTGGTGAGACCGAAGTCAACACCTTCAAATATAACGTTGGTGAGACCGAAGTCGACACCTTCTTCCCCTTTCACATAAATCCCGAATGCCCCAAAAATTTATATATTATGCATAACTTACTTAATTTCATATTCATATACATATATTCGCATGTTATAAAATAACATATTTCACAATCCTATCAAGTAGGAAAGCGTGCACAGTACTCTTGTACCACTTTAGGGTACTTAGCCATATTCACATACTTAAGTATAATCATATAATAAAATAATTGTCATAAGAAATATCGAAAGTTAGTGTGCGTACACACCTGATTGGCTTAATAGATTCCTTGAAATCCCGAAGAACGATCTACCGATCTAGATCTTTATCTCCTATATTCGTGAATTATTAAAACATATTAACAAACCTATTTGGCTTAAAACCAAATCCTAGTAGGATTTGTATTATTTACCTTGTTGCCGAATTGGATGATTGTAAATCGAATCCCACAATTGCTAGTATCCTTTTCCTTGAAATCGCTAACACTAATTCATGTAACCATGTGAGTTTTCGCTTTTGAAATAATGAAAATAATTCCAAATACCAAAATTAAGCCTTTGCAGAATATCACTTACCATACAAATTCCAAATCAAGAGGATTCCTTGCCCTATATGTCTGTTGAAATCTTCATGTTAGATCTAATCTAACATATACATCATAACCTTTAATCAAATAAACTTATCTTACCTTAGATCCTTGATCCTTGTATTCGACAGTTGAAGAAACCCTTTTGATGTTGTAGTTGATTGCTCCTTTACTTAGAATCAACAAAGATTAGACTTTGACAATGAGAGACAGAGAAGAAAAATAGAAGAAGAAAAGATGGATTTTGCTTGAAGAAAAATTCAGAGAGGGGAGAGAGCTAGGAAAATTTGGCAAGAGGAAGCAAAAGTGATTGGGTAGCCCTCCCGCCTCCTTTTATAGCCAAAGTTATCGACCTAGGAGTCCCTTACTTGTCCACCACTCCTCTTTTGATAATATTATCTCTTTTATTTAAAAGATAAAAGCCTTTAATCCATCCATTATCTCCTCAATTATCTCCTTAGAAAATAATCCTTTATTTATCTCTTATTATTCACATATTTATGTGAATAAAACTCCTTCATTTATCTCTTATTATTCACATATTTATGTGAATAAAACTCCTTTATTTATCTCTTATTATTCACATATTTATGTGAATAAAACTCCTTTATTTCTCTCTTATTATTCACATATTTATGTGAATAAAACTCCTTTATTTATCTCTTATTATTCACATATTTATGTGAATAAAACTCCTTTATTTATCTCTTATTATTCACATATTTATGTGAATAAAACTCCTTTATTTATCTCTTATTATTCACATATTTATGTGAATAAAACTCCTTTATTTCTCTTACATATCCAAGTTGCCTAAAATGTTCAAGTTTCCATTTTGGATCATTTCCAAAAATGTTTAGGTTTCCAAAATGTCTAAGTTTCCAAAATGTCCATTTCCATTTCCATTTCCATTTTCATTTCCATCTCCATTTTCATTTCCATTTTCATGCATTTCTAGGTTTCCAAAAGTATCAAAATTTATTCATAGTACTTGAAACTTGTCATTTCATACAATTAAACTGGAAATGCATAGGCCCTATTCAGGATGTTACACATTATGTAATGTGTGATGTTGTGATGTTGGTGTAGCATCCTGTTACTTGAGCTCGGCGACTGGGTCGGGTATGGGGTGTTACATTTCCAAACTTAAACTACACTAAAATATCAATCTAAACATCACAAGTTCATGAACTAACAATTTTCCCCTTAACCCTCCAATAATTCCCATTTGACATACACTTGCATCTTTACATTTGTACCATTTACATACCTTAACACACTTAAAAATAATCTACTTAAATTACCAAAATTCAATCATACTCTTTTAATTTATACATTACACTTAGTCTTCAAATTCTCACTTTCTTGTTTATTTTATGATTTATCCATGAAACTTAATTTAATATTCTTTATCTATTTTTCCTCTTCTTCCTTTCTATTTCATATCCAATATTCATACAAATAAATCTTTACTTTCAAGCAAAACATACATATTTGGAACTTTAATCAATAATAAATTATACTCATATATCATATATTCTTTCTCATATAAAACATAAGTATGAGAAAATCCTAAACTCTTACCTTTCTTCTCCAAATGTCATTTACAAGTCAATATTTTCCTCCACTTTTCTTTATTTTCTCTCACTTATTTCTAACGTTTAAGTTATTGAATATGCTCTTTAGAACCTCTACTTCATTTTTTTCACCTAGGTGTATATGAAAATTCTCAAGAATTTAGAGTGAAATAGGGGAATGGGATGACAAATGACCGAATTGCATAAAATGGAAAAGTTTTCCTCCCATATATTGATGAAGAGAATTTATCATGTTTCTTTAAAAATATCTTCATTTAATTAATTAATAAAATATTTTAATATAATATAAAATTTCCAACATCACCACTTCATCCAATGGCTCATATTTGTTCTCAATTTTCAATTTGATCCAATGATCTATGTTTTACCAACAACCATGATATATATATATATATAATTGTCTGATTTAAGAAATGACCATGTGCTTTTTTATTGCAATGTCATCTAATTCATTATATTTTGTTGGTATAGTTACACATCTAGTTATTCCTTTTTTTCTTTTTATTTTTATTTTACAATTTAGTCTTTATCACAAATCTTATTAAGTTAAACATTTATATTCAATCACTTTTCACATTTTTCATATAATATTTTGGTAATTTCATAATTAATCAATTTATCAACATATTCATTTGGCAATATAAATATTGAACTCTAATTTATCCTTGTTTACTTATTTAACATTTTAAACATTAATTTTAGTAATGTTACACAAATAATTTCTTTTCTAATTTCATTATTCAACTATCAACTTAATCATCATAACAACAATTATTAAATCAACGCCCATTATTAATTAAACTCTCCAAATATTTATTTACTTAGTATCTTAAATTTAAACATATATTTTAATTTCACATATCTTATCATTAAGCCTTTAAAATGCCTATAACATCATATAAATTTTATCCTAATTTATTCATGACATATTAAGAGGGAAGCTAATATTCTAGCCAAGATGGCTTATATAAGGAGTGAAGGATTATAAATTTTGAAATCTCCCCATTTGAGAGTATGAGCTGGTTACTGTAAATTGTTTTTATTTTTTTTCTTTTAAAAAACGATTTTACATCATTAAATATACAAACTTAATAATAATTTCTATACTGAAAATTAAAACATAAATAATTTAAATTACTTACCTTCATCTACTTCTTTCCTTAGCTTCTAATCTTCTCCCTGATTCACCTTAATTTACTCCGTTCTCCAATTCTTATAAAGAAATCACTTTTAGATGAATTTTAAAAATTAAATTTCATGAAACTTTCAATAGAATTCAAGTAGGATTATTATGAAAAAAGGTTAAAACTCTATTACTACCTCTTCCTATGCACCCCACGTTGGGTATTTAAAGAAGAGAATGACTTCTCTCACAATTTCTAGATTTTTCTATTTCTTTCTTTACTTATTTATGTACTTATTTAGTTATTAAATCAATGGTTATGATTAAATAATCCAATGATCCATATTCATCCCATCAAAATATATCTCCTTTTTTTTATATATAAAATTTAAAATAACCTTTCATGAAGAGATGATGAAAATGCTCATTAAAAATCTTAAATTTTAGTCACGAAAGTATTTTTGTTTATTTCACCCTTTAAAAAAAAAAAAAAAAGCTTTCTCTTTCTACTCTCTTGCTCCCCGTCATGATGTCCAAACATGGACACATTTCCTTTTTTATTTTCTTACATTTTTAAGCTTTCAATTTCACCAACCAATTCAACTTCCACAATTTTGCACATTTAATCACCAAGCCTTTTCCATCAATGGACAATTAATATATTTAATTGTCCAAATTAATCCTTATATCCCATGATATTTATTTAATCATGATTTAATTGCAAATTGATTTTTTTTACAAAATGACACAATTACACTT
The DNA here is from genome assembly GCA_025506655.1 of Gossypium rotundifolium. NCBI lineage: Eukaryota > Viridiplantae > Streptophyta > Magnoliopsida > Malvales > Malvaceae > Gossypium > Gossypium rotundifolium. The sequence goes on along the minus strand of CP106723.1, from coordinate 60,011,336 downwards.
TATCTATATTTTCAGATAAATATGTGTTCCATGCCTCTCATTCATCCCACCTTTTCTTTTTATGATAATCTTTTTCTTACTTTTATGAAAAATTCAATTTTAATCTTTACTAAAATCCACTACACTTTCTTTTCTTGGTATTTAATTTAGCTTTACTCTCGTTATTTGTTTAATAACGTCATAAATTTTACAATTTATTTATTCTATATTTTATTTTTTACACATTATTAATCACATAAATATTTTTTGAATGTTACAAAAGTTTAATGTTTCATGGCTTCAGACTTGTTGTGATAGTTGTATTCACTACAGCAAAATAGACTTTTAGTGGTGTTTTTAGTGGCGTTTTAAAGAAAAACGCCGTAAATATTATACATTAGCGGCGTTTGAGGGAAAACGCCGCCAAAAAATGAGCAATAGCGGCGTTTTGGCTAAAAGTCTGAGCATTAGCGGCGCTTTTGGAAAAACGCCGCTAAAGGTCTGAGCATTAGCTGTGCTTTTGAAAAAACGCCGCTAAAAGTCTGAGCATTAGCGGCCCTTTTGAAAAACCGCCGCAAATAATTTAAAGTTTTTGGATATATATGACTGATTGTTTTAAATTTATATATTAAATAATTTCTTATATAATTATAAAGAGATAACATTAATTTTAATACATTAAAATTATGATTCTAGTTTAAATTATTTAAGAGAAAATATTTTGATTTAGGGTTTAAGGGAATGTGTTAGGGTTTCATGGGTTAAAAGTTAGGGTTAATGGGTTTAAATGTAAATGGTTAAGGGTTTGGGGTTAATAGGTTAAGGGTTAGGGGTTTGAGGTTAGGGTTTATAGTTTATGATTTAGGGTTTATGGGATAGAGGATAGGGGTTATGGGTTTAGATTAAATTAGTGTCTTTTAATTTATATATTAAATAATTTCTTATATAATCGTAAAAGAGATAGTATTAATTTTAAAATATTGAATTAATTCTCATAATAATTTGGGGTTTATGGTTTAATTTAGGGCATATAGTTTATGGATTAATCTTTATAGCTTAGGGTTCGAGTTTATGTTTTAGGGTTTAAGGTTTAATATTTAAGATTAAGGGTTAGGTTAGGGTTTAGGTTGGGTTTATAGTTTAGTTTTATTATTTTAGAGTTATAGGGTTTTTAGTTCGATTGCTTAAACCATATCGAATAACAACTATTTATTTTCTTTATTGTAACTTCATATTGCTATAATATATGTATAACTAATTTGTATACCCATATGACATACAAAGCTAATAGTGTTTGTCAATGTAATTATTTAAAAAAAATAAATAATAAATTTAATCTTAACTTAAAAATCAATAATATATATTAGTAGTTTAAAAAATATATTTTATTCTTTGAAAATAGTAAATTAAAATGATTATAATAAATAGAGATATCAAATATTAAAATAAATAGAAGAAATTTGTGCTAATGAACAAATTAATTTATGTAAATTAATTATAATTAATTGTAATAGAAAGAATTTTATTATGAAAATAATAACAATAAGAATAATTTTAAAAAAAGTCCTTATAATTTTAATAATTTAAAAGTTATTTTATTCAAAAAATTTAAAACATATTTTCTTTTTTCAAAATTATTGAAAAGATTTAATATTATTTTAATACCAATTCAATTTAAAAAATTACCAAAAAATAATATTTATGAGTTTTTTAAAATTACCAAAAACTCATTTTATATTATGTTTTAATATTAGTGGCACTAGGGTAAAAACACCGGTATAAGTAGGCAATAGTGGCGCTAGTTTAAGAAACGCCACAAACTTTAAGTTTTTTTTATCAAAACGACGTCGTTTGTTTGTGTTGGGTTTTATTCAGTTCCATCACCCAAAATTCCTTACTGTCTTCACCTTATTTTCACCCTAAATTCCCAATTATCATAATCCTCCTCAAATCCTCTCCTGCTTTGCCGTCGATTGTCCTTTCTTCCTCATCACGTCGGCCTTCATCGCATAAATCGCGCCGATCGCCATCGCCGCCATCGACCAACTTGTAAGTCGCCATCACCATTTTTTTATTTTCTTCAATCTTTGTGATGAGAAAAAGAGATTATTTTTATGGCTACCAAGCTCTCTTTGACATTCCGATTCCCTGTAGAGAAATCCCCAAAACCAAGAAAATCAAAATCGGGAGTTCCACGGCTAAATTGTTGTAATGGGTTTAGGTTCTCCAAGAACAACTCAGGCTTTAGAGGACAATTACCGATGAAATTGAATGCTGTCCAAGATTAAGCAATTCAGTATTCAAATTCTGCTTAACCATTTCGTCACCAATTTAATGCCTCAGGTTTGTTTTTGGTATCACTGCATTGCTACCGATAATAACATCTGCTGTTGCTGTTATTGTAAAAGAACAGCACGTTCCTGGCCCAACAAGAGGGCAAAATGTTCTTTTAGCCAACCCTAGCTTTCTTGAAAGCTCAAGAGAGAATATTATTCAGTTGTGGATTCCTTCATCTTTCTCCCTTCCTTCCAATTCCTAATGTTCTTTTTCCTTCCAATTCTTCTTCTTCTTTTTTTTCTTTTGGGAAATTTTTGAATTCGAAAATTGATTACATTTTTCCATGATTTCAAGGTATTTTTTTAATCTCTCATACTTTCTCTTGTTTATTTCTTTTATTATTTTTTTTCAATTCATTTTAATCAATGCGGTGATTTGTTTGATGTTCAATTGCTGTGATTTGAGATATTTTTATTACTTTTTTTTTTCTAATTTGAAGCAAATAAGTATGAGCTACAGTTCAATCTGGTTGATGTTAGAAAAGATTGTTAGTTCCTTAATTGAAGGAAATGAACTGAGATTTTAACTTGGGCAACCTTTCTTTTGTAGATTTTCAAAACTATAATTTTAACTTTGGCAACTTTTCTTTTGTAGATTTTCAAAACTATCTCCAAAACCATTCTGTGGAATATCACTACTGATTTTAATTGGCATAATTGAAGTATGAGAATGTGTCAAGCTGATAACATGAAATATGACCTTCTACATCGTGTTTTTTTTAGGTCAAGCTGATAGCATGAAATATGACCTTCTACATCGTGTTTTTTTTAGGTCAAAGATGTGTTCTCAAGATGGACCACCACTGTGTCTGGGTGGTGAATTGTGTTGGAGCATGCAACTATAAGTTTTTCCTTCTTTTCTTGGTAACTTGCCATTCATCTTACTTGGTAATTTGTAGTTAAGGAATAAGATTGAAGTATGTCCCATCTTTCTTTTTCTGTTTATGTTTATTCACTTTATGGTTTAATCATAATTATGTTTCACTGGAAAAAATCTATTAGGGTTGAACTGATATTACTATGTCAATTTTTCTTTTGAAAAAGATACTTCATGAGTTGCAAGTATGACACTAATATAACTGTCGTTTTTAACTTCTAATAAGCCTAAGAAGCAATGGTTGCATTGGTTATTTGAAGTTTTGTTTCTGCAATATCTTTGAGGTATCTAAGAAAGAATTTCGGCCAGCCTACTATTTTTGCAACTCTGTTAATCCCAACAGTTGATTTATTCTATTTTCTTCGATCACTAGTGATTTTATAAGTAATTACTAGTTTTGATGCATAAAAATATTGAATATTCCTTTTATGTCGAGCCACGGTTACGCAATCCCTATTTACTTTTGGGTGTATGGTGTATATTTTTTTTCTCTAGCTGGCTGGCTACGTAGATATAAATGCTGGTATTTTGGTACTTAAAAATTTATATTTCCACAAGAATTCGACTTTTAGCATAATTAGTTCTTGCGTTTAGTTGAATCGATTCCTACATTATTTTTAAGAATAACAATAAAAAAATGATAGAAATGATAGAAGCATTTCTGTTGTATTATTTTTTAGAGCTTTGTTTGGGAAACATAAAACTACATGTGATATCATGTGATAAAGTGTTCTAATATTGATTACTTTGTTAAGGATCTTGGCAGCATATCGAACTGGGCAAGGCGTATTGTAGTTAGAGGAAAGGCTGACATTGAACTGCTTAACTCTAAGGCCAAGAGAAGTGCAGTTATTATTAAAGAGGTGATTATTTTGATTGCATCAGCTGTGTATATTAATTTTTCTTACAGTGTACATGTCTAGCTTGAAAGCTCTCCTTATGAATGGAACAGATTCCTTATCAGACAAACAAATCCTTGCTTGTTGAGAAGATTGTTGAACTTGTTGAGAGTAAGGTATGTTTATCTTATTTATGAATGTTAATCTCAGTGCTTACATCAAATCATCATATGTATGTAAGAAGTGTTGCTTTTCTTTGAATTATGGCAAATTGTTTGCTTTTACGATTGTATTCCCTCCAAAACATTTATTTCTCCTGCAAAAGTTGAGTAAAACTAAGGACACAAGAGCTATGAAATGAAAAATATACCTCCATCTTCTTTCAAAATGAATAGCCAGATAGAAATAGCATTTTAAAGAAAATAATAATTGCATAATGATAACAAATATTTTTATATAAAAAATTTAAATTATTCTCACTATTTTAAATAAAAAAATATTTGTTTTTAGCATCATATAAATTCCAAATTAACTATAAATTAAAACATACTAATTATTACTATTATATAACTGTTGAATTGAATCTCCCCCAATCCCCCAATAATCTCAACCCGTTTCCCTAGCCTTCTCATTCCTTTCAAAAAATATATTCCGTGAAAGAACAAAATCGCAATTTTCTCCATCTTCCTCCTTTTGAATATCTTTGTGCAAAATAATATTTAACATTAAAAAGATTTGTATCCTAAAAACTAAAATAACTTCAGTTCGTTCTTCATTTTCTTTATTGTCCATGCTTCTTTATATAAAATGTATTAACCGATTTTTTTTGCCTCAATCTATTAATTCAACATCATTGAATCAATGTATTAACCGATTCTTAATCATCCAACAATCTCATCTCATATAGTAAAAATATTATACTAGCACTTGTCTCGAAAAAAAATAGTTAATGAAATTGTTTTGCTTTTTATTTTATTTTATAGACTTGACATTAGATATAAGATTCAATTAAAATAAATTATTAAACAAGTTATTTCAAATTCTAAGCACCTCACAACATCTCAACAATCTCAAAAATAAAAATAAAAAATTCACTTAGATCAAGAAATAAATTATTTGTATCATATTTATGTGAGTAGCATGAAACATAAAATCAAAATATGGCGCATACATCATTCAATATACCAATAGAAGCTAATTAGCAAGAAACTATAAATATTACTTATTCATTCATCTTGAACAATAAATTTCTTATAATTATTATAAAGAAGTACATAATTAAGAACACATTAAATTTACAACAACAATATGTAAATGATTTATAGAAATGAAATAGTTTTTTTCTCGAGTGAATTAAAGTATTATACGTACAAGTGCTTCTTAAGAACACATTAAATTTACAACAATAATATTAAAAAACCGCTATTAAATTGAAAAAAAACTAAATATGGAGCATTGCATTGAATTCTCTAATGGAATTTGCTATCATGCATTCTGAAAATACACAAACAATGAAGAACAAAAAAGAAACAAGACATCCATGTAGAGAAAATAAAGTGTTTGAACATAAACGCACATACATACACACAAGAATGGAATAGAAGAATCATATATGATAGAACGAGTTCATCACCAACGAGAAATTAATAATTTTTCAAAAATTTAATCAATATTTATATTACAAGCAAATATTTAGTTTCATTTAAAACAAAATTTGAGTTGAAAACTAAAGTCCGTGATAAAAAAAATTGTTCCAAAACATAACTTACATAATACATAACTTACATAATACTTGTATAGAAAAAAAAAGATTCAAAGTATATATAAATTTGGAAACTCGACGGGTTGCCTTATATCTCACGATTAGATATAATGGATCCTCCCTAGGTGTAACAATGCCACGTATGATGAATCTTAATACATAACTTACTTAATTTTAAGATCAAATTTCATAACTTACATAAGTTTAAGATCAAATTTCATAACTTACATAATTTTAAGTTAAGATCAAACTTCATAACTTACATAATACTTGTATAGAAAAAAAGATTCAAAGTATATAGGCTAGAAACACGACGGGTTGCCTTATATCTCATGATTAGATATAATGGATCCTCCCTAGGTGTAACGATGCCACGTATGATGAATCTTAAAGAATACATAACTTACTTAATTTTAAGATAAAATTTCATAACTTACATAAGTCTAAGATCAAATTTCATAACTTACATAATTTTAAGTTAAGATCAAACTTCATAACTTACATAATACTTGTATAGAAAAAAAAGATTCAAAGTATATAGGTTGGAAACTCGACGGGTTGCCTTATATCTCACGATTAGATATAATGGATCCTCCTAGGTGTAACAATGCCACGTATGATGAATCTTAAAGAATACATAACTTACTTAATTTTAAGATCAAATTTCATAACTTACATAAGTTTAAGACCAAATTTCATAACTTACATAATTTTAAGTTAAGATCAAACTTCATAACTTACATAGTACTCAGTTATATATATGATCATATCATTACTTACATAAATTATTAATTAACAATTTAGCCGTGTAATTTATTATCAACTTTAGACTTCAACAACTATGAAATGGATAGGAGTTGGATGAAACTGTCAAGGGTAAGCAACGGCTATCGAAATGGAGTAGAAACTTTTCTGAATTTCGCATTTCAAAATGCAAGCCAAGAGAATATGATTCTTTGCCCGTGTAAGACGTGTTGCAATATTAACTGACATTATCGGGAAGTGGTCTACGAACATCTAGTTGTTAATGGCTTTGTCCGGGGGTACAAAAAATGGTTTTTTCATGGAGAGTGTACATCTAGTGGAGCATCTTCATCGATGAATCTGGGGTATCCTCATAGTGCTTTCAATCGAACATTAGAGACGATAACATGGAAGGCATGTTGCGGGATGCTTTTAATATCTTGTGATGATGGTTTTGGTCATTTCTACACGACTTGGGTGCAACCGATGATAATAATTTTGGTGGAAATACTTTCACCGAAGAGGGAAGAAGTGTCTGGGATGAACGACCAAATGAAGAAGCGGCGAGGTTCTACACATTACTTGGTGAAATGAATGAAGAACTGTATGAGGAATCAAAATTTTCCAAATTGTCATTCTGTATTCGTCTTTTTCACTTAAAATGTTTGGGGGGTGGACCGAAAAATCGTTGACAATGCTATTAGAGTTTCTACAAGAAATGTTCCGTTTGCAAAAATCCCTCAATCTTCCAAAGACATGAAGAAATTGATAAAGGATTTGGGCCTTGGCTACAACAAAATTCACAGTTGCCCAAATGACTGCATGTTGTATTGGGGCGACCGGATAAACCAACAGTGCTATCATGTATGTGGCCAATCCCATTGGATTAATAGAAATACAAAGGACGGTAACGAGGATGAACACTATACACAGTCAAGGAAGTAGCCAGTTAAGATTTTACGGTATTTTCCGCTAATACCAAGGCTTCAACGGCTTTTCATGTCGTCGAAGACAATGAATCAATGACGTGGCAACCGTGATGGACGAGCAGATGATGGGTTGTTAAGGCATCCTGCAGATTCTTTAGCTTGGAAATCTTTTGATTCCAAATTTCCAAGCTTTGCAAGCGATCCTCGAGTGTGAGGCTTGGGCTAGCATCCGATGGATTTAACCTTACAAACTCATGAGCACAACGTCAAGATGCTTGGCTTCGTGGTGCTTGTTCCCTACAATTTGCCTCCATGGGTTTGCATGAAACAATCTTCTTTTATCTTGTCTATGATTATACCTGGAGAGAAAGGGCCGGGGAATGATATTGACGTATATTTGCAGCCACTTGTTGACGAGTTAAAACAACTATGGGCTGGTGTTCAGACATACGATGCAATGAGAAAAGAGAACTTTAATTTATGTGCGGCTTTAATGTGGACTATTAACGACTTCCCGGCTTATGCTAATTTATCTGGTTGGAGTACCAGGGGACGTTATGCTTGTCCGTGTTGTGCTGCGCAGACATGTTCGCAATGGTTATATAATGGGAAGAAGTTCTCTTACATGGGGCATCGTCGGTGGTTACCAAAAAATCATACATTTAGATTTCAGAGTGCTCAGTTTGATGGTACTGAAGAGTTCAGACCAGACTCCTTCACGCAATCGGTGGATCCAAATATTCTTAATGTTGAAAGATATGAATTTCATTTATGGGAAGATGAATCAACCGGCCAACCCGCAAAGAAATAGAAGATCTAGGGATGAATCTGATGATGAATCTGATGAAGAGGATGATCCTAATGAAGCGAACTTATGGAAAAAAAGAAGTATTTTTTTTCGAATTGCCTTATTGGGAGCATCAGATTTTACGTCATAATCTTGATGTCATGCACATAGAGAAAAATGTCTGCGAGAACATCATTGGGACTATTTTGAATGTCGATGGAAAATCAAAAGATAATCTTCAGAGTCGACTTGATTTAGTCCACATGGGAATTCGGCGTGAGCTTCATCCCCGAGCACTTTCGAATATGAAATATCGGTTGCCACCTACTATTTTTTCAATGTCAAAGATGGAGAAAGAAGTGTTCTGTACGGTGTTGAAGGATATAAAGGTCCTGGACGCGTATGCATCAAATATATCGCGATGTGTGAGTCTTAAGGATCGAAGACTATATGGCTTAAAATCGCATGACTATCACATCTTGATGCAAGACTTACTGCCAGTTGTTATGCATTGTTGTATGTCGAAAAAGGTGATGGCTCCTGTAATTGAACTGTCGAATATAATGAAAGGCATTTGTGGTAAAGTTTTAAATGTTCAAGAATTAGAGAGACTACAAGATCGAGCCGCATTGACTTTATGCAATCTGGAGAAGATATTCCCGCCTTCCTTCTTCACTATTATGGTGCACTTGTTAATTCATCTCCCACGTGAAGCACTTCTTGGTGGACCCATTTTCTATCGATGGATATATCCCATTGAAAGGTCTTACCTTATTTGCAAAATATTCATTCATTTAGCTCAATGCCTTTAGTTGCAACTTTTGATAATGTTGTATACCATGTTTAGGTTCCTTTCCAAATTGAAGTCATACTGCAGCAATAAGCATTATCCAGAAGGATCAATTGCCGAGGGCTACTTGGTAGAGGAATGTATGACTTTCTGTTCGAGGTATTTGGAAGATGTTGAAACAAGAATGAACGGACCAAGTAGAAATGTTGGGCTCACAGATCATAATTTGGCCAAAACTTATTTATTTCAAAGTTTCAGAGAACCGATCGGCAAAGTTGAAATTGCAGAATTAGACGATAGATCGTGGGTCCAAGCACATCGATACGTTCTTTTTCATCACGATTCAATGGAACCATTTCGGAAGTAAGTTCTAGAATTTGATAAATACTCATCAATTATAATTTGTTTTTCTTCTAACAAAGTAAAACATTTTTTACCATAGTGAGTACAAACAAATATTGAGAGCTCGTTCACGATCCCGAAGATTAAATCGATGAGAAATTAATAAGTTGTTGTAGAATCATTCCATGAATGGTTAAGCCAAATGGTATGCAATTTAAGTTTTCATTGACAAGTAATAATGTTTTCTCATAACATTCATAATTACTCGATTTACTTTCGACTTAATAGGTTTGGAGTCGGAATGAAGTAAATGACGACGTTAAATGGCTTTCACAAGGTCCAAACAGAATAGTTAAAAGATATAGTGGCTTCCTCATCAATGGATACAGATTTCATACAAGGTATCGCGAGAGATTGAGGAGAACCCAAAATTGCGTAATTGTTGTTAATTCTTCGATTACAAGTTATGCTAGTGCTAGGGACGATGAATCCGGTCTAAGGGAATTTGGAATATTACGGACTTATTATTGACATCATTGAGTTGGATTATTACGGTAAATGCAAAGTTGTCTTATTTCGAGGTGATTCAATGATGTGAATATGGCTCATGAATTAAAAATGATCAATATGGCTTTACAATGGTGAATTTCTCTCGATTGATTCACACGGAGAACAACTGGTGGACGAGCCGTATGTGTTTTCTTCTCAAGTTAAACAAGTTTTTTACTCCGAAGATCCAATTGATGAGGGTTGGTACGTTGTACTTCAAAACACCCCTAGAGACTTGTTCGACATTGGCAGTGGAAGTAGAGATGACATAGTCGATAGATCAGAAACTTTGCCTTTTCCAGAACAAGACTTAACTAAAAATATCCCTAGTACTAGTCAACAATTTCAATGGGTTCGTCAGGATGTGGATGAAAATATTTACAAAATATGATGTAGTAAGATTTAACGATTTATTATTTATATGTAATATTATAATTTTCATGTTGGTCATGTTATATAATTTAACTGATTTAAATGTCCTATTATTGTTGTTATTTGTTACTAAAATTTTGAACTATTTTATGTGTATTGCAGGGAAAATGCCTAGAAGACGATTATGAGGTTTAAATATTGTCCGAATACTCCAAATCCGTAAGAAGTAAATAGTGGATGAGGATACGTTGTTGGATCTTCTAGTCTCTGGGACATAGATGACGAGCATGGGCAATTCCAAAGTAATGTTAAGTTTATTTTACATGCATGTTGAATTTTATTATTGATTCATTTTCAATTTTAATATAATAATATACCATTTTTCAAATTGAGGGTGGTGGGACGAGCAGAGCTCTGGGACGTACATTACTTACTGATTTATCGACTTAGAGCCTACGAGCGTGTTCAAGTAAGGAGAAATAATCATGGCCACCTATCGGATCGAAGCTCGATTGTTGGCAAGCTATTTGGGCATTATAGCACTAAATGCAAATATGTTGCCCATTAACAACGAATCATGGCATCACATGCCCGATGCCAACAAAAATCAAGCTCTCGATAATATTAAGGTAATAAAAGGTGAATGTAATTTATAATACTTTAATTTAACCTTCATTTATATTAACTTTTTAAAAAAAATTTGTGGTAAATTTGCTTTAGAGGTCTCCGATGACTATGTTAAGAAGACGTTGGGTAAAAATGGAGAGACAATAAAAGCACCCTAAAAAAACAATATTTTAAGAAAGACATAAACCTCGACGAAAAATTGCAAAATGTCCCGCCGGGAATGTTGAGGTACCAATGGGAAGATCAAGTTAGATTCTGGAATTCAAAGAAATGAGAGGTATTACGTACTTTCAAAGTCTTATAAATTTTTCGGTTTATCGATTTACTATATACATAATTCAAATTCCATTATGTAGGACCGTGAGCGAGTTGGAACAAACAATGAGCGAAACAACAATTCACGACACTGACGGAGTTCCGAAGTTTTGCTCGTGTAGGTGAGGCCGAGGTATTATAATTTATTACTTCTTTCAAATATTAATTACTTTATACTATTAAATTATATTTTTTTCGCTATAATGTAGGAAGTTTCATCGATCAAAAGTTGGACACCTTGACTTTTTGACATTACGCATAGGAAGAAGGATGGATCTCTAATGACATTCGAGGTGCAAAAATTTTGGTATATTTACTTAATAAAATTTGATTTATTATAAATATTTATAATGTTTAATTACAATAGTTTAATTCATCGTTTGTAGTTTTAAATTTATAATTTTAAGTTATGTTCCATTCCTTTTATTATATATTTCATTTCTAACTTTTTATTGATTTATTAGGATAAACTAAAGGAGAAGAAGGCGAGTATGAAGCGGTTCCTTCGTTCGATGATTCTGTTAATCTCGAGGAGATTGATAATGTAATTATTGCGATGTTTTGGGTCCCGAAAGGTATGATCGCTTCGATTGATAGTTTTGTTAATCTTGAGTATATTTATGACAAAATTATCACTAATGTTTTGGGTCTTACAAGGTATGGTCGGGTTCGATGTCAAGGATCGGTGTTACCCGACTCAATATTTTGGATCCGCTCCGACAATACATGCCTTCCTGAGTCAATCTTGTCTTGAAGTTCGAGACCGAAAGACCAGATATCTCTAATGGAAGCGAGCACGGTGAGCAAATTTCTCGAGTTAGAGCGGAGGCAAGAATGAGGAGGAGGAGCATATTGCTCAACTTAGAGTGGAGGCAAAGAAGGGAGGCGAGAGTAAGAAAGTATGAAGAACTCCAGCTACAAATGCAGACTATGATGCTGATTGTTCAAAGAAGAAATGCAGAGGCTACCCTCTTAGACATTTGTTTTATTGTTGTAAGATTTTTTTTAACATTGTTACAGTTAACATTATTGTAAGAATTATTTGAATTATGCTTCGTTTATTAATGAATATCATATATCTTTTATTAAATTTGAAGTATCGTTTAGATTTAATGCTTTTAGTGAGATTTAAATGTTTTATTTGCTGCCTTGGGTTGGAATTATATGCAATTGCTGCTGTTTTTGGTTGGTTTTTAATGCAGGGAGGGTAGGATATTGCGTAAAAAAAAGACCGCAAATCTGTGCAAATTAGTGGCATTTTGTTAAAAACATCATAAAAGACCACACCTTTAGCGGCGCTTTTACAAGAAACGCCGCTAAAAGGCCACACCTTTAGCGGCGCTTTTATAAGAAACACCGCTAAAAGGCCACACCTTTAGCGGCGCTTTTATAAGAAACGTCGCTAAAAGGCCACACCTTTAGCGGCGCTTTTCTAAGAAACGCCGCAAAAAGGCTCAACCTTTAGCAGCGTTTTATAAAAAAGTGCCGCTAAAGGTGGGAAGTTTTAGCGGCGCCTTTCTGTAAAACGCCACTAAAAGACCCCACCTTTAGCGACGCTTTTCTAGAAAACGCCGCTAAAAGACCCCACCTTTAGTGGCGCTTTTTCACAATAAACGCCACTAACTTTTGCGGCCCTTGTTTTAGCGGCGTTTTTTAGCGCCGCAAATAGTATTAGTGGCGCTTAGAAATGCCGCTAAAAGCTAAAAAAAATGCCACTAAAAGTCTATTTTGGTGTAGTGATTGGTTGAAAGTGTAGGAGAATCCAAAAATACTTACATACTTACTTTTATTGGTAAAAGTCCCTCTAGTATCGGTAGAAGTTTGATGGATGGCTTGGGATGCTCTCTTGTTTACTTCTACTGGTGGAACTTCTCTCAAGTAACAATATAACTGGAGATGCATTGGTAAAAGAGCCACCAAGTATGGATAAAAGTCTAGAGGAATACTTGGAGTGTTCTATGACTTACTTCTATTGATACAAGTATTCACTTGTATTGGCAGAAGTGTCCTAAAATTGTAAAAATTATTTTGAATCAAGATTTTTTAGATGCATTTTATAACTTTAATCATTTGATGAGTTTGTAAATACTTGAAATTATTTTTATAAAATTATACCAATTGATTTCAAATTTGACTAAGTAAGAATTTTTAATTTGTCTTTGTATTATAAAGAATAAAAATGGAATAAATTGAATTCAACTAAAAAAAGTGATTCTCTTGAAATTCTTTAGTACCTACGATTAGGTTTTTCTCTATTTTCTGTCTGCCAACTTACAGGTTTGGGATATACCCAATTTGTACCCAGATTTTTGGGTTTACGTTCCAAATATAGAATTCATTAAAAAGAATCATCTACAAAAAACATGGAATTAGATCTCGCAAATCTGAATTTAGACGACTTGGAAGACGACCTTGTTGTAGGAAGCAAGGATATCGACAAAGGAGACGACGAGTTCAAGCTCGCCTAGTAGGTAAGGTGTTAATAGATAGTTCAATCCACTTCCCTTCCCTAAGGAATGTTCTTTCTGAATTATGGCATTCGATCGAAGGAGTCACCATAATAGAGATTGAGGAAAAAAGGATTCTATTCAGATTCTACAATGAAGTTGATTTAAAGAGGCTAATCGATGGGATTCCCTGGTTTTTCAATCGGCATCTAATTATTTTCCATAAGTTATTGAGAAAGGAGGACCCATTAACTGTTCCTCTTCAACACACAAAATTTTGGGTACAAGTACATAATCTACCGTTGGGATCAATGTCGGAAGGTATGGCAAGACAATTGGGGCAATTTTATTGGAGAATTCTTGGATTATGATGTAAAGATTTTAACAAAAGGTTTACGCAAGATCATGTATATCAGAGTTTGTTTGGATGTCCGAAGTCCTTTAAAAATAAAGAAACAAATAGTGTATGGGAAAGATAAATCAACTTACGCTACTTTCCATTATGAGAGACTTTTACTATTTTTTTCTATGTGGGTGGTTAGGGCATGGTGAAAGCTTCTATCCTCTCCGTATTTCGTTAAGATCTTAAGAAGTTTAATTTGATTAGGATATCTCATTACGAGCAGCACTAAGAAGGGATCCATTAAATATAAGCAAATGGCACCGAGAAGAACAAAAAGAGGTGATCAAAAGTGAATTGGACCTCGATAAAATTCGTAGAAGAAGACTGATGAGATTTTAAAGAGAGGAGGACTTCGTGAGATGGGGAATTAAGCAGAAGATACTACAGAATTAACAAGGTTAACGAAACTACAAATAGACGGTGTGAAATCGAAACAACACATAATATGATAATTGAAGATAATGAGATCCTCGAGGAAACACCAATCAAACCCGTTGACAAAAAGAAAAGACAGAAACTTCAACAAATAGAAGGAGCTCATTAATTTACCAACTCAAGCCCTTTAACCAATAATGATATATCGACAACCGCTAATAAGTAGACCGACCGGTCATATTAAAAATTTTAAGTTGGAATGTTCATGGCCTGGGGCAGTCACGAACAGTAAAACATCTAAAAAATAGCTTAAGACAACTTCAGCCTCAAATTTTGTTTTTAATTGAGACAAAACTCAATTCAATAAGGATGGAAGCAATAAGGAAACTATGTGGATATGCAAATAGGATTAATGTGTATGCGGAAGGATTAAAAGGGGGACTTTCTTTTGGTTAGAAGGAAGGAGTATATGTTAAGTTAAGAAGTTATTCTAAATCTCATATTGATATTGAAGTTATGGAAAATAATGAAGAAGAATGTTGGCGTTTTACAGGTTTTTATGGCTCACCAATTGAACAGAAAAGGAAAGATTCATGGAACCCCCTTAGAGAGCTAAAAGGAAACAACCGGTTACCATGGCTTTTAATGGGGGACTTTAATGAAATACTATTCTCTTTTGAAAAAATAGGGGGTAGATTAAGGGAAAAAAGACAAATGTTGGCATTTAGAGAGGATTTGGAAGATTGTGAACTGAATGATTTAGGATTTTCAGGGCAATGGTTTACATGGGAACGAGGGAGACTTCCTAATAATAAAATTCGTGAAAGATTGGATAGGGGGTAGCCAATCCACTATGGTGGGAAATATTCTCAAATTTCTCAGTTCAACACAAGTGTCATAGTATTTTTTATCATTGTCCCATATTTATTAACATAGTGACGCATGAAAGATGGAGATTTGAGAATAGTAAAATTTTGTTTAGATTCAATGCTAACTGGGTGCTGGAAAATGATTTTGAAGAGGCAATCAAGCAAGGGTGGGATTTGGGAGATAATAATCTGCCAAAAAAATTAGAAGATTTGAAATTGAAATTGAAATTTGGGATAATTCTAGTGGCAGATCCAGATGGAAGACAAGAGAGTATTTAAAATCACATTTATTCCTTTAAATAGGAAGACACAGATAATAATATTTTGGCAGAATTAACAGAAGTTAAGCTAGCACTCGACATGGAAGCCAACAAGGAAGAATTGTATTGGGATCAATAAGCAAGAGCTAATGGGTTAAGAATGAGGGACCGAAACACTGCTTTCTTCCACAATTTTGCAACCTAACATAAAAAAAAAAAGAAATACAATAAAGAAATTGGAGGATGGAAAGGATGGATGGGTGGAGGGTGACAACGCCATTAACGAACTTGCAACCAATTTTTTTTTTTTTACATCTATTTTCTTCCAATCCACTACAAAGTTGTGAAAGGCTAGAAGAGAACTCCAACCATGTATTACTGAATCTATAAATGAGGAAATCATTAGAGATTTTAAGGAAGAGGAGGTAGTGGAAGCTTTAAAAAGTATGGCACCTCTCAAAGCATCAGGAAAAGCTAGATACCCAGCTTTTTTTCTACCAAAAATTCTAGCATATTATAGGAAAAGACATTATTAATTATTGCCTTCAAGTTCTAAATAATGGGATGGATTTTGAGGAAATTAATAAAACCAATATTGTGCTTATCCCAAAGGTACAAACTCCTACGAATTTGGGACAATTCAGGCCCATTAGTCTTTGTAATGTCATATACAAATTGATTTCAAATATGGTGGTTAATAGATTCCAAAGGGTTTTACACTTATGTATTGAAGAAACACAAGGAGCTTTTGTCCCAAGAAGACAAATAACTGACAACATAATGATAGCTTATGAATTACTACACTCTTTCAAAAAAAAAAGAGAAAAGAGGAAGCACAGGGTATTTTGCTTTAAAACTGGATTTGAGCAAAGCCTATGACAGAGTGGAATGGGACTTCATTGAAAGCATGATGGAAATGCTAGGCTTTTGCAAAAGGTGGATTGGGCTCATAATGAAATGCGTAAGAACAGTGTCATACGGTAGTAATTAATGGGATTCAAGGGACAGAATTTAAACCAACAAGAGGAATCAGACAGGGAGATCCACTGAGCCCATATTTATTTATTATATGTGTAGAAGGATTCTCTAAGCTTCTAAACAAGGCTAAAAGGGAAAGACCAATTGAAGGGGCTAAAGTGGGAAAATGAGAGATAGCTATCACTCATCTCTTTTTTGCTGATGACAGCATTTTATTTGGGAAAGCAACAATGGACGGTGTAATATCAATGAAGGCAGTAATTAATAAATACGAAAGTATTTCTATACAACTAGTGAATTTTGAGAAGTCATTGATCTATTTTAGTAATAATGTACAAGACGATGTAACACCCTAAAAATCGAGTATTGATATATTGCATGATTTGGTGTTTAGATTATGAAGGAAAATTTTCTTACTTTTATTTTTGTGTTTATTATAGTCCCAAGAAGAGTATAGCATAATTTGGGCAAAGAATAAATTTTATATTTGAGAATTTATTGAAGAGAAGCAAGTGTCATTAATACTTAAGTTAATTTAAGTGTTAATAAGTGACATAAGATGAGTACATGGCATGGTGGTGTTGGCGCATGAGTTGTAGCATGAGGGAGAGGTTCAATCCCTTGTTTAACATCTAGGTAAATTTTATTTTAATTTTTCTCACATGTATAGCAAGTGTCGCCAAGCATAAATATGGTAAGTGTTGACCTTGTTATTTTTGGTTAGTATATCAAAGGAATAAGGAAGTGTAAACATATGGTATGGAATCAAAATTTATGGAAAGATATGGGGACATAAGGCTTATATCAAGGAAAAGTTTTGGAAACAAAATCATGGCCATTTGACCATGCATTTGGACGAAATATGGTCTAGGAGGGAGCTGAATTTTTGGTGTTAGTTGGCTAGGATTAGTTTTGGTCATTCTTAGCATTTTGTGCATAGTTTTGAAACTCTTTTCTACCTTTCTCCCTTGGCGAAATTGAGCATTGGTAAACCTTAATCTTTTGACCATTTGGTCACTTTTGCATATCACCTTAGGATTCTTTTGTGTGTTCTTTTCTTAGTGACGAAATCACCTATACCAAAAAGCCATTCTTTTCTTTTCTTCTCCCCATTACCGAATATACAATGCTATCAAATTCATCTCTTTTCTTTTCTTTTCTTCTCTTTGAAAACGAATCCTCATCATCATCTTTTCTTCCATCTTTTATTTCTTTCTCATAATTCTTTTCAATCAAAATTCTTCCATTAATTCTCTCATGGTCGAATGCTAGTGTGCCCATAGCCAAATTTTTCTCTATTCCTAAGCATCAATCTCAACCGCTTTTTTCAACCGTGGACAATAGGTAAGGGTTCCTTTTGGTTTATATTAGTTAATAGAGGTTTGGCCGAATTTTTAATGGTGGTAAGAGGATCTTTTGGATCGATATTTATTATTCCTTCTATTAAAAGTTTCCAATGGTTATATTTTAGTGCGATAACGGAAGATCGGAAATCAAGTGGTCGTGAGTGACATAGAACGCTTGATCGATTCTCCTTGTGGAACAAGAATATTTGTGGTAAGGAAATCTCGTTCTTAAAACCTTTAGTCATAATCGATATAAATATTATTAGGACATGCTAACAATCTTTTGTTATTGAAGATCTTCAAAATAGGGAAGAAAAGGGCGGGGTTTAGTTATCGTAAGAGGGGCGGATCCACTATTCCCCCTAAGTATAAACGAAGAGCGCTTTGACATCGAGATTTTCCACCGGTTATGGACCATCTTCCAAGGAAGTCAATTATTTGAAGTGGTACGAACTTCCGAGCCTTTATACGCTTGGATACTCAACGATAACGAACCAATAAGCGAGGAGAAACCAAAATTGAAGTGATTCAAAATCAAGAGGGTAAGGTTTTGGATCTAATATCGATAATGTATTTTTTATACAAAATAGTGTTCTAACGGATCGAAATATGTTTTAGGTGTCGAGGAGCGAGAAGGATTAGTACTCGATATCGAGGTGTGTAACCTCACACTTTTTCTCGGTTTGGATGTTATTGTAGTATTGAGTAAAATCGTAAAAACGCTCTAGATTGGCTTAAAACGTAATAATTGGTATTTCACTAAAATACATGAAAACGACAAAATTGTAGAAATTATGAAAACGCCTCGAGAAATTAGTTGTAAATATGTAAAATTGTATATCTCGTAGATCGAATTCAATCAAATCGTTAGATCGATAGTTAGATCGAAATCGTTAGATCGATAATGGGCGAAATCGTTAGATGAGTCGAAATCGTTAGATCGAAATCAAAAAATCGTTAGATCATTGGGTCGAAATAGATTATAATGGCCGTAATCTCTATTAAAATTTTTAAACCAATGAAATCCTCGCTAGATTGATTGATGGGCCAAATTTTGCTAAATCGTAAATTTGGGCATAAGTTGTTAAATTGATAATTGGGCCAAATGTTATTTTGGGCCTTAATAAAAAAATTGGAAATATTGACTCTTGTTAATGGGCCTTTTGATTAAATCATTGTATAATCCCGCTTTACTTTGCATACATATTGCATGGGTTGGGAAAATGATGAAGAGAAGAAGGCTGCTGCAAAATCTAGTTCGATGGCTTTGCCACAAAATTATGGCTATTTGCCTCTAGTTTGTTGGCTCGCCACAAAATTTATAAATGGCTATTTGCCTCTATCGGTGGCTCGCCACAAAATAATAATTGGCTCAATGCTCTAGTTCGGTGACTTTGTCACAATCTAGTTTGGTGGCTCGCCACAAATATAAATCGCTTAATGCCTACGATTGGTGTGATGGATGGGTGGGTTGACTTGATCCCCACAGTGTGATGGTTGGTACGGGTGTGTAGCGGATGGAATTAGGTTTGGGAGGAAAATTCATTTTACATGCATGTTATTAATCATGTTTTCATTATGCTATTAATTATGTCATGTTGTTAATTTCGCTTATGGGCTCAAGGCCCAAATCCATAATTTGAAAATCGCCCAAGGACAAAGTAAGTGAGTTATACACTGAGTTTTAAGTAACTCACCCCCTCAAATTTTCCATCTCAGGTAATGGAAATTGACGTGGACTTGGGCCGAGGATGACTTCGTGGAGGCCATACTGCAAAACATGGGTTTATTAAACTCTGAACTTTTTAATAAGTATTTTATTATTTTGGGTTAATGTAATAAGGGCCTCTATTAATAATTTATGGATTTTATGTGTGTTTGGTTTTAAACTATATTTTGGACATTTAAATATGGGCTTATGATTATATGATGTTTTTATCAAAATAAATTGGGTTTTCAAATATATGAAATTCCTTTATAAATATTTTATTATTTTTAACTCTTACATAAATTACCTAAGGGTTGTTGATAATACAATGTTAATAATGTTTTTCAACTAAGGTTTTCTAATATACATCAAATTAAAATGCTCTTTTAATTTTTATTAAACCCGTAATTAAAATAATATTGTAGTTTTCAACTTATTGAAGATTTTAAGATAGTTTCGATTCATGTAACAATCCAAATCTAGTCTTAATGCATAGACCGGTTTGGGGTGTTACATTTAATGGTATCGAGCAGTTTCAAAAACTCGATCGTGGTTTGGGTTCGCAAATAATTTTTGTATGAAATCATTCAATTATATTTTAAAGATCAAGATGGCACCACAAGCATCCCAACAAGTCAAGTAAGTATTTATTGCTTAATGATTACTATGATGATCATAGGAACACTCTAGAACTTCTAGTTTTAGATGTGAAAAAATCGAGAGATTGAGACTATAGGATATGTTGCGAAAAACAACTTTACCTCTCAAATCTCATAAAACATCGTTAATAAACACCAAACAAATTTTCGATTCATAAAACTTGTAATCGATAAAATGAACAAGCCATCATGAGCAATAGAGGACGGGTCGTGGACGCCGTAGACGTGGCGTGGTAGAGGCCGAGGTGCTACAATCAAGCACCAAATCATATGCCGAAATGGACGACACCGCCAATTGAGAGTGAGACGGATCACGCGATCACATGGAAGAAGATAATGCATTGACTCAAGCAATGTCTGCGAGTCTTGGAAAGGGTCACCGAACTAGAATTGGGCCAACAACTCGTGGGTCAATTTCGAACGACTTAAGTCCAATAATGCGAAGTTTTAGAGGAGTTTCCATGTAGCTCCAAATGTGGTGAACATCGCTCAAGTCGTGGAACGGATTATGGATGATATGGAATGCAATCGTTGAGCAAAACCGAAAGGAGTCAGATCCTTGTTAAGAGACGAGCGCGACGCTGGTGGCTCATCGCTCGAGAAGGCACCAAGTCGCACCGATTAATTGGGAATTCTTTAAAGTTGCCTTCCAAGGAAAATACGTTGGAACGAAAGTTATGTAGACGTCAAGGAAAGAATTTTGAATCTTGTCCAAGGAAGTAAGACAAGGCAAAGAGATGAAGTCGAATTTTTACGTCCGAGCCGCTATGCTCGGACAATTGTATCAACAGATCATGAACGCTAAGTTGCTTGAGGATGGACTTAATGATGAGTCGAAGGTTCGATTGCTCCACAAAGAAGTTAGAACTTTTTCCACTCTTGTGGAGAAGGCCAAGATAGCCGAGGAGGCTAAGAACTCAGAACGGCAGAACCGAGAAAGATTTCGAAACAAGAGAGAGACACAGAAATCTGGTTCTTCAAAGAGATTCCAAGAGACCTCGGAATGATGAACCGCTCAAGGTAGAACACCAGAGCAAATAATCAAGTCGAGATTGCATTGAGTGTGGGAAAAGACATTTTGAGAGTGTTGAGGAAAACGGGCGATGTTACAAATGCGGTTCAATGGATCATCAATACAAAAATTGTCCTCGACGTATGGATACGACTCAAGAAGTTCGTAATAATGATGCACACCGCCGAGGTAATCAGACCACCAAGAGGTCGTGGACCGTGTCGCGGTGGTAATGGGGTTGGTCATGGTCAAGGTGCACCGGTCGAGGCAATGGTCCCAGAGGGAACGCAGATGCAAGACACTGGACCGGTCTATGCAGCTAGACGCCATGAGGACAAGAATGCACCGTGATGTGATAATCGGTACATTCTTCATTTTGATGTACCGTTATTGCTTTAATAGATATTGGCTCTACCCACTCATATGTTGCTAGTGCCATATCCGAAACCTAAATTTAGAATCAAATTACCGATAGTGAGATGACAAGAATTAGTCCTTTAGGATATCGGTAATTGTTAATAAAATGTTTAAAGACGTGCCTTGAAAATTCAAGAAGAGGTATTCTTGGCAAACTTGATGGAACTACCTTTCACGAAGTTCGATCTCATTCGGCATGGATTGGTTGGTTAAACATCAAAGCAATTGGATTGTGCTGAAAAACGAATGTCAAGAAGAACTCTGATGATAAGGAAATCATAATGATTGGTGAGCGAAGGAACTACTTGGCAAATGTGGTATCTGCATTAAAGGCAGAGAAGTTGGTTCGGAAAGGATATGGAGCATTCCTAGCCTTTATCTGTGCTTTGGATGCCAAAGAGTTATCTGTGAATGATGTGAGGACGGTGAAGGAATTTCCCGATGTATTTCCCGAAGAACTTCCTCGTATACCTCCAGATCGGGAAGTAGAATTTGGCATTGAGCTTTTGTTCGGGATACCCAAAGGTCCATTGCTCCTTATAGAATGGCACCGAAGGAGTTGGTCGAGCTTAAAGCTCAAATTCAAGAATTGCTAGATCGGGATTTATTCGACCAAGTGTGTCTCCGTAGGGAGCACCGCTTTGTTCGTCAAGAAGAAGGATAGATCAATGCGTATGTGCATTGACTACGCATAATTGAATAAATTGACGATCAAGAATCAGATCCTCTCACCGAGAATTGATGACCTGCTTGATCAATTAAAAGGAGCTTCGCTTTCTCCAAAATTGATTTGAGGTCGGGTTATCACCATTTCAAGGTGAAAGAAGCGGACATTTATAAGAAGGCATTTCGGACACGCTACGGACATTATGAGTTTGTAGTGATGCCGCTTGATTAACCAATGCACCACCGCATTTATGGACATGATGAACCGAGTCTTTCAACCATATTTAGACCGGTTTGTGGTAGTGTTCATAGATGACATATTGGTTTATTCGAGAAATGAGGAGGAACATGACAAGCATTTGCGGATAGTATTATAGCTACTTCGTGATAAGCAAATGTATGCCAAATTTAGTAAATGCGAATTTTGGCTAAAGGAAGTGACTTTCCTTGGTCATGTGGTATCACCAAGGAATAAGGGTGGATCCTCGAAAAATTGAGGCTATTCTCGATTGGAAACCACCAACATCGATAGAATGAAATTCGAGTTTTTGGGTTTGGCCGATACTATAGACGCTTTGTTGAGGGTTTTCGCTGATTGTCGCACCCTAACTAAACTGCTATGGAAGGGAGCTCCGATATTTGGACCGAAAAGCGCAAGAGAGTTTCGAGAAATTGAAGAAAATCTTGACTAAGCTCCAGCTTTGATTCAACCGAGGTCGGAAAAGAATTCACTATTTATTGTGATGCGCCTCACACGGGTTTGGGTTGTGTGTTGATGCAAATGGAAAGGTGGTGGCCTATGCTTCTCGTCAATTGAGACCGCACGAAGTAAACTACCCTACTCATGATTTGGAGTTAGTCGTTGTCTTTGCTCTAAAGATTTGGAGGCACTATCTCTATGGTGAGAAGTCAATAATCTACACGGATCACAAGAGTCTTAAATACCTCCTTACCCAAAAGGAGTTAAATTTGAGACAAAGAAGATGGGTAGAATTATTAAAGGATTATGATTTCTCAATTGAATATCATCCTCGAAAGGCTAACGTGGTAGCCGACGCGTTAAGTCGTAAGGCAAGATTCGATTTGAGAGCATTGTTTGCCCATTTGAGTCTCAGATGAGGATGGTAGTTTGTTAGCGTAACTTCGTGAAGCCTCCGTGGTCGGAACAAATCAAGGAAAAATAGACATCGATGAGAAGTTGGGACCTTTACTTCAAAGAAGTAAAAATGGTGAAATCGAGGATTTTGGAGTAAACATGGAAGGTGTGTTGTGCTTTCGAGGAAGAGTTTGTATGCCTAAGGACTCAGATCTGAGACAAATGATTCTACGGGAGGCGCATAGTAGCCCTTATGCTATGCATCCCGGAGGAAATAAGATGTATCGAGATCTCCGTGAATGATTGGACAGGCTGTGGTTGAAGCGTGAAATTTCGTAATTTGTGGGAAAATGTTTGACTTGTCGCAAGTGAAGGCGTAAATCAATTACCGCTGGATTGTTACAACCAATAAAGATTCCTCTTGGAAATGGGAACGGATAACTATGGATTTTGTTAGTGGGTTACCTTTAACACCTACTAAGAAAAATTCCGCTTGGGTAATTGTTGATCGCTTGATGAAGACCGCCATTTCCTACCATTCACATGATTATTCATTGCGTGGTTGGGTAAATCAGACGATCTCAAATTGTGAGGTTGCATGGGTACCAGATCTATTGTATCGCATGTGGATCCCGATTTACATCACGATTTTGGAAAGCTCGCATGAAGCCTTGGGGACAAAGTTGAATTTCAAGACGGCTTTTCATCCTCAATCGATGGTCACGAGAGAGTAATTCGATATTAGAAGATATGTTAAGAGGGTGTGTAATCGACTTGTGGGTAGTTGGGAGGATTATCTACCATCGCGTAATTTGTGATACAACAATGCCTATCGCCTAGCATTCAGATGGCACCTTACGAGGCATTGTATGGTCATAAGTGTCGTTCTCCTATTTGTTGGACCGAAGGCAAACGATGATGTTAGGTCCCGAGTTGATATCTCAAACAGAGGATAAGGTAAAAGTTATTCGAGCATTAGCTTGAAAGAAGCCTCGATAGATGTAAGTCGATGCGATCAAGCAAAAGGATATCGAGTATGATGTGGGGATCAGTTTTTTGAAGGTCTCACCTTGGAAAAAGATCTTCGTGTTTGGAAGGAAGGGCAAGCTAAGTCCTAGGTACATTGGACCTTATCGTAGTCAAGCGTGTTGGTCCAATGGCTTATCGATTGAGTTACCTCCTAATTGGATCAAATTCATAATGTTTTTCATGTTTCCATGTTGAGGCATTATAGATCGGATCCTTCGCACATATACCGAGTAGAAGAATTGGAGTTGAATTCAGATTTGTCTTTTGAAGAAGAACCGGTGGAAATCTTAGACCGAGATGTCAAAGTGCTAAGAAAGAAAACCGTGCCGCTGGTCAAAGTTCTATGGCGAACCACTGAGTGGAGGAAGCTACGGGAGCCCGAGGATGCATTTCGACAACAATACCCTCACCTCTTTCAATCGTAAATTTCGAGGACTAAATTTTTTTAAGGAGGGTAGAGTTGTAACACCCTAAAAATCGAGTATTGATATATTGCATGATTTGGTGTTTAGATTATGAAGGAAAATTTTCTTACTTTTATTTTTGTGTTTATTATAGTCCTGAAGAAGAGTATAGCATAATTTGGGCAAAGAATAAACTTTATATTTGAGAATTTATTGAAGAGAAGCAAGTGTCATTAATACTTAAGTTAATTTAAGTGATAATAAGTGACATAAGATGGGTACATGGCATGGTGGTGTTGGCGCATGAGTTGTAGCATGAGGGGAGAGGTTCAAATCCCTTGTTTAGCATCTAGGTAAATTTTATTTTAATTTTTTTGCACATGTATAGCAAGTGTCGGCCAAGCATAAATATGGTAAGTGTTGACCTTGTTATTTTTGGTTAGTATATCAAAGGAACAAGGGAAGTGTAAACATATGGTATGGAATCAAAAATTTATGGAAAGATATGGGGACATAAGGCTTATATCAAGGAAAAGTTTTGGAAACAAAATCATGGCCATTTGACCATGCATTTGGACGACAATATGGTCTAGTGAGGGAGCCTAATTTTTGGTGTTAGTTGGCTAGGATTAGTTTTGGTCATTCTTAGCATTTTGTGCATAGTTTTGAAACTCTTTCCCTACCTTTCTCCCTTGGCCAAAATTGAGCATTGGTAAACCTTAATCTTTTGACCATTTGGTCACTTTTGCATATCACCTTAGGATTCTTTTGTGTGTTCTTTTCTTAGTGACGAAATCACCTATACCAAAAAGCCATTCTTTTCTTTTCTTCTCCCCATTGCCGAATATACAATGCTATCAAATTCATCTCTTTTCTTTTCTTTCTTCTCTTTGAAAATGAATCCTCATCATCATCTTTTTCTTCCATCTTTTATTTCTTTCTCATAATTCTTTTCAATCAAAATTCTCCATTAATTCTCTCATGGTCGAATGCTAGTGTACCCATAGCCAATTTTTTCTCTATTCCTAAGCATCAATCTCAACCGCTTTTTTTCAACCGTGGACAATAGGTAAGGGTTCCTTTTGGTTTATATTAGTTAATAGAGGTTTGGCCGAATTTTTAATGGTGGTAAGAGGATCTTTTGGATCGATATTTATTATTCCTTCTATTAAACGCTTCCAATGGTTATATTTTAGTGCGATAACTAAGATCGAAATCAAGTGGTCGTGAGTGACATAGAACGCTTGGATCGATTCTCCTTGTGGAACAAGAATATTTGTGGTAAGGAAATCTCGTTCTTAAAACCTTTAGTCATAATCGATATAAATATTATTAGGACGTGCTAACAATCTTTTGTTATTGAAGATCTTCAAAATAGGGAAGAAAAGGGCGGTGTTTAGTTATCGTAAGAGGGGCGGATCCACTATTCCCCCTAAGTATAAACGAAGAGCGGTTTCGGCAGTCCGGGATTTTCCACCGGGTTACGGACCATCTTCCGAAGGAAGTCAATTATTTGAAGTGGTACGAACTTCCGAGCCTTTATACGTTGGTGGATACTCAACGTATAACGAACCAATAAGCGAGGAGAAACCGAAAATTGAAGTGATTCAAAATCAAGAGGGTAAGGTTTTGGATCTAATATCGATAATATATTTTTTATACAAAATAGTGTTCTAACGGATCGAAATATGTTTTAGGTGTCGAGGAGCGAGAAGGATTAGTACTCTCGATATCGAGGTGTGTAACCTCACACTTTTTCGGGTTTGGATGTTATTAAGATTGAGTAAAATCGTAAAAACGTCTAGATTGGCTTAAAACGTAATAATTGGTATTTCGACGAAAATACATGAAAACGACAAAATTGTAGAAATTACGAAAATGCCTCGAGAAATTAGTTGTAAATATGTAAAATTGTATATCTCGTAATAATTGGACCAAATCTCATAGATCGATAGTTGGGCCAAAATCATAGATCGATAATAAATGTTAAATCTTTGTTAGATCGATAATTGGGCGAAAATCGTTAGATCATAATGGGTCAGTAATCTCTTTAAAATTGTTAAACCATTTGAAATCCTCGCTAGATTGATTAATGGGCCAAATTCGCTAAATCGTAAATTTGGGCATAAGTTGTTAAATTGATAATTGGGCCAAATGTTATTTTTGGGCCTTAATAAAAAAATTGGAAATATTGACTCTTGTTAATGGGCCTTTTTGATTAAATCATTGTATAATCATAGTTTACTTTGCATACATATTGCATGGGTTGGGAAAATGATGAAGAGAAGAAGGCCTGCTGCCAAAATCTAGTTCGGTGGCTTTGCCACAAAATTATGGCTATTTGCTCTAGTTTGGTGGCTCGCCACAAAATTTATAAATGGCTATTTGCCTCTAGTTCTGGTGGCTCGCCACAAAATAATAATTGGCTCAATGCCTCTAGTTCGGTGACTTTGTCACAATCTAGTTCGGTGGCTCGCCACAAATATAAATTGGCTTAATGCCTCACGATTGGTGTGATGGCGGGGTGGGTTGACTTGATCCCACAGTGTGATGGTTGGTAGGGGGTGTGTAGCGGATGGAATTAGGTTTGGGAGGAAAAATTCATTTTACATGCATGTTATTAATCATGTTTTCATTATGCTATTAATTATGTTATGTTGTTAATTTCGCTTATGGGCTCAAGGCCCAAATCCATAATTTGAAAATCGCCCAATGGACAAAGTAAGTGAGTTATACATCGAGTTTTATAACTCACCCCTCAAATTTTCCATCTCGTAATGGAAATTGACGTGGACTTGGGCCGAGGATGACTTCGTGGAGGCCATATCGCAAAACATGGGTTTATTAAACTCGAACTTTTTAATAAGTATTTTATTATTTTGGGTTAATGTAATAAGGGCCTCTATTAATAATTTATGGATTTTATGTGTTTGGTTTTAAACTATATTTTGGACATTTAAATATGGGCTTATGATTATATGATGTTTTTATCAAAATAAATTGGGTTTTCAAATATATGAAATTCCTTTATAAATATTTTATTATTTTTAACTCTTACATAAATTACCTAAGGGTTGTTGATAATACAATGTTAATAATGTTTTTCAACTAAGGTTTTCTAATATACATCAAATTAAAATGCTCTTTTAATTTTTATTAAACCCGTAATTAAAATAATATTGTAGTTTTCAACTTATTGAAGATTTTAAGATAGCTCGATTCATGTAACAATCCAAATCTAGTCTTAATGCATAGACAGGGTTTGGGGTGTTACAACGACATAAAAGGGCAGATAGGAGGAGTTTTGGGTGTTCGTATTTCAAACAATCCAGAAAAAATATCTGGGTTTACCTACAATGGTTAGGCGAAGAAAGAAAGGTGCGTTTATTGAACTAAAAAGAAAGATTCATCCAAAAAGCAAAGAACTGGAGTATTCGCAATTTGTCCTTTGGGGGTAAAGAAATTTTTATCCAATCAATTTTACAAGCCCTTCCGAATTATGCCATGTAGTATTTTAAGTTACCAGTTTTATTTTGCAAAGAATTAGAAAATTTGATGAGTAAATTTTGGTGGCACAATTTAAAAACTAATAAAGGCATTCACTGGTGCAGTTGGGCAGCGATGTGTAGTTCAAAAGAGTTCAGAGGTATGGGGTTTAGGATTTAACAATGTTTAATATAGCCTTGTTGGCTAAATAGGGATAGAGACTAATCACCCAACTTGATTGTTTGTTTGCGCGCGTTATAAAGTTAAAATATTATCCGCGTGATAATTTTTTAAATGCAAGGTTAGGAGCTAATCCCTCATTTACCTCGCACATCATTTGGAACGCACGAAGCTTGTTTGAAGAAGGAACAAGCTAGAGGATAGGGAATGGCGAATCAACAAATATCTGGAATGACGCTTGGCTACCCACCCTTGATAATGGAAGAGTAAAAAGTCAAAACATTAATATCAACTATTCAAAAGTAGTAGATCTACTCAATAAGGATTCATTTTCATGGAACTACGAGGCAATATGAAACTTACTCGAAGGAGAGCAAGCGGAGGCAGTTTTGTTGATTCCTTTGGTGAACAGGATGCAGTTGGATGTTATAGTATGGCGAGGGGACAAATCAGGTGAATACACAGTACAAAGTGGTTTTAAATGGCTAATGTCTAAGACTCTACACCTACAGAATTATATTACAGACCAAAAATCACCAATAAAGAATATTTTACAAAGATTTGGAATCTCCCTGTCCCAAATAAAATAAGAATACATCTATGGAGCGTGGCCAATAATTTTCTTTCGACGCTCAGTACTCTTAAATTTCGAAGATTTAGGAATGATGCTGCATGTCCAATCTGCTCAGTTGAAGAAAAAACCGTGGAACACCTATTTTGAGATTGTGAGTTCACGAAACATGTCCTACAGGAAGTTGGGTTGGACACCTCGCAATTAAACACAAGACATATATGGAAACAATGGTCAGCATATTTCTTCCATACGAATAATACTAAAGTATGTACAGTCATGCAATTACTATTTGGGCGATATGGTACAATAGAAATAGAACTTATCACGAAGGAAAAAAGAAAGGGTACAAGAGGTTTCTAGTTTTATTAAAGCTTATTTAAGGGAGTTAGAACAAATAAAATCATCCACAGAAACTAGACTTATTCCAAGAGAGATATTTTGGAGACCCCTCATGGAAGGACAAGTCAAAGCCAATTTTGATGCAGCATATTCACAACAAGACATGACAGCAACTGCGGGAGTTATTTTAAGAAACAATGAAGTATTTGTTATGGGAGCATGCTCTTACCCATTAGGAAGGACAAGGGATTCGACTACTGCAGAAGCGAAGGCATGTCTACAAGCAGTCATTTTTGGGGAAGAAATAGGTTTTTGAGATTTGGTTGTCGAAGGTGATGCCCTTACAGTCATTAAAAAACTTAAGTCAGACACAGTGGATAGATCAGTGATTGGCAACATTATTAATAAAATCCAAAGGAAAAAACTCAGTTTTATTACCTTATCCTTTGAGTACACTCCTCGAAAGACAAATGAAGCAGCGCATGCTCTTTCTAGTCGAGGATACAATCTGGATAACCCATCCTATTGGGTTGAAGAAGTACCAACAGAGATTGAACCCATCATAGCTAATGACCCAAGAAGGCTCTAGAATTGGTAGAATATGGTCATTTTGTCTGAGTCCTGGGATGCAATACAAATATGCCTGTCCCTAGGAAGCACCGACACGGCAGAACCCCTCTCGTATCGGTGCCGTACCGGTGTCCGACACGAACACGCCGTCGACATGGCCAGATACGTACCGGACACGCCTTGAAGCGTGTCAAAAAATAATACCTCCAGTCTGCTGGATTTTTTTTAGAGAGGATGAAAAACAGAGCAATGAAAGGTAAATATGACAAATATGAAAGGAAAAATAGGGTAAATGGGGAAGAACCAAAGAAAAAAAATGGGAGAGTTAATGCTGAGAAAAAAAAAGTTAATGCTTACATGGTGTTTGAGGAAATGCAACTGTCATTTTATTGTGTGATGAGGCAGAGGAAAAGGCACCAAACGTTGTGGGGGAGGAAGGTGCATATGTAATGAAATTTTATTTTATAAAAGCATATTTAATGAATTAAATGAATTCAAATGGAAAAGGAAAACTAATGAGACAAATGTAGTTTTAATGTTGGAAAAAAAACTTAATGCCTAAAATTAATGTTGTGTAAAAAGAAAGGAAAAAATTAATATTGTGAAAAAAAGTTATATATTAATGAAAATATAAATATTTTATTTATATTGAGTATTTTAACATAAATATATATAATAAAAAATTTTTATTGCAGTATCCTATCGCATCTGTGTTCTTATTTTTAAAAATTACCGTGTCGCCAGATATCAGATCGTGTCATACCAGATACGTGTCCGTGCCCATGCTTCATAGCTGTCCTTAGGAAGCACCGACACGGCAGAACCCTCTTGTATCGGTGTCGTATCGGTGTCCGACACGGACATGCCACGACACTACCACGGATACATCTGGGACACGCCTTGAAGCGTGTCAAAAAATGATACTTCCAGTCTGCTGGATTTTTTTGCAGAGGATGAAAAATAGAGCAATGAAAGGTAAATATGACAAATATGAAAGGAAAAATGGGGTAAATGGGGAAGAACCGAAGAAAAAAAATGGGAGAGTTAATGCTGAGAAAAAAAAAGTTAATGCTTACATGGTGTTTGAGGAAATGCAACTGTCATTTTATTGTGTGATGAGGCAGAGGAAAAGGCACCAAACGTTGTGGGGAGGAAGGTGCATATTTAATGAAATTTTATTTTATAAAAGCATATTTAATGAATTAAATGAATTCAAATGGAAAAGGAAAACTAACAGACAAATGTAGTTTTAATGTTTGAAAAAAAAAAACTTAATGCCTAAAATTAATGCTGTGTAAAAAAGAAAGGAAAAAAATTAATATTGTGAAAAAAAAAGTTATATATTAATGAAAAATATAAATATTTTTATTTATATTGAGTATTTTAACATAAATATATATATAATAAAAATATTTTTTATTGCCGTATCCTATCGTACCCGTGTCCTTATTTTTTAAAACTTACCGTGTCGCCGTATCCGTATCGGGTCGTCATACCCGTATTACGTGTCCATGTCCATGCTTCATAGGCCTGTCCTCAACACTCTCTAATGAACTCAGATTTAGGAGAAATATGGTAAAAACAATCCAAATGATAGTATTTGCAGTGAAGAAAAGGCATATCCAGTATACTCCAACATAACTACTGAATGCGAAGAAGAGGAAATGGGACTCTGATTGACGACAGGATTTAGGCGTTTTTTTAGTTTACTTCAGTTTTTGCTTTAATTTAGGGTCTCATCAAAGGCGTTTCATTTTCTTGTAGTTTTTTTTATTTTTCTTTAAATTTAGGCAAACCTGAGGCACTGCCTCAGCTACAAATTAGCTATTGACAGCTGGTGACTTTAAATCTTTGATTAGTGTACCACATATCCTCTCATTTAATGCATTTTCAATTATACTTCAAAAAAAATGGAATAAATTGAAGATAAATTTAAGATAACTTCCTAGAAAGTTAAAATGAGTATATTTGTATAAAATTATTATTACACTACTAATTAGAATAATAGTATAAAGAAAATTAAAATTAATAATAGCATTTATAAGGTGAAGCTTTGATATTAGATAAAGAAAAGGGAAGTGAATAATGACGAGTTTCAAAAATATAGTATAATATGGGTAAATATCCCATATATATCAAAAATAAAGAAAAATTACGGAAATGTGCCAGTTTGAAGAATATTTACGGAAAGTACTATTTTCCCAAAAACCCGCCCACGCCAAGATGCGTTTTGGGGATGCAGAGCTAAAGCGCCTTTAAGACGACGCTTTTGTCCACCTCGACAAAACGTGCCCACGTAAGCGCTTTTGCTAAGGTGGACAAAAGGCCCTATGAGGCGCGCTTTAGCTCTAAATAACTAGTAAAACGCACTGACGTCGACGTGTTTTTGCCCTCCACTCCCTATGAAAAATTAATTGAATTTTTGGGCGAGAGTCTCGGAAAAATAATTTTGAGGAGACGCTTCAACAAACATGCACAAAAATGCTTCCAAAGTAGGGTGCACTGTCGCCAGAGTACCGAAAAGAGCTCCCACGTGGATGCTCTTTTGCTACTGAGTCTCCGGTAAAATAATTTTGAGGAGACGTTTCAACAAATGTGGCAAAAACGCTTCAAAGCAGGTGCATGTCAAGAGAGTACCAAAAGAGCTCCCACGTGGACGCTCTTTTGCTACTGATGGTCTCCGTAAAATAATTTTGAGGAGACGTTTCAACAAACAAGGCCAAAACACTTCCAACAGGTGCACTGTCGTTAGAGTACCGAAAAGAGCTCTCACGTGGACGCTTTTGCTACAAATGGTCTCCGCAAAATAATTTTGAGGAGATG
The DNA here is from genome assembly GCA_025506655.1 of Gossypium rotundifolium. NCBI lineage: Eukaryota > Viridiplantae > Streptophyta > Magnoliopsida > Malvales > Malvaceae > Gossypium > Gossypium rotundifolium. Next base: position 59,978,447 of record CP106723.1, on the reverse strand, counting down.
TTTCGAACAAACAAGGCCAAAAAACTTCCAAGAAGGTGCACTGTCAATAGGAGTACCAAAAGAGCTCCCACGTGGACGCTTTTGCTACAATGGTCTCAAAGAAACTTAGGCTATAAATCACCAAACTTCATTCTCGGTTGTAAGGAAGGCAATTCAGCAAAAGAAAAAAAAATTGAAAATGGGTGAACGTATTAATGCTGTTATTTACTATAATGGTGAAGTTCGTGACACCAAAAATGGTGTTATTTTCTTATCGGAGAACAAGCGCGATTGAGTTTTAATCGAAACGTCGATTTAGTAGAACTTCGCAAAAGAATTAGGCGTAAAATATTCGAAACAACGCCAATGAAAGTTCAGTCTATTAAGTATAGATTTTGAGCTTCGGTTGATCTTGTGAGATATGACTCATTTGACATCAAAGGTCCTCGAAGCCTTGAGGCAATTATGGAGACTCATCTTGCCAGTGGATCGCCTTATTTTGAGTTATATGTAGAATTTTCATCTCCAAGTGATCTTTCTACGACCTCAACATCTACTGCCATTCGAGGGAAATACACAACCCCAAGTCGACACTCTGTAAGTAGGAGGCAAAACATAGAAGTGCCCGTGTGCGATGGTAGTATAGAAAACATAACCCCTGCACGACACTCGGTTGGTGGATGGGACATGCATATCTGTCCTTCGACGTTCGATGATAGAAATACGTATTGGAGGACGTTAGCAACTTCTAGTGGTTGGCAATCCACATATGATTGGGATCTTTACAAAAGATGTTTAAGGATGGATGATGTACTCTCGACGACATCCATCGATGAGGGGCCCTCGTTTGTTGCAGGTTATGGAGGGTCAGACGATGAATTTGATGTAGATCCACCTCGGGAGTCAGGGCCCGACGATGCAGAAGTTTGATTATTTTCTGAACCGGAGCCCATTCCAATTGTACCTGAAGACATTGAGGGCGGTTCAGACGAATAAGAAGAAGATCCACGATTCAGGGCGTACTCACCTCCAGCCCACATGCATAATGCTGATCTATCTCAAGATGATGCATTAGAGTTTCTTAAACTACCACACCAGACGTGTGACCGTACAAATTCTTCGTTGGATTCGGACCAATTAGAAGTTGGTAACCAGTTTTCCAACAAGAATACTTTTCTTGCTGCATTGAAACAATACAGCACCAGGAACGGGGTTAACTACAATGTGGTTAAATCCAGGCTCGATAAGTACAAGGCAAAGTATGCAGTGCAAGACGGCACATGTTCATGGAAAATCATGGCGTCATTGAGGAAAAGGATAGGGTTGTGGGAGGTGAAAAAATACAAAGGTCCACATACATGTCTTGCCGGTACAGTACCACTATGTGTTCAATAATTTTGAACAACACTAATATTATGTAATGTTGCATTATTTAACGTACTTCGATGACAGGTGTAACACAAGATCATCCGAGGATGGATTCAGACATATTGGCTGACTTAATAATCCCGACGGTAAAGGCCGATCCTAAGACTACGGTGTCACTTTAATTGGTAATATTCGCACCAATTGGGGTACACGCCTCTTCCGTAAAGGCTTGGATAGCAAGCGTAAGACGTTAGAAAAGTTGCATCTGTCGGTGGGACACTTCATATAATAAAGTGTGGCGGTAGTGTCAGTCTTTGGAGAGATATGTTCCAGCAAAGACGACAGACCTTGAAACGAGCCTACAGACTACAACGATCGTGCGCTCCGTGGATGCGCAGTTGTTCAAGCGTCTGTTCGGACATTTAAACAATGCCGAGATACTTTTACATACTGCAAGCCATTGGTACAAATTGACGGTACCTTTATGTATGGTAGATATACGCATCGGCTATTGCTAGCTATGGCACAAGACGGCTGTGAGAGAATCCTTCCGATTGAGTTCGCAATAACACCGGGGGAGTCAGCTGATGACTGGGACTTCTTCCTATTTAGGTTAAGGAGGCATGTCTGTCCCCAACCTGACATATGCGTTATATCGGATCGGGGCCCTAGAATACTTGCGGTAATAGAACGCCAGGGAAGCATGTGGTATCACACACACCATCGATATTGCCTAAGGCATGTTTCATCCAACTACTATGGGCAACATCGATCTAAAAGACAAAAACAACAAGTGATCGATATGGGTATGAAATATCTATTAATATAATTTCGTTTATAATATTCAATTTATTCTCAATTGAAGAGTGGTATGTAATATTCGCTATCAACGTATGTTGGCAGGGTACGAGATCAATAAAGACCATTTTTAGGAGATGCTGGCCAATTTGCGCTCAGATAACGCCTAAGGCGCAAACTACCTGTACAATATTCCTTTTGAACAGTGGACACAAGCATATGAAGGCGGCCTACGATATGGTCATATGACCACAAACCTGACCAAATGCATAAATTTTATTCTAAAAGGAACCCGTCATCTACCGATTACATCGGTTGTGCGGGAGACATATTTTCATTTAGCAGCACTATTTTTAAAGAGAGCAGCGAGTTATAGAGGGCAGATGCAAGGAGGCCATGTATGGAGCCCAAAGGTCTTGCAAGAAATAAACCGTGGGAAGGCACAGACGAACACCATGCACACAGTGTGTCACGACCGCGACAGCCTATGGTTTCGTGTCACGGAGTTTGATAGACCGAACCAAGGTATTGTTGGTGGGCATTATCGTGTACACTTGACAAATAGGACCTACGACTGTGGGATATTTGATGCACTTCGTTACCCATGTGCTCATGTACTTGCGGCTTGTCAGAATCTCCGTCTTGATCACATGAGCTATGTCGACGAAGTGTACAAATTAGAAAACATGTACAACGTGTGGAGACACGTATTCCCACCAGTCCCAGATGAACGTAAGTAGCCGTCGATATCGCTTGCACCGTATAAGCTGTTGTCGGATAGACAATTGAGGCGCAAACCAAAAGGTCGACCTTGCTCGACTAGAATACGCAACAATATGGATATCCAGAAACGAGCAACCAAAGTCGATTGTCTTGGATGGTGTAGGAACCCGCCATACATCTCGCTCGTGTCCAAATCGGAATAGTTGACCGTGTTCTTAGCTTTTTGTCTCTGGTGGCTATGTAATTTCTATTTTTTGAAGGAAAAGCGATGAACTTTTGTACAAGAGCTTTTATTTTATTCAAGTTATTAAAATTAAATTACAAAATTACAAAAAAATTAAACCATTTCTATCTTATCAAAGATATTAAAATTAAAATAAAAAATTAAAATACAAAAGAAATAAAATTAAACTCAAATTTTATTAAATATAAAAAATTAAATTACAAAAAAAAAAAATTCAACCATTTCTATCTTATCAAAGATATTAAAATTAAAATAAAAATTAAATTACAAAAGAAATAAAATTAAACTCAAATTTTATTAAATAAAAAATTAAATTACCAAAAAAATTAAACCATTTCTATCTTATCAAAGATATTGAAATTAAAATAAAAAATTAAATTACAAAAGAAATAAAATTAAACTCAAATTTTATTAAATATAAAAAATTAAATTACAAAAAAATTAAACCATTTCTATCTTATCAAATATATTAAAATTAAAATAAAAAATTAAATTACAAAAGAAATAAAATTAAACTCAAATTTTTTAAATATAAAAAATTTAATTACAAAAAAATTATTTCTATCTTATCAAAGATATTAAAATTAAATTAAAAAATTAAATTACAAAAGAAATAAAATTAAACTCAAATTTTATTAAATATAAAAAATTAAATTACAAAAAAATTAAACCATTTCTATCTTATCAAAGATATTAAAATTAAATTAAAAATTTAAATTATAGAAAATAAAAAATTAAATTCAAACTTTATTAAATATATTAAAACTAAATTACAAAACTAAATTAGGGTTTAGGGTCGATCTGGGGTGGGAACCAGTGCACACTGGGCGGTCGGTGGTTATCTGTTGGATTCCTCCTTCTTCTAGCTTCCGTGGGGTCGTGGAACCTCGGATGGGAATCGGGTTCCTCCCTAGTGGGTGCAGTTCAGGTGTTGCGATGATGACCCACCTTGATAAAATAATGACCGGAGGTGTTTGCATAAACCACGGCGGGGTGATCGATCTCGTATGGCGAAGAAGCCTGGTAGAAAGAACTTCTCCCCGACGGCCCTTCCTCTAATCCCACATGCGACGTTGGCCTCACGATCGGTCAAGAAGGGAATAGTTTGAACGGACTTGAACCCGCCATGCATTCCAACCTGGGTGGGATGGGAAAAGGAAACATATCTGAGTTAGGAGGATACATATAAAGGGTAGGGTATGCACCTGGCATAAACGGTGGAGGCTGTGATGTCGACTGAACTGATGGGCCCGGTGACTGTGTAGGCGCTGTTGTTGGGCCCGGTGACTGTGTAGGCGCTGTTGATGGCCCCGTCTCTTCACCCTTCTCCTTAGATTTAAAGAGGCCCGACGTTCCCTTCTCTCGCGAATTTACCGTCGCCTCTCTTTTTTTGACAACAGATACGGCTTGCCATGAATCCTAAACCATGGCATGTACTCCGGCACGCACGCTAACTCAAGAACGATGATCGGTTCTCGGATAGGTAAAAAGTCATACCGGTTCTCCCACGTCTCGATATGGCCTGACCAAAATCTTGGCCAATCCATGTACGGCTGCCGTAAGTCCACTTTGTGCTCATCATCGAGCACCTCCGGTGACACGGGGATCGGTTGTCGGAATCTAAATTACCGCAGAACCCGATCTGACTGGTGTATCTCCACGGTCGCGTAGGTGATCAATGGGACCTTCACGTGCCAACTATTCGGATTTTGAAAGAACTCCTCCGGAATTACCACCCAAATTTCTGGATCCTCGTACGGTGTCCATTGAAACTATATTAACATCACCAAAATATTAGTTATATACATAATATTAGAGACTACATACTAAATACTAAATTATAATAACGAAATTGAAACTTACTTGTGATTCCAATAGCTGGTCCAATAGAGTCGATATTCTCAAGCGAGTTAGGTATTCCAACATGACTCACCGAATGGTTCCACCTAATTAAATAAACCTTTAGCATGCACTTATACTATAAATCTAAGAAATAATTGTAAAATATAATATTAAATTTACCTCGTTATCAATGGGAATGAATATGGCTGGTCGAGTCGAGGACGTAAAAATTGAAATCGAAACCATGCCCATGATGCGCAGAGTGATAAGCAACCTCCGATTTTGGCTTTACTTGGCGTCGCTCAAGACATCTCCGGTACAACCTCGATAGCACGGCGGACCCCAACTCAATTCACCTACCGCTCTGAAATCAACAAGTTTTAGGAGCCATCTCGTGTGGAGGAGGTTTCTAGAGAGGTCCGGCATCGATAGCCTCCAATTATCTGAAGAATGTATGCCCGAGCATACCGTATTCTTTCTACTTGATCGAACCTCGTTCGACTTCGAGAATACGCCTCGTAACCAAGTCATATCGATCCGAGCTCCTTGAATTCTATCCGGAATGGCACCCGAAGCTCAGAGCATACGACCATCCAATCCAGATGTTGCGGACCGGTGACTCACCGAATTGGCCCATCCGTAATCCCAACCGCAATCAGACATATTCTAGAGTGATGGTACACTCTCGCATGGCGATGGAAAGTGTGCGTCTCGGGTCTCCATCTCTATCAACGCTACCGATCAAAGGCGGCTCCAACTTGAATCTCAGCCTATCGTGGCCACGTGCAAAAACCCGCTTTCGCAGTAAGTCTCGATCAACGGCGATGGGGGACCATGCATGTTGCGAATATAACATTCCAACACCCGATCTACAGACTGTTTAAAAAATTATATAATTAAAAATTAATTAAAATTGCATAATTGAAAAAAAAATTAAATAAGATTGAACAATTAAAATTAAAACTTACCATTTGCATTTGCTCGGCGGAGATGTGCTTGTTGTCTAGGCGACGTAATTCTCAGGCCATTGTAATCCGATAAAAAATTTTAAAATTTTCCAAACAAAATATATTAAAAAAATTATAAAGGGCTTTTTCGTAAATAGTAAAGGACTATTTAGAAATTTGAGTGTAAATTTCAAGGACTTTAAGAGAAAATTGAGAGAAAATTGAGAGAATATTGAGAAAGGATTGAAGTGTGAAAAAAATAAAGGGTTGGGGGGTTTTTATACTTTTTTTGACCGTTGGGGCCCCCAACGGTAAAAAAAAGTGACCGTTGAATTTGATTGGTTTGAGAGGCTAAAAGCGTGCTCCTTAGACACGCTTTTATCCACCTCAAAAAAAGCGGCCCACATAAGCGCTTTTATCGAGGTGGACAAAAGCGCATCCTACTGGCGGCGCTTTAACTCAGATCCCCCAAAACGCTACCGACGTGGTCGCATTTTTGGGGAAACAAGATTTTCCGTAATTATTTTTAAACCGGCACATTTCGTAATTTTTCTTTATTTTTAGTATATATGGGATATTTACCCATATAATATGTATTTAAATTAAATAAATGTGTGAAGAAGAAGATGAATGAATACAATAAATTTTACTTAATTATTGATTAAAGTTTCTCATCGTTTTTGGGTGTTATTGTGATTTGATTATGACTTGAAATTTTTATTATTATTTGTAAGACACTTTGAACTTATCAATGTTAATAATTTTTCTTTGTTGAATGCTATTTACAATAATAAATTTTAATTTTAATTTTAATTAGTACATAACTGTAACACTAATTAAATGATAATTGATTTAAAATAATATATCTTATCAATATTTAATATAATCAATTGTGTCAAATTAATAAAAACTTTATTATGAAAAAATTATTGATTGATTTTATATTTTATTTTATAGAAAATTTTAACTAAAGTTGAAATGAATAAAACTATTATTTATTGTTAATATAATAATTAAATCAACATCAAATAATATTTTCCTTGGTTTAAATATTTTTTAAACTCATTCTTTTATATAAACACGTAGATTTAGATATATAGATTTTGAAATGAGAAAGTACACCGACTTCAATATTTTGAAAAGGAAACTGTACAGATGCTAAAAGAATTAAAAATGAAAAGAACAACTGTGGAGGGAAGGGAAACAAGAAGGAGAACATAAAGTGATGGCACGTTGGCTCAACCAATTGCATAATCTAATTATTATCCAAAGAAAAGAATCAAAATATAATAAATTTTCAGAACACGTATTAATAAAACAAATAAATGTTATTTTATGCATACAAAAAAATTATTATTAGCTGTAAGGAAAAAGTGTAGAAGAAAGTGTTAAATCACATTTTGGACTTAAATTTAACAGTTTTTTCATATTAGGTTCTGAATATTTTTATTCGTTAGAATTTTATAATTATTCTCATAATAGAATTTAAATTTTTTATCCAAATTGGATTCTAAATTTAGTAAATGCTTTTCATTTGAATTTCAACTTTTTGATCTAAAATTAGTTCTTAAAAATCTTAAATTTTAAATTTTAATGTGAAAATCGAGAACAATTGGTAAATTTAAGACTTATTTTAGATAAAAAAAAGGTTTAAATCCTAATACGAAAAAGAAATGTTAAGTTCAGGGCTTAACCCAATAAAAAAGAAAAAGTAAGCATAAGCAAGAGAGAGTAGACGCGTAAAAGCCGCGAGGAATTGAAACATCCGCCCAGCTCAACCTGCTTGGATTGGAGATGGCCAGCGTTATTCATTTCTTCCAAATATGTACATATATTTTGGATAGAAAAAGAAAGAACAAAAAACTAGCAAAATCTTTCAAAGTCTACATAGAAATTAGGGAACAAAGGGCAGCAAAGTTTGTCTCTTTTATCTTCTTTTTTCAATTTTTTCTTGGTTGAAAAAAAGAGGAACGAGAGAGAGAAAATTACAGCTTGGTAGTATCCGTCTTTGCTGTTGTAATGTTGGCAGAGAGACGAGAGAGGGCAGCAGCTGGTTTAATCCAAAAATACTCTCTCTGTCTCTCCTCACTGCTCATAGATTGGCAGTCGAATTGAGCCACATTCGCATCAATTACCACTCTTAATTATTTGATTCTCCTCCTAAGTCTCTATTGGAAGACGAGCAATGAGCTTTCGTTTCTTTTGGTTTGGGATATTATGTTAGGAATTAGTTATTAGTTATTCTGGGTTTTTTGTTTTGTTTTCTTTTTCTTGTTCGTTATCAACAATCATCGATCGTCGAGTCAATCAGCTATGGCCCCGAATAGCTATCCCACTAAATCCAAGAGGCTTTATCAAGTTTGGAAGGGGAGCAATGTGAGTTTCTTCTTCTTGTTGTTTTCTCTCTTTGAATTGCGATTAGGGATTTTTTTTTTTTTTTTTTTTGGTTTTCGGTTGTGGAAATTATGATTTAGTCACTATCTTAGTTTACTCTACGGGAAACTGTTACTCCTTTTTTGCTTTTTCTTTCTAACAAACAAATGGAAGGACGAAGGTCATAATTTACAAACATTCCTGTTAGCTCTAATTCTGAGCCTGCCTGGGTCGATTGGGAGATTTTGCAATTATGTTGATTTTCATTAATTCCAATTAAATTAAATTAAATCAATTTCGTAACCCAGTATTGATCATGGATGGATGAAGCTTTCTTGAGTTGAATGAGAGTTTGTAACATTTGCTACCAAAAAACAAGGGCATATGATCTTTTATAGCTGAGTTGTTGAATTCTCTCACCTCCTATTTACTTCATTTATCCGTTTGAATATTCTTGATCTACTGTTCTTCTCTTCTTCCCTGCTTAAGCTCTCCAGGAAAGGAAAAATAAAATCCAAACGTCTTCCAAATCTTTCTGTGTAAAACCATGATCACAGTGGTGTTTGACAAACATTAGTCTAGCTACTACATACTTACTGTTATTATTGTTGTTATTGTTGCGACAAAGTTTTATTATTGAGGGTGGTTTTGTTTTGTTACTAACAGAGATTCTTTTGTGGTGGGAGATTGATCTTTGGTCCTGACGTTGCATCATTGTTTCTATCCACATTTCTTATTGCTGGCCCCGCCATTGCTTTCTGCATAAGGATGTATATTAAGATCAAACATGAAAATACCAATGCTGGCCGCTGTTATTCCATATTAATTCTGGGTTCCTTACTCTCTGCACTAGTAAGTCTTCTTTTTGGTTGAACTTCTAGTTTTGTCAATGGTCACTGCTGAACAAATACGTGTGCCAAATGGTTTTCAAACCAGTAATTTTCGTTATTCCACTGTTCCTAAGCAACAATTTATAAGCTCTTTAAATGTGATTTAGCACTTAAGTAATCTTCATTTTATGAACAATTCTATTTGGCTGATATCCAATTGGGTACTTGTTTGCGTGAAAAAGAAAAGCTTCTTGTATGGGGACAATTTTGATCCAAGGTGTATCCTTATTGATGGGGTTTAGGGGAAAAACAGCAGTAAATTAGCATAACCAGGACTGAAAAACAAGTAGAAAGAAGCTTGAACTCTAGAAAATGTAGGGTTATAGAAAGCCTCTAGTTTCTCTCTATTAGTTCAAAGGAAATAATAAGAATGTTGTGGCTTTAAATAGGTTACAGCTTATTTATAATAGGTTCCCTTGCAAGTAAAGTTACCAGGCTTTCTTGCAAATAAAGTTTTATTAAGCTGTCGAAAATATATCTAATACCTAGAATAAATATAATAAAATAAAACTGAAATAAGAAAATAAATAAAGCTCTTGCATCATTCTCCTTGGCTTGGAAAACTCGACTCCAACAAGAAAACATTAACAACTTCAGCATAGATTTTTGGGTCAACATGTTGCAACTCTTTTTCCACAATCCAAGAACTTTCACTAGTTTGCCTAACCTTTCACCAAAAATCTCCTATATCGATTATCTCCTTTGGACCTCGCTTCTTTAAAATCAACACATCTTTGATAACCTCAGACTTAGCTTTGGGACGTTGCTGCACCTGGCCTGAAATTGTGGGTAAAGGTAAAATTGGTGGCAATTTTGAAGGTTGAGAATGAAAATTAGGAGAAGATATCTGATTTGGCTGAAAATCACTCCATGTCTCCCCCTGAATTTCAGCCTGTTTGAAATAGGGATCCTGTTCATAAAAAGTAATATCCATAGTGGTAAAAAATCGTTTAGAAGGAGGATGAAAGCATTTGTATCCCTTCTTAAGTGAAGAATATTCAACCAGTACACATTTTAAGGACTTAGGGTCTAACTTGGACTTATGAGGAGCAATATTTTGGATAAAAGCATGTACCAAAGATTTTAAGAGGCAAAATTGAGGAGATAGGCTTAAAATGAGGAAAGTGCTACAAAAATATAGATTGAGGTGTTTGAAATTTTAAAACCTTACTAGGCATTCGGTTGATTAAATAGGTAGCCATTAATAAGGCTTCCCCCACAGATATTTAGGAACATTGGTAGTAAATAGAAGGGAACGAGTAACTTCTAGGAGATGCCTATTTTTTCTTTCGGCAATGCCGTTCTGTTGTGGGCTCCAACACAAGAACTAAGCTGAACTATGCCCTTGTCCTTGAAAAAATTACCCAAAGACCTAGCAAAAAATTCACTGCCATTATCAAATTTAAAGAGCTGGATTTTAGCCCCAAATTGAGTGAGAACCATGTTATAAAATTGGGCAAAAATATTAGCAGTTTCAGATTTATCTTTTAGCAAATAAGTCCAAGTTATCCGACTATGATCGTCAATGAAAGTGATAAACCACTTACTATGATCAGCATTCTTCACTCGAGAAGGGCCCCAAATATCACTATGGATCAAAGCAAAAAGGTGAGAAGACTTGTATGGAGAAGGAAAATACGAAGATCTTGTATGTTTAGTAAGAGAACAAACTTTGCAAGAAAAAGACTTTGGCCTTTTATTAATAAATAGATCAGGAAACAATTTAGCAAGATATTGGAAACTAGGATGTCCTAAACGACAATGCCATAACATAACAGTATCAACTATATTTAAAGCTGTAAAAGATTTGAAGATCTCGGGTTTAGTTGAGGAAGGGAGGATGTAGAGACCATTCTGCAAGCTGGCCTTACCAATCATCGTCTTCGAGTTTAGTGCTCGCAAAGTACAATCAAGATGTTAAAGGTTGCGAAGCGATTCAAACCGAGGAAATTTTACTTACGGAAATGAGATTGCAAGCGAGTTGGTACAAAGAGAACATTATGAAGTGCAATTTGATCATTAAGAATAACATTTCCATGACCTTCTATTTTGCATGAGGAACCATCACTGTTTTGTGACTTTACCAAAGGTTTGGAAAAAATTGTGAAATAAGGCCTTATTACTAGTCATATGATCCGTAGCACCGTAATCAAAGATCCAATTAGAGTGAACCGAGAGGAAAACAATCTTTGTGGAAGAAGGATTACCTTTTGGTTCTTTCATGACCGGATTACCAGACTAGACCCTTGAAACTTTCCAAACAATTTTTGAAGTTTAGCAATCGCTCTTTGGAGAAGCTTGTGACAGATGTGTCGTGCAAGATCTGGATTTATTATCTCCGAGTTCTTTGACTTCAAATACGAGGCTTACCATGAAGCTTCCAATACTTTTCCTTGAGTGGCGGGCTTTTTGCAATGATCACACCAAGGTCTCCCCGTTGGAAGAAGGAGATGATTGGTGTGTCACTAAGGCGGATCCTTCAGGAGTTGAATCCGTTTCATCAAGCATCACACTTCGACGACTTTTTTCCTTCTTGACTATAGAGAAGGCCTCTCGAAGGGAAGGAAGGGGAGAAATAGCCAAGACCCTACCGCGAACCTCATCTAGCTCCTTGCTTAGGCCTTGTAGAAATTGAAATAGCCTTCTTTGAGTGACAATTTGTCGATAAAGGCAAGATCTCCGAGCTGCTCAATCATGTTTGTGCATATAAATCTAATTCTCGCCAAAGAGCGGTAAGGGAATTGTAGTAGAGTGACGGGCATGGTGCCTTGCTTTAGCGTGGTCGCTTGGTTTTCAACATGATATAATTCGACAATATTATCATTCTTTGTAGTAGGTTTCATGACAGACTCTAGATTTCAAGACGGTGTTGTAAAGGAGAAAATTTCGCTTATACTTGGGGTCATGGAATTAAGGAGCCAAGTCATAACTCGCCATTATCATGCATCTACTTAGCAAAACTATTGCCGTGCACAAGAAGTCGCTTGATTTCTCCAAAGAATATAGCCCAATCTATCTCTTCCCAAGAGAAAATCTTAACCGATTGGGACCACTCTAGAAAATTGTTGCCATTTAATCTATGGCGGTGATATTCGAGACAGACGAGTTTGATTGAGCATCGAACAAGAAAAATTTTTCGGATTTGAAGTAATCTCCGGAGTAAGAAGGAGATGTAGGAGAATAAGTTCGACATGGTCTAGGTGGAAAAGAACCTAACCTAAAGCGATACCATGTAGATAATGAGTAATTCTCTTTATTTTTCTATATTTTATTAACTAAAGAATGAATTTAAATAGAGAAAAGAGTCATAACCTAATTAGGAAAATAATTCCTTATTCTAATAAACTACTAAAAGATAAGATAAAATAATCCTAGAATATCTCAAATGATTTATTCTAAGATTTATCTACCTAAATCAGATTTATTTATCTGTAGAAAATATTTAATATATTTCTATAATTCCTACAAGAAATGTGAACTTTCTTCCTTGAGTGGTATAGTAGGATTTAAATTGGTTTTTCTCTTAGCTCTTAAATCAGGTTCAATTTCTTTACTAGCATGTTCACCTTCAATTTCAAATTGAGGTTCAGGTTCACTGCTGGCATGTTCTTCTTTGGAGTAAGGTGTATGGTCAGGTTTGAAAGACTTTAAGTTGGGTGTAGGACTTTGAAAATAAAAAAGTTCCTTATCTTCCCAGGAACTCTCTCCCTGGAGATGAGGATTGTTACTTTGAGAGTAAGGCTCATTTTCAACAAATGTGACATCCATGGAGGTAAATTTTTTTTCTAAAGGTGGATAATAACACTTGTATCCTTTCTTTGTGTTTGAGTATCCCACAAAAATACATTTTAAAGCTCTTGGATCAAGTTTCCTTTTTGGTGTGCATGAACATGTACAAAAGTGTCAGATTACAGTTTCCTAGTTAGGAATATTCAAGAAAATCTCGTAGATATTTTATATAATCCTGTAGATATTTTATACCCTAACTTTAAAGTGTGTTTTAAGGGACAACATCTTTAGAATCGCTTGTTTCCTAGTTTAGAGTTTCCTAAAGTTAGGCTCACCATGTGTATAAATGTTAGTGTAATTTCTTGTGAAAGAATAATAATAGAAAAGTCTATTTCTATCATGGTATCGATTAGATCGATTTCTAGGATTTTTTCCGTAATCTTTTCCTTCCACACAACCCTTAAGCCTCGATTCTTTTGTAAAATGTCTCGTCACACAAAAGAACAAATCTTTGGAAGCTTCATGGGAAGCCACAGACAATAAAAGGAATTTTTCCGACAACAATGGACACCCAAAGGAACAAGGCGAGCAAATATAGCACGACAGATGGATGAAGAATGAATTCTAGTGTTTTTAATAAAGACGAAATTGAGAAGTTAAAGACGTTCTTTGGGAACATTGGAAAATCTTCTTCCATGTGTACTTGCGTTTGGCACTTTCGGTATTTCCTCTTCTCAAAATTCTAATGTCTCGGACATAGTCACCAACAGTCTTGGGTCATTGACTCAGAGCTCTGGACCATATGACCCATTCCTCCCACAAATTTGTTTCATATACCCTTGTCCTAGTAATAGAAAGATTACGAGAGTGATGGTTCTATGCTAACAGTGGTTGGTCAGGTGATATTGTTATAAATAAGACCCTTACCCTTAAAAATGTCCTTCATGTTCCTAAATTATTTCCCAATCTTCTCTCCATCCAAAAACTTACTGTGGATTTTAATTGTAGTGTGGTTTTTATCCCAAACAATGTTTTTTCCAGAATGAATCTGAAGAGGATGATTGGACATGCTAAGGAAGCAAATGGTCTATACTATCTTGAAGAATCTAGTGGAGAAGTTAGTGCTCAATTCCTCAACATTATCTTTCCTATCCAAGTCTGTTCAAGCTAATAAAGACCTAATTTGGCTCCATCACCTCCGCCTCGGTCATCCTTCGCTTCCACCCTTAAATTTATGTTTCCTCCTTGTTCCTAGGAATAAATGTTGATAATTTCCATTGTGATGTTTGTGAACTTGCCAAACATAAACGTACCTCCTTTCCAAGAAGCAATAAAAGAACATCCGCTCCTTTTACTCTTATTCATAGTGATATTTGGGGACCATCAAACATTTCAAACATCTCTGGGGCTCGGTGGTTCGTTTTCTTTATTGATGATTGTACCCATGTGTCTTGGATATTTCTATTAAAACAAAAATCGATGTCAAGTCATCTTTCAAACCTTTACAACCCGATCAAAATACAATTTGAAATGCAATAAAAGCGGTTTAGGATGATAATGCTAAAGACTATTTCAATCACTTTCTCTCCTCATATTTTCAAGAAAAAGGCATTCTCCATAAGTCCTCTTGTGTTCACACACCCCAACAAAATGGTGTTGCGAGAGAAAGAATGGTCATCTTTTAGCTATTACTAGAGCTCTATTGTTTCAAAGCAATGTTCCTAAACAATCTTTGGGGAGGGTGTTTTAATCGCTACTTATTTGATAAATAGGTTGCCTACAAAGGTCCTTGACTCGCAAAGTCCTATACAAGCTCTATCGAAATTTTTCCGATTTCCATACCTCAAATCTTCCTCCTAAAATATTTGGGTGTGTTGCCTTTGTCCATGTCCATTCTCAAAATAGGGAAAACTCGATCCACGAGTGTCAAATGTGTCTTTCTTGGTTATTTCTCTACACAAAAGGGTACAAATGCTACAATCCAGCCACCAAAAATATTTTGTTTTAGTGATGTCACTTTTGCGAAGAAGAACACTTTTTACTCGTCCTTATCTTGGGGAGAACTTATTCACATAAGATAAGGGTAGAGAGTTTTTCTTCTTGATTTTCCACTTCATCCAAATTTCGCCTAACTTCATTTTCCAACTCCTATTCAGCAGACCAAACACTCATTACTTACCTACCAACCAGCTCGCTTCTTTTGACCCTATGCAACCTGAAATTGAGCTTACTACACCTAAGTCACCAAAAGGAATTCGGGACACTACTCGCCCTTACTAGTTTACTCAAGGAAGAAGGCAGGTGCAAGTTCAATCATCTTCTTAGATAAACAACTCATCGCTTCTACAACCCGAGGTAACTCATGAACCTACTTTGAATACTACGAAAATTCGGATCGGAGAGACTATGGGTTTCCTATTGCTATTAGAAAAGGAACTAGGGCTGTACAAAACATCCCTTGCACTCATTCATGTCCTACAAAAATTTGTCCCATAACCACAAAACCTTCCTTACTAGCCTAAATTCAATCTCCATTCCCAAAAGCAGATCTCGAGGCATTAAATAATGAGAATTGGAAAATGCCATGAATGTCGAAATGGAAGCACTTGAAAAAATAAGACATGGGATTTGGTAGAATTACCGAAAGGAAAGAAAACAGTTGGTTGTCATTGGGTGTATACAAAGAAAATACAATTCAGATGGCTCTTTGGAGAGGTACAAAGCAAGATTAGTTGCTAAAGGGTACACTCAAAAGTATGGAATAGATTACCTTGAGACATTTGCCCGGTTGCAAAGATGAACACCGTGAGAGTGTTGTTGTCACTTGTCGCTAACAGAGGTGGAAACTACAACATTTGACATCAAGAATGCTTTCTTACATGGTGATCTTGAGGAGGAAGTCTATATGGATGTTCCACCGTGTTTTGGTTCGAGATCTGAGACAAGCGGTTGGCAATCTAAAAAGGCTCAGACGGACTAAAAGCAGTCCCGAGAGCCCTGGTTTGGAAGGTTTACCAAAGTGATGCTCAAGTGGGTATAAACAGAGTCAAGGAGATCACACTGCTTGTAAGGCACTTATCTTCGGGGAATGACCGCTTTGTTAGTCTATGTAGATGACATTATAGTGACGTGATGATTTGGAAGAAATGGAAAACTTGAAGAAATGCCTAGTAAAAGAATTTGAGGTCAAAGAGCTTGGTAAACTAAAATATTTCCTTGGTATTGAAGTGGCACACTCTCGGGAAGGAATCTTTATATCTCAAAAAAAATACATAATTGATTTGTTGTGAGAGGCGGGCAAGTTGGGATGCAAACCAACAGAGACACCTATAGAAGTGAACCACAAACTTGGAGATGCACTAGAAGATGCAGAGTTGATAAAGGTTCATATCAAAGACTCGTAGGGAAGCTCATTTACTTGTCACATACTAGACCGGATATTGCCTATGCAGTTGGTGTTGTAAGTCAGCTCATGCACAATCCTAAAGAATCACATCTTAGAGCTGTCTACCAGATTCTACAATACTTAAAAGGCACTCCAGGCAGAGGAATCCTATTTAAGAAAGGGGAGAATTTAACCTTTGAAGCTTATACTGATGCAGATTATGCATGATTTATGGTTGATAGAAGATCAACCTCAGGCTATTGCACATTTTGGGAGGCAACCTTGTAACTTGAGAAGTAAAAATGTAATGTTGTGGCTAGATCTAGTGCGAAGGAATTTAGAGCGATGGCTCTTGGAATTTGTGAATTACTATGGCTGAAAATTATTTTGGAGGATTTGAAGATCAAGTGGGAAGGTCCAATGAAGTCAGATTGTGATAATAAGTCTGCTATCAATATTGCACATAATCCAAAGGCAACATGATCGTACAAAACACATTGAGGTTGATGACATTTCATCAAGGAGAAACTTGACGGTGGCCTAATTTGCACTCCATATGTGTCCACCGATGGTCAATGGCAGATATCTTAACCAAAGGATTATCTGGGAAGACCTTTCGAATCTAGTAAGCAAGTTGAGAATGGATGATATCCACTTCCCGACTTGAGGGGAGTGTCGATTACAGCTTCCTAGTTAGGAATATTCAGAGAATCTGTAGATATTTTATATAATCTCGTAGATATTTTATACCCCTAACTTTAAGGCTATGTTTTAAGGGACAGCATCCCTAGAATCAGTTGTTTCCTAGTTTAGAGTTTCCTAAAGTTAGGCTCACCATGTGTATAAATGTTAGTGTAATTTCTTGTGAAAGAATAATAATAGAAAAAGTCTATTTCTATCAAAAAGCAATACAACCAAACACTTTTGGTGACAATTTGCAAGAGACATTAAAATCAGGGTAAAAAACAAAAAGAGCAGCAATGGGACTCTGATTATTTAGCACTTTGGAAGTTACTCTATTTATCAAATGTGCAGCAGTTAAAACAACCTCCGTCCAAAAGGTTTATGGTGAAACAAAATTGCTCGTGTTACATTTAGCAAATGTCTATTTTTTCATTCAACAATCTTATTTTGTTGGGGTGTGTCTACACAAGATGGCTCATGTATTATACCCTCTTTTTGGAAGAAAGATGAGAGACCTTGATTAAAATAGTCTCTTGCAATGTCAGATCTTACCTTTTTAATCAAACTTCCAAATTGTACGATTAAATTATTCTAATGCATATAATATAATTTTTATAACTTATATAAAATAAATTTTTTAAAGTTGGATTTGGGTGTAATTACTTGGGTAGTTCTTTCAATTCTCACTACCTAAAATATATAAGACTAGAATAATCCATAGAATAATTAACTGATATTATTTTATATTATTGCCTTAATCTGTAAGATCTTGATTGCATTCTTGATTCTATTGATTCTTTCCATTTGTAACATCACTCTCCTCCTCAAGCATGAGGTTGTCCTCAAGCTCGAATTGCATTTAGAGAGATTTAAGGCTCGAGGGTAGTGACAACACTATTTACATTCCCATTCTGCCTCGTATTTGCCATTTCCAACCAAAATAGGTGTTTACATTTTTGGCCACTGGTGCATTGCTCATAGCAACCAAGATCAGATTCATTAACAAGACTACTTTTTGTTATGTCAAGCTGGTTGTGGGCACCTTATGGAAGCTTCATTTGGGCTCCCATTGGTTCTTGTTGTGGCTTAGCATAAATTTTACTCGACAATTCTTCAATTTCATGTTGCATTGCAGACAATTTTGTCTATTGACATTTATTTCCTTTTCCTTGGCATTTAGTGCCATCAACCATGGCTTAATAGCAAATCCTAATATAAACCCTATGATCTAACCATAAATTAATGTGGTTTAGGGGAACAACACAAGTAAACTAGCAGAATTAGGACTAAAAAACAAGTAAAAAGAAGTTGAAATTCGGGAAAGGTAGGGTTATAGAAAACCTCTAGTTTCTCTCTATTTATTCAAAGGAAATAATAAGAATGTTGTTGTAAATTGGTACGATTGTTAACAAAAGAGAGAAAAAGACGATAGAAAAGGCAGAGAATTGGAAGAAAATCAGAGAGAGAATTTTGGCTCAATAACATTCAATATTTTCATAATCGTTTTTGGTCCTTGTCACCGCATATAAAGTAAAGAAATGTAAAGGGAAATAGCACCTTAAAAGTTAGTTAAAATAAACGGTAAACTAAACAGCATTAATTAAACAAAGTGCCCCGTTTAAATAAATCTTTATGCGCATCGTTTCATTAATCAGCTTGTGACAAATACCCCTTGCCCAAAGTGATCCTTGTCCTAAATGATCAATGTGTGGAAAGTCCTCCTTGAGCTGTTGAAGAGGTTCCCACGTGGCATCTTTTGGAAATGAGTGTGCCCATTCCACCAAAACCTTGGTGATAACAGCGTTGCCTTTTTAACCATTCTGCTCTCTAAGATCTTGGTAGGTTCCTTTGCCCAAGTTCTTTGCTCATTGATCACTAGTAAGTGTGCTTGAACAAGAGCTACACCAACATGCCTTTTCAACAATGATATGTGGAAGATGGGATGCAAACGAGACCTTTGGGGAAGTTGGAGCTTGTAAGTCACTTTTCCAACCCTTTATTCTACTTGAAAAGGTCCTCATCACTGAATGTTGCCTATTGGGTTGGAGTTTTGATTTAGGTGGTAGCTTCTGTGTTTGTTTGCTTGCTGTTTCATCTGATCTTGGGCTCTCTTTAAATGAAATTATGGCAACTTCCTCGTAGCCTTTCGTTGTTGCAGCTTTTTATCCATAGTAGCTAATAGGGATGCTCCAGCTAGGTAGGGCATATGGAGAGGAGAGGTTTTGCCCATGCAAAGCCTCATATGGGGTGACTTGGACAGCTGAGTGGAGGGTGGTGTTGTACCACCACTCGGCCAAGGGAAGCCACTTCTGCCAGTCTTTTGGCATTTCTCTTGACATGTACCTCAAGTACCCTTCAAGGCACTTGTTCACTATTTCAGTTTGCATCTATTTGTGGGTGATAGGCAGTGGACAAATGCACCTTGGTGCCCATCCTCTTAAAGAGATCTTGCCAAAGTTATTAACAAAGACCTTATCCCTATCAGAAATTATTGAATCTAGCATTCCATGTAGCTTGTACACATTATCCATGAACTCTTGAGCCACACCCACATCAGTAAAGGGATGTCCCATGGCTACAAAATTGAGCATACTTAGTGAGACGGTCAACCACCAAAAAAATGACATTCTTACCTTCGGAGTTTGGAAGCCCTTCAATAAGTTCATAGAGATGGAAGACCAAGCTCTTTTTGGCATTGGAAGTGGTTGTAAAAGACCTGGTGGTGCTATTATTTTTGACATGCATTTTTGACATATCAGGCACTCTCTCACCCACCTTTTGACATCAGTGGTAAGGCCCTTCCAGTATAAAAGGCTTGTCAGCCTCCTTTTGGTTGCATGTACCCCTGAATGTCCTTCTATGGTGCTTGCATAAAAGAGTTGGAAGAATTCCTACTTGAAACCAGCAACATTTCCCACCACAATCTTCTTTTTTCTTCTAAGGAATCTACCATCCCAGGAATGCTTTGAATGTTTGGAGCTTTGCTTCTGAACTTTTGAACACTGCCTTTGAACCTTAGGATCTACCAAATATGATGCCTGCACTCGATCAAGAGATTAGAACTGATAGAGCTTTCAGTGAGCTGTAGATATTACCCCTCTTTTAGTGCTTGCTTCCTTGACAAAGCAATCTGTAGCCAAATTACCGGACCCCTTTCTGTGAACCACCTCATAGTCATAACCGAGCATCTTTGCTACTCACTTTTGTTGGAAGGGAGTGATTGTCATTTGGTCAGCTAAAAATCTTAAACTTTGATGGTCAGTTTTGATTTTAAAGTGCCTTCCCACTAGATATGAATGTCATTTCCTCACAGCTAAAAGTACAACAAGCATTTCCTTCTCATATATGAAAGGCTTGATGCCTTATTCCCAATCCCTTGTTGAAGTAGGCCACGAGCTTACTTTGTTGCTGAAGGATTGGCCCCACCCCATAACCTGATGCATCCGTGTCCACACAAAACTCCAAGCTGAAATCAGGTAGGGTCAAGATAGGTGCTGAGCATAAAGCTTGTTTCAATTGCTCAAAGGCAACAGTGGCCTAATCCCACCACCCCCAAGCAACTTTCTTCAGCAAGTTGGTGAGTGGCCTAGCAATGACACCATAGTTTTTAATGAACCTCTTATGATAACCCAAAAGTCTCAATAAGCCCCTTAACTCTTTGATGGAAGCAGGAGTAGGCCACGTTGCCACATTGTCCACCTTGGTCTTGTCCATAGAGACAGTCCCTTTGGAAATTATATGCCCCAAATACTCCACTTGATCAGTTCCAAATGAGCATTTGCTCTTTTTGACAAAGAGTTGATGATGTCTCAACAACTCAAAAACCTCCCTTAGATGGCCTAAATGCTCTAACCAGATAGGGGAGTAAACAAGAATATCATTGAGGAAAACCGATATTGTTCTCCTCAACAATGGTCTAAAAATGGTGTTCATTAGCCGTTGGAAGGTAGAAGGGACATTGGTGAGCCCAAAAGGCATCACCAAGAACTCGTAGTGGCCCTCATGTGTTTTGAAAGCTGTCTTGGGGATGTCAGCTTCATGCATCCTAATATGATGATAACCAGATTTCAAATCCAGTTTGGGAAAGATTCTAGCTTGTCTGAGCTCATCCAACAGCTCCACGATGATGGGGATAGAGAATCTATCTTTGATTGTCAGTTGGTTAAGGTGCTTGTAATCGACACAGCCTCTATGTTCCATCTTTTTTCTTCATTATGACCATAAGATAGGCAAAAGGGTTTGAACTGTCTCTTATCATCCCAGCTTTGAGCATTTCCCCAACCAGCTTTTCCAATTCTGATTTCTGAATCATAGGGTACCTATATGGCTTTACTTTGACCACTGCCCCTTCATCTTTGAAAGGTATCCTATGATCTTAAAGTCGTACAAGGGATAAGCTTGAGATAGCTTGAAAAATGTCTTGGAACAAATTAAGGGGCAGTTGCAGTTCCTCTAGCACAGACTGATTTGAAGCTGCTGAGAGAGCCACTTGTTCAACACTGGTCAAAACTAATGCACATGGGTCCAACTAACCTACCACTTGGGAAAAACACTTTGCTGGCTGTCCTTGACTTAGCATTTCAATGTTGCCTGGTGAGATACCCCTGATTATACAAAGGGTTCCTTTGGAAGTGAACTGCATGGTCATGGAGCCAAAATTCCAATTTATGGACCCTAAGGAGAGTAACCATTGTATCCCCAGGACCATATCACATCCTTTAAGAGGTAAAACCATAAAGTCAGCAATAAAATTGAACCCCTGAACCTCCCATTCGATCCCTTTACAAACACCAGTAGTAAATAGATGCCTCCCATCAGCTACAGTGACCTTCATTTGTTGTTGCCCCACAGGTAAAGACAACCTAAACACCAACTTAGAGTCTAGAAAATTGTGTGTACTCCCCGAATCTACCAAGAATATGACATTAGCTACCTCGAGTTTGCCTCAAACCACATGGTATGGGGACCTTGAGACCTTTTTGTTGAATGCAAGGACAACACAGGGCCTTGTGCTTGTACCTCTTCAACAGGAATATCCTCTAGCTTATCTGAACATTCTTGAAACTCCTCAGATCCTATTCACCAGGTGAATCCAGTAACATTTGATTGAGTTGACTTTTAACACATTTATGGCCAATGTGATATTTGGCTCCACACCAGAAACAAAGGCCTTTTTGTTTCTTCTTTGCCATAAGTGCAGAATTGACTCCCTTGGAAGGTGCCTTAAAGGCCACAGATTCCCCTGGAGGTGGATGTACAGAGGGCTCGACTAGTTAGAAACAGGTGCTCGGTTGGAGATAATAGTGGTTTGATTGGGGCTAAACCTGGTGACTGAGTGAGTTCCAGCTAGAAATCCCTTCTTAGGGGAGGTTCCTAAGATACTCTCCACCTATTGAGCAATGTGAAAACCTTTTGCCAAAGATTGGGCCCTAAATAGCTGTAAGTACTAACTTATGTCTATCTTCAGATTACTAATGTATATGCTGAGGGTATAAGATTTGGCAATTGCAGTTGGTTTAAAAGACTTACAAACTGGTCATGATAGTGCTCCACTGAGCCCTACTGTTTCAGGGTCACTAACTCGGCCATCAAGTCCTTGAAGATATTGGCCCCAAATCGTTCTTTCAAGCTGTGAGCACAGTAGACCTAGTCCAACAAAGGAAGACCACTGTGCTTTTGGGCATAGAAGTGGTACCTGTCCAAGGCACAACCTTCAAGGTGAAGCATCACTTTTTGTACCTTGTCAGTTTCAGGTACTCCCTCTATAGCAAAATACTGCTCCAACTTGGACCACCAACCTCAAAAATCAATGCCATTGAAACGAGGGCACTCAAACCTGTAGGTATGCACCTGAAGGAACCCAATTCTTGGTGGGTTGGTGTTTGACTGCCCCGTAGTTTGTGGAGGGGCCTCCAAGCTGTCCTTGGCTGGGAATCCAGGTGGTGGTCCTCCCAGGACCCCCTTTGCCTTGGCTTAAGCAGTGGCTGTTGTGTATGAAGCGGTTGCGTTGCCCAGGTACTCTTCAAACAGAGAATGCATCTTCATCTGAAACTCCTTAAACCCTTGAAATCGAGCCTCCATTTTGGCGTCCCACTTAGAATCCAACTGAGCAAGTTCGTTTTGGACCTTCACCATTTCTTGCTGGAGCACGACGATGTCCTTCTGCAGCCTTGTGGTTACTCCGTCACCGGCCATTGCTGAGCTCTAATACCTTTAGTACGACAATTGTTAACAGAAGAGAGAAAAAGACATAGAATAGACAGAGATAATTGGAAAAAAAATCAGAGAGAGAATACTGGCTCAATAACATTCAATTTTTTCATAACTGTTTTTGGTCCTTGTCACTGCATATAAAGCAAAGAAATGGAAAGGGAAATAAACTTTAAAAGTTTGTTAAAATAAACGGTAAACTAAACAACATTAATTAAACAAAAAGCCCCATTTAAATAAATCCTTCTGCGCATTGTTTCATTAATCAGCTCCCAAAACGCATCCCACGGTCATATTTCAGCTTGTGACATAACGTATTTATAAAAGACTTTCTAGCAAGTTACTAGCTTTCTTGCACATAAAGTTTTATTCCTAGCCTTAGATTTAAACCGGTTCAAAATATATCTGATACTTAAAATAAATATTATAAAATAGAACTGGAATAATAAAATATTGTAAAATAAATAAAGCTCTCGTGTCACTCTTTCATGCAATTGGCTATGTGTTAACTTTCTTTTGTTTTCCGTGGCCCTCATGAATATTTTTCATTTACATACTGTATTGGTGTTTGGTTTTTATCACTCGCTTTGGTGAATGGTATGTTTGACTATTTTCATCTCTTTATTTGAATTTAAACTAGTTTACACCACAATTATACTTTTTGTGTAAAACTCGCGCTTCCGGATACAAAATATAAAATTGATATTAAAGTCAACTTTGCAGGATCTGCTGTTTCTATTCTTTACCTCTGGTAGAGATCCTGGAATTCTACCCAGAAATTCAAAACCTCCTGAATCAGATGAAGCTTTGGATGTAACTACCCCATCTATGGAGTGGGTCAATGGTAGAACTCCTCATTTAAAACTTCCTCGTACTAAAGATGTAATAGTTAATGGCCACACTGTGAAAGTAAAGTACTGTGACACCTGTTTGCTTTATCGTCCTCCCCGAGCATCTCATTGTTCCATATGCAACAACTGTGTTCAAAGGTTTGATCATCACTGCCCATGGGTTGGTCAATGCATTGGAATAGTAAGTTTAAATTTCCTCTGAACTTTTTTATCGACTGAATGTACTTACTGGTAGGATGTACTTAAATATTGAGCAATTGAGCATGGGATATTTTTCTTGACATGATTTGAATTAGGTTGGCATAAACATGGTATTTTATGACATTAGAAATCAATTGGGCTTTGATAAATATTTTCCATAGCATTAAAATTGAAGTAAATATTATACGGGGCCTTAATTATTGTCTTTTTAAACTTGATTGTACGTGCTGGCTACCCTCTCTCAAATTTGCTGCTTATCCTCCACATCTTCAAAATAAGTCATACTTTATGCACTTGAGGTAAGTTCACATCTCTATATGCGTGAAATGGCTTCCATTATGGAGGAAGGAGTAAAATCAGGTTTGAATGTTTAATTTTAGGTTGCATTGGGGGTGAAAAGGTGGGACATTAAGAGTAATTTATGTTCTATGAAATTTGGTAGCGCATTAATGATATAATGAAAAAACAAGGTAGTCAAAAAGCTGTTTGGAAGCTGTTTTGCATGGTGGAGGCTGGAAGGTAATTAGTGTTTACGATTGAATTTCAATGTTTGGTTCAAGTTGATTGATGATGATTTAAAATCTGAATAAAGAGATCCATAAGCTTCAAATTTAGCATACCTTACGAGTCTGACTTGGACTTGATTTCACTATACCAGCACAGGAGGAGCAAACATGCTTGGGAAATTCTGTAAAAATAATTCTAGAACTCTAACCTTATTATTAGTTTACCTAAAAAATGAATCAATATGATTAAAATCTGGAAGTATAGAAAGTATAAAACAGAACTTCTAGACTCCAAATTTGCAATTTTTGGTAGATCACGAATATCAAGTTTTCACTTGAAACTCATGGAAAGAGAAAATTAAATAAAATTTGCAGCCTAGCCAAAAGGAACACATTTTATAACTCTATTTAAAATATTCTAATTAATTCTAGTCTTAAATCAGTTCACCATTGAATGGTGCTTGAACATCTATGTCTTTTAATATCACCATTTTGTAGTTTCGTATTGCAAATATGAACAACTTATATGGTGCTTCTCATTAAACCCAAAAAGTGCACGTGGGATATAACTCTGCTAAATGGCAGAAGTTGTAAAATTATGGTACCAATAAGGTTGCCCCAAATCACAGTTGTTGCACAATCATGCATATATTATCTAAATGGCGCTTCTCATTAAACCCGGAAAGTGCACATGGGATTTCCATTCATCTTGTTGATAATATTTTTATATATAGGCCACTGGTTGCTTCTAGTTGAAAATTTTGATCTTTAGGATGTACTATATCTTTTCTTATTGGCTTCAGGATTATTATTTTTAGGGATGTAACTCTGCCAAATGGCAAAACTTGTAAAAATATGGTGCCAATAAGGTTACCCCAAATCTTAGTTGTTGCATAATCTTGTCTATAATCTCTAAATAGATGACTTTTAAGTATTATGTATTTTTGAAATGTTGTAAGTTATTTATTCGTGGTTGCAACTAATGGTGCTTTTGACTTGTGTGTTGGTTGCAGCGTAACTATCGGTTCTTCTTTATGTTTATATCAACCTCAACCATCTTGTGCTTATATGTCTTTGTTTGTTCTTGGATCAATATGCTCGAAAAGGAAGCTGGCAATGATAGCAATATTTGGAAGGCTATGTCGCATGATATCCTATCCATAATACTCATAGTCTACTGCTTCATAGCTGTATGGTTTGTTGGTGGTCTTACAGTTTTCCATTTCTATCTGATTTGCACTAATCAAGTAAGTTTCTTGTCAAAGCTCCATGTTTTTGTGAAGAACTAAGTACTGTCCGTTCCTTATCATATTATATATTTGTCAACCCTAAGAATACTCTGACTGGTAGGGCATCCTAATTTGGCTGGCTATATAACAGTCTGCACAACATTTTGGGCTATTGTCGATCAATGCATTCTTAAATCTTTCTAACTTATATTTTTTGCCATTGTGTCCTTTGTTAGTTTCACCACTTTCTTATTGGTGCCTTGGGCCAATTTGACCCTAAACAGTTGGAAAAAGTGTTGTTGAGGTAGAGTTGTTGGAAAAGAGATGTTAGATTGAAAATATCTTAAATAACTAACAATACTTCTTGTCTTCTCAAGTATTTTATGAAGACATTCAGTTGTCAATGCAACTCTTTGTCAATACTTCAAGTTTCTGCCTTTAACCTTTGGAGACTTTCCTGCTACCTTCTTAGACACCACTTTCTTATTGGTGCCTTGAGCCAATTTGACCCTAGAACAGTTGTAAAAAATGTTGTTGAGGTAGAGCTGTTGGAAAAGAGCTGTTAGATTGAAAATATCTTAAATAGCGAAGAATACTTCTTGTCTTCTCAAGTATTTTATGAAGACATTCAGTTGTCAATGCAACTCTTTGTCAATACTTTAAGTTTCTGCCTTTAACCTTTAGAGACTTTTTTGGTTTATATAGAAACTAAAGTTATTTTTTCAAAAACCTTGTTCGGCCCTGCTACCTTCTTAGACTCCACTTTCTTATCGGTGCCTTGAGCCAATTTGACCCTAGAACAGTTGTAAGAAATGTTGTTGAGGTAGAGCTGATGGAAAAGAGATGTTAGATTGAAAATATCTTAAATAACTAAGAATACTTCTTTGTCTTCTCAAGTATTTTACGAAGACATTCAGTTGTCAATGCAACTCTTTGTCAATACTTTAAGTTTCTGCCTTTAACCTTTAGAGACTTTTTATGGTTTATATAGAAACTAAAGTTATTTTTTCACAAAACCTTGTTCAGCCCTGCTACCTTCTTAGAACAAAGAAGCTGGTCCATAAGCTGGCAAATAGACACTTGAATTTTTAACATGGTCTTTAAATTCTTGACTGCCTCACAAATCCAGATAATACAACAATGGGTTGAATGAAAAGGTCAAGGTTAAACTTGACATCCACACAAAGTCACAAACTATGAGAATAACTATCTTCTCATTAGCTGAATAGTGTGATCAGTTTGTCCTTGAATGCATCCTTGTTTTTTTTATGAATTGACTGAACATTTTGAACCAAGCTTTTGACAACTGTTCAGTCCATGTAAAGATTTTTTAGCTTGGAGATTTTTTATCCAAACTTTTTCTCTAAACCTGGTGATGGATCCATGCTGAGTTCTTTGTTTAAGTCTTGTTAGGAAACACATTCTTCACATCAAACTGTTGTAGAGGCCAATCAAAATTGGCTGTAATTGACAAAAGCACTGTCATTGTGCTTAATTTTGCCACTGGTGCAAAGGTTTTTAGGTAATCAATGTGTAAAACATTTAGCCACCAACTGTGCCTTGTATCCCTCAATCC
This sequence comes from Gossypium rotundifolium, assembly GCA_025506655.1. Taxonomy (NCBI): domain Eukaryota; kingdom Viridiplantae; phylum Streptophyta; class Magnoliopsida; order Malvales; family Malvaceae; genus Gossypium; species Gossypium rotundifolium. Next base: position 59,950,912 of record CP106723.1, on the reverse strand, counting down.
ATCTGACTTATATTTGGTTGTAAAGCTGTTTTCTTCTATTTTGGCAAATCAATTACCTCCCATGGTTTTTTTTTTTTTTGAAGAGCCTTCATCTCTGAGAGAATATCCTCTTTCCACTTAGGAATCTGTAGAGCATTCTGTACAACATTTTGAATTTTCACGCAAGACAAATTGTAAAGGCATAGACGGTAGGTGATAGAGTTTTGTAAGAAAAAAATTTTGACATAGCGTATTTGATACAAGTTCTAACACCCTTTCATTTAGCAATTTGAACACTAAGTTCAAGAAAACTAGAGTCGGGTAAGGAAAATTAGGGGAGTTTTGATCTGCCTCTATTCTTCTGCGAGTAAACAAGTTCATTGGTAAATGTCGTCTCTCCAGTGCCATTTTTATCTAAATTATGAGATGACTTTACAAAATCTAGACCTTGGTTTTGGTAGGCTAAAACACTAAGTTCCTCATTTATGCTGAAATTGGATCCATTAGAAGTCAATGTGTTGTTTTTGGTTTTTGTAGGAAAAGAAATATGTTGACGAACAAACATACACTAAATAATAATGGAGATATTATCACTAGCAGCAAAAAAAATGAAAGGAACTCTTGTTCTTATTATGAGATTGATGAAATAACACTATAATTTATAGGGAGCATGATAACAAATAAGTCAATGAATCCCTTAAAATAGAAAAAGAAAATAGAATCTTAATAGATTTCTAAGGAATAAGAATAATCCCTTAATTTAGGCAACAAATATACGCTAAATAATAATGGAAATATGGAACAAAATAATAATATAATAATAATAATGGAGATTCTGGATATCTCCATATTTAAAAATAGTAACAAATCAAAGGCTAAGCCCTGGAAATTAGGAATTAATTTTATGATGTATCTTCCTAAGCATACGTTAGTTTAATGCCATTCCATGACAGCTAATTTTAATTTCTCAATCCTTCGAGTTGAGCTAATTAATAGGAAATATTTTTATCACCAAAAAAGAATCAAAGGAAATATTCATAAAAAAAATTTAATGGGAAAAATCTCATTAGTCCATACTGCTTTTTAAATCTGTATTAAAAAACTGATTTACTTGAACGGTAACAGTGCGAAATAGTGTCAGGAACAAGTATAGCATATAATATCCTTAAACTGGCTGCTTTATGTTTGGCCAAAAAGAAAACTAGCTGCTTTATGGTTTGCTGAAGTTATTGAGTTTTAAACTGCATTAGGATGATCCGAAAAGTACTGATGATTATTACATAAATTATCCAGACTGATGCAAAATTAAATAACGAACTTGTGGGATCATTGATTACTAAACTGGTCATGATTCATTGGTTAGAGACAAGATCACCTTACTAAAATTGTCTAATTTTCACTGGTTAAGTTCTTTTAAATGTAGAGAGTTTCAAGTATTAGTTTGATAGACACTTATTTCCTCTCATATACGACCATGATCTCCGCCATTGCTGAATTACCCTTCTCTTTAATGGCTGAAATGCCATTCATGGCAGAATACCCTTTTTCCTTTTGAAATGGTCAAAGGCCGTTGATTATGGAAAAAAAGCCATTTTCCTTTGCTTTCTTTTTCTTGGTCTCCAGGTAAGGAACCATGGCTGATGATTTCAAAGGAAGTTTCTTCTTTATATTTTATTAACTGCCAAAAAGGCAGATTTTTGTTTAATATGATAATCGCCAATTCCAAATGTAACTTAATTGCAGCCTTCAAACATTTATCCAAAGATAGATATTCTTCTACTATTTCTTCCTCTTGTGTTTGTGTAAAAAAATAGAATGTCGGTAATTACAATATATAGCAAAGAAAAGAGAAAGAACAAATAAAGAACACACAGATTTTATGTGAAAATCCTTTCGAGAAAAAAAATCACAGGTAGAGAAGAATAAAATTCATTATGTTGAATTCAAATGATTACAAGAGGAGAAGACTAAATTTATTTATAGGCTTGTAAAACCATATATAGCAATAAATAGCAAAGAATAAATTTTCTTTGCTATATAATTATAATATATAGCAAAGAAAAGAGAAAGAACAAATAAAGAACACACAGATTTTTATGTGGAAACCCTTTCGAGAAATAAAACTACAGGCAGAGAAGAATAAAATTCACTATGTTGAATTCAAATAATTACAAGAGGAGAAGACTAAATTGTAAAATCATCTATTTAGGAAAATGACACTCTAACTGTCACAAAATACTGTACTGATTTGAAGGTCTTCATTGAGTTTACTAAAGAGTCTATTCAACCAAATGGCTTCTTTACAAGCCTCAGTAATCGCCATGTACTCGATTTTAGTGGTAGACAAAGCAACTGTGGTTTGTAAACTGGCTTTTCAACTCAATACACAATCTTCGATTGTAAAGACATAACCTATAAGAGATCTTCTATCAAGGTCTCCAGCAAAATCAACATTAACATACCCAATGACCCCATCTCTAGTTCTTCCAAATTGTAAGCAAACATTAATAGTACCTTATAAGTATTTTAAAATCAGCTGAATTGCTTTTTAGTGTTTTTTATCGGGCTTCGCCATGTATCCACTAACTGTACTGACTGCATATGATAAAACTGGACGTGAACAAACCATAGCATGCATGAGAGATTCCATTGCACTAGAATATGAAACATGTGATATGTACTCAATCTTATCATCTGATTGTAGAGACAAAATTGATGAAAGTCTGCATATTAAACGTGCAAAGAACTTTTTCAATGCACCACTTCGATTTAGGTACAATTTATTTGCTTTTCTATTTCTGAGAATCTCCATACCAAATATTTTCTTTGCTGGTCTCAAATCTTTTACCTCAAATTTTTCACTTAGTTGGGATTTGACATTTCTTATCTCTCCTTTATCTTTAGCTGCTATCAACATAAAGGAGTAAATATATAAAAGAACCATAACTGTTTTTCTTAAAGTAAACACAATTATCAAAGCTACTTCTTTTAAAATCATGATAAGTTATAAAGAAATCAAACCTATTATACCACTGTCTTGGTGACTGTTTCAAACTGTAAAGGGACTTTTTCAACAAGTAAACATAGTCCTCTTTTTTTGAGATTGTAAAACCCTCTGGTTGTTGCCTGTAAATATCCTCCTCAAGTTCTCCATGCAAAAATGTAATTTTTACATCTAACTACTTAAGCTCCAAATCATGCATGGTCAAAATATTAAGCAAAACTCGAATCGAACTATGCTTCACAACTGGGGAGAATACATCTGTGAAGTCCACTTCTGGAATTTGACTGTAACCCTTTGCAACAAGCCTTACTTTATATTTGGGTTCTTTAACTCTTGAAGTCACTTATTTCTTTTTAAACACTGATTTATAATGAACAATCTTTTTACTTTTAGGAAGTTTCACAAGATTCCATATTCTGTTTTTGTGGATTGATTTCATCTTCTCTTGCATAGCAAACATCCACTTTTCTATATCTAATTGCTTCAGAATAATTAAATGACTCTTGGTTTGCATCTATATCTTTGGCCAGATTTAAAGTATATGCAACTAAATCAGCTTCGGCATACTTTTTTGGTGGTTTAATTTTTTTTTAGTTCTGTTTTGGCGATAGAGTATTGTGGTGAAGAAGCAACTCTATTTTGAATTTTTGTACTAACTTGAGGAGTCGACTCTGGATTAATTTGATGCTACACCTGCTTTTAATTTTTTTATTGGAAGTTTTTAAGAGATAAGTTAGGTAGCATAGCAGTTTTATAAAAAAACAATATTACTGCTAATCACAATTTTTCTATTTTCAAGACACCATAACGTATACCCTTTTACACCAGCTTTATAATCAAGAAAAACACATTTAATGGATCTCGGTTCCAATTTTTCATTATCAACATGAGCATATGCAGGACACTCGAAAATTTTTGAATCAAAATAATCAATAGGATTACTAGACCATACCTCTTATGGAGTTTTTTTCTCAATTACAATAGATGGAGACCGATTGATTAAAAAAATGCAGTAGAGGCTATTTAGGTCTAAAAAGACCTCAGTTAGTTAGCATTTGACAACACACATTGAACTTTCTCCATGATCAATCTGTTCATTCGTTCTGCAATGCGGTTTTGTTGTGGAGTATGACGAATTGTCAAGTGTCTCACAATCCTTTTTGACTTGCATAGTTCATTAAACTTATCAGAACAGAGCTCCAAGCCATTGTCTGTGTGGAGGTGATTTATCCTGTCTGTTTTTCAATCATAGTTTTTTAAGACTTAAATGTAAAAAACACATCGCTTTTCTACTTCAGTAAGAACACCAAACTTTTTTGAAAAAATCATCAATAAAAGTTAGCATATAATTAACTCCACCTTTCGGAGGCACTCTGGATGGCTCCTACAGATCAGAATGAATATACTTAAACATTTCCTTCGTATTATGGATTCCTTTAGTGAGTCGAACTCTTTTTTGCTTCTAAAAAGCGCAGTGTTCACAAAAATTCAATTTGCAAATTCCTTACCCATTAAGAAGTCCTCTTTTGCTCAATTCTGAGTCATTCTCACTCATATGCCCTAGACGCATATGCCAAAGTTTAGTAATATTATCATTTGACAACGAAGAGGAAGCGACAGCTGCATCACCAGTAACAGTAGAACCTACAAAACATATAACTTGGTAGTCTTTTTCTGCTTTTTCATCATAACGGGGGAACATTTGGGAATCTTTAAAATCTCACTTTTAGCTGTGTATTTGTATCTTTTTGAATCAAAAGTACTCAACGAAATTAAATTTTTCTTCAATTCTGGAACATGTCGCACGTCACTAAGTGTTTTAACAACTCTATCAAACATTTTAATTTAATCGTTTCAACACCTGCAATTTTACACGTAGCATTGTTTCCCATCAAAACAACACCTTTAAACACTTTCGTAAGTTGTAAAATAATCCCGATTGAGACTCATATGGAAAGTGCAGCTTGAATCAAAGATCCACCCTCGCTCATTTTAGAATTTTTGATAGAAGCGACTAGAAGTTCATTATTGCTGTAGTCTTCTACAACATCAGCTTCATTAGATTTTTCTAGTTGTTTTCTCTTTTAATTTGCACCCTCCTTTTTGATCTTATTCTGTAGCTTATAACACTCAGATTTAATATGTCATTTCTTCTTTCAGAAGTTACAAGTTTTACCTCTATTTTAAGACTTTGATCTACCTTTAAATTTACCACGAGGATTTCGTTCCTGTGTCCTTCCACGATTATCATCAACATTTCGATTTTGTCTCCCACGAGCAATGAGACTCTCTCTGAGAGTCGGGTTTAACCAAAAGATGTTTCATTTTATCATACGAGACCAAAGAATCATAAACCTCATCAACTGTGAGAGACTTGTGGCTATATAAAATCATGTCTCTAAAGGTTGAATAAGACGGGGGCAACAAAAAAAGTAGAATCAACCCTAAATTTTTCATATCATACTAAACGTCCATGGCCTCCAAGTTTGAGAGAATTTCTTTAAACACTGTTAAGTGTTTGTGCACAGACGCACCTTACTCCAAACGATGAACATAAAGATTACTTGCTGGTTAGAGTTTTGACATAAATAGTTGTTCCAGCCTCTTCCATAATGCAGCTGTGGTCTTCTCCTTTATCACATCTTGTAAGATTTCGTTAGACAAATGCAAATATAATTGTGTTAACGCCTTTTGATTTCGTTAGACAAATGCAAATATAATTGTGTTAACGCCTTTTGATCCTTACGCTTCTATTCCTCCGTCAATGTCGAAGGCATTTTATCTATTCCTAGCAGGGCATCCTCTAAGTCCATTTGAGTAAAATTGCCTGTATTTTTATCTGCCACAATGCGAATCTGGTGTTGCGATCCAACAATAAAAATTTATACTTCAAAAACGCCATTACCGTGATTGAGATGAAACCTGGAAGCTCGGATACCAAGTTGTAAAAAAAATAGAATGTCGGTAATAACAATATATTGCAAAGAAAAGAGAAAGAAATAATAAAGAACACAGATTTTTACGTGAAAACTGTTTCGGGAAAAAAACCACGAGCAAATAAGAAGAAAATTCACTATGTCGAATTCAAATGATTGTAAGAGTAGTAGACTATGTCTATTTATAGGCTTGTAAAGCTATATTCTAATAGAAGTGTAGTAAGATTGAAACACCTTATTCTAATAAATATCAAATAGATGGAGTTTAATAAGGTTTAAAAAACCTTATTCTAAAATAAAATAAAATAAGTGTAGTTCTATATAAATTTTATTTTTATTTTATTTTACTATTGTATTTTATTTGAATAAGGATTCGGGTGATTCAATTCTAACAGTTTGCGGGTACAACTTGAGGAATGAAAGACATGATTGTAAATTAGTTTCTTTCCATTAGCATACCAAGGCAGTTCCCTTCTTTAACACATTTTTACTATTGCTAAATTCTTCCACTACTAAACCTATATTTAGCTAAAAGAAAAAGGAGAGAGGGAGGAAGAGATCGTATTTGTTTTCTTTCATTAAGAGTTAAGGTGGTATGAAAGAGTGCACAATGTCTCTTAACAAAATATAGTGAAGCATGTTTCGGATGGGTGTTAGAATCATTCTAGTATAATTGAAACTTGAGGATACCATAGGAGTTTTATCTTTTGTTTAGTGTTATGATTTGGAAATTGCTAGGAACCTTAAGAAGTGTTAAAAAAAAAATCCTTTAAATTTCTCTCTGTTGGCCCCCTAGATTGGTATGATGTTTTTCTAGTTCAAGATTGTTTAGGGGGGGTTTAGAACTGTTTATATTTGATGATTGTCACTGTATTGTTTAAGCTTACTACTCTTTTGGCTTTTGCAACTATAATAAACTCTCATTCGCTATGTTTAGGAGATACTTATTTGAGGACTGGAATTTCTATTTGTATTCTATAATCCAAATTCATCCTATTGGAAAACTTTTTAAAAAGCTGGTTGTGAGTGAACTAGAAAATTTTAAAAGAATCCAAAATTCTAAGGAATTTGCAAATTCAACACATTTCAATTCTCTCCCTTCAATCTCGAATAGCAAATTGTAAACTAATCTAGACAAAGGATTTCAAATTTATGAATTTTAATTCAAATGATTTTCACTCTGAAATATTGAAATCTGAATACAAGTACGGCTTTAAGTTCCCAAACTCTACCATAAAGTCAATATTGTTGTATGCTAATATTTTTCGATTTGCTTTGTGTTTGACCTTAACAAGTTGTGTAAATTACCATGCTAGAGCTTGTATATGCTTGTATTTCTACCATATGTTTCCTTTTTTGTTTTGAGAATTAGGAAATATTCCCTTATGAAAAATCTTTAGATATCAACCCCAGTGTGTTTTGTTTCTGAATAATATTTGATTGCAGTCTTGTCCAATTTTTTTTACAGACTACGTATGAGAACTTCCGTTATCGATATGATAAAAAAGAAAACCCATATAACAAGGGAACAGCAGGAAATCTTGGTGAAATGTTTTTGTCCAAGATTCCACCTTCATTAAATGATTTTCGTTCACTTGTGGAGGAAAGTGAGCATATGGTTATAGGATCAATGATGCCAAACTTTATGGAAGGTCATATTAGGGACATTGAGATGGGAAATAGGCTTGCTGAAGATACTGGTTATTCACTTCCTGAAATTTTGAGAAATTTGGATTTTGATGATTTTGAGGACGAATTGATGATAAAGCAGGAAGGGGAAAGAGATATGGATTCATTGTTTCTTGGAGGGCAAGATATGAAACCATCAGATGAAGTCACCATTCCGGGGGGTGGAACAGTTAAAACTGAGCAAAGTTCAGCTTCTAAAAATGGAGATGGAGAATTTATGGAAAGCTACAGTGCAAGAAATGAAACAGATACGTCAGGGAAACCAATAATGTAGCAATTCTCATCCAACAAAATTGTCGCCACTTCAAGTAGAAGTGTAATATTCGTGTTATCTCTCCTTTTAAGTTAAAATTCTAGTGCTTTTTTTATTTAAAACTTTGGAGGCAAACACTGGCGTAAGTGATAATTAAACAAGTTTTTGCTAATAACAGCTTTGCTTGGGGTTGGGTATTTTGAAATTGATGTGAAGGATCTCCTTGTCTTGTGAAATCGCAGTGGTGTGCAGCTTTGGAGGAGTGCAAGTTGTTGAAAATAGAGATACAAGCTCAAAAAGTATATATATATATATATATATATATATATCAGTTTATTTGGAGGTCCAAAACTCTTATTGATTGTTGTAAGCTGTAAAAGTCGTATTTTGCTCGAAATAATGCAGAAACTCAAAAACAAATGGTGTGATTGCGAGTGTGAGGGTGAAAAAGAAAAAGGTCTATAGTCTGTGTTGTAGGTTTTATCATTTCTTACTGTTTCTAACATATGATTGAGAGAATAGAGATTTCTCTTCATCAGTTAGAACTGTAGCATGTTTAAAACTAATTAGATTGTGTGGTATGTATTTATTTTATGAATAATTTCTTACACCTTGATGAAGTTTTCGAATTTAACAAAGTGATTATGTTTTTCCCAGAAAATGCATGCTTTATAATTGAGTATAATATCTATAATCTAGAGTGGCTTTTATGTACCAATAAATTAATATCTATCTATAACTATGTATAATTTTAAGATACATGGCGGACTGTACATGTTTAATCTTAAAATCATGATACCTTGCTGTTTTTTTCAAGGATGTGAGATGAGTGAAGAAAAGGAGAGACAAAGAAGAAAAGAAAGACAAAGGAATGAGAGAAAAGGGTTTAATTCTGTTTTTAGTTTCTATATTCTTCCTAGATTTAAAATTTAATCTTTTAATTTTAATTTTAGAATTTTGTCTCTCTATTTTTTAATTTAATAATTAAAGTTTAATTGATAATTTCGTAAAAAAGTTATTAGATTGAATTATGTGACATTAAAAAATGTTCTTCACAAGATCAATTTAAAGTCGTGTATAAGACATGAAAGAAAACAAAAAGACTTTCACTTTATTTCTTTGAGTAGTGCTGAAAACCTTATAATGCTGAATCAAAACCAAAATACTTACAACTCCGAATTTAATATTTTTATTTGTTTATGTGGTTTTTCAGATTTTATTTAGACGTGTAAAATTTTAATTTAAATATTGCACATAATTTAAATTAACAGAAGCCCTTAAGTAGTGTTGTCAATTGAACTTTAATTGTTAAATTAAAAGAGTTGAGAGTTTGGTACATACATGAATGAGGTTCTTTGTTCAAATATTTTTCAAAGGGTTCAATTGGACTGTAATACCTCTCACCTGTCTCAATGTATGGTATGAATGAGAGGTTTTACCAGAGCTCTTTCATGACTAAAATTTTTGATTTATTTGAGAAATTAAACATTAAAAACATTTTTATCAATTCATAGAAAACAAATAAAATTAATTTTAGAACATTAAAATCATGTTGAAATAAATCAGAATCGATTTGTAAGTATTTAGATGTATTTGAGACTAACTACAAGCTTCGGAGGGCATAAAATCACCAAAACAGTGCAATAGGCAAATTGAGTGAGAAGTACATGTACCTCTGAAAAGGTATCGATATAAGCCCGTGAAATTGTAAAATTTTTAAATTTATTTGAGTTCTTGTGCTACCAGAAGAACCAAGTACCAAAACCACAGGGACCAAGTATCAAAACCACAACCTATAGGCAAATATTAACTTAAATTTCACTTGTTTCACCACCAAAAGGTTTAATACCAAAAGTTGGACTTAGAGAACTCATAAGTTTAAAACACCATAAACAACTACCGAAACACTTCACACTTGGTAAACTTGAAACATGCTTAAAGAACGACCATAAATAGGTGTAATCCCTTCCTAGAATATGTTCGACTTATATCATAATTCATAAAAACATGGACAACATATCAATACTTTCATAATACCATTAAAAATGTGTTTTATACTCATCAAAAGCTCAAAACAAGTGGGAGATATATGGATGCATGCAAAAGCATACCCAAACATCTTATAGCTTGTTGGTTTGAACCAGCCATAATTGAAAGGAAATATGAGCAAAAGTGGTTGTGGAAATGGGTACTTTTGCAAGCACTACGAAAACCAAAATAAAAACAAGAGATATCAAAATTGTTTATGTAGTTTAGTTTCCCCACATCTGTGGAACTTAGCTCAATGAAAAAAATCTATTATCATTGAACTCAATCAACTAGTGATCCTAGTCTAACATGTCTTGGTCTAGAATCCTCACTTTTGTATTCAAAACTAGATCTCTCACCAGTAAAATTCCCCGCTGAGAACTTAGTTTGTAAAATCACAATACAAAGATTTTACAATCACAAATGCACTCGTAGATACTGTTCCTCACTTGAATAGATAGGTGCCCTCAATACTCACCGTACATAAACTTATTCAAATCTCTCAAATGTATAGAAGTTTGAGACTTGCTAACATATTAAGAATTAATTACTATCCAAATATCTATTAAACAACTACTAAAATAGTTGAAAATAATATATTAATAAAATATGAAGTAAAGTGGACTTTTGAAAGATGTCTTTAATGCTCTCGATCTAATCTTCACAAAGTAAAAGGATTTGATTATTTAATCTGACCCAAACTTTAAAGATTTGTTGCTCCACAATATGGATCCTCAAAAATAGCCAACACATGCCACAAAATCATTTAATTAATTTTCTAATTGATTTGATTGAAAATATTTTCAACTTCAAATAAGATAAGTTATATTATTTGTCGATATGCTAGTGATAGAGTGTGCATGGATTCAATTTTTGCATGGCAACAATTGAATAAAACAAAAATTATGGACTAATCAAAATAATCGAAACAAAATAAAGGGATAATCGAAATAATCAAACCAAATAAGATTGGTTTGGTTTAATTTGTCTATTTTGCTCTCTTTTTTCCCCAATTTATCATTGTCATTTAAGGTGCATTAAATAGATAAGAAACACAATTAGAGTAGTAAAATAAATGATGAATGAACAAAAAAAAGAAAGATAATTAGACAAAGAGGCTCTAATTCAAAGGCATTATTATTATTATTATTATTATTATTATTATTATTATTATTATTATTATTATAGCTGTAATTTTATGGACCCGGTTTCATGAAAGTATTTTGAAATCTTAATTCAGAACACTAATTATCTATAATAGATTTGTATTAAATATTTCATTCGAATAATCTATTACTTTTCTAATAAAATTGATTTGTAATTTGTAATTATGGTCAACATTTTAGTGAAAGGAGGGAGGAACAAAGCAAACAAATTGAGTAGGTAATTCATGCAGTTAACATTGAGAAAATATAAATATTTAGTCAGATCTTGGAATTTATGAATATATTGGTTAATCAGAAATGATTTAACCGTTTGGGAGAAATCAGAAATGATAACAAATTAATGATTTAGGCATTTAGGTTTTATGGGGATTTTAAATTAAATTATTGGTAAACTACTTAGTTGATTATTTAACTTTTAGTCATTTTATTTGGATCACTTAAATAAAAATTTTATAATATAATTATTGCCATTACAATACTATATTGTTTTGGACACCCATCTATTTTCTAACAAACAAGAACTGATGTGGCATGACACTTCATGTCCATATAACCACTCATTTGACAGGTAAAAAAAAGTTGATAAATAACTTAAACTATGTTATCTAAAAGTTAATCCACCTAATCCCCTGATAAAAAAAAAAAAAAACCGAAGGTGAAAAAACCATGAGAGGGATCAACCTCACAGAACATAAGTTGTGGTGAAACTGCACCGATGCTCTCCATTTTATTCTCTACTTCTTAATTTCCCTTCCTCTCCTCTTAGCTTTTTGATCCCATCCCACTTAATTTTTGTGACACTTAATTAGCATTAATTACCTATTTTAGTAGGTAAAAAAAAAAGGTGGTTAGATTCATTTGAAGCAGTCATGAGAGTATTACTTTTAGTTTACCTATGGTATCCTAAACTAAGGTAAAAACCATGCAAAAACATGTAAATAGAGTAAAAATTTAGCTTTTTTTAAATGTAGTTGTTAAACAAAAATTTGATAAAATGTAGGGAACTAGGTATGTTTCGACCTTTCACGGCGAGACATGAAACAAAAGTGGATAAAAAGATTCAAGAGAAAAGCTAGGATTTGGGATTTTATTTTCGGGTACTGCCAAATTTTTGCATAAATGGATCAGAGGCAAAGTTAGAAAAATTTATTAAGAGTCAAAATTAAATTATAATTTTTACGATAATAAAAATACAATTTTACCATTTTAATAGTCTATATCCTTATAATTTTAAAAGATTAAATCAAAATTTTATTATCTTTAAGGGGGTCAAAGTGTAATTTTACCTTTACTAGCTTAAAATTTTAAAAAATTTAAAGGACCTAAATGAAAATTTTTTCATTTTAGGGAGATCCGGGGCTGGCAGGAAAATTGTAACACTCTACGCCCGACTCGATTTTCGGATTTAGATATGGAGCATTACAAGTTAAAACCATTTAACTAATTATACCATTTGAAAACCAAAATCCTAGCTCGGTGGGTACCAGCTTGCTAGAGCGGAGTCCCACTAAATTGAAAACATATAATAAGTTGAAAGTGGTTAAAAATAGTGTTGTGCCACCAACAGATGAGTACGAGTAAACAATTTTTTGTGGAAGCTTCATAAATATTCACAAGTTCAGATAAAATCTCACCATCGAGTTATCACTCGAGTAGTAATTTAAAATTTGTTTCAATTTAGTACCACATAAAACCAAGTTTGACATAAAACCCAACAATGCTACAAATAAACATCCGAAATTACAAAATATCTTTTTCAAATACAGGCTGATAATTTCAACAGGTGGCAACTAACAAATGTCCTAACACCTCAACAATTACATGTTACACCAAGACAAGAAAAGGCTCACAATAGGTAGCTAATCTAGCTAATTCCCTACTATGACAACGTCCAACCTAAGAGCCTGGAAATAAGAATAAAGAAACTAAGTATGTTCATAAGAACTTAGTGAGGTCCAGGGAAGTATATTCCCACAATAGGGTCCAATAGAAATTAACTTTATGTTTGGTTTGCCTGAATAGCTAAACCATTTCAAGCATATTCAATTCTCAATAGTATTTAAAACGTTTGGTTGATTGAATGTTTATTCTGTAGAATTGCCTAAAATAAGACTAAACAACAATATCCTGTAATAGCTATTTAGGACACTCATGCCTGAATGGCTATCCGACAAATGCCCGGAATAAGGAATTTTTTTTACCATATTACCCATGCACTAATAAACCATCTAAAACTCAAGATTTAAAGAAAAAACTCAATCAAAACTCCTTAATAGAGGAGTCAGCTTAAAAACACATAAAAATAGAGAAAAATAAAGGATTCTCTGTCTCTTTAGGTCTTAGGTGAGGTTTCATATTCCAAATGAAGAGAAGAGGGAGAGGATGAATGTTGGTGTTCTATATTCATGGCTGACAATGGATAGTATGTAACACCCTTACCCGATTCGAACACTGAATTCGGGTATGGAGTGTCACAAAAGGACCCAATTTGAACTAAATACTAAATTCAAACTTAATGAATTGAAGTCGGACTTTATTAGCTAATATATAAATAGAAATCTCTTACAGTAAAATCCTTAAATAAAAATTTTCCATCTTCAAGCCCTGAACCTATCGGGACTAACTAATTACATCTTTTCGCCCCTTGGAGAAGTCCCTAAAGATAACTCCCTTCCTATGTGCATGACACTTCTTAACAAACTCCTTGATCCCATATGATATGGATTGGTCCCTCATTGAGTTCCTTATTCTGTGGACCCTACAATCACAAAGAAACCCCTGTAAGTTCAAATGAACTTAGTGAGTTTCTATATTACATGAAACATATCCCTTCTTGATCGAGGGTTCAAATAAAAAATATTTAAATACAATAAACTTCTTGCTCTTTTGGGGATATTTCCCTCAATATGATATGACGATTTTTTATTTATCTCCAAACTTATCGATGGTGGATAGACCGTTAAACAAACTTTTCTGGAACCATACTGTAACACCCCTTACCGGTATCCTATGCCGAAACAAGGTACGACGCGTTACCTAACTTAATAACATGCATACAAACATTTTCGGGTTATGAAATTTCGTTCAAATTTTAAAATTTTCAAACTTCATCTTAAAGTCCCTAATATGGGCCTACGAGGCCCAAAACATATTTTAGAAATGGTTTGGTACTAAACCAAGAAATTTAGAAAATTTTGGAAAATTTCACTGAAAATAGGGGCACACGCTCCGTGTGGCAAGGGACACGTCTGTGTGGGCAGACCGTGTGATCACACAAGCCCATATCCCTAGCCGTTTGGATTTATTTTTTCAATTCGAACCTACAGGGGTTTTCACACGGCCTGGCACATGCCAGTGTTCATGGCCCGTGTCCCTCACACGGCCATGACACGCCCGTGTCTCCGCTCGTGTGTTAAAACCTTGACATTGTGTTTTTGATGTGAAAATTTTAGGGTCACACGGCCAAGGCACACGCCCGTGTGCTAGGTCGTGTGGCGAATTTAATTTTGCATTTAAAGTGCAGACTTCACACGGCCAGGGTACATGCCTATGTATTATGGCCGTGTCATCACCATGGTCGAGACACACAGCCGTGCCTCAGCCCGTATGGTTACTACTGGGCATTCTGTTTTACCAAATTAAGGTGCAGGGGACATATGGCCGGACTACACGCCCATGGGGCAGACCGTGTGTAACACAATACCTATACACACGCGTGTGTCTACCCGTGTGGACAAAAACAAGACTATTTACCAAGCCCTTTTGCCACCCTTACTGTAATAGCCCGATTTAGGGCCTAGTCAGAATAATAGTGCGAGACCACGAAATCGAGATGAAATTATGAGTTTTAAGGTTTATGTCATGCTTGCATGCTAGTATGAAGGTTTCATGAAGCAATTTCGCTAAATTGTGATTGAATGGTCCAAAAGGACTAAATTGCAAAAGTTGCAAAATATGAATTTCTAAAAGCTTTTTGTATGAAATAGCTTTAGAATAATAATTATGAACCCTAGATAGCAATTTTCCAAAATTTAATTTTGGACAAAATTGGTCATGAGATAGTTTTATGGAAATTTTTAAAAGAGGGCATTTTGGTCATTTGCCTAATAAATGATTAAAATGGGAAAAAGATGACAAAAATCCATTCATCTTCTTCGCCAAGCTGCCGAAAATTCCAATAGCCATTGTTAGGGCTCTTCCAATTTTTCAAGCTTACTAGTAAGTGCTCCTAAGCCCGATTTTTGATATTCTTCGTATTTTTGAAGTCTTGGTAGCATGAGTAAGCTATTTTTAGCTATTTGATGAGCTATAATGGATGTTAAAAAATGGAGTCATGTATAACATGCATGTATTTTGATGTTTTATGGAAGATTATGAAAGCTTGATGTAGTAGAAACATCTTTTGTTAAGTGATTTTCCATGAAAATGCATGTAGGGACTTGATTGTGAAAATCTTAAGTTTGGTCATACATGTGTGATTTTGTGAGAATTGATGATTGCTAGAGTTGAGACTATTAATCAGCTAAGCATGTAGTTTAAGAAAGTTGTATAAAAATCATTTTACGAGCTTAGGGGCAAAAGTGCAAATATGAGAAAGTATAGGGAAAATAGTAATTTTTCCAAAGAATGAGTTATGAGTCAATTTAGTCAATATGCTTATTAAATGGTCTATTTATGATTATAGATCAAGAAAAATGAAGCCCAGATCGAAACCGAGGCAAGAACAAAGTCGAGGACTAAATTGCATATCTACATACATTTTGTATATTGAGGTAAGTTTGTATGATTTCTAAGCTTTATGATTTCTATCATTGAATTGCTTAGTATAATGTACATTGTTGTCATGGAATGCTTAATGTTTTTGTTAAATAAAGAAATCAATATGATTAAGTATGAACAAGTTATCATGTAAGTCCAAGGACCCAAGCTTGGCATTGAACAAGTTATCATGTAAGTCCAAGGACCCAAGCTTGGCATTGAACAAGTTATCATGTAAGTTCAAGGACCCAAGCTTGGCATTGAACAAGTTATCATGTAAGTCCAAGGACTCAAGCTTGGCATTGAACAAGTTATCATGTAAGTCCAAGGACCCAAGCTTGGCATTGAGTAAGTTATCATATAAGTCCAAGGTAAGCTTGGCATTGATTCAAGAAGAGATATATCATGTAAGACCGTATCTAGGATATGGCTTTGGCATTAAGTTACGTGGGATGAGAATTAGTATCCTCGATTATTCGTAGAAATTCATCGAGCAAATGAGTAAAGTTAAAATGAGATAACAAGAAAGCTAAATAAGCAAAGATATTACCAAGTTGAAATTGAGTATTATTTATGTTATGAATGATGAATTAGAGATCATGATTATTAAATTAAAGTATGTTGATCAATGTGATCAAGTGATACAGACACCATGTTTACCTTACAAGTATGAGGATAGTAATTATCATGAGACATGTGAAAATCAGTATGAGTAAGTAAGCTTTAAAGCTGAAATTAAGATGCCATTGTTATGTCAAATGGTTTACATTAAGCAAGTTTATCAATCTGTGTTTTACATGCAAACTTACTAAGCTAAATGCTTACGTCTTTAATCCTTTCTTTCTATGTAGTCCCGCCAAGCTAACTTGTGGATCGTTGGAGTCGAGCTCGTAGCACACTATCAATCCTTATTTTGGTATAGCCAAGTTATTTTACTAAGTATGACATGTATAGGAAGCATTCATTTTGAGAACATGTTTTAAGAAGGGCCATTGTATAGGTTATCAAACCATTATTCTTTTGTATATGGCTAAGTGGTTAGCCAAAATTGGTTACATGTATGTTGCTGTACTTAATAAAGCATGTTGTATAGTTTTTGAAATGTATTGGTTTGATTTTGATTTCAGGGTGGTAAATGGCTTGGTAAATAGCCTCTAAGTGCTCACACAGTTAGACACACGGGCGTGTGTCTGGGCCGTGTGAACCCTACACCTTATTAATATTAATCATGATAGGCCCCGGTACAACCCCACGGCCGTGTGTATGAGCCGTGTAGAATACACGGTTTGAACATGGGCGTGTGCCCATACCGTGTGGATCAAGTCAGTATATCAAGGTTTATCACATGGTTTAAGCTACACGGCGTGTTTAGCCGTATGAAAATAGTCGAGAGCTCTCACGGTTGATAACATTGGCTTGTCAAGGGGTACACGGGCGTGTCCCAAGCCACATGGGCGTGTGACCCCTGCTTTTAAAGAAAGGTTTCGATTAAGTGTCGAAAGTTTTTAGATATGTGCTTAAGGCCTCGTCGGCCCATGTAATGTATGATTAGACTAATATAGAGAAGTTTTTAAGTCGGAATGAAATTTCATAGCCTATAAGTGTATGTTTTAATGAGTTCAAGCATGGGAATATCTCTTGTCCAGTCCTAGCCTCGGGCTTGGGTATGGGGTGTTACTCTTACTTACACCAACATAAGCCACATCAACTAACACCAATCCATACATAAACATCTAACCAAATCAGCCACAACCAAGACATACATACATCAAGACCACTACACTCCATTCACATGCAAAACTTATCACATACTTTAATTATCCAATCATGTGACTTACTCATTCATGCATTAACACACCATATATTTCACCATGCAAATTGCACATTCATGAAAAACATCATCAGTTACATATATCCATAACAAGTATTAGCCTTCATCCATGGCCTTATACAAAATGAATCAATCTTTAAGACAAACCAACACATTTGGCCAAAACAATATGACACTTGACAAAAGACCAAGTCCCTATACAAGCCATACTCAAAATGATAAATCTAACTATACCAAATGTTCAGGATTGATAGTGTGATCGAGCCTCCAACATCCTTTGATCCCCGAGCTAGCTTGGCGATACTATAAGAAAATAAAAAAGAGAGGGAGTAAGCATAAAGCTTAGTAAATTGCATGTAAATAAGTAACAACATCAACCATGCATCTTTAAACACATAGCATATTATAAACCAGTACAACATGCTTAATTTAGCCATGTAGATTTACTACATATTTACACATCACAAGTATAAGCCAAAGGTTACAAGATTTTCCTGAAATCATTCTCATAGATAGAACTTACTCAATTTCATCCTTACCATTAAGACATCATAACTAAGCTTATATCTCATGAGTTTCGAGTAAGAATCTGTACCACTCACAACATGATTATATCCTTTCATATCTTTATCATAAGCTTTAAATAACCCGTGGAACCATTTGGAATACTAAAGGATATCAGATAAGCCTCACACAAGAGGGTAAAATGCCGATGCCATGTCCCAGACATGGTCTTACACTAGCACACATATCACCCAAAACGTCATGGCATGGATATCCAATCTATTCCTAAGGTTCAACCGGGAGTTTTTACTACATCAATTCTCATCATGCATATTCACAACAATAATCAAACACTTTACGCCATATTAATTGTTCAATACATAATAACAATAAAGTTGTATTATTTACGTACAACTTACCTCGGTATACAAAATATGGGCGACTAGTTCGATTTAGTCCAATAGCTTGGTTTTCCCCTAGTCTAGGTTTGAATTTCATTTTCTTGATTATAATGAAAATTCACTTATTTATTCACTACATTAATCAAGACAATCTACAATTCATACCTGGGCAAAATTACCATTTTGCCCCTAAACTTTCACATATTTACGATTTTGCCCCTAGGCTTGTAAAACGATTTTAATCAAATTCCCTCCTTTAACAAGCCAAGCCGAACCTTTATCACTCTTATAGCAACTTACAAATCCAATTATTTCACACATTTACTACCCATTTTATAACTCGTACAAAAAGGTCCTTTTAGGTGTTTTCATGAAAACCCTTTTCACAAAAGTTGTCTATTTAACAACCAAGATTCATTTTTTTTCCATAAAATTTCAGAAAAAAACATGAACACTCACATGGTAAAACCCTAGAATCTCAACCATTTTGCAAAATAGTCTCCTCATTAGCTAGATTAAGCTATAGGGGTTCCAAAAACACAAAAAATTAACAAAAATAACCACCAAAATCACTTACTTGCAAGAGAAAAGCTTGGCTGAAATTTGAGCTCTCAACCTCCCTTTTTTGCTGAGAATTTTGGTGGTGAAGAGAAAGAATGAAAAGGATGAAGCTTTTTTTTTATTTTATGATTATTTTATCAATTAAGTCACCAAAAATCTACCTAACCTTTGACCAATTTCATAAATTAAAAATTCATGTCCAGCCACCACTTTTATTGGTCTATTTACTCAATAAGGACCTCTACTTTAGTGTTGCATAGCTATTTAACACCTTTATCTTGTAGAACAAAACTTTTGCACTTTATGCGATTTAGTCTTTTTCAAAATTAAGCAAGTAATCACTAAAATTAATTCACCAAAATTTTCAAACACTCATATATCATGCTATAACACATAAAATAATATTAAAAATAATTTCTCCAGCCTCGGATTAGTGGTTCCAAAACCAATGTTTCGACTAGCCCCAAAATCGAGCTATTACACATACCAACTTAATGGTTCCTTGAATGAGTCCTTAGATCTACAAAATCTATCCTTCCTTTACTTATATCTTTTCATTTGACCCTACTCCAAGGTTGGTGCAATCCCAGCTGCATCATGTCATGATACAATTCGATGACATTGGAATTGGCCTAAGCACGAGGGGCCCAAGTGCAAAATGAAGCTTTAAGTTCAGTTTGCTAATGTGGTTGCTGGAAAATAAGGATGTTTATCCATTTGAGTTATTTTAGTTAATTATAGTTTGAGTCTTTAATGTGTCTTAAGTCTATTATTGTGCGTTATTTAGTACAACATTTTAATGTGTCCAGATTAAGACATCATGTTACTCAAGTTTGCATCATAAATTATGACATGCATTATGTAACTCCCATGTTAGTTAAAGTTTGCATCATTAATTTAAGTCAAAAGTAACTCATTTGTTCATTTAGTTTACATCTTAAACCACACATTTAAGCATCTTAGTTGTTTGAGTTTGTTTATGTAAGTATGTTATTTAATTTGACTGTTACTTTTTAATGCATAAGTTATAGTGTGTTTAATTTTTCTTACATAAATTAATTGTATGTTTAATAGTTTGTTGTAGGAAAGTCCAAAAGGTTGGTCACATATTTTAAAGCTACAATAGGGCTGTTCGTTTGCCAAGAAAAATCAAATGCTGTCACATTCAAATGGCTGTTCAGTTTTGGCATAAAAGAGTGTACATTTGGTCACTTATTTGCTAGTGCATTAAGGGAACGTTTTTGGTGGATATTGAAGCACTAAAAGCTCATTATGGTGGCTCTTCAAATGGACCAAGAGTGACTTTTCAAGTATGATAAGTTTTTGGAGTCTTTATCCTTCATTATGGCACCATTGAAAGAGGAAGTTACACAAGCTTTATGAATCGGTTACAATGGAGCTGAAGGGACATCAATTAAGCACAATAAGAACACATTAAGTCTTCACTAACGGATAAAGTCTTGCCTTTTCATCTACACCAGGATCAAATGAAGAGACATGAACATTGAATTTCCTACATGAGTTAAAAACAAAATTAAACCTTGTAATAACCTTAGTTAATTACTGAAGGTGAAAGGTCACAAATAGGCATTCGAATAGTCATAATAGTGCCTATAAATAGATTGCAAGAAGACATTATTTTGGTTAGAAAACTTTTGATCATCTTACGGATTATATGATATTGGCTAGTGTTCAACTCCCCTTGTTCTCTCTTGACTCCATTGACTTATCAAGACTTTCTTTTGGCTTCAATATTGTCATTTTCTAAACTTATCACTTTTCCAAAGTGTGGCGTTCAACCTTATATCGTTGGTTCCTATCTTCCATAGATAGTGGGTGACGATTAGCTATCAACGTCATCTTGAGCTACTATAAGATTTGGGTCAATATTGTCTATAATATTGGTTCCATCTTTAACCTTGAAACCGAGGCTGTAACACCCTTAACCCGTGTCCATTGCCGGATTAAAGTTCCAGGGCATTACTATGCTTAACACAAATATTTACATTCATTAAAAACATGGAAAAATGCATTTCGAGTTTATACTACTATAGCAAACTTAAACATTAATAACTTATCATAATCCATTTAAGCCCATTTCATATACTTGCATATATATATATATTTCTGCTCAAAATATATAAACTTAAACTAAATGTATATGCACATGTTCAAGCCATATTCGAATATGTCAATTTAAAACATAACATAAAAACTTCCTATACAAGCAGTTAATATAACTTATATAGATCATATAATCTTTGGCATGTTTTATCACTTCTACCAAATCACATCATCAAACCACCCAATCACCTATTCGACATATACCTATTATTTTAAACTTAACAACATAATAACCTTATGCCACATACACAACTTCATGCCATTAGTTTTACATAGCTGAATGTATACATGATTACACATCAATTTACTCATTACTATTTCACCTCGTTAACACATGCATAAAATACAATTTATATCATCTATACCTAATCACATTGATACATTCAACTAAACATGCCTAAACAAATCATCATCATTCCATTGTCACATAGATATTTGAATCATATTTAATCTATTAATAAAATCTCCAATAGTAACTTCATAATTTAACCAACTCAAACCAACTCAAATAAAGAAACCTATACGATCAAGTTTAAACCATAAGGACAAGCCATTTTGCAAATCATCATGATCATTATCCCTTTACTTTAAAGTAAGTAAAAGATCACCTAATCTAATACATTACTTACATATGCTTAAACCATGAAATAAACCTTTGAAGTTAACATAAAGCAAAGCCGATTATTCACATCACTAATACCATGACGACATTACAAGTCACACATTCATAAAAGCATAGCCATTTTCGCATGGCATACATACATATACATATCATTCGAACACAACATAAGAGATTAAGTCTATACATGCCTTTGACTCAAAAAGTATTTAAAACATATATATACCAAAGAGAGTAATAGTGTGGTTGACTTCACCAACGATCCTTCGAGCCTGTAGCTTGACCAAAATCAATAAAACGGATAGCGAAAACACATAAAGTAAGCTCACTGGCTTAGTAAGTCTTAAGCACATATAATTGTAATGAACATACATGTAAACATTTTAATCTTCAAGATTATAATATTGTACATAAATATTTCTATTTATATATAATACACTTAGTGAATACTAGTGTCACATTTGTATCAATTATTATCACTATGTCATCATGAACATATACTTTATCAACTTCACATATAAGCAATGTACATACACATTAATGATAGGTTCAACATTATAAAATAAAGTACTTGTGGAATTGACCATTTCAGCACATCGTATTTGATTTAAAACGATAAGAAATTTGCTCACTTCATTCCTTACAAACAT
Organism: Gossypium rotundifolium; assembly: GCA_025506655.1. Taxonomy (NCBI): domain Eukaryota; kingdom Viridiplantae; phylum Streptophyta; class Magnoliopsida; order Malvales; family Malvaceae; genus Gossypium; species Gossypium rotundifolium. The sequence goes on along the minus strand of CP106723.1, from coordinate 59,928,409 downwards.
AATATGCCAACTCTTACCCGAGCTTTTAACACAAAACATTATATATAACTTACCTTGTTTGATTCTCAAATTTTCCATTTATATCAATTCACCAAGCATTAAGCACGCTAGGCACGAAGCCGAATATGTCACGCTAGGCACTAAGCACGCTAGGCACTAAGCCCGAATATGTCATCGGCACTAAGCTCGCTAGGCACGAAGCTTAGAATCAAATCAAAGACTAAGCTCGCTAAGCACTAATAGCCCGAGATATTAACATTTTCATCATTTCAATGCACATTTCAATAATACCATAACCAATTAAATCACTTAAATTTCATAATTCTATCACATTTCAAATTCAACTAAGCTTATTCACATTTTCTAAATAAAATCATTACATCATTGTATAATCTGCATATCATATCGATTATACACCTTTACATAGTATTAACAAAACATGTCCAATTCAATGTAATACCTTTACATTCGGCTATCACATAAAAATATGCCCAAATTTATCAAACATTGTCATTAAACACATTCATAATTCATTCTTTAATATAATCTAGCTTAAGGACTTACCTCGACTTTCGACGGACAACGTTAACCGGCTAGTCGACAACTTTCGTTTTTCCCCGATCCAAGCTCGTTTTTCTTTGTTCTTGATCTAGAACACATTAAATTCAGATCATTCAAGTACCTTTCAATTCAATTTAGTCCCAAAACACATAAACATGCAAATTACCATTTTGCCTCTAAGATTTCACATTTTTACTATTTAGTCCTAATTGTACAAAACATAAAATACTCAAAATTTGCCAAGACTATGCAAGGGCTGAATGTTCACAAGGGCATTATAAGTCCATTTCTTTCATTTATTTTGCAAATAAGCCCCTCTAAAAATTTACTTTTACAAATTAGCCCTAAATACTAACATTCACTAAAATTTCTAACACAAAACATATCAATCCTTAACATATCTTTAATTTAAAATCATCAAACATCAAAAACCTCAAGAATTCATCAATGGCCGAACCTCATAAACACATGATTCTCAAAAATTCAAGCATGGGTCGGGTAATATACGAAGCAATGATCTCAAAAATGTAAAAATTATTAAAAACCGAGCTAAAATTCATACCTAATTGTGCTTGATGATGGCCGAATGTTTCAAGACTTTAAACCCCTTTTTTTCTTAGCTAGCTCACGGCAATGGAAGATGAAGGCACTAAAATGGCTTTTAATTTCATGTATTTTTAACATATAATAATATTTTAATGATTTACCATTTTAACCTTTATTTAATAATAAAAACAATATATAATATAAGGTTAGTCTTGTCATAAACCACCCACTATCTCCAAAATGGGCTATTACCCTTTTAATGCCCCACTTTAAAAAGCCATCATCAAATAGGCACTTTTCACTATAGTTTGCTACTTTTACCTTTTACGCGATTAAGTCCTTTTTCTAAATTAAACACACAAACGATAAAATTTTTCTACGAGACTTTCACACATATTAATTCACATATAATAAACACAAAATATAATATTAAAATATTTCTCGACTCAGATTTGTGGTCCCAAAATCACCGTTCTGATTAGGGTCAAATTCGGTCTGTTACAACTCTCCCCCCTTAAAGATTTTCGTCCCCGAAAATTCTTACCATTGAACAACATAGGATATTGTTGCCTCATTGAGTCCTCAGGCTCCCACGTGGCCTCTTCAACTCCGTGCTAATTGCACAGTACTTTTACTAATGGAATCCTTTTGTTTCTTAACTCTTTCATTTCCCGAGCTAAAATACGGATCAGTTTTTCCTCATATGTCATATCAGGTTGGATTTCAATCTCAGATGGAGCAATCACATGTGACGGATCTGATCTATATTTACAGAGCGTAGAAACGTGAAATACATCGTGTATCTTTTCTAATTCAGAGGGTAGCTTCAACCTATAAGCAACAGGCCCAACACGTTCAATGATTTCATACGGTCCGATGAATCTCGGGCTCAACTTGCCTTTTCGGCCAAAACAGAGTACTGTCTTCCATGGAGAAACCTTTAAAAATACTGGATATCTGACCTGAAATTCAATGTCTTTACGTTTCAAATCAGCATAGGACTTTTGACGATCCGAAGCAGCTTTCAAATTGTCTCTAATAATGGCTACTTTCTGTTTGGTTTCTTTAATCAAATCAACCCCGTGTATCTTATTCTTGCTGAGCTCAGTCCAGTATAATGGTGTTCGACACTTTCGCCCGTACAAGGCTTCATAGGGCGCCATTTTGATACTAGATTGAAAACTGTTATTATAGGCAATCAGAGATAAGTATCTTTCCCACGTACCTTCAAACTCAAGAACACAGCATCTCAACATGTCCTCAAGTATCTGAATAGTTCGTTCAGATTGACCGTCTATCTGTGGATGAAAGGCTGTACTAAAGTAAAGTTTAGTACCTAAAGCATCTTGCAACTTCTTCCAAAATCGCGATGTGAATCTCGGGTCTTTGTCTGAAACAATGGAACTCGGTACACCATGCAATCTCACAATCTGTGATACATACAATTTAGCTAGTTTATCTAGTGAATAGTCTGTACGAACTGGCACAAAGTGAGTTGATTTAGTTAGTCTATCAACTATAACCCAGACAGCATCTTTCTTACTCGATGTCATAGGGAGACCAGATACAAAATCCATTGTAATTCTATCCCATTTCCATTCAGGTATCATGATTGGTGGAAGCAACCCAGAAGGCACTTGATGCTCGGCTTTTACTTGCTGACAAATTAAGCACTTTGAAACAAATTCAGATATATCTCGTTTCATACCAGGCCACCAGTAGAACTGCTTCAAGTCATTATACATTTTCGTGCTACCCGGATGTATCGACATCTAACTATTATGAGCTTCTTTCAATAACATCTGAATCAAATCCATGTCCCTCGGTACACACATTCGGCCTTTGTTTTTCAAGCAGTCATTTTCATCAATTCGAAATTCTGACTCTGCATTGTTTTCACACTGAACCCGTTTAATAGTCATATTTTTGTCAGCTTTTTGTGCATCACAAATTTCTTTGAATAAACATCGGTCTTGCTTTTAACTCGGCTATGATCGAACTATCACCGATATAACCATCGTGTGTTCAATGCACGAAGAGTAAGCAATGATTTTGACTTAATGCATCCGCAACAATGTTAGCTTTCCGGATGGTAGTCAATCACTAACTCATAGTCTTTCAACAGTTCTAACCTTCTGTATTGTCTCAAGTTCAACTCTTTCTGAGTCATCAAATATTTAAGACTTTTGTGATCTGAGTAAACATGACATTTCTCACCGTATAAATAATGATGCCAAATTTTTAATGCGAACACAATAGCTGCAAGTTCTAAATCATGCGTCGGGTAATTTCTTTCATGCGGCTTCAATTGTCTTGAAGCGTAGGCTACAACTTTGCCTTCCTGCATCAAAACGCAGCCCAAACCATTTAAGGAAGCATCGAATACACAACAATTCTTTACCCGATTTCAGTGAGCTAACACCGAGCTTAGTCAAAAGGGCTTTCAACCGATTGAAACTTTTCGACAATTTTTCGACCACTCGAACTTGACATCTTTCTCGTAGTAGCTTTGTCAAAGGTGTAGCTATTACGAAAAACCTTTCACAAATCGCCTATAGTAGCCCGCAATTCCCGTAAAACTTTGAATCTCAAAACATTTTTGGTGGCTTCCAATCAAGTATAGCCGAGATTTTCTTGGATCAACTCGAATACGATCTTTGAAACAACATGTCCCAAAAAGTGACCTCTTTCATCCGAACTCACACTTACTAAACTTCACATACAATCGCTGATTTCGCAAAGTTTGTAGCACTAATCTCAAATGCTCAAGATGCTCGATTTCATCTTTGGAGTAGATCAATATATCATCAATAAACACTACTACAAATCGATCCAAAAGTCGTCTAAAACCCGATTCATCAAATCCATAAAAACAAGAGGGTGCATTAGTAAGCCCAAAAGGCATAACCAAAACTCAAAATGTCCGTACTCGTCCGGAATGCGATCTTTGCCACATCTCGTATCTCGACTCAGAATCGATAATAACCCGATCTCAAATCTATCTTCAAAATATTGAAGCCCCTTCAACCGATCAAACAAATCATCAATCCGAGGTAACGGTACTTATTCTTTATAGTTACTTTATTCAATTGTCGATAATCAATACACATTTGCATCGTTCCATCTTTCTTTTTCACAAAAAGAACTGGTGCACCCCAAGGAGAGAAACTCGGTCGTGCAAAACCCCTATCTGTTAACTCTTGTAACTGTGCTTTCAACTCTTTTAACTCAGTAGGTGCCATCCGATACGGAGCTATCGAGATCAGAGTCATTCCCGGTGTTAATTCAATGCCAAACTCAATCCCTCGTACTGGGGGTAAACCCGGTAGTTCTTCAGGAAACACATCTGGGTATTCACACACAACCAGTACAGATTCAATATGTTTTTCAGATACTTTATTATCCAATACATAGGCCAAATAAGCTTCGCACCCTTTTCTCACATACTTTCGGGCCAACATCGAGGATATTATTGCAGGAAACTCACTTAAATCACTGGATTTAATTCTGACGATCTCGCCGTTCTAACATCTCAAATCAATAAGTTTTCTTTTGCAATTCACCTTGCATCATGTAAAGTTAGCCAATCCATTCCCAAAATTATATCAAACTCATCAAGGGCAACAACATTAAATCACCGGGAAACAATAATCCGAATCATCAACGGCAACCTTTACACACTTTATTAACAAGTACACATCTACCCAAAGGGTTGGACACATGAATCACAAACTCAGTGGACTCAACTGGCAGAGTCTTACCGAATACTGGAGTTTCACACACATATGAATGAGTCGAACCAGGATCAATTAGTACAATCACAGTAATATCATAAAGGGTGAAAGTACCGGTAATGACATCGGGGGAAGAAGCATCTTCTCTGGCTCGTGTAGCATAAGCTCTAATAGGTGCTCGGGCCTCTGATCGAACTACAGTGTCCTTCGTCCCTCTCTGACTACCACCTACTTTACTGGAAGGTTTGGGTGGTCGACCCCGTGCTGGCGTACTGCTCGGTCTAGTGTTCTAAATCGTATTCTGATCGGCTAATATTAGGCACTCTCGAATGAAATGGTCTGACGATCCACATTTAAAGCAGGACCGATCACGGACCCTACAACTTCTAGAATGCCATTTCCCACAATGTTTACACTCGACTCGGTCCCGAGGAACATTACCAACACTAGCTATCGAAGTGGCTCGATAACTCCCTGGAGGTCGATCACGTTTAGGTAAGTCGGAAGTACCTTTATGTCGGTTGGAGTCATATCTGAATTTCTTAGGCACCGAATGGTAAGTCTTACTCGTTGATCTCTTACGAGTATCTCTAGCTTCTATTTCAGCTTTTCTTTTCTCTTTCCCGAGCTCTTCAGCCTTACAAGCCCGCTTGACTAGAATTACAAACTCTTTGATTTCAAGAATGCCGACCAACAACTTTATATCTTCATTCAGACCGTCTTCAAATCTTTTGCACATAATAGCTTCAGTAGAAACACACTCTCTAGCATATCTACTAAGTCTGACAAATTTCTGTTCATATTCTGTCACAGTCATTCGCCCTTGTTTTAGTTCAAGAAATTCTTTTCATTTTTTATCGATGAATCTCTGACTGATATATTTCTTACGGAACTCAATTTGGAAGAAGTCCCAAGTTACTTTCTCTTTCGAAACTACGGATACCAGTGTGTTCCACCAGTGATAGGCAGTGTCCCGAAGTAGAGATATTGCACACTTTAAGCATTCATTTAGAGTACAAGATAACTCATCGAGTACCTGAATAGTGTTATCAAGCCACATCTCTACTTGTTCGCATCATCATTATCATTGGCCTTAAATTCCTCTACCTATATTTTTCGATTTTATCAATGGGAGGTCTGTTAGATCTCACCGGATCTATCATCGAAGTCAAGGAAGGTACGGAGTTGGATTATTTGGGGTGGAGGTTGTTGTACAACCAATTATTCGAACAAATTGGGTAAACCATTCATTCATCATTTGGTAGAAGGCTTGTTTAGCCTCCCCTCATGGCTACCATGAACTAGTCGAGAGTCTCTGTGACGATCCACGTCTGAGACTAGGCGCAACACTCTCCACATCATCACCTGACTCTATCGGGATCAGAATCCATTTACTATATAAAATACAATTGAAATTGTCAGAAGTCACCACACTATCATATATACAATTCAAAGGCATGTATAGCTAGACTCTTACGTACTAGGGTAGTCCTAAAATAGACTAAACCATAGCTCTGATACCAATTAAAATGTAACACCCTTAACCCGTGTCTTTTTGGATTAAAGTTTCAGGGCATTACTATGCTTAACACAAATCATATCTTTTATTTACATTCATTAAAAACATGGAAAATGCATTTCGAGTTTATACTACTATAGCAAACTTAAACATTAATAACTTATCATAATCCATTTAAGCCCATTTCAGATACTTGCATATATATATATATTTCCGCTCAAAATATATAAACTTAAACTAAATGTATATGCACATGTTCAAGCCATATTCGAATATGTCAATTTAAAAACATAACATAAAAACTTCCTATACAAACGGTTAATATAACTTATATAGATCATATAATCTTTGGCATGTTTTATCACTTCTACCAAATCACATCATTAAACCACCCAATCACCTATTCGACATATACCTATTATTTTAAACTTAACAACATAATAACCTTATGCCACATACACTACTTCATGCCATTAGTTTTACATAGCCGAATGTATACATGATTACACATCAATTTACTCATTACTATTTCACCTCTGGTTAACACATGCATAAAATACAATTTATATCATCTATACCTAATCACATTGATACATTCAACTAAACATGCCTAAACAAATCATCATCATTCTAATGTCACATAGATATTTGAATCATATTTAATCCATTAATAAAATCTCTAATAGTAACTTCATAATTTAACCAACTCAAACCAACTCAAATAAAGAAACCTATACGATCAAGTTTAAACCATAAGGGACAAGCCATTTTCGCAAATCATCATGATCATTATCCCTTTACTTTAAAGTAAGTAAAAGATCACCTAATCTAATACATTACTTACATATGCTTAAACCATGAAATAAACCTTTGAAGTTAACATAAAGCAAAACCGACTATTCAGATCACTAATACCATGACCACATTACAAGTCACACATTCATAAAAGCATAGCCATTTTCGCATGGCATACATACATATACATATCATTCGAACACAACATAAGAGATTAAGTCTATACATGCCTTTGACTCAAAAAGTATTCAAAACATATATATACTAAAGAGAGTGATAGTGTGGTTGACTTCACCAACGATCCTTCGAGCCTGTAGCTTGACCAAAATCTATAAAATGAACAGCGAAAACATGCAAAGTAAGCTCACTGGCTTAGTAAGTCTTAAGCACATATAATTGTAATGAACATACATGTAAACATTTTAATCTTCAAGATTATAATATTGTACATAAATATTTCTATATATATATATAATACACTTAGCCGAATACTAGTGTCACATTTGTATCAATTATTATCACTATGTCATCATGAACATATACTTTATCAACTTCACATATAAGCAATGTACATACACATTAATGATAGGTTCAACATTATAAAATAAAGTACTTGTGGAATTGACCATTTCAGCACATCGTATTTGATTTAAAACGATAAGAAATTTGCTCACTTCATTCCTTACAAACATAATATGCCAACTCTTACCCGAGCTTTTAACACAAAACATTATATATAACTTACCTTGTTTGATTCTCAAATTTTCCATTTATATCAATTCATCGACATTAAGCCTGCTAGGCACGAAGCCCGAATATGTCACCGGCACTAAGCCTGCTAGGCACGAAGCCCGAATCAAATCACTAAGCCCTGCTAGGCACTAAGCCCGAATATGTCAGGCACTAAGCCTGCTAGGCACTAAGCCCGAATATGTCACCGGCACTAAGCTTGCTAGGCACTAAGCTTGAATATGTCACTGGCACTAAGCCTGCTAGGCACAAAGCCCGAATCAAATCACCGGCACTAAGCCTGCTAGGCACTAATAGCCCGAGATATCAACATTTTCATCATTTCAATGCACATTTCAATAATACCATAACTAATTAAATCACTTAAATTTCATAATTCTATCACATTTCAAATTCAACTAAGCTTATTCACATTTTCTAAATAAAATCATTACATCATTGTATAATCTGCATATCATATTGATTATACACCTTTACACAGTATTAACAAAACATATCCAATTCAATGTAATACCTTTACATTCGGCTATCACATAAAAATATGCCCAAATTTATCAAACATTGTCATTAAACACATTCATAATTCATTCTTTAATATAATCTAGCTTAAGGGCTTACCTCGACTTTCGACGGACAACGTTAACCGGCTAGTCGACAACTTTCATTTTTCCCCGATCCAAGCTCGTTTTTCTTTGTTCTTGATCTAGAACACATTAAATTCAGCTCATTCAAGTACCTTTCAATTCAATTTAGTCCCAAAACACATAAACATGCAAATTACCATTTTGCCCCTAAGATTTCACATTTTTACTATTTAGTCCTAATTGTACAAAACATAAAATACTCAAAATTTGCCAAGACTATGCAAGGGCCGAATGTTCACAAGGGTATTATAAGTCCATTTCTTTCATTTATTTTGAAAATAAGCCCCTCTAAAAATTTACTTTTACAAATTAGCCCTAAATACTAACATTCACTAAAATTTCTAACACAAAACATATCAATCCTTAACATATCTTTAATTTAAAATCATCAAACATCAAAAACCTCAAGAATTCATCAATGGCCGAACCTCATAAACACATGATTCTCAAAAATTCAAGCATAGGTCGGGTAATATACGAAGCAACGATCTCAAAAACGTAAAAATTATTAAAAACCGAGCTAAAATTCATACCTAATTGTGCTTGATGATGGCTGGATGTTTCAAGACTTTAAACCCCTTTTTTTCTTAGCTAGCTCACGGCAATGGAAGAAGAAGACACTAAAATGGCTTTTAATTTCATGTATTTTTAACATATAATAATATTTTAATGATTTACCATTTTAACCTTTATTTAATAATAAAAACAATATATAATATAAGGTTAGTCTTGTCATAAACCACCCACTATCTCCAAAATGGGCTATTTACTCTTTTAATGCCCCACTTTAAAAAGCCATCATCAAATAGACACTTTTCACTATAGTTTGCTACTTTTACCTTTTACGCGATTAAGTCCTTTTTCTAAATTAAACACACAAATGATAAAATTTTTCTAAGAGACTTTCACACATATTAATTCACATATAATAAACACAAAATATAATATTAAAATATTTCTCAGACTCAGATTCGTAGTCCCAAAACCACCGTTCCGATTAGGGTCAAATTCGGTCTGTTACAGAAGCCTTTCTTATATCTTTAAACACTTAAAACCATTTTCTTGTTTTCCAGCCAACTTGGTCTTTTACAACCTACTTCAAAAACATTAATTCATACTTCTTAATTTTATGATCGGGCAAACAAACGACTTGAATCAAATCATGAGAACGAGCTCATATCATTTGGTATCAGAGCCAGGTTAAAATTAAGTAAGTATCGTCATTTTTATCACTCCTGAGTTGTAATTAGTCAAAAAATTCGTAAAAAAATTTAATATCAATTTGTAATTTTCAAATTAGATGTACTAAAGGGAGTTCTAGTTTCATTATAAAAAGAAAAGAGAAGCTAGCTTGGAAGTGTCTTCGCTGCCGGATTCTACTTCATTTTCCACCTAGCCAAATTCAGCTACACTTTAATCCATCTCAATTTGTTTCTAGCCTACCTTTTTGTCCCAACAACTACTTCCATCCTTATATTAATTTTGAAGCCGACTCCATAAAGATTACTGATTCATCTAAGGAAGTCAATTGAGAGCTTAGAGAAGCGAACTTGAGTGGAAAAAGGCCAGAGTGCGTGAGGTCACTCGAGTGGGTAAAAGCCATTAGAGAGCAACTTTCTTTTTGAGGAAAATTGTGAGTTTTGTTGAGAGTAAATACCATGTTAAGAAGCCCGGAAAGAAATCTGTGGAAGTCAAAGGTTTACGTCCTATTAGAAATGTTGCGGCTGGTGGAGGAGTACCTGACTTGGCGCAACAAGCACTCATTCGCGAGTTTGGAAGGATGCTCCAAAGTGAACTAGAACCCATGCAAAAGCGAATAGACCAACTTGAAGAATGATTCTAGTGAGAAAGAACGTCCTAAAATCTAAGAAGGGAGCGAGGCCGACTGAGGTTCAATCAAGATGATCTCTACGATCCTAGTGATATGGAGAGTGACTAGGTGTCAAATAGAAGCGAACGATGACGAGGCCAAAGAAATCGAGGGCCTAGGGAACGAGAGTGAATTTCTCCAAGTCAAAGGGCGAAATCAAGATCATCAAGGAGACAAATGTTCAATGATTACTTGAGAAGAGATCCATATCGTGATTATTATATGATGAGGAATTCGAGTCGAAATAAAGCCAGCTACGAGTTTGAAGCCTTTCAAGGTAACAAGCGAGAAGGCACAATCATCCTTCGACGACCCAGAGTTCTCATCCACGGAGGTTCACTCAGGAAGAGTTGATCGTGTCTCAAATGTAAATCCTTCCACTCTTACCCAAAAAAAATCTTCTCATTCCAATTATTTCATGTTAACTCCATCTTGTAATGAAAGTGTAACACCCCAAACCTGGCCTAGACGTTATGGCTGAATCTAACGTGTCACATTGAAGTGTTTTTCAAAAACCATGTTTTCATTGAAAACCCTTCTTAAAATTTAATACTTCTTGCCATTTTAAAACTTGTACGAAACCTCAGTTTGCGTTTGTTTATTTTTAATCGTGGTTTATTAAAAAGTTATTCCCTTTTAAAACATTATTACCTTTAAAACCTTATTTGTTGCAGTAGCTTAATTTAAACAAATGATTTACGAAAACGTGATATTTTAAAAATTTAGTTGCAAAAACGTAGTGTTAGAAAACAGTTATTGTTTTGGAAAATCGCAATCTACTTTTAACAGATAGAAAATATAAGAAACTGAAAATCCCAAATAAAAAAACCAAAAATTAAAAGAGGTCTTATTACAACCCAATAAGAAAGCGATTTATGTAAGGTAAAATAGAATACTAAGATTTAAAGTTGTTTGCAATGTTGCCACCTCCGAGTCCCTCCAGTACATTGAACCGCTTACTGAGGATTGCCTGAAAAATTAAAAAGAGGGGGTGAGTTTACGAAAACTCAGTGAGAACAACCCTCATTGATCATAAAGCATGCATCACATCACTTGGATCTAAGCCCATTGCAGTAATCAATGTGGGCCTAAGCCCAACAAAGTAACGGTGGAATTTGGGCCTCAACCCATAATAGCCTCAATTGGGCCTTAGCCCATATTAAATGTCACATATCACATATATCTGGGCCTAAGCCTATCTCAATATTAGAATCATTATATGAAATGAATAAATGCCCAAACCAACCCTGCACTCTGTCTCCTGTCCAACCCTACACCCCTATGACAATTAAATTGACCCACCTATCCCTACACTCCTTATGTAGCACCGGTTATGCCACTAACCAATATTGCAGCAGAGCTTCCAATCACATAATCGACTTAAAGCCAACAATGGATCCATAGTCGTCAAGCGACCATGTGACCCTAACAAATCACGTACTTTCTCCAAATTAACGATCCCATCCTCCATGCAGTATAATATCACATGAATGCAAACATACCAAAAAAAAACATACAATAACAATCATATAACATGTAGGGGAATTTTAGACATTTTGCCCTTCAGGGCATAATGTTCATTTTACCCTATGGGCTGTTTCGGTCATTTACCCAATTAGGGTATTTCGATCATTTTACCCTATGAGAGTATTTCGATCATTTACCCTAAAAGGGTATTACGATCATTTTGCTCATTAGGGGTATTTTAGTTATTTAACAACCTTTTCGAAGGTTTACTGTTGCCTTGAGCGACACAAATAACATATATGGTCAAAATAGTGTAATTGGGCCCAAAGCCCATTATTCGGCCCAAGTGGGCCTACATGCTCGTGTGGCCCACTAAGCCCAAAATTGCCTTTGGCCATGTGATCGTCATGGTCGGCTCATTATTCCTATCCATTCAAAAAAATTACTCGCGTAGGGCCCACGGGTCCATTGGACCCATTTGGCCCATTTTGGTCCATTTGGCCCCAAAAACTGCCTAAGACCACGAGATGCTCATGGTGGCCTCTGTCATTGTATTGACTTATCCACACATACGTTCGTGTGCTTGAGTGATAGCCGTAGTTGTACTTTCGGCCTTTCAGTTTCTCAGTATTTCAAGATTTCGGCATTTACCGATCTATAATTGGAGTGGTGTGTGTACAGACCTTGTTGGAGAAAAAATGCAGTAGCCCACGAGCATAAAACCTATATTTGATTAAGGTATTCGGTTATCCATTCCATTAATAAGATTTAACAAGCCTTTCTAATATCGAAGCCGAACCCAAGATTAATACCTACCTTAACTGAATCGACTTATACTTCCTAAGCTGTTTGATTATGAGCCGATCTCACCTCCTTGTGGTTTATCTGTACCACAACCATTATTTAGCATCAATATCCAATAACCAAGGTTAATCAAATACTAACCTAAGGAAAACACACAGCCAACAAGAGAACTAGCATTCGGTCATTGATTAAAAGCACAAACCACTTACCCTTAACAACTGGCCAATAGATAAATTGAACTTAAATAGCCCTCAAGAGAAGAACAGATTCGACACTTCAGAGGCTGGAGCAACAGATGGAGGAAGAATTAATATTCAGTTACAAGGATAGGGTATATTTGGCTACAACATTCGGCCACAGACCAACAACCCTTTGATGATGCGGATTAAAGCAGGGGGACGAAGAGAATCGGTCAAGAACATCAATCAAATGTTGACCAAAACAAAAGAGAAGAAGAAGAGAAGATAACTAATATTTGGCCTAATTCCAGATTAAGAAAGAATACTTAAGGTTGACAGAGATGAAAAGTTACAGAAAGAGAAATAGAGAGAATGAGAATTCGATTTTAGATAGGTGAGATGAAGGACTTCGAATGAGAAAGAGAGGAGGGAGAGAAGGGATTGGTTCGATCAAATTGAGAAACAAGAAGAGTTGAAAAGTTCTAAAAGGAGGAGAATAAAGGGAGATTCAGCACAAGCAACGATTGATGCAAAGAAAATAGTAGAGAAAAGGGGTATTGCTCGATTTTGGAAAAAGGCAAAAAGAACTAAAAATGAGTCAAAAGTCGAAATGGCTAAAAAAAAATGGCATCCCTACATACACTAGCCAAATTTCCAAGAGCAAAGACCCCATTTAGGCACCAACTCTCACTTACCCAACTTCCCTTGATTTCCTCCCCTTACCTCTCCATGATCGCCTCCTTAATTTCTTCCATGACCCACTCCTTAAGTCATTCATTTGACCCATTCAAACTCTCTAACACAGAGTTCAAATCCAACACAAACCCTTGCCCACACATGAGTAAAATAAATAATCCCATTTGCATGCAGTGAGACTTGAACCTCTAACCCCCTTGCCACGCCTTGACGCCACCTCCTTGCCACACTTGTGTCGCCACCTTGCCACAACACCACAGGCTCTTTTTTGTCTTTTTTTTAATCACAATTATTTAGAAGGCTTAACACTAGGAGTCATGGTTCCCCTGATGCTAAAAAATAAAAATTTTCCATATGACATGGCTTGAACCCATGACTTCATAGAAGCCACTTAACTTTCCAAAATCACTCACCCAACAGATCTAATATGCACTTGTGCTGTTCTCTTATGCTCAAAAATTCTAAACACTCCCATGCCCAATGCCCAATTCTTTTAGGCCTGAGATTCAGGGCGTTACAGCTCTACCCCCTTAAAGAAATTTTGCCCTCGAAATTTCCAACTATCTAATAGCCGCACAACACAGGTTCCAACACTACGCTTTTCCTGCGCACTCTAATCCTAATTTCAAATTAGGTAAATAGTACACCATGGGTAAAATACATACTAGTATTCACATCTGGAGAGTCTCCATCTTCTCAGGGACATGCTACATAAACTAAAGTCGGTGAACACCCACACCCTACCCTTAGAATGGACGGATCCGTATGTTCCTCAAGTAACTTTGCTCAAAATTCATTCAATACTTTGAAAATCGTGTGTTTTGAAAGATAGTTTGTTGTGGGTTGGGCTCGAGTTGAAAATAAATTTATCTTATAATAAAAACCCATTTGTTTCTGTGACAAAATATCTAAACTTATTTTAAATTAAATGGGCTTATTCTTTGTAAAGCCCTAAATTCATAACATAGTAATTAAAGCGTAAATAAGAATTGTCACGATGGCCTTATCACATAAAATGAAACCCAAAATAAAATTGTACAAGATTTAAAATAAAATAAAGATTCAAATAAAATTAAACTTCAAGTTTAACATGGCCACCACAAGTTCTCGCCGTCCATCCATTACTACTCATCACCAAACATGTTCCCACAACGGGTGAGTCGATAGACTCAATGTGTAACCAACACCAAAACATAATAGAAATAGGCACACCATTCATATCATATTCATATAAAATTCAAGATAATGATGCAAACCCGAACCCAAACCTATATAGCCATCCGCTACACACCAATTGCATTCATCCTCGCACACCGTGGGGACTACTAAGTCAACCTCCATCCGCTACACACCATCGAAGGCGTCATGCAATGACGTGCTCATCGCCCACTTATAATATTGTGGCATAGCCACCACTTTCAGATAATGTAACCGGTTACCACATTCACTTAATGTGACCAAGTCACCACATTCACTTAGTGAGACCAAGTCATCACGCTTCACTTAGTGAGACCAAGTCACACGCTTCACTTAGTGAGACCAAGTCATCACATTCACTTAGTGAGACCAAGTCATCACATTCACTTCCCTTTCTCAAATAACCCGAATGCCCCAAATTATACATATCATGCATAACATATTTAATTTCACTTTCACATCACTTTTCACATGTTAAATATAACATATTTCAAATCCTAGTAGGAGTAGGAAAACGCACTGAGTACTTTGTACCATAATATGGTACTTTAGCCACATTCTTACACTTTCATATGAACATATATATCATATTTAAGCCATAAATCTATTAGGATTAGTGTGGTGTACACACGGTACCTTAGCCATATTCTTACACTTTCATATTAACACATATATCAAGTTTAAATCATAAATATATTAAGATTTAGTGTAGGGTACACACCTGATTTGCTTATCAATTCCTTGAAATCCCGAAAACCCGATCTATTGCTTTAGATCTCAATTCCTTGTTGCCGATTTCAATACTAATCAAATCCCAAAATCTATGCTATGCTCCTCCTTGTATTCGGCCAAGCACTTGTGGATTTTAAATCCCGAAACTCACTGAATAACTAGGGAACACGCAGCCTAAGGTGTACCTTCGGGAAAAGAACTTCTCCTTCCTTGTAGCCTACACTTAGTAAATCCCGAAAGATCTCTTCAAAGTTTCGGCAACCATAAACATTAATGGGATTAGCCCTAGAGTTTGATAAGTCTAAAATATAAAAGAATGGAAACCAAACTTGGATCTTACCCTTATTTGAAGGAATCGATTGCACCTTCACTTCAACCTTCAGAGATTCTGCTAGAGACTTGATGAACAATCGGCTATGATTCCCTTATGTATTCGGTTTCAAAGATGAAAGAAGAGAGGAATAATAGGCTTAGAAGAAATCGGCTAGGAGGCTAAGAGAAAAGAAAAGAATGGATGCTCAAGAAGAATATTACAGAGGAAGAGAGAGGAGAATGGATAATGAATGGCCCTAGTCTCATCCTTTTATAGCCAAAATTACTAGGCCAAGAATCCTTAACTTGGCCACCACTCTTCCTTATTTTCCTAATTAAAGAATAATTTTCATTTATCCACCTATTTAGCGAATTTTAAAGAGAATTAAACTCTTCCCTTAAGAGTCCCGACGATCTTCTAATTAGCCGAGTTTTAAAGAGAGTGAAACTCCTCTTTGCAAGCCTTGTGCCGTCCACCTCTTGGCTTCTAGAAGCAAAATAAAACTTATTTTATTTGCTTTTATGTGACTCAAACTCAAGCCCAACACCCTTGCATGTGGGCCATTTCACGAGGCCTTAAGTGGCATCTTCAGCCACTTTTCCAAGTCCGTTAATGGGTCAAATTTCACATACTTTATATCTTAGGGTCACCGCCCTAAGTTCCCTTTGAACTTTAAAATTCGACATTTCGGGTCATTTTAAGTTTCCAAAATTTTCGCTACTCTGTAAACTTGACATTTCCTACGCTTTCCAAAATGTTTACTTTCCTATTTTGGCTTAGTTTCCAAAATTTTTACTTTCCTCTTTTAGCTTAGGTTTCCAAAATGTTCACTTTCCTCTTTTAACTAATCGCTCCATACATTTCCTTACATTTCCATACATTTCTTACATTTCCATACATTTCCATACCTTTCCATACATTTCTTACATTTCCTTACATTTTCATACATTTCCATACATTTCCATACATTTCCTTACATTTCCATACATTTTCATACATTTCCTTTTATTTCCTTTCATTTATTTACATTTCCTTATACTTCCTTTTATTTCCTTACATTTCCTTATATTTCCTAGGTTCTAAAGATGCACACCACACATCCATATCACAAGAAACATGCTATTTCATTAAGCAAAAATGCACACAATGGGATTCAACCTCTTCCTCAAAGTACTTCACTTGATGCCATAACCCTTGCACCTTTGGTGGCGCCCTTGCCACTTTTCCACATCACTTCTTGTTTTTAACTTAAAACCAATAATTGTCCAAAGCTTTCTTCCATCCTAGGATTTTAAAACCCTTAATTCACTTCTAAACACCGCCAAAACCTACTACTCATGAATTATGCACAAACGCATAACCCCTAATCTAGGATGTTACAGCTTCTACCCTCCTTAAAATAATTTCGTCCTCGAAATTACTTACTAACAGTCTTACAATCCTTCTCACCGCACTATGTTTACGCTTACGCACTCTGATCTTAATAGAACCATCATACTTTCTAGGCACAATCTATAAGTTCAAGTCCCTTAGAACTCATTTCTAACGTCGCGATTTAATCTGATTAAGAAGTTTTATGTAAAAAAAAAATTTGTTTCACCGATTAACTGCAAGAAGTTTTATGGAAAGAATTTTTAGAAGTGGTCCTTTCAGATGCACACAGTCTTTACATTCATACATCCATCAATCAATTATGAACTTTCGCTCATTCGAGAAATGTTGTAGTTTTCATTGTTGTTGTTTTTCCACTACCTGTGGGTATTTTTGTAATTTGTCCACAGGCATTTTCGTAATTTTTTCGTAAGAAAATGTTCCTTGGTGTTTTTGTCAAAATTTATTTTGAAAATTTCAAAGTCTCGGGTAATTTGGAAAAATTTTGAAATCCGGGGGTATTTTGGTAATTTTTAACCTCAGGGGTATTTTGGTAATTTTTCACAAATCAGAGTAAATTTGTAAATTTAATAAATTAGGGTATTTCAAAAGTTGTAAAACTTTGAGGGTTCTTTTCAAAATTGTTCCTTCAAAATGGGGATGTTGCAAAAATTTGGAAATTAGGGTCATTTTGGTAATTTTGTAAGTTAGGGCAATTTTGTAATTTTTCCAAAATCAAGGTATTTTGATATTTTACAAATTAGGGTTTTTGGATGTTTACAAAATAATGAAATTTTGGTAAAGCTGTTGAGTAGTTGAACATTTTATAAACCAAGGGCGTTTTGGTAATTTCACCCCTAAGGGCATTTTTGTAATTTTCGCAAATCAGGAGTTTTTCAGAAAATGTTGTAAAAATAATTTTCTTAGATTTAAAAGAAAGTTTTGAAAGTTTGAAAAACTAGGGTTTGTTGTTTTGTTCTCTCTCTTTCTTTTTTTTTTTAAAAAACATGGCTAGTTCCCTCTTGGGTTTTAGTCATTATGTTTAGCCTATAACCGAGCCCTCTTGGTCGTGGTGAACCAAAGCTACACACAGTGCAGGATTCGTGTGGAGAGGAGGTGAGTCACGCGGATCGCTTAAATACCAAGCTCCCACCGAAACCATTCCTAGACATGCGCATGAGAGGTTGCCACACCACCGAGCCTCTCGAGTTGGGTGAACCGAAGCTACGCACTGTAGGATTCTCAAGAGGAGGTGAGTCACTAGGACTGCTTAAATACTGTGCTCTTCCGGATCCAATCCTAGACATGCGTCTGGGGTTACCACACCTAGCTCAAAGGACTTAGCCATAGGTTTGTTTAGTGCATTAAGTCCTATGTGTTTGTGTTTGAGTAGTCTAATCCTAGGTTCAAGTTCCTATCATTCTATTCTATGTTCCATGCCTTTTCTACCCTTAAACAGTTCACGAATCACACATATAGTTAGGGTACTTGCCTCGGTGGACCTGAGGGTCGAGACTTAGGGCAATGCCGTAAAACTCGCTTATTTTTCAAAGATAATCATTTGGCTCGCTTTGAAAACGTTTTGGGCCTTAGCCCACAGTGAGAGTTTAAAATCGGGCTCTAATACCAAATCAAACATTCTACACTCGCCCACGAGAATGGACCGGATCCGTATGTTCCTCAAGTAACCCGGTTCAAAATTCATTCGAATACTTTGAAAACTGTGTTTTGAAAGATAGTTTGTTGTGGGTTAGGCTCGAGTTGAAAATAAATTTATCTTATAACAAAAACCCATTTGTTTTGGATGACAAAATATCTAAACTTATTTTAAATTAAATGGGCTTATTCTTTGTAAAGCCCTAAATTCATAACATAATAATTAAAGCGTAAATAAGAATCGCCACGATGGCCTTATTACATAAAATGAAACCCAAAATAAAATTGTACAAGACTTAAAATAAAATAAAGATTCAAATAAAATTAAACTTCAAGTTTGAACATGGCCACCACAAGTTCTCGCCGTCCTGGCCCATTACTACTCATCACTTGAAACATGTTCCCACAACGGGGTGAGTCGATAGACTTAATGTGTAACCAACACCAAAACATAATAGAAATAGGCACACCATTCATATCATATTCATATAAAAATTCAAGATAATGATGCAAACCCGAACTCAAACCTATATAGCCATCCGCTACACACCACCCGTACCATCCTCGCACAGTGGGGACTACTAAGTCAACCTCCACCGCTACACACCATCGAAGGCATCACTGCAATGACGTGCTCATCGCCCACTTATAATATTGTGGCATAGCCACCACTTTCGATAATGTAACCGGTTACCACATTCACTTAATGTGACCAAGTCACCACATTCACTTAGTGAGACCAAGTCATCACGCTTCACTTAGTGAGACCAAGTCATCACGCTTCACTTAGTGAGACCAAAGTCATCACATTCACTTAGTGAGACCAAGTCATCACATTCACTTTCCCTTTCTCAAATAACCCGAATGCCCCAAATTATACATATCATGCATAACATATTTAATTTCACTTTCACATCACTTTTCACATGTTAAATATAACATATTTCAAATCCTAGTAGGAGTAGGAAAACGACACAGTACTTTGTACCATAATATGGTACTTTAGCCACATTCTTACACTTTCATATTAACATATATATCATATTTAAGCCATAAATCTATTAGGATTAGTGTGGTGTACACACTGTATTTTAGCCATATTCTTACACTTTCATATTAACACATATATCAAGTTTAAGCCATAAATCTATTAAGATTTAGTGTAGGTACACACTTGATTTGCTTATCAATTCCTTGAAATCCCGAAAACCCGATCTATTGCTTTAGATCTCAATTCCTTGTTGCCGATTTTAATACTAATCAAATCCAAATCTATGCTATGCTCCTCCTTTTATTCGCCAAGCACTTGTGGATTTTAAATCCCAAAACTCACCGAATAACTAGGAACACGCGCCTAAGGTGTACCTTCAGAAAAGAACTTCTCCTTCCTTGTAGCCTACACTTAGTAAATCCCAAAGATCTCTTCAAAGTTTCGCAACCATGAACATTAATGGGATTAGCCCTAGAGTTTGATAAGTCTAAAATATAAAAGAATGGAAACCAAACTTGGATCTTACCCTTATTTGAAGGAATCGATTGCACCTTCACTTCAACCTTCGTGAGATTCGCTTAGAGACTTGATGAACAATCGGCTATGATTCCCTTATGTATTCGGTTTCAAAGATGAAAGAAGAGAGGAATAATAGGCTTAGAAGAAATCGGCTAGGAGGCTAAAAGAAAAGAAAAGAATGGATGCTCAAGAAGAATATTCATGAGAGGAAAAGAGAGAGGAGAATGAATAATGAATGGCCCTAGTCTCATCCTTTTATAGTCGAAATTACTAGGCCAAGAATCCTTAACTTGGCCACCACTCTTCCTTATTTTCCTAATTAAAGAATAATTCTTCATTTATCCACCTATTTAGCCAATTTTAAAGAGAATTAAACTCTTCCCTTAAGAGTCCTTATGATCTTCTAATTAGCCGAGTTTTAAAGAGAGTGAAACTCCTCTTTGCAAGCCTTGTGCCATCCACCTCTTGGGCTTCTAGAAGCAAAATAAAACTTATTTTATTTGCTTCTTATGTGACTCAAACTCAAGCCCAACACCCTTGCATGTGGGCCATTTCGAGGCCTTAAGTGGCATCTTCAGCCACTTTTCCAAGTCCGTTAATGGGTCAAATTTCACATACTTTATATCTTAGGGTCACCGCCCTAAGTTCCCTTTGAACTTTAAAATTGACATTTGGGGTCATTTTAAGTTTCCAAAATTTTCACATGCCTGTAAACTTGACATTTCCTACGCTTCCAAAATGTTTACTTTCCTATTTTGGCTTAGTTTCCAAAATTTTACTTTCCTCTTTTAGCTTAGGTTTCCAAAATGTTCACTTTCCTCTTTTAACTAATCGCTCCATACATTTCCTTACATTTCCATACATTTCTTACATTTCCATACATTTCCATACCTTTCCATACATTTCCTTACATTTCCTTACATTTTCATACATTTCCATACATTTCCATACATTTCCTTACATTTCCATACATTTTCATACATTTCCTTTTATTTCCTTCATTTATTTACATTTCCTTATACTTCCTTTTATTTCCTTACATTTCCTTATATTTCCTAGGTTCTAAAGATGCACACCACACATCCATATCACAAGAAACATGCTATTTCATTAAGCAAAATGCACACAATGGGATTGAACCTCTTCCCTCAAAGTACTTCACTTGATGCCATAACCCTTGCACCTTTGGTGGCGCCCCTTGCCACTTTTCCACATCACTTCTTGTTTTTAACTTAAAACCAATAATTGTCCAAAGCTTTCTTCCATCCTAGGATTTTAAAACCCTTAATTCACTTCTAAACACCGCCAAAACCTACTACTCATGAATTATGCACAAACGCATAACCCCTAATCTAGGATGTTACAAATTGGTCGCCTCGCCGCATGACCAGCACCTCTACCTGGAGCTCCACGACCCAAACCATTTCCACCCCTGGCCTATCTACGGCCTCTAGACGGCTGCTGTCCACCCCTAGATGGTTGTACATCACCCCAACCAAAAACTTGTGTTTGATTCAGCCTTTTGGGACACTCTCTGAGACAGTGTTCCATGGAACCACAACTCAGACAAGCTCCCATCCTCCTCTAGCATTCGCCCACATGACTTTTCCCACAAGTAGCACAAGGTGGTAACCCAGTTGTAGCAATAGGGGGCCCAACTCTGATTGGCCCATCGATCCTGGCCCTTCTCAGGTCTCTGATCAAAATTGGAGTGCTCAAAATCCCTCTTATTTTTGCCCCTTTCTCTTTCTCGATTTAGGCGCTTAGAGCGCTTCACATCTTCAGCGATCTTTGCTTTCTCCATTAATGCTGCAAAATCTTGCTCCTTTTGGGGAGCAATCAGTACTCGAAGACTGTCTCTAAGGCCATCTTCAAACCAAACATAATGTTCATAATCTGTTGCCACTATTTCTTTAGCATACTAATTGAGTCGTAGGAACTCCGTCGTATTCTACCACAGATTTGTCTCTCTAAGTCAAGTTCAAGAATTCCTCCTCCGAATCAACTTTATTTGTGCCCACGTACTTCCCTTGAAATGTGGACTTGAAGAACTCCCAAGTGACCTAGTCAGGATGAGTGCCCTCTTTCACGGTAAGCCACCACTGGTAGGCTTCCTCTCGCAGCAATAATACCGCACCTTTCAGTTTTTGTTCCAAAGTGCAATCCAAGACATCCATTGTCCTTTCGTTGGCCTCCAGCCAATATTCAGCCAAATTAGGGGCAACTCCTACGATACCTTTGAAAATCTCTGCTCCATTTGATCGAAGTCGCTCTGAAATTGACCCACGGCTTCCAATGCCATTGTTGGGCCCCACGACCCTTTCCAAAATTCTTAGCATTGCTTGGGACAATGCGTCATCCCCAACTACCCGATCATATGACCCTGTCTCAGTTACCGATGAAGCCAGAGCCTCTCTCACTTCAACGTTGGGCATATATTTCGATGTCAAGATCGCCTTTAGCATTTCCTGACCTCTACCGCATGCCTCTTACACCTCTTCTAATGCTCATTATCGCTTCGTATTATTTGAATTAGAAATTTTATGAATTTAACTTATAGTTTCAATAATTAAATAGATGTTTTATGGAAGTAATAGTTAAGAGTTGTTTTCGCAATCACAAGCTTACTACAGTTTTAGTTTCCTATAGTTTCTCAATTTACTCTAGCTAAAGAGTCTCAGTATAGTCTGTCATCTAAAGTAAGCCCAGTAACTATTTACAGTATAATAGTTTAAAACAGATTTCAATATCAAGAGAACTTACTTAGTCCAACGCTGGAGACTCGGTGTGCCACACTTTTCAGAGGAAATATCTCAAACCCTTCATATATTAAAAAAACCAATTTATTGAAATCCAAGATTTGAAAACCCATTTCACAGTCGAGTTTTGTAACCAAACTCTGATACCACTAAATTTAACACCTCAAACCCGCCTAGACGTTATGGCCAAATCTGATATGTCACATTGAAGTGTTTTTCAAAAACCATGTTTTCATTGAAAACCTTCTTGAAATTTAATACTTCTTGCCATTTTAGAACTTGTACAAAACCTCAGTTTGTGTTTGTTTATTTTCAATCATGGTTTATTAAAAAGTTATTCCTTTTAAAATGTTATTACCGTTAAAACCTTATTTATTGCGGAAGCTTAATTTAAACAAATGATTTACGAAAACGTGATGTTTTAAAAATTGAATTACAGAAACGTAGTGTTAGAAAACAGTTATTGTTTTGGAAAACCGCGATCTACTTTAAACAGATAGAAAATATAATAAACTGAAAATCCCAAATAAAAAAAATAAAAATTAAAAGAGGCCTTATTACAACCCAATAAGAAAGCGGTTTATGTAAGGTAAAATAGAATACTAAGATTTAAAGTTGTTCGTAGTGTGGCCACCTCCGAGTCCTCTAGTATGTCGAACCACTTACTGAGGATTACCTGAAAAATTAAAAAGAAGGGGTGAGTTTATAAAAACTCAGTGTGTACAACCCTCATCGATCATAAAGCATGGATCACATCAGTTTGGGCCTAAGCCCATTACAGTAATCAATGTGGGCCTAAGCCCAACACAGTAATGGTGGCATTTGGGCCTCAACCCATAATAGCATTAGTTGGGCCTTAGCACATATCAAATGTAACATATCACATATATCTGGGCCTAAGCCCATCTCAATATCAGAATCATTATATGCAATGCATAAATGCCCAAACCAACCCTGCACTCCGTCTCCTGTCCAACCCTACACTCCTGTGGGGATTAAATCGACCCACCCATCCCTACATTCCTTATGTAGCACCGGTTGCGGCACTAACCAATATTCCAGCAGAGCTTCCAATCACATAATCGACTTAAAGCCATCAGTGGATCCACAGTAGTTAAGCGACCATGCGCCCTAACAAATCATGTACTTCCACCAAATCAATGATCCTATCCCCATGCAGCATAATATAACATGAATGCAAACATACCAAAAAAAACAAACAATAACAATCATATAACATGTAGGGGCATTTTAGTTATTTTTCCCTTCAGGGTAGAATGGTCATTTTACCTTATGGGGTATTTCGATCATTTACCCTATGGGGGTATTTCGGTCATTTACCCTACAGGGATATTATGGTTATTTTTCTCCTTAGGGGTATTTTAGTCAATTAACAACCTTCTCGAAGGTTTACAGTTGCCTCGAGCGACACAGATAACATATATGTTCAAAAGGGTGTAATTGGGCCCAAAGCCCATCATTCGGCCCAAGTGGGCCCACACGCTTGTGTGGCCCACTAAGCCCAAAACTACCTTTGGCCATGTGATCGTCATGGCCGGCTCATTATTTTCTATCCATTCAAAAAAAATACTTGTGCTGGGCCGATGGGCCTATTGGGCCTACTTGGCGCATTTCGGTCTATTTGGCCCCAAAAATGGCCTAAGACCACGAGATGCTCATGGTGGCCTCTATCATTGTATCGAGTTATCCCCACACACGTTCATGTGCTCGGGTGATAACCGTAGCTGTACTTTCGGCCTTTCGACTTCTTAGCATTTTGGGATTTCAGCATTTGCCGATCTATAATTGGAGTGGTGTGTGTACACACCTTGTTGGAGAAAAACGCAATAGCTCACGAGCGTAGAACCTATATTCGATTAAGGTATTTTGTTAAGCACTCCATTAATAAGATTTAACAAGCCTTTCTAATACAGAAGTCGAACCCAAGATTAATACCTACCTTAACTGAATTGACTTATACTTCCTAATCCCTTTGATTATGAACCGATCTCACCTCATTGTGGTTTATCTGTACCACAACCATTTTTCAGCATCAATATCAAATAACTAAGGTTAATCAAATACTAACCTAAGGAAAACACACGGCCAATAAGAGAACTATCATTTGGTCAATGATTGAAAGCACAAACCACTTACCCCTAATATCCGACCTATAGATAAATTGAACTCAGACAGCCCTCAAAAGAAGAACAGATTCGGTACTTTAGAGGCTGGAGCAACAGATGGAGGAAGGATTAATATTCGGTTACAAGGATAGGGTATATTCGGCTACAACATCAGGCCACATAACCAACAACCCTTTGACGATGCAGATTAAAGCAGGTGGGGAGGTAAAGAATCGGTCAAGGACAACAATCAAATGTTGACCAAAACAGAAAAGAAGAAGAAGAGAAGATAACTAATATTCGGCCTAATTCCGATTAAGAAAGAATACTCAAGGTTGACAGAGATGAAAAGTTGCAAAAAAAGAAATAGAGAGAATGAGAATTCGGTTTTAGATAGGTGAGATAAAGAACTTCGAATGAGTAAGAGAGGAGAGAGAGAAGGGATTGGTTCAGTCAAATTGAGAAACAAGAAGAGCGGAAAAGTGCCAAGAGGAGGAGAATAAAAGGAGAATCAGCACAAGCAGCAATTGATGCAAGGAAAATAGTAGAGAAAAGGGGTATTGCTCGGTTTTGGAAAAAGGCAAAAGAACTAAAAATGAGTCAAAAGCCAAAATGGCTAAAAGAAAAATGGCATCCCTACATACACTAGCCAAATTTCCAAGAGCAAAGACCCCATTTAGGCACCAACTCTCACCTGCCCAACTTCCCTTAATTTCCTCCCCTTACCTCTCCATGATCGCCTCCTTAATTTCCTCCATGATCCACTCCGTAAATCACTCATTTGACCCATTCAAACTCTCCAACACAGAGTTCAAATCCAACACAAACCCTTGCCCACACATGGGCAAAATAAATAATCCTATTGCATGCAATGAGACTTGAACCTCTGACCCCCTTGCCACACCTTGACGCCACCTCCTTGCCACACTTGTGTCGCCACCTTGCCACAACACCACAGGCTCTTTTGTGTCTCTTTTTTTAATCACAATTATTTAAAAGGCTTAACATCAGGAGTCATGGTTTCCCTAATGCTAAAAAATAAAAATTTTCCATATGACATGGCTTGAACCCATGACTTCATAGAAGCCCCTTAACCTTCCAAAATCACTCACCCAATAGATCTAACATGCACTTGTGTCGTTCTCTTATTCTCAAAAATTCTAAACGCTCCCATTCCCAAGGCCCAATTCTTCTAGGCCCAAAATTTGGGGTGTTATA
This sequence comes from Gossypium rotundifolium, assembly GCA_025506655.1. Lineage (NCBI taxonomy): Eukaryota > Viridiplantae > Streptophyta > Magnoliopsida > Malvales > Malvaceae > Gossypium > Gossypium rotundifolium. Next base: position 59,901,962 of record CP106723.1, on the reverse strand, counting down.
GAAAGAATGAAAGAAAGAGAAATCATAAAAAAAGAAAGGCAAGAGTTGTTAATGAGAGAAAATGAGCAAATAATAAAATAAATTAAGAGAAGAAAAAAGAATTAAAATAAAAAAATTGAAAGAAAAGAGGAATTAAAGAGTAAGAGTGAGTTTTAAAAAATAAAAGAGATTGTGGAAAAAGAAAGAGAGTTTGAAAATGAGATTGAAAAAGAAATGAGTGAAAAAGAAGAAAGTGATCAAGCAAAAGTGAGGAATGTCCTAACTAAACCACATGCAAGTTTTCCTTGTGAATTTTCTTCTTTTCAGGTCTCTAAAGATTCATTTGACAAGTTCCAACTTCAATACCTTCCTGATGAGAGACGATTTCGATTGATCGAGAAAGGTAAGATCGAAAATGACATTAATCCATAAGTGCTTAAAGGTAAGCAAGGTAAGGAATCTTTAGCAATTGAATCACAACAATCCAACTTGAATGTTGTTCATAAAATTACCGGTGACAGTTTTCGAAAGATCTCCTCACTTTTGTTTGGTTAATTGTCATTCCTGGTTGTTGTTAATGATTTCGTTTCAAGTAGTGGCATGAAGAATTTTTCTTATGATGAATATTATGTGGGTAAGTCTATTGATGACGTTAGATTAAATCGACATATACAAAATTTGATCATGTATGATAAAGAGTTTTCACATAAAACACTTAATCTATTTGATTGTGATGATAACGTGAATTCTCTAAATTTTTGTGCGAAATCCTCATGTATTTGCATGCCTGTTCGGATGAAATTTGAGAGGATTGGTTGTTTGAACGTATGTATGCCTAAATCTTGTTCGTTTAGTATGTGTGAATTATTGGTGAAAAAGAAACTCTTGCTGCATTTTGGAACCACTGAACAAAATAGTGTGTTCAAACCTAGAGTTTGTTATTCTGGTTCGTCATTGAGAGAAATCAAGCATACTAAATTTTGTATGAATAAATGTGTGAACAATTTTTGCTTGTTTGATGTTTTATCTTTAAATATGAAAACAAAATATGTGAATTCTGATGACTCACAAAGTCAAAATCAAATCTTTGATCACGGAGATTGCTCTATATTATGGTTTAAAGGATTCGAGCATGTGTTGCATGATTATAACTTACAATTGCTTCATGTTTCTTCTATGTTGTCGACCATGAAATTTTTGAGTCAGATTGAAACGGTAAGAGAAAACTTTGTTTTTGATCATGGAGATTATTGTTCTATGTAATTGTTCAAGAGGTTTGAGCCATGGAATTTTGTTTTCCAGGATTATAACTTTCCAATGCTTTTTGAATATGGTTTGCTGCCATCGATGGAACTTTTGATTCTTTCTGAAAAGGTAAGACCAACTTATATTTTTGATCCTGGCATTGGTTTATGCATTCCATTTTTGATTAGGATACCAAAAAGTTATTTTGTGCTTATATTTCATTATGTCACTAATATGTTTCATTCCTATGTAGGTGACAATTTTAAATGGTACCCTTCTAAAGAGGGAGGGCATGGAAATAACCTTCTTTCTTTTCTAACCATTTGTGATTCTCACATTTTTAGAAGCGACTTTGTTAGGTTCTTGAACAAAGGGGTTCGTGATCTTGAAAGATTTTTTGCGAGCAACTGGCCCGATTTGAGGACAAACCATTTTCAAGAGGGAGTGTATGATGCGATCCCGGTCGCATCATGTCATGATACAATTCGACGACAACAAAATTGGCCCAAGCACGAGGGCCCCAAGTACAAAATGACCTTTAATTTTAGTTCGTTAATGTGGTTGCTGGAAAATAAGGATGTTTATCCATTTTAGTTAATTATAGTTTGAGTCTTTAATGTGTCTTAAGTCTATTACTGTGTGTTATTTAGTACAACATTTTAATGTGTCCAGATTAAGACATCATGTTACTTAAGTTTGCATCATAAATTATGGCATGCATTATGTAACTCCCATGTTAGTTAAAGTTTGCATCATTAATTTAAGTCATGTATTAAGTAACTCATTTGTTCATTTAGTTTACATCTTAAACCACACATTTAAGCATCTTAGTTGTTTGAGTTTGTTTATATAGGTATGTTATTTAATTTGACTGTTACTTTTTAATGCATAAGTTATAGTATGTTTAATTTTCTTAAATAATTTAATTGTGTGTTTAATAGTTTGTTGTAGGAAAGTCCAAAAGGCTGGTCGCATATTTTAAAGCTACAATAGGGCTATTCATTTGCCAAGAAGAATCAAATGCTGTCACATTCAAATGACTATTCAGTTTTGGCAGAAAAGAGTGTGCATTTGGTCACTTATTTGCTGGTGCATCAAGGGAACATTTTTGGTGGATATTAAAGCACTCAAAGCTCATTATGGTGGCTCTTCAAATGGGCCAAGAGTGGCTCTTCAAGTTTGATCAGTTTTTAGAGTCTTTATCCTTTATTATGACCCCATTAAAAGAGGAACTTACACAAGCATTATGATTCGGTTACAGTGAAGTTGAAGGGACATCAATTAAGCACAATAAGAACACATTAAGTCTTCATTAATGGATAGAGTCATGCCTTTTCATCTACACTAGGACCAAATGAAGAGACATGGCCATTGGATTTCCTACCTGAGTTAAAAACGAAATTAAAGCTTGTAATAACCTTAGTTAATTGTTGAAAGTGAAAGGTCACAAATAGACATTCGAATATTCATAATAGTGCCTATAAATAGATTGTAAGAAGACATTATTTTGGTTAGAAAACTTTTGATCATTTTATGAATTATATGATATTGGTGAGTGTTCAACTCCCTTTGTTCTCTCTTGACTCCATTGACTTATCAAGACTTTCTTGTGGCATCAATCTTGTCATTTTCTAAACTTATCACTTTTCCAAAGTGTGGCGTTCAACCTTATATCATTGATTCTTATCTTCCATAGGTAGTGGGTCACAAGTAGCTATCAACTTCATTTCAATCTACTATAAGATTTGGGTCAATATTGTCTACAATATTGGTTCTATCTTTAGCCTTGAAACCGAAACCTTTCTTATATCTTTAAACATTTAAAACCATTTTCATGTTTTTCCAGCCAACTTGCTTTTTTACAACCTGTAACACCCCTAACCCATATCATACGCCCAGAACAGGGTTATGGAGCATTACTAGTTTTATAACTCAAACCATCATACAATTCATGTTCAATTCTCAATCCGAACAAAAATTATTCACAATAGAATTATATATACAACTTTTATACATTTATCATCATCGATCAAACATCTTTCATAATCATACATATTGTACCTATTATGAGCCTAAGAGGCCCAAAACATGCTTTAGAAGTGGTTCGGAACTAAACCGATAACTAGGGAAATTTTTACAAAACTTAGAAAATTTTTCAAACTGCAGGGGTCACAGCCTGTGTACCCCGATCGTGTCTCTCACATGGCCAAGAGACATGCCCGTGCTTCAGGCCGTGTGAACATTCAAAATGGAATCACAAGGCCGTGTCCCAGCCCGTGTCTTACCCTGTGTAACTCTCTGCATTGGTTCACATAGCCAGACCACACACCCGTGTCCAAGTCGTGCCAAAACTTGGGAGTATACTGACTTGCACCACACGGCCAACCACACACTCATGTGAAAACTGGGAGCCAAACGGCCAAGCCACATGCCCGTATGCTAGGCCGTGTGAACAAAATAGGCTTTTTACCAAGCCATTTTTCCACCCACACTTGTGCACACCTACACCATGCCAAAAGGTACCAAAACATGGCATAAAAAGGACATTCCAACCATCCTCAATCAAGCCTCTATCTTGCATAAATCCAAACCAAAATTCACTAGATACCAAGTATCCTAATAAGCCATTTCCAAACATACCAAAACTCATAATCTCAATTCATCGATATGATCATTTCCAAACATGCATCATTTTACCTAAATTCACAAACACCTAAATTCACAAACATACCAATTTCAAATCTCAACCATTTAGTATCTTCAATACTAAATATCAATAAGCCATTTACCAAGCAACTATAAACCACATATTAAAGGCCATTGCACATATATATATACATCACCAAATAAGCCAAATCAAATGGCTAAAAGCATAACAATACATGTAGGCTATCATTAGCCAAAATGACCTATCCATGCCATTTTAACCAAAATTAACAAACCAAGGGTACCCAAAATAGCCGATAGATAGTGTGATGAGATCTCTGCCAACTTCCAACCCGAACGAGCTTCCGATATCTAAGCACACAAAGAAATTAACACAAAGTAAGCATGAATTGCTTAGTAAGTTTGTATTTCAAAAATAAAGCTTACTACTTCAATTTATAAGCATAATCCACTTTAGTCAATTCAATATATCTTAGCTTTGGTCTAAATAACATTAACCTCTCAATTTTCTCAAAACAACATAGCATAAATACACACTACTTAGCGCATTCGCATTTCCTAGCATATGTTTAAGCATATTTTTATCATCTAATACCTCATACTCTTTTCCATGCCTTCATAGCAATTTTAATTAAGGCATTTGCCTATCTTTCCTTCTATTTATACTAATTTGACCACAACTGAGTTCATCATATATTCATATGTCATTAATATAAATACCATTCAAATAATATGAATATGATATTCATCAACACATCAATCACAAGGTTAACATAAATTTAATCACATAATTACTCATAATGTTCATAACTTCCATAGTTTCAATGCTCGTATAGCCTTCCGTACGTACCTTTATCGATAAGTATCTATTTCTCACCATTTCACATCTTCAATTTACCTGTTGAACAATTTGGAATAGGAGTCAGATACTCAAGAGTCTCGCACAATAAGTACCCATACCATGGCCCAAAGCTAAATCAAGGTAACTTATCTCCTGAAGTACTGATATTATGGCTCAAGCCAAATCAGCCGATATTCATAGGTCGAAGCCAAATCGGTATAACTCACACTCGAAGTGTCGATATCATGGCCCGAAGACAAATCAATGAATTCGCACACTAAGTGCTAATATCATGGCCTGAAGCCAAATCAATGAACTCGCACACTAAGTGCTAATATCATGGCCCAAGCCAAATCAATGAACTCACACACTAAGTGCTAATATCATGGCTCGAAGCCATCTCGAGTATTTTCGTACAATTATATTCATCAATAATTCAAACATAAAGCATGAAATCTCAATTATAATAATGCTTATTAACTTATGAACTTACCTCGAACTCGTATGACGAAAAACTATTATTTAATCGATAACGTTGTCTTTCCCTCGATCCAATTTCGTACGCCATTTTTCTTGATCATGCAAGGGATAAACTTAGCCAAAATTTTCAAGCTTTCATGGCTTCTTTTTGCTGGTATAAATGGTCGGAGAAGATAATTAAAGATGGTAGCTTTAACTTTTGATTTTTTTATCATTAAATTGCCTTTTTACCAAAATACCCATACCTAACTGTAATAATTTCATATCTACCAAGCCATGCACATCCACTAACTCATTGAATGGTCTAATTACCACATAAGAACCTCCACTTTAAAGTTCTATAGCTATTTAACACCTTTAGCTAATAGAACCCAACTTTCGCACTTTAAGCGATTTAGTCCTTTTTCATAAATTGAGCATGTAAACGTTAAAATTTCTTAACGAAATTTTTATACCATAATTATAACATGTTGTAGACCTCAAAATAATATTAAAATAAATTTTTTCAACTTAAAATTTGTGTTCCCGAAACCACTGTTCTGATTTTACCGAAAACGGGCTGTTACACAACCTACTTCGAGAACATCAATTCATACTTCTTAATTTTACGATCAGGCAAACAAACAACTCGAATCAAATCACTAGAACGAGTTCATATCAAAGGTGGATTTCTTCTTTCCACCATTTAATTACAAACGGGGTTCTTCAACCTACCCTCCTAATGACCCTTCAAGCTATGCCCGCCATGGCGAATATTTCACATCTGTTTAGTCCAGAATAGACTCCTTATATTCTTGAAATCTCACGAGACTTATTAACTTTCCCTCTTTGGGATAACGAATGAAGTCTCTCACCACTCAGGCAGACTAAGTCCTACTAGGGTTAAATCGAGATCGGTTTACATTCTTGTAACTCATCTCGTTCGCAATACCTGACCTTTGAATACAACACACCTTTTCATTTTGGACTACTGGCCTACAATACTCGTCAGACTCTCATCTGCGTGACAGCTTAAATTCACGATTTCTCTTACTTATTTGTTCCTTACTACACTAGTTGTTTGGCTAGTACTTCTACACTAGTTTACCCTTAAGGAGTGATAGTCTTGATAGACATATCTGTCCTTTGACATATCTATCTTTCTTTGGCAATGGGTTCTAACTGACCCTCTATTCCTTATAGACAATTTGACATATTTTATGTTAAATTTCCAGCTTATAGGGTTTCTTCGAGTACTTTCTAGCTGTACCTAATGATGGATCTTTATCTATGATTCTTGAATAAACCTTCTTTTTGTTTGTCTATGCCAGGAACATACTGGCGTGTTATTCCCCATAAACACTTCCTACTGGGTTACCACCCTTGTGTCCTTCTGGATTTTACAACCACTATTCCATCAACTTGTTCTTTCTTCCATTACTTCCCATTAAATGGCAGATCCCTTAAACCTGTTATCCATTTATTGTGTGTTCATATTTCCATTTTCCTCCTAGCCTTTTTTCCTTGTTTGTAATACTTCCCATTAATGTCATCCTTATTGACCACCCGTTTTTACTATCTTGGCGGACTACTTTATGCTTGCAGAGCCAAGCTATGGTCTTATGCATTGTAATCCCATTTTAACATCCTAGTGGGTTACCCTGTGCTTAGTGTCCCAGTAGACTTCACACACTACCATAGACGAGCTATGGTCTTGCACAATATACCCCATGTTTAATGTTCTGACAGACTCCATTGGTTGCCATAGTCTAACTATGTTCTTACACCTCATAATTCCCTGTGTTTCCTATCCCAGTGGACTATCCCATGTTTATTGTCCCATCGGACCATGTATGATGCCGTAACTGTTAGAGTATGCCCAAAGACCAATCATGAGATGATTGTAATCACATACTCATTTTACATTGTTTATTAATAAAAGGCATTGCCATTATTATTTCAGTTTCTTTTTCTGTGTATATAAATAAACTGAATTGTAATAAAGTCCTAAGAAAATATGATTATTCTTAAAAGGTCATTAGTCAAGTATTATTGTGGGCTTAGACAAAAATAATGCATTGAGACTAATGTGTAGTTGACTGATGACAAATAATTGCCATTGACATAAGGATGTTGTAACACCCATAACCCATTTCTGTCGCTGAATTAGGATTACAAAATATTACCATACATTTAAAATATTTAGCAACAAGTAACATCGAGTTTATCAATTAATTAACAACATTCATAAATAATTCAGATTGAAGTCAAACATACAATCAAGGAAAATTTGAAGCAAACAAGAAAGTTTAGGAAAAAACTAATAATTTTCAAAATATGGGTCACACGGCAGTGTGTCTAGGCCGTGTGACAGAGCCCAGACCGTGTGGCTTTGGACATGGCCATGTGGCTACTCCATACGTCCATGTGATTACTTCACACGTCTGTGTATACAAACTGTGTAACTAATTATGCCCTGTAATATAAGGTCACACGACTGTGTGGCCAGGCTATGTAACTCTGTGTGACTGTGTAGCTTAGGGTCACATGGCCATGTAACTTACTGTACCCATGTGAACCAACCTTCAACTAACACGCTAGGGCACACACAGTGTGGTTTTGCCCATGTGTGACACATGGCCATGTGGCAACCCGTGCCCCAGGCCTTGTGTAACACCCCTAACCCATACCCATCGCAAGGTTACGGAGTATTACCAGAGTTTTCAAATCTAACGAACACATATTTATATACATTTCATATCATATAAATAAACATATTAAAACCTAGTCAAAAAATACATATTTTTCATTAAACAAGCCCTCCAAATAAGACGGGACTAAATCAAAAATTCATAGAATTTTTTAGAAAACATTGAAAATTTTCAACACGGCAGGGGTCACATGGCCAAGAGACACACCCGTGTCTCAGGCCGTGTGGGTATTCGAAATAGGGATACATAGTTGTGTCCAGCCTATGTCTGTGCCCATGTAACTCATTGACTTGGTCATACGGCCAAGCCACACATCAATGTGCCAGGCCGTATACCCTTCGAAATAACCTCACACGCCCGTGTGCTAGGCTGTGTAACAGTCTGACTTGCAACCCTTCGAAAACTATAGGGGACACACAACCGTGTTGCCTAGCCATGTGTCACACACAACTGAGACACATGCCGGTGTCTTTGCCTGTGTGGACAAAAATAGGCTATTTTACAAGCCATTTTTCTCACCCAACAAGGCATATACCTACAACAAAAAATGTACATATATACAAGCCATAACAATGCACCAAAACCATGCATATTCTAGCTTCATACATATGGTATAATCACATACAACCAATATGCCCTTAGGCACCTCAAATGAAAACATGTAAACATGTATAATCATGTACTCTATTTGACCAAAATACTCAACTAACTTTAGGCATACTTGTAACAATACATACCATTAAATTTACCAACCAAAAACTTACCAAATGGTACCAAATATACCACTCAATTACTAGCCTCAATATACATATATGTCTTCCATAACAAAGGACCAATTCACAACAAGTTATAAGAAATATATAATATGCACATTCAACTATCATTTCACCTTCTATCATTCAAACACATTAATCAAATCATTAACCTTATTAAGGAAAATATTTACATGCCAAAACTAAATTCATTACACTACCAAAATGTCATAATTCAAATCAAACCAATTGGCCATATCAACAACCCAAAACACATAGGCCCAGCATTGACCAAAAATGCCTATACATGCCATTACAACCAAAATCAAAACATTCAAAGCACCGATAAAGCCGATGGATAATGTGATATAACTCCGGCAAGCTTCCAACCCGAATGAGCTTTTGATTCACTAAAAGACACATAAAATAACACAGAGTAAGCATTAAAGCTTAGTAAGTTCTTATAACATGAAACATAACTTGCCATTTCATTATATAAAAGGTAAGATAACATAGTATATTCCAACCTTAATTTGGCCAATGCCTAAGCATGTACATCAAGTAAGTTAGCCATGTAAACATACACATAAACCAAAAAAATATGGATTAGCACAACATATAAAATATTTTTCATATTCATATCATCCAATTCAATTTTCCCATATATCATGTAACAACATTTCCATGTAATTCATATATATATATATATATATATATCCCTGTAATGGTCCGTATCAAACTCTTACCATTTCGTATCAGAAAATTGCCCGTTGAACCATTTAAAATACTGTTGGATACCCGGGATAGTTCACACATAGTGTGCTAAACTCATATAATTGTAATCTGTCAAATCCTGTACATATATGCTCACACAAGTTGTGAATCGGTATGCTCTCATGAGCTATAAATCGGTATGCTCTCACGAGCTATAAATCAGTATGCTCTCACAAGCTGTGGGTTAGAACGTAGCTACAAGATGATGCTCACATGAGTTGTGGAGTATCCGCAACACATGCCGAACCTCAGCCATCGGTAGGACGTTCAGGACCAGCACCCAAATCATGTAAACCCTAATGACATGTCATTTGTATCCTACGTACTGCTAAGGTTCAAACAGGGCTCAGTAATTGTTGTACGTCGTTAGATATGCAATCGATATATATGTATGACATTTCACAACACATGTATAATTCAATTAAAACATATAAACATGATTTAATTAATGAACTTACCTGACAAGTATACGTAGATACAAACGCGATTAATTCGAGACTTTCTCTTTGCCCCGATCTAAAGTCGTACGAGGTCTATCTTGATTTATACGGATAAATTTAGCTCAATTTAATATATATTTCATTAAATTTAACCCAAAATCATATTTTAGAAAAATTACCATTTTATCTCTATACTTTTAATTTCTTTGCAATTTAGTCCCTAGCTCATAAAAATGGAAATTCATGAAATTCCATTTCAACCCACTGTGGCCGAATATCAACTAGGTCCCTTGAAAGCCCTATATTACAATTATTTCACAATTTCACCATGTAAAATTTTCTATTTTTCAATTTAATCCCTAGTTGATAATTTCATCAAAAATCTCTTTACAAAAGTTGTTTATCTAACAAAAACCATCCATTTTCCATCATCAAACATCAAAACTCATGTATATTCAATAATGGAAAAACCTAATAGTTTAACAGTTTCACAAGTTATTCCCGAGGCTAGCTAGATTAAGCTACAATGATCCCGAAAACATAGAAATAATTAAAAACGAGACAAAAATGCATACCTAATCAAGCAAACAAGGATGGCCAAATGTTAAGCTTCCATGGCTTTATTTATCTTTGATTTTTAGTTGAAAGAAATGTTAAAGATGATAACCTAATTGTTGTTTTATTTTATTTTGTCATTATTTACAAAATTACATAACTAACCTTTTAAAACATTAATAATTACACAATTTCCAAGCCATCACATACCACTATTTTCATTAGTGGTCAAATTACCATATATGGACTCAAACTTTAGGGTTCTATAGATATTTAATACCTTTAGCTATTAGAACTCAACTTTTGCACTTTAGGAGATGTAGTCCTTTTCCTAAATTGAGCATGTAAACGGTAAAATTTCTTAACAAAATTTTTATAGGGTGCCACTATCATACTGTAGGCAATAAAATAATAATAAAATAAATTTTTTGACTTCATATTTGTGGTCCCTAAATCACTGTTCCAATTTCACTAAAAATGGGCTGTTACACCGTGTGTGCCCAAAATGACTCAAAACATGCAATTTTCACAACCAATGCTTAGGTACCTAAACCAACTTACTAACACATGACCACAAGGCCTTAAAACACATTCAAGAACAACCAAAACATGCCAAACCAATCAACAAAAATCTAACCAATAATTCATCAAAGACACCACAACTCAATCACTTAACATTTCATTACCTAGTTAGACTTCCAAGCTATGAAAACTTAATCTCAACTAGCATACATTAAGATAACCAATCTTACCAATTGACTTACACAACTAAATCCACTTGTATCTAAGTTGGAATCATGCATATATATATATCAAGGAGTTGTAAAACACATCAAGATCATAAACATAACAAGTTATACAACATAAGCAATTATGCATCTTTACAAACAAACTTAAATCCTCCTATTACATGTCATATAGGCCAAGTTCTAATCAAAGTCTTCCAAGAGAATCCTCAGATAGTGTGATTTCTTCAAGTTGATTCGATCTCTCGATTTCCACAAAATAATAATCTACAAAGAAATAGTCAAGGACACGAGTAAGCTTTCATAAGCCTAGTAAGTTCGAAGGTTAAAATGATAAAGCTTACCAAATTAAACAAACCAATTTTAAGCACAAGTTTAATAATCAAACTTCTTGTCAACACAGTTGCAACAAGTGAGTCGATGCTCAACAAGAATATAAATCAATTTTTCTACATTTCAATAAAAGTTGATTATCACTAAACATTGTTGATGAACGTTATATGGATATGAGTACACAGTTAACCATCTGAGATCAAGCCAAACATTCATACGAGCTAATCCAACCGATAACACTCCTTGGACCTAAGTGCCTAGCCCGAAGGCTAACATTCGCCCCCGGTAACACACAAAAAACACTTAATATAACACGATAGTCCACAATAGGTGTAGGACCATGGTATATTCAGTGTACATGAGATATATAGGAATCATCATCACATCTCATGCCAATCCCATACCGCACGTAGTATAACCTATTGGCATGCCAATTGTACTCTGTTTTATGGTCTTCCGACATAAGAGATCACATTTCTAATCAATTTTGCATATAATTCATAACTTCAATGTTCATCACCTCAACATCCAATTTTTAAATTAAACATTCAATAGTAATTTATAATCCAAAACATTAAAACTTTAAAAAAATTAAACCGAATGAACTTACAAGGCTAAACTGTAACAATGACAAAAGTTCTAGGACTATTCATCAACTTTCTCTTTTCCCCGATTTTCAACTCGTTCTTGATCTAAAATAATAATTTCATTAAATTAACTAATTCCAACAGAAAAATTACCTCATTTTATGCAATTAAGTCATTTGAGACATTTTCAAAAATTACCCCCAACATTTCACTTTTATGCCATTTAGTCCTTAAGTCCAAAACACGCAATTAAACCATTTTCAACTTAAACCCAGCTTAGTAGAATCATGTGAGAGCTCATTACAGCCCATATTTTTTTTAATTCAATCAAGTATAACCAATTTTACTATTTATACATTTTAGTCCTTAAATGTTAAAATCATCAAAAGTTACTTCACAAAATAGTCCTATCTAACAACCAAGCTCAACAATCTACCCCAAAACTTCAAGAATAACTCAAAATCATCAATGGCATAATCCATAATAATTGAAAGTTTTACAAATTAGTCCTTGCATTAGCTAAATCAATCTAATATGAACTCAAAATATAAAAATTACTAAAAATAGACAAAGTTTACTCACCAAATTGAAGGACCACAGCTTGACAGAAGCTTTCTCTAGTCTTTTCTAGGGTTTTCGGCTGGAGATAGGATAAAGAAGATGATAAAAAAATTAACATGTTTTATTGTTTTATACTTTTTACCTATTTACAAATTTACCCTTTAATATACAATTAACTTTCACTAATTTTTAAGCCCATTACTGTCCACTATAAGTGGTGATGGGTTAATTACTATTCAAGTCCCTTAATTAACATTTTTGTAGCTATTTAATAACCTTAACTAATAGCAATCAACTTTCCCAACTTTTACAATTTAGTTCTTTTTACTTAATTAACTATCTAAATGATAAAATTTCTTAACCAAATTTTACTACTACATTAATGGCCCTATAAACATTTAAATAATTAACATCTATAGACTGACATGTTGGAGTTGTGGTCTCTAAACCATTTTTCGACACCATTCAAAAATGGGTTGTTACAACTCTCCCCCCTTAGGAATTTTTTTCCTCGAAATTCTTACCAGTGAACAAGTTCGAGTACTGAGTTTTCATAGATTCTTTAGTTTCTCATATAGCTTGATCGACTCCACGCCAATTCCATAAAAATTTTCCTAACAGTACTCTTTTACGCTGAAGCTCTTTTACTTCCCGTGGAATGATTCTAATCTATTCCTCAGAATACGAAAAATCCAGTTGTAATTCAACTTCATTAGGAGTAATTTTATTTGAAGGATCTGAGCTATACCGTCTCAGTATTGAAACATGAAAAACATTGTGAATCTTTTCAATTTCTATAGGCAGAGCTAGTCTGTAAGTTACATGACCAATTCTTTCAGTAATCTCATACAACCCGATGGATCTCAGACTTAGTTTTCCTCTTCTACCAAATCGGAGCACCTACTTCCATTGTGAGACTTTCAAAGACACTTTATTGCCCACAACAAACTCTATACCTTTCCTTTTTATATCTGCATATGATTTCTGGTGATTTGACACTGTTTTCAAGTAATCCTGAATTATTCAAATATTGTCTTCAGTCTCACGAATCAAATTCGTGCCAACTAACTTTGATTCACTGAACTCTGATCAGTAAAGTGGTGTTCTACATTTTCTATCGTACAATGCTTCAAATGGTACCGTTTTAATACTGGATTGATAACTGTTATTATTCGCAAACTTTGCCACTGATAAATACTTTTCCTAACTACCATCAAACTCAAGAATGCAGCATCGTAACACATCTTCCAAAATTTGTATTACCCATTCTAATTGCCCGTCTCTTTACTGATGATACAATGTGCTGAAATTAAGTTTAGTGCCCAAAGCCTCTTGAATTTTACCCTAAAATCTAGAGGTGTGTAACACCCCTAACCCGTATCCATCACCGGACTAGGGTTAAGAGGCATTACCAGACATATTGGGACATTTCACTAACATACATTTCACATCATCAAAACATCACCATTCCTAATCACTTTGTCCCTTTAGAAGATCTACGAGACCTTAAACATGCTTTAGAGAGGGTTCATGTAACACCTCTTACCCGTGTCTGACACCACGAGGCATTACCGTACTTAACCTTGCTTGAACATGCATTAATGGGTTATAAAATTTCATTTCAACTTAAAACCTTTCATCCTTTATCATAACATGCATAATATAGACCTACGAGGCCTTAAACATACATCCGGAAAGTTTCAGAGTTCAACCGAAAACTTTTACACTCTTAGAAAATTTTAACCTAAACAGGGGTCACACGCCCGTGTGACATGGGACATGCCCGTGTGGTTAGACCATGTGGTCTCACACGCCCATGTCCTTAGCCCATGTGGAGTTTATTTTCCCTTCAAACCTACAGGAGTTTTCACACGACTGGACAGACGCCCGTGTCTATAACCCATGTCCTTCACACGGCCTAGACACGCCCATGAAGCTCTCTATTTATGATGTCATCAACTTTTTAAGAGCACGCGGCCTGGGCACACGCCCGTGTGCTGGCCCATGTGACGAATCAAATTCTCACAAGTTGATGCAGGGGACACACGGACTATTAACGCACCTATGGGGCTGGCCGTGTGTCACACACTCCCATGTGTCTACCCATGTGGACAATTAGAGGCTATTTTCCAAGCCAATTGCCACCTTGAAACATAAACACACTTGTACCAACTCAAGAAACACTTAACATAACAATCATGCACTATGAAGGATCCTCTAAATCATCATTCATACTCCTCACATATAACTTCATTGATTACATAAACTTGCACATCATAAAACTCATCATCATTAATGAATAAAACTTGACAAATATTGGCCAATTTCTATTGGCCATATACAAAAAGAGTGAGTAACCTTAATAGCCAACACTTTGGCTCCCAATATGACATAACTCAAAATGATCAAGTTCCTATACATGCCATACTCAAAATAAATCAACTTTGCTATACCAAAATAGTGATTGATAGTGTGATCTGAGCTCCGACGTTCTACGTTCCACGAGCTAGCTTGGCGATATTACAAGGAAAAAAGGAAAAGAGAGGGGTAAACATATAGCTTAGTAAGTTTGCATGAAATTTATATAGCAACATCATTGCTCATAATATACTAATCTATCTCATGAAACAATAGCAACATAAGTCTCAAATGCTTAGGCATACTTACTCATACTTACTCTTACCCATCATATATCACATAATGATTTCATAACCTGCATTTTACTCATGGTACCTGTATTCACTTGGTCACATAGTTTAGCACTTATGCAGTTATAAACATAAACTCAAGTTTAAGGAACTCAATGCCATCCTTGTATAACTTGGCTCTATATCATCTTTGCATGCTTAGCTCTTTTGTCACCTTTACATACTTAGCTCTTTTATCCAATGAATTACCCAGAGTATCGGAGGATACTCAATCTCATCATGCATGTATCTCAATGCCAATGCCACATCCCAGATATGGTCTTACATGGGATCACCGCTTGATGCTGATGCCATATCCCAGACGTGGTCTTACACGGGACCTTCCTTGTATGGTGCCGATGCGATGTCCTAGTGTAACATCCTTAAATAGGGGCTATTATGGTTGAACTATTTGCATGTGCATGGCTTGAGTTGCGTTATTAATTAAGGTGTTTTAGGGTCTAGATATGAGCCTAGGGTAGGCTCAAACTATAGGGAAAATTTTATTTTCAAGCATTGGTTCAGGGGAGCTGAAGCAACTAGGGGTTAAGAATATTTTGTGGTAAACTGTAGCACAAGAAAAACCTTGGTAAAGTGGCAAGGAGGCGGCACTTAGGGCCTTGGGAAGTGACGCCACATGCAGGAAAGGGAGCCTTGGTTCGAGCTGCAGAAATCTCCCCTGGTGTAATTATTTTTGACGCCAGAAGCAAGGAGGAGATGGACTTAGGAAGGACTCTCTTGGGAGGATGTGGATAGAGTCAACAGATTTGAAAAGGATAGAGAGGAGAAAATTACGGAGATTGACTCATTCAAACTAATTTGAATGAGTGGTTAGGAGAGGTTTGAAGTGTTGGCCGAAGTAAGGACTGTTGGGAGGAGGAGTAATAGGCCAGGAGACTTGGGAGAGGTGCCGTGAAACACCTCAAACCCAGCCCACAAGCCCTGACCGGATCTAACATGCTCCTTGAGTAAAACGTAGTTAGGTCTCATATGACATTTTGAAAATCTTGGTGGTTTTGAAGAAAATAGATTTGGATTGTTCTCAAGTTTAAAAAAACCGAGTTGAAATATAAGTTTTTGTTTTAAAAGTTATCTTCCTACTATTAGAAATTTACAAGTTTAAGAAAAACCAAATTTTAGAGTTTATTATTGTTAACTTGAAAACCGTAGGCGTTTGAGTTAAAAACAATTGATGTTGTTTTACGAAAATATTTAATCGTCTTGATCGATGTTGTTCGTATCATAATAAAAATTTAAAACACATAAATAAAATAGTTAAGTGATAATGGCCTTATTACATCAAAATATAACCCAAAATAAATCAAAATAAACTTAATAAGAAAACGAAAAAAAAACTGAGCTGTGCATGGCCACCACTAAGTTCCTGCCGACCCGGTCCATTTACTGAGTGCCATCTGCAAAAAGTTAGCCCACGAGGGGTGAGTCAACAGACTCAGTGTGTAACAACCATCACAGACTCCTAAACAGTCATAACATATCGTATCACATTCGAGCCATTATAAACAATGATGCAACCCAAACCCACCTAGATATCCATCCTCTACACATCACCCGTACCTACCAATCACACCGTGGGGATTACTAAATCGACCCTCCATCCGCTACACACCATTGAAGGCAGATGCTGCAGTCAACTGTGCATCGCCCTTATAATTGTGGCATAGCCACCAGATAGTGTGACAGAGTCACCAGATTCATAATATGTGACATAGTCACCAGATAATGTGGTAAAAACCACCAGATCACTTCCCCTTTAACATAATCACCCATATGCCCATGCAACATACAAAACATGCTATTTATCATGCAATTTACCTTACCCCAAAATCATAACAGAATTCCACATTTTTTTTTCACATCAATGTTGTTAAACATTATTTACGAGTGTTAAGGGGTAACGTACCTGAATACACAGTACCATTAAACGGTACCCTTAGCCATAGTTATTCATCACTTCACAAACACATGATTAACATAATTATTATTCAACTATCGGGAATTTAGTGTAAGGTTACACACCTGATTTCTAACGCGATTACTGAATCCCGAAGATTTCGATATAACGCACTAGTTCCCTTTTTCCTACATTCGGCCAACACTAATCATATTAGCAAGGAGGCCATTCGGCTAAACAGTAAATCCCGAAGGGTTAACGCAACCAAAATCCTTACCTTACTGCAGATTTGGTTACTAACCAAATCCCGAAACTTCGTGACGATTTCCCCCTTGCAATCGGCTAAACACTAGTACACTCAAACGGTTAGTTCTCGATTTTTGAATGAATAAGAAACGGATCTGAAACACTAGAACCCTTACCTAGATTGCTTAGCCAAATCCTGAAGATCTATCGACGACTCCCTAAAACACCATAATTAGAATCGGCATAGCCTTTGAACAAGTAAAAGTGGCCCTTGGCCAAATAGTATGCCTTGCTTACCTTGGATCTTAAATCCGAAAAGATCTCCTTCTACCGTCGGCTACAAAAGAATCCCGAAACCCACCTTCATGGTTTCGCCAAAGAAACATAAGGGATTAGAGTCCTTTATTTCACTAATCAAAAGGAAAAGGAAAGAAATTGGAATAGAAGAACCCTTACCAACTAGTAGATCTGATGGAATAGAGTCTGACGGATTCGGCCAACACTCAAGGAGATAAGAGAAAAGGGTTGAGGATCTATGGTGTTTCGGCTATGATCTCAGCAAATGAAGAGAAAAGTTCTTTCGGCTTTTGAGAATGGAGGAATAGATATAAAGAAGAAGAGGAAGGGTTGATGTCTTGTATGGTTTTCGGTTTATGCAAGATTAAGAGAACAGGTTTAGGCTTTCAATCAAAAAGAAAAAGAAAAGAAAAAAAGAGAAGGGGTGAGGGTTTCGGTCAAGAGATGAGTAGAAAGACTAAGCAATTTTGGCACTTAGCTCCCTATCTGAGAATCGAATATGCCCCTCTCCAAAGTCCCTCCCATTCGGCCAACTCTCATTCTCTCCACTCAATCCCCCTTTTCACTCTACCTTAGCCAAATCTCTAAGTTGTCAGACCCAATCTATACTTCCTCCATCAGAGTCCTTGTGCCGCCCACCACCGCCCTTCCTTGCTGAAAAATAAAACTCCAAAACGCTTCCCTTTGTGCTCGAACCTAGGCCCTTCTCACTCCACTGGCATCACCTCACAAGGACCTAAGTGGCGCCTCCTTGCCACCTTACCTTTGGGTTATTCGTGTTCTAAACCACACAATAATCTCCTTAAGGCCTAGCTCCTTAGTTCCCCTTTTGGGCTTAAAAATCTAATAACCTCTAAGGCTCCTACCTACATCTCAAGGTTCTTGAAGCACCCAAATCACATTCAAATCACACACACAGGCATGCAATCACATACGTTCAAATAAAAATGCAAAGCTCCTAAATCACGGATATTACAGTTTTACCCCCTTAAAATAATTTCAACCTTGAAATTACCTGGCTAAAATAAATGAGGGTATTGCTGTCGCATTGTTTCTTCTGACTCCCACGAAGCCTCCTCCGATCCATAGTTACGCCATAACACTTTGACTAGAGGGACTGATTTCCTTCGAAGCACCTTCATATCACGTTCCAGAATCTGAATCGGCTCTTCCTCAAAGGACAGATTTGGTCTCAGCTCCACCTCCTCAACCGGTATTATATGAGATGGATCCGATCAATAATGACGTAGCATCGAAACGTGAAACATATCTGCATCTGCTTCAACTCCGAAGGCAATTCTAACTGATACGCTACTGGTCCAACCCGCTTCAGAATCCGATAAGGTCCTATAAACCTAGGACTTAACTTTCCCTTGTGACCAAAACTTATCTCCTTCTTCCACGGTGAAACTTTGAGAAACACCTGATCTCCCACAGCAAACTCAATCTCCTTCTAATTAAGATCTGCATATGACTTTTGCCTGTCAGATGCCTCCTTCAACCGTGTCTGAATTACCTTAACCTTTTCTTCTGATTCCGCAACAATCTCTGGACCTAAAACTTGACGTTCCCCAATTCTATCCAACACGTAGGAGTGCGACACTTCCGTCCATACAACGCTTCTCATACGGTGCCATCCGAATACTTGCTTGATAGTCATTATTGTATGCAAATTCGCTAAAGGTAAGAACTCCTCCCAACTCCTTTGAAGTCTATCACGCAACCTCTCAACATATCCTCTAGCACTTGAATTACCGCTAGATTGGCCATCCATTGCGGATGGAATGCCGCATCAAGTCCAATCGGTGCCCAAAGCTTGATGTAATACTTTCCAAAAGCGAGATGTAAACCTCGGATCCTATCCAAGATGATCGACACGGCACTCAAATGCGACCTCATGATTTACGCCACATACAACTTTGCCAATTTCATGAGAATAGTCAACCCGACTTGGTATGAAATGTGCGACTTGGTCAACCGATCTACTATCACCCATACCGAGTCCTTCTTAAATGCAGCGTAAGGGAAGCCCACTAATGAAGTCCATGGTAATTCTCTCCCACTTCCATTATGGAATCTTTATCTTTGAAGCAATCCTGATGGTACTTGGTGTTCAGCCTTGACTTGCTGACATGTTAAGCATTTCCCTACAAATTTTGTAACTTCCCGTTTAAGACTAGGCCACCAAAACTGATCCCGTAGATCCCTATATAACTTACTTCCTCCAGGATGCATAGCATAAGGGCTACTATGCGATTCCTGAAGAATTTTTTGCCTTAACCCCTCATCCTTCGGCATACAGACCTTGCCCCAAAAACACAGTACTCCATCACCGTTTACACCATAGTCTTCCAACTCCTCATTCTGTACTTGTAGCAGCTTAGCACTTAGTTCACCATCTACCAATTGTTTCTCCTTTACCTGACTTAACCACGTCGGCTTCACTTGCAACTCAGCTAGCAAACTTCCATCATCATAAAGGCTAAGATGTGTAAACATAGCCCTTAGATCTGACACCACTTTCTAACTTAGGGTATCCGCCACAACATTCACCTTGCCCGGATGATACTCTATTGAGCAATCGTAATCTTTCAACAACTCCACCCACCTTTGCTATCCCAAATTTAGCTCCTTCTGAGTCAGCAAATACTTCAGACACTTGTGGTCCGTGTAGATTACTGAACTTTCTCCATACAACTAGTGCCTCCACACTTTTAGAGTGAATACCACTTTTGCCAACTCCAGATCATGCGTCGGATGGTTAACTTCATGTGGCCTCAATTACCAAGACGCATAAGCGACCACTTTCTCGTCTTGCATAAGAACACATCCCAGTCCTGTATGGGAAGCATCACAATATACCACGAAGTCTTTCCTATACAGGTGAATCAAAGCTGAGCCTCATCAATAATTGCTTAAGCTTCTCAAAACTCTCCCATCGCTTATCCGCCCATCTGAAAGATACCTCTTTTCTTAGAAACTTCGTCAAAGGTGCTGTTATTGACGAGAACCCTTCAACAAATCTCCTATAGTAGCCTGCTAACCCCAAGAAACTACGAACCTCAGCCACAAACTTAGGTGGTTTCCAATCTAATACTGCCTCAATCTTCTGAGGATCCACCCTTATTCCTTCGGCAGACACCATATGCCCTAAGAACGTAACTTTCTTCAGCCAAAATTCACACTTGCTGAACTTGGCATATAACTTCTTTTCCCTTAGCACTTGCAACACCACCCGAAGATGCTCATCGTGTTCTTCCTCAGTTTTGGAATACACTAAGATATCGTCTATGAACACAATGACGAATCGAGTGGTTGGTAGGGTTGGAAAACCAGTTCATCATATTCATGAGCGCGATCTGGGCATTTATCAATCGAGCGGCATTACCAAAACTCATAATGCCCATATCTAGTCCGGAAAAATTTGTCTTATGGATATCGCCTCCTTCACCTTAAGTCGATGATATCGACCTTAGATCTATCTTGAAAATCTGCGGCCCTTGGTCGATCGAACAAGTCATCTATTCTTGGCAATGGATACTTGTTCTTGATGGTCACTTATTCAACTCTGGTAATCTATGCACATGCGCATAGTCTCGTCCTTCTTCTTCACGAATAGTTCCTTTTTCCTGGTGCTCCCCATGGAGACACACTAGGTCGAATAAACCCACGATCGAGTAGCTCTTGGATCCGGGCTTTAAGGTCTACTAACTCCTTGGTGGTGCCATTGCAATTGGGAACAATTGACATAGGAGATACATGCGGTAGTAAATTAATTCGAACTCTACTTTCTGTCAAGGGGTAACCTAGAAGGCGAGCTCCTCAAAAGACATCCACAAATTCTCTTCTTGTTCTAACTCCTCCTACATAAAAGAATCCTCAAACCCACCTTCATGCTTCCTTAGCCTCCAAGGCACTTATCAACATCGAAAAGCTACACACTCCTTTTCACCATCTTCTTCGCCTTAAGGCGGATACTACATTGACAAGCAATTACAAGCAATCTCGCCCATCACCACAACCTCTTTGTCGTCAGAAGTTCTTAACGACATGCTCTTAGCAGCACAATCCACATTCGCATGGTACTTCACCAACCAGTCCATGCCTAAGATTAAATCAAATTCCTCGAATGGCAGCTCCATTAAGTCAGCTGGAAACTGCGCCCCCTGAACTTCCAAAGGTACTACCCTAAAGAGTTTTCTAATACTACTGATTGCAATAAAGGACTAAGTATACCATCTTCCTAGGTACAGTCTCGTAGTTTACATGTAGAGTTCGGACACCTTACTAGCAATGTATGAATGAGTTGACCCAATATCTATCAACGCAACAAAGGGTAATCCAGAGATAAGGAACATACCGTTATGACATCAAAAGGCCACCATCCTTCCTCCGATTTAATCAGATACACTAGACCTACTGTCTCACCTCCGTGTTACCAACACCTCTGCCTGGTGTTCCCCGACCTCTTCCAGAGCCATTACCTCTGCAAGCCAGACCACGACCCCGCGGTGGTTGCTATCTACCTCTTCCAGCCTGATTAGGACCCTGACTCATGGGTCGGCTCCCGTTAGTTTTTATAGGACAGTCCCTAATCATGTGATCCTTGGACCCACACTTGAAACATCCTCCCGTCTTCTTCTAACACTCTCCCAAGTGCATCTTTCCACACTGAGCACAAGTGCGGTACTGTCCTCCCGTAGCAACTTGTTGACCTCGCGACCCATCCGTTCTAGGTCTCTTTTGAACATTCCCGGATGACCATGATGTTCTAACCTCTCTTTTGCCTATTCTTGTCTGTGTTCTGTCTCACAAACTCCTTAACCCCTTCAGCTACCTTAGCCTTCTCTACCAACACAACAAACTCTCGCTCCTGCTGTGGAGTAATCAACAATCTCAGGTCATCCCTCAGTCCATCCTCGAACCAGACACATCGTTCATGCTTTGTAGCCATAATACCTCGAGCGTATCAAGTCAACCTTAGAAATTTTGCCTCGTACTCCGCTACGGACTTATTCCCCTGAACCAGCCTCAAGAACGCCTTCCTCTGCGCATCAATATAGCTAGTCCCAATGTACTTCTTTTGATACACCGCCTTAAAATATTCCCAAGTGAGATCATCTGCTGCAGCACTATCCCAAACTGTGAGCCACCACTGGTATGACTCATCGTGGAGAAGCAACACCACTCCTTTCAGTTTCTCCTCGGCAGTTAGGTCCAAATTATCCATAATTTACTCCGTCACCTCCAACCAATACTCAGCCGTATTGGGCGCCACACTAGATATACCACAGAAAACCTCAGCTCCATTGGCTCGGAGTCGCTCAGGTACAGACTTCTGAGCTCCCATACCTTCACCTGCTCCAGCCACCCTCTCAAGAACTCGCAGCATCGCCTGTGATACTACATCATCCCCCATCTGATCCTGATATTCCATACCAGTAGCTGGTGGTGGTGGCATTTCATTTTCAGACCCTTGACCAGACCTAACGAGTTTTAACACGATCATTCGGCCTCTACCACGGCCACGCACATTACGACCACATGCTCTAGAACTCATTCTTCTGAGTTGCATTTATCTGATTAAGAGTTTTATGAATCATTATTTCATTCCACAGATTTATCGCGAACAGTCTTATGATTAATAGTTCTAAAAAGTAGTTCTTTCAAATTTATACACACACAGTCTCAAGTTCATTCATTCAATCATCAACATTCATGAACTTGCGTTCATTACAACAAAGTGTTATGGTTGTCATTGTTGTTATTTTCCACTACCCAGGGGTATTTTTGTAATTTTATCCTATAGGGGTATTTTCGTAATTTTTTTCAAAATAAGGTCCTTGGTGATTTTGTGAAATAGGGGTGTTCTAGTAATTTTGTAATCCTAGGGGTACTTTAGTAATTTTGGAAATTTGAGGGTATTTTAATAATTTTGGAAATCTGGGGGTATTTCGGTAATTTTCTAAATCAAGGTATCTTAAAATTTTACAGAATAGGGGTTTTGGTTTTTTTACAAAAATAAGAATATTCTGATAAAATTTGAGGGTAGTATGGCAATTTTATAAACTGGGGGTTTTTTAGTAATTTTACAAACTAGAGGTATTTCGGTAATTTTTGTAAAATATGGTTCCAGGTGATTTTACGAAATAAGGAAAATTTAGAAATTTTCAATTCGAGGGTACTTCGACAACTTTCCATACTATGGCTATTTTGGTAATTTTGAAACCAAGGTTTAATTTTAGGGTTGTACAAAACAAGGTGACTGGTCCCTTTCGGGTTTTAATTATTGAATTTAGCCTGTGATTAAGTCCTCTTGGTTGGGGTGAACCGTCACTACGCACCAGGTAGGATTCGAGTGGAGAGGAGGTGAGTCACTAGGACTGCTTAAATACCAAGCTCCCCTCTGAATCCAATCCTAGACATGCGCACAACAGTTGCCACACCCTTAACTTAGTGACTCACTCACAGGTTTGTTTGGTTAGACTTTAAATTTTATGTAACTCTATGTTGGAGTAAGCTAATCCTAAGGTTCATTATCTCCTAATCTACTAATCTACGTCCCTATAATTCCCACATACATATCACACAATGGGTATGGGTACTTACAGTGGATCAAGGGTAGGAGACTCAGGTGCCATGCCGTAAAACTCCGCTCATTCTTTTGTAAAACTCAATTTCAAAATAAAAATACATTTTGGGCCCAAAAGCCCTCAAGGTCGAGTTTTAAACTGGGCTCTGATACCAAATTGAAACACCCCAAACCCGGCCTACAAGCCCTGACCGAATCTGGCATGCTCCTTGAGTAAAACGTAGTTAGGTCTCATATGACATTTTGAAAATCTTGGTGGTTTTGAAGAAAATAGATTTGGATTGTTCTCAAGTTAAAAAAAAACCGAGTTGAAATCTAAGTTTTTGTTTTAAAAGTTATCTTCCTACTCTTATAAATTTACAAGTTTAAGAAAAACCAAATTTTAGAGTTTATTATTGTTAACTTGAAAACCGTAGGCGCTTGAGTTAAAAACAATTGATGTTGTTTTACTGAAAATATTTAATCATCTTGATCGATGTTGTTCAGATCATAATAAAATTTAAAACACATAAATAAAAGCAGTTAAGTGATAATGGCCTTATTACATCAAAATATAACCCAAAATAAATCGAAATAAACTTAATAAGAAAATAAAAAAACTGAGCTGTGCATGGCCACTACTAAGTTCCTGCCGACCCGGTCCATTTACTGAGTGCCATCTGCAAAAAGTTAGCCCACGAGGGGTGAGTCAACAGACTCAGTGTGTAACAACCATCATAGACTCCCAAACAGTCATAACATATCATATCACATTCGAGCCATTATAAACAATGATGCAACCCAAACCCACCTAGATATCCATCCTCTACACATCACCCGTACCTACCAATCACACCGTGGGGATTACTAAATCGACCCTCCATCCGCTACACACCATCGAAGGCGATTCTTTGCCAATCACAGACGCTTCATACTATAATTGTGGCATAGCCACAGATAATGTGATGAGTCACCAGATTCATAATATGTGACATAATCACGGATAATAAGGTAAAACCACCGGATCACTTCCCTTTAACATAATCACCCATATGCCCATGCAACATACAAAACATGCTATTTATCATGCAATTTACCTTACCCCAAAATCATAACGGAATTCCACATTTTTTTCACATCAATGTTGTTAAACATTATTTACGAGTGTTAAGGGGTAACGTGCACGAAACACAGCACCATTAAAGCAGTACCCTTAGCCATATTTAGTCGTCACTTCACTAACACATGATTAACATAATTATTATTAAACTATAGGGAATTTAGTGTAGGGTTACACACCTGATTTCTAATGTGATTACTGAATCCCGAAGATTTCGATCTAACGCACTAGTTCCCTTTTTCCTACATTCGGCCAACACTAAGTATTAGCAAGGAGGCCATTCGGCTAAACAAAAAATCCCGAAGGGTTAACGCAACCAAAATCCTTACCTTGCTGCCGATTTGGTTACTAACCAAATCCCAAAACTTCGTGATGATTTCCCCTTGCAATCGGCTAAGCACTAGTCTCAAACGGTTAGTTCTCAGTTTTTGAACGAATAAGAAACGGATCTGAAACACTAGAACCCTTACCTAGATTGCTTAGCCAAATCTTGAAGATCTGTCGAAGACTCCCTAAAACACCATAATTAGAATCGGCATAGCCTTTGAACAAGTAAAAGTGGCCCTTGGCCGAATAGTATGCCTTGCTTACCTTGGATCTTAAATCCTGAAAAGATCTCCTTCTATCGTCGGCTACAAAAGAATCCCGAAACCCACCTTCATGGTTTCGGCCAAAGAAACATAAGGGATTAGAGTCCTTTATTTCGGCTAATCAAAAGGGAAAAAGAAAAGAAATTGGAATAGAAGAACCCTTACCAACTAGTAGATCTGACGGAATAGAGTCTGACGGAGTCGGCCAACACTCAAGGAGATAAGAGAAAAGGGTTGAGGATCTATGGTGTTTCGGCTATGATCTCAGCAAATGAAGAGAAAAGTTCTTCCGACTTTTGAGAATGGAGGAATCGATGCAATGAAGAAGAGGAAGGGTTGATGTCTTGTATGGTTTTCGATTTTTGCAAGATTAAGAGAATAGGTCCAGGCTTTCAATCAAAAAGAAAAAGGAAAGAAGAGAAGAGAAGGGGTGAGGGTTTCGGTCAAGAGATGAGTAGAAAGACTAAGCAATTTTGGCACTTAGCTCCCCTATACAGAACCGAATATGCCCCTCTCTAAAGTCCCCTCCATTCGACCAACTCTCCTTCTCTCCACTCAATCCCCCTTTTCACTCTACCTTAGCCGAATCTCTAAGTTGTCAGACCCAATCTATACTTCCTCCATCAGAGTCCTTGTGCCGTCCACCACTGCCCTTCCTTGCTGAAAAATAAAACTCCAAAACGCTTCCCTTGCTGCTCGATCTCACTCCCTATGGCGTCACCTCACAAGGCCGTAAGTGGCACCTCGTTGCCACCTTACCACTGGGTTATTCGTGTTCTAAACCACACAATAATCTCCTTAAGGCC
Organism: Gossypium rotundifolium; assembly: GCA_025506655.1. NCBI lineage: Eukaryota > Viridiplantae > Streptophyta > Magnoliopsida > Malvales > Malvaceae > Gossypium > Gossypium rotundifolium. Next base: position 59,875,080 of record CP106723.1, on the reverse strand, counting down.
TAGCTCCCTTAGTTCCCCTTTTTGGGCTTAAAAAATGTAATAACCTCTAAGGCTCCTACCTACATCCCAAGGTTCTTGAAGCCCCCTAAATCACATTCAAATCACACACACAGGCATGCAATCACATACGTTCAAATAAAAATGCATAGCCCTTAAATCACGAATATTACATGCCGATTTTCCATAGCTATTCTAGGTAGGAACTTTCGGCTAAGCAAGCTTGGAAGCATGTTGTTTTAGGCAAAATCGAAATCCCTAGGCTCTAGTTGACTTCACTCTCCAGCGTCCAAACCATTATTTTTTTTTCTTTTCTTCTTTTGAAATCGAAACCATTTTGGCCGAATATCCTTCTTCCCCCATTCCTTTCTTTTCTTTTTCTCATATTTGTTTCAAACCGCATCAACATCTCTTCTTCCCAAATTGGCAACTTTCTTTTCTCTTCACCTTCTCTTGTGCCGAATGTTCATCAACCTTTTCTTGATTTCTTGCAAGCTGAATCTCTTTTTCTCTTCTCCCAAAAGTCATAGCCGAAACTTCTTTGGTTGTTCCACCACCATTGCCAAAATCTTCCTTTACTCTCCTCTACTTATTTCTAAACTTTAGCCTAATATCAATCAAGGGTAGATCTCTTTGGTCTTCTTCTCTAATCGTTTTGGAAGGGGGGTAAGTGTTCTTGGCCGAAACTCTATTATCTTCTTCTTTTCTCTCTGTCGACATATATAGAACAAAAGTCAAATTTTGACATTTGTCATGATTCTTAAATCATCTTTGAAATTGATTTCTCTTAGGTTCTCGGGATTTTGAAGCAGTGGATTGTGATCATCAATTCTCTGTCAATCGGTCTTAGTAAGTGGTAAGGTTTCATGCCGACTCAATCTTTCCTTTAATTATTTGAAAAAAAGTTGAAGGCTATTAGTTATGTGGTTTAAGATCTTGGCCGATTGTAGGGAAGGCTCTATCTCATATATCTCGGGTTGTGACTGTGGATCAAAAAGTGCTAAGGTAAGGATGGTTATTAGATGCGTTAACTTTTTGGGATTTACAAGTGTAACTGAATGGCCTTTTTGTTAACGGTTGTCTTGGCCGAATGTAGGAAAGGGGGATCTAGTGCGTTAGATCTTGATCTTCGGGATTCGATAGTCGCGTTAGTAACCAAGTGTGTATCTTACACACTTCATAATCTATGTAAACTTGTTAATAACCTAAAACTATGTAAAAGCCGAAACTGTGTAGGTTTCGATTTGGTACCCTTATGGGTATGAGCAATGATTCGGGTAAGTCCGTTTGATAAGTTTAAGATATTTGATTTTGGTGAAATCACATATGCTATGGTTTATTATATGTTTAATGATTAATCATGTTGGCATGATATGTATATGCATGTGCATTATTGTGGGTGATATGAGATGGGTCACCAGTGGTTTGGTACCACAGTTGATATTCGTGACTTTGGGTCACCAAAGGTTTGGCACCTCATAGCGACTCGTCCCAGTGGCTTCGTACCATAGTGGGTTGGCCTCCACCTTTGATAAAACGGGATTGTCGCTAGTGATTTGGTATCACAACGTGGGTTGGCCCCACATATGGATTATTCGTGACTTTGGGTCACCAGTGGTTTGGCACCACATTATTATTGATATTAGTGACTTTGGGTCACCAGTGGTTTGGCACCATTAGTGGTTTGGTACCACACGGGGTAGGAAAAGGAGTTGTGGATGGTTAGGTTTGGGTGCATGATATGTTTGCTTGATTATGACCTGTGTAAGAATGTTGCTATAATCGGAAGGGGGATTATGCACTAAGTTTTGGTGACTCACCTTATCCCTTATCTTTTCAGGTGACTCGTAGATCGCGGATGAGGAGCCGGTGGACTCGAGGTGGCCATGCGGCATTCTTTTATGGTTTTACTCGAATTTTCAATTTGGGTACCATCATTTTAAATTTTGATTTCATTTGAGTTTGTAATAAGGCCATTAGTATTTTTATTTTTGGGTTTTATTATACTTGCTTTAATTTTCTAAATGTCGCTAAGTAAACCGTTAACATGTTTTAAATAACCTAATCACCAAAGTTTCAAAAATTTCACTACACAACGGGTTTTAAAAATCTTACCTTCGGGTAACAATATTCACAAGAGGATAACAAAGTTAACTTAAATGATTTTCAGAATCTAAGTTTTCCAAGCTCGAAATCAAACGGGTTTATTTTTAACTAAGCAAAAATTTACTCGGGTTTCAATAGACTTTAACGTTTTTCTTAAGCAATGGATGATAACGAGATTTAAAAAAACCTTTCGAGATTTCAAAGCAACTCAATGATTTCAACTATACATGCACCGGGTTTCTGCAAACACAAAAACAAAGAGCTTTTTGCTGAAATTAAACCGGTGACTTGTTTCGTTTGAAATGTTTTCACTCTGTGACATACCAGATTCAATCGTGGTGTGTTGACCGGGTTTGGGGTGTTACATTTTTGGTACCAGAGCCAAGTTTAAAAGCTCGGCTGTGGGCCGAGGCCCAAAATGTTTAAAAGTAGGGTCTTGAAAAGTTTTGTGGAAAATGTACATGGTTTGAATAGCATGGCACCGAGTCTCCGGCACTAATCCGTCCAGGTAAGTACCCCTAACCATTGTGTGATTTGTATGTGGAAGAAATGGGTATTTTGGGATCGTAGATTAGTAGATTAGGAGTTATTGAACCCTAGGAATAGCCTACTCCAACACAAAATTACATAAGACTTAAAGATCAATTAAACAAACCTGTGAGTACGTCGCTGAGTTAAGGGTGTGGCAACAGTTGTCCGCATGTCTAGGAATGGATTCAAGGGGAGCTTGGTATTTAAGCAGTCCTAGTGACTCACCTCCTCTTCGCTCGAATCCTACCTGGTGCGTAGTGACAGATCACCCTAACCAAGAGGACTTATTCACAGGCCAAATTCAATAATTAAAACCTGAAAGGGACTAGCTACACTGTTTTATAAAAACCTTAGTTTTGAAATCACCGAATTACCCCCTTGATTTGTAAAACTACCTTAGATCTGAGAAATTACCAAAATACCCCGATTTCTAAAATTTTGAAACACCTATGATTTGTAAAGATTTTCTCGATTTATTACTAAAATACCTCCACTTTATGAGATTACCATACTACCCTCGGTTTTTATAAAAGTATCCCCCTTTTACAAAAAGACCAAGATAACGCTATTTTGCAAAATTACAAGATACCCTTGATTTGGAAAATTACTAAAATACTCCTATAGGACAAATTACAAAAATACCCCGGGTAGTGAAATGACGAGAATACCCCTGCAAGTGGTGAGTGTGTGTGGTGGATGTTAGTGATGAATGAATGTGATCCCCTGAATTGGGGTAGGAGACTTGAAATCAAAACTTTGTAATGATCGAAAGAACTACTACTAAACTTCTTTACATAAAACTTGTTCGTGTGTAATCAGTGGAACAGAAGCTAATGCATAGAATTTCTTAAAGCAAATTAAATCGCGATTATAGATATGAGTTCTAGGGGACATGGTCGTAATGTGCGTGGGCGTGGTAGAGGCAGAATGACCGTATCGAAACTAGTTAGGTCTGGTCAAGGGTTCGAGAATGAGATGCCACCACCACCAGCTGCTGGTGTTGAGTATCAGGATCAGACGGGGGATGATGCAGTATCGCAGGCGATGCTGCGAGTTCTTGAGAGGGTGGCTGGAGTAGGTGGAGGTATGAGAGCTCAAAATCTGTATCCGAGTGACTCTGAACCAATGGAGTGAGGTATTCCGAGGTGTATCTGGTGTGGCGCCCAATACGGCTGAGTATTGGTTGGAGGTGATGGAGTGAATCATGGACAATTTAGATTTGACTACTGAGGAGAAACTGAAAGGGGTGGTGTCGCTTCTCCGGGATAAGTCATACCAGTGGTGGCTCACGGTTCGGGATAGTGCTGCAGCGGATGATCTCACTTGGTATTATTTCAAGGCGGTGTATCAGAAGAAGTATATTGGGTCTAGTTATATTGATGCGCAGACGAAGGCATTTCTGAGGCTGGTTCAGGGGAGTAAGTCCGTAGCGGAGTACGAGGTAAAATTCTTAAGGTTGAGCCGGTATGCTCGAGGTATCGTGGCTACGGAGCATGAGCGATGTGTCAGGTTTGAGGACGGACTGAGGGATGATCTGAGATTGCTGATTGCTCCACAGAGGAGCGGGAGTTTGCCATGTTGGTAGAGAAGGCTAAGGTAGCCGAAGGGGTTAAGAAATCTGTGAGGCAGAATGCGGATAAGAATAGACAAAAGAGAGGTTTTGGATCATCTGGATCAGCCAGAAATTCTTAAAAAAGGGCTAGGCATGGTGGGCTGAATCAGTCTGAGAGGCCTATTGCTACTAATCAGGGACCAGCGCGGTGTAATCGGTGTAGAAAATCTCATTGGGGAGAATGTTGGACCGGTGGCAAAGGATGTTTTGAGTGTGGGTCACTAGATCATCGTGTGAGGACATGCCCGAAAGTTAGCTGTGTTTCATCGAGGTCGTGGTCGTGCTTAGTTCAGGAACGAGGGACCGCAATCGCAGAGGGGTCGTGGTTCTGGTAGAGGAGGTAATGGTTCTGGTCGGGGCCGCGGAACACCAGGCAGATGTGCAGGCAACACTGAGGCAAGACAACATGGATTGGTATATGTAGCGAGGCGTCGAGAGGAAGGCGACGCACCGGACATCATAACCGGTACGTTCTTAATCTTTGGATTACCATATACTACTTTGATAGATGTGGGTTCGACGCACTCGTATGTTGCCAGTAGCATAGTAGAGACCATGAACCTAAACTTTGAAACTACTTCTAGGGAGATGACAGTAATTAGCCCTCTAGGTCACTCTGTAGAAGTAAATAAGCTGTATAGGGATGTACCCCTAGAACTCCAAGGGGTAGTATTTATGGCCGATCTGATGGAACTTCCGTTTGGGGAGTTCGATCTGATTCTTAGGATGGACTAACTGGTGAGGTACCAAGCAAGTTTGGATTGTGCGACTAAGTGCATGGTTTTGAAAACGAGTGAGGGTGAAGAAGTGGTGATGATAGGTAATAGAAGAGATTATCTATCCAATGTGGTGTCTGCTTTGAAAGTTGAAAAGATGGTCGGGAAGGGCTGTGAAGCGTTCATGGTTTATGTGTGCGCATTGGAGGCCAAGGAGTTAGCCGTGGAGAATGTCTGAATAGTGAAGGAATTTGCTGACGTATTTCCAGAAGAACTTCTGGGTCTGCCTCTGGATCGAGAAGTTGAATTCGGTATAGATCTGTTATCCGAAACTACGCCAGTGTCTATTGCCCCGTATAGAATGGCGCTAAAGGAATTGGTGGAGCTGAAGGCTCAAATTCAGGAGTTGTTGGACTGGGGTTTTATCCGGCCAAGTGTTTCGCCTTGGAGAGTGCCAGTGCTCTTTGTTAAGAAGAAGGATGTACAATGCGGATGTGCATAGACTACTGCCAGTTGAATAAGCTGACGATCAAGAACAAGTATCCATTGTCGAGGATAGACGACTTGTTTGATTAGCTTCAGGGGGCATCGGCTTTCTCGAAGATTGATCTAAGGTTGGGGTATCATCAGCTTAAGGTGAAAGAGGCTGATATCCACAAGACGACATTTCACACTCGATATGGGCACTACGAGTTTTTGGTAATGCCGTTTGGATTGACTAACGCGTCGGCAGCATTTATGGACATGATGAATTGGGTGTTCCAGCAGTACTTGGACCAGTTTGTCGTGGTATTTATAGATGACATATTGGTGTACTCAAGGTCTGAGGAGGATCATGATATGCACTTGTGGGTAGTTTTGCAAATTCTGAGGGAAAAGTAGTTATTTGCCAAGTTTAGTAAGTGCGAGTTTTGGCTTAGGGAGGTGACTTTCTTAGGTCACGTAGTGTCAGCTGAAGGGATTAGAGTGGACCCTCGCAAGATTGAGGCGGTGTTGAATGAAATCGCCTAGGTCGATTCTTGTAGATTCGAGTTTTACGGGTGCGCGGTATTCTAGAAGATTTATGGAAGGATTTTCTCTGATCGCGGTGTCGTTGACCAAGTTATTGAGGAAATGAGTCCCGTTTGTGTGGTCTGAGAAACAACAGGAAAGTTTCGACAAGTTGAGGAAGATTCTGACGGAAGCTCCGGTTCTGGTTCAGCCTGAGGCAGGAAAGATATTCACGGTCTACTACGATGCATCACATACTGGCTTGGGATGTATGCTAATGCAGGAAGGGAAAGTAGTGGCATATGCGTCTCGACAGCTTGAGACCGTATGAGGGTAACTACCCGACACATGACTTGAGTTAGTCTGCGATGGTTTTACCACGAAGATATGGAGACACGATTTGTGCGGAGAGCAATCGATAGTCTACACGGACCACAAGGGTCTGAAGTATCTTTTGACGCAGAAGGATTTAAATTTGAGACAGCGCAGATGGATTGATCTGTTGAAGGACTACGACTATTCAATTGAGTATCATCTGGGCAAGGCAACGTGGTTGCAGACGCGTTGAGCTGTAAGGTAGTGTCGGACCTGAGAGCGATGTTTGCTCATCTTAGCTTGTATGACGACGGGAGTTTTTTGGCAGAATTACGGGTTAAGCCGACTTGGGTAGAGCAGATTAAGGATAAATAGTTAGTGGATGAGGGTTTGAATGCTTGGAGGTTGCAAGTGTAGAGTGATGGTTTGGAAGGTTACAGCTTAACCAACGATGGAGTGTTGTGTTTTCAAGGGAGAGCTTGTATGCCGAAGGACGTCGAGTTAAGGCAGAGGATTCTTCAGGACGTACATAGCAGCCCATACGCTATGTATCCTGGAGGTAGCAAGATGTACCGAGATTTACGAGAGCAATTTTGGTGGCCAAGTCTGAAGCGAAAAGTGACTGAGTTTGTGGGTAAGTGTCTGACGTGTCAGCAGGTCAAAGCTGAACATCAGTTGTTGTCGGGTTTACTTTAGCCGGTGAAGATTCCTCAGTGGAAGTGGGAAAGGATCACTATGTACTTTGTTAGTGGGCTACCCCTTACGCCTAGTAAGAAGGACTCAGTCTAGGTGATTGTGGACCGATTGACAAAATTAGCTTATTTCATACCGGTGAGGGTGGATTACTCACTTCAGAAGTTAGCTAAGCTGTATGTGGTAGAGATAGTGAGGTTGCACGGTGTGCAGTATCAATCATCTCGGATAGGGATCCCAGATTCACATCGAGCTTCTAGAAAGCATTGCATCAGGCATTGGGTACGTGGTTGGATTTTAATACGGCATTTCATCCGTAGTCGGGTGGACAGTCAGAATGGGTTATACAAATCTTGGAAGATATACTGAGAGGCTGTGTTTTGGACTTTAGAGGTAGTTGGGAAGAATTTCTACCGTTAGTTGAATTTGCATACAACAATAGTTACCAGGCAAGCATTAAGATGTCACCGTTTGAGGCGTTGTATAGTAGGAAGTGTTGTACACCTACGTGCCGGATAGAGTTGGGTGAGCGTCAGATGTTGGGGCCGGAGTTGGTTGCTGAGACTGAGGATAAAGTCAAGTTGATTGAAGCTCATCTAAAGGAAGCTGCGACATGGCGAAGTCATATGCTGATCTTAAGCGAAGAGATATAGAGTATGCAGTGGGTGACAAGGTTTTTTTGAAGGTCTCGCCATGGAAGAAAGTGCTGAGGCTTAGAAGGAAAGGAAAGCTAAGCCCAAGATTTATTGGCCCATATAAGGTGTTGAGACGAGTAGGACCAGTAGCTTATCAGCTCGAGTTGCCAGCAAAACTGAGTCAGTTACATGATGTATTCCACGTCTCCATGCTTAGGCGTTACCGTTCAGATCCATCGCATGTTGTGTCAGTGGAGGAAATTGAGGTGAGCCCAGATTTGACCATGAAAGAGGAACCAGTACAGATTCTAGATCGGGATGTTAAGGTTTTGCGCAGGAAGTCAGTTCCTTTAGTGAAGGTGTTATGGCGGAACCATGGCATGGAAGAAGCTACGTGGGAACCAAAGGATGTGATGAGGCAGCAATACCCTCAACTCTTTTGACCAGGTAATTTCACTGTCGAAATTATTTTTAAGGGGGTAGAACTGTAACATCCTTAAATAGGGGCTATTATGGTTGAACTATTTGCATGTGCATGGCTTGAGTTGCATTATTAATTGAGGTGTTTTAAGGTCTAGATATGAACCCAGGGTAGGCTCAAACTATAGGGAAAATTTTATTTTCAAGCATTGGTTTAGGGAGTGAAGGAGCTAGGGGTTAAGAATATTTTGTGGTAAATCAGAGCACAAGAAAAACTTTGGTAAAGTGGCAAGGAGGCGGCACTTAGGGCCTTGGGAAGTGACGCCACATGCAGGGAAGGGGAGCCTTAGTTTGAGCTGCAAAAATCTCCCCTGGTGTAATTATTTTTGACGCCAGAAGCAAGGAGGAGATGGACTTAGGAAGGACTCTCTTGGGAGGATGTGGATAGAGTCAACTGAATTGAAAAGGATGGAAAGGAGAAAATTGTGGAGATTGACTCATTCAAACTGATTTGAATGAGTGGTCAGGAGAGGCTTGAAGTGTTGGCCGAAGTATGGACTGTTGGGGGAGGAGTAATCGGTTGGGAGACTTGGGAGAGGTACCGATTTTCCATAGCTATTCTAGGCGGGCACTTTCGGCTAAGCAAGCTTGGAAGCATGTTGTTTTAGGCAAAACCAAAATCCCTAGGCTCTAGTTGACTTCACTCTTCAATGTCCAAACCATTGTTTTTTTTCTTTTCTTCTTCTTTGAAATCGAAACCATTTTGGCCGAATATCCTTCTTCCCCCATTCCTTTCTTTTCTTTTTCTCATATTTGTTTCAAACCCCATCAACATCTCTTCTTCCCAAATCGGCAACTTTCTTTTCTCTTCACCTTCTCTTGTGCCGAATGTTCATCAACCTTTTCTTGATTTCTTGCAACCCGAATCTCTTTTTCTCTTCTCTCAAAAGCCATAGCTGAAACTTCTTTGGTTGTTCCACCACCATTGCCGAAATCTTCCTTTATTCTCCTCTTCTTATTTCTAAACTTTTGCCGAATATCAATCAAGGGTAGATCTCCTTGGTCTTCTTCTCTAATCGGTTTTGGAAGGGGGTAAGTGTTCTTGGCCAAAACTCTATTATCTTCTTCTTTTCTCTCTGTCGACATATATAGAACAAAAGCCAAATTTTGGCATTTGTCATGATTCTTAAATCATCTCTGAAATCGATTTATCTTAGGTTCTCTGGGATTTTGAAGCGGTGGATTGTGATAATCAATTCTCTGTCAATCGGTCTTAGTAAGTGGTAAGTTTCATGCCGATTTAATTATTTGAAAAAAAAAGCTAAAGGCTATTAGTTATGTGGTTTAAGATCTTGGCCGATTGTAGGGGAAGGCTCTATCTCGTATATCTCGGGTTGTGACTGTGGATCAAAAAGCACTAAGGTAAGGATGGTTATTAGATGCGTTAACTTTTCGGGATTTACAAGTGTAACTGAATGGCCTTTTTGTTAACGGTTGTCTTGGCGAATGTAGGAAAGGGGGATCTAGTGCATTAGATCTTGATCTTCGGGATTCTATAGTCGCGTTAGTAACCAGGTGTGTATCTTACACACTTCATAATCTATGTAAACTTGTTAATAATCTAAAACTATGTAAAAGCTGAAACTGTGTAGGTTTCGATTTGGTACCCTTATAGGTACGAGCAAGATTCGGGTAAGTCCATTTGATAAGTTTAAGATATTTGATTTTGATGAAATCGCATATGCTATGGTTTATTATATGTTTAATAATTAATCATGTTGGCATGATATGTATATGCATGTGCATTATTGTGGGTGATATGAGATGGGTCACCAATAGTTTGGTACCATAGTTGATATTCGTGACTTTGGGTCACCAGAGGTTTGGCACCTCATAGTGACTCATCCCAGTGGCTTCGTACCACAGTGGGTTGGCCCCACCTTTGATAAAACGGGATTGTCGCCAGTGATTTGGTATCACAACGTGGGTTTGCCCCACATATGGATTATTCGTGACTTTAGGTCACCAGTGGTTTGGCACCACATTATTATTGATATCAGTGACTTTGGGTCACCAGTGGTTTGGCACCACCAGTGGTTTGGTACCACACGGGGTAGAAAAAGGAGTTGTGGATGGTTAGGTTTGGGTACATGATATGTTTGCTTGATTATGACCTATGTAAGAATGTTGCTATAATCGGGAGGGGGATTATGCACTGAGTCTTGGTGACTCACCTTCTCTCTTATCTTTTCAGGTGACTCGTAGATCGTAGATGAGGAGCCAGGTGGACTCGAGGTGGCCATGCGACATTCCTTTATGGTTTTACTCAAACTTTCAATTTGGGTACCTTCATTTTAAATTCTGATTTCATTTGGGTTTGTAATAAGGCCATTAGTATTTTTACTTTTGGGTTTTATTATATCTACTTTAATTTTCTAAATGTCGCCAAGTAAATTGTTAACATGTTTTAAATAACCTAATCACCAAAGTTTCAAAAATATCACTACACAACGGGTTTTAAAAATCTTACCATCGGGTAACAATATTCACAAGAGGATAACAAAGTTAACTTAAATGATTTTCAGAATCTAAGTTTTCCAAGCTCGAAATCAAACGGGTTTAATTTTTAACTAAGCAAAAATTCACTCGGGTTTCAATAGACTTTTACATTTTTCTTAAGCAATGGATGATGAAGAGTTTTAAAAAAACCTTTCGGGATTTCAAAGCAACTCAACGATTTCAACTATACATCCACCGGGTTTCTGCAAACACAAAAACAAAGAGCTTTTCGCTGAAAATAAACCGGTGACTTATTTCGTTCGAAATGTTTTCACTCTGTGACATGTCAGATTCGGTCGTGGTGTGTTGACCGGGTTTGGGGTGTTACACCTAGACATGGTCTTACATGAGACCTTCCTTGTATGGTGCCGATGCCATGTCCTAGACATGGTCTTATACGGGACCTTCCTTATATGATACCGATGCCATGTCTCAGACATGGTCTTATACAGGACCTACATTCGGTGCCGATGCCATATCCTAGATATGGTCTTATACGAGACCTTCCTTATCTCTTGGCATGATATAGGTATCCTCGTTATTCCGAGTCTTCAACCGGGACTTCAACTTACATGTTCTAATTCATTTTCTCACCAAGACATTATTAATCGACTTCATGGAAATAATAGGCATTTCATAAAATAATAAGTAATTTAAACATAGTAACACATGTAACCTTAATTTCACACAAACTTACCTCGGTACTCAAAATGTATATAGATGTTCGATTTAGTCCGTAACCTTCTTTTTGCCTCGATTTCGATCTGGGCTTCGCGTTTCTTGATTATAATGACAATTTCAATTATTTAATACTCACATTGACTAAATTGACTCAAGAATCAAACTTTGGAAAAATTACAATTTTACCCCTAAACTTTCTCATAATTACACTTTTGTCCATAGGCTCGTAAAATGATTTTGATTCAACTTCCTTGTATTTTAAGCTTAGCTGAATTATTCTCTTAACTACAACAACCCTTAATTTCCACTATTCACTCAGTATGACCAATTTTATAACTTTTATAATTTGGTCATTTTATGCATTTTTCATGAAAATCACTTAGAAAAAGATGTTTATCATACATCAAACTTGCATATTCTTCCTTAAAACATCAAAATACATGCATGTTATACATGGGTAAATTTTTGAACATAAACCTTAGCTCAAAATATAGCTAGAAATATCTAAATCGAGCTACGAGGATCTTAAAAATACGAAGAACATTAAAAACGGGGCAAAGAGACACTTACAATCAAGCTTGAAAGATGAACAAAGCCTATCTATGTCTTCCTTAGGGAATTTTGGCCAAGGAGAAGAAGATGGACACAATTTTGACTTCTTTTTCCTTTTTTTAATCTTTTATTTACCAATTGACAAAAATGCCCTTAATGATCCTTTCTTGAGATTTTTCCTTCCCATGTCTATTTTTGTCCATCTTATAATGGTCTAATTACTAAATAAGGACTTCTAATAATTTTCTAGTCCTATTTCATACTTAAACCTTCTAGATTCTCATATTTTCTAATCCTTGCAATTTAGTCCTAATGGACAAATTATTTACTAATTAATAAAATTCCTTCATGAAATTTTCTCACAATCATGCAAATACCTCGTAAGCCTCATAAAAATAACTAAAATACATATTTATATTTGTGGTTTCGTACCACTATTCTGACTAGGACCTAAATCGGGATATTACAATTCTCCCCCCTTAGGGATTTTTGTCCTAAAAAATCTTAACACCAAAAAGAGTGTGGTACTGGTTCCTCATAGTCTCCTCTACCCCATGTCTTTGCCACAAGACTTTCACGAGAGTAATACTTTTTTTCCTTAACTGCTTGACTTCCCGTGTTAGGATCTTAATCGGTTCTTCACCATATGTCATGTCGGGTTGAATTTCAACATCTGCCAGTGTAATCACATGCGAAGGGTCTGATCGGTAGCATCGCAACATAGACACGTGAAATACATCATGAATCTTTTCTAACTCAGATGGGAAAGCCAATTGATAGGCTACTGGCCCTATCCTCTCGGTGATCTCATATGGTTCGATAAAATGCGGACTCAGTTTGCCTTTCTGGCCAAATCTATGAACTTTTTTCAATGGCAACAATTTCAAGAATACTTTATCACCAACTTGATACTCGATCTCTTTTCATTTCAAATTCGAATAGGATTTTTGTCTATTAGAAGTAGCTTTTAAACAATCTCGAATCACCCTTACCGTCTCTTCAGTTTCTCTTATCAGATCAACCCAGTGAATCTAATTTTCCTTAAGTTCAGGCGTCCAATATACAAAGCCTCGTAGGCGGCGAAAAGCGTTATTATAAGCAAACTCTACCCAGATGCCTCGCCGAATACAAAGAACATATCCTCGAAGGCTCCATTTTCAAACAACTTTTTCCAAAATCGGATGTGAATCTTGGATCTCTATCCGATATAATCGATATAGTCATTATAAGCAAACTCTACCAATGGTAAGTACTTTTCCACGATGTATCTTTCTTGCTCGGTGTCAAAGAACTCTACCAATGGTATCATGATCCCATTTCCACTAGGACACCATAATAGGTTGAAGAAAACCCGAGGGTACTTGGTGTTCGGCCTTTACTTGCTGACAAATCAAGTATCTTGAAACAAACTCAGAAATATCTTTCTTCATATTCGGCCACCAATACCATTTCTTTAAATCATTATACATCTTGGTGCTACTTGGATGTACAGATAGGCATCCACTATGTGTCTCATGAAAAAAATTACGAATGAGCTCATCGTTCCTCGGTACATAGACCCTGTCTCTGAACATCAAACATCCATCTGAATTAATCCAAAAATCAGACTCAATACCTGACTCGCACTGAACTCTTTTGGCTTGTAATTCAGTGTCATCTTTCTGAGCCTCATATATCTCTCAGAGGAACATCAGTCTAGCCCTCAACTCAGTTAAGATGGAACCATCATCTAACAATGTCACCCATGTATTCATAGCTCTCAAAGTAAACAAAGACTTTCTACTCAAAGCATCAGTGACTACATTCGCCTTTTCGGGTGGTAGTCAATGACTAGCTCATAATCTTTTATCAGCTCTAGCCATCTTCATTACCTTAAGTTCAATTCCTTATGAGTTATCAAGTACTTTAAACTTTTGTGGTCGGTGAATATCTGACATCTTTCACCATACAAATGGTGTCTCCAAATCTTCAATGCAAAGATAATGGCAGCCAACTCTAAATCATGTGCTAGATAATTCTTCTCATGTGGCTTTAACTGTCTAAAGCATATCCTATCACCTTGCCTTCTTGTATGAGTACACAACTCAATCCATTCAAGGATGCATCACTGTAGATCACAAATTCTTTTCCCGATTTAGGTTGTACTAGAATTGGAGCCTCTGTCAATAATGCTTTTAATTTCTCAAAACTCTGTTGACACTTTTCCGTCCATTCAAACTTTTCATGTTTCTATAACAGTCTCATCATTGGGGTAGCTATCATAGAAAACCCCTTGACAAATCATCTATAATAGCCACCTAGGTTTAGAAAACTTTTTACCTCTATTACGTTCCTGGGTGGCTTCCACTCAAAAATGGCCAAAATTTTGCTTAGATCAACTCAGATTCCATCTCCCGAGACAATATGCCCCAAAATCCAATTTCCTTGAGCCAAAATTCACTTTTGTTGAACTTGGCATACAACTGATTATCTCGTAAAATCTGTAAAACTGTCCTCAAGTGCTCGGCATGCTCATGCTCATCATGGGAATATATTAGCATGTCATTAATAAAGACAACCACAAACTTATCCAAGCATGGCCAAAAAATACGGTTCATTAAATCCATAAACATCGCAGGGACATTTGTTAAACCAAAAGGCATGACTAAAAATTTGTAATGTCCATACCTCTCCAAAATGTAGTTTTGGCACATCTGAATCTTTCACTTTTAACTGATAATACCCTGATCTCAAATCTATCTTGGAAAACATAGTGGTTCCCTTCAATTGATCAAACAAATCGTCGATCCTTGGCAATGGGTACTTGTTCTTTACGGTTACCTTATTAAGCTACCGATAATCTATGTATAATCTCATAGAACCATCTTTCTTTTTCACAAATAACACTAGTCCACCCCATGGAGAATAACTCGGTCTTGCGAAACCTTTTTCTATTAACTCTTGCAACTGTGCCTTCAATTCCTTCAACTCAGATGGAGCCATTTTGTAAGGAGAAATCGATATCGGTACAGTACCGGGAGCTAACTCAATGCCAAATTCAACCTCTCTAACTGGAGGCAACCCTGGCAATTCTTCTGGGAAAACTTCTGGATACTCACACACTATTGGTACTAATTCAATCTTTAACTCAGTTTCTTTAGAATTCATAACAAAGGCAAGATAGGCTTCATACCCCTTTCTTACATACTTCGAGCAGACTTATGAGAGATCAATACCGATGATCTTTCTTGTTCATCTGATTCAATACGAGGAGTGTCCCCATTTTTACATCTCAACTCAATGTATTTCTTTCCAAAATTTACTATCACATCATGAGTGGTTAACCAGTCCGTACCAAGAATTATATCAAATTCATCAAATGGAAATAGCATGAGATTTGCCTTAAAATAGTGACCTCTAATCATCAATGGACAATCTTTGCATACTTTATCAACTAATACACTTTTGCCTAGTGGATTGGACACTTTTATCACAAACTCTGTAGACTCTATGGGCATGCTCATACTAGATACTAATTTCATACAAATGTATGAGTGGGTAGATCCCGGATCAATTAAAGCACCAACATTAGTATCATGGAGAGAAATTGTACCCATAATTACATCAGGGGGCGATGCCTATTCGCGAGCGTGAATGGCATAAGTCCTTGCAGGTGCTCTACCCTCAGGCTATACAGCCTACTCTTGGGGTGTACCTTTACTACTCGTTCCACTACCCGGGTTTCTTTATTGTCTTCCTCTATTAGCCTTCCTGATTTTACACTCTGAACTTTCTCTTTTTCAACCATCTCAGGGAATTCTCGAATAAAATGGTCTTGGGAACCACACTTAAAACAAGCACTCTCATGTGCACGGCATTCACCGGGGTGTCGTCTGACACATTATGGGAATCTGGTCTATTAGATAGAATGTTCCCACCACTAGCAACTGAAGTAGTTTGAGCTTTATTCCCCGAGTACTGCTTACCCTTACTTCTATTCAAAACCTAATGAAGTAGTTGATCGGGTAGAGAAGTCTCTTGACTTCTTGGATGAAGATTGAAATGACTTGTTCAATTATCTCTTTCTTGAATCACGAGACTCCATCTTAGCTTTTCTTCTCTCTTTCACCAATTCTTGACTTTACAAGCCCAGTCCACTAGCACAACAAATTCTTTTAACTCGAGGACACCAACAAATAATTTGATATCTTCATTTAATCCGTCTTCAAGCTATTTACACATGATGGCCTCACTGGATACACACTCTCGAACGTATTTGCTGAGCCTTACAAACTCACGCTCGTACTCAGTTACTATCATCTTACCTTGTTTGTGTTCAATGAATTCCTTTCTTTTCTGATCGATAAACCTCTGACTAATGTACTTCTTCCGAAATTCTTCTTGGAAAAACTCTCTTGTAATTCTTTCCCTTGGTGCAATCGACACAAGGGTATTCCACCACTAATAAGCAAAATCTCTCAGAAGAGACACTACACATTTCATGAACTCTTCAGGTGTGCAAGATAATTCATCAAATACTTGAATGGTGTTTTCAAGCCAGAATTATGCTATTTTGGATCGTCATCTTTACTAGCCTAGAATTTTTGGCCCTTATTTTTGAATTCTATCAACGGGAAGCTTTTCTCTTCTTACCACTTCTACCACTGGAGGAGCTACAAGGGGAGGCTGAGGAATAGGCGGGGGTGGAGGGGGTTGTGCATTTGGATTCGTACGAACGAACTCTGTATACCATGCATTCATCATATGGAGAAAGGCTTCCCTAGCCTCTTCTCCTCCTCTCTAACTCATGATTGTAGGTCTACCCTCATTTTCATTTGGCATCGTCCCTTCAGTAGGAGCCGACGCATTACTTTCTACATCATTTGCCATAACTCTATCGATATCCATTTACTATATGAAAATACAATTTAAATTGTCAAGAGTCGTCACACTATCATTATATAAATACTCATATGTATGGCATATATAGCTAGACTCATGCATACACTACGTTAGTCTGAGAATCGACTAAACTGTAGCTCTGATACCACAAAATGTAAACAGGATACGAGGCATTACCGTACTTAACCTTGCTTGAACATGTATTAATGGGCTATAAAATTTCATTTCAACTTAAAACCTTTCATCCTTGATCATAACATGTATAATATAGACCTACGAGGCCTTAAACATACATCCGAAAAGCTTCAGAGTTCAACCGAAAACTTTTACACTCTTAAATTTTTTACCTAAATAGGGGTCACACGCCCTGTGACATGGGACACGTCCGTGTGGTCGGACCGTGTGGTCTCACACGCCCATGTCCCTAGCCCATGTGGAATTTATTTTCCCTTGAACCTAGAGGTGTTTTCACACGGCTGGACACACATCCGTGTCTAAAACCCGTGTCCTTCACATGGCCTAGACATGACTATGTCCTATGCCCATGAAGCTCTTTCCTTATGATGTCCTCAACCTCTTAAGAGCACACGGCCTGGGCACATGCCCGTGTGTTGGCTTGTATGATGAATCAAATTCTCGTAAGTTGATGCAGGGGACACACACCTATTAACGCACCCATGGGCAGACCGTGTGTCAAACACAGCCTCGTGTGGACAGTTAGAGGCTATTTTCCAAGTAAATTGCACCCTGAAACATAAACACACTTGTACCAACTTAAGAAACACTTAACATAACAATCATGCACTATGGAAGATCCCCTAAATCATTATTCATACTCCTCACATATAACTTCATCGATTGCATAAACTTTCACATCATAAAACTCATCATCATTAATGAATAAAACTTGACAAATATTGGCCAATTTCTATTGGCCATATACAAAAAGAGTGAGTAACCTTAATAGCCAACAATTTGGCTCCCAATATGACATAAATCAAAATGATCAAGTTTCTATACATGCCATACTCAAAATAAATCAACTTTGCTATACCAAAATAGTGATTGATAGTGTGATCCGAGCTCCGACGTTCTATGATCCCCAACCTAGCTTGGCGATACTATAAGGAAAAAAGGAAAAGAGAGGGGTAAGCATATAGCTTAGTAAGTTTGCATGAAATTTATATAGCAACATCATTGCTCATAATAAACTCTTCCATCTCATGAAATAATAGCAACATTAGTCTCAAATGCTTAGGCATACTTACTCATACTTACTCTTACCCATCACATATCACATTATAATTTCATAACCTGTATTTTACTCATGGTACCTGTATTCACTAAGTCACACAGTTTAGCACTTATGCAATTATAAACATAAACTCAAGTTTTCATCATCCTTAACATAAATGGAACTCAATGCCATCCTTGTATAACTTGGATCTATATCATCTTTACATGCTTAGATCTTTTGTCACCTTTACATACTTAACTCTTTTATCCAATGGATTACCCAGAATATCGGAGGATACTCAATCTCATCATGCATGTATCTCGATGCCAATGCCACATCCCAGATATGGTCTTACATGGGATCACCGCTTGATGCTGATGCCATATCTTATATATGATCTTACACAATATCTCTTAGCTCGATATCGATTCCATGTCCCAGACAAGGTCTTATACGAGATCTTTCATTGGTACCGAAGCCATGTCCTAGACATGGTCTTACACAGGACATTTCTTATATGGTACCGATGCCATGTCCCAGGCATGGTCTTATACGGGACCTTTCTTATATGGTGCCGATGCCATGTCCTGACATGGCCTTATACAGGACCTACATTCGGTACCGATGCCATATCCCAGATGTAACAGCCCGATTTAGACCCTAGTCGAAACAGTGGTTCGAGACCACAAATTTGAGGTCGTAAAAATATTATAATGATATTTTCTATGTGAATGATATGTGACATAGTCTGTGTGAAAATTCTGTGCGATGATTTGATTGTTTTAGTGTCAGATTAAGAGAAAAGACTTAATTGTGTAAATAGTAAAAGCTATGTGCTGATTTATAAGTACCTAAGTGTTGTTGTATTTTAAATAAGGAGGTCTTATGGTGCAATTAGACCATATTTAATGATAGTGGAAGGTTGATGGACATTTATAACCATCCATAATAAGTTTTAATGTTTATTTCATTAAGGGTATAGTTGGAAATCAATTATAAATGTTATAATAAACAAATGAAACAAAAATGCTCATCTTTAACATGTATTTTCCACCAAAATTTGAGAAAGAAAAGAGGGTTTGAAGCTTTCATGGTTTCAGCAACTTCAAGCTTCAATTAGTAAGTGTTTTGTGTTTGATTTTTGATACTTTTTACGTTTTTGTGATCGTTGCTTTGTGCTCTAGCTAAACCCATGCTTAAATTTTAGAAAATGATGGTGATTTTGAGATATGCCATTGTTGAATATATGAGCTTTGTGATGATAGCTAGTGGAATATAAAAGTTTAATGTTGGGTTAACATAGTTTGTATTTGAAATTTTGGTGAAATTGAGTAATTTGAGCTAAATTGTGAAAATGAGAAATTGAAGGATTAAAATGTGAAATAAATGAAATATGTGGACTCCTATGAGACTAAGGAGAATTCGACCTAAGCATAGTGTAACGAAATTTTGAGTATTTGATGATTTTGTGAGACAGGGACTAAAGTGTCGAAATGTGAAAATGTGAGGGCTATTTTGAAAAATGCCCTAAATATGTGTGTTTGGATTAAAATGAATGAATTGATGATTGAATGGAGTGAATTTGAATTTGTATATACCAAGAGAGGAGAGGTTCGGGTCGAGATCAAGGCAAAGATAAGGTGCTCGATTAATCGACCGTATCGATAGTTCAACGTCTGAGGTAAGTTCAGATATAATACATGTATTTGAGATATGTTTTATCGATATGAAATGAATATGTTTATGTATATGAAAGTGAGTTAATATGTGCATGATTTTAATTTGAGGGCACTAAGTGTACGAAAGTGAAATCGAGACAGAAATGAATGGCACTGTATGTGCGATGTGATGAAAGCTTTGATTTATTGCTGTGGCACTGTGTGTGCGATGTTATGAAAGATTTGGATTATTGTTGTGGCACTGTGTGTGCGATACTGAGATAAGTTGGTTAAAAGAATAGGCACTAAGTGTGCGATAACAGTTATGAGTCGGATAAGTATGTCGTACTGAGTGTGTGATTAAATTAAAGAATGATCGGCAGATAATATCGAGCAATGACTAGCTTGGAGATTTAATAGCTTTGTGTGGTTAAGGTACGTATTAAACCTTTGTGGTTGATGAGTAAAATTAAGCTTTGATTGAGGAAAATGAGCATTGTGGCTATGGATGAGAAGGCACGAATATGAGATAATAGATCCAAGTGATTGTTTATTTTTGCATCGATTTAATTTGATATGATAATTGTATTGTATATCGAACTTACTAAGCTTTGGAAAGCTTACTGTGTGATTTATTTCCCTGCCTTGCAGTGTCAGTAAAGCTAGCTCGGATCTGGGATCGTCAGCTTCTAAATCAATCTATCGGCATTCTATTTTGGTACTTTTGGAAAGATGTATATAGCTAGAATATGGCATGTATAGGCTGGTAAATTGAATCAAGTTTGAGATTTGTAAGTAGCCATGAGATGTGGCTAGATATGTGATAGGTTTGGCATGAATGAATGTGGTATCTAAATGATGCATCTTTTGGCATGAATTGTAGATTGATAAATTTGCTATCGAGTGGTAACTTTGTGTTGATAAATGCTAGTAGGAGTAGTGAGATTTGGGAATGAATTATGCTTGTGATAGAATAAGTATTGGTAATGAATTGGGTATGATTAGGGTTAGTATTGATTGTATGTTTTAAATTACTAAATTGGTATGCTTTTAGATGGCAATATATGCATGGGATGTTTGGTTGATTGGCTTGTAGGTTTGACCCTAAGTGGGTGACATGTTGGCCTTGCAAAGATGGCCTATAATGTCGCACGGTTAGGGGCACACCGGCGTGTCTCAGACCATAGGTAAATTGGCAGAATGTGGCTTAAATTACACACCGCCATGACACGGGCGTGCTTACAGGTTGTGCAAGAAATGGCAGTAAATGACCTTATAGGACATGGCCTTGGCACACGGGCGTGCTTGTTAGCCGTGTTGATTTTGGCAGCAAGTAACCACGGGGAGGTCACACGGGTGTGTCATGTAGCCGTGGAAGAGGCACGGCCTACCCCCACGGGCGTGTCTCCCCTATATTCTAGGAAAGTTTCAATTTTTCATGAAATTTTATATGTGTTTCGATTTAGTCCCGAGTCGGTTTATAAGCATGCTTAGGGTCTTGATGACTCATTTAAGGGACACTATGATTGTAAATGAATGTGTTTGATGATAATTGACTTTATGTCGTGAATGCAATGTAAAATGATCCTATTGTTCGGTAATGCCTCTAAACCCTATTCTAGCGACGATCTCGAGTTAGGGGTGTTACATTTTATTGGTATTAGAGCTACGATTTAGTCAATTCTCGTGTGATGAAATCGACAGCTTGAAATATGTTTTAATATAGTAATAGATCCCGATTGAGCGATTCTTGATGACGAGAGAGTAATGCTTTGCTCTCGCTCAAGGATAGCACCGCCACATCTAGGCCGAATGATAGTGGTGAGGAAGTGAGGCTAAGCAAGCCTTCTTCCATATGATGACCGAATGGTTTTCAAAATTTGTTAGAACAAATCGATCGCTCCACAACCTCCACCCCGCAAGTACTGTTGTAGCCACAAGTTGTAGATCCAATGCATTGAATAAACCACCTATAGATAAGATTCGCAAGTATGGGGCCGAAGAGTTTAGGGTCGCAATGATGACGATGCTGAGCGAGTTGAGTTTTGGCTTGAAAATACAATCAGAGTATTTGAAGAGATGTCGTTGAACCATGAAGAGTGCATTAAGTGTGCAGTTTTCTAGTTGAGAGACACAGCTTACAATTGGTGGAAAACGTTGATATCTGTAGTTTCGAGAGAGAGAATAACTTAGGATTTCTTTCAATCCAAGTTTAGAAAGAAGTATATCAGCCAACGCTTTATTGATCAGAAATGTAAGGAGTTTTTAGAGCTGAAACAGGGCCGTTTGTCTGTTACTGAGTACGAGTGGGAATTCGTAAGATTGAGTCAATATGCAAGGGAATGTGTTTCGACTGAAGCTACTATGTGTAAACATTTTATAGAGGGATTGAATGAAGACATTAAGTTGTTGGTTGGAATACTGGATATAAATGAATTTGTTGTATTAGTCGAAAGAGCATGCAAAGCTGAGGAGATCGATAAAGAAAAGAAGAAAGCTGATCCTGAGGCTCGTGATGAAAGAAAGAGATCAATGAATAAGTTCTCTCAATCTTCAACAAAGAGATATAAAGATGCAAGCAATCATTTAAATGCCTCATTTGGACATCCAAATAAAGATCGTTCGAGACAGAGTACTGGTTTACGAAATCAAGCTCCAAATGAAACAAGTGTTGGCAGTGTTAAGAGTAACAAGCCCGAATGTAGACAATGTGGGAGACGACATGTGGGAGAGTGCTGGGGCAAGTATAACAATAGAACATGCTATAAGTGTGGATCCCGAGATCATTTTATCCGAAATTGCCCAAAGATGGTCGAAGAAGAAAATGTTCAGAATGAAAGACCGAGTAATATGAAAAAGGGGTAGACCACCCAGAAACATCAAAATATGAGCGAAAGCCAGAGAGGAACAACTGATATAGTTGTGAGATCAGAAGCAAGAACACATGCCTAAGCCTATGCTATACGTGCACGAGAGGAAGGATCATCTCCAGACGTGATCACTGGTACTTTCACTTTATTTGATACTGATGTCATTGCATTGATAGATCCAGGATCGACTCATTCTTATGTGTGTATGAATTTAGTATTGAATAAGACTCTACCTGTTGAGTCTACTGAATTTGTGATTAGAGTATCGAACCCCTTAGGCAAGTGTGTTTTGGTGAATAAGGTGTGCAAAAATTGCCCATTGATGTTTTGTGATTTATGTTTCCCTGTCAATTTGATGTTGCTACCATTTGATGAATTTGACATAATTCTGGGAATGGACTGGCTCACTTTACATAATACCATTGTGAATTGTAAGAGAAAGAATGTGGAATTGAAGAGTTAGAATGGTGAGATAGTTCAAATTGAGTCTAGTGATATAAAAGGATTACCAGCTGTTGTATCTGTAATGAAAGCTATGAATTATGTGAAAAAGGGCTGTGAAGCTTATTTGTCGTACGTGATTGATACAAAAGTGTTGAAAAGGAAAGTTGAATCTGTGCCTGTGATAAGTGAGTTTTCAGATGTGTTTCCAAAAGAGTTACCGGGGTTACCTCCGATTAGAGAAGTCGAATTTGGTATTAAGTTAGTGCCAGGAACTGCTCCTATTTCGATAGCTCCATACAGAATGGCACCAATAGAATTGAAAGAGTTGAAATCTCAGTTGCAAGGATTGACTGACATAGGATTTTGATTTTTTCACCCAAGGAGCTCAGATTATTTTGAAAAGAAAGATGGAACTATGAGAATGTGTATTGATTATCGACAATTGAACAAAGTGACAATAAAGAACAAATATCCATTACCTTAGATCGATGATTTGTTTGATCAAAGCTCGATTTTCTAAAATAGATTTGAGATCGGGCTAATATCAGTTGAGAGTTAAAGAGTCTGATGTGTTGAAAACTGCTTTCAGAACGAGGTATGGACATTATGAATTCTTAGTAATGCCTTTTGGACTAACAAATGCCCCTGCAGTATTTATGGACTTGATGAATCAGATATTAAGTCCGTATTTGGATTGCTTTGTGGTGGTGTACATTGATGATATTTTGATCCATTCGTGTGATAAGACGCAGCATGCCGAGCATTTGAGAATCTTACTACAAACTCTGCGTGAGAAGCAATTGTATGCAATGTTTAGCAAGTGTGAATTTTGGTTGCCTGAGGTCAGTTTTCTGGGGCATATTGTATCTGCTGCTGGGATACGAGTCGATCCACATAAAATCTCTACTATTTTAGATTGGAAGCCTCCGAGAAATGTGTCTGAAGTTCATAGTTTTCTGGGACTAGAGGGATATTATAGACGATTTGTGAAAGGCTTCTCGATGATTGCAAATCCATTGGCAAAGTTGTTACATAACGATGTTAAATTCGAGTGGTCAAAAAGTGTCATCAGATTTTTGAGCAGTTGAAAGTGTTGTTGACAGAAGAACCGGTGTTAGTTCAACCTGAATCGGGCAAAGAGTTTATAGTCTATAGTGATGCATTATTAAATGGTTTGGGCTATGTGCTGATGCAAGAACGAAAAGTCATCACTTATGCTTCGAGACAGTTAAAACCACATGAAAAGAATTATCCAACGCATGATCTTGAGTTGGCTGCTATTGTATTCGCATTGAAGATTTGGCGTCACTATTTATTCGGTGAAAAATGTCATATTTATACTGATCATAAGAGTTTAAAGTATTTGATGACTCAAAAGATATGAACTGGCGACAAAGAAGATGGTTGGAATTGTTGAAAGACTACGCACTTGTGATAGATTACCACCCAGGTAAAGCTAATGTTGTAGCTGATGCCTTGAGTCAGAAGTTATTATACGCTTTGCGAGCTTTGAGTAATCAGAAAGATCTGTGTGATGCTAATGCGGTGATAACTGAATTGAAAGTTAAGCCGATGTTTGTACAGCAGATTTGTGATGCTCAGAAGATTGATAATGAGTTGTTAGCAAAAAGAGTTCAGTGTGATTCTGATGCCGTATCGAAATTTTGAGTTGATAATAATGATTATTTAAGATTTAGAGATCGAATTTGTGTTCGAGAAATTCAGAGCTGATTCAAATGATTTTGGCTAAAGCCCACAATGGTCATTTGAATGTACATCCGAGGAGTACAAAAATGTATAATGATTTGAAATAGTTCTATTGGTGGCATGGTATGAAGAGAGATATTTCTGACTTTGTGTCGAAATGTTTAGTTTGTCAGCAAGTTAAAGCTGAACATCAAGTTTCCGTCCGGTTTATTGCAATCGATTATGATTCCTGAGTGGAAATAGGAGAGGATCATGATGGACTTTGTGTCGGGTTTGCCCTTAACTCTGAGCAAGAAAGATGCGATCTGGGTGATAGTTGATAGATTGACAAAATCAGCTCATTTCATTTCGGTGAGAACCAATTATTCTTTAGATAAGTTGGCTGAACTGTATACCGATGAGATTGTGAGATTACATGGAGTACCATTATCTATTGTGACTGATAGAGATTCGAGATTTACCTCGCTATTTTGGAAAAAATTGTAAGATGCTTTGGGCACGAAATTGCATTTCAGTACTGCTTTTCATCCACAAACGGATGTTCAATCCGAACGAATTATTCAGATTCTTGAGGGTATGCGAAGATGTTGTATACTCGAATTTGAAAGCACATGGAAAGGCATCTATCATTGATTGAGTTTATGATAACAATAGTTTTCGATCTAGTATCAAAATGGCACCATATGAGGCTGGAAAGTGTCGAACTCCATTGTATCTGAGAACAAGATTCACGGGTTGATCTTATAAAAGAGACGAGCAAAAGTGAAAATAATTCGTGATGGTTTGAAAGAAACCTTAAATCATCAAAAGAGATTTCCGAAAGGATTTGAACCGATAAAGTGTTTTGAAAGTTTTGGAAGAAAAATTGTAAGATGATTTGAGGCGAGTTGGACCGGTTGCTTATAGATTGAAATTGCATTGGAAAGGATCCAAATGTGTTTCATGTATCAATGCTTCGACGATATGGATCGATCCGCTCATGTGATTATCCTTATGAGGTTGACGGACTTGTTGAGTGAAGGTCAATTTTCCGAGACCAAAGAGTTGAGAAAAAAGAATAGTGAAGGTATTGTGGCACAAACACGGAATTGAAGAGGCTATGCGTTATGAGAAGCAACATCCACAACTATTGTTGTAAGATTTTTGGGGACGAAAACTTAAGGGAGAATTTGAATTCTTTAGACCCTAGTCGAATAAGTGGTTCGAGACCACAAACCGAGGTTGTAAAAATATTATAATGATATTTTCGTGTGAATGATATTGACATAGTCTGTGTGAAAATTTCGTGGATGATTTGATTGTTTTATTGATTGAAAGGACTTAATTGCGTAAATAGTAAAAAGCTATGTGCTAATTTATAAGTACCTAAGTGTTGTTGTCTCTTAAATAAGGAGGTCTTATGGTGCAATTAGACCATATTTAATGATAGTGGAAGGTTGATGGACATTTATAACCATCCATAATAAACTTTAATGTTTATTTCATTAAGGGTATAGTTGGAAATCAATTCTAAATGTTATAATAAACAAATGAAACTAAAATGCTCATCTTTAACATGTATTTTCCATCAAATTTGAGAAAGAAAAAGGGTTTGAAGCTTTCATGGTTTCGACAACTTCAAGCTTCAATTAGTAAGTGTTTTGTGTTCGATTTTGATAATTGTGCTCTAGCTAACCCATGCTTAAATTTTAGAAAATGATGGTTATTTTGAGATATGCCATTGTTGAATATATGAGCTTTGTGATGATAGAGAATATAAAAGTTTAATTAACATAGTTTGTATTTGAAATTTTGGTGAAATTGAGTAATTTGAGCTAAATTGTGAAAATGAGAAATTGGAGGATTAAAATGTGAAATAAATGAAATGTGTGGACTCCTATGAGACTAAGGAGAATTCGGCCTAAGCATAGTGTAACGAAATTTTGAGTATTTGATGATTTTGTGAGACAGGGACTAAAGTGTCAAAATGTGAAAATGTGAGGGCTATTTTGTAAAATGCCCTAAATATGTGTGTTTGGATTAAAATGAATGAATTGATGATTGAATGGAGTGAATTTGAATGTCTATATATCAAGAGAGGAGAGATTCAGATCGAGATCGAGGCAAAGATAAAGTGCTCGATTAATCGACCGTATCGATAGTTTGACGTCCGAGGTAAGTTCAGATATAATACATGTATTTGAGATACGTTTTATCGATATGAAATGAATATGTTTATGTATATGAAAGTGAATTACTATATGCATGATTTTAATTTGAGGGCACTAAGTGTACAAAAGTGAAATCGAGATAGAAATGAATGGCACTGTGTGTGCGATGTGATGAAAGCTTCGATTTATTGCTGTGGCACTGTGTGTGCGATGTTATGAAAGCTTTGGATTATTTCTGTGGTACTGTGTGTGCGATACCGAGATGAGTTGGTTAAAAGAATAGGCTTTAAGTGTGCGATAACAGTTATGAGTTGGATAAGTATGTCGCACTGAGTGTGCGATTAAATTAAAGAATGATTGGCAGATAATATCGAGCAATGAATAGCTTGGAGATTTAATAGCTTTGTGTGGTTAAGGTACGTATTGAACCTTTGTGGTTGATGAGTAAAATGAAGCTTTGATTGAGGAAATGAGCATTGTGGCTATGGATGAGAAGGCACGAATATGAGATAATAGATCTAAGTGATTATTTATTTTTGCATCGATTTAATTTGATATGATAGTTGTATTGTATATCAAACTTACTAAGCTTTGGAAAGCTTACTGTGTGATTTGTTTCACTACCTTGCAGTGTCAGTAAAGCTAGCTCGGATCTGGGATTGTCAACTTCAAAATCACACTATCGGCATTCTATTTTGGTACTTTTGGAAAGATGTATATAGCTAGAATATGACATGTCTAGGTTGGTAAATTGAATCAAGTTTGAGATTTGTATGTAGCCATGAGATATGGCTAGATATGTGATAGGTTTGGCATGAATGAATGTGGTATCTAAATGATGCATCTTTTGGCATGAATTGTAGATTGATAAATTTGCTATTGAGTGGTAACTTTGTGTTGATAAATGCTAGTAGGAGTAGTGAGATTTGGGAATGGATTATGCTTGTGATAGAATAAGTATTGGTAATGAATTGGGCATGATTAGAGTAAGTATTGGTTGTATGTTTTAAATTGCTAAATTGGTATGCTTTTAGATGGCAATATGTACATGAGATGTTTGGTTGATTGGCTTATAGGTTTGACCCTAAGTGGGTGGCATGTTGGCCTTGCAAAGATGGCCTATAATGTCGCACGGTTGGGGCACACGAGCGTGTCTCAGACCGTGGGTAAATTGGCAGAATGTGGCTTAAACTGCACACGGCCATGGCACGGGCGTGCCTATAGGTCGTGCGAGAAATGGCAGTATATGACCTTATAGGACACGACCTTAGCACACGGGTGTGCTTGTTAGCCGTGTTGATTTTGGCAGTAAGTAACCACGGGGAGGTCACACGGGTCTGTCATGTAGCCGTGGAAGAGGCACGGCCTACCCCCACGGGCGTGTCTCCCCTGTATTCTAGAAAAGTTTTAATTTTTCATGAAATTTTATATGTGTTTCGGTTTAGTCCCGACTCGGTTTATAATCATGCTTAGGGTCTTGATGACTCGTTTAAGGGACACTATGATTGTATATGAATGTGTTTGATGATGATTGACTTTGTGTCGTGAATGCAATGTAAAATGATCCTATTATTCGGTAATGCCTCTAAACCCTATTCCGGCAACGATCTCGGGTTAGGGATGTTACACCAGATATGATCTTATACGGGACCTTCCTTATCTCTTGGCATGGTGTAGGTATCTTCGTTATTCCGAGTCTTCAACCGGGACTTCAACTTACATGTTCTCATTCATTTTCTCACCAAGACATTATTAATCAACTTCATGGAAATAATAGGCATTTCACAAAATAATAAGTAATTTAAACACAATAACACATGTAACCTTAATTTCACACAAACTTACCTCTGTACTCAAAATGTCTATAGATGTTCGATTTAGTCCGCAACCTTGTTCTTGCCCCGATTTTAGTCTGGGCTTCACGTTTCTTGATCTATAATGAGAATTTCACTTATTTAATACTCACATTGACTAAATTGACTCAAGAATCACAATTTGGCAAAATTACAATTTTGCCCCTAAACTTTCTCATAATTACACTTTTGTCCATAGGCTCGTAAAATGATTTTGATTCAACTTCCTTGTATTTTAAGCTTAGCCGAATTATTCTCTTAACCACAACAACCTTTAATTTCCACTATTTCATTCATGTATGACCAATTTTATAACTTTTACAATTTGGTCCTTTTATGCATTTTTCATGAAAATCACTTAGAAAAAGATGTTTATCATACATCAAACTTTCATATTTATCCTTAAAACATCAAAATACATGCATGTCATACATGGGTAAATTTTTGAACATAAACCTTAGCTCAAAATATAGCTAGAAATAGCTAAATCGAGCTATGAGGATATCAAAAATACGAAAACATTAAAAATGGGGCAAATAGACACTTAAAATCAAGCTTGAAAGATGAACAAAGCCTAGCTATGTCTTCCTTATGGAATTTTGGCCAAGGAGAAGAAGATGGACACAATTTTGACTTCTTTTTCCCTTTTTAATATTTTATTTACCAATTGACAAAAATGCCCTTAATGATCATTTCTTGAGATTTTTCCTTCCCATGTCTATTTTTGTCCATATTATAATGGTCTAATTGCTAAATAAGGAACTTCTAATAATTTTCTAATCCTTGCAATTTAGTCCTAATGGACAAATTATTTACTAATTAATAAAATTCCTTCATGAAATTTTCTTACAATCATGCAAATACCTCGTAAGCCTCATTAAAATCACTAAAATACATATTTATACTTTGGATTTGTGGTCTCGCACCACTATTCTGACTAGGCCCTAAATCGAGCTGTTACAGTTTGAGACTAAACCGAGTACATACGAAACTTTGCAGAACTGATTTTCTTTCAAAATAGAGCACATGCCCTTATGGCTAGGCCATGTGCCTCATACGGTCGTGCCTTGGCCTGTGTCTCAGCCCGTGTACAAATCTGAATAGGACCACACAGCCTGTCACACGCCGTGTGTCTGGCTCATGTGCAATCCTAAATTGAGTCACACGGCCTGTCACATGCCCATGTGTCTGGCCCTGTGTGCAACACTAAATTACTTCGAAATAGGACAGTGAAGGACATGGTCAGGACACAAGCCCTGTATGCTCAACCATGTGGGTAATTATAGGCCATTTGCAAGGCCAAATTGCCACCCATTAAGGGTCATACCTACAAGTACCAATAAGCTTTATTTTTACAACTCAAAAACATCCAAATCATATCAAAATTATGCACCACTTGACTCATACCAACATCATTCACATCAATGTATAAATCCATCCAAAACTTACCAATTCAATATGCCAACCTATCATAAAAAATATACTAACTATTGAATCACAAAGCATGAACTAAATTTACCATGTTCACATTCATTATCAAGCCATTTCACATGACCATATACATACATGTCTCAAAATATATCTTAACCTTTCAAGCCTATACATTCCATACTTCAATATATACATTTTCAAAAGGTACCAAAATATAGTTTGATAGTGTGGTGATGATCCTCGACAATCCACTGAGCTTCCAGTAGCTTCGATAATCTATAAAACAATGCAAACACACATAAAGTAAGCTTTCAAAAGCTTAGTAAGCCATATACAAATAAATTTATCATGTGGAACAATTATAAATCATTTCATTCTCATAAACTATAGCACAACTTAATAGCAAAATCATATTTCTCCTTTGGCCCAATTGTTCCTAACCATTCGCTTACACATGTACCACATAACCATGTAGTTCACTTGATCATAGCACAATTTATTTCATTGCTTTTAGACATATATCTCAAATCCACATTTTTCACATATACTTACTTTTTGTTCTTGTACTTTGCATACATTACAAACATACCTACATCGGATGCACATTTAACATAATCATTCATTTCTCGGAATGCCCGTTGAACCATTCAGAATCAAATAGGATACTCAGATAGCTCGAGAAGCTCA
The DNA here is from genome assembly GCA_025506655.1 of Gossypium rotundifolium. Classification (NCBI taxonomy): domain Eukaryota; kingdom Viridiplantae; phylum Streptophyta; class Magnoliopsida; order Malvales; family Malvaceae; genus Gossypium; species Gossypium rotundifolium. Next base: position 59,844,355 of record CP106723.1, on the reverse strand, counting down.
TACAATGCTAACGTCCCATACGTGGTCTTACATGTAATCAAATATCGATGCCACTATCCCAAACAGGGTCTTACACGAAATCATATATGATGCCAATGTCCCAGACTTGGTTTTATACATAAATATCAAATCGATGCCAACGTCCCAGTCGTGGTCTTACATGATAACTCATATCAAAACCCTATGTCAAGACATATGTATCCTAACTATTCCTAAGGTTAGTACAGGGCTTTTTAGACATTGACACATTGTCAAAACTTTCTTGAATTTCACATATACATCTTCTATAATCATTCATCACAATTCAATTTCATATAAGCATGAATAAATCAACTTAAATACATTTATTTGTATATAGACTTACCTCGTACAAATATGAACAGATGGAAACGACTACTCGACCACTTTCGACTTTTGACTTCCCCCAATCTAATTCCGTTTTCTTTGGTTCTTGATATTAATTATGCTTATCAATGGCCGAACCCTAGTTATCTTTTCTTTTTTTTTTCTTTTTCTTTGTATTTTCGGCTAGATGAACATAAAAATGGCTTAATTTTATGCTTTTGTTTTATTTAATTAACACATAATTTACAAATTACTTAAATGCCTTTAATGAAACATTAATATCATCATATATTTCATGGACATAAATGCCCACTAACTTAATAATGGCATATTAACCTTTTAAGGACTTATAACAAATCAAATCATAGCAATTTAGCACATTAACAATTAGCATACAACTTTTGCATTTTCATCAATTTAGTCCTTTTCGCAAATTAAGCACACAAACGGGTAAATTAAATCATGACAATTTCACACATGTTTAATCACATACTGTAAACACGAAAATAATCTTAAAATATTTTTAGACTCAGATTTGTGGTCCCAAAACCACTATTCTGACTAGGGTCTAAACGGGACTGTTACAAGGTGAATCTCGGGTCTCTATATTGACACAGATACCCTGTGTAACCTGACGATCTCTGCAGCATATAACTCGGGCTAATTTTTCAAGTGAATAATCTATTCGAACGGAAATAAAATGAGCCAAATTCGTCAATCTATACACAATAACCTAGACTGAGTCTTTCTTCCTCGGTGTCATAGGTAATCCATATATGAAATCCATCATAACACGCTCCCACTTCCACTCAGGAATCGTGATAGGCTGTAACAATCTTGATATTACTTGATGTTCAGCTTTTATTTGCTGACAAACTAGACATGCCCATATGGCTTTAGTCATTCTAGTGTGGCTGCTCTACATGCCCGTGTGATTACTTCACACGCCCGTGTATGCAGACTATGTAACTAATTGTGCCCGTGTAATATAAGGTCACACGACTGTATAACTTTCTATGACAGTGTAGTTAAGGGTTACACAACTGTGTTGTCAGGCCATATAACTCTTTGCGACTGTGTGGACCAACCAGCTCCTAACACGTTAAGGGCACACATCCATGTATATTTGCCCATGTATGACACGGTAGTGTAACATGTAACAACATGTGTGCTCAAAATGACTGCCATGTGTGCTCAAAATGACTCAACCAAAACATTATCACAAGGCCTCAAAACACATTCAAGAACAACCAAAACATGCCAAATCAATCAACCAAAACTCTAACCAATAAGTCATCAAAGACACCACAACTCAATCACTTAAAATTTCATTACCTAGTTAGACTTCCAAGCTATGAACACTTAATCTCAACTAGCATACATTAAGATAACCAATCTTACCAATTGACTTATACAACTACATCCATTTGTGTCTAAAACATTGTCGATGGATGTTATATGGATATGAGTACACAGTTAACCATCCGAGATCATACCAAACATTCATACGAGATAATCCAATCGATAACACACCTCAGTACTATGTGCCTAGCCCAAAGGCCAACATTCGCCCCCGGTAACACACCAAAAAACACTGTAATATAACACTATAGTCCTAACAGATGCAAGGCTGCAATATATTCAGTGTATAGGATATATACAGTAATCATCATCACATCTCATACCATTCCCAAATTTCATGCAATATAACCTATTGGCATGCCAATTTTACTCTATCCTATCTTCATCCATTACAAGAGATCACATATCTAATCAATTTTGCATATAATTCATAACTTCAATGTTCATCACCTCAACATCCAATTTTTAAATAAACATTAAATAGTAATTTATAATTCAAGACATTACAAGTTAAAAAAAAATTAAACCAAACAAACATACCCGGCTAAACTGTATCAATGACAAAAGTTTAGAGACTATTCAATAACTTTCTTTTTTCCTTGATTTTCAACTCGTTCTTGATCTAAAATAATAATTTCATTCAATTAACTAATTCCAACAGCAAAATGAACTCATTTTATGCAATTAAGTCTTTTTAAAATTTTTGACAAAATTACCCCCAACATTTCAATTTTATGCAAATTTGTCCTTAAGTCCAAAACAAGCAATTAAACCACTTTCAAATTAAACACAGCTTAGTCAAACCATGTAAGAGCTCATTACAACCCACATTTTTGTTAATTCAATCAAGTACTATAACACCCCAAACCCGACATAGAAGTTTAGACCAAATTCTGGATGTCACATTGATAACCGAAGTGATCGTAGGTGAATTTTTACAAAACAAGTTAACATGTTGAATCGTACCATTTAATAGTTTAAAATCTGTTAGAAACATTTTAGTTAAAATATATGTTTATATAAATGGAATAAAAATGTATAAAACTTAAAATAGAATTTGTACCACAGCTTTATAAAATCTTACATTCCAAAAATGGTTTAACCACATATAACTAGTAATGTGAACCAATACTCTTTTATTTTCCACCGAGACTGTCTAAGACCTCCACCTACTAAGTCCATCGTCAGAGTCTAAAAAGGGTACCTGAAAAGAAATGCTAAGAGGGGATGAGCTACTCGAGCTTAGTATGAGTCTAAAACCAACTACTACAGAATCACAAATAGAAAACCCGTAGTAGTTCAGAAGTTGAACATACTTACAAAATCAGACGGTAAATTCGATACAGAAGTCTCAATCAGATAATCACAGTTCACAAAAAGAGTCACCAGTTCTATTCAGTCAGTCTGATACAATCGGAGTTACAATGTACGTAGAACCATAAAAGTTCTTTTTAGTCAAACAGAACAATTAGATATTCTAGCATATAGAACAGTCAAATAGATGCTTATGAATGCAATAGAATTATAAAACCCACCTCTCCAACCAACCCACCACTCCGTCCACCATCACTCCCCATAAGAGCTGTTTGAGCTCATCTAACCAATCACACCATATAGGACCTCGTAAGGCCCATCCATCCCTGCACTCCAATAATGTCCACGACCCTCAGGGTATTGGGACTGTCCACGACCCTCTGGGTATTAGGGGCTATCAGTAAGCTGTACAGTGCCATGCAGTAAATCGCAATACAGACATGCAATATGAATTGCTCGATAAGATAGTGATGATACGCAGTAAAGCTGTTATGTAAGTGGTAAACTGCTATACCGGTAAAGTCCACGACCCTCAGAGTATTGGGAATGCCCACAACCCTCTGGGTATTAGGGCATTCAGCAAGCAGATAAGCTGCCAGCTCAGTTTAGTCTCAATCTTCCTTCCTTCAAAATCCCACCCAAAAACATTTTATGCATATGTATGTGTACAAACAAATGAAAAAAATTAGAGTACAAGGTTATAGACAGTCATTCAGAGACAAACTTACATCCAGTCAGTCAGAATCAGAAAAGTGAATACTCATCTACACAAATTAAGATTCAACGGTAATGCAACCTCGCAGAACAGTGACGCCTAATCAGGCAATCAGACAGAACCATATTGCACACACACACCCCGTCAACCGGGTTCAGGATCAAACATGTTATGCAACCAATCATGAATTGCACCTAAATCAAAGTCAGAACAAAGTCATAATTACCCTTAATAAAGCTTAGCCAAGGGTTGAAACACCAGAGTCACAATTACAATTAAGTTGACCTAAAATCAATATTTGATGAGATAGGGGCACACGACTAAAAGCTCGTGTGAAGGGAGGCACACGGCCGTGTGATAGACGCACACGTCTATGTCAAATAAAGCCACGGTCATGTGAACAGGCCGTGTAACTCACTGTGCAGTTTCACTAAAATCAAGTGCAGGACAGACATGGCCGTGTATCTCGAAACACACGCCCATGTGGGATCCTTAAATCCCCAAATTAGTCACACGACCGTGTGGCACCAAAGCTTAAAATCCATCATTATCAAACCCACAAGCCCGTATGCCCAAGGGACACGAACGTGTAAAAATTGAAAAAATCCCCAAATCGGCCACATGGCCATGTGGCCAGGTCGTGTGGCACCCAACTCAGCCTGAAAACCCTAACGCCCAATTTCACACGGCCGTGTGAGTCAACACACGCCAGTGTGGCCGCCAGAATGGTCACGAAACCACCCTTAAATAGCCCCAAAAATGTCGCTTTATCCACCAAATACGTCCCCAACCTTAGCAACATCAAAAATATATCAAAAATAGAGTATCACACTCCTTTTCAGCCATCAAAACTCTAAAACCAATAAGTTAAATCACTCTCTCGAAAAGCTAAAATAATTACTTGCAAAAGAAAAGAAAAGTAGCCAAGGTTCGAATCCTACACCTATTTCGATGACGAAGAAAATGGCAAATGAGCAAAAATCCCTGATGCCAAAAACCAAAATTGATCTTTGAGTAATTTTGTCAAAAGCGAAAAGAAAAGCAAAACGAGAAGAGAAGTAGCAAAACATGAAAACAGGAAAAACAAAAAATAAAAAAACTTATATCCTAAACACATAATTTAATAATTTTAAAAGATTATAATTATTAACTAAATAAAATAACAAAACAAAATAAAAATAAAAAGGCTCTCCAAAAATGCGCACCCCAAGACTCGAACCCAGAACCTCGAGGTACACGATCACTCATCCAACCACTAGACCAACAGGCCTATTCTGCCACTAAATTGCACAACTAAACACATATGTCCAGCGTCTTCACTATCCCTATGCTCAAATTCCAAAACTTCTAGCCCCAAAATTTGAGGCGTTATAAGTACAACCAATTTTACTATTTTTACATTTTAGTCCTTAAATGTTAAAATCATAAAAAAACTACTTCACAAAATAGTCCTATCTAGTAACCAAGCTCAACAATCTACCAAAAAACTTCAAGAATAACTCAAATTCACCAATGGAATAATCCATAACATTTGAAAATTTTACAAATTAGTCCTTAGGTTAGCTAAATCAAGCTAATATGTGCTCAAAAAAATAAAAATTACTAAAAACGGTCAAGTTTTACTCACCAAATCAAAGGACCAAAGCTTGACCGGAGCTTTCTCTAATCTCTTCTCGGGTTTTCAATTGGAGATAGGATGAAGAAGATGATAAAAATTTTAACATGTTTTATTATATTATACTTTTTACCTATTTACAAATTTGCCCTTTAATATACATTTAACTTTCACTAATTTTTAGGCCCATTACTGTCCACTATAGGTGGTGATGGGTTAATTTCCAATCAAGTCCCTTAATTAACCTTTCTATAGCTATTTAATAACCTTAACTAATAGTAATCAACTTTCTCAACCTTTACGATTTAGTCCTTTTTACTTAATTAACTACCTATACAATAACATTTCTTAACCAAAATTTAATACGACATTAACGAACCTATAAAAATTTAAATAATTAATATTTACAGACTTACACTTGCTGGTTATGGTCTCAAAAAAACTATTTTCGACACTACTAAAAAATAGGTTGTTGCATATGTCAAAATTAATACACGAGTATGTGTTGGATAACAACATATTGGACTAACCCTTTATGAGTATATTTCTTTGATTATTATGTAATAGTCACAATGTTACTAATTTTGATAAATATGTATATGATCCTCAAACTTGAGATCATCATTATCCCAACATCATGAGTTGTATATTTTAATATAGTCGAAACATCTACCATAATAGGTTGTACTATGAAGACTGATGTTGGATATACCACAATCCATATAGTGGGATATGGTTGATCAAGATAGGATTTATCCCTTCTACATAATGGGAGCAATATCTTAGGCCTCATGAAGGAGTGAGACTGGAAATACATGGACATGCTCGAATAAGTGGATATGAGATATCACACTTATTTTTTTATCGTACTTTGCTTAGGAAATTAAGAAACATGAGATTGGACTATACAAGTGTGACTATTCCATGATTTGTGTCCAATCTAGATATTAAGGATAAAAGAACACAATACATGAAAAGATTATCATAAAAAGGTTACGTTAAATCATGACTTCTTCTAACTTGGGTGACAATGATGCATTGCTAGATGCCACTCATTGATTGTAATGTTAGAAACATTCTAGTATTACTACCAATGTAACACCCCAAAAATATAGGGTTTTTAATTTTGCATGTTCTAACACAAGTTGCTTGTTTACTTTATTGGCTAAGTGATTTGGGTGTGTATGGGAGTCGTGAGAATCCTGGGTTCAAGTCTTGGCTCTGGCAAAATTTTTTATTTTTCCCCTTAAATGAACTTAGACACTGGCATTTATGCTTTATTAGTAATAATGCTTGTTTTATGACACAAGAGGAGATTGTGACTTAGTGACAAGTGGCGTGAATTGACTAATATGAGGGCTTGGGTTCGAATCCTTTGGCGTGCAAGGAGTATTTATTTTATTTCCTTACAGCATGAGAAATGGAGTTAGACTGAAACTTTGCAAGGTGAAGTTTAAATTGGTCTTGGAGTTGTTATGGAGGATATCAAGGAGGGATAAGAGGAGTGATTTATGGAAAATTTCAAGGAATTTGAAGTGTGAGGAGAGTTGTGGTCGTGTGGGACTCTAAGGTCTTAGTGAAATTTGGCTAGGGGAAAAAAGGGAGCATTTTTGGCATTAGGAGTTCCTTGTTCGGTTTTTGTGAGTGCTGATAGGAGAGTGCTGAATTTTTTTACTGAGAGTTTGGGGTTTTTTTCACTTTGTGCATTTTTGGTTATCTCAAGTCTTATCTGTACTACGAAACTGACCACTCAGGTCATTCCCCTTCTGACCATTCATGTCATTCTTTCTCCTCATTTTTGATATTTTTTTCTCTTATAGCATAACCTGCCCTTTTCTTCTTTTGACTTTTGTTCATATTCTATTGTTTGCTTGTAACAGCCTGACTTAGGGATTAGTTGGAATAGTGGTGCGAGACCACAAATCCAAAGTAGAAAATATGTGTTTAGATGATTTTACAAGGCTTATGAGGTATTTGCATAATTGTGTGAAAGTTACATGAAGAAATTTTGTAAATTAGTGAATAAATTGTCCATTAGGACTAAATTGCAAATAATAGAAAATATGACATTCTAGAAGGTTCAAGAATGAAAAAGAATTATGAAAAATCCTAGAGGTCCTTATTTAGCAATTAGACCATTATATTTGATGATGGACAAAAATATTCATGGGAAGGAAATTTTTTTTGAAAGGGTCATTAAGGGCGTTTTGGTCATTTGGTTAATTAAGGAATAAAAAGGGAAAATAAGCCAAAAATAATGTCCATCTTCTTCTTTATGGTGTCAAAATTTGCAAGGACTCCATAGCTAGGGTTTTTTTCATTTTCAATGAAACACCCCAAACCCGGCCCACGAGCCTTGACTGGATCTGGTATGTTCCCCGGTGTAAACCGTTTCAAATTCTTTTGTTACTTAGGAAAAACTTGTGTGATTTGGAAGAAAGATCGTTTTGGGTTGGGCTTGAGTTGAAAACAAGTTTAATTCATTGTTAAAAATCCTTTACTTTAGGTGACAAAACGTTTGGGCTTTGTTTTAAAATAAATTTACTTAATCTTTTAATAAAATAGGGTTTGTAAGCTTAACAAATAAAGGCAGAATAAAATATTCCTACTAAGGCCTTATTACATCAAATAATTCCCAAAATTTAAATTAAAAATACTTAAAGTAGAATAGTCCAAATAAAAGAAATCTGAACTTCACATGGCCTCCACTAAGCATCTGCCGGCCCGGTCCATCACTGGTCGTCACCTGAAAAGTTATCCCACAACAGGGTGAGTCAACAGACTCAATGTGTAACCAACACTAAAATTTAATATTTCAGGCATACAATATCGTTCATGTTCATAAAGCATCTAAAAAATATGATGCAACCCGAACCCAAACCTATATGCCATCTGCTACACACCACCCGTACCATCCTACACACCGTGGGGACTACTAAGTCAACCCTCCTTCCGCTACACTCCATATCGCGGTCTTAGGTCACCACATTCGTGGTCTTAGGTCACCACGTTCAGATTTCTATGGTCTTAGGTCACCACATTCAGATTACTGTGGTCTTAGGTCACCACATTCAGATATCACGGTCTTAGGTCACCGTGTTTGTGGTCTTAGGTCACCACATTCACTTCCTCTTTTCATATAACCCATATGCCCCCATATTTTGTACACAATATGCAAAATCATGCCTTAATTCACATTCTTATCACTTTTCACATGTTAAAAATAACATATATTCATATTCCTAGTAGGAGTAGGAAACGTACCTTAGTACTTTGTACCATAGTATGGTACCTTAGCCATATTCACATTCTTATAAACATTTAAAACATAGCCATGAACATATTATGGTACCTTAGCCATATTCACATTCTTATAAACATACACATTTAATTTAAAACATAGCCATGAACATATTAAAACTTAGGATAGGGTACACACCTGATTCGCTTAACGATTTCACTTGAAATCCCAAATTTCAATCTTAGATCTTTAACTCCCTACATTTGGTCCATATTAAATATTTAATGAAAAACTCATTCGGCCATAAAACCAAATCCTAGTAGGATTTATGTACTAAAACTTACCTTAATATCCATTTGCTTATTACTCAAATCCTGAAAATTTTGTTATTCTTCTCCTTGTATTCTACCAAACACTTTGGATCTCTACATAGGTTAGTTTCGGCTTTTTAACAATTATGAAATAGATCTAGATATCCAAAATAGGCCTTGGCGAACATACCTATGTGCTTACCTTGTGGATTTTAAATCCCAAAATTCACCGAATAACTAGGGAACACGAGGCCTATGGTGTACCTTCGGGAAAAGAACTTCTCCTTCTTGTAGTTGACTTAAAAAAATCCCAAAAAGATCTCTTCAAAGTTTCAGTAACAAGATATTAATGGGGTTAGTCCTAGATTTCGCCAATCTTAAAAGAAAAGGATGAAATCGAATGAGATATTATCCTTACTTGAAGAAATCGATTGCACCTTCACTTCATCCTTGAGAGATTGGTTATGGCTAGATGATGATCTCATAACTTTCAGCTTTTGGAGGATTAGAAAGAAAAGAGAAGGAAGAATAAAGATGGAGGATTCGGCTAGAACACAAGGTATTTTGGCTTGGCAAAATAAAAGAAGAAGAAGATTTGGTGAAGAGAATTGGCAGAGGCTTTCAAAGAACGGAAAATAATGCGAATGGCTCTCTTTTCCTTTTATAGCTGAAATTACTTACTTAGAATCCCTTACTTGGCCATCACTCTTCTATTTTGATAGCTTTATCTCTTTGATTATCACCTAAAATAAAAGATAATTCAGCAACTATCCTTACTTAGCCAAAATTATTAAACTCAAAGTCCCTTACTTGGCCATCACTTCTCCTTATTTTCCTAATTAAAGAATAATTCCTCATTTATCTCTTGAAAATAATCTAAAATAAATCCATTATTTATCCCCTAATTAGTCGAATTTAAAGAGAATGAAACTCCTCTTTTGCAAGCCTTGTGTCCGTCCACCTGTGCTTCTAGAAGCAAAAATAAAACTTCTTTTATTTGCTTCCTAAGTGACTCGATCCTGGCCAGCCCAAATACACTTGCATGTGGTGCCATTTCTAGAGGCCCTAAGTGGCATCTTCAGCCACTTTTTCCAAGCCTGTTTGTGTGTCAAATTTCACATACTTTTCTCTTAAGGCCATCTTGCCTTAATTTCCTCTTTTAAACTTTAAAACTCGACATTTCTAAGTCATTTCTAAGTTTCCAAAATTTTCGTTTGGGTCTTTAAACTTGACATTTCCTTACATTTACATTTCCTAGTTCCTCTTTGAAATGTTCGCTTTCCTAGTTTCCATAAATGTTCTCTTTGAATCATTTCTAAATCATTTTCCTAGTTTCCATAAATGTTCACTTTCCTCTTTTAACTTAGCATTTCCATACATTTCCATATATTTCTATACATTTCCTTACATTTCCATACATTTCCATTTACATTTCTATACATTTCCATACCTTACATTTCCATATATTTACATACATTTCCTTACATTTCCAAGGTTCTAAAATGCACACCACATATCACAATAAACATGCTATTTCATAAAATTAAGCAAAATGCACACAATGGGATTCGAACCTCTTCCTCAAAGTACTTCACTTGATGCCATAACCTTGCACCTTAGGTGGCGCCCTTGCCACTTTTCCACATCACTTCTTGTTTTTAACTTAAAACCAATAATTGTCCAAAGCTTTTTCTTCCATCCTAGGATTTTAAAACCCTTAATTCACTTCCAAACATTGCCAAAACCTACTACTCATGAATTATGCACAAACGCATAGCCCCTAATCTAGGATGTTATAGTTCTACCCTCCTTAAAAATAATTTAGTCCTCAAATTACCTACTAACAATCGTTCAATCCTTCTCACCGACTATGCTTACGCTGCAAGACTCGATCTTAATAGAACCATCATACTTTCCAGCACAATCTCTAAGTTCACGTCTCTTAGAACTCATTTCTAACGTCGCGATTTAATCGATTAAGAAGTTTTATGTATTAAAAATTTTGTTTCAGCGATTAACCGCAAAGAAGTTTGATGGAAAGAATTTTAGAAGTGGTTCTTTCATATTCATACATGCACACAGTCTTTACATTCATACATCCATCAATCAATTATGAACTTTCGTTCATTCGGAGAAATGTTGTAGCTTTCATTGTTGTTGTTTTTCCACTACCAGGGTATTTTTGTAATTTGCCCTACATGGGTATTTTTGTAATTTGTCAAAATAAGGTTCCTTGGTGATTTTGTCAATAAGGGTATTTTGGTAATTTTTGAAATCTCAGGGGTATTTTGGAAATTTTGAAATTACAGGGGTATTTCAGTAATAAACCAGGGTAAATTTATAAATCTTAATAAATCAATGGTATTTCAAAATTTGCAAAACTTGAGGGTTCTTTTTGAGAATTTATTTTCCAAATTAGTGCTGTTGCAAAAATTTTGAAAATCAGGGGTCGTTCTGGTAATTTTGTAACTTGGGGGTATTTCGGTAATTTGTAGGGTAGGGGTAATTTCGTATTTTTCAAAATCAAGGTATTTTGATATTTTGCAAATTAGGGGTATTTTTTGAAAATTTCATAAAACAAGGGCTTTTTTGTAATTTTACCACTAGGGGTATTTTTTGAAATTTTTATAAATCGAAAATATTTTGAAAATTTTCCAAAATAAGTTTTGCTACTATTTAAGGGGTAATTTGGTGATTATAAAACTAGGGTTTCCATAAAAATGTGGCTAGTCCCTTTCGGGTTTTAGTTATTGGGTTTAATCGATGACTAAGTCCTCTTGGTTAGGGTGAACGATTACTATGCACCAGGTAGGATTCAAGTAAAGAGGAGGTGAGTCGCGAGGACTGCTTAAATACCAAGCTCTTACCGAATCCACTCCTAGACATGCGCAAAACTGTTGCCACACCATAGCTCGACGACTTAGTCACAGGTTTGTTTAATGGTCCTTAAGTCTTATGTATTCAATGTTGGGGTAGACTAGTCCTAGGGCTCAACAGATCCTAGTTCACTAATCTACGTTGCCATAAAAGCCCATACATTTCACATATTCAAATCACTTCAGAAGTTAGAAGTACTTACCTGGTGGACTGCGGGTCGGAGACTTAGTGGGCCATGCCAGAAAAACCTGCTTAATTCACAAAAATTCTTTTTGGGCTTAACTTTGAAAACATTTTGGGCCTTAAACCCAAGGCCGAGAGTTTAAAACTGGGCTCTGATACCAAATTAAAACACCCTAAACCCAGCCCACAATCCTTGACCGGATCTGGTATGTTCCCTGGTGTAAACCGTTTCAAATTCTTTTGTTACTTAGGAAAAACTTGTGTGATTTGGAAGAAAGATCGTTTTGGGTTGGGCTTGAGTTGAAAACAAGTTTAATTCATTGTTAAAAATCCTTTACTTTAGGTGACAAAACGTTTGGGCTTTGTTTTCAAATAAATTTACTTAATCTTTTAATAAAATAGGGTTTGTAAGCTTAATAAATAAAAGCAGAATAAAATAATTCAACTAAGGCCTTATTACATCAAATATTTCCCAAAATTTAAATTCAAAATACTTAAAGTAGAATAATCCAAATAAAAGAATCTGAACTTCACATGGCCTCCACTAAGCATCTGGCCCGGTCCATCACTGGTCGTCACCTGAAAAGTAATCCCACAACGGGGTGAGTCAACATACTCAATGTGTAACCAACACTAAAATTTAATATTTCAGGCATACAATATCATTCATGTTCATAAAGCATTTAAACAATATGATGCAACCCGAACCCAAACCTATATGCCATCCGCTACACACCACCCATACCATCCTGGCACACCGTGGGACTACTAAGTCAACCCTCCTTCCGCTACACTCCATATCGCGGTCTTAGGTCACCACATTCGTGGTCTTAGGTCACCACGTTCAGATTTACGTGGTCTTAGGTCACCACATTCACATCTTGTGGTCTTAGGTCACCACATTCAGATATGGTCTTAGGTCACCGTGTTTGTGGTCTTAGGTCACTACATTCACTTCCCTTTTCATATAACCCATATGCCCCCATATTTCATACACAATATGCAAAATCATGCCTTAATTCACATTCTTATCACTTTTCACATGTTAAAAATAACATATATTCATATTCCTAGTAGGAGTAGGAAAGCGTACCTTAGTACTTTGAACCATAGTATGGTACCTTAGCCATATTCACATTCTTATAAACATACACATTTAATTTAAAACATAGCCATGAACATATTATGGTACCTTAGCCATATTCACATTCTTATAAACATACACATTTAATTTAAAATATAGCCATGAACATATTAAAACTTAGGGTAGGGTACACACCTAATTCGCTTAACGATTTCACTTGAAATCCCAAATTTTGATCTTAGATCTTTAACTCCCTACATTCGGTCCATATTAAATATTTAATGAAAAACTCATTCGGCCATAAAACCAAATCCTAGTAGGATTTGTGTACTAAAACTTACCTTAATATCGATTTGCTTATTACTCAAATCCCGAAAACTTTGTTATTCTTCTCCTTGTATTCGGCCAAACACTGGATCTCTACATAGGTTAGTTTCAGATTTTTAACAATTATGAAATAGATCTAGATATCCAAAATAGGCCTTGGCTGAACATGCCTCTTTGCTTACCTTGTGGATTTTAAATCCCGAAATTCATCGAATAACTAGGGAACACGCGGCCTATGGTGTACCTTCGGGAAAAGAACTTCTCGTTCTTGTAGTTGACTTAAACAAATCCTGAAAAGATCTCTTCAAAGTTTCAGCAACAAGATATTAATGGGGTTAGTCCTAGATTTTGGCAAATCTTAAAAGAAAAAGGATGAAACCGAATGAGATCTTATCCTTACTTGAAGAAATCGATTGTACCTTCACTTCAACCTTCATAGATTCGGTTATGGCTAGATGATGATCTCACAATTTTTGGCTTTTGGAGGGATTAGAAAAAAAAGAGAAGGAAGAATAAAGATGGAGGATTTGGCTAGAACACAAGGTATTTCGGCTTGGAAAAAATAAAAGAAGAAGAAGATTTGGTGAAGAGAATTTGACAGAGGCTTTCAAAGAACAGAAAATAATGCAGAATGACCTCTCTTTTCCTTTTATAGCCAAAATTACTAACTTAGAATCCCTTACTTGGCCAACACTCTTCTATTTTGATAGCTTTATCTCTTTAATTATCACCTAAATTAAAAGATAATTCAGCAACTATCCTTACTTAGCCGAAATTATTAAACTCAAAGTCCCTTACTTGGCCATCACTTCTCCCTTATTTTCCTAATTAAAGAATAATTACTCATTTTTCTCTTGAAAATAATCTAAAATAAATCCATTATTTATCCCCTAATTAGCCAAATTTAAAAGAGAATGAAACTCCTCTTTTGCAAGCCTTGTGCCGTCCACCTTTGTGCTTCTAGAAGCAAAAATAAAACTTCTTTTATTTGCTTCCTAAGTGACTCGATCCCTGGCCCAAATACACTTGCATGTGGTGCCATTTCCAGAGGCCCTAAGTGGCATCTTCAGGCCACTTTTTCCAAGCCTATTTGTGTGTCAAATTTCACATACTTTTTCTCTTAAGGCCACCTTGCCTTAATTTCCTCTTTTAAACTTTAAAACTCGACATTTCTAAGTCATTTCTAAGTTTCCAAAAATTTTCATTTGGGTCTTTAAACTTGACATTTCCTTACATTTCCTAGTTTCCAGAAATGTTCGCTTTCCTCTTTTGTATCATTTCTAAATCATTTTCCTAGTTTACATAAATGTTCACTTTCCTCTTTTGAATCATTTCTAAATCATTTTCCTAGTTTCCATACATGTTCACTTTCCTCTTTTGAATCATTTCTAAATCATTTTCCTAGTTTCCATAAATGTTCACTTTCCTCTTTTTAACTTAGCATTTCCATACATTTCCTTACATTTCCATACATTTCCTTACATTTCCATATATTTCCCATTTCCTTACATTTCCATACATTTCCATACATTTCCTTACATTTCCATACATTTCCTTACATTTCCTTACATTTCCTTACATTTCCATATATTTCCATACATTTTCTTACATTTCCAAGGTTCTAAAAATGCACACCACATATCACAGTTAACATGCTATTTCATAAAATTAAGCAAAATGCACACAATGGGATTGAACCTCTTCCCCAAAGTACTTCACTTGATGCCATAACCCTTGCACCTTAGGTGGCGCCCTTGCCACTTTTCCACATCACTTCTTATTTTTAACTTAAAAACCAATAATTGTCCAAAGCTTTCTCTTCCATCCTAGGATTTTAAAAACCCTTAATTCACTTCCAAACACTGCCAAAACCTACTACTCATGAATTATGCACAAACATATAACCCCTAATCTAGGATGTTACATTCAAGCTTAAAGTAAGTGCATCCTAGCCCCGTTTTTAATGTTCTTTGTATTTTTGAAACCTTCGTAGCTCGATTTAGCTATTTTTAGCCATATATTGAGCTAGGGTTTATGTTCAAAAAATTACCCATGTATGACATGCATGTATTTTGATGTTTTATGGAAGAATATAAAAGTTTGATGTATGATAAACATATTTTTCTAAGTGATTTTCATGAAAGATGCATGAAAAGGACCAAATTGTAAAGTTATAGAAATGGTCATACATGAGTGAAATAGTAGGAATTTAATGTTGCTATAGTTGAGAAAATGATTCAAGTAGGCCTGAAATGCAAGAAAGTTAATGAAAATCATTTTACGAGCCTAGGGGTAAATATGTGAAAGTTTAAGGGTAAAATTGTAATATTGCCAAAATATGAATTATGAGTTGATTTAGTCAATGCATGTGTTTAACAAGAGAATTTATTATTATAGTCAAGAAACACGAAGCCTGGATCGAAATTGAGGCAATAACAAAGTTAAAGTCTAAATTGAGCACCGAGGCACATTTTGAGATTAGATGTAAGTTTGTATGAAATTAGACTTCATAATGTTTGATATTTGAAATCATTCATTTTTATGTTAGTGCATGTTATTGTGAACGAAATCGAGCTATAAAGTCTCGATGAGTAAGTATATTACCTACGTATGCATATGAGAAAGGAAAGGTCCCGTATAAGACCTTATTTGGGATATGGCTTTAGCACCAAAGAATGATCTCGTGTAAGACCATATCTGGGATATGGCATCGACTTTTATGTACGATCTCGTGTAAGACCATGTCTAGGACATGGCATCGACATCGAGTTATGAGATCCCGTATAAGACCATATTTGGGATATGGCGTCGGTACTAAGGAATGATCCCATGTAAGACCATATCTGGGATATGGCATTGGCATCAAATATTATGCATGTTACGCTTGAATGATTCATGATGATTCGATTTATTCAAAAGCAAAAGAGTGAAGTATGTGAGTTGGCCTAGATCCAAGTCTATTTATGGATGGCCTTGAGTGATGTTCATGGTATGAATGATAAAGATGTGAGTATATGGTTATGTTAGCAAATGTGCTAAACTACATGAATCAGTGTTACAGGTATCCTGAGTAAGTAAAAGTTACTAGATCATATTGACATGAGATGGGTAAGAGTAAGTAAGAATAAGTATGAATAAGTACGAGCAAGTACTTTTATTCATTGGTGCTATGTCGCCATTGTTTCATGATATGAATGATTATAGTTTGAGTAAACTTTCATTCTATAGTTTCATGCAAACTTACTAAGCTATATGCTTACCCCTCTCTCTTCCCTTTTCTTGTAGTTTTGCCAAGTTAGCTCGAGGATCATTGGACGTCGGAGCTTAGAATCACACTATCGACATCACTTTGGTATAACAATTTAAACTTATTTCGATTATGGCATTTGTAGGACTCGAGTATTTTGTTAAGTTGTAATTGTTAGCCAAAGTGTTGGCTATGTATGTTACTAAAGTCATTTTGTAAATGGTCTTGAGTTAGGCCAATACTTGGCAAATTCTTTTGCTCAATGAAGGTAAATCTCATAAAGTGTATGCTCTTGTGTATGTCTCAATTTCTTAAATTCCTAGTGATATTTATTGGTCAACTTTTGAATTGGAATGATTTGAATTGGAGTTTGAGAGTGTGTCCGATATGGGGTGGCAAAATGACTTGGTAGATAGCTTGCTAATTGTTCACATGGGTAGACACACGAGCTTGTGTCTAGACCGTGAGGGAGGCATGGCTAGCACAAGTGTGTATACCTAGGTCGTGTGAAGTTTTCACCTTCCAATTGAAACTGAAATAGCCAAATGATTGAAGCACATGGTCATATGTATAGGCCGTGTGGATAAGTCAGAATGACAAGGTTTGGCACACGGGCCAATGCCACAGGCGTGTCCCTAGTTCAACACGGGCGTGTGGCCCCTATTTTGATGAAAAGTTTACCAAGTTTGTAAAAGTCCTTAGTTAAATCCCAAAACCTCTTGGAGGTATGTTTAGGGTTACGTAGGAAAAGATTGAGGAATAAATGGGTTGAACAAAATGTTATAGCCAATTACTACACGTTCAAGTAAGGTTAAGAATGGTAATGGCTCGCATCCAGTCCCGTTGTCGGACATGGGTAAGGGGTGTTACATTTAGTGGTATCAGAGCTATGATTTAGTTGGTTCTCAGACTAACGTAGCGTGAGTACGAGTCTAGCTGCACATACCATAGATAAGAGTAATTGTGTAATGATAGTGTGACGACTCCTAACATTTTAAATTGTATTTGATATAGTTAATGGGCACTGATCTGGATTGAGCTACAGCTGATGATGCTGTAAGTAGTGCATCGGCTCCCATGCAATGGACCGTGCCAGTTGAAAGTAGACCCTAGACTTTGGGTTAGGGGGAAGAGGCCCGAGAAGTCTTTGTCCAAATGGTGAGTAATTGGTACATAGAGTACATTCAAGCAAATCTGAATGCTCCACCTCCTCCGCCCCCACCTATTCCTCAACCTACTCATGTAGCTCCCCAAGTAGTAGAAGTTGTAAGAAGAGAAAATCCTCCGGTTGATAGGATCTGGAAGCAAGAAGCTGAGAAATTCAGGGCTAGTATGGACGATGATCTAGAAAGAGTAGAGTTCTGGCTCAAAAACACCATTCTAGTGTTTGATGAGCTATCGTGCACACCTGAAGAGTGCATGAAGAGTGTAGTTTCCCTTTTGAGAGATTTCGCTTACCAGTGGTGGAATACCCTTGTGTCGGTGGTACCAAGGGAAATGATCATTCTTTCAAGAAGAGTTTCAAAAGAAATATATAAGTCAAAGATTTATTGACCAGAAGAGAAATGAATTCTTTAAACTGAAGCAAGAAAAGATGACAGAACTGAATACGAGCGTGAGTTTGTGAGACCTAGTAAGTACGCTCGAGAGTGTGTGTCCTCGGAAGCCATTATGTGTAAGAGGTTCGAGGACGGGCTAAATGAAGATATAGAGTTGTTCGTTGGTGTCCTTGAACTGAAAGAATTTGTTGTGTTAGTAGACAGAGCTGTAAGGTTGAAGATCTAGTTAAGGAGAAAAGAAAGGCTGAGATAGAGTCTCGTGACTCGAGAAAGAGATAGATGAGCAAAATATTTCAATCATCATCTAAGAAGATAAGAGACTTCTCAACCCGATCAGCTACTTCAACCGGGTTTTCAAATAATAGTAAGAGTAAATAGTACTCAGGGCCTAAAGCCCAGACTACATCAGTTTTTAGTATTGGCAACCCCTGAACTAGTAGATTGGAGTGCATACAGTGTGGCAGACGTCACTCTGCTGAATGTCGAGCAAATGAAAAAGACTACTTCAGGTTTAGGTCTTTAGACCATTTTATTAGAGGTAGTCTAGAAGAGGATGAGAAAGAGAAGTCTCAAGAGGCAAGACTGGGAGGAATTACTAGATGGAGATTATAGAGAAACCCGACAAGTGGGGCAAGTAGTAAGACTACTCACAAGGAGTAGGCTACGAGACCTGAGGGCGAAGCGCCTGTGAGAACTTACGCCATTCACGCTCGCGAAGAAGCATCGTCTCCTAACGTGATTACAGGTATCTTTTCTCTCTATGATACTAAAGTTACTACTTTAATAGATTAGGATCTAAACATTCATATATATATGCATGAAATTAGTATCTAGAATGAGTATGCCCGTAGAGTCTACGAAATTTGTGATAAAGTTGTCTAATCCTTTAGGCAAAAGTGTGTTAGTTGATACAATTTTGAAAGATTTTCCATTAATGATTAGAGGTTATTATTTTAAGGCAAATCTAATGATATTGTTATTTGATGAATTTGATATTATTCTTGGTTTGGACTGGTTAACCGCTCATGATGTGATAGAAAATTATGGAAAGAAATATATTAAATTGAGATGTGAAAATGGGAACACTGTTCGTGTTGAATAAGATGAACAAGACAGGTCGCCGGTAGTGATATCTCACATGTCGGCCTAGAGGTATGTAAGGAAAGGGTATGAGGCTTATCTTTTGTGATGAATGCTAAAGAAATGAAATTAAAGATCGAACCAGTTCTGGTAGTATGTGAGAACCCAGATGTATTTCTAGAAGAGTTGCCACGGTTACCTCCGGTTAGATAGGTTGAATTTGGTATCAAATTAGCTCTCGGCACTGCACCCATATCAATTGCACTTTCTAGAATGGCTCCAATAGAGTTAAAAGAATTAAAGGCATAGTTGCAAATGTTGACGGATAAAGGTTTTGCAAGACCGAGTAATTCTCCATGGGGTGCTCCAATGCTCCTTGTGAAAAAGAAAGATGGTTCCATGATGTTATGCATAGATTATCGTCAACTTAATAAAGTAATCGTGAAGAACAAGTACCCTTTGCCAAGGATCGATGACTTGTTCGATCAATTGAAGGAAGCCACCGTGGTTTCCAAGATAGACTTGAGATCAGGATATTACCAGTTGAGAGTGAAGGACTTAGACGTACCTAAGACTGCTTTTCGAACGAGGTACGGGCATTATGAATTTCTAGTCATGCCATTCAGTTTGACAAATGCCCCTGCGTGTTCATGGATCTAATGAACCACATTTTTTGACCATTACTAGACAAGTTTGTTGTGGTATTTATTGATGATATACTAATATACTCCCGAGATGAGCATGAGCATGCCAAACACTTAAGGACAATTTTATAGATTTTACGACATAATCAGCTGTATGCCAAGTTTAGTAAAAGTGAGTTTTGGCTGAAGGAAGTTGGATTCTAGGGACACATTGTCTCGGGAGATGGGGTTCGAGTTGACCCAGGCAAAATCTCAGCTATTGTTGACTAGAAACTGCCAAAAAATGTGTCTGAGGTTAAAAGTTTTTGGGCCTAACTGGCTATTATCGATGGTTTGTCAAAGGATTTTCCATGGTAGCTACACCGATGACGAGATTATTATAGAAAAATGTAAAATTTGAGTGGACAGATAAGTGCCAACAGAGTTTTGAAAGGTTTAAAGCCTTGTTGACAGAGGCTCTATTTCTAGTATAACCTGAACTGGGAAAAGAATTTGAAATTTACAGTGATGCATCTTTCAAGGGATTGGGCTGTGTACTTATGCAAGAAGGAAAGGTGAAAGCATATGCTTCTAGGTAGCTCAAGCCACACGAGAAAAACTATCTGACGCATGATTTAGAGTTGGCTGCCATTGTTTTTGCATTGAAGATTTGGAGGCACCATTTGTATGGTGAAAGATGTTGGATATTCACAGATCACAAGAGTTTAAAGTATTTGATGACTCAGAAAGAATTGAACTTAAGGAAATGAAGGTGGTTGGAGTTGATAAAAGACTATGAACTAGTCATTAAATACCATCTGGGAAAGGTGAATGTAGTCGTTGATGCCTTAAGTAGAAAATATTTATTTGCATTGAGGGCTATGAATACCCAGATGACTGTATTAGAGGATGGTTTCATTCTAGTTGAGCTGAGGGCTAGACCGATATTCCTCCAAGATATCTACGAGGCTCAAAAGGATGATAGTGACTTAAAGACCAGAAGAACTCAATGTGAGTCAGGTGTCGAGTCAGGTGTCGACTTAAAGATATTTCTGAGTTTGTTTCAAGATGTTTAATTTGTCAGCAAGAGAAAGCTAAACATCAAGTACCCTTGGGTTTGTTACAACCTATACTGGCACCCGAGTGGAAATGGGTCAAGTCACTATGGATTTTGTAACAGGTTTGCCGTTGACATTGAGCAAGAAAGATACTGTATGGGTCGTAGTCGATAGACTTACAAAGTCAGCCTATTTCATACTGGTGCATGTCGATTACTCACTAGAAAAGTTGGCAAACTTGTATATCTTTGAGAATGTGATGCTACACGGAGTGCCCTTATCGATTATATCAAATAGAGATCTGAGATTCACTTCCAGATTTTGGAAAAAGTTGCAAGAGGCCCTGGGCACAAAGTTGAGTTTTAGTACGGCTTTTCATCCTCAAATCGATAGACAGTCAGAGAGGTTAATATAAGTACTTGAGGATATGTTTCGGTGCTATGTTCTTGAATTTCAAGGTAGTTGGGAAAAGTATCTAGCATTGGAAGAATTTGCCTACAATAATAGTTTTCAGTAAAGTTTAAAAATGGCATCTTATGAGGCTTTGTATGGGCGTAAGTGTCGAACACCTTTATACTAGATTGAGCTTAAAGAAAACCAAATTTACGGGATTGACTTGGTTAGAGAAATTGAAGAAAAAGTAAAGGTGATCCGAGACTGTTTAAAAGCTACTTCTGACAGGTAGAAATCTTACTCGGATCTAAAAAGGAAAGATATTGAATATCAAGTCAGTGATAGAGTATTCTTAAAAGTTTCGAAATGGAGGAAAGTTCTTAGATTTGGCTAGAAAGGCAAATTGAGTCCTCTTTTTATCGGACCATATGAGATCATTAAGAGAATAGGGCCGGTAGCCTATCGATTGGATTTGCCATCCGAGTTAAAGAGGATTTATGATGTGTTCCATGTGTCTCTGTTGCGAAGCTACCGATCAGACCCTTTGCATGTGATTACACCGACTGAGGTTGAGATTCAATTTGACATGACATATGGTGAAGAACAAGTCAAGATTCTAGCCCGAGAAGTCATGCAGTTAAGAAATAAAAGTATAGCCCTTGTGACAGTGTTGTGGCAGAGACACGAGTAGAAGAGGCTACATGGGAGCTCGAGGAGACTGTGAGGAACCTGTATCGAATCTCTTCACTGGTAAGATTTTTAGGGATGAAAGTCCCTAAGGGGGAGAATTGTAACAGCCCGACTTAGGGCTTAGTTGGAATAGTGGTGCGAGACCATAAATTTGAAGTAGAAAATATGTGTTTAAATGATTTTACAAGGCTTATGAGGCATTTGCATGATTGTGTGAAAGTTACATGAAGAAATTTTGTAAATTAGTGAATAAATTGTCCATTAAGACTAAATTGCAAAGAATAGAAAATGTGAGATTCTAGAAGGTTCAAGTATGAAATAGAATTATGAAAATCCTAGAGGTCCTTACTTAGAAATTAGACCATTATATTTGATGATGGACAAAAATGTACATGGGAAGGAAAAAACTTAAGAAAGGGTCATTAAGGGCATTTTGGTCATTTGGTTAATTAAAGAATAAAAAGGGAAAATAAGCCAAAAATCATGTCCATCTTCTTCCCTATAGTGCTGGAATTTGCAAGGACTCCATAGCTAGGGTTTTGTTCATTTTCAAGCTTAAAGTAAGTGCATCCTAGCCCCATTTTTAATGTTCTTCGTATTTTTGAAACCCTCGTAGCTCGGTTTAGCTATTTCTAGCCATATGTTGAGCTAGGTTTATGTTCAAAAACTTACCCATGTATGACATGCATGTATTTTAATGTTTTGTGGAAGAATACGAAAGTTTGATGTATGATAAACATCTTTTTCTATGTGATTTTCATGAAAGATGCAAGAAAATGACCAAATTATAAAGTTATAGAAATGGTCATACATGAGTGAAATAGTGGGAATTTAATGTTGCTATAGTTGAGAAAATGATTCGACTAGGCTTGAAATGCAAGAAAGTTGAATGAAAATCATTTTACGAGCCTAGGGGTGAAAGTGTAATTATGTGAAAGTTTAAGGGCAAAATTGTAATTTTTCCCAAATATGAATTATGAGTCTATTTAGTCAAAATGCATGTGTTTAACAAGAGAAATTTATTATTATAGGTCAAGAAACACGAATCCGGATTGAAATCGAGGCAAGAACAAAGTTGAAGACTAAATCGAGCACCGAGACATATTTTGAGATTTGAGGTAAGTTTGTATGAAATTAGTATTTCATAATGTTCGATATTTAAAATCGTTCATTTTTATGTTAATGCATGTTATTGTGAATGAAATCGAGCTATAAAGTCTCATTGAGTAAACGATGAGAACATGCTGAATTGTAGTATCGGTTATAGTTCCGAAGTAAGTATATTACCTACGTATGCATATGAGAAAGGAAAGGTCCCGTATAAGACCATATCTGGGATATGGCTTTGGCACCAAAGAATCATCTCGTGTAAGACCATATCTTGGATATGGCATCGACTTCTAAGTACGATTTCATGTAAGACGATGTTTGGGACATGTCATCGACATCGAGTCATGAGATCCCGTATAAGACCATATTTGGGATATGGCGTCGGCTCTAAGGAATGATCCCATGTAAGACCATATCTGGGATATGGCGTTGGCAAAAAATCTTATGTATGTTATGCATGAATGATTCATGATGATCCGATTTATTCAAAAGCAAAAGAGTGAAGTATGTGAGTTGGCCTAGATCCAAGTCTATTTATGGATGGCCTTGAGTGATGTTCATGGTATGAATGATAAAGATGTGAGTATATGGTTTGTTAGCAAAGGTGCTAAACTACATGAATCAGTGTTACAGGTATCTTGAGTAAGTAAAAGTTACCAGATCATATTGACATGAGATGAGTAAGAGTAAGTTATAATAAGTGTGAATAAGTATGAGTAAGTACTTTTATTCATTGGTGCTATGTCGCCATTGTTTCATGATATGAATGATTATAGTTTGAGTAAATTGTCATTCTATAGTTCCATGCAAACTTACTAAGCCATATGCTTACCCTCTCTCTCTTCCCTTTTCTTGTAGTTTTGCCAAGTTAGCTCGAGGATCATTGGACGTCAGAGCCCGGAATCACACTATCGACATCACTTTGGTATAATAATTTAGACTTATTTTGGGTATGGCATGTATAGGACTCGAGTATTTTGTTAAGTTGTAATTTTTAGCCAAAGTGTTGTCTATGTATGTTACTAAAGTCATTTTGTAAATGGTCTTGAGTTAGGCCAATATTTGGAAAATTCTTTTTCTCAATGAAGGTAAATCTCATGAAGTGTATACTCTTGTGTATGTCTCAATTTCTTAAATTCCTAGAGATATTAATTGGTCATCTTTTATGGAGTGATTTGAATTGGAGTTTGAGAGTGTGTGCGATGTAGGGTGGCAAAACGGCTTGGTAGATAGCCCGTTAATTGTGTGTCTAGACCGTGTGGGAGGCATGGCTAACACATAGGTGTATGCCTAGGCTGTATGATGTCTTCACCTTGCATTTGAAATTTAAATCACCACACAACTGAAGCACACAGTCGTGTGTATAGGCCATATGGATTAGTTAGAATGACAAGGTTTGGCACACGGGCCAGGGCCATAGGTGTGTGGCCCCTGTTTTGATGAAAAGTTTTCCAAGTTACTAAAAGTCCTTGGTTAAATCTCGAAACCTCTCGAAGGTATGTTTAGGGCCACGTAGGCCAGGAGAGAGTAAGAAATGGGTTGAACGAAATGTTATAGCCAGTTACTACACGTTCAAGTAAGGTTAATTATGGTAATGCCTAGCATTAGTTCCGTCGTCGGACATAGGTAAGGGTGTTACATTTAGTGGTATCAGAGCTATGATTTAGTCGGTTCTCGGACTAACGTAGCGTGAGTATGAGTCTAGCTACACATGCCATACATAAGAGTGATTGTGTGATGATAGTGTGACGACTCCTAACATTTTAAATTGTATTTGATATAGTTAATGGATCCTGATCCGATAAAGTCGCGGTGATGATGTTGCAAGTAGTCGTAAACTCCCGCAAGGGACCATGCCAGTTGAAAGTAGACCATAGACTTTGGGTCAGGGGGAAGAGGCCCGAGAAGTCTTTCACTGAATGATGAGTAAATTGGTACACAGAGTACATTCGAGCAAATCCAAGTGCTCCACCTCTTCCGCCCGCCTATTCCTCAACCTACTCTTGTAGCTCCTCAAGTAGTAGAAGTTGTAAGAAAGAAAAGCCTCCGATTGATAGGATTTGGAAGCAAGGAGCTAAGGAATTCAGGGCTAGTAAGGACGATGATCCAAAAGAGCAGAGTTCTAGCTTGAAAGCACCATTCGGGTGTTTGATGAGCTATCGTGCATACCTGAAGAGTGCATGAAGTGGTAGTTTCCCTTTTGAGAGATTCCGCTTACTAGTGGTGGAATACCCTTATGTCGGTGGTACCAAGGGAAATGATCATTCTTTCAAGAAGAGTTTCAAAAGAAATATATAAATTAAAGATTTATTGACCATAAGAGAAAGGAATTCCTTAAACTGAAGCAAGGAAAGATGATAGTAACTGAATACGAGCATGAGTTTGTGAGACTCAGTAAGTACGCTTGAGAGTGTGTCCTCAGAAGCCATTATGTGTAAGAGGTTCGAGGACGGGCTAAATGAAGATATAAAGTTGTTTGTTGGTGTCCTTGAACTGAAAGAATTTGTTGTGTTAGTAGACAGAGCCTGTAAGGCTGAAGATCTAGTTAATGAGAAAAGAAAGGCTAAGATGTAGTCTCATGACTCGAGAAAGAGACAGATGAGCAAAATATTTCAATCATCATCTAAGAAGTCAAGAGACTTTTCAACCTGATCAGGTACTTCAGCTAGGTTTTCAAATAAGAGTAAGAGTAAATAATACTCAAGGACTAAAGCCCAGACTACATCAATTACTAGTATTGGCAACCCCTGACCCAGTAAACCAGAGTGCCTACAGTGTGGCAGACGTCACTCCGATGAATGTCGAGCAAATTAAAAAGCCTGCTTCAGGTGTGGGTCTTTAGACCATTTTATTAGAGATTGTCTAGAAGTGGATGAGAAAGAGAAGCATCAGGAGGCAAGACCGGAGGCACTACTAGAGGGAGATCACAGAGAAACCCAGGAAGCGGGGCAAGTAGTAAAACTACACACAAGGAGCAGGCTGCGAGAACTTACGCCATTCGCGCTCGCGAAGAAGTATCGTCTCCTGACGTGATTACGGGTACCTTTTCTCTCTATGATACTAAAGTTATTGCTTTAATAGATTCGAGATCTAACCATTCATATATATGCATGAAATTAGTATCTAGAATGAGTATGCCTGTTGAGTCTACGAAATTTGTGATAAAGGTGTCTAATCCTTTAGGCAAAAGTGTGTTAGTTGATAAAGTTTGCAAAGATTGCCCATTAATGATTAGAGGTCATTATTTTAAGGCAAATCTAATGATATTGCCATTTGATGAATTTGATATTATTCTTGGTATGGACTGGTTAACCACTCATGATGTGACAGTAAATTGTGAAAAGAAATATATTGAATTGAGATGTGAAAATGGGGACACTCCTCGTGTTGAATCAGATGATCAAGACAGGTTGTCGGTAGTGATATCTCACATGTCAGCCCAGAGGTATGTAAGGAAAGGGTATGAGGCTTATCTAGCTTTTGTGATGAATGCTAAAGAAACGGAATTAAAGATCGAATCAATACCGGTAGTATGTGAGTACCCAGATGTATTTCCAGAAGAGTTGCCAGGGTTACCTCCGGTTAGAGAGGTTGAATTTGGTATCGAACTAGCTCCCGACACTGCACCCATATCAATTGCACCTTACAGAATGGCTCCAATTGAGTTAAAAGAATTAAAGGCATAGTTGCAAGAGTTAACGGATAAAGGTTTTGCAAGACCGAGTAATTCTTCATGGGGTGCTCCAATGCTATTTGTGAAAAAGAAAGATGGTTCCATGAGGTTATGCATAGATTATCGTCAACTTAATAAAGTAACTGTGAAGAACAAGTACCCTTTGCCAAGGATCGTTGCCTTGTTCGATCAATTGAATGGAGCCACCGTGTTTTCCAAGATAGACTTGAGATTGGGATATTACAAGTTGAGAGTGAAGGACTCAGACGTGCCTAAGACTACTTTTTGAATGAGGTATGGGTATTATGAATTTCTAGTCATGCCATTTAGTTTGACAAATGCCCCTACGGTGTTCATGGACCTAATGAACCACATTTTTTGCCCATTATTAGACAAGTTTGTTGTGGTATTTATTGATGATATACTAATATACTCCCAGGATGAGCATGAGCATGTCGAACAGTTAAGGACAATTTTACAGATTTTGCGAGATAATCAGCTGTATGCCAAGTTTAGTAAAAGTGAGTTTTGGCTAAAGGAAGTTGGATTCTTGGGACACATTGTCTTATGAGATGGGGTTCGAGTTGACCCAGGCAAAATCTCAGCTATTGTTGACTGGAAACCGCCAAAAAATGTGTCTGAGGTTAGAAGTTTTTTAGGCCTAGCTGGCTATTATCGACGGTTCGTTAAAGGATTTTCCATGATAACTACACCGATGACGAGATTATTACAGAAAAATGTAAAATTTGAATGGACAGATAAGTGCCAACAGAGTTTCGAGAGATTAAAAGCCATGTTGACAGAGGCTTCAATTCTAGTATAACCTAAACCGGGAAAAGAATTTGTACTTTATATTGATGCATCTTTAAAGGGATTGGGCTGTGTACTTATGCATGAAGGCAAGATGATAGCATATGCTTCTAGACAACTCAAGCCACACGAAAAGAACAATTCAACGCATGATTTAGAGTTGGCTGCCATTGTTTTTGCATTGAAGATTTGGAGGCACCATTTGTATGGTGAAAGATGTCGAGTATTCACAGATTCCAAGAGTTTAAAGTATTTGATGACTCAGAAAGAATTGAACTTAAGGCAACGAAGGTGGTTGGAGTTGATAAAAGACTGTGAACTATTCATTAATTACCATTCGGGAAAGGCGAATGTAGTCATTGACGCCTTAAGTAGAAAATCTTTATTTGCCTTGAGCACTATGAATACCGAGATGACTGTATTAGAGGGTGGTTCCATTCTAGCTGAGCTGAGAGCTAGACCGATATTCCTCCAAGAGATCTACGAGGCTCAAAAGGATGATAGTGACTTACAGACCAGAAAGACTCAATGCAAGTCAAGTGTTGAGTCTAATTTTTGGATCAATCCGGATGGATGTTTGATGTTCAGGGACCGAATATGTGTACCGAGAAATGATGAACTCATTCGTAAAGTTTTGCATGACATGCATAATGGATGCTTATATGTGCATTCGTGTAGCACCAAGATGTATAATGACTTGAAGCAACGTTATTGGTGGTTGAGTATGAAGAAAGATATTTCTGAGTTTGTTTCAAGATGTTTAATTTTTCAGCAAGTGAAAGCCAAACATCAAGTACCCTTAGGTTTGTTACAACCTATAATGGTACCCGAGTGGAAGTGGGATCAAGTCACCATAGATTTTGTAACAGGTTTGCCATTGACACCGACCAAGAAAGATGCTGTATGGGTTATAGTCTATAGACTTACAAAGTCAGCCCATTTCATACCGGTGCATGTCGATTACTCACTAGACAAGTGGGAAAACTTGTATATCTCTAAGAATGTGAGGCTATCGGAGTGCCCTTATCGATTATTTCAGATAGAGATCAGAGATTCACTTCCAAATTTTGGAAAAAGTTACAAGAGGCCCTGGGCACAAAGTTGAGCTTTAGTACGGCTTTTCACCCTTAAACCGATATACAGTCGGAGAGGTTAATATAAGTACTTGAGGATATGCTTCGGTGATGTGTTCTTGAATTTGAAGGTAGTTGGGAAATGTATCTAGCGTTGGTAGAATTTGCCTACAATAACAGTTTTCAGTCAAGTTTAAGAATGGCATCTTATGAGGCTTTGTATGGGCGTAAGTGTCGAACGCCTTTATACTGGACTGAGCTTAAATAAACTGAAGAAAAAGTAAAGGTGGTTCGAGACTGTTTAAAAGCTATTTCTGACAGGCAGAAATCTTACAAGGATCTAAAAAGGAAAGAGATTGAATATCAAGTCAGTGATAGAGTATTCTTAAAAGTGTCGCCATGGAGGAAAGTTCTTAGATTTGGCCAGAAAGGCAATTTGCATCCTCGTTTTATCGGACCATATGAGATCACTGTGAGAATAGGGCTGGTAGCCTATCGATTGGATTTGCCATCCGAGTTAAAGAAGATTCATGATGTGTTCCATGTGTCTATGTTGCGACGCTAACGATCAAACCCTTCGCATGTGATTACACCGACTGAGGTTGAGATTCAATCTGACTTGACATATGGTGAAGAACCAGCCAAGATTCTAGCCTGAGAAGTCAAGTAGTTAAGAAATAAAAGTATAGCCCTTGTGACAGTGTTTTGGCAGAGACACGAGGTAGAAGAGGCTACATGGAAGCCCGAGGAGGCTATGAGGAACCTGTATTCGAATCTTTTCACTGGTAAGATTTTCGGGGACGAAAATCCCTAAGAGGAGAATTGTAACAGCTCGACTTAGGGCTTAGTTGGAATAGGGGCGTGAGACCACAAATCTGAAGTAGAAAATACGTGTTTAAATGATTTTAGAAGGCTTATGAGGTATTTGTATGATTGTGTGAAAGTTACATGAAGAAATTCTGTAAATTAGTGAATAAATTGTCCATTAGGACTAAGTTGCAAAGAATAGAAAATGTGAGATTCTAGAAGGTTCAAGTATGAAATAGAATTATGAAAATCCTAGAGGTCCTTATTTAGCAATTAGACCATTATATTTGATGATGGACAAAAATGTACATGGGAAGGAAAAATCTTAAGAAAGGGTCATTAAGGGCATTTTGGTCATTTGGTTAAAGAATAAAAAGGGAAAATAAGCCAAAAATCATGTCCATCTTCTTCCCTATGGTGCCGAAATTTGGAAAGACTCCATAGCTAGGGTTTTGTTCATTTTCAAGCTTAAAGTAAGTACATCCTAGCCCCGTTTTTAATGTTCTTCATATTTTTGAAACCCTCGTAGCTCGGTTTAGCTATTTCTAGCCATATGTTGAGCTAGGGTTTATGTTCAAAAAATTACCCATGTATGACATGCATGTATGTTGACGTTTTATGGAAGAATATGAAAGTTTGATGTATGATAAACAACTTTTTCTAAGTGATTTTCATGAAAGATGCATGAAAAGGACCAAATTGTAAAGTTATAGTAATGGTCATACATGAGTGAAATAGTGGGAATTTAATGTTGCTATAGTTGAGAAAATGATTCGTCTAGGCTTGAAATGCAAGAAAGTTGAATGAAAATCATTTTACGAGCCTAGGGGCAAAAGTGTAATTATGTAAAAGTTTAAGGGCAAATTGTAATTTTCCCAAATATAAATTATGAGTCGATTTAGTCAATGCATGTGTTTAACAAGAGAAATTTATTATTATAGATCAAGAAACATGAAGCCCAAATTGAAACAGAGGCAAGAATAAAGTTGAAGACAAAATCAAGCACCGAGGCACATTTTGAGATTCGAAGTAAGTTTGTATGAAATTAGTATTTCACATTGTTCGATATTTGAAATCGTTCATTTTTATTTTAATGCATGTTATTGTGAACAAAATCGAGTTACAAAGTCTCGATGGGTAAATGATGAGAACATGCTAAATTGTAGTTCCAGTTATGGTTCTAGATAAGTATATTACCTACGTATGCATATAAGAAAGGAAAGGTACCACATAAGACCATATTTGGGATATGGCTTCGGCACCAAAGAATGATCTTGTGTAAGACCATATCTGGGATATGGAATCAACTTCTAAGTACGATCTCGTTTAAGACCATGTATGGGACATGGCATCGACATCAAGTTATAAGATCCCGTATAAGACCATATCTGGGATATGGCGTTGGCACTAAGGAATGATCCCATGTAAGACCATATCTGGGATATGGCATTGGCATCAAATCTTATGTATGTTAAGCTTGAATGATTAATGATGATCCGATTTATTCATAAGCAAAAGAGTCAAGTATGTGAGTTGGCCTAGATCCAAGTCTATTTATGGATGGCCTTGAGTGATGTTCATGGTATGAATGATAAAGATGTGAGTATATGGTTATGTTAGCAAATGTGCTAAACTACATGAATCAGTGTTACAGGTATCTTGAGTAAGTAAAAGTTACCAGATCATATTGACATGAGATGGGTAAGAGTAAGTAAGAATAAGTGTGAATAAGTACGAGTAAGTACTTTTATTCATTGGTGCTGTGTCACCATTGTTTCATGATATGAATAATTATAGTTTGAGTAAATTGTCATTCTAGAGTTTCATGCAAACTTACTAAGCTATATACTTACCCCTCTCTCTTCTTTTTTCCTTGTAGTTTCGCCAAGTTAGCTCGAGGATCATTGGACGTCGGAGCTCGGAATCACACTATAGACATCACTTTGGTATAACAATTTAGACTTATTTTAGGTATGACATCTATTGGACTCGAGTATTTTTTGAAGTTGTAACTTTTAGCCAAACTGTTGGCTATGTATGTTACTAAGGTCACCTTGTAAATGGTCTTGAGTTAGGCCAATACTGGGCAAATTCTTTTGCTCAATGAAGGTAAATCTCATGAAGTGTATGCTCTAGTGTATGCCTCGATTTCTTAAATTCCTAGAGATATTAAATGGTCATCTTTTAAATTGGAATGATTTGAATTGGAGTTTGAGAGTGTGTGCGATGTAGGGTGGCAAAATGGCTTGGTAGATAGCATGCTAATTGTTCACATGGGTAGACATACTGGCGTATGTCTAGACCGTGTGGGAGGCACAACTAGTACATGGGCGTATGCCTAGGCCGTGTTAAGTCTGCACCTTGCAATTGAAATTTAAATCGCCACACGACTGAAGCACACGGTCGTGTGTATAGGCCGTGTGGATAAGTTAGAATGACAAGGTTTGGCACAAGGGTAGGGCCACGGGTGTGTCAAGGCCGTGTGTAAATAGTTAGTGTCGACCACGGGTGGAAGACACGGCTTGTTTTAGGGGCACAGGGGTGTGCCCTAGTTCAACACGAGCATGTGGCCTCTATTTTGATGAAAAGTTTTCCAAGTTTGTAAGAGTCCTTGGTTAAATCTTGAAACCTCTCGGAGGTATGTTTAGGGCCACGTAGGCCAAGAGTGAGCAAGAAATGGGTTGATCGAAATATTATAGCCAGTTACTACACGTTCATGTAAGGTTAAGTATGGTAATGCCTCGCATCTGGTCCTATTGTCGGACACGGGTAAGGGGTGTTACATTGCTGGCCGAATATCACTGTTGTTAATTCTTCTCTACGTTGATCTATTGCAAGGGTTCTGATTACTGGTAAGTGTTCAAAATCCAACCTCTTCTTTACCTTTAAAACCAAATGCACTTATGCTCTTCATTTCTTTTCCAAAACCGAATAACCCCATTAACTGATTGTTATTTCATTCTTCGCATATTGCACTTATTGCAATTCTAGGGTCTTCCTCAAGGAGTAGTAAAGTGTGAACGGTTTGGAGGAGTCACACTTTCGTTCTGAAACGTCTGGTAAGGTAATAAGGTTACCTCATGTTTTGGGGTTGGCCAAATATGCCCTATCACTTATTAATCGACTGTTGATTGTACTTTAGGAAAGCAAGCGAATGCGTGTGATCGTTTCTAAATAGCGATCGTTGAGGGATTAAGGTCACCCTCATTCAAACAAGGTAAGAAGGGTATTTCGGATTAAGTGTTATTAAGAAGGTGTTACCCTAACAATTATGGACTAACATTGGATCTCGATGAATCTAGGTTGGGTGCGCATAGATCTTGGAACGACTCCGTAAAAAGGTGTGTAATCACACTATCGTTTCTTTGAGTTGGCAAAAGCCAAAAAGTCAAAACTTTGGCATTCGAGGCCTCACGAGCGTATGATCACTCGTGTGGTAAACCAAGCCCATAATCATGGGAATAGACTGTAGAGGCCACCACAAGTGTTCCAGTGCACTTGGGCAGTTATGGGCCTCGTTGGGCCGAAATGGGTCGTGTGGTCCCAATCATCTTGTGGGCCCCATAAGAACAAAATTTGTGAAAGTGGCAAAAATTGGATTGGGCTATGTAGTTTGCATAGCCGGGATTGAATTTGGGCCAAATGGGCCACACGAGCGGGTAGGCCCATTTGGGCCAAATATTGGGCTTTGAGCCCATTTACACTGTTTGTACCAAATTGATTATCTATATTGCTTGAGGCGACAGTAGGCCTTCGAAAAGGTTATTAAATGTACTGAGATAGGTAAAATGACCAAAATACCCCTAAAGGGCAAAATTATCGTTGGACCCCTAATACATGAAAATGACCATTTTACCCCTAGAAGTAGGTTGACAGATGAAAGTATGTACTGTATGGCTGTACTGAGTAGGACATATTGCATATACGAAATATTGATGACATGGCATACTGTATGGGGTTGGGATTCTGATATGGAGGAAGTACTGTTACTGGTGGCTCTACCACAATTACTATTATTGGTGGCTGTGCCACATATACTGTTACTGGCAGCTCTGCTGCGTTATTATTACTGATAGCTATGCTGCAACATTGGTGTGTTGGCTGGGTGGGTCGACGTTGTCCCCACGTGGTGTGCTGGCTGGATTGTGGTGGGTTGCATACTTGCACCATACTAATACTGTATCGGGCTTAGGCCCACATTGTTACTGTATTGGGCTAAGGCCCACACTGTACTGTTACTGAATAGGGCTCAAGCCTAGATTATTACTGCATGATAGGGATTACACACTGAGTTCTTGTAACTCACCCTTTTCTTTTAACTTTACAGATAATCCCCATTCTTATGCGATTTGGAGCTACGAGGTACTTGGAGGGGGCCACATGATCGAGGATGTTTGTTTAAACATATTTATTTAAATATTTTATATTCGGTTAATATTTTTGTAATAAGGCCTTTGGTGATTTTATTCGGATTTTTAATTTCTTATTTTGAATTGCCAAACAGATACAAACAAGTTTTCACAACTAATAACTATTTTACAAGGCAAACACATATTTTTAAATTCAAGATAATCGTAAATAGAGTAGCTTTCACGAATTTAAACCAATAGTAACAAACATGGTAATCAAGTGTTGGTTTTTATAACTTTCAAATTGTTTTTCCAAGAAATAAAAACTAAATGGATTTTAACTCAACTGATTTCTCCCAACAAACCTTGATTTCGAAAAACACTTTGATCTGACACGCCAAATTCGACCGTAACGTCTAGGCTGAGTTTGGGGTGTTACATTTAGTGGTATTAGAGCCCGGTTACAAAACTCGGCTGTGGAATGGGTTTTGAGAAGCTTTTCTGAAAGTAAGTTTTATAGAGTTGAAAAGTTCTGAAAAGTGTATAAGTGTGGCACACCGAGTCTCTGGCGCCAAATCTTTGTAAGTTCTCTAATTATGATTACTGTTATACTGTGAAACTATAGATAGAGGAAGCTAAAATTGTAGGAGACTGTAAACTGTAGTGAGACCTCGATCTGCGAAACAAACTTTTGATGACTATTTTTCATAATACATTTGTTAATAATTACTGAAATTATAATCTGATACATAAGACTTTTTAATCAGATAAAGCTCATATCGAAATGAGTAAAAGAGGTACTCGTAGAAGGGGTACACGAGGCCACGGTAGGGGCCGAGGAAGTGCTCGGGCTAGATCATCAGCGTCGGGTCATATGCCTGTTAGGGAAGCACCAGCCTCACCAGTAACTGAGATAGGGTCTTATAATCGAGTAGTTGGGGATGATGCTCTCTCCCAAACGATGTTCCGTGTTCTAAAGAGGGTTACTTGAGCTAATACTGGAACAGTGGGCCAAGGGTCAATTTTTGAGTGACTCTTGTCTAATGGGGCGAAAATTTTAGGAGTACTGGTTAGAGGCGACTGAACGGATAATGGACGACCTTGATTGTACTACGGAGCAAAAATTGAAAGGGCCAGTGTCCTCATTGCAAGATGAGGCCTACCAGTGGTGGCTCACCGTGAGAGAGGGTACGTAGGCCAACCATTTGACATGGGACTTCTTTATGGCGGCATTCCAAGTGAAATATGTGGGTGCAAGTTATGTGGACGCCCGACGAAAGGAATTTCTAAACCTGACCCAGGGGAGTAAGACAGTGGCAGAATATGTGGCAGAATTCTTACGTTTGAGTCGGTATATTTATGGCATAGTTGCAACTGAGTATGAACGCTGTGTGTGTTTTGAGGATGGCCTCTGGAATGAGTTGCGAGTATTGATAGCTCCGCAGAGGGAGTGAGATTTTGCTTCCCTAGTAGAGAAGGCAAAAATTGCTGAGGAATAAATCTTGCTCGAACTCCTTAACTTTAATCAAATTTACTTGAGGAATAAATCCATCATAAAATTTTGAGCTTGTGCTCTCATCATTTATACCTTTGCCAATGGCAATCCTTTACACGAAAGTTAGAGAACTTCAGATACCAGAATCACCATATTATAGATCTTGAATTCCATCATAGTAAAGATAATACACTTTCTAAATTTGCATATAAGACAAAACATCATCCGGTAGTTACAGAAGGATAATCTCACATAAGATTTCATCCAACATTAGAGTTAGCTAACGTTCTCACAACATAAGAACTTTATCAAAAAATGAAAAATCACACACATATCTCTGTGAATAATGAATACATACAGAATACCTAGAAGAGGTCATCGTAATCCTTTCAACAATAACTGCTACACATAGACACCTTTACAACTCAATCTTCCTTTCTTTGCTAAATTTTGTCATCATGAACCCCGTATTATTCTATTCACTAACAAAAAATCAATTCGGAAAAGTTTTGATATATACATACTTTAAACTTCATACTTAATTAAGTCGAATAGTCGAGACTATCTTACTCTTTATTCGTGACATTGCATAATCTGTGTAATCTTTGAAGCATTTTGATTTTTCTTCTAAAGTTGTTTTCACTTACCAAACTATTCTCATCTCTGCTTACATTACCAATTAATTCATCTCTGAACTCTTTAGTTCCCACTTATAAACTTATTCAACATGATTCTCGTAAATTTTTGTCAAAAGCAACACTGGTAAGAGAGTAAGGTCGTAAAGCCATTGACTTGACTCTCATAAATACACACATATGACTTTGCATTCATCATCAACATAACATCATCATAATCACATAATTTACTCCATGCAATTTAATATACTTATTCAAATTACAAATGTTTTTCGCCATCCATGGTTTCAAATAATGAATTTACTTAGTCGGATTTCATAGTATTATTTAATTAAATACCCAACATCTAACTCTAAATTTCTCTTACTATCACTTGTCAATTTAAAGAAGCGTCTTACGGATTTGAGTACGTTGTTTACTTGATTGCCATAGTCCAACTATGGTCTTACATGAAATCTCATATCGATACCAATGCCATTTCCTAGATATAGTCTTACATGGAAATACATGTCAATGCCGATGCCATATCCCAGATATGGTCTTACACGGGATCATGTATCGATGCAAATGACATGTCCTAGACATGGTCTTACATGGGATCACTTGCACTGCCATGGTCCAACCATGGTCTTATCCATCAATTCATTACTGGAAGATCATACTCATCTCCTACGTTCTACTTAATTTGACCTTCTGATTCAACTCACATGCTATTATAATATTCATGGCATCATAACAGAGTCATAAAAAAAAACATTGTATATTCTCTGGTTTAACAGTTAAACATGTGATTCAACTATGTGGGTTTACTGATTATACATTATTCAAACATATGTACATACACACATATCTCGTTCATTGGGTAAGTTCACTCATCATATTCACTTAATCAAATACATTGGGCACATAGCATCGTATGCTTGTTGAACCAACATGGATGAGATTATCACCATATAACTTTCATTTCGTTCCATATTTTTGCAATTTCTCAACTTATGATTGTCTCATTTCATCTCTTACCACACACATGTCATGAAATTCTATATTATACCTTTCTGAATTTTGTCGCATCATAAGCTCATTTCAATCATCTCATTATCATTTTTAGTATTATCGAAAATAGCTCGGTTGGGAATCATCTTTGTTTTAACAAACAATTTCATTAAAGCCGTGAGATATCACACTATCATGAATAGTAATATGGCATGTATAGCTAAACTCTCATATGCTAGGTTAGTCTGAGAATCAACTAAACCATAGCTCTGATACCACTAAATGTAACACCTCTTACTCGTTTCGGTGCCAGGACATGATACGGGGCATTACCGTACTTAACCTTACTTGAACATGCATTTTCGAGCTATAAAGTTTCATTCTAACTTAAAAATTTTCCTTCTTAATCATAACATGTACCGATGGGCCTACAAGGCCCTAAACTTACTTCCGATAAGTTTTAGAGTTCATCCAAAAACTTTGGTACTCTGTAAAATTTTTTACTCAAATAGGGGTCACATGCCCGTGTGACATGGGGCACGCCCGTGTGGGCAGGCCATGTGATCTCACACGCCCATGTCCCTAGCCCATGTGGAATTTATTTTCTTTTCGAACCTACAAGAAATTTCACACGACCGAACACACGCCCGTGTCAATAGCCCGTGTCCCTCACATGGCCTAGACAGCCCGTGTCCTTCACCCGTGGAGATCTCTATTTATGACATCATCAAACCCTTAACAGTACACGGCCAAGGCATACGCCCATGTGGTGGCCCGAGTGACGAATCGAATTCTTGCAATTAAAATACAGGGGACACACAGCCTATCAACATACCCATATGGGTTGACCGTGTGTCAGACACGGCCTAGACACACGCCCGTGTGTCAACCCGTATGGACACTTAGGGGCTTTTCTCCAAGCCATTTGCCACCCTAGAACATAAATACACTTATACCAACTCAAGCAATACCTAATGTAGCATTCATGATAGAATTCATAAAAACTCATCATCATCAATATAAGAAACTTAACAAACATTGGCTAATTTATTTGGCCAATTACAAGAAGAATGCATAATTCTAAGAGCCAAGCCTTTGGCTCTCACATATGACATAATACAAAATGATCAAGTCATATACATGCCATATTTCAAGAAAGCTTGAATACTTATACCCAAAGTGCCAACTTGATAGTGTGAAGACATCTTCGGTGATCTCCAACATGAGCTAGCTAAATTAACCTATAAGAAATAGGAATGAGAGAGGAGTAAGCAATAATGCTTAGTAAGTTCATATGCAAGCAATAAATAACTATTGACATTCTTTATTTTTTCTTAACCACAAAGATATTATAATGTGATTTGTGTTTAAGCTCATAATTTTCGCTCAATCATTCATAATGCTTACTCTTACTCATGCTTACCCATCATATTAGGGTTGTCTTAACTTGTATTTATTCATGGTACCAGTATCACTTATTACATAGTTTAGTACTTAAACTATCATAGACAATAACTTGAATATCTATCTTCCTTAACGTGAATGGAATTTCCTATCATTCTTATACAACTTATCTCATTCATCAACTTTGCTTACTTCACCCTTAGTCACTTTTTCATGCTTATTCTTTTGCCCATTGAATTACTCAAAATACCAAAAGATACTCAATCTCATCAAACATGTGTCTCGATGCCAATGCCATATCCCAGATATGGTCTTACATGGGATCTTCTATTAGAGCCGATGCCATATCCCAGATATGGTCTTACACGGGCTTCATTAGCTTGATGTCAATGCCATATCCCAAATATCATCTTATATGAGATTTTCCTTTGGTGCCGAAGCCATGTCCCAGATATGGTCTTACATGAGACCTATATTCCTTGATGCCGATGCAATGTCTAGACATGGTCTTACACAGGCTTTCCTTATCTCTTGTGGTGACAAAGTTATCCTCATTATTCTGAGACTTTAAATGGGACTTTCACTCACTTGGTCTCATTGATTTCCTTAAACATTGATAATCAACTTCATTGAAATAATGTACTTCATGTAACATAGCAAATAATTTAGTCATAATAACATATGTAGCAATGAATTCATACAAACTTATCATGGATTTGTCATATACCGAATTCTTTTCATATGAGTTCTAGGTACATACCTATACCACTCGTGATTTAGTCACATACTTTCTTATATTTGACATACCTGTTGAATCACTTAAGATGCTAAAAGATATTCATAGGTCCCATACATATCATATCGTATCAATGCCATATCCCCGATTTGGTCTTACAAGAAATATCATATCGACGCCATGTCCCTAACATGGTCTTATACAAAATCTTATAACGAGGCCATATCCCTAATATGGTCTTACACGGAACCTTAACAACCTGGCAGTTGTATTCTATTCACTCTTAAAATTAAAATCAAAGATTCCCATTCCTCGACATCTTATCAAAATCTTAAATAATAATCTTCATAGAGACAAAGTATTATTCATACAATATTGAAATGCCACATATATCACATAAAATTGCATTATTTACACATGAACTTACCTCGATTCTCAAAACGTGTATCAATGCTCGATTTAGTCCTCGATTTTGTTCTTGCCTCAATTTCGATCCGAGCTTCGTGTTTCTTGATCTATAATAACAATTCCATTTATTAAATACACACATTGACTAAATCGACTCATAATTCATATTTTGGAAAAATTATAATTTTGCCCCTAAACTTTTACATAATTACACTTTTGCCCCATAGGCTCGTATAATGATTTTCATTTAACTTCCTTTCATTTCAAGACTAGCTAAATCATATTCTCAACTATAGCAACTTTTAATTTTCACTATTTCCCTCATGTATGACCATTTCAACAACTTTTATACATTTTTCATGAAAATCACTTAGAAAAAGATGTTTATCTTACATCAAACTTTAATATTCTTCCATAAAACATCAAAATACATGCATGTCATACATGGGTAAATTTTTAAACATAAATCCTAGCTCAAAATATAGCTAGAAATAGCTAAACCGAGCTACGAGGGTCTTAAAAATACGAAGAACATTAAAAATAGGGCTAGGATGCACTTTCTATCAAGCTTGGAAGTTGAGGAAACCCTAGCTATGGAGTCCTTGAAATTTTTGGCTATGGTGGATGAAGATG
Organism: Gossypium rotundifolium; assembly: GCA_025506655.1. Lineage (NCBI taxonomy): Eukaryota > Viridiplantae > Streptophyta > Magnoliopsida > Malvales > Malvaceae > Gossypium > Gossypium rotundifolium. The sequence goes on along the minus strand of CP106723.1, from coordinate 59,804,205 downwards.
GACATGATTTTTGACTTATTTTCCCTTTTTATTCTTTTGTTAACCAAATGACAAAAATGCCCTTAATGATCATTTCTTGATATTTTTCCTTCCCATGTCCATTTTTGTCCATCATCAAATATATTGGTATAATTGCTAAATAAGGACCTCTAGTAATTTTTATAATTCTATTTCATACTTGAATCTTCTAGAATCTCATATTTTCTACACTTTGCCATTTAGTCCTAATGGACAATTTAGTCACTAATTAATAAAATTTCTTCATCAATTTTTTACACAATTGTGAAATCACCTCATAAGCCTCATAGAAATCATAAAACTCATGTTTCTACTTTAGGTTTGTAGTCTCGTACCACTATTCTAATTAGGCCCTAAGTCAGGCTGTTACAAGAATGGAGTTGTTGGGGGAGTTAAGGAGAAATTTGTGGAGTAATTCAAGGAGGGATAAGGGAAGAGATTTTAGGAGGAAATCAAGGAGATAAGAGGGGAGGGAGTTGTGCCGAATTTGGACTCTGGCACTCAAGAATTCGGCCAATAAGAGGATACTGCTTATTTGGTTTTTCTCTCTTCGGCCGAATGTGGTAGGCTATTTTGGGTTGTTTTTCCTCTGTCTGCTTCGGTATTCCTTTCACCTTTTGCTTTTGGTGCCAAATTTTGGCTAAAACTTTGAGTACCTCTTGGGTTTATTACTTTTCTTTTCTGCTCTTCCCTTTACCTTCTTTTTTTTTGGCCGAATAACCTTTTGGCTCTCTCCTCTACTGAAACCTCTTTTCTATTTGCCTCTCCTCTTTGCGATTTCTTTTCTTTCGTCTACTTCCTCAAACCTTCACCGAATAGTATTGGGCAGTTCTTTCTCCACCCCTTTTTGGTTAACTATTTGTCGAATACTGCCTATCTCTCCCTCTTCATCTCTTCAATTGTGTTTTCGACTTGACAACTATTCTCTGACAATTCATATTCCTCGAGGAGTTAAAAGTTTTAGGTAAGATAAAAGTCGTCGGAACCTTTCTCTCATCACTAGATCAAAGGTAAGTATATAGGCTAGCATTCTAAAGTGTAGGTTGAATACTTTCTATGATTCTGTAATTTATCATGTGTGGATTTAAACCTCATGAATAAACAATCCTATTTAATAAAATTCGCTTGTAATGTAGATATCCGTCATAGAGACAGTAGTCAACCTTCGTCGGTGGTATGAGTGGGCTAAGCCACATTAGTCTATCGAGGCAAGTGTTAATTTTGGTTTTAGTTAAGGATGTAAAAGAAAGGGATAAACCTTATTGTTTAGCAACTAATGGAAACCTTGTATGAATGTAGGTTTTAGTGCTCGTGGAACTTGGAGCGATTTTATAAACAGGTGTGTAAACACTCCACTATAATTTTAGAACAGGAAAAGCCGAAAGGTTAAAAAACTGAAAACGCAGCGTTTGAGACCATACGAGCGTGCGGTCGCTCATGTGGGAAGCCAAACCCACGAAACGTAGGCAATAGAGTAGATGCATCCATGAGCATTCTCATGGGCTTAGGCCGTATTGGGCCAAAATGGGCTGTGTAGGCCTAATGGGCTCGTGGGCCCACACAGATGAAATCCACGATTTGTAGCATATACTGGACTGGGCTATGTAGGTCACATAGCCGTGGCAGAATTTGAACGGGCCACATGAGCGTGTAAGCCCATTTGGGCCGAGTAATGGGCTTTGGGCCCATTTGTACTGTTATGACCGTTTAGGTTATTGAAGTCACTTGAGGCGGCTGCGGACCTTTTGAGTGGTCGATATTTGCACCGAGACCTCAAAGTAGGTAAAATAACCAAAATACCCCTAAAGCGTGGAATGACTATTTACCCCTAATAGATGGAAATGATCATTATATCCCTAAGGGTAGGTTGATTGATGTGTTCATGATTTATATATAACTGTTACTGAGTATGCCATTCTGAATATATGTATGATTTATGACATGACATACTGTATGGGGTTGGGATACTGTTATGGAGGAAGTATACTGTATTGGTGGCTTTGCCACATATTCTATTACTGGCAGTTTTGCTACAATACTATTACTGGCAGCTTTGCTGTAATACTGTTATTGGAAGCTTTGCTATGATACTGTACTGGCAGCTTTGCTGCGATATTGGTGTGTTAGCTGGGTGGGTCGATTTTATCTCCACATGGTGTGTTGGTGGTACGGAGTGGTGTGTCGGCTGGATTGGGATGGGTTGCATTATTACACTATTACTAAATTGGGCTAAGGCCCACATTGATACTGTATAAGGCTCAGGCCCAGACTGGTACTGCATGTTGCATACTGACTGACTGGTAGGTGATTACAGACTAACTTTTCATAAACTCACCCTTTCCTTTTTACTATATAGGTAATCCTCGCCATAGGTGATTTGGTTCTGTGAGGGACTCGGAGGTGGCCACACTACTGCAGCTGTTTTACACTACTTTTACTTAAATTTAAAATTTATGTTGGTTTTTAGTTATGTAATAAGGCCATTTATGTTTGTTTAAATTTTTAAAAGGGCTTTGCTTATTTACTTAAAACTATTAGTTTAGGAGAAGGCGAATTTTCAAAATAATTACTATTTTCAAAGACACGAAAGTTAAACATTAGATTTTTCTAAAAGCTTTTGCGATTTTAAATCAACCTATTATATCAATAACAGATAATAAGACAAACATTTTGACTAGATGATTTGTTAGATAACAATAAAGGGGTTTTGAATTTGGAAACGAGTTTTACCAACAAGTCCAATTTTCAAAAGATGCTTCAATGTGACACGCCCGATTTGGCCATAACGTCTAGGCCGAGTTTGGGGTGTTACAATATATGTTATTATGAGTTGGCCTAGAATGTTGGCCTATGCTATTTGATGGTTATTTTTGTATAAGGCCATTTAATGTGGCTAATAATTGTTATGTTATAAGTCTATGATGATGCATTTCAAGGATGTGTATGCTTGCATGTGTTGGATGAGTAAATGTGTGATAATTATGAGTGGTAAATGTGATTGGCTATGTAAGTTGCATGATGTGAATGGTTAAGAGTATGTGTGATTGTGCATGATGAATGTGGTTTGTAAATGGTATGTGGATGTCTTAGTGTGGATGTTTGAATGCTTAATAATACCATGGATGACTAATTTGTATAAGTGTTTTGGGGTGGCAAAGGGCTTGATAAATAGTCTTACTTGTGGGCACACGGGCAGCCACACAGCCATGTGCCTAAGGTGTGTGAAGTCTGTACTTGATTTTCAAAATTCAAAATGCCACATGGTCTTGTATCTCGACTGTGTGAAGGGCATGGCCTTAGACAGGCGTGTGCCCTTATTTTTCAAGAAATTTTCTAATGTTTTCCAAAGTTCTCGATTTAGTCCTAAAACATTTCCAAAGTATGTATTGGGCTCGTAGGCCCTATTTAGGGACTCAAAGATAAAAATTTGAAAAGTTTTAATTTAGATGAAATTTTATGACTTGGTTTAATACGTTTACAAGTGTATATGTTTCGGTAATGCCTCATACACTATTTTGATGTCAAATACAAGTAAGGGGTGTTACATGGAAGCTCGTGGGAGATCTATCACACTACCCAACATAGTATCAATAGTTTTTGAATGTTTTGACCAAGGTTATAATTGCATGTGTAGGTTGGATTGTAATGTTATTATAATGAACATTTGGTTGGTGTTTTGGCTTGTAAAATTTGTAAAAGTTATCTTGTTTTGATACTTTGATGCCTTGATGACATGCGTCATGGTGTTATTTCATATTGCATGTTTTGGAAAGGCTTTTGTGGTATATTTTGAGATAGTTTGAATATGGTAAGATTATGGCATGTTTTGAGAGGCATTTACACTACTAGTTAATGAATGACAAATGGTATATTATGTATGTTTAGGTAAGTTTTGGATGATTAAAATTAAGGTGCCTTGAATGGCATATTGGTTGATTGATTTAGGACTCTTGAATTGGTCATTATATGTATGTTTTTGTATGGTTTTGATTCCATTTTTATGTGTACAACAGGCCTATTGGTGTATGCATGATTTGGTGATGGAAATGGCTTGATTTTGGGCTAATTTATGTCCACACGACCTGAGACACGGGCGTGTGACAAAGCCGTGTGTGACACACGGCCTGGCGACACGGCCATGTGTCTCCTATAGGTTCCTTTGTATGCAAGTCAGTTAGTTACATGGCCTAGCACATGGCTTGGCACACGAGCACGTGTGGCTATTTCGAGAGTTACATGGCTTGACACACGGGTGTGTGACACAGTCGTGTGACCCTACTCAGAGAGTTACACAAGTGAGGACACTTACTGAGACATGAACGCGTGTCCCTAATTCGATTACTACACGGCCTAAGACTGTAACACCCCAAACCCGACCTATGCATTAAGCCCAAATTTTGGCATGCCACACAAATTCAATGTACATTCAAATCTTTTAATGAAGTAGAAATCAAATTCCAAAACGATTAAGAGAATGACTTTATCAAAAAAATAATAAAGTTCATTGAAAACCATAATTAAAAATACAAGAATTTGTCGTTTGATCTATTGAGTAGTAATTGATAAAAACTTTGGATTTATTTAGTCAAAATATTTCATCGAAAAGTTTTAAAAGACTTTTCTAAGTTTCAGTAACATTTAAGAAAAACCTTTATTTTATACGAGAGTTATATAAAAACATTTATAAAAACTAAACCAATCCAACTTAGGAACAACTAAAACACAATAAAATCCATCCACATAATAAAATCCATAATTAAAAAGGCCTTATTACATTGCCATAAAAATAGTACTTAATAAAAATTATAAAAGAAGTCTTAAAGTTTTATAAACCACCATTTGTAGTATAGCCTCCCCACGAAGTCATCTCCGACCCAAGTCTCCATCAATTGTTATTACCTGATAGGGGTAAAAAAATGGGGTGAGTTACTTAGAACTCAGTGTGTAACTCACTTACCATAGTCCACTGGGCCAAAACCATTTAAGCATTTATTTGGGCCTAAGCCCATTAGAAATATAATAATTTAGCATGTATAAAATGCAAGTGATATGCAATTCCCAAAACCAAACCTAGATTTTCATCCGCTACACACCACCCGTACCAACCAGCATACCTGTGGGGAGCTTTAGTCACCCACCCCACCAACACACCAAAGTAGTCTTTAAGCCCAATATAATATTTGTGGCAACGGCCATTTAAATAATTGTGGTAGAACCACCGATCTAGATTTTGGGCAACGACCATCGTACAAAGTCACCTATCTAGAATTTTGGCATCAAGCCTTTCTTCTCTTCATCATTGATCCCAACCCATGCAATCATGTTTATGCATCACAAAATATTTGTAAAAAAAAAAAACCATATTAAAATTTATCAATTTTGGCCCATTAATCAAAATAGCATTTTGGCCCACAAAATCACATATCACATATAACCCATTTATCAATTATCATAAATGGCCCAATTATCAAATATCACTTATGGCCCATTTATCGATTATCACATATGGCCCAATTTCTCAAATATCACATATGGCCCAAATTCTCAAATATCACATATGGCCTAAATTGTCAAATATCACATATGGCCCAAATTGTCAAATATCACATATGGCACATATGGCCCAAATCGTCAAATATCACAAATATCACATATGGCTCAAATCGTCAAATAGCCCAAATCGTCAAATATCACAAATGGCCCAAATTATCAAATATCACATATGGCCCAAATCGTCAAATATCACAAATGGCCCACTTATCACTTTTATCGAATTAACTCGTGAAGGGCAATTTTGAAATTTTCATGATCTTAATGCAATTTTCAAAATCTTATCTTTAAGATGATAATTATGTTATTCTTCCCAATTTCACTAACTTGTGATTTCATCCAATGATTTATACGATATAGTCATCTAACCCATGAGATACGGTGTGAGATTACACACCTGATTACGGAGAGAACTACACTCTCCCGCTCGTCGATATCTAAACACACATCACGAAGGATTAGAACACTAAAATTTAATATTAAACTATTCTAATATTAAGTGATCTAGATCCTCGGAATCTCGAACAACCACTATTTGCGATTTCTTTTCGATCAAAGATTCAGAACCACGAATAAACAATGGTCGGGGTACGTACGACTTCGAATAATTAATTTTCACGGATGAGGGTCCACAACCCGGTGGAAAGTCTCGGATTCCCGAAATAGTCCTTCTCTTGAATTTAGGGGGAATAATGGAACCACTCCTCTTACGAACACTATTTACTGCCCTGTTCGTCCCTATTTTGATTGTCTTCAAAGACAAAGAATCATTAGTCCTAACAATATAACGAAAATCTTAAGACTAAAGACTTGAAGAGTGTAATCGGCTTACCTTAATATTCCGAAAAAAATCTCAAGAGAATCCTTTGTATGTTATTATCAAATCTTAAATGAACTTTAAGATTTCTCCGAAAAGATGATGATTCGAACCTTCCACTATTTCACTAAAAATAACGAAAGAAAACGTTTGAATGAAAGGTTGCTTAATTAGTCAAAAAGTCTCTTCCAAAGACATTCTAACATTCGGCCATAGTGACCAAATAACAAAAGAAAAGACAAAGTAGTGATACTTATCGATGATCCAAAGTTTGAATAGAAGAAAAAGAATGATTGAAAAAAAATAGATGCCATGGAGAATGGAAGATTCGGCTATGCTAAATCAAAAGAGAGAAAGGAAAGATTCAGCTATGGAGGTATTCTAACATTCGGCCAAGGGAGAAGAAAATGTTGAAAGTATGTTTGAAAAGAAAATTTAAAATGGTGAAAGAAAAAATGAGGATGAGATGTTTATGTTTAAATTTTTGAAATAAAGAAAAACAAAGGATGAGAGTTTGAACAATGGTGCATTCGGCCAAGAGAAGGGAGAAGAAAGTGTTGTTTGTATTTGATGTTTTAGGCAATAGATGAGAACACCAAATGGCTACTTTGAGTGATTAGCAAAAATGACCAAATGGTTAAAAAGGATAACCAAAAGAAACAAAGCAAAGATGGTTTTCCTCTTAACACAAGCACATTTGGCCAAGAGGAAAATATGAGAGAAAAATTTGGTTTTTGGGAGAGCAAATGACCAAAATGAAAATTCTCTCAAGCTACCTATTTTTCCAAAATTTACTAGCAAAATTTTGGCTCCCTCTTTAGCCCACAAAACCATCCATGTTCATGGACAATTGGCCATTCAAAGCTTCCAAAACAAAGCCCTTGATTCATGCCTTATGTCCCCTTATCACCTTTAATCAAGAGATTCTTTTCCTTAAACTTTTACTTACCTTTTTCCTTTGGTCTTCTTGCCAAAAATGTTATCCAACTCATCCTTTAACTTTATCCATGACCGACACTTTGAAAGAGGAAACAAAAATAAAAACAAACTTAATGCACATCTAAGGATTCAAACCTTTTCCCTCAAGCAAACATACATTTGCCACCACCACCTTGCTACTAGCTCATCTTAAGCTAGTTTTTGACACTTAAACTTACTTAAATCTCAAAGTCACTTGATCCACTTCAATTAAGTACTCCTAACTAAAATTTATTCTAATTTTGAATAGTTCTCAAGTCTTTTCAAGACTATACTAAACATGCAAAATTTTAATTATACACAAGTTAAGCACCAAAACATGTATCATATCAATACTCAAATTTTAAGATGTTACAACTCTACCCTCCTTAAAGAAAATTTCGTCCTCGAAATTTACCCGGCTAAAAGAGATGAGGATATTATTGTCGAATTGCATTCTCAGGCTCCCACGTAGCTTCCTTCGCTCCGTGATTATGCCAAAGAACCTTAACCAACGGTACAGTCTTCTTTCTTAACACCTTAACATCTTGGTCTAAGATTCTCACTGGTTCCTCCTCGAAAGACAAATCTGGCCTTAATTCCACTTCTTCTACTGGTACTATTGCGATGGATCTGATCTATAGCGTCTCAGCATAGAAACATGGAAAACACTATGAATCTGACTCAACTTTGGATGTAAATCAAGCTGATAGGCCACTGGTCCTACATGCTTCAACACACGGTACGGTCCAATGAACCTAGGGCTCAACTTGCCTTTCCTTCTGAATTTGAAAGTCTTTTTCCACGGTGAAACTTTCAAAAAGACCTGATCTCCCATCGCAAACTCAATATCTTTTTGCTTCAGATTCGCGTACGACTTTTGTCTATCCGAAGCTTCCTTTAACCGCGCTCGAATTACTTTTACTTTTTCTTCCGTCTCAGATATCAGTTCAGGACCCAACAACTGTCGTTCCCCCAATTTAGTCCAACAAGTAGGAGTACGACATCTACGACCATATAACGCTTCATAGGGTCCCATCTAAATACTGGATTGATAACTGTTGTTATACGCAAACTGAAACACCCCAAAGCCGGCCCACGAGCCTTGACCGGATCTGGTATGTTCCCCGGTATAAATCGTTTCAAATTCTTTTGTTACTTATGAAAAACTTGTGTGTTTTGGAAGAAAGATTGTTTTGGGTTGGGCTTGAGTTGAAAACAAGTTTATTTCATTATTAAAATCCTTTACTTTAGGTGACAAAACGTTTAGGCTTTGTTTTAAAATAAATTCAAAGTACTTAATAAAATAAAAATCCAAATTAAATAAATTCCTTGCTGTGCATGGCCACCTTTAAGCTCCTGCCGACCCGGTCCATTACTGATCGTTACTTGAAAAATGTTCCCACAATGGGGTGAGTCAAACAGACTCAATGTGTACACGAACACTAAGTCTTAACAATTTCAAGCATTTTAAATCATACATGTACATAAAGCATTTAAACAATATGATGCAACCTGAACCCAAACCTAGATGCCATCCGCCCACATCACCCATACCAACTGCATACACCGTGGGGACTACTAAGTCAACCCTCCATCCGCTACACACCATGAAGGTAGTCGTGCTCATCGATCTTATAAAATTCGTGGTCTTAGGTCACCACATTCAAATATCGTGGTCTTAGGTCACCACAAATATCGTGGTCTTAGGTCGGATACCACATTCAAATATCGTGGTCTTAGGTCACCACGTTCACCTCCCTTTCTCATAATATCCCATATGCCCCATATCATACATATAATGCATATCATGCTTTAATTCACATTCTCATCACTTTTCACATGTTAAAAATAACATATATTCATAATCCTAGTAGGAGTAGGAAAGCGCACTGAGTACTTTTGTACCATAGCATGGTATCTTAGCCATATTCACATTCTTATAAACATGCACATATTAATTATTGCCATAAATCTTATTAAAAAGTAGTGTGGAGTACACACCTGATTCGCTTAACAAATTCGCTGAAATCCCAAAAAGCTTGATCTAATGCCTTAGATCTTAAATATCTACATTTAATCAATCATTTAATACTTAGTAAAGAGTCATTCGTCCATAAATCCAAATCCTAGTAGGATTAGTACACTTAAATCCTTAACTTGCTACCGATTGATGTCTAATCAAATGTCGGAAACTTTGTATACTTTTTTCTTGAAATCAGCAATCACTAGATTACTTGAATAGATTAGTTTTGGCTTTTAAATATTAATGAAACACATCTATTTACTCAACATGGCCTTGGCCGAATGCTATAGATACTTACCTTGTGGATTTTAAATCCCAAATCTCACCGAATAACTAGGGAACACGCGGCCTATGGTGTACCTTCGGGAAAAGAATTTCTCCTTCCTTGTAGTTGACACTTAGTAAATCCCGAAAGAGCTCTTCAAAGTTTCGACAACAAGATATTAATGGGGTTAGTCCTAGATTTTGGCAAATCTTAAAAGAAAAAGGATGAAACTGAATGAGATCTTACCCTTACTTTAGAGATCGGCAATCCTTGCTTGAACCTTTAGCAATATTCGGCTATGTAGGCTAGAAGGATCTTGATTTCGGCTTATTGGTATAAAGTAATCAGCTAATGATGGTATCTTGAGGAGTTTATGGATTCGATTTTAATGGAGATCACAAAAGCTATGAAGAATTGACTAGGCTTACTTTAGTTTTCGCTTTGGCTAACAAAAGAAGAAGAAGAGATGCTCTAGGAAATTAAGAGAGAAGAGTTGAAAGAAGATATGATGAATGGCTCTATTTTCCTCTAGTAGCTGAAATTACTAACTTAAAATCCTTTACTTGGCCATCACTCCTATTTTGATAACTTTATCACTTTAATTATCACCCATTCAATTTAGTAAAACTTAATCCAATATTTATCTCTTATAATAATAATAATAATAATAATAATAATAATAATAATAATATTAGTCCATCATTATCTATCTATTTAGTCAAATTTTAAAGAGAATTAAACTCTTCCCCAAGTGCCTTGGTGTCGTCCAACTCACTTGCTCCTTGTAGCAAAATAAAACTCTTTTATTTGCTTCCCACGTGACTCGAACCTAGGCTCCTTCCCCCTTGATTGTGGCGTCACTTACTGGGCTTTAAGTGGTGCCTCCTAGCTACTTCTCCAAGCACGTTCTTGTGTCAAATTTCTTCTATTAATTTTCTTAAGACCACCTTACCTTAGTTTCCTCTTTTAAACTTAACATTTCTAAAACATTTCCTTACATTTCCAAGTTTCCAAAATGTTCACTTTCCTCTTTCAAACTTAACATTTCCAAGTTTCCAAAATGTTCACTTTCCTCTTTAAACTTAACATTTCCAAGTTTCCAAAAATGTTCCTTTCCTCTTTAAACTTAACATTTCCAAGTTTTCAAAATATTCACCATACATTCATAATACATAAGACATGCCATTTCGTATAATTAAATAAAAAATGCATAGGCCCATTTTCAGGATGTTACACAAACTCTGCCAACGGTAGAAAATCCTCCCAACTACCTCTGAAGTCAATCACACATCCTCGTAACATGTCTTCCAAAATCTGGATTACTCTTTCCGACTGACCATCTGACTGAGGGTGAAAAGCCGAACTGAAGTTTAACTTTGTACCCAAAGCCTCATGCAAAGCTTTCCAAAACCCTGATGTAAACCTAGGACCCTTGTCCGATATGATAGACACTGGTACCCCATGCAACATCATGATTTCAGATACATATAGTTTAGCCAACTTCTACAATGAGTAATCCGTACGAACTGGTAGAAAATAAGCAGTCTTCGTTAATCGATCTACTACCACCCAGACAGAATCTTTCTTAGTAGGTGTTAAGGGTAACCCACTAACAAAATCCATCGTTATCAGCTCTCATTTCCATAATGGAATCTTTACTGGTTGCAACAATCCCGATGGTAATTGATGTTTCGCCTTTACTTGTTGACAAGTCAAACACTTTCCCATAAAATCAGAAACTTCTCGTTTCAACTTTGGCCACTAATACTATTCACGGAGATCTCGACACATCTTATTTCCTCCGGGGTGCATAGCATAAGGGCTACTATGCGTCTCTAGAAGAATCATTTGCCTCAAATCTGAATCCTCGGGCACACAAACTCGTCCACAAAAACACAGTACACCATCTTTGTTCAAACCAAAATCTCCTATTATACCACTTTCAGCTTGTTGTATTAAAGGACCCAACTTTTCATCGGATAATTGCTTTTCCTTGATTTGCTCCAACCACATAGGCTTCAACTGAAGTTCCGTTAGCAAACTACCATCCTCATACAAACAGAGATGAGCAAACATTGCTCTTAACTCCGATACAACCTTACGACTCAATGCTTCTGCCACAACGTTAGCCTTTCCAGGATGATACTCGATTAAGAAATCATAATCCTTTAACAACTCCACCCATCTCCGTTGTCTTAAATTTGGATAAGGAGATACTTAAGACTCTTATGGTCCATATAAATGATTGACTTCTTACCGTAAAGATAATGTCTCCAAATCTTTAATGCAAACACTACCACAGCCAACTCCAAATCATGAGTAGGATAATTGACTTCATGCAACCTCAATCGCCGAGAAGCATAAGCTACCACTTTTCCACTTTGCATCAGTACACATCCTAAACCGTGTGTGACGCATCACAGTAAATGGTAAACTCTTTTTGGCCTCTAGTTGAATCAGTACTGGCACTTCCGTTAGAATCTTCTTCAGTTTCTCGAAACTTTCTTGTTGTTTATCGGTCCACACATATGGTACTTCCTTCCACAACAGCTTAGTTAGGGGTGCAGCAATCAACAAAAACCCCTCAACAAATCATCTATAATAACCAGCCAAACCCAAGAAACTCCGGATCTCAACTACTGACTTTGGCAGTTTCCAATCCAACACAGCTTCTACCTTTCGATGATCAACTCTTATTCCTTCAACTGACATTACATGACCCAAGATAGTCACTTCCTTCAACCAAAATTCACACTTACTGAATTTGGCATATAGTTGCTTATCTCACAAAATTGTAACACAGTGCGTAAATAAGAGTCATGCTCTTCTTCATTCCTCGAATATACCAAGATGTCATCTATGAACACTACTACGAACCGGTCTAAATAGGGTTGAAAGACTCGGTTCATCATGTCCATAAATGCAGCTGGTGCATTAGTCAAACCAAATGACATCACTAAAAACTCATAATGTCTTCGAAATGCTGTCTTATGAATATCTGCCTCTTTCACCTTGAGTTGATGATAACCCGATCTCAAATCAATCTTGGAGAAGACTGAAGCTCCTCTTAATTGATCAAACAGGTCGTCGATTCTCGGTAATGGATACCTATTCTTGATCATCAATTTATTCAATTGCCTATAATCAATGCACATACGCATCAAACCATCCTTCTTCTTGACGAACAAAACCAGTGCTCCCTAGGGAGACACACTTTGTCGAATAAATCCACGATCTAGCAGTTCTTGAATTTGAGCTTTAAGCTCCGCTAACTCCTTCGGTGCCATTCTATAAGGAGCAATGGACACCGGAGCAGTTCTGGGCAAAAGCTCAATGCCAAACTCTACTTTTCGATCTGGAGGTAGACCCGGAAGTTCTTCAGGAAAGACATCTGAAAATTCTTTCACCGTTCTCACACCTTCTACCGATAATTCCTTGGCATCCAAAGCACTGATGAATGCTAGGAATGCTCTATTCCCTTTCCACACCAACTTTTCTGCCTTCATAGCAGATACCACATTTGCTAAAAAGTTTCTTCGCTCGCCTATCATTATTATCTCCTTATCATCCACAGTCCTTATTGACATCCGCTTTTTGGCACAATCCAATTGCGCCCGATACTTCACCAACCAATCTGTAACATCTCGAAATTGGGCCTAGTAGGATTGGGCCGATTGGGCCTTGGGCTTTAGGAAGAAAATTTGAGTATTATTTGTGTTGGCTCGGGTATGAATCTTGTGTGTTAGCATAGTCTTGTGAAGGCTTGATTTTATTTAGGAAGCTAGAATAATTTTTAGTATGGTTTATTTAATGAAGTGGATTAAGTGAACTTGACACTTAAGTTAATTTAAGTGTTAGATTCTAGCACATGAGGAGTTAGTGGCAAGGTGGTTATGATGCTTGAAGGGTTGCTTGAGGGAAGAGGTTCAAGTTGCATGGATTGCATTTAGAAGACTTTATTTTTATGTAGCTTTGCATTAAATGTCGGTCAAACCTTATTTATGATAGGTTGGACTCTTAACTTTTGGTAAGTTGAATATTGGTTTATGGAAAGCTTGAAATTGGGGATAAGAATCTTAAGGTTATGGTATGATGAGGGGACAAAGGCATGGAATATGGAGGATGTTTTGGAAAGTAATCCTAGGCCTTTAGTGCATGTATGTGGACGGTATAGGTGTCTAGGGGGATGGCCGAATGTTGTTAGGTGGCTTGGGGGGAATAGTTGGTCAACCTTTGCTTTTTGTGCATCTTTTGTATTGTTTTCTTTCTCTCCAAAAACTCCCCTCCTTGACCGAATGTGTGCTATGCTTTTAGTGCAAAATTCCTTTTGGTTTTAGCCTTATTTTGTTGGAACCAAAACCTATTTTTTTTCTTCCTTTCATTTTATCCTTTTGAAACCGAAACAACATTGGTACTTTTGTGCACTTTTCTTTTTGGCAAACAAGGAGTTGGCCGAATCTCTTAACCCCATTTTCTCTCTTATTCTTTTTCTTCCTTTTTGGCCGAAACTCTCCTCTCCAAACTCCCTTTTCTTTTCTCCATTGTTGCTAAAATCGAACTCTCTCTCTCTCTTTCATTCTCTTTTCTATTCACATATTTTCTTCTCTCATAACCAAATTGCCGAAACTCCCTACTTCCTTTTAGTATTATTTTGGCCGAATATTCAAGGGTAGACTCTCCTTGGGTTTCTTCTATCTATTTTGGATAAAAAGGGGTAAGTGTTCATGGACATTTTTCTTCTTTTACTTTCTCGTTTCTATGATGTTTCTTGTGGACAAAGGCGAACCTTTGGGCATTGTTTTGCAAGGTTCTAACCATTTTTTGGATTCGATTATTCTCTTAGGCTCATTGGGATTTCGGAAACAATCGATCTAAGCCCATTCCATTAGCAATCGAAGTTGGTAAGTCAAGTGGTAAGGATTCAATATTCTTTAAGTTGGTTGAGAAAGCCTAAGGCTATTAGGATTAAGATTTGATGTTGGCGAATGGTCTTGATTAAAGTGTTGTGGTTTGGCGAATGTAGGACAAGGTGATCTAGTGTGGTAGATCGGGTCTTGGGATTTAGCCGATTGTGCCAAAAGGTGCGAGTTATCGCTTGTCTCTTGATTGTGTGTATGTGTTATATTTATGTATACGTGATATGATGTTAATTGTAACCGAATTAAGGGCTAAGATTGTGAATACCGTGGTGGGTGATCGAATACTCGGTCGTTGATTTACGATATTAAATGATCATTGATGAATATATGAAATGTGATGGCATGTGATGCATTATTGTTCAAGTGATATGTTGCCATGATATACATATTTGCATGGGACTTGGGATGTGACTATCGAAGGAAAGGGTGTACATTATGCACGTGGTGCGATGTTAGCCTTGTGCTACATTGGCGCTTGATGGTGGCTATGTGCTTCATCAAGGTAGGTGTTGGCTAGGTGCCCATCTCGGCAGATGATAGCTGTGTACATCACCGTAGATTGAGGATGACCTCGACTCACCTCGTGGATACAGATATGTGGATCACTATGTGATCGGTGGCTTAGCCACGGCCTTGGGCAGCAAGTCTGCCAAGGTAAGATATGTGGATCACTATGTGATCGGTGGATAAGCCACAGCCTTGGGCAGGGAGTCTGCTAAGGTAGGAGTAACGGATGGACTCTAGGTTGGGTTGGGCTTCATGTTACATACTTATGCATTTTGCATGACTATTTATGTGGATCAATGTGGATATGGGCCAAGCCCAACATGTGGAATTATGTGGATATAATGCCTTATCATTTGATATGTGATTGATGTGTGGATATGGGCCAAGCCCATACGTGGAGGCATGTGTAATAACTATGCTTGAGTGCATTTGACTCACCCAATTTTCTCAAACCTTTCGGTGATGCATAAAGCTTGGACCGGGTTGGAGTGGATACGAGGTGGCCCATGCTGAAATGGATTCTCTTTATACAATTTATGTTTGAGATTTTAAGTATTTAATTTTTGTAATAAGGGCCATTTTAAGTATTTAAGGACTTTTATTATGTTTTAAGTTGGTTTGTCGATTATATTATTATTTGAAAATGTTTTATTTTAAATAACTTAGTTTTACTTGAAATTTTAATTACACAATGTTTTAGTAAAGACAACAAAATTTTATGTTTTTAATTCTAAGTCAAAAGTTTTTCAAACGTTTATCGCAGTGGCATTTCAAATTCGGTCATAGCGAATGGGCCGAGTTTGGGGTGTTACAAATTGGTATCAAATCCCGGTTCAAAACTCAGCTTTGAGGGTTTTAGGCCCAAAACATTTTTTCTTAAGATGGGCTTTTCAAAGATTTGGGCTTTCATAAATTTTCGAGATTATTCGGCATGGCTTTGTATCTCCAACCCGAAGTCCACCGGTAAGTACCTTTAATTGTTGTGTGAATTATTATATGATTGGTATGTGGGTATGATGGGAGCGTAGATTAGTATATTAAGTTATCGAACTTTAGGATTAGCTTACTCCAACACAAGATGCATAAGACTTAAAGAACAATAGAACAAACACATGAAGTAAGTCGTAGAGTTATGGTGTGGCAACCATTGTGCGCATGTCTAGGAGTGGATTCGATAAGAGCTTGGTATTTAAGCGACCTAGCGACTCACCTCCTCTTTACTCGAATCCTACAGTGCGTAGCTACGGTTCACCCAACCAAGAGGACTTATTCACGGGCTAAACTCGATAATTAAAACCCGAAAGGGACTAGCCATACTGTTTTATAAAAACCTTAAGTTTTCAAAAAAAAAAATTACTCCTTTGAATTGTAAAACCATTTTATAGTTGGAAAATTTTTTCTTTTGAAAAATTTTTGATTTACAAAATTACCCAAATACCCTGTGTTGAAAAATTACCAAAATGACCTTGGTTTATAAAATTACCATACTACCCTCGACTTTTAAAAAACATTCTTACTTTATAAAAATACCAAAAACTTCTATTTTACAAAATAGTAAGATACTGATTTGGGAAAATTTACTAAATGCCCCTAACTTCCAAATTCTTGAAATAACTTGTGAATTTTAATTTTTTTAATATCTTGATTTGGAAAATATTTCTTTCAAAAATATCCATGAGTTTGGAAAATTTGAAATAACTTTTGGTGATTTTGAATTTACCGATTTATTACCAAAATACCCTATAGGGAAAAATGACGAAATTACCCACAGGTTGGGAATGGTCAAGAATGCCCATAGCAAACATGGTAAATGTTGTGGAAGAGTGAATGTGTCTCTATTGATGTGAATGTGTGATTCTCTGAATTAGAATAGTGATCTTGAACTAGAAATTTTGATTGATCGAAAGAACAACTTCTGAAAACTTTGTTTCATAAAATTGTTCGCGCATAAACAAGTGGAACAAAAGTACTAATGTATAAAACTCTTTAAATAGATTAAATGTGACGTTAGACATGAGCTCTAGGGGACGTGGTCGTAATGTGCGAGGACGCGGTAGAGGCAGAATGGCCGTGTCGAAACCCGTTAGGTCGGGTCAAGGGTCTGACAATGTGGTACCCCCACCAGCTGTTGGTGTGGAGCGATAAGCTCAAGTCGGGATGATCTTTATGTCATGTTTGTCTTTGCGTGTTCTTGAGATGGTGGTGGGCCGGTGGAAATATGAGAGCTAGGAAGTCCGTACTGGCGACTCACGAGCCAATAAATTTGAGGTGTTTCGTGGAGTATCCGGGTGGCACCTAAATCTGGTGAGTATTGGTTGGAGGCGATAAGCGAATTATGGATGAGTTGGATCGACCCCGAGGAGAAAGTGAAATGAATGGTGGTCTTGCTCTGCGATGAAGCGTATCAATGGTGGCTCACGATTCGAGGATGGGGCCACGGTTGAAGATCTCACTTGGGAGTATGCGTTAAGGCGACATATCGGAAGAAATGCGTTGGTACTCACTATATTGATGCATAAAGGAAGGCGTTTTGGGGTGGTTTAAGGAACAAGTCCGTGGCGTAGTCTGAAGCGATTTTTTTGCGGTTAAGCGATATGCTCAAAGAGTAGTGGCTACATAGTATGAGCGATGTGTCCGATTTGAGGATAGACTAAGGGATGACCTGAGATTATTGATAGCTCTACAGCAGGAACGAGAGTTTGTCGTATTAGTGGAGAAGGCTAAGGTGGCTGAAGGAATTAAGGATTTTATGAGGCAGAACAGAGAAAAGGATAGGAACCGAGATAAGAAGAGTTTTGGACCGTTAGAATCATCTGGGAGTCTTCAGAAAAGACCAAGGATCGAGAATTCTGCTCGTGTTTCTATGCCAACTGCTAGAAATCAGGACCGTTCGTGTGCTCGGTGTGGAAGGTATCATGTTGGCGAGTGCTGGAATCGGGACCGGGAGTGTTTTAGGTGTAAATCCAAGTCTCATTTGATTAAAGACTGTCCCCAGGATCCGAGAAGGGCTCGGACAGTAGGCCAAGGTTTTGAACAGCCGGGTAGAGGTGGTCAGCAAGCGACGAGGGGTCGTGGTCCGAACCATGGAGGAAATGGTTCCGGCCGAGGTCGTGGAGCATCAGGCCGAGGTAATGGTAACACTGAGGCAAGACAGCCAGGTCTGGTGTATGCAGTTCATCGGAGGGAGGATAGTGATGTGCCAGATGTGACAACGGGTAAGTTTTTATGTCTGGAATACCCTTTATTGTCTTGTTTGTTATAGAGCTAGTTCGTATTTGTGTTGCTAGTGAAGTATCTAAAACATTGAGTGTGAACTTTGGGACTGTTTATAGAAAGTATGTTAGTTTTATTAAGATCGAGTCTGTGACATAAGCGTAGCGTGATGAGTAGGATTGTACAACTGTTAGTTAGTTGGAAATTTGAGGACGAAATTTCTTTAAGGAAGGTAGAAGCGTAACATCCCAAAATTGGGCCTAGTAGGATTGGGCCGATTGGGCCTTGGGCTTTAGGAAGAAAATTTGAGTATTATTTGTGTTGGCTCGGGTATGAATCTTGTGTGTTAGCATAGTCTTGTGAAGGCTTGATTTTATTTAGGAAGCTAGAATAATTTTTAGTATGGTTTATTTAATGAAGTGGATTAAGTGAACTTGACACTTAAGTTAATTTAAGTGTTAGATTCTAGCACATGAGGAGTTAGTGGCAAGGTGGTTATGATGCTTGAAGGGTTGCTTAAGGGAAGAGGTTCAAGTTGCATGGATTGCATTTAGAAGACTTTATTTTATGTAGCTTTGCATTAAATGTTGGTCAAACCTTATTTATGATAGGTTGGACTCTTAAATTTTAGTAAGTTGAATATTGGTTTATGGAAAGCTTGAAATTGGGGATAAGAATCTTAAGGTTATGGTATGATGAGGGACAAAGGCATGGAATATGGAGGATGTTTTGGAAAGTAATCCTAGGCCTTTAGTGCATGTATGTGGACTGTATGGGTGTCTAGGGGATGGTAGAATGTTGTTAGGTGGCTTGGGGGAATAGTTGGTCAACCTTTGCTTTTTGTGCATCTTTTGTATTGTTTCTCTCCAAAAACTCCCTCCTTGATAGAATGTGTGCTATGCTTTTAGTGCAAAATTCCTTTTGGTTTTAACCTTATTTTGTTGGAACCAAATCCTATTTTTTCTTTCTTTCATTTTATCCTTTTGAAACCGAAACAACATTGGTACTTTTGTGCACTTTTCTTTTGGCAAACAAGGAGTTGGTAGAATCTCTTAACCCCATTTTCTCTCTTATTCTTTTCTTTCTTTTTGGTAAAACTCTCCTCTCCAAACTCCCTTTCTTTTCTCCATTGTTGCTAAAATCGAACTCTCTCTCTCTCTCTCTTTCATTCTCTTTTCTATTCACATATTTTCTTCTCTCATAACCAAATTGCCGAAACTCCCTACTTCCTTTTAGTATTATTTTGGCTGAATATTCAAGGGTAGACTCTCCTTGGGTTTCTTCTATCTATTTTGGATAAAAAGGGGTAAGTGTTCATGGACGTTTTCTTCTTTTACTTTCTCGTTTCTATGATGTTTCTTGTAGACAAAGGTAGAACCTTTGGGCATTGTTTACAAGGTTCTAACCATTTTTTGGATTCGATTATTCTCTTGGGCTTATTGGGATTTGAAACAATCGATCTAAGCCCATTCCATTAGCAATCGAAGTTGGTAAGTCAAGTGGTAAGGATTCAATATTCTTTAAGTTGGTTGAGAAAGCCTAAGGCTATTGGGATTAAGATTTGATGTTGGTAGAATGGTCTTGATTAAAGTGTTGTGGTTTGGTAGAATGTAGGACAAGGTGATCTAGTGTGGTAGATCGGGTCTTGAGGATTTAGCCGATTGTGCCAAAAGGTCGTAGTTATCGACTTTGTCTCTTGATTGTGTGTATGTGTTATATTTATGTATAGGTGATATGATGTTAATGGTAGCGAATTAAGGGCTAAGATTGTGAATACCGTGGTGGGTGATCGAATACTCGGTCGATGATTTACGATATTAAATGATCATTGATGAATATATGAAATGTGATGGCATGTGATGCATTATTGTTCAAGTGATATGTTGCCATGATATACATATTTGCATGGGACTTGGGATGTGACTATCGAAGGAAAGGGTGTACATTATGCACGTGGTGCGATGTTAGCCTTGTGCTACATTGGCGCTTGATGGTGGCTATGTGCTCCATCAAGGAGGTGTTGGCTAGGTGCCCATCTCTGCGGATGATAGCGTGTGCATCACCGTAGATTGAGGATGACCTCGAGTCACCTCGTGGATACTGAATATGTGGATCACTATGTGATCGGTGGCTTAACCACGGCCTTGGGCGACAAGTGCGCCAAGGTAAGATATGTGGATCACTATGTGATCGATTGGATTAGCCACGACCTTGGGGAGTGCGCTAAGGTAGGAGTAACGGATAGACTCTAGGTTGGGTTGGGCTTCATGTTACATATTTATGCATTTTGCATGACTATTTATGTGGATCAATGTGGATATGGGCCAAGCCCAACATGTGGAATTATGTGGATATAATGCCTTATCATTTGATATGTGATTGATGTGTCGATATGGGCCAAGCCCATACGTGGAGGCATGTGTAATAACTATGCGGTGAGTCTGTTTGACTCACCCAATTTTCTCAAACCTTTCGGGTGATGCATAAAGCTTGGACCGAGTTGGAGTGGATACGAGGTGGCCCATCTGAAATGGATTCTCTTTATACAATTTATGTTTGATATGTTAAGTATTTAATTTTTGTAATAAGGGCCATTTAAGTATTTAAGGACTTTTATTATGTTTTAAGTTGGTTTGTCGATTATATTATTATTTGAAAATGTTTTATTTTAAATAACTTAGTTTTACTTGAAATTTTAATTACACAATGTTTTAGTAAAGACAACAAAATTTTATGTTTTTTAATTCTAAGTCAAAAGTTTTTCAAACGTTTATCGCAGTGGCATTTCAAATTCGTTCATAGCGAATGGGCCGGGTTTGGGGCGTTACACAATCCATGCCCAAAATAAGATCAAACTCGCTGAAAGGTAATTCCATCAAGTATGCTAGAAATATCTCTCTTTGAATCTCCAAGGGCACATCTCTAAATAATTTATTCACTATTTTCGACTGTTCTAAAAGACTAATTACCGTCATCTATCTATCGATAATCTCAGATATAATATTTAGGTTTCTAGATATAGCACTAGCATCATACAAGTGGGTAGATTCGATATCTAACAAAGTAGTAACATGTACATTAGAGATGAAGAACGTACCAGTTATCACATCAGGTGCATCGTCGTCCTCACGACGCCTGACGGTATAGACCAATCCTGGCTATCTTGCCTCCGTGTTACCTCTAACACCATTACCTTGACCCGGTGCACTTTCTCCACGTTCGTTACCATTATCACCACGACCTGGTCCACGACCTTTTGGTGGCTGCTGAGTACCTCTAGCTGGCTAAGCCTCAGGGTTACGAGCTTCTTGAGTTGTTTTAGTCCATCGAGGACAATTCTTAAACTGATGATCCTTGGATCCACATTTAAAATAGGCTCCAGTTTTCCTCCAACATTCTCTGGGATGTCGTCTTCCAAAGTCGGCACATTCTCGAATCTGATTGGTAGTCACAGGTGCCCTAACTTGAACTGGCTCATCATTCCGTGGCCTCTTTTGAAACCTTTTGGAAGAACCAGAATACTTAAAATCCCTCTTGCCTCTTACTTTTTCTCGGTTCTGGCGTTCTAAATTCTTAGCCTCCTCGGCTATCTTAGCTTTCTCTACAAGCGAGGTAAAAGCCCGTACTTGTTGTGAAGCTATCAGTACCCGCAACTCATTATTCAGTCCATCCTCAAAGCGTACACAGCGCTCATGATCAGTTTGTACTATAGTACGAGCATAACGACTCAAACGAAGAAATTCTGCCTCGTAGGCTGCCACAGTCTTACTTCCTTGAACCAAATTTAGGAATTCCTTCCTCCGGGCATCTACATAACTTGTCCCTACGTACTTCCTTTGGAAAGCAACTTTAAAGAAATCCCAATTAACCAATGCAACCTCGGTGCCTTCTCGAACAGTAAGCCACCATTGATACGCCTCGTCTCTTAGCAAATATACAGCTCCTCTCAGTTTTTGCTCGACGGTGCACTCCAAATCATCCATAATTCATTCTACAGCCTCAAGCCAATATTCTGCCACATTCGGAGCTACACCAGAGACACCTCTAAAAACTTCTGCACCACTAGACTTGAGTCGTTTCGATATTGATCCGCGAGCTACTGGCCCAGTTCTGGCTCCAGCTACTCTTTCTAAGACTCGCAACATTGCTTGAGTCAAATCATTATCCTCATTCGCATGATCATGAGATCCAGTTTCGCTCTCAAATGACGCAGGTGCATCCATTTTCGGTATATGACCCGGTGCTTCAGACGCAGCACCTCGTCCTCTACCATAGCCACGTCTATCGCGTCCACGACCACGTCCTCTAGTGCTCATATTGACTAATTTGCTTTTAATCTTATTACAAGTTTTATGAATCAGAATATTATTTTAGTGTTTATTAACGATATTTTATGAGATATAAGAGATAGGGTTGTTTTCGCAATCACATCCTATAGTCTCGATCTCTATCATTTTCAACACCTAAAACTAGAAGTTCTAGAGTGTTCCTAAGTTCTCATCACAATAATAAACATTTAATAAACAAATACTTACTTGACTTGGTGTTAGATGCTCGTGGTGCCATACTACCTTTAAAACGTAAAGTCTAGAAATTTAAATAGTTTTTAAACAAAAATCATTGTTGAACCCAAACCACGACCAAGTTTTGAAACTGAGCTCTGATACCATAAAATGTAACACCCCAAACCTAGTCTATGCATTAAGCCCGAATTTTGGCATGCCACACAAATTCAACGTACATTCAAATATTTTAACGAAGTAGAAATCAAATTCCAAAACGATTAAGAGAATGACTTTATCAAAAAAAAAAAAATGAAGTTCATTGAAAACCATAATTAAAAACACAAGAATTTGTCATTTGATCTATTGATTAGTAATTGATAAAAATTTGGATTTATTTAGTCGAAATATTTCATCGAAAAGTTTTAAAAGACTTTTCTAAGTTTCAGTAACATTTAAGAAAAACCTTTATTTTATACGAGAGTTATATAAAAACATTTATAAAAACTAAACCAATCCAACTTAGGAAAAACTAAAACACAATAAAATCCATCCACATAATAAAATCCATAATTAAAGAGGCCTTATTACATCGCCATAAAAATAGTACTTAATAAAAATTATAAAAGAAGTCTTAAAGTTTTATAAACCACCATTTGTAGTATAGCCTCCCCACGAAGTCATCTCCGACCCAAGTCTCCATCAATTGTTATTACCTGATAGGGGTAAAAAAATGGGGTGAGTTACTTAGAACTCAGTGTGTAACTCACTTACCATAGTCCACTAAGCCAAAACCATTTAAGCATTTATTTGGGCCTAAGCCCATTAGAAATATAATAATTTAGCATGTATAAAATGCAAGTGATATGCAATTCCCAAAACCAAACCTAGATTTCCATCCGCTACACACCACCGTACCAACTAGCACACACTGTGGGAGCTTTAGTCACCCACCCCGCCAACACAACAAAGTAGGCTTTAAGCCCGATATAATATTTGTGGCAACGGCCATTTAAATAATTGTGATAGAACCACCGATCTAGATTTCGGGCAACGGCCATCGTGTCAAAGTCACCTATCTAGAATTTTGGCATCAAGCCTTTCTTCTCTTCATCATTAATCCCAACCCATGCAATCATGTTTATGCATAACAAAATATTTGTAAAAAAAAACCATATTACAATTTATCAATTTTGGCCTATTAATCAAAATAGCATTTTGGTCCACAAAATCACATATCACATATAACCCATTTATCAATTATCATAAATGGCCCAATTATCAAATATCACTTATGGCCCATTTATCGATTATCACATATGGCCCAATTTCTCAAATATCACATATGGCCCAAATTCTTAACTATCACATATGGCCCAAATTGTCAAATATCACATATGGCCCAAATCGTCAAATATCACATATGGCCCAAATCGTCAAATACCACAAATGGCCCAAATTATCAAATATCACATATGGCCCAAATCGTCAAATATCACAAATGGCCCAAATTATCAAATATCACATATGGCCCAAATCGTCAAATATCACAAATGGCCCACTTATCACTTTTATCGAATTAACTCGTTAAGGGCAATTTGAAATTTTCATGATCTTAATACAATTTTCAAAATCTTATCTTTAAGATGATAATTATGTTATTCTTCCCAATTTCACTAACTTGTGATTTCATCCAACGATTTATACGATATAGTTA
Organism: Gossypium rotundifolium; assembly: GCA_025506655.1. Lineage (NCBI taxonomy): Eukaryota > Viridiplantae > Streptophyta > Magnoliopsida > Malvales > Malvaceae > Gossypium > Gossypium rotundifolium. The sequence goes on along the minus strand of CP106723.1, from coordinate 59,779,714 downwards.
TCTAACCCATGAGATACGGTGTGAGATTACACACCTGATTACGGTGAGAACTACACTCTCCCGCTCGTCGATATCTAAACACACATCACGAAGGATTAGAACACTAAAATTTAATATTAAACTATTCTAATATTAAGTGATCTTGATCTTGCCCTCGGAATCTCGAACAACCACTATTTACGATTTCTCTTTGATCAAAGGTTCAGAACCACGAGTAAACAATGGTTCAGGGGTATGTACGACTTCAAATAATTGATTTTCACTAGATGAGGGTCCACAACCCGGTGGAACGTCTTAAATTCCCGAAACAGTCCTTCTCTTGAATTTAGGGGGAATAATGGAACCACCCCTCTTATGAATACTATTTACGGTCCTTTTCGTCCCTATTTTGATTGTCTTTAAAGACAAAGAATCATTAGTCCTAACAATATATCGAAAATCTTAAGACTAAAGACTTTAAGAGTGTAATCGGGTTACCTTAATATTCCGAGAAAAAAAATCTCAAGAGAATCCTTTGTACGTTATTATCAAATCTTAAATGAACTTTAAGATTTCTCCGAAAAGATGATGATTCGACCCTTCCACTATTTCACTAAAAATAATGAAAGAAAATGTTTGAATGAAAGGTTGGTTAATTAGTCAAAAAGTCTCTTCCAAAGACATTCTAGCATTCGGCCATAGTGACCAAATAACAAAAGAAAAGACAAAGTAGTGATACTTACCGATGATCCAAAGTTTGAATAGAAGAAAAAGAATGATTGAAAAAAATAGATACTATAATGATTGAAAAAAATAGATACTATGGACAATGGAAGATTTGGCTATGCTAAAACAAAGGAGAGTAAGGAAAGATTTGGCTATGGAGGTATTCTAACATTCGGCCAAGGGAGAAGAAAATGTTGAAAGTATGTTTGAAAAGAAAATTTAAAATGATGAAAGAAAGAAAATGAGGATGAGAGGTTTATGATTAAATTTTCGAAATAAAGAAAAACAAAGGATGAGAGTTTGAACAATGGTGCATTCGGCCAAGAGAAGGGAGAAGAAAGTGTTGTTTGTATTTGATGTTTTAGGCACTAGATGAGAACATCAAATGGCTACTTTGAGTGATTAGCAAAAATGACCAAATGGTCAAAAAGGATAACCAAAAGAAACAAAGAAATGATGGTTTTCCTTTTAACACAAGCACATTCGACCAAGAGGAAAAGATGAGAGAAAATTTTGGTTTTTTGGAGAGCAAATGACCAAAATGAAAATTCTCTCAAGCTACCCACTTTTCCAAAACTTACTACCAAAATTTTAGCTCCCTCTTTAGTCCACAAAACCGTCCATGTTCATGGACAATTGGCCATTCAAAGCTTCCAAAACAAAGCCCTTGATTCATGCCTTATGTCCCCTTATCACCTTTAATTAAGAGATTCTTTTCCTTAAACTTTTACTTACCTTTTTCCTTTGGTCTTTTTGCCAAAAATGTTGTCCAACTCTGTAATATCCTGAGGTAGGGGTTAAATTTTTTTTATTATTAAAGTATTTTGCATAAGTGTGGTCATTGTGGTGTTAATAGAGGTATTTTAGGGGCTAGTTATAAGCTGGAGGAAGGCCCGAGCTATAGGAAAAATTTTGTTTTTAAGTGTTAGTTAAGGGGAGCTAGGCTAAGGAGGCCTTAAGGAAAATTTTGGGAGTTTTTGGACATACGAATCACCTTGGTAAAGTGGCTGCAAGGCACCACTTAGAGCCTTGGTGAATGACGCCATGTGCAGTGGGCAAGGGCCTTGCTTCGAATCACGTGGGCAGCAAGATGGGTGACTTTTATTTTTGCATTTTGGCGTTAAGGGAGAAGGGGAGTAGTGGACGGCATATGGATTTTTGCAAGGAAGAGATAAGACTTGTTTTATTCTTTTTAAATTTGGCTGGAGTAAGGATAATTGTTTTTTTTATGGGTCACTAAGGGATGAGCTTTGGGTTGTGATTAAGTTCCTTTTAATATTAGGCCAAGATGGGGATAATTGTAGATTTTATTAATTTATGTTGTATGGATAAGACAAGAGATAATGGTGGCTTATTTTTATTAAATTTAAATGAAGTGATAATGGGAGAAAAGTGTGGGATATGATAAGGGGAGAAGCTAGTGGCCAAATATAGGACTTTAGGGGCTTGAATTTTCGGCTTTGAAGTGTGTTAGGGGAGTGTCGAATTACCTTTTTGAGCATTCATCCTTTCCTTCTCTTTTAGTGCTTTGCCGAAATTCTTCTCACCTTCCCTTCTTATTCTTTTTCTTCTTTCAACTTTGATTGTACATCTTCTCATATTTGATCGGATGCCCTATTTTGCAAGTAAAGTGATAGCCGAACCTTGTAACCTCTGTTCCTCTTTTCTACTTTAAAGAAACACCATAGCCGATTCTCTTATGAACCTCCCCACTATTTCATTTTTCTCTTAATTTCTTCAAGGCTGAAAGTGATAGAGGGGCTGTCGACTTTCTCTTTTAGTCTCTTCAAGCAACGTGGTGCCGACATTAAGGAGCATTAAGGAGAAGCTTTCGGGATTTGTAGGAATCAAGTTTCAAGAGTAAGAAGTGGTTTTGAGATTTAGATCCGTAAGGTAAGGTAATAGTAATATTCGGCCATAGGCCATAATTGGTTTTAGTGTTAGTCAATTTTAACAAAAGGTTGTGTAGGAGGATTCGACAAGGTTGGGTGCAAATCGTTTAGACATAGAGTTTTGGGATTTGATCGATTGTGCCAAAACAGGTGCGTAGTTATCGCACTGTCTCTTGAATGCTTAAATGAATGTTTAAATGTGTTAATATGTATATGTGATATGATGTGAATGGTAGCCAAAATAAGGGCTAAAATGGTGGATACCCATGATGGGTAATCGATTAACCAGGTCAACATTTGTATTACATATGATATATGTATGAAAATGTGATGGCATGTGATGTATATCTGTTTCAAGTGATACGTGGTCATGATACATTTATATGCATGGGGCCTGGGATCTGAACAAAGAAGGATAGGATGTACATATTTATGTACATGGTCTAATGTTAGCCTTGTACTACATTGGCGCTTGATGTTAGCTATGTGCTTCATCAAGGGAGGTGTTGGCTAGGTGCCACATCTTGGCGGTTGATAGCTGTGTGCATCACCGTGGACTGATTGATATGTGGGATCACTCGGTTGATCGGTGGATTAGCCACGGCCTTGGCGCAGGTCTGTAGAGGTAGGGGTGACGGATGGACCTTAGGATGGGTTGGGCTTCATAATTGCATAATTTTGTATATGGACTGTGTGGATATGGGCCAAGCCCATATATGGAGACACGTGAAATAACTATGCACTGAGTCTGTTGGACTCACCCAATATTTTATTAAACTTACGGTGATGCATGATGCTCGGACCGGGTTGGAGTGGATACGAGGTGGCCCATCAGAAGATGATTTAATTGATTCTGAACTTTATATTATCGGTATTTGGGAATTTATTTGATGTAATAAGGGCCACTTATAGTATTTGGAAACTTTATTCATGGTTTTGAAGTTTATTTTATTATTGAACTAATAATGGGAAATATTTTTTGAATCAATTTATATTACAATAACTTATATAAAAGTTTTAATCCGAGAACTTATAACAACTAAATTTTAATGGGCTTTTAAATACACAATGTTTTTCCAAAGACAATAAATTTATATGTTTTCACCTTTAAGTCAAAATTCTTCGCAAATGTTTTTCGCAGTGACATACCAGATCCGGTCAAGGCTCGTGGGTTGGGTTTGGGGTGTTACAAACTCATCCTTTAACCTTATCCATGACCAACACTTTGAAAGAGGAAACAAAAATAAAAACAAACTTAATGCACATCTAAGGATTCGAACCTTTTCCCTTAAGCAAACATACATGCGCCACCACCACCTTACTACTAGCTAATCTTATGCTAGTTTTGACACTTAAACTTACTTAAATCTCAAAGTCACTTGATCCACTTCAATTAAGTACTCCTAATTAAAATTTATTCTAATTTCGAATAGTTCTCAAGTCTTTTCAAGACTATACTAAACATGCAAAAATTTAATTATACACAAGTTAAGCACCAAAACATGTATCATATCAATACTCAAATTTTAGGATGTTACAAAGACACTGTGTGTGTCTCAGCCGTTTGAGGAACACGGCCTAGCCGTACGGGCGTGTGACCTCTGTTGTCAAATTTTTGTAACTTTTTCTTAAACTTTCCAAATGTTTCCAACTTAGTCCCGAATCGTTCCTAAGGTATTTTTAGGGCCTCGAGGGCTTGATTTAGGGACGATACATATGTGAATGATTTTTATATGATATGTTTATGATTATGTATGAGATGTATGTTTAAATGTTCTATTTGTATAGTAATGCTCTATAACCCTAAATCTAACGACAGATACGAGTTAAGGGTGTTACAATATAATTCTTTTTTCTAACTTTCCATTTTCCTTATCTATCAATAAGGGAATAATCCTATTTTTCTAGAAAGAATATAATTCCTTTAGAAAGAACTTAGTTCCTTTTTCTAACTTTTCTATGACACCCCAAACTCGACTGAGACAAACCGGCCCGAATTCGAAGCCTTACATTAGCCACCTAAGTGACTCTCCAACTAACGACCTCCCAAGACACACACTGACCTTATAACGCCTCAATCTTATCCATTTATTAGTTATTTATTAATGCGGAAGCAATTTGTGAACCAATTTTAAACTCTTTATAAGTAATTTAACTTAAGGGCATTTTTGTCATTTTACCATCTATGCTTAAACTAACCAAAATTTAGATCTATACATTTACCAACCCTCTTTTAGTAAATTTATATAAGCCTTAAAAATCTCAACTTAATCCAAGTTTATTTTCTATGTCTAATTCAAGTTTTATCATTAAGGACTAAATTGTAACAATTTCAAACTATCATTACTATACCCGAATATTATATTGAGTGCATTTCTAACAAATTTTATCAATTACAAGTCTAATCCTAAAATTTTATCAAGTTTTCATATCATTTAAGGCTCTAATTATACTTATCAAGTTACAGGACTAGTTTGTAATTTAAATGGACTAGATAACTAATTTAAAAAGACTAGAATTCAAACCCCCAACAATCCACTACAGTTTTTTTTTTTTGTGTCAAAAATTTGATTTTAAACCTGATTTTGACTATTTTAATGGTCAATTAAACTCAATTAAGCTACAATTAAATATCACACATATTCACACACCTTCAATTGAATTTATTAACACCAATTAAGCCTCAATTAAATAGAATTGAACATTCAATTTCATGCATATCACTCACCGATTAATTCAAACAAGTGACGTACCTTAGTCGCTAGTAAACCACTACATGAATGCTTCATTTGAACAATGGTTAGTGTAAACATCATGCCTTACACACTGTGTTATCAATCACTGTGTTATTAAGCAACAATACACTGTAAATTATTCAATAATCAAACTCAAACATGCGTATATGATATTATATGATATTATAAAACCATCAAAAATTAAAAATGGCCAATGGCCAAGTTTAATTACAACCAAAAATTAAACTAAGTCCCGAAAGTTCCACAATGCCCAATTAGCATCTCTAAAACGTGTAACTAAATCTCTAACGAGCCTTAATTTCTTGGAACTCTCTTGCTCGGCTCCTCAGCTCCTCAATCCCGTCAGTTAACAGTATGAGTGTAAGGCTGTAAGCTTAAAAAGCTCAGTAAATGTTAATAAAACGACGAGTAAATTTGGACCCAAGTCATCTTAAATTGAAACCAAACAAATACAAATTTTCAATCACAATATCAATCCATAATAGTTCAATGTCATATGCTCAATCATGTATCAAAAATCATAATTAATCATGGCATATATTCATCAATTTAGCATACAACAATTCATACATTTATATTGGCATATACAATCATGGCTTAATCAGGTGATCATACATCGAATAAATGAATCTCCTTACTCCCAATCAGAATCAAAATCAGCCCCAAATTGAGTGGGCCAAGGACACACACTCCCTTATTTCGACTCAAATCAGTCCCGTTGAGTGGAGATACAAGCTCAAGACTCCCTTAACTACTCCAAATCACTCCACCTAGAGCCTCATTGCTCACAGATAACATATCAATATGGTGAGTACTCACAAATCCTATAGCATGCCAACTATATCCAATGGATCCACCATGCTATAATGCCAATATAATTAATCAATCATAACATAATTTTAGCTAATAATGTTGTAACAACCCATTTTTAGTAGTACCAGAAACAATGATTTTGGGATCATAAGTCTGACGAATGAGTCTGTAAATATTATTATTTAATATTTATGAGTCAAATATGGTGATATATAGAATTTTAATCTGATAAATTTTAACTTATTGAACAAATGGTAAAAATAAGTGGTTTGTCTCTAAAGTCAAGTGGTTTTAGTAAATGAGGTATCAGGACCTCATTTCTATAAATTGAGCCCATAAATATTTTTATTAAATATTTACAGAGTGATTATATAGGTGTATTAAAATTTGGTTAGGTAATTTTGACGTTTAGATAGTTAATTAAGTAAAAAGGGCTAAATTATAAAAAGTATAAAATTCAGTTAATATTAGTTTAATTGAGTCAAAGGGTGGAAGACCATTATGGTAGGGATTTATATGGCAATTAAGCCATTTCTAATTTAGTGGAGGATATATATGTATATTTTAAATTAAAAAAATGTTAATTAATGGCATTTTTGTAAATTAGATAAAATCATAAATAAAGTAAAAACAAAAGAAAGTCAATGTCATCTTTTCCATTTTTCATGCTTTTCAACCGAAATCTCCATGGTTGGAGTTTAAGAAGATTTGATTGAGCTTTTATCTATGCATGTAAGTGCATTTTTGAGATCGTTGTAACTAGGTCTAGCTAACCCATACCTCCGTTTTCGAAACTATTAAAGATTTTGGATTTTGTCTTTAATGAATTTTAGTTTTTCTTAATGTTAAATAAGAGATTTATAATATTGATTGTTGTTTATGACTATTTTGTAAAGGAATTTTAGTTAGTTTTTTGGTTAAAGGACTCAATTAATTAAATAATTAAATTTGATAGGAATCCTTGTGAATTTGGAATAATTATGGGCTATAGTTGTATAAGTGAAAATTCGATGAGCATGAGAAATTATGAAATTTTGATAAATTTGCAATTTTTGGGGTTCGAGACTAAATTGCATAAAAGTTAAAATATTAGGGGTATTTTTGTAAATTTACCAACAATAAGAGTTATAAGTTAAATGAGTTATTTTAAGTTATTGGAATGGTTTAATTGAGTGAAACGTTATTATTTAGATCACAAAACAAACTAAATAGATCAAAATCGAGGAAAAGTTGTAGTTGGATTAGTCGTCAACTTCGTTGTTACAACTGTATTTGTCGAGGTAAGTTAGTCTATGGATAGAAATTATTATTTTCCATTTTGGATGAATGTAAATAGTTAATTATGTTATGTTTAAATTAATTGTTAAAGATGTGATGAAGTATTTTTATGAATCAATTAGAGGAATTAATCAAATTAAAGGATATGTGAACTATTGCTAATGTATTTGTTGATTATGGATTATAGATTGACTATTTAAATGTTACTTGGATTAAGGTAAGTTCATAATGTTTGATGTGTAAATTGTAAGTTTCTTGAAAATAAGTTATTGTTGCTGGTAAATTGTATAAATACATGTGAAATTTTATATGTTATTATAGTATTTTAAATATTGAAATTAAATTCATATGAAAATGATTAATGGATTGTGACAATCCTTATGATGACACATTGACAATAGGAATATATATTGATATCATATTATGTGTATGGAAATAATGAAATGCCTTTGATTGATAAATATGTTTAATGGTGGAGTACATAAAATTCCCAGTTGAACGTTGTAATCACTAGGATACGATTGACATGCCAATAGGGTTAGTATGCGCGTTTGTATAGGATTTGCACTTCAGTGCCTCTGTATACTTTGGTATCCCTGTTCGAACTACAATGCCCCTATTTGCACATTGGTGCCCCTGTCTGCACTTTGGTGCTCCTGTTATGCATTTATGATGCCTCTGGGTGGTGTAGTTACCGGTATCCGACTCAAGTTACTATTTCATCGGGCTAAATGTTAATAGAATTTACAAAATTATTTATGTGCTTAAAGGCTAATGTATAGTCAAGATATTAGTAAATGTTAAATGTTCAATGAACTACTTGATCATATGTAAGTATAATTATATTGATGATTATATAGTTAAATATAGATAGCTATACACATATATGGATGAATTTGGATTGAATTATTATAGTACGGGAAGCATATGATGAACCATTTTCAATACTAATCCTATAAGTGCTTCAGTAAATGATTAATAGGTATGATTAATCTATTTATTTAGTTTTCACATTGTTTAGTGAAAGTAAGTGATTAGGGATGATATGTTTATATGAAAGTTTGAAACAAAAGATGAATTACAAAATGATTATATGTTAAGTGTGTAAGTGTTATGGTAAGAAGAAATGTTTAAGTGAAATGGTTATATGAAATGATTATAAGGAAAATATATGTATGTATATGGAAGACTACAGAAATTATCCATGAGAGGTGTAATGAATAGAAAACGAAAGTTATCTTAAGATATAATGAAAATTTTGCTTAGTTGTATATTCTAATATGTTCAGTAGTTAAGTTGCCTTTATACGAACTTACTAAGCATTATTGTTTATGTTAGTTGTTTCTTTTTCTGTTGATCATCAGAAGGCTTGATCGGTTGGAATCTCATTGGGGCACCATCACACTATTCATTCATTATATTGGTAGTTTTTTTATTATTTTGGTTATGGTTATAATTGGCATGTATATGGTTGAATGTCTATTTAGTATGTTGTTGGTTGTGCCAAGCCTTTGTGTGCCTTATTGTTTTTGTTAATGGTTATGCATGGTTCTTTTGAAATTAAGAAGAAAATGAATGAACTTATGATGTTAAATTGATTTTAGGATTAGTGTTTGAAATGTGGTGCCTATGAATGGTATATTAGTTATAAGCTTTAGGTTGATTGTTTTAACAAGTTTAAGTGTAACACCCCAAAATCGGCCTAAAAGTTAGGCCTGAATCCGGAATGTCACATTAAAGGCACACTCCAAAATAGTTTTACTAATTAACAATTTAAGGCCCAATAGCCCAAAGTCCTTGAGTCTTGTTAAGTGATGATAAAAGCCCATTTTATTATTTTAAGCATTTCAGAAACCAAGTTTTAAACATACGAAATTTACTTAGGTTTAATACTTAAGTAAACAGTTAAAAATAGCAAACCCAAAATCTAAAGTCCAATCTGAGTACAAGGCCTTATTACATCCAACTAAAATAAAGCATTTAAAACCATGCTGTTTTAACCAAGTAAATAAAAATTTAAACATCTCGTAGTGTGGCCATCTCCAAGTCCTCTCCCACATTGAGCCGCTCACTGAGGATCACCTGAAACATTAAATAAAGGGTGTGAGTTTTGAAACTCAGTGTGTACAACCCTTGGCAATCAAACCAACATACAAATATTCACATTGTGCCTAAGCCCTATCAAAATCGATGGTCTTGGCCTTAGCCTACAATGACCTCATATCATATCATATCATATCATATGCAAAACAAGGTAATGCAAAACCCTCCCAAAATCCATCCGCTACACACACCATTTCCCTTCCAACCCTACACACCTGTGGGGATTTCTAAATCGATCCACCCATCCTCTACACACCAAAGGTAACACTCATAGCGGCACTACTCAATGTTGCAGCAAATCTGCTAATCACATAATGGGCTTAAAGCCACCGGTGGATCCATGATCGTCAAGCAACTATGCAATCCTCAAATCCGTACCATAATTCTCACCCATATGCAACCTAAACAGAATATTGTATGAATGCAATATGCACATAAGTAACATCCACAAAACTCATACTCACCACATAGAGGTATTTTCGTCATTTCACAACCCAAGGGCATTTCTGTAAATCTACTCTACAGGGGTATTATCGTAATTCTACCCTATAAGGGTATTTTTCTAAATTTCTAAATCGGGGGGAGGGTATTTTGGTAATTCTACAAATTAGAGGTATTTTGGTAATTTCGTAAATCAAGGGTATTATGGTAATTTTCCAAACTAAGGGTATTTTAGTAATTTTACAAATTAGAGTATTCGGTCCCTCTTGGGTTTTAGTTATAGACTTTGGCCCATTAACAAGCCCTTGTAGCTAAAGCGAACATACAGTAAGCACCAGGTAGGACTCCAGAGAAGAGGAGGTGGGCCACTAGGACCGCTTAAGTACCAAGCTCTCCCTAGATCCAATCCTAGACATGCATATGTCCGCTGTCACATTCTAACCCAGCAACTTGTCCACGGACATGTTTAATTTTAAAAAGTTTTACGTTATTCAAGAGTTTGTCAAACTAGACTTGGAGTCCATTAAACCTTAACATATATTTCTAGAATCTTATAAAGCCCATTAAGCCCATTTCATGTCACATAGCCCATTACGCCAATTTCATGCACATATAGCCCATCAAACCTATTTCATGCTCATATAGCCCATTAAACCAATTTCATGCTCATATAGCCCATTGGGCTCAACTATGATCCAATCATACAATTGTTCATGCCAATTCATTATTCATGCTCACATATCAACCATTGTCGTTTTAGGCCCACAAGTTCGGCAGGCCCATTTAGCCACTTTCAGCTTTTCGACTTTTTGGTGTTGCCGATATCGTGTGTGTAGTGTTTGTACACACCTGGTAAGCATGCATGCTGCAAACCCCTTAATCACGAACCTACAATCGACATCATTTGTAATATCATGAATTAGGGGTTATTTGTGATTGTATTGTTTTGCATGAGTTCGGATTGTTGTGTTGTTAAGTGAGATGTTCTAGGGCTTAGGAATAAGCCAAGGGTAGGCTCATTTGTAGGAAAAATTTTATTTTTAAGCTTTAGTTAAAGGGAGTTGAAGGAGCTAGGGGTTAAGAGTAATTCGTGGGGAATTTTAACACAAGAATTCAGTTGGCAAAGTGGCAAAGGAAGCACCACTTAGGGCTTTGGAAGCTGACGCCACAGGCATTGAAAGGGGGCTTAGGTTCGAATCCCATGGATGGACTTAAGGTGACTTTTATTTTTGCATTTATATGGCATGTGTTGGTCAAACTCTAATTATGGTAAGGTTGGACTATTGTCTTTTATGGTTAGTAGACTAAGGAATAAGGCAAGTGCTTATTTATGGTATGGTATCAAGGAATTTTGGTAGGATAAGGGACATAAGGCTTGAAGTATGGAGTGTTGTTTTGGAAACTTTTCCATGGCCTTTTGACCATGAATGTAGGCGGTATAGTGGACTAGGGGTTGGCTTAATTCGAATGTGATTAGGAGGAAATAAGGAGAAATTTAGGAGTGAGTTTAATTCAAAATTAGTTTGAATTGATGGCAAGAAGAATTTTGAGTGTGGAGGCGAATGTGGGTCTCTTTTGGGTGATAATTTTCGGTCATGAGTGGGGGAATAGCGAATTTCCTATAAGAGGTCTAGAAGTTCTTTTTCGATTCTCTTTTCTTTCTTTAATATTCTCTTTCAAACTTTCTTTTCACCCTTGCCATTGCAGAAATTTACACCCTATTTCTTGACCAAAAGCTAGAAAGTTGGAAGTCATTTTGTGCATCTTTTTTTTTTTTCTTTTTACTTATTTTCCTTCCATTCACATCCTAAAACCAAACCCATCCTCTCATTTGCAACAAAGCCAAAACCTCTCCACCTTTGTTCTTCATTGTAGAATTCTCCTAACTTTCATCTACACTTCTTTTCTTCTTCTCAACCTCGATTCTATACCTATTTTTGTGATAGCCGATTATCCCATCTCTATTTGGGAGTTCTTCTTAGAATCTTTTAGAGCCTTTAGAGGGGAGGTGTCGAAATTCCTTTTCATCAATCTTCCAATCGGTTTGAGTATAGTAAGTATTTTCTTAGCAATCAAATTCTCTTCTTCTTCATTTAGTATCTGAAACCAATGGTTGGCCTTGGTTTCTAAGGGATGGTCGAATGTATGAAGAGTCATAATATTGTGTTTCTTTTGTGTAGCCAATGGTAAGGAGCCTCTTGGATTCGACTATTCAGGGTAAGGTGGTAAGTGATATGTAGTTCGGCCAAAGGCCATCTTCATGGATTTATGGTGTAGGGCTGATTCTAACAATGGTTAAGTAGGGATCTTGACATCTTCAAGAGCAAGCAAATATTTTGGGATTTAGTCGAGTGTGCCAAAACAGGTGCGTAGTTATCGCACTATTCTCTTGTTGTGTGTATGTGTTATATATATAAATATGTATATGATGTGCATAGTAGCCGAAATAATGGCTAAAAAGGTGGATACCCATGGTGGGTGATCGATTAAATAGGTCAGTACTTTATGACAATAAGTTTCCTATGGTATACGAATGAAATTGTGATAGCATGTGATGTATGCTTATTTTAATGATATTGTGGCATGATACATGGGGCTTGGGATGTGACTATTGAAGGACAGGGAGTACATTTATGTATGTGGTCTGATGTTAGCCTTGTGCTACCTTGGCGCTTGATGTTAGCTATGTGCTTCATCAAGGTGGGATGTTGGCTGTGTGCCTCACCCTGGTGGATGATAGCTGTGTGCATCACCGTAGATTGAGGATGACCTAGGTTTACCTTGAGGATATTGATATGTGGGGTCACTTAGGTGATCGGTGGCTTAGCCACGGACCTCAAAGCAGTGCGCCAAGGTAGGTGTGCAATGGATGGATACTAGGTTGGTGGGCTTCATCTTGCATATTTATGTATGTGGATTTGTGTGGATATGGGCCAAGCCCATATGTGGAGACATGTGAAATAACTATACTTGAGTCATTTGACTCACCCAAATTTTCTTACCAACATCGCGGTGATTAAGTAATGCTTGGACCGGTCGGAGCGGATACAAAGGTGGCCCATGCGAAGATGTTTTACTTAATTTTACGTACATTATATTTTAAGTAGTTTTGGAATAATTATTTGATGTAATAAGGGCCACTTAAAATATTTGCAACTTTATTTATGGTTTTGAAGTTTAACCTATTATTGAGCTAATAATTGGCGATATTTTGAATTAACTTATTTTATAACAACTTATAATAATGCTTTTAAATTCGGATAATTTGTACCAATAAGGTTTTACTTGGAATCTTAAATGTGAAATGTTTTACCAACGACAACAAATTTCATCTTTTATTTTAAGTAAAATCTTTTCCAACATTTTTGCGATGACATACCGAGATCCGGTTAAGGCTCGTGGGCGGATTTGAGGTGTTACAATTTGGTATCAAAGCAGGTTCAAAACTTCGACTTTGAGGGTTTTGGTCCCAAAACATTTTTAAGGTGGGCTTTTCAAAGATTTGGGCTTTCATAAACTTTTCAGTTTATTCGGGCATGGCATCTATATCTCAATTCAAGTCTACGGTAAGTACCTCTTATTGTTGTGTGAATTATTATATGATTGGTATGTGGGTATGATGGGAGCGTAGATTAGTGTATTAAGTTATTGAACTTTAGGATTAGCTTACTCCAACACAGAATTGCATAAAATTTTAAAGCCTAATTAAACAAACCTATGAGTAAGTCGCCGAGGTAGGGTGTGGCAACCATTGTGCGCATGTCTAGGATTGGTTTCTGTGGGAGCTTGATATTTAAGCAGTCTTAGTGACTCACCTCTTCTTCACTCGAATCCTACCTGGTGCGTAGTAACGGTTCACCCTAACCAAGAGGACTTATTCACGGGCTAAACTCGATAATTAAAACCCGAAAAGGACTAGTCATACTGTTTTATAAAAATCTTAAGTTTTCAAAATTACTCCTTTGATTTGTAAAACCATTTTATACTTGGGAAATTTTTTTGAAATATTTCCGATTTACAAAATTACTCAAATACCCCTAGGTGTAAAATTACCAAAATGCCCTTGGTTTATAAAATTACCATACTACCCACGACTTTTGTAAAAACATTCTTACTTTACAAAAATACCAAAAACTCCTATTTTACAAAATAGTAAGATACCCTGATTTGGGAAAATTTAATAAAATGCCCTTAACTTCCAAAATTATCAAAATAACCCCGATTTCTAAAATTTCTACAATATCATTGATTTGATAGAATTTTCAAAATAACCCCAAGATTTTTATATTTTGGAATGCCTTTGATTTGTAAAGATTTTCAAATTGACCCCTATTTATTACCAAAATACCCTGTAGGACAAATGACAAAAATACCCCTGGAATAGGAATGGACAAAGAGGTTTGAATGATGAATGTGTGTGATGGATATCATTGAATGTGTGTGTTTCTCGAATTAGGGTAGAAAATTTGAAATGAAAACTACGAGTGATCGAAAGAACTACTATTAAGCTCTTTTCATAAAATTCTTTGGCGGATAAGCAATGGAACAAATGCTAATTCATAAAATTTCTTAAATCGAGTTAAATTGCGATTGTAGACATGAGCTCTAGGGACGTGGTCGTAATGTGCGAGGCCGTGGTAGAGGCGAGAATGGTATGTCGGAACCCGTTAGATCGGGTCAAGGGTCTGAGAATGAGGTACCACCACCACCACCAGCAGTTGGTGTTGAGCAGCAAAATCAGACGGGGGATTTAACACCCCAAACCCGGCCCATGAGTCCTGACCGGATCTGGTATGTCACGGAGTAAAATAATTTGAGTCCTTTTGAGTGTCTGGTTAAAATGTGGCTAAGGTATTAAAACGGTGTTTGAAAACTCAGTTGGGAATTTTTATAAACATGGTTGTGTTGATAAACCCTTTGAAAACGTTTGATCATGTACCATTTTAAAATCGTCAAAGTTATCGTTGACTTGGTTTATTTTTGTTACCCGATGGTAACATCTTTGAAAAACTCGTAGGAGTTACTTAGTTGAAAAAAAAGTTACTTTTAACCGGTTCACTTAACATTTAAAAATTTCATTTGTAACATAACATAAGTAAAATAAAATAAACATCCAAATAATAAATAGCGGCCTTATTACAACCCAAAATAAAAACTTAGAAAAGAAAACAAATAAACTTAACTATAATAAATGAAATTCAAATCCAACGATTAAGCATGGCGCCTCGAGTCCTCTCGGCTCCATCTCATGATCTACTCATCGCAAAATAGTAAGGAAGGGTGAGTCACCAAGACTCAGTGTGTAAATCCCCCACCCGGATAATGCAACTCATACACAGATTATTAATAAACATGCAATTATGCAACCCCACTAACCATCCATACTCCTTCACTACCCTGTGTGGTCAAAACCATTGGTGGTCAAAACCACCGTGACTAGAGTCACAAATCAAATGATGGGGCCAACCCATCGTGTGGTCAAAACCACGATGACCATAGGTCACAAATATCATAATGTGGTCAAAACCATTGGTGGTACCAAACCTTTGGGACTTAGTCACAATTTAACAATAGTGTGGTCAAAACCACTTTGGTGACCAGAAGTCACAATAAATCGATGGGGCCAACCCATCTTGTGGTTAAAACCACCGGTGACGATCCATAAAATCATCCCCTCCTCTCATCAATCCCACCATCATCATGCTTACATAATAATTATCATATATCCATATATCATGTATAGCATAGCATTTAATAGCATGTGATGGCATACTCAAGCATACATCATAGACAAAGTAATAGGGGACTTACCCGGAATCCATGCTTAAGCCCACAAGTAAATCACTACCATAATTAACAAGGCAACAATATAGCAAAGTTTACTAATAAAGTGTGTAAAGAGTTTACACACCTGTTACCACCGAACTTCCTAGATCCCGAAGATCCGATCTACGACGCTAGATCTTGACCCTATATTCGGCCAATTACCAAAGTTAGTGCCATGGACCATTCGGCCAAACCAAATAAACTCAAAGGGTGAATGTATGCACCCGAAACCTCACCTGAATGCCCTTAAGTGCTAGCCACAGCACACATTTTGTGAATCTGCTTAACCTTCCTACAATCGGCAATCATCAATACCCACAACAATAGCCTTGACTTCATTAAATAAATATTTTACTAGGTTGAACTCTTACCACTACTTACCAAGACCGATCGCTAGAGAAATAGAGGTTGGATTGAGTACTTCAAAATCCGGAGTACCTTATGAGAAATCGGTTCCAGAGAAGAAAAATAGTTAGCCACACCATCAACAAATGCCAGATTTCGGCTTTCCCTTTCATCCAAGTCGACAGAGAACAAGAGAATGTGGGAAGAGAGTTTCGGCAAACACTTACCTTCAAAAATTGATTGAAAAGAAAATCCCGAAGAGATATATATCCACTTGATATTCGGCCAAAGTGAATCAAATAGGAGGAAGGGAATTTCAGCACACCAATGGAGTATGTTCGGCTAGAGAGGAAGAAAGAGATGAAAGGAAGGACTTAGGGGATTTCGGCAAGGATGGAGGAAGAGTTTTCGGCACAAGGACTATGGTATGCTTCAAAGAAAACCAAAAAGTAGCAAAGGAGGAGAAAGGAGTTTCGGTTTGAACAACAATGAAAGAAAAATGAAAGTAACATGTGCTAGCCGAAAATACTCCCTATCACTCCTTCAAAATCGAAACTCAAGCCCCTAGAGTCCCTATTTCGGCCATTGCTCCCCATGTGATAAATCTTTATCTTTTAATTATCCCCCACATAAACTAAATTAAAACATTGTTTATCTTCCATTCTATCCCTTAATCTCCTCTTTAAACAAATATAATGAAAATATGCAAAAATTTAAGCTCATCCTTAACAAAATAAGAGTCCAAAATCAAGCCACCACCTCACCCTCTTCACACCAGCTTCCAAAAAAAAAAATAAAATGCCAACTGCAGTTTCTTTGGTTCGAACCCAGGACCTCACTGCCACAGCCCCTCCTTTCTACGCCCCATGCCAACCTTCCCCATCGACTTTCATGTCATAAAACCACACCATTTATTTATAAGGCCTTCCTAGGCCAACATTCCATACATAATGCAAAAATAAAAGCCCCAAGCGCAACCTTGGCAGCTCGAACCCCTACTTTGCCGCACCATTCTAGCTCCCTAGGTAGCGTCCCAACCACTCTACCAGCTGCTTCCTTGTGTCATGTTTCGCACCAATAATTTTTAAAGCCTCCTCACTTAGCTTTTTCTTCTCAAGTGCTAAAAAGAAGTTTTTAATCCTAAGTCAGACCTAGCCCGGGGTTATTTCTAGACCCTAGAACATGCTTAGCAATCATAATATTCATTTCTTCAAGCACACACATGGGAAATTAATTAAATTACAAACAACCCCTAATTTAGGGTGTTACAGTTCTACCCCCCTTAAAAAGAATTTTGGCCTCAAAATTACCTGGATCAGAAGAGTTGGGGGTATTGCTGCCGCATCACATCCTCGGGTTCCCATGTGGCCTCCTTCGTACCATGGTTCCGCCATAACGCCTTTACCAAAGGCATTGACTTCCTCCTCAGAACCTTGACATCTCGATCCAAGATTTGTACCGGCTCCTCCTCGAAAGACAAGTTCGAGTTCACTTCAATTTCCTCAACTGGCACAACATGTGAGGGATCTGATCGATAGTGCCTCAGCATCGAAACATGGAAGACATCATGGATCTGGCTCAATTCTACTGGCAACTCAAGCTGGTAAGCTATCGGTCCCACACATTTCAACACCGTGTACGATCCGATAAACCTAGGGCTTAGCTTGCCCTTCCGGCCAAACCTCAGCACCTTCTTCCAAGGTGATACCTTCAAGAAGACCTTATCACCCACTACATATTCAACCTCTCTACGCTTAAGATCAGCGTAGGATTTTTGCCTGTCCGATGCCTCTTTAAGACGAGCTCGAATTACTCTAACTTTATCCTCCGTCTCCGCTACTAACTTTGGACCCAACATCCGACGTTCTCCTAATTCTGTCCAACATGTAAGAGTATGGCATTTTTGACCATACAGTGCCTCATACGGTGCCATCTGAATACTCGCTTGATAACTATTGTTATAAGTGAACTCTGCCAAAGGTAGGTACTCCTCCCAACTACCACGAAAATCCAAAACACAGCCCCTCAACATGTCTTCCAACACTTGGATAACCCTCTCAGATTATCCATCAGACTGCGGATGAAAAGCCGTGCTGAAATTCAACCTCGTGCCTAACTCCTGATGTAAGGCCTTCCAGAATCTCGACGTAAATCGAGGATCTCGATCTGAGATAATGGACACAGGTACTCCATGTAACCGCACTATCTCTACGATGTACAACTTGGCTAATCTTTGAAGTGAGTAGTCAACCCTTACTGGTATGAAATGGGCTGACTTAGTCAACCGGTCTACTACCACCCAAACTGCATCTTTCTTACTGGGCGTAAGGGGAAGCCCACTTACGAAATCCATAGTAATCTCCTCCCACTTCCACTGTGGGATCTTTACCAGCTGTAATAGCCCCGATGGCAATTGATGCTCAGCCTTAACTTGCTGGCATGTTAGACACTTGCCCACTAACTCGGTTACTTCCGCTTAAGACCCGGCCACCAAAACTGCTCCCTTAAATCTCGATACATCTTGTTGCTTCCCGGGTGCATAGCGACGATCGCTATGAGCTTCTTTAAGAATTCGCTGCCTCAAATCATCATCCTTAGGCATGCATACTCTCCCCTGAAAGTACAACACTCCATCACTACCCAAGCTGAAACCTTCGGCCTCACCATTCTGTACTTGCAACCTTCGAGTATTCAAAGCTTCATCAGTCATCTGCCTTTCCTTAACCTCATTAATCCAAGATGGCTTCACTTGGAATTCTGCAAGAAGGCTCCCATCCTCATAGAGACTTAGATGAGCGAACATAGCTCGCAAATTCGCTATCACCTTTCGGCTCAATGCATCAGCTACCACATTAGCCTTCCCCAGATGGTATTCGATTGAGCAGTCGTAGTCCTTCAACAACTCAATCCACCTCCGCTGCCTCAGATTTAAATCTTTCTGAGTCAGGAGGTACTTCAGACTCTTGTGATCTGTGTACACCACCGACTTCTCCCCATACAGATAGTGCCTCTAGATTTTCAAGGAAAATACCACAGCAGCTAATTCCAAGTCATGTGTCGGGTAGTTAGCTTCGTGAGGCCTCAACTTCCGTGATGCATAAGCGACCACCTTCCCTTCTTGCATCAGACACACCCTAAACCAAGATGTCGATGCATCACAATTACGATGAATTCCTTTCCGCCTCAGTGAATTAAGACCGGTGCTTCATCAAAATCCTCTTGAGCTTATCAAAACTCTCTTGCTGCTTCTCAGACCATACAAAACGAAACTCTTTTTCTCAACAACTTAGTCAACGGTGCTGCGATTAAGGAGAAATTCTCCACGAATCTCCTATAATATCCTGTTAACCCCAGAAAACTCTAAATTTTTGTAACCGACTTTGGTGGTTTCCATTCTAATACTGCTTCAATCTTACGGGGATCCACCTTGATGCCCTCAGCTGAAACTACATGCCCTAGAAAAGTTACCTCCTTGAGCCAGAACTCACATTTGCTGAATTTGGCGTACAACTGTTTCTCCCTTAGAACTTGCAGAACCACACGAAGATGTGCGTCATGCTCCTCCTCAGACTTCGAGTACACCAAAATGTCGTCTATGAAGACTATGATGAATCGATCCAGATAGGGTTGGAAAACCCGGTTCATCATGTCCATAAATGAGGCCGGTGTATTCGTCAAACCAAAAGGCATTACCAAAAACTCGTAGTGTCCATACCGAGTACGGAATGCCGTCTTATGGACATCAGCCTCCTTCACCTTAAGCTGATGGTACCCTGACCTAAGGTCAATCTTAGAGAACATCGATGCTCCTTTGAGTTGATCGAATAGATCGTCTATCCTGGGCAAAGGATACCGGTTCTTTATTGTCAACTTGTTCAGCTATCGATAGTCTATGCACATCCTCATTGTCCCATCCTTCTTCTTGACAAACAGCACTGGAGCTCCCCAAGGCGACACACTTGGTCTGATGAACCCTCTATCCAACAATTCTTGAATCTGCCTTCAACTCTACTAATTCTTTTGGCGCCATTCGATACGGTGCTATAGATACTGGCGCGGTTTCGGGTAACAAGTCTATACCAAATTCAACCTCACGGTCCGGAGGTAGACCTAGAAGTTCCTCTGGAAACACATCAACATAGTCCCTTACAGTCCGGACATCTCTTACAGAAACATCCTTAGCTTCCAAAGCATAGACATGCACCATATAAGCTTCACAACCTTCCTAACCATCTTTTTCGCCTTCAACGCAGAAACCAAATTAGACAGGTAATCCCTCCTTTTACATATCATCACCACCTCATCACCTTCCACGGTCTTTATTACCATACGCTTAGCTGCGTAATCCAGGCTAGCCTGATACTTTACTAGCCAATCCATCCTGAGGATTAGGTCGAACTCCCAAAACGGTAGTTCCATCAAATTAGCCAAAAGCACGACCCCTTGGAGTTCTAGGGGTACGTCCCTATAGAGTTTACTTACTTCTACAGAGTGACCTAGGGGGCTTAATACAGTCATCTTCCTAGAAGTAAGTTCAGAGTCTAAGTGCAAAGTTTCCACTACGCTACTAGCAATGTATGAGTGGGTTGAGCCAATGTCAATCAAGGTACTATAGGGTACACCAAAGATCAAGAACATACCGGTTATAACGTCCAATGCGTCGCCCTCCTTTTGACACTTCGCGGCATAGACTAGACCAGGTTGCCTAGCCTCAGTACCACCGGTACCTCCCTTTGGTGCCCCACGACCTCTGCCAGCACCATTACCTCCTCTTCTTGCACCACAACCCCTCTGAGGCTGTTGGTTATCCCTTCTATTCGGTGCACGATCTTGACCTTCTGATCTCAGCCTAGCTGCTTTCTTTGGACAATCTCTAACTCGATGCTCCATGGATCCATACTCGAAGCATCCCTGATTACCATTCCAACACTCCCCATTGTGAGACTTGCCACACCGAGCACACCGTGGCGGCCATTGAGGATTAGCAGCAGCAGTAGGCCTAGTAGCTTGATCCGACCCACCAAACCTTATCCTCTTCTACTGATTACCCGAGAACCTTGAAGGTCCCGAGCTCCTCTTATTCCAATTTCGATCTTGGTTCCGTCTAACCGACTGTCTTACCCCTTCAGCAACCTTCGATTTCTCCACTAAAATCGTGAACTCCCATTCCTGTTGTGGAGCTATCATCATTCTCAACTCATCTCTCAGTCCGTCTTCGAATCTAACACGGCGCTCATGCTCGGTACCCATAATACCACGAGCATACCTACTCAACCGGAGAAATTCGGCCTCATACTCTACCACCATCTTATTGCCTTGAACCAAGTTCAAGAAAGCCTTCCGTTGTGCATCCACGTAACTAGTTCCGATATATTTCTTTTGATAAGCATCCTTGAAGAATTCCCAGGTGAGATTTTCTGCCACCGTTCCATCCCTTACGGTGAGCCACCACTGATATGACTCATCCCGAAGCAGAGAGATAATACCCTTCAACTTCTCCTCAGCTGTGAAATCCAGGTCACCCATAATCCTTTCAGTAGATTCTAACCAATATTCCGCCGCACTGGGTGCCACTCCAGAAACTCCTCTAAACACCTCTGCTCCGTTAGCCCAGAGTCGTTCAACCACAGATTTACGGGCTCCTACACCTGCGCCTGCCTCAGCAACTCATTCCAATACCCGTAATACAGCTTGAGATACTACATCATTACCACCGGTCTGATCTTGGAACTCAGTTTTTGCCGCCGGCAGATCAACATCTCACTTTCAGACCCATGTTCGGACCCTGCTGGCTCGGACAAAGTCATCCTACCCCTTCCACGGCCACGGGGCAGATGTCCACGACCTCTTGTACTCTAACGGTTGCATTTATCTGTTTAAAAATTTTATGCATAAGTATTTCACTTGATTATTCGCGAAGAAATTTTATGATAGGAGTTTTAGGAGTGGTTCTTTCGTATCATACATGCACACAGTCTTCCATTCATTCATTCCAAGAGATGTTGTAGTTTTCATTGTGATTGTCTTTCCCACTACCCAGGTGTATTTTCGTAATTTGTCCTATAGAGGTATTTTTGTAATTTTCCAAAAATAGAAGTTCTCGGATGATTTTGTCAGAAAGTATTCTGGAGCTTTTAAATTCCTGAGGTATTTTGAAAAATTTTGAAATTCGGGGGTATTTTGGTAATTTTGGACCTCAGGGGTATTTCGATAATTTTTTACAAATCAGGGTGAATTTGTAAAATTTAATAAATCAAGGATATTTCAAAAGTTGTAAAACTTTGATGGTTCTTTTTGAGAATTGCATTTTCCAAGACAGTGATGTTGCAAAATTTTGAAAATCAAAGTCATTCTGATAATTTTGTTGGTTAGGGGCAATTTTGTAATTTCACCTCTAGGGGTATTTTAGTAATTTTCCATAAAAAGATTTCCAAAATTTGATTCTAATGGATTTCACAAAAGAAGGATATTTTGAAAATTTTCTATTTGGAAATTTTTCATACGGAGGGTATTTTGGTAGTTTACAAGCCATGGGTATTTTGGTCATTTTTCAAACTGAGGGGTATTTTGGTCATTTTTTCATCATTTTTTTAAAACAAGGTTTTAATTACTACAAAAACAAAAATGGCTAGTCCCTTTTGAGTTTTAGTTATGAAGTTTAGCCTGTGAGTATGTCGTTTTAGCTAGGACGAACCGTCACTACGCACCAGGTAGGATTCGAATGAGTAGGAGGTGAGTCACGAGGACTGTTTAAATACTAGGCCCCATCGAATCCAATCCTAGACATGCGTATAATGATTGCCACATCCCTTGCTTAGTGACAACTCACAGGGTTGTTTAAGAAATTATTAAATCTTATGCATGGTTTGTTGGGGTATGCTAACACTAAGGTTCAACAATTTCTATTCTAATAGTCTACGTTCCCAATTTACCCCTCTACCCCTATCAAGTATACACAAAGAAAATAGATAGAATTACTTACCTAGGCGGATTGGTGCCGGAGACTCGGTGCCATGCTGTTCAAGCCAAAAATAGTTTCCCAAAACATTCTAATAAGACCTACTAACAAAAATAAAATATTTTGGGCCTTGGGCCCCCACAGTCGAGTTTTGAACTGGGCTCTGATACCAAAAATGTAACACCCCAAACCCGGCCCATGAGTCCTGACCGGATCTGGTATGTCACGGAGTAAAATAATTTGAGTCCTTTTGAGTGTCTGGTTAAAATGTGGCTAAGGTATTAAAACAGTGTTTGAAAACTCAGTTGGGAATTTTTATAAACATGGTTGTGTTAATAAACCCTTTGAAAACGTTTGATCATGTACCATTTTAAAATCGTCAAAGTTATCGTTGACTTGGTTTATTTTTGTTACCCGATGGTAACATCTTTGAAAAACTCGTAGGAGTTACATAGTTGAAAAAAAAGTTACTTTTAATCGGTTCACTTAACATTTAAAAATTTCATTTGTAACATAACATAAGTAAAATAAAATAAACATCCAAATAATAAATAGCGGCCTTATTACAACCCAAAATAAAAACTTAGAAAAGAAAACAAATAAACTTAACTATAATAAATGAAATTCAAATCCAACGATTAAGCATGGCCGCCTCGAGTCCTCTCCGGCTCCATCTCCGCGATCTACTCATCTGCAAAATAGTTAGGGAAGGGGTGAGTCACCAAGACTCAGTGTGTAAATCCCCCACCTGGATAATGTAACTCATACACAAATTATTAATAAACATGCAATTATGCAACCCCACTAACCATCCATACTCCTTCACTACCCCGTGTGGTCAAAACCACTGGTGGTCAAAACCACTGGTGACTAGAGTCACAAATCAAATGATGGGGCCAACCCATCGTGTGGTCAAAACCACTGATGACCATAGGTCACAAATATCATAATGTGGTCAAAACCACTGGTGGTACCAAACCACTGGGACTTAGTCACAATTTAACAATAGTGTGGTCAAAACCTTTGGTGACCAGAAGTCATAATAAATCGATGAGGCCAACCCATCTTGTGGTCAAAACCACTAGTGACGATCCATAAAAATCATCCCCCTCCTCTCATCAATCCCACCATCATCATGCTTACATAATAATTATCATATATCCATATATCATGTATAGCATAGCATTTAATAGCATGTGATGGCATACTCAAGCATTCATCATAGACAAAGTAATAGGGGACTTACCTGGAATCCATGCTTAAGCCCACAAGCAAATCACTACCATAATTAACAAGGCAACAATATAGCAAAGTTTACTAATAAAGTGTGTAAAGAGTTTACACACCTATTACCACCGAACTTTCTAGAT
This sequence comes from Gossypium rotundifolium, assembly GCA_025506655.1. NCBI lineage: Eukaryota > Viridiplantae > Streptophyta > Magnoliopsida > Malvales > Malvaceae > Gossypium > Gossypium rotundifolium. The sequence continues at coordinate 59,755,227 of CP106723.1, read as the reverse complement.
CCGAAGATCCGATCTACGACGCTAGATCTTGACCCTATATTCGGCCAATTACCAAAGTTAGTGCCATGGACCATTCGGCCAAACCAAATAAACTCAAAGGGTGAACGTATGCACCCGAAACCTCACCTAAACGCTCGTGAGTGCTAGCCACAGCACACGTTTTGTGAATCTGCTTAACCTTCCTACAATCGGCAATCATCAATACCCACAACAATAGCCTTCGGCTTCATTAAATAAATATTTTACTAGGTTGAACTCTTACCACTACTTACCAAGACTGATCGCTAGAGAAATAGAGGGTTGGATTGAGTACTTCAAAATCCCGGAGTACCTTATGAGAAATCGGTTCCAGAGAAGAAAAATAGTTAGCCACACCATAAAAAAATGCCGGATTTTGGCTTTCCCTTTCATCCAAGCCGACAGAGAACAAGAGAATGTGGGAAGAGAGTTTTGGCAAACACTTACCTTCACAAATCGATTGAAAAGAAAATCCTGAAGAGATATATATCCACTTGATATTCGGCCAAAGTGAATCAAATAGGACGAAGGGAATTTCGGCACACCAATGGAGTATGTTCGGCTAGAGAGGAAGAAAAGAGATGAAAGGAAGGACTTAGGGGATTTCGGCAAGAATGGAGGAAGAGTTTTCGGCACAAGGACTATGGTATGCTTCAAAGAAAACTAAAAAGTAGCAAAGGAGGAGAAAGGAGTTTCGGTTTGAACAACAATGAAAGAAAAATGAAAGTAACATGTGCTAGTCGAAAATACTCCCTATCACTCCTTCAAAACCGAAACTCAAGCCCCTAGAGTCCCTATTTCGGCCATTGCTCCCCATGTGATAAATCTTTATCTTTTAATTATCCCCCACATAAACTAAATTAAAACATTGTTTATCTTCCATTCTATCCCTTAATCTCCTCCTTAAACAAATATAATGAAAATAAACTACTTAACACTTTCCTCCAGTAGAAAATATGCAAAATTTAAGCTCATCCTTAACAAATATAAGAGTCCAAAATCAAGCCACCACCTCACCCTCTTCACGCCAGCTTCCAAAAAAGAAAAAAAAATGCCAACTGCAGTTTCTTTGGTTCGAACCCAGGACCTCACTACCACAGCCCCTCCTTTCTACGCCCCATGCCAACCTTCCTCATCGACTTTCATGTCATAAAACCACACCATTTATTTATAAGGCCTTCCTAGGCCAACATTCCATACATAATGCAAAAATAAAAGCCCCAGCGCAACCTTGGCACTCGAACCCCTACTTTGTCGCACCATTCTAGCTCCCTAGGTAGCGTCCCAACCACTCTACCAGCTGCTTCCTTGTGTCATGTTTCGCACCAATAATTTTTAAAGCCTCCTCACTTAGCTTTTTCTTCTCAAGTGCTAAAAAGAAGTTTTTAATCCTAAGTCAGACCTAGCCCGGGGTTATTTCTAGACCCTAGAACATGCTTAGCAATCATATTATTCATTTCTTCAAGCACACACATGGGAAATTAATTAAATTACAAACAACCCCTAATTTAGGGTGTTACAGGGGATGATGCTGTATCGCAGGCTATGCTGCGAGTTCTTGAGATAGTGGCTGGAGCAGGTGGAAATATGAGAGCTAGGAAATCGGTACCCGAGTGACTTCGAGCCAATAGAGCTGAGGTGTTTCGTGGCATATCTGGTGTGGCACCCAGTACTGCTGAGTATTGGTTGGAGGCAACCGAACGGATTATGGATGAGCTTGATTTAACAGCTGAGGAGAAAGTGAAAGGAATGGTGTCGCTTCTTCGTGATGAGTCATATCAGTGGTGGCTCACAGTTCGGGATGGTGCTCAACTGAGGATCTCACTTGGGAGTACGCTAAGGCAGCTTACCAGAAGAAGTATGTTAGTACTCATTGTATTGATGCGCAGAGAAAGGCTTTCTGGGGCTGGTTCAAGGGAACAAACCCGTGGCGGAGTACGAGGTTGAATTCTTAAGGTTGAGCCGGTATGCTCGAGGAGTAGTGGCTACGGAGCATGAGCGATGTGTCCGATTTGAGGATCGACTAAGGGATGACCTGAGGCTGTTGATAGCTCCACAGTAGGAGTGGGAGTTTGCCGTATTAGTAGAAAAGGCTAATGTAGCCGAAGGAATTAAGGACTCTGTGAGACATAACAGAGATAAGGATAGAAACTGGGATAAGAGGAGTTTTGGACCGTCAGAATTGTCTGGGAGCCTTCAGAAAAGATCGAAGGTTGAGAATTCTGCTCGTGTTGCTAAGCCCACCATCGAAAATCCGGACCATCCGTGTGCTCGGTGTGGAAGGTATCATGTTGACGAGTGCTGGAATCGAGATCGAGAGTGTTTTAGGTGTAAGTCTAAGGCTCATTTGATTAAGGATTGTCCTCAAGATCTGAATAGGGCTCGGACAGTAGGTTAGGGTGGTGTGCAGCCAGACAGAGGTGGTCAGCAAGCGACGAGGGGTCGTGGTCCGAACCATGGAAGAAATGGTTTCGGCCAAGGTCGTGGAGCACCAGGCAAAGGAACTGAAGGTACAGATGCGAGGCAGCCAAGGTTGGTTTATGCAGCTAGGCATCGCGAGGAGGAAGATGTGCCAGAGGTGACAACGGGTACATTCCTCATTTCTGGGATACCCTTTATTGCTTTGTTTGTTATAGAGCTAGTTCGTTCTTGTGTTGCTAGTGAAATGTATGGAACCTTGAGTGTGAACTTTGAGAATGTTCATAGAAAGTATGTTAGTTTTATTAAGATTAGAATGTGCAGCAAGAGCATAGTGTGGTGAGTAAGGATGCACGACTGTTAGTTAGTTGGAAATTTTGAGGACAAAATTTCTTTAAGGAGGGTAGAATTGTAATATCCTAAATTAGGGGTTATTTGTGATTGTATTGTTTTGCATGAGTTCGGATTGTTGTGTTGTTAAGTGAGATGTTCTAGGGCTTAGGAATAAGCCAAGGGTAGGCTCGAGCTATAGGAAAAATTTTATTTTTAAGCTTTAGTTAAAGGGAGTTGAAGGAGCTAGGGGTTAAGAGTAATTCGTGGGGAATTTTAACACAAGAATTTAGTTGGCAAAGTGGCAAGGGAGGCACCACTTAGGGCTTTGGAAGCTGACACCACAAGCATTGAAAGGGGGCTTAGGTTTGAATCCCATGGATGGACTTAAGGTGACTTTTATTTTTGCATTTATATGGCATGTGTTGGTCCAACTCTAATTAAGGTAAGGTTGGACTATTGTCTTTTATGGTTAGTAGACTAAGGAATAAGGCAAGTGCTTATTTATGGTATGGTATCAAGGAATTTTGGTAGGATAAGGGACATAAGGCTTGAAGTATGGAGTGTTGTTTTGGAAACTTTTCTATGGCCTTTTGACCATGAATGTAAATGGTATAGTGGACTAGGGGTTGGCTTAATTTCAATGTGATTAGGAAGAAATAAGGAGAAATTTAGGAGTGAGTTTAATTCAAAATTAGTTTGAATTGATGGCAAGAAGAATTTTGAGTGTGGAGGCCGAATGTGGGTCTCTTTTGGGTGATAACTTTCGGTCATGAGTGGGGGGGAATAGTCGAATTTCCTATAAGAGGTCTAGAAGTTCTATTTTTGGTTCTCTTTTCTTTCTTTAGTATTCTCTTTTGAAACTTTCGTTTCACCCCTGCCATTGCCGAAATTTGCACCCTATTTCTTGACCAAAATCCGAAAGTTGGAAGTCATTTTGTGCATCTTTTTCTTTTTCTTTTTTTTTTTTTACTTTTTTTCCTTCCATTCACTTCCTAAAAATCGAAACCCATCCTCTCATTTGCAACAAAGCCGAAACCTCTCCACCTTTGTTCTTCATTGCCGAATTCTCCTAACTTTCATCTACACTTCTTTTTTTCTTCTCAACCTCGGTTCTATACCTATTTTGTGATAGCCGATTATCCCATCTCCATTTGGGAGTTCTTGCCAATCTTTTAGAGCCTTTAGAGGGGAGGTGTCGACATTCCTTTTCATCAATCTTCCAATCGGTTTGAGTATAGTAAGTATTTTCTTAGCAATCAAATTCTCTTCTTCTTCATTTAGTATGTCAAACCAATGGTTGGCCTTGGTTTCTAAGGGATGGTCGAATGTATGAAGAGTCATAATATTGTGTTTCTTTTGTGTAGCCAATGGTAAGGAGCCTCTTGGATTCGACTATTGAGGTAAGGTGGTAAGTGATATGTAGTTCGCCAAAGGCCATCTTCATGGATTTATGGTGTAGGGTAGATTCTAACAATGGTTAAGTAGGGATCTTGACATCTTGAGGAGCAAGCAAATATTTCGGGATTTAGTCGAGTGTGCCAAAACAGGTGCATAGTTATCGCACTGTTCTCTTGTTGTGTGTATGTGTTATATATATAAATATGTATATGATGTGCATGGTAGCTGAAATAACGGCTAAAAAGGTGGATACCGATGGTGGGTAATCGATTAAATAGGTCAGTACTTTATGATAATAAGTTTCCTATGGTATACGAATGAAATTGTGATAGCATGTGACGTATGCTTATTTTAATGATATTGTGGCATGATACATGGGGCTTGGGATGTGACTATTGAAGGACATGGAGTACATTTATGTACATGGTCTGATGTTAGCCTTGTGCTACATTGGCGCTTGATGTTAGCTATGTGCTTCATCAAGGTGAGATGTTGGCTGTGTGCCTCACCCTGGCAGATGATAGTTGTGTGCATCACCGTGGATTGAGGATGACCTAGGGTCACCTCGAGGATATTGATATGTGGGGTCACTTAGGTGATCGGTGGCTTAGCCAATGCCTCGGGCAGCAGGTCTGCCAAGGTAGGTGTGTAACGGATGGATACTAGGTTGGGCTGGGCTTCATCTTGCATATTTATGTATGTGGACTATATGGATATGGGCCAAGCCCGTATGTGGAGACATGTGAAATAACTATGCACTGAGTCTGTTTGACTCACCCAAATTTTCTTACCAACATCACAGGTGATTCGTAATTATTGGATCGGGTCGGAGCGGATACAAAGGTGGCCCATGCAGAAGATGTTTTATTTAATTTTACGTACTTTATATTTTAAGTAGTTTTGGAATAATTATTTGATGTAATAAGGGCCACTTAAAGTATTTGCAACTTTATTTATGGTTTTGAAGTTTAACCTATTATTGAGCTAATAATTGGCAATATTTTGAATCAACTTATTTTATAACAACTTATAATAAAGCTTTTAAATTCGGATAATTTGTACCAATAAGGTTTTACTTGGAATCTTAAATGTGAAATGTTTTTACCAATGGCAAGAAATTTCATCTTTTATTATTAAGTAAAAATCTTTTCCAACGTTTTCCGTAGTGACATACCAGATCCGGTCAAGGCTCGTGGGCCGGGTTTGGGGGTGTTACATCATTTAATGATTAATCATGGCTTAATACACACTTTATCAGAAACCGAAACCTCACCGTACCCTTACCGTGTGCCACACATTCTAGTAGCCCTTCCTTTGCTACTATCTGCGATTATCCTCTAGATCTACACCCAAACATGTATAATAAAAAACAAGTGAATCATATTCCACATAAGTGACCCCTATAAGCCATATTACATTCGGCCATTTACTAAACCAAAACCAAGGCGAGTGCATTTACCTCTTTGCTAACGATCCTTACCACGCTTGCGATATTTGAACCCAATCCTTGTTATTATAGGTTTAACGATAGGAAAAGTTAAATAGTCCTCCTGCTTTACCGAACATACTAAATGAAAATTGACTAAGCACTTACCTAAGAAGCAATTGACCCAAGAAGTTTTCGGCTTTAGAGATTAGTATGGTGACAGGGACTATTCGGCACCAATAGGGAGAAGAGAAGAAGTGATCGGCTAGAACCAAATGTGAACAAGAAAGGGAATTTGAGAAGAGAGGGTATGGAGGATTCGACAAAAAAGAATGATGGTAAATCGGCAAAGAAGAGAATTCGCTATAGGTGAATATGGGAGAAACCGATTGAGGGGGAGAAAGAAAAAAATAAAAAATAATGGCAACTCAAAGAACCTTGCAAAACATTCATCTCTCTCCTCTTATAGCCACAAGCCGAATATGCCATCCCCAAAGTCCTATTCCACACCAACTCCCCCCTTTCCTTATCTCCTGATTTTTCTCCCTAATAACACCTTAATCTTATCTGAAATTTCCTCCACATCCATCACAACTGCTTATTTCAAACTCTCCATAGCTCTTGCCGTCCACCTATGCAAAATAAAACACTCCAAAAGTACACTCTTAAAGCTCAAATCTTGGACCTCTTCAGCTTACACACATGCCACCTTATAGCTCCCAAGTGACACCACTTACCACTGGACCACAAGCCCATTTGTGTCCTATTTTCTCTTAATCAGCTTAAGAGGCCTCATGCCTGAGACTAAGGTCCACTAAAGTAAGAAAAATAATTTTTTCCCTATGGTCTTCCCTATCTCTAAGGCTTCAAATAATCTCGATAATACCTCAAAACTAATATTCTAAGTGCTACACATATATACCAACTTCAATGTACAAAAAGTAGGGTTTCAGGATTTTTGGGATTGACATTAAGAGTGAATTAAGAGTGTTTTGATCATAGGAATGTATGTGTTATTGGTGTACTTTTTTGGGCATGATTTGGTTTTAATTGACTTGAATTAGGGGTTAAATGGTGGGTACACGACTTGGGACATAGGCTATCATACAGCAGTATGAGGCACACAGCCTAGTGACACGGCTGTGTGTCATTTGAGGTTTTCTTAGGATTTAAGCTAGTGAGTTACATGGCCCAGCACACAGCCTGACACACGGGTATGTGAGGCAACTCAGAGAGTTACAGGGCTTAGCACATGGGCGTGTGACATGGCCTTGAGACCCTAATTCGTAAGTTACATGGGTGAGGAGACAGGTTGAGACACGGTCGTGTGTCCCTTGTTCAAATGTTATACGACCTAGGGCTTTGTCACATGGCCTAGCCACATGGCCGTGTGACCCCTCTTTTTTAGTTTTTGTAACTTTTTCTTGGACTTTCTATTTTGTTTCAAATTAGTCCCAAATTGCTTCTAAGTTATTTTTAGGGCCTTGAAGGCTTGATTTAAGGACAAAAAGTATACAAGTGAATGGTTTATAATATGTTTAGTTATTTAAATGTTATGATGTTGTATGATTTTGTAACGCCCTAAATTTTTGGGGTTAAAAGTTTTGGGGTTTTGTGGTTAGGGCCACAAAGAAGGGTGTGCTATTGTGTTTAGTTGCATGTTTAAGTGTCAGAATCGGCCTATTGGTCTGGTGGTTGTGTGAGTGTTAAAATACCCTGAGGTTCTGGGTTCAAGTCTTTCTGTGAGCGTTCTGGAGAAGTATTTTTATTTAATTTTGTTTTAAGTCAAAATGCTATTTTATTTTTATTTTGACTTATTATTTTTTTCTTATATTTTTCTTTTGCTAGACGTTTCTTCTTTCTCTGTTGTTTTTTTCCTCTTTCTTTGTCTTTTTTCTTTTTTCCTTTGCTCTTTTATTCTTGAAAACGATTTACGCTGGGCATATTTCGAAGAATTTCATTCTTTCGTCATCAAAACAGGTGTGGGTTATGTATCTCTTTCTTTTTAATTGCAAATTTTTCTTCGTTTTTACTAAAATTTGGCATCATAGGTGTGGATGTTGTAAACCTGCTAAACTCGATGTTGTATCATCGTATTATGCTTAGAAATTGTGTGTTTTGGTATATTTTTGAATCATCAAGGGCAAGAGAGTGCTTCGAGCTGAAAGCATGTTTTCGGGGCTATTTTTAGGGTGGTTTTGTGGCCACTGGGGTTTCCACGCGGGCGTGTGCTAGTTCACATGGCCGTGTGCTTTTGGGAATTAAGCTTTTTGGGCTGATTTGGGTGCGACACGGCTGTGTGGCTGATTTGGGATTTTATCGCTTTTCACATGGCCATGCCTCTTAGGGACACATGCGTGTGAGTTTGGGGATTAGGGCATGAGTGATTCGATGACACACGACCGTGTGACTAATTTGGGGATCAGGGATCCCACACGGGCGTGTGAGACCCTCACACGATGTTTTTGCCTTGTACTCAAATTTAATGCAAATGGACAGTGAGTTACACGGTCGTTGTCAATGCCACGAATCATTACGATCCCAATGTCCCAGACAGGGTCTTACACTAATCATTACGATGCCAATGTCCTGAACATGGTCTTACACGTAAGTCTCATATCAATGCCAACGTCCCAGACGTGGTCTTACACGTAAATCTCAAATCAATACCAATGTTAGACGTGGTCTTACATGATATCACTTAACAGACACCTATGTCATGACATAGACTACCCTATCTATTCCTAGGTTCAAACGAGACTTCTAGACATTGTCATTATTGTCGATTCTATCTTGGAATTCATGTATACATCATCTCATATACATTCATCAATATCAATAATCATAAGAACATACATAATTCAATACAATTGACTTACCTCGGATTCGGATATTTGTTCAGACTCGGTTATTCTACTGCCTTCGCTTTCCCGCAATCTAAGTCCATTTTCTTCGGTTCTTGATCTATACATATTCAAATTTAATCCATTCATTCATCAACTTATTCAATTCAATCCAAAAACATACATTTAGGGCAATTTGGAAATTGGTCCTCACATTTACACATTTGGACAATTTAGTCCCTAATTCACACAACATCAAATATTCAAAATCACCATATACCGATGCTTAGCCAAATACCCATGTATCTCATATAAGTCCAAACATTTCATCAAATTCACAATTTAATCCCTCAAAATACTATTTTCACAATTTAGCCCTAATTAGCTGAATTCATCAAAAGTTCAAGAACAAAACATGTTCATTAAACACATATCTTTCATTTAATAGATAAACTCATCACAAAGCTCACCATTTCATCAATGGTACATTTCATAAACATCATCAATTCTTTAAATTACAACATGGGTTTTATAGCATACGAAGCAACGATTACAAAAACGTAGAAATTATCGAATGATCAAAAACACATACCGATTTTTTTTATTACACTAAGGCCGGATGTTACAAAGCTCAAAACCCCTTTCTTTTTCTTATTTTTTGGTGGAACAAAGATGAATATGATAGATTTTTAGCCTTTTGTTTTATTATTAAAGACATAATTATCAAATCCCCTTATTACCTTTAATGAATCTTTAATAACAAATATTCTACTTATGGACATACTTGTCCATCCACCATCCACTATCCTTATAAAGGGTCAAATTTCTTTTTAAGGGCTTCAAATTATAAAGACATCAACAATTTGATACTATTACATTTTACCATCAATTTTTTATTTTATGCGATTAAACCCTTTTCTCAAATTAAGCATACAAACGAACAAATTAACTCATGGAACTTTAGCGCATGCTTAATCACATATCATAGACACAGAAAATAATATTAAAATATTTCACTCACTCGGATTCGTGGTCCCAAGACCACTATTTCGACTAGGGTCTAAACTAAATTGTTACAATTCTCCCCCTTGGGGATTTTCGTCCTCAAAAATCTTACCGTTAAATAGATTCGGATATTGCTGTTTCATTAAATCTTCAGGCTCCCATGTAGCCTCTTCTATTCCATGTTGATACCAAAACACTTTTAGTAATGAAATTTTCTTGTTTCTCAACTCTTTCACTTCATGAGCTAGAATACGGATTGGTTCTTCCTCGTATGTCATATCAAATCAGATTTCAATCTCAGACGGGGTTATCACATGTGACGGATCAGATCGGTATCTACGGGCATCGAAACATTGAATATATTGTGTATCTTTTCAAGCTCAGATGGCAACAACAATTTGTATGCAACAGGTCCAACACGCTTGATGGTTTCATACAGTCCGATGACTCTTGGACTCAATTTACCTTTACATCCGAATCAGAGTACTTTCTTCCATGGAGACACTTTCAGAAACACTTTTTCATTGATCTCAAATTTAATCTCTTTACGTTTGAAGTCCGTATAAGACTTCTGATGATCAGATGTTGATTTCAAACTATCACGGATTACTTTTACTTTCTGTTCAGTATCTTTTATCAAATCAACCCCATGCAGCTTATTTTCATTGAGCTCGGTCCAATACAGAGGTGTGCGACATTTGCGTCCATACAAAGCTTTATAAGGTGCCATTTTAATGCTCGACTAAAAATTGTTATTATATGCAAATTCAATCAATGGTAGGTAATGCTCCCATGTACCATTAAACTCAAGAATATAGTATCTCAACATATCCTCGAGAATCTGAATAATTCCATTCAGACTGACCATCCATTTGCGGATGAAAAGCAGTACTAGAATTCAATTTCGTGCCTAAAGCTTCTTGCAATTTCTTTTAGAACCTTAAAGTAAAGCTCAAATCTTTATCTGATACAATAGACAACGGTACCCCGTGCAACCTCACAATATCAAAATATAAAGCTCAACTAATCTATCAAGTGAGAAATCATATCGTACCGAAATAAAATGAGCAGATTTTGTCAATCGATCAACTATGACTCAAATTGCATCTTTCTTTCTCGGAGTCAGAGGCAATCCCGAAACAAAATCCATTTTTCACTCTATCCCATTTCCACTCGGGAATTAGAATTGGTTGTAATAAACTAGATGGTACCTGATGTTTAGATTAAACATTTTGACACAAAGACAGAGATATCTCGTTTCATACTGGACCACCAAAAGTTTTGTTTTAGATCACGGTACATCTTTGTACTTCTCGGATGAATAGATAATTCAAGATCAACTGAATCAACTCCAGGTTTCTCGAACATAGATTCGATCTTGAAATCTCAAGCAATCATCATTATCAACTCAAAATTTAGAATCAAAGTTCGGATCACACTGAGCTCATTTCACTATTATTTCATCATCAACTTTCTAAGCATCACATATCTGTTGTAAAAACAACAATTTTGCTTTCAATTTAGCTATCACTGAATTATCATTAGACAAATCTAATTAAGCATTCAAAGCACATAGTGCAAACAATGATTTCCTACTCTATGCATCAGCAACGACATTTGCTTTACCTGGATAATAATCAATTACAAGTTCATAATCTTTCAATAACTCTAGCCACCTTCTTTGACATAGATTCAAATCTTTTTGAGTCATCAGATATTTCAAACTTTTATGATCGAAAACACATGAAATTTCTCACCGAATAGATAATGTCGCCAAATCTTTAATGCGAACACAATCGCAGCTAGCTCAAGGTTGTGTGTTGGATAGTTCTTTTCATGCGGCTTCAATTTTCTTGAAGTATAAGCTATTACTTTGCCTTCTTGCATCAAAACACATCCCAGACAATTTACAAAGCATCACTGTAAATTACAAACTCTTTGCCTGATTCTGGCTGTACTAAAATTGGAGCTTCAGCCAAAAGGGCTTTTAACTGATCAAAACTTTTTTGACATTTATCGTACCATTCAAACCTTACATCTTTCTGAAGTAATCTAGCCAATGGAGTTTCTATCATCGAAAAGCCTTTTACAAACCAATGATAATAACCTGTAAGTCCCAGAAAACTACGGACTTCAAATACATTCTTCGGAGGTTTCTAATCTAGAATAGCAGAAATCTTGCTTGGATCAACTCATATTCCTGAGGTTCATACTATATGTCCCAGAAAATTGACTTCATGCAACCATAATTCATATTTATTGAATTTCTCATACAATTGCTTTTCTCGTAGAGTTTGCAACACAATCCTCAAATACTTGGCATGCTCAGTCTCATCCCGTGAATAAATCAAAATGTCATCAATGAAAACAACCAAAAATCGATCTAGGTACGGTCTGAAAATTTTGTTCATCGATCCATAAAAACAGCAGGAGCATTTGTTAGTCCGAAAGGCATAACTAAAAACTCATAATGCCCGTACCTCATTTTGAAAGCAATTTTTAGAATGTCTGAGTCTTTTACTCTCGACTGGTAGTAACCCAATCTCAGATCTATCTTTGAAAACATAGTGGCTCCTTTTAGCTGATCAAACAAATCGTCAATCCTGGGCAACGGGTATTTGCTCTTTATAGTCACTTTGTTCAACTGATGATAGTCAATGCACATTCTCATCGTTCCATCTTTCTTTTTTTACAAATAGAATGGGAGCACCCCAAGGTTAGAAACTCGGTCTAGCGAACCCTTTGTCAGTTAACTCTTGAAACTGTGACTTTAACTCTTTCAACTCTGTTGGTGCCATTCTATAAGGAGCTATGAAAATAGGTGTAGTACTAGGCAACAGATCAATACCAAATTCAACCTCACGTATCGGGGGTAATCTCGGCTATTCTTCAGGGAATACATTCAAAAACTCACAAACAATTGGCACTGATTCAACTTTCTTTTAAGACACTTTCAAATCAATCACATAAGCAAAATAAGCTTCGTATCCCTTTTTCACATAACTCTGAGCTTTCAACACCGATATCACAGCAGGCAATCCATTCAAATCATTAGACTCAACCCTAGCTATTTTATCATTAGAACATCTCAAATCAATAGTCTTTATTTTACAGTTTACAACAACATCATGTAATGTCAACCAGTCCATACCCAGAATGATATCAAACTCATCAAATGGAAAAAAGCATCAAATCAGTAGGGAAACAGATATCTCGAAACATTAATGGACAGTTCTTACACACTTTGTCAACCAGGACACTTTTACCTAAGAGGTTCGATACTTTTATAACAAACGCAGTAGACTCTATAGGTAAAGTCTTACTGGATACTAAGTTCATTCATATATACGGATGTGTAGAACCAGGGTCTATCAATCCAATCACAGAAGTATCATAAAGTGTAAATGTACCGTTATAACATCTGGAGATAAAGCTTCCTCACGAGCTCGTATAGCATACGCTTTGGAAGGTGCTCTAACTTTGGATCTCAAGCAGTATATTTCAAAGTTCTTTGACTACCACTGACATTTCTTACATTTCATGAAGGTCTACCTCTCACTTGAGCATTATCGAATCTCAAATTCTGAACAATCTCTAGCTCAACAGACTTTGGACAGTCACAGATAAAATGATCTAATGATCCACTTCTGAAACAAGCCCGATCATTCAATTTACAACTTCCGGATGCTTTTTTCCACAATGCTTACATTCAATTTTCTCAGATCGAACATTTCCAACACTTGCTATTAAAGTTGCTAGAGTTTTGGAGCTTATTTGTGATCTACCTCAATCTCTATTCGAATGTCCCATATTAACCTTTGAACGGCTATGCTCATCTCGGAATTTCTTCGAAGCAGACTGAAATGATTTACTTGAAATCTTTTTCTCACCTCTCTAGCTTCAGACTCATCTTTTCTTTTGTCTTTCCGAGTGCCTCATCTTTCCACGCTCGATCAACAAGCACAACAAACTCTTTTATCTCTAAAATCTCGACTAGCAAGAGGATATCTTCATTAAGGCCGTCTTTAAATCTTTCGCACATTATTGCCTCGGTGGATACACATTTACGGACATACTGACTCAATCTCACAAACTCTCGTTCATATTTTGTAACAGACATACGACCCTATTTCAGTTCTAGAAATTCCTTTCGTTCCTGATCAATGAATCTCTCACTGATATATTTCTTTCAGAATTTAGACTGGAAGAAATCCTAAGTGACCCGTTCCTTTGGAACCACAGAAATCAAAGTCTTCCACCACTGGTAAGCTTTATCTCGTAGCAGTGAAACAACACATTTAATACTTTCTTCTTGTAACACCCTAAAATTTGAGTATTGATATGATACATGTTTTGGTGCTTAACTTGTGTATAATTAAATTTTTGCATGTTTAGTATAGTCTTGAGAAGACTTGAGAACTATTCGAAATTAGAATAAATTTTAGTTAGGAGTACTTAATTGAAGTGGATCAAGTGGCTTTGAGATTTAAGTAAGTTTAAGTGTCAAAAACTAGCATAAGATGAGCTAGTAGCGAGGTGGTGGTGGCGCATGTATGTTTGCTTGAGGGAAAATGTTCGAATCCTTAGATGTGCATTAAGTTCGTTTCTATTTTTGTTTCCTCTTTCAAAGTGTCGGTCATGGATAAGGTTAAAGGATGAGTTGGACAACATTTTTGGCAAGAAGACCAAAGGAAAAAGGTAAGTAAAAGTTTAAGGAAAAGAATCTCTTGATTAAAGGTGATAAGGGGACATAAGGCATGAATCAAGGGCTTTATTTTTGGAAGCTTTGAATGGCCAATTGTCCATGAACATGGACATTTTTGTGGACTAAAGAGGGAGCCAAAATTTTGGTAGTAAGTTTTGGAAAAGTGGGTAGCTTGAGAGAATTTTCATTTTGGTCATTTGCTCTCCCAAAAACCAAATTTTTCTCTCATCTTTTCCTCTTGGCCGAATGTGCTTATGTTAAGAGGAAAACCATCTTTGCTTTGTTTCTTTTGGTTATCCTTTTTGACTATTTGGTCATTTTTGCTAATCACTCAAAGTAGCCATTTGGTGTTCTCATCTAGTGCTTAAAACATCAAATACAAACAACACTTTCTTCTCCCTTCTCTTGGCCGAATGCACCATTGTTCAAACTCTCATCCTTTGTTTCCTTTATTTCAAAAATTTAATCATAAACCTCTCATCCTCATTTTCTTTCTTTCATCATTTTAAATTTTCTTTTCAAACATACTTTCAACATTTTCTTCTCCCTTGGCCAAATGTTAGACTACCTCCATAGTGGATCTTTCCTTTCTCTCATTTGTTTTAGCATAGCCGAATCTTCCATTCTCTATAGCATCTATTTTTTTCAATCATTCTTTTTCTTCTATTCAAACTTTGGATCATCAGTAAGTACCACTACTTTGTCTTTTCTTTTGTTATTTGGTCACTATGGTCGAATGTTAGAATGTCTTTGGAAGAGACTTTTTGACTGATTAACCAACCTTTCGTTCAAACGTTTTCTTTCGTTATTTTTAGTGAAATAGTGGAAGGGTCGAATAATCATCTTTTCGGAGAAATCTTAAAGTTCATTTAAGATTTGATAATAACATACAAAGAATTCTCTTGAGATTTTTTTCGGAATATTAAGGTAAGCCGATTACACTCTTCAAGTCTTTAGTCTTAAGATTTTTGATATATTGTTAGGACTAATGATTCTTTGTCTTTGAAGACAATCAAAATAGGGACGAAAAGGGCAGTAAATAGTGTTCGTAAGAGGGGTGGTTCCATTATTCCCCCTAAATTCAAGAGAAGGACTGTTTCGGGAATCTGAGACTTTCTACCGGGTTGTGGACCCTCATCCGGTGAAAATCAATTATTCGAAGTCGTACGTACCCCTGAACCATTGTTTACTCATGGTTCTGAACCTTTGATTGGAGAGAAATCGCAAATAGTGGTTGTTCGAGATTTCGAGGGTAAGATCTAGATCGTTTAATATTAGAATAGTTTAATATTAAATTTTAGTGTTCTAATCCTTCGTGATGTGTGTTTAGATATCGACGAGCGGAGAGTGTAGTTCTCACCGTAATCGTGTGTAATCTCACACCGTATCTCATGGGTTAAATGACTATATTGTATAAATCATTGGATGAAATCACAAGTTAGTGAAATCGGGAAGAATAACATAATTATCATCTTAAAGATAAGATTTTGAAAATTGTGTTAAGATCATGAAAATTTTGAAATTACCCTTAACGAGTTAATTCGATAAAAGTGATAAGTGGGCCATTTGTGATATTTGACGATTTGGGCCATATGTGATATTTGATAATTTGGGCCATTTGTGATATTTGACGATTTGGGCCATATGTGATATTTGATAATTTGGGCCATTTGTGATATTTGACGATTTGGGCCATATGTGATATTTGACGATTTGGGCCATATGTGATATTTGAGAAATTGGGCCATATGTGATAATCGATAAATTGGCCATAAGTGATATTTTATAATTGGGCCATTTATGATAATTGATAAATGGGTTATATGTGATATGTGATTTTATGGGCCAAAATGCTATTTTGATTAATGGGCCAAAATTGATAAATTGTAATATGTTTTTTTTTTTTACAAATATTTTGTTATGCATAAACATGATTGCATGGGTTGGGATCAATGATGAAGAAAAGAAAGGCTTGATGCCAAAATTCTAGATAGGTGACTCATCACGATGGTCAGTGTTAGAAATCTAGATCGGTGGTTCTACCAAAATTATTTAAATGGCCATTGCCACAAATATTATATTGGGCTTAAAGCCTACTTTGGTGTGTTGGCGGGGTGGGTGACTAAAGCTCCCACGGTGTCTTTGGTTGGTACGAATGGTGTGTAGCGGATGGAAATCTAGGTTTGGTTTTGGGAATTGCATATCACTTGCATTTTATACATGCTAAATTATTATATTTGAAATGGGCTTAGGCCCAAATAAATGCTTAAATGGTTTTGGCCCAGTGGACTATGGTAAGTGAGTTACACACTGAGTTCTAAGTAACTCACCCCATTTTTTTTACCCCTCTCAGGTAATAACAATTGATGGAGACTTGGATCGGAAATGACTTCGTGGGGAGGCTATACTAAAAATGGTGGTTTATAAAACTTTAAGACTTCTTTTATAATTTTTATTAAGTACTATTTTTATGGCGATGTAATAAGGCCTTTTTAATTATGGATTTTATTATGTGGATGGATTTTATTGTGTTTTAGTTTTTCATAAGTTGGATTGGTTTAGTTTTTATAAATGTTTTATATAACTCTCGTATAAAATAAATGTTTTTCTTAAATGTTACTAAAACTTAGAAAAGTCTTTTAAAACTTTTTGACGAAATATTTCGACTAAATAAATCCAAAGTTTTTATCAATTACTACTCAATAGATCAAACGACAAATTCTTGTGTTTTTAAATATGGTTTTCAATGAACTTCGTTTTTTTTATAAAGTCATTCTTTTAATCATTTTGGAATTTGATTTCTACTTCATTAAAAGATTTGAATGTACGTTGAATTTGTGTGCCATGCCAAAATCTGGGCTTAATGCATAGGCTGGCTTTGGGGTGTTACACTTCTGGGGTCAAGGACATCTCATCAAATGCCTGGATAGTGTTTTCTAACTATAACTCGACTTTCTCAGCATCGTCATCGTTGGTAGCCTTGAACTCTTCATCCCCATACTTAAGGATTTTATCGACCGGAGGCTTGGTCAACAGGTTTAGATTCATAGTCGGAGACATAGCAGATGCTGAGGGGGATTAAGCGGGGGCGGAGGTTTTGAAATAGCTGGATTATTTCTCATAAATTGAGTGAACCATTCACTCATCATTTGAAAGAACGCTTGTTTAGCTTCTCCTTCTTAATCGCTCGTAACCGGTCTCGAATCAGAGGGCGGTGTCCCTTGAGCTGGAGCAGGCACATTTCTTTCTACATCGTCAGCTATGGCTCTTTTGGGATCCATTAATATACCATAAACACATTTTACACGTCAGGATTCATCACACTATCACAGTTCAGATATATGGCATGTATAGCTAGGCTCTGACACGCTACGTTAGTTTGAGAATCTACTATATCATAGCTCTGATACCAACCAAATGTAACACCCCTAACCCGTATTCGTCATTGGATTAAGGTTAAAGGAATTACCGAACAAATCGAAAACTTTTACATACATTTCATACAACCATTCATCAATCGCAATCAAAGTGTCCCTTTTATAGGTCAATGAGACCTTAATCATACTTTAAAATTAGGTCGGGACTAAACTGAACACAGACTAATATTCTCAAAAATTTAAAACTCTTCTAAGTTACAGAGGTCACACTCCCGTGTGGGTAGGCCGTGTGCCTCCTATGGCTACTAGACACACCCATGTGTCCTGACCGTGCCAAATCAAAGCATGTATACTGACTTTTCTACACGGCTACCAGACACACCTGTGTGTCTTGGCCGTGTAACATTAGGCTAGCTACTGACTTACTCACACGGCTACCAAGCAGGCCCATATGCCATGGCCGTGTACACTTAGAATAGCTACTGACTTATACCCACTGCCACTAGGCACGCCCGTGTGCCACAACCATGTAGGCAAAACAGACCACTTGTAAGTCAAAATGCCACCCACATTAGGGTCATCTCTCCTAGCTACACACCAACTCATTTCATGCACAATTAACATCCAAAGATAAGTCAAACTAAACAATCAATATTCACATCCAATCTCCTTTCTAATCATACCACTTTACCAAACTAAAAACACATATACTTTCAAACATATTTCCTCCACACTTACCATAAATTTGACCATTTCTTTGCTCAAACATACACACTTATAATGCATTAATATGCTTACCATAGCCTTCGCAATTCCATTAGCTATCAAGCCATACCAAACATACATCATGTATCATATTTACTAAAACATAATACCAACATTTATCTAGCCATATCTCATGACTCATGTTACACATCTCAAACATAACTTAAAGTGACTACTCTATTCATGCCATATCTAACTATATACACATTTCAAAAGTACCAAAATGAGTTTGAGTAGTTTGATGATGATCCTCGACAGTCCCCGGGCCTTCAGTAGCTTTGATGATTTATAAAACAGAGCAAACACACACAGAGTAAGCTTTCTAAAGCTTAGTAAGCCATATACAAATAAATTTAATAAAATGCACATAACCATATTGATACAATGACATTAATGGTTCTCATAGCAAATTCATCACATGTATTTCTTTGGCTCATTTGCTTAGCCATATCTTACCAAATTCTTCAACTCAAATGTCCCATATACACATAACTCTTTTAAGCATCTCTTCACATATCATTCTATCATTTCATTTCACATATCCATCTTAGTAAGTTCATGTAGATATTTACCTTTCATGCACACGTAGTGTACATAACAAGCATACTTGAAACGAAAATACCAATTACATAGTCATTTGTATCTCAGATTTGCCCATTTAACCATTCGGAATCTAATAGGATACTCAGAGTGCTCGGAATAGTCGTACAATGCCAACGTCCCAAACGTGATCTTACATGTAATCAAATATCGATGCCACTGTCCCAAACAGGGTCTTACACGAATCATTACGATGCTAATGTCCCGGACATGGTCTTACACGTAAGTCTCATATCGATGCCAACGTCCCAGATGTGGTCTTACACGTAAATCTCAAATCAATGCCAATGTCCTAGATGTGGTCATACATGATACCACATAACAGACACCTATGTCATGACATAGACTACCCTATCTATTCTTAGGTTCAAACGGGACTTCTCAGACATTGTCACTATGTCGATTCTATCTTGGAATTCATGTATACATCATCTCATATACATCCATCAATATCAATAATCATAAGAACATACATAATTCAATACAAATACATTTATTTGTATGTTGGCTTACCTCGAATTCGGATATTCGTTCGGACTCGGTTATTCTACTACCTTCTCTTTCCGCGATCTAAGTTTATTTTCTTTGATTCTTGATCTATACATATTCAAATTTAATCCATTCATTCATCAAATTATTCAATTCAATCCAAAAACATACATTTAGGGTAATTTGCAAATTAGCCCTCATATTTACACATTTGGACAATTTAGTCCCTAATTCACACAACATCAAATATTCAAAATCACCGTATATCGATGCTTAGCCGAATACCCATGTATCTCATATAAGTCCAAACATTTCATCAAATTCACAATTTAATCCCTCAAAATACTATTTTCACAATTTAGCTCTAATTAGCTAAATTCATCAAAAGTTCAAGAACAAAACATGTTCGTTAAACACATATCTTTCATTTAACAGATAAACTCATCAAAAAGCTCACCATTTCATCAATGGCACTTTTCATAAAAATTATCAATTCTTCAAATTACAACATGGGTTTTAAAGCATACGAATCAACGATTACGAAAACGTAGAAATTATCGAAAATGGATCAAAAACACATACCCGATTTTGGATTACACTAAGGCCGAATGTTAGAAATCTCAAAACCCGTTCTTTTTCTTGTTTTTCGGTGGAACAAAGATGAATATGATAGATTTTTAGCCTTTTTTATTATTAAAGACATAATTATCAAATCTCCTTTTCACCCTTAATGAATCTTTAATAACAAATATTCCACTTATGGACATACTTGTCCATCAATCGTCCACTATCCTTATAAAGGTTCAAATTTATTTTTAAGGGCTTCAAATTATAAAGACATCACCAATTTGATACTATTACATTTTACCATCAATTTTTCATTTTATGCGATTAAGCCCTTTTTTTTCAAATTAAGCATACAAATGAACAAATTAACTTACGGGACTTTAACACATGCTTAATCACATATCATAGACACAAAAATAATATTAAAATATTTCACTGACTCGGATTCGTGGTCCCAAAACCACTGTTCGACTAGGGTCTAAACTGGACTGTTACAACACTTATATTGGTTTTGTGTGCGATTCTGATCTAAAAATGTGTTTGCATGGTTTAACCCTTGGCTAAGTAAACAAGGACAGTTATGACTCTATTTTGGGCTTCGAATTAAGTGCTATTAGTGACTGACGTGTGTAATGTCTGACTTTGAACCCAATTAACTTGGGTGTGTGTGCATGCATATCTGTTCTGTTTGTATGTCTGATACTGTGTCACTATTTTGTGAGATTGAATGCATACATGCACTTGCATAAAATGTTTTGGGTTGGGTTGTGAAGAAAAGGAACAATGGTTCGATCGATCCGGCGATATATCAAGCAACTTATATGTACAAATGATTTATCGTGATCAGACAAAGACATGCGCTTTCTTTGCGCATTATTATCTGACGGATGTTTAATTGTAGCATTTTGTACATCGACATTCTTGCATTGCATTTGCATCTTGTATGTACGTTAGCTTTGCTGCGTACTATTATCTGATCTGGCAGTTTAAACTGTAACTCACCTATACAACGGACTGCCGTATTACATAGTACAACATATACGCTAGCTCTGCTGCGTATTATTATCTGAGTGGCTTAGTCCACATATATGGTGTGTAGGGTTGGATGGGCCTTTCGAGGTCCTAATTGGTGTGTTTGGTTGGATGAGCTTTAATAGCTCTTTGGGGTGTGATCGGGGGACGAGGTGGTGTGTTGGCTGAAAGGGTGGGTTTATATTTGACTGCATTTCATCTGCATCTGCTTGTGACTTCTAACTGTAAGACTAGTTGTTTGTAATATGTTTGTCTGAATAACATTTGTGCTGAGACTTTTGTGTGAACTTTATGTGCTCTGATTGTTAAGCTCTGTTTGGACACTAGATCCAAGTATGCTTTCTGATTCTGTGTGTATTCAAAAATCTGTTGTGTTACTGATCTGAATCTGTAATTTTTGTCTCTTATCTTGTTACGAACTCACACTGAGCTCAAGTAACTCACCCCCTCTTAGTGTTTCCTTTGCATGTATATTTCATAATTTTGGCGCTGGACTCGGTATGTAGAGGTCTCAGATAGTCTCTGAGTAGAATAAATTTTTAGTTTCTAATTGATATTTTAGTTTTGAACTGTAATAATTTATAAAATGTGGTACAAATCTCATTTCAAGTTTTTAGTTTTACTTCGCTGATTTATAATATCTCAACTGTATTTTTTTTTACTGTTGGTAATTTAAAAGACTAAATGTTTTGGTTTGACATGACAACCGATTTTGTAAAAATTTATCTACGATCAGTTCGGTGATCAATGTGACATCCGAGATTCAGTCTAAACTTCTAGGCCAGGTTTGGGGTGTTACAGATTTATGGTTAATTGGTATACTTTGTAACCCTAATCTGGTGATGTATATGGGTTAAGAATGATACAAATGTGCTCAATTTAAAATGCCAAAATGTATATGTGAATCATGTAACATAGCCATTTAACAACAAATTAAATCTAGCGTACCAATTACCTATTATCAGTGTTCATTTATCAATTGAAACATCAACATACCATTCAAAAAAACTCTAGCATACTGCTTAGTTCACCATTATAATCAATCAAATCAAGCACATAATATAATAGCTCGGTTTAAACCCTAGTCAGAATAGTGGTTTTGGGACCACAAATATGAGTCAAAAAATATTTTAATATTATTTTTGGTGTTTACAGTATGTGAATTAATATGTGTGAAAGTTTCATGTGAAAATTTTATCGTTTGTGTGCTTGATTTTATAAAAGACTTAATCGCATAAAATGCAAAAGTGACTTGTTATTTGTTAAAGTGATACATTGCCATTGTTTTTATAATGTGGAGTCCTTAAGATGTAATTTCACCCTTGGAAACATGCATGGACGGTAATGGGCTTATATTATAAGTTTTATCATTAAAATCATTAAGGTTAGTTTTGTAAATTAAGAAATAATTTGTAATACAATAAACAAAAACAAAAAAATGGCCATGCATGTTCATCTTATGGCCGAATGTTGAAGAAAAAGAAGCCATGGATGAAGCTTTTATATTGGACACTCTTGAAGCTTAATTCGGGCATGTGTTTTGCTCGATTTTCGATAATTTTTATGTTTTTGTGATCATTGCTTAGTGTTCTCTTAAGCCCATGCCCTAATTCATGAAATTGATGATGATTTTGAATTATGCCGTTGTTGATTTTGTGAGCTTTGTGACATTAAATGGTGAAATATGAAAGTTTGATGTGAGATAAATATGTTTTGTATTGGGATTTTTGATGAAATTGATTATTATGGGCTAATTTGTGAAAATGAGAAAATTGAAGGGCTAAAATGTGAAATAAATGAAATATATGGGCTTATTTGAGCCAAGTGAATATTCGGCCAAGCTATGGTGTAATGAAATTTTGTATATTTTGTGATTTTGTGAAATAGGGATTAAAATGTCAAAAATATGAATTTAGGGGTTGAAGTGCAAATTGCCCTTTTATTTGTTTTTGGGTGAATTTGATACATGTGTGAATAAATAAGTTAATTTTGATATTAACTAGATTGGCAAAAGAAGAATTCAAATCTAGATCGAGGGAAAATCAAAATATTGAATTAGTTGACCTAATTCGTCATTAACACGAACGAGGTAAGTTCGTATTTTAATAGACATCATAAAATCATGTTATAAACTCATATGATTTGTATGAATGAATTCAATGCCAAATGGTAATGCAAATGTATGTAATTTGAATAAGTTATATATATGTTATTATGATATTGAATTGTTCGAGGAGCAGAATATATGAATACGAGAAAGTTTCGATAACGTGACGACATCCGAAAAGCCCCATTCGAACTCTAAGAATAGTAGAGGATACATATGTCATGACATAGGATTCTGAAATATGGTTTCATGTAAGACCATGTCTAGGACGTTGGAAACGATTTGAGATATCGTGTAATACCATGTCTGGGACACTGGCATCGATTAGAGATACATGTAAGACCATATCTGGGACATCGGCATCGTATATGATTTCGTGTAAGACCCTATTTGGGACAGTGGCATCGATATTTGATTACATGTAAGACCACGTCTAGGACGTTGGCATTGTATGAGCTTTCGAGCTATCCGAGTATCCTTATTGATTCTGAACGGTTCAATAGGCGCTCCGAAAAATAAATGGTTAAGTGAATGACATTCCGATTCAAGTACGTTAAAATGTATACAATATTTGATAATGAAAGGTAAGTATATATGTGCAAAGATTGTTATGTGATGTATATGCAGATGAAATGTGAATATATACAAATTAAACAAGAACAAATGAATAAGATTTGATTTATAAAGTGGCATATGTGAAATTGTTAGATACTACATGAATGAAAGGTGAATTACGGTATAAGTGATAATAAGTGATTCACATGAGAAAGATATGTGATTAAATATGTTACTTCCCAAAATGTTCTCATCTGGTTATATGAAAGTGAGAATTGAATGTTATATGAGAATCAAATTGAATAAACTTGTGAAAGCTAAAGTTAGTAAGTAAATAAGTATATTATTGAATGGTGATGATTTGATATGAAATCATGTTATAAACTTGAGATAAGTTTTGTTTTGACATTTGAGATAGCATATCATGCTTATGGCATTGTAATGAAATTATTTGTTATGTTAAGTTTATTAAGATACGAGCTTACTAAGCTTTCAAAGCTTACTATGTGTGTTTTCTTATGTTTATAGATTTTTGGATGATCGCTTGGGTTGAAAGTTGACAGAGATCGCATTACACTATCTGGTTAATGATTTCGGTATTTATACCCTTTATGACTTGGTTATATGGCATGTATAGGCTATGGTATTTGATATTATGGTTAGAAATATATTTGGTCATTTGAGATGGTTGATTATGAATGTGGTAGTACAATTTGGTATGTTTTGATGTGCTCATGAATGGCTAAAAGAAATGGTCAATTTTGGTAAGTTCCATGGTTGATTTGGGAAATTGATAAGATGAGAAATGCTATGAATTGAAATGGAGTATGAATCACATGTTTTTGATGTGAAGTTGGTACTTTGAATTGGTATGTTTGAGTTGGATTTACATATGAAAATTAATGATGTTGTTACGGGTCAAATTGTGCATGATTTGGTATATTTTTGGCTTCCTTTGGGACATGAATTGATTCTTGTTTGATGCTTGTAGGTGTGACCCAATTTTGGATGGCAAATTGGCCTTGCGAATGGCCTATATTTGCCCACACGATTGAGCACATGAGCGTGTGTCTCGACCGTGTCTCTCAAGGTTGCAATTTAAAGCAAGCCAGGTTGCCACATGGGCAAGAAGCACGGGCGTGTGCTAGACTGTGTGACCTAAGTCAGTGTTTCACATGGGCAGAGACATGGTCCAAGGCACGGGCATGTGCCCTGTTTTGAAAGAAAAGTTTTCTAAGTTCTACAAAGTTTCTGTATGAGATTGGTTTAGTCTCGAACCTTCTTTAAAGAATGTTTAAGGTCTCGTAGACTTTCTAAAGGGACTATATGAGTATTATTATTATTATGAAATGATGTTGTATTATTGATGTTGTGAAATGAGTGAAAAATGTTCTCGATATGTTCGGTAATGCCTCTTAACCCTAGTCCAGCAATGGATACTTGTTAGGGGTGTTAAATTTTATTGGTATTAGAGCTATGGTTTAGTCGATTTTAAGAATAACATAGTTAATGTGAGTCTAGCTATACATGCCATATATAACTTGCGATAGTGTGATATCTCTCGACTCTAACAAAAATTGTTTTGATGAGACAGATAAGTTTTCCAACCGAGCTAATTTTGATAGTATAGAAGTAAATACTCAAATATTTGAGTGAAATTGTGTTGATGATGAGTTGAGACTCATAAAGGTATGAATAAGAATACAAGATATTTTGTTGCTGATAAATGTTGTTAATCGTGTCAAAACAGTCAAGTTTTAATATTTATAAAAGAGTGATCGAACCTGTAGACTGACTGCGACAACAATAGAGGCAAGTGCACCTATCGAACAGTAGTATATCTCAGGCAAGAATATCTTATAGAACCCAAGGGAACCTAGAAGTACTACTACTCACTTTCTTTCTATTATTTAGCCTAAAATATAGAGTGATTGGATTATTAAACTAACGAAATACTTAAACTAAATGCAAAGACAAAAGAATGAATTGGAGAAAGACTTTAAGAAAACTCAGTTAATAAAGACGATACCCTTAAGAAGAATCCACCTATAACTTCACTTATAATTTATTCCCCAAACCATATGATTTCTTTACTTAGCTTGATCCGTGAGACTCTCTAACATATATTAGACCCTCTCTCGAGGCGAATAACGTCTAACCTTAGGTTAATTAGTGGAACTCTCGTTCTCTTATAATAACCCCCTAAGGAAGTACTAAATCGATCCATGGATTCCTATATTAGGTTTCACCCTAATCCGGCAAAATCTCGTAACCCTATCTCCAGGCGCCCGATCAACTCCGCTCAATTACGCTAGATCTAATCTTAGGTGGGGTCTATTCCTCTTCCACCTAAGCACATCAGATTAAATTAAGCAACATAATTAAGAACAAACCAAGTACTTATCATATAAATTTAGAAATCAAATAACAAAATCCATCATAGGTTTCATCCCCTTCAGGTATCTAAGGGGTTTAGTGCATAACTTAATATGAAAACATCTCAAGAGTAAAGAATAAACAAAACATAAGAACTCCCTAAAACCCCCTAAAGGAATTGAAGGAGAGATCGTCCATCTTGAATGGAGTTTTGACTTCTTGAGATGGATCAACTAGCTATCTTCAAGTGACTCCCTAAAAGATGAATGCTTCGGCCTAAAAGCCTCTGCCAAAAAGCTCTCTTTTATGTCTGCCTTGGGTTGTTTATATAGGCTCTGGGATGCTATACTTGGCTCCTAAGTATCTCCTTCAAGTAGAATTACTATTAGGGTGTTTGAGTAGACTTAGAAGTATGTTTCTTTGGCTTTAAGCATCCAATTCTAAGTGAAATTGCTCCTTCCCGTGGCAGGGCACGCCTATGGCATACGCCTGTGTAATTACAGGGTTGGGCCGTGCCTTGATTCTATCGATTTGGGCACGACCATGTAGATCACCAGGCACGCCCGTGTGTGGTAATGAGATGATGCACGGTCGTGTAACTCATGAGTTGGGCCGTGTTCTAGGTAATTGTCGAGACACGGTCGTGCAGGTTTTGGGCTAAGCCGTGTTGATTTCTTGCTAAGGCCCAATTACTCCGTTTTAAGCCCATTTTGTGTTCTTTTTATCCTCGGGTGCTTTCTTGAGTATAAACATGAAAAGAAAGGATTAAAATCACCTTTCTACATAAATCAAGGGCTAAATCATCCAAAAGCATACCAAATATGGGGTTAAAATATGTTACTTTTATGGTTTATCAAATACCCCCACACTTAAGCCTTTGCTTGTCCTCAAGCAAAATTCTCAACTTACAATTAAAACGAACTTTCCATAATTCATAATTCCTATCGAAAATGTCTCATCATAATTCATAGATAATTTATACACGGAGAATTCAACTCAAAGAACCCTAAAGATTCAATTACGATAAGTCATATTTTTATGGCATGAAAACATAGGTATCTCCCCTTATCTAAGTGATTACCTATAGTTCAAAGCCGACAAGGATTGACATCCTCACAAAAGATCCACTCAAATCACTCAAAGGTGTTTAAGGTTCAAGAATAAGTGCTCTAAGTCGAACCTGAAAAGTTAATCCCATAAGCTTGCCTGAAAATCAAATCTCCACCATCAGATATGAGATGATACATGATCAAAAGGTCTTTAATCAAGGTTGTAACGGGGCTAGGGTTGAAAGATGTGGATACAGGCTGAATTAGAGGTTATAATCGAGATTGAATTGACTAATTACCTAATCAAAAAATAATGAACTAAATATGAATATTTACATTGAATGAAAAGCTAACAGTATCTATAAGAGTATTTTCATCACTCAAATTTTGAAAATACTATAATATGAGCTTTTTGTTTAACAATTGGAGTTTTAAATACTCTAAGTTCTTTTATTACACTACTAATATTGACTATACTTGGATTTTTTTAAGAACAAACTAAAATAAACATGATAGAAGGAACTTTGAAATAACCTAATTCGGCAATTAATCAAATCAATTCTCGATAAAGGGGTAGTCAAAGGAATGTTGATAACAAATACAAAGGGATTTTGGGTTAATATTAGTGGGTGAGTCAATAAAAAGGTTGTTAAGATTCAACAGGGTTCACTAAGGGTTAATTATGTGGGTAGGCTTTTTAGTGGTGTGAATGGGTTAAAACCTAGGTGCCTTTATCATCTCAGTATATCAAATCAATAGTGTGGTATCGATATGTATAAACAAGGCAAGTTCTAGAATAACAGTTCAAAGTTGACACACTCATAATCAATAAAGTGAGCACGAAAAAGAATATATGCTCTATAAGGCTCAAAATCTCACAAAATTATGGGTGTTTTGACATCAATCCTTATAAATTCCAAATTTCAAGGTAATACTCAAATTAGGTTCAACAACCTATCAATTTTAATTTTAGAAAGTAGACTTATCATGCTCAATTCTCTAGTATTCTTCAAATTTAATTATCAATGCACAATTAGCTAAGACTTATTCTAAAAGATATCAATAAAATCATAAATCATTAGAAATTTTATCCTAATTAATAATATGAGAAAATACTTAAGATCAAGACTAATTTTAGGGTTTTGAGAATTATGCAAAAGTTAGGCATTATTACCCCACACTTAAGATGTACATTGCCTCAATGTACAAAGATAGATAATGAAATTTATGTACCAAATCAAAAAGATAAGTGGGGAAAGTAATACTCCCTAAAATCTGGATGATCCTGGGCGTTTTTGGTGGCGGTGATGGTGTTTTCTATGGGCCCGGTGGAGTCGCTACCGAAAAGTAATTTGCTAGATGAAGAAATTGGGTAGCCTATGAAGATATAGCCAAGAGATCTAGGGTAATAATAATATTATACTAATAATATAATTAAGGATTAAGGAAATAAAATGAAGGAGACTAAGAAGAAAATTGAAATTAAAAGAAAATACTAATGGACTAAGGAGTCCTTATTGTTGGATGGTTTGCGAAGTGGGTGTGACCTCGACGGAATAAGGAATAAGGAAGAAGATGGGACAAAGAGGACGGGCTGTGGGGATTTAAATAAGATTTCAAATATGGCACGTTCCCACGCCCGTGTATCGAGGGTGTGTCAATTCACACGGCCGTATTACACGACCGTGTTGTCCTTCCACCCCCATTTTGTTGGTTTGCACACCCTTTCCTAAAAAGCCAGTATATGAGCACGGTTGGAATGCACGGCGTGGTCTGCCCATGCTAAATAAGTCAGTATCTTAGCACTGGTTGTGAGGCACAGTCCTGCTATTTTTGTCGGTGCCCGTGCTATAGGTAGTTGGATCTGTGACGTTGGGGGGGTGGTTGGACTGGCTTGCACAGCTCTGCTCTGTTAGTGTGGTGGTTCTGGTGGTCCACACGGCCATGACCACGACCGTGTGTAAGGCCGTGTGGCCTGGAAACCTACATATTTGTTTTAATTGTGGAGAGAGAAGAGAGAAAAGAAAAGAAAAGAAAAGAAAAATAATTTTGAGAAAAAAGTGTTAGCGCTCGGGTTGCCTCCCGAGAAGCGCTTATTTATAGTCTTTAAGCTAGACTGTCTTAGGCTTTGGAAATTTAGGGAGGTTTAAAGGTTTGAATATTTTCCCTCTTACTGACAGTTTTATTTTCGTGACAAAGTTTAGGTCGAAAAGTGTTTACCTTGAAATTACTGAACATTGATTGCTTACCTCGACTATTTCGTGTGGGAAAACATCGCGCACCTGAAGGAGTATTTCTTCCTGTTTCTTCAGTTCTGTTGAACTGATGTAAGGATTGGCTTTATCTAATAGCACTTGATCTTCTATTTTAAAGTGATTTGATGTCCCTATAAGCTCTTCTGGTGGTTCCTCAGGTTTTATTTCATGTGGATCCAGCTTTTCTTTGGTCTGTATCTTTTGCTCTTCTAAATTGTTGATCGTACGATTTTGTGTTGGCTCAGTTTTGATGCTTTGTGATATTTCCTGCGATGAAGGTTGACTAATTTGATTATCTATTGAAACGACTTTCTTACCTTCATCTTCTGTGGTTCTAGCTGAGTCGAGAGCTTGAAGATTGACTGATTCATCTCCTACACGAAGTATGAGTTCTCCTGTGGCAACATCAATTTTAGTCTTGGCAATTGCAATAAAAGATATTCCTACAATTAAAGGGATTGAATTTTCCTCATCCATGTCTAAAACAACAAAATCTACTAGGAAGACAAATTTATTGATTTTTACTAAAACGTCTTCAATAATGCCCCTAGGAATTCTAACAGTTTTATAAGCTAGTTGGATACTCATCCTAGTTTGTTTGGGCTTCCCTAGACCTAGTTGTTTAAATAGTGTATAAGGCATGACATTTATACTTGCCCCTAAATCAACTAATGCATTATCAATAGTTAATCTACCAATTAAACATGGAATTGTAAAACTCCTTGGATCTTTTAATTTTTGCGGTAGTCGATTTTGTAGCATTGCTGAGCATGTTGAGTTAAGTTCCACATGGTGCTCTTCATCTATTTTGCATTTGTTTGTTAAGAGCTGTCTTAAAAATCTCCTTGAGTCGGGCATCTGAAAAAGAGCTTCAAGAAGAGGTAAGTTAATATGTAATTTCTTTAGAAGTTTTAGAAACCTACCGAATTGTTCCTCTGAATCATCTCTTTTCAATGCTTCGGGATAAGGTATTCGAGGGTGGTACTCTTTAATTACCGATTTTTCTTGTGCTACCTCTATTTTACCTGTTTCTTCCTTGGTTTCTTGTACTGAGGTGGGCTGATCTACTTTTGTATCCTCTTGAGATGTGATGGCTTGTATCTGTTCTTTTGGGTTTATTTCTGTGTTGCTTGGTAGACGTCCTTATTGACGTTTTGAAACAAGCTTTGTGAGTTGTCCCACTGACCTAGTGATTTCCGACTTGTTCCTTGATTTATTTGATCGATATTCCTTGGTTATCAAGTGTTTTATCAGTTCTTTGGAGACGGACATCTGTGTCTGCCATCAACTTTTTCAGCATCTCTTTAAGACTCAGCTTCTTTTCCGGTGGATAAGGTTGATTTTGCTAATTTGGAAGAGGTTGCTGCCTTTGATTTCCATGTCCTCCCACAAAAATTGGGTGGTTCTTCCAACCTGGATTGTAAGTGTTACTATAAGGATTATTATTAGATCTAAAATTGTTACTTATATAGTTGGTCTGTTCATTTTTGCTCCTGGTTGGTAAGGTGGGTACTCAGAATTCGCCACATTGCCAATCGCTTCGCATTGCATGACTGGATGTACCTGTGAAGAACATAAATTATCAAGCTTTTTATTCATTAACTCCATTTGTGTTGACAACATTGTCACTGCGTCTATGTTAAAAACTCCGACTGATTTTGTCGGTTTAGCCCTTGTAATTTTCCATTGATAGGTGTTCAACGACATCTCCTCAATAAAATCGTAAGTCGCTTCATGAGTTTTATTATTCAGAGTTCCACCGGCTGATGAATCAATCATTTGCCTAGTTGGAGAATTCACACCTTTGTAGAAAGTTTGGACTTAAAGCCACAAAGGTAATCCGTGGTGTGGGCATCTCCGTAGGAGATCCTTATATCTTTCTCATGCATCGTATAATGTTTCTGCGTCATTCTGCACAAAAGAAGATATATCATTCCTAAATTTAGCCATTTTGGCTTGTGGAAAATATTTTAAAAGAAACTTTTCGGTCATTTGATCCCATGTGGTGATTGACCCTCATGGTAATGAGTTCAACCACTGCTTTGCTTTGTTCCTTAATAAAAAAGGAAATAACCGAAGACGTATGGCATCGTCAGAAATGCCATTTATTTTGAAGATATCACAGAGTTCTAAAAAATTAGATATATGAGTGTTTGTATCCTCATCCTGCAAACCATCAAAATGAACGAATTGTTGAATCATTTGTATTGTTTTAGGCTTTAATTCAAAATTAATAGCAGCTATAGCGGGCCTAACAATACTAGATTCTACTCCTGTCAAATTAGGTTTAGCATAATCATACATAGTACGCGGAGCATTCTGTTCTTGCACATTTGGTGGATTGTTCTCGTCCAACCCTTCAGTAGGATTGGATCTTTTCTGTTCTTCTCTTTGATAGTCTAGGGCTCGTCTTATTTCTCTGTGATTTCTGTGAGCGGTAGCCTCAATGTCACTTTCGGATTCTAATGGTCCTTTCGGATTTCTTCTAGTCATAAACTAGAGGTACCGATATGAAAAGAAAGAAAGAAATTTAGAAAATAAAACAAAAATATATGTATAAAAGAGAAATTTAAAATAAAAATAATGGCTAAAGTAATAGAAATAGAGCTTTCTTAATATTTTAGATGTCCCAAGAACGGCGCCAAAAACTTAATCGTGTCAAAACAGTCGAGTTTTAATATTTATAAAAGAGTGATCGCACATGTAAACTGACTGCGACAACAATAGAGGCAGGTGCACCTATCGAACAGTAGTATAGCTCAGGCAAGAATATCTTATCGAACACAAGGGAACCTAAAAGTACTACTACTCATTTTCTTTCTATTATTTAGCCTAAAATATAGAGTGATTGGATTATTAAACTAATGAAATACTTAAACTAAATGCAAAGACAAAAGAATGAATTGGAGAAAGACTTCAAGAAAACTCAGTTGATAAAGACGATACCCTCAGGAAGAATCCACCTACGACTTCACTTATAATTTATTCCCCAAACGATATGATTTCTTTACTTAGCTTGATCCGTGAGACTCCCTAACCTATATTAAACCCTCTCTCGAGGCGAATAATGTCTAACCTTAGGTTAATTAGTGGAACTCTCGTTCTCTTGTAATAAGCCCCTAAGGAGGCAGTAAATCGATCAATGGATTCCCATATTAGGTTTCACCCTAATCCGACAAAATCTCGTAACCCTATCTCTAGGTACCCGATCAACTCCGCTCAATTATACTAGATCTACTCTTAGGTGGGGTCTATTCCTCCTCCACCTAAGCACATCAGATTAAATTAAGCAACATAATTAAGAACAAACAAAGTACTTATCATATAAATTTAGAAATCAAATAACAAAATCCATCATAGGTTTCATCCCTTTCAGGTATCTGAGGGGTTTAGTGCATAACTAAATACGAAAACATCTCAAGAGTAAAGAACAAACAAAACATAAGAACTCCCTAAAACCCCCTGAAGGAATTGAAGGAGAGATCCTCCGTCTTGAATGGAGTTCCGACTTCTTGAGATGGATCACCTGGCTATCTTCAAGTGACTCCCTAAAAGATGAATGCTTGACCTAAAAGCATCTACCAAAAAGCTCTCTTTTATGTCTGCCTTGGGTTGTTTATATAGGCTTTGGGATGCTATACTTGGCTCCTAAGTATCTCCTTCAAGTAGAATTACTATTAGGGTGTTTGAGTAGACTTAGGAGTATGTTTCTTCGGCTTCAAGCATCCAATTCCGAGTGAAATTGCTCCATCCTGCGGAAGGGCACGCCCATGGCACACGCCTGTGTAATTACAATGTTGGGCCATGCCTTAATTCTGTCGATTTGGGCGCGACCATGCAGATCACCAGGCACGCCCGTGTGTGGTAATGAGATGATGCACGGCCGAGTAACTCGTGAGTTGGGCGTGTTCTAGGTAGTTGTCGAGACACAACAGATGTGTTTTGGGCGTGCCATGTTGATTTCTTACTAAGGCCCAATTACTCGTTTTAAGCCCATTTTGTGTTCTTTTATCCTCGGGTGCTTTCCTGAGTATAAACATGAAAAGAAAGGATTAAAAGCGCTAAATCATCCAAAACCATACCAAATATGGGGTTAAAATATGTTACTTTTACGGTTTATCAGCTGTAATGATATGAGTATATGAGTTGTGATATGTGGCTTATGACTACTATATGAAATGCTTTGATTATGAATTAGTGATTTGAGTTGGCATATGAACTATGTGTGAAGTACAAAAGTGTTCATAAGTCAATGATTATTAAATGTTTTGTGAATGTAAAATTAGAAATGAACTGGCTATTTGTGATAGTATAAGTAACACCCCAAACCCGGCATAGAAGTTAGGCCCGAATATTGCATGTCGCATTGACGTGTTTTTCGAAAACCATGTTTTCATTGAAAACCCTCCATAATATTTAAAAATTAAAGTCTTAGTTTGTGTTTGTTCAATTTCAAAATGTGGTTCATTGAAAAGTTAATCACTTTTAAAATGTTATTAACTTCGTTAAAAATCTCTTTTAGTTGTTAAAGCTAATTTAAGGTAAATGAGTTTAAAACATATGTTTTTTAAAAACAATAATTGGGTTGAAAACCCATCTACGTCTAGCAGATATAAAATGTAACAAAATCCTAAATTTAGAATTAAATCCAGAGAGGCCTTATTATAGAAATTAAAACATTTATAAAGTCTAAAGCATATCAGCCGCAGTCATGTGGTCACCTCCGAGTCCCTAACAGCACCGATCCTCCTAATGCTGGGGATTATCCGCACAGTTAAAAAAGGGGTGAGTTTACGAAAACTCAGTGTGTAATCCCTTTACTAGAGTAACAACGATTATACGAGAATAAAACCAAAAGCGATGCAGGCCAAAGCCCTTTAGCAAGAATAAAGACAGATCTAATTCAGAGCATACGTGGGCCAAAGGCCAATACAATATCATTTGGGTCACAGCCCATAACTGAATCAATTGGGCCTTGCCCAAACCAATAACAGAACAAGTGGGCCTAAGCCTGGTACAGTGACAGATCTCATAAATAGATATGCAACAGTAGGAGGATACATCCCACCCCGATCCAGCCAACACATCACCCATACCAACCCTACACTTACGTGGGGATAAAATCGACCCACCCGACCAACACACCAAGCTTAGCACCAATTGTGGTACTAAGTCAATAGAACTGGTTGGCGTCGTGGACAGAATGGCTAAAAGCCATAAATATTGCAACAACGCTGCCAGTTAATAGAACGACTAAAAGCCATAAACAGAATGGTTATAAACCATAATCAGGATGGCACAAAGCTATCGGTAACTGTAATAAGTTTGGCACATAGCCATCAGCGATAGTAATTGTAATGCCCCAAACCCGGCCCAAAACACTACGGCCAAATTTGAAATGCTACGAGAAAACCTTAGGTTGAAAAATGGCTAAATGATGATAAAACTTTTAAATTTACATGAAACCTTTCATTGGAAAAACAATTTGAAGTTCTAGGTTAATTGAAAATGGGTCCTTTTGGAATTCTTAAGAAAATCCGAGTAAGTACATTCAGTTTGAAAAACCTTAAATAAGTTTTTAAGTGATAAAAGCGTCATAATTTGAAACTTTGTTTGCAACAACTAAACCATGTCTAGTTCTAACATAAACTACAATGAAAACCCAAACTAGTTAAATGGCCTTATTACATCAAAACATCCCAAATAAACTGAATTTAAAAAAAACAATGTCTCTGAATATGTAAACTGCGTCTGCATGGCCATCTCGAATCCCATCCAAGCCCGGTCCAACATCACAAATCACCTGCATTGTTTGGTAAAAATTTGGGTGAGTCAACCGACTCAGTGTGTAATTAGTTCACAGATTTCCACATATGGGCTTGGCCCAAAACCACACCAATCCACATAATAGAGAATAATGCGAAATGCACCCAACCCAACCTAGTGTCCATCCTCTACACACCCCCGTATCCAACCACCACACACCAGGGGATTACTAAATCGACCCTCCAACCTCTACACACCAATTCCGCATGTCATGCCATCCACTAAGTGGTCGAGCCACTGGTGTACGTGATCAAGTCACAATATAATCCACAACGTGACAATAGTCAGCGTCAATCCACGATGAGGGACATAGCCATCACCAACCACGATATGGCACAAAGTCGATACCAACCATGATGAGGCACTAAGCCGATCATCAATCCATGGGAGGCTCGTAGCCATCACTAAACCACGTAAATAAATGTACACCCTGTCCTTCTTTCAAATATACAAATCCCGCCCCATGATTATGCAACATACGATGGTGATATGATGGAATAATGCATGAACATGTTAATCAAACATATCGTACAAATACACAGCAATAACCACAGTTTTATCGTCATTCAACACTGACCTGATTATTGACATACCCATGAAGGGTATCCATCTCATTACTGCCACTGCATTAGTCATCACACTTATAACACATACAAATATTTTATATAACTGGGAAATTGCGAATTAATCACACACCTGATAACCTGAAGAGTCACACTCTCAATGCCGACACTGTCACTAACCAAAACCCGAATGCTCTCACTTGCTTTTGAGAGTGTCAAAATCCCTGTATTGTCCATGTTAGAATTGGCTTCTACACATAAAGCTTTTGAAAGTGGCCTTTGGCCGAACACTATTCCCTTACCTTGAATAGTCGAACCCAAAAGAATCCTTAACGCTCCCTTACGCCGGCTACATATAAAAGTAACACAAGATTATAGCCCTAAGAAGATTCGGCCATCCCTAAACCATAGCCAACCGTTTGGTTTCAGTAGACCAAATGAAAAGATATGAACTGATTGCTAAAGAGAATAATACTTATTACCAAACACGATTAAGATTTGGAAAATATGGTCGACGGCCCTATCCTTAGAGGTTGCCAAACGAACAATCACTATATCTGAATAGATTTGGCTTTAGAAAAATGACAAAGAAAAGAAGGGTTTCGGGAAAGATGATGATGCGAATGGACAAAGAGAAGAAGAAGAAAACCCTTACCACTATTTAGAAACGATTGGAGCAGGTCTCGGCTAATGGTACTTTCGGCTTTGAAGAGAAGAAGAGAAGAAAAGAAGAGTTGGGGTTGAAGAAGTTTCGAAAATGGGGAAAATGGGAGAGATGCTTCGGCTAATCAAAAAAAAAAAAAGAAAGAAGTTGGAACAGAGAGATGGATTCGGCCAAGAAAGCAAATAGAGAAGAAGAAGAAAGAACGCTGGTGACCTTAATGGTCTTTGAAGTTTCGGTCACTAGATCAAAAGAATATGAAAGCGAAACTAGGTGACTTTTGCCTGTAAAAAATGAACGGCACTAAAGAAAAGGAGAGAACTAAATTGCACACACCTCTACCACACTTCAAACCGATTATGCACCCCCTTAGAGTCCTATATTCGGCCACTTGTTGCTCTCTCTCCCTTATCCTTGTTTCCCTCCTACTTAGCCGAATCTTCAAGCTCTCCAACCCAATCTATACCTCATCCTTCCCAAAGTCCAAATGCTGTCCAACTCTCCCTCCTCCTTGACGCAAAAAGCCATTTAAAATGCTATTTCGCAGCTCGAACCTCCTCCCCCTTGACACTCCATGTGTCGCCACCCTCTTCCCTTGCTCCTAGGCGTTACTTGCCACTCCACTGGCCCTTTTCTTATATCATGTTCCACACATAATTTCTTTTAAAGCCTAGCTCTCGTAGCTCCCCTTTGCTTAGCTTAAAACAAAAAATTTCCTATGACTTCTACCCAAGTCCAAGGTTTCCCGAAAAACCCCAAACACTTCCAAACATCATGCAGAGCATCATAACACACAGATACAAATTAAAATATGCACAACCCCCGAACCCTAGATATTATAGTTCTACCCCTTAAAATAATTTCAGCCTCGAAATTACCTGATCAAAATAAGTGAGGGTATTCCTTTCGCATAGCTTCCTCTGGTTCCCATGAAGCTTCCTCCGATCCATGGTTACGCCATAACACCTTAACTAGAGGAACTGATTTCCTACGCAAGACTTTCACATCCCGCTCCAAAATCTGAATTGGTTCTTCCTCGTAGGACAAGTCTGGTCTCAACTCCACTTCCTCAACTGGAATCACGTGAGATGGATCTGATCGGTAACGACGTAGCATTGAGACATGGAATGCATCGTGCAACTGCTTTAACTTTGAAGGCAACTCCAATTGATATGCCACCTGTCCAACCTGCTTCAAAACCCGGTAAGGCCCTATAAACCAAGGACTCAGCTTTTCCTTGTGACTAAATCTAATTACCTTCTTCCACGGCGAAACCTTTAAAAACACATAGTCACCTACTGCAAACTCTATCTCTTTCCGCTTAAGATCTGCATATGACTTTTGCCTCTCAGATGCTTCCTTCAACCGTGCCTGAATTACCTTAGCCTTTTCTTCTGACTCTGCCACCATCTCTGGTCCCAAAACACGACGCTCCCTCAGTTCCGTCCAACAAGTAGGTGTCCAACACTTCTGTCCATACAAAGCTTCATACGGTGCCATTCAAATGCTCACTTGGTAGCTATTATCTAAAGGCAAAAACTCCTCCTAGCTTCCTCTGAAATCTATTACACATCCCCTCAGCATATCCTCTAATACTTGGATTACTCGCTCAGATTGGCCGTTCGACTGTGGATGAAATGCCGTACTGAAGTCTAACCTGGTGCTAATGCCTGATGTAGCGCCTTACAAAATCAAGACGTAAACCTCGGGTCCCTATCCGAGATAATCGACACCGGCACTCCATGCAGTCTCACAATTTCTGCCACATACAACTTTGCCAACTTCTGCAAAGAAAAATCAACCCGTACTGGATGAAATGTGCAGACTTTGTCAACCGATCGACTACCACCCATACCGAGTCTTTCTTAGTAGGCGTAAGGGGAAGCCCACTAACGAAATCTATAGTGATTCTCTCCCACTTCCACTGCGGAATCTTTATCGGCTGAAGTAACCCCGAAAGTACCTAGTGTTCAGCCTTAACCTGCTGGCACGTTAAGCACTTCCCTACAAACTTTGTGACTTCCCGCTTAAGACCAGGCCACCAAAATTGATTCCGTAGATCTCTGTACAACTTGCTTCCTCCAGAATGCATAGCATATGGGCCACTATGCGATTCTCGAAGAATCTTCTGCCTTAACTCCCTGTCTTTCGGCATACATACCCTACCTCAGAAACATAATACTCTATCATTGTTCAAACTATAGTCTACCAACTCCCCATCCTGAACTTGTCGTAGCTTAGCACTTAGTTCATCGTCTACCAACTGTCTTTCTTTCACCTGACTCAACCATGTCAGATTTACGTTTAACTCTGCTAGCAAACTTTCGTCGTCATACAGGCTTAGATGTGCAAACATCACCCTCAGATCCGACACTACCTTTCGGCTTAGGGCATCTGCCACCACATTCACCTTGCCCAGGTGATACTCTATAGAACAATCATAATCTTTCAACAACTCCACCCACCTTCGCTGTCTCAGATTTAGCTCCTTCTGAGTCAGCAAATACTTAAGACTCTTGTGGTCCGTACAAATTACCGACTTCTCTCCATATAGGTAGTGCCTCCACACCTTTAGTGCGAAAACCACAGCAGCCAACTCCAGGTCATGCATTGGGTAGTTAACCTCATGAGGCCTTAACTACCGAGACGCATAGGCAACAACCTTCCCTTCTTGCAATAGAACGCATCCCAATCCCGTGTGAGAAGCATCACAATACACCACAAAGTCCTTTTCTGCCTCAGGCTGAATTAAAACCAGAGCTTTAGTCAAAACCTTCTTCAATCTCTCAAAACTTCCCTGCTGCTTGTCCGTCCACACGAAAGGTACCTCCTTCCTCAACAATTTCATCAAAGGTGCTGCTATAGACAAGAACCTTTCTACAAATCTCTGTAGTATCCTACTAATCCCAAGAAATTGTGAATCTCTACCACTGACCTAGGTGGTTTCCAATCTAACACCTCCTCAATCTTTCTGGGATCTACCCTTATCCCCTCCGCAGACACCACATGACCCAGAAAAGCAACCTCCCTTAGCCAAAATTCACATTTGCTAAATTTGGCATACAGCTTCTTTTCCCTTAACACTTGCAACACCACCCGGAGATGCTCATCATGTTCCTCCTCGGACTTAGAATATACCAGGATGTCGTTTATGAACACCACGACGAATCAATCCAGGTAGGGTTGGAAAACTCGATTCATCATATCTATGAACGCAGCTAGGGTGTTCGTCAACCCAAACAACATCACTAGGAATTCATAATGCCCGTATCGAGTCCGAAAAGCTATTTTATGGATATCCGCTTCCTTCACCTTGAGTTGGTGGTATCCCGACCTTAGATCTATTTTTGAAAACACCACAGCCCCTTTAAGCTGATCAAACAAGTCATCTATCCTCGGCAGCAGGTACTTGTTTTTGATCGTCAGCTTATTTAGCTGCCGATAGTCTATGCACATCCGTATAGACCCGCCCTTCTTCTTTACGAATAAGACCGGTGCTCCCCATGGAGACACACTGGGTCGAATAAACCCACGATCAAGCAACTCTTGAATCTGAGCCTTGAGCTCAACCAACTCCTTTGGTGCCATTCTGTACGGAGCGATAGATACTAGCACTGTACCTAGCAATAAATCGATCCCAAATTCCACCTCGCGATTTGGAGGCAACCCCGGCAGTTCCTCGAAAAAACATCCCCAAACTCTTTCACTGTTCGGACCTCACTTACCGCTGTTCCCTTAGCCTCCAAGGCACTAACAAGAATCATAAAAGCCTCACATCCTTTCCTCACCATCTTCTCTGCCTTAAGAGTAAACACTACATTCGCCAAGTAATTTCTCCATTCCCCTATCACTACAATCTCTTTGTCATCGGAAGTTTTCAACGACATGCGCTTAGCAGTAGAGTTCAGATTCGCATGATACCTCACCAGCCAATCCATGCCTAATATAAGGTCAAACTCCCTGAATGGTAGTTCCATTAAGTCAGCCGGAAACTTCACTCCCTGAACCTATAAAGGCATTTCCTTAAAGAGTTTGTCTACTATTATGGATTGCCCTAAGGGACTAAGTACAGCCATCTTCCTAGGTACAATCTCAAAGTTTACATTCAGAGTTCCAGATACTTCACTAGCAATATAAGAATGAGTTGACCCGATGTCTATTAAAGTAATAAAGGGTAATCCAGCAATAAGAAACGTACCCGTGATTACATCTGACGCATCCCCCTCCTCGCGACGCCTGGCCACATAAACCAATCCTAGTTGTCTCGCACCTGAACCCCCAGCACCTTTGCCTGGTGCTCCACGACCTCGGCCGGAACCATTCCCTCTATGGTTTGAACCACGACCCCTCGTCGTCTGCTGACCACCTCTGCCCTCCAGATGATGCTGACGGCCTAAAACTCCTCTTACTTTGGTTTCTATCTGTATCCCTGTTCTGTCTCTCAGTCCTCTTGACCTCCTCAGCTATCCGAGCTTTCTCTACTAGAACAGTAAAGTCCCTTTCTCTCTGCAGAGCAATCAACACTCACAGCTTATCCCTCAGTCCATCTTCGAATCAGACACACCTCTCATAATTAGTAGCCACGATGCCTCGAGCATACCGACTCAATCGCAGAAATTTTGCCTCGTACTCAACTACCGTCTTGCCATCTTGCACTAAATTGAGGAATGCCTTCCTCTGTGCGTCCACATAACTAGCTCCTACGTACTTCCCCTCAAACTTGATCTTAAAATAACCCCAGTCCACTCAGTCCGCAAGGGTACCTTCCCTGACCGTCAGCCACCATTGGTAAGCCTCATCCCGGAGTAATGAAACAACACCCTTTAGCTTTTCCTCAGCAGTGAAATCCAAATCGTCCATGATCCTTTCGACTGCCTCTAACCAGTACTCCGCCACATTTGGAGCTACTCCCGATACTCCTCTAAAAACCTGAGCTCTACTTGCTCTAAGTCTCTTAGGGACTAACTTTCGAGCCTCATTCCCCATACTTGCTCCAGCCACTCACTCTAAAACTCATAGCATAGCCTGCGATACTGCGCCATCTCCTCCCCATCTCGCTTTTGGAATTACGCCTACTACCAAGATGGTGATGCTTTTTTTGGAACCCCACTGCACCTAACTCGGTTCCGACATAGTCATTCTGCCTTTACCACGCCCTCGCACGTTACGACCACGTCCCCTAGAACTCATGTCTACGTTCGTGATTTAATCTGCTTAAGAATTTTATGAATCAGTTTTTGTTCCACTGATTTATCGCGAACCGTCTTATCTTTAATAGTTCTAAAAAAGTGGTTCTTTCGAATTCACACACACACACACACGTCTCAAGTTCATTCA
Organism: Gossypium rotundifolium; assembly: GCA_025506655.1. Classification (NCBI taxonomy): domain Eukaryota; kingdom Viridiplantae; phylum Streptophyta; class Magnoliopsida; order Malvales; family Malvaceae; genus Gossypium; species Gossypium rotundifolium. Next base: position 59,713,522 of record CP106723.1, on the reverse strand, counting down.
TCCAATCATCAACATTCATGAACTTACGTTCATTACAGAAAAGTGTTGGGGTTTCATTGTTGTTGTTCTCCACTACCTAAGGGTATTTTCGTAATTTGTGCTATAGGGGTATTTTGGTAATTTTCCAAATCAGGGTATTTGAAAATTTTGCAAAATAGAGATTTTTGATATTTTTTGCAAAATAAAAATACTTGGTAAGAAGATTCAAGGGTAATATAGTGATTTTATAATCTAAGGGTATTTTTTAATTTTACAAACCAGGGGTATCTAAGTAATTTTGCAAAATATGGTTCCAGGTGATTTTATGAAATAAAGGTATTTTGGAAATTTTTAATTCGGGGGTACTTTGGCAACTTTCCATACTGAGGGTATTTTGGTAATTTGCACAGGTTAGGGGTAATTTGGTCAATATGCAAATCAAGGGTATTTGGGTCATCAAGGATACTTTGGTAATTTCAAAACCAAGGTTTAATTTTAGGGTTGTACAAAACAAGGTGACTGGTCCCTTTCGGGTTTTAATTGTTGTGTTTAGCCTGTGATTGAGTCCTCTTGGTTAGGGTAAATCGTTACTACGCACCAGGTAGGATTCAAGCGGAGAGGAGGTGAGTCACTAGGACTGCTTAAATACCACGCTCCCCCTAAATCCAATCCTAGACATGCGCACAACGGTTGCCACACCCTTAACTCGGTGACTCACTCACAGGTTTGTTTGGTTAAACCTTAATCTTATGTAATTCGGTGTTGGAGTAAGCTAACCCTAGGGTTCAATATCTCCTAATCTACTAATCTACGTCCCTATAACTCCCACATAGAAATCACACAAGGGTTAGGGGCACTTACCTGCTGGACTTCGACGATTCGAGTGCCATGCTCCACAAAATCGGGCTTCAAAATGGAAACGTTTATGGGCTTCAAAAAAATCCATAGGCCGAGTGTAGAAACTGGGCTCTGATACCAATTTGTAACGCCCCATACCCGGCCCAAAACACTACGGTCAAATTCGGAATGCTACGAGAAAACCTTAGGTTGAAAAACGGCTAAATGATGATAAAACTTTGAAATTTACATGAAACCTTTCATTGAAAAAACAATTTGAAGTTCTAGGTTAATTGAAAACGGGTCCTTTTGGAATTCTTAAGAAAATCCGACTAAGTACATTCAGTTTGAAAAACCTTAAATAAGTTTTTAAGTGATAAAAGTGTCATAATTTGAAACTTTGTTTGCAACTACTAAACCATGTCTAGTTCTAACATAAACCACAATGAAAACCCAAACTAGTTAAATGGCCTTATTACATCAAAATATCCCAAATAAACTGAATTTAAAAAAAACAATGTCTCTGAATATGTAAACTGTGTCTGCATGGCCATCTCGAATCCCATCCAAGCCCGGTCCAACATCACGAATCACCTGCAGTGTTTGGTAAAAATTTGGGTGAGTCAACCGACTCAATGTGTAATTAGTTCACAGATTTCCACATATGGGCTTGGCCCAAAACCACATCAATCCACATAACAGAGAATAATGTGAAATGCACCCAACCCAAGCTAGGGTCCATCCTCTACACACCCCCGTATCCAACCACCACACACCAGGGGATTACTAAATCGACCCTCCAACCTCTACACACCAATTCGGCATGTCATGCCATCCACCAAGTGGTCGAGCCACTGGTCCACGTGATCAAGTCACAATATAATCCACAACATGACCGTAGTCAGCGTCAATCCATGATGAGGCACATAGCCATCACCAACCACGATATGGCACAAAGCTGATACCAACCATGATGAGGCACTGAGCCGATCATCAATCCATGGGAGGCTCATAGCCATCACTAAACCACGTACATAAATGTACACCCTGTCCTTCTTTCAAATATACAAATCCCGCCCCACGATTATGCAACATATGATGGTGATATGATGGAATAATGCATGAACATGTTAATCAAACATACCGCACAAATACACAACAATAACCACAGTTTTATCACCATTCCACATTGACCTGATTATCGACATACCCATTAAGGGTATCCATCTCATTACTGCCACTGCATTAGTCATCACACTTATAACGCATACAAATCTTTTATATAACTGAGAAATCGTGAATTAATCACACATCTGATAACCTGAGGAGTCACACTCTCAATACCGAAGTTGTCACTAACCAAAACCCAAATGCTCTCACTTGCTTTTGAGAGTGTCAAAATCCCTATATTGTCCATGTTAGAATCGACTTCTGCACATAAAGCTTTTGAAAGTGGCCTTTGGCCGAACACTATTCCCTTACCTTGAATAGTCGAACCCAAAAGAATCCTTAATGCTCCTTACGTTGGCTACATACAAAAGTAACACAAGATTATAGCCCTAAGAAGATTCAGCCATCCCTAAACCATAGCCAACCGTTTGGTTTTGGCACACCAAATGAAAAGATATGAATTGATTGCTAAAGAGAATAATACTTACCACCAAACATGATTAAGATTTGGAAAATATGGTCGATGGCCCTATCCTTAGAGGTTGCCAAACGAACAGTCACTATATCTGAATAGATTCAGCTTTAGAAAAATGACAAAGAAAAGAAGGGTTTCGGGAAAGATGATGATACGAATGGACAAAGAGAAGAAGAAGAAAACCCTTACCACTACTTAAAAACGATTGGAGCAGGTCTCGGCTAATGGTACTTTCGGGTTTGAAGAGAAGAAGAGAAGAAAAGAAGAGTTGGGGTTGAAGAAGTTTCGACAATGGGGAAAATGGGAGAGATGCTTTCGCTAATCAAAAGAAAAAGAAAGAAGTTGGAACAAAGAGATGGATTCGGCCAAGAAAGTAAATAGAGAAGAAGAAGAAAGAATGCTGGTGACCTTAATGGTCTTTGAAGTTTCGGTCACTAGATCAAAAGAATATGAAAGCTGAAACTAGGTGACTTTTGCACAGAAAAAAATGAAAGGCACTAGAGAAAAAGGAGAGAACTAAATTCGGCACACACCCTCTACCACACTTCAAAACCGATTATGCACCCCCCTTAGAGTCCCATATTCAGCCACTTGTTGCTCTCTCTCCCTTATCCCTTGTTTCCCTCCTACTTTGCCGAATCTTCAAACTCTCCAACCCAATCTATACCTCATCCTTCCCAAAGTCCAAATGCCGTCCAACTCTCCCTCCTCCTTGACGCAAAAAGCCACTTAAAATGCTATCTTCGCAGCTCGAACCTCCTCCCCCTTGACACTCCATGTGATGCCACCCTCTTCCCTTGCTCCTAGGCATTACTTGCCACTCCACTGCCCACTTTCTTATGTCATGTTCCACACATAATTTCTTTTAAAGCCTAGCTCCCCTTTGCTTAGCTTAAAACAAAAATTTTCCTATGACTTCTACCCAAGTCCAAGGTTTCTCGAAAACTGCCAAACACTTCCAAACATCATGTAGAGCATCATAACACATAGATACAAATTAAAATATGCATAACCCCCGAACTCGGATATTACAGTAATTTAATCGGAACACAGCAATGGTTAAATATGATTGGCACAAAGCCGTAGTCAAGATGGCACATAGCCATATTTAGGTTGGCACAGAGCCATAATTAGATTACGTGGCTTTAAGCCATCTGTCGGTCTACAACCGTCTCATGTGACCCGTGTGATCTTATCAGAACTTCTTCCGTCCCATGCAATATGTGGTGTATGTCATGCTCAATCATTACACGTGTATGCAAAATGGTCATGCTCAGTAACAGTCATTTACATATATTAAAAGCATACCGGTCAAGTTAGTTAAACATAGTCATACGATCATAGTCAAATCAGTCAAATTCATAGTCTAAGTCAATCATTTTACCCTATAAGGGTATTTCAATCATTTTACCTTACAAGGGCATTACGGTTACAAGGGTATTACGGTCATTTTACTTTATGGGGGTATTCGGTCATTTTGCAAAATAGGGTATCTCAATAATTTAATAAACTGGGGGTATTTCAGTAATTTTGCAAATTGGGGGTATTTTGGTAATTTTGCAAATCGTAGGTATTTCGATAATTTTGAAAATTAGGGGTATTTTAGTAATTTTGCAAATCGAGGTCTCAGCGAGGTCTACCGTCGCCTCAAACGACTTAAGTAACCTATACAGTCACAACGATTTAAATGGGCCTAAGGCCCATTACTCGGCCCAAGTGGGCTCACACACTCGTGTGGCCCATTTAGCCCAGAAACAGCCACAGTTATGCAAACGTCACAGTCCAAACAACACTTACCAACACATACATTTTATCCATGTGGGCCTACAAGCCTATTGAGCCTACATAGCCCATTTTAACCCATCGAGGCCCAGAACAGTTGAAGACAATGAGAGTGCTCGTGGTGGCCTCTACAGGCTAACAAACGATCGCACACTCGTGTGGCATCATACGCCATATTTTTGGCTTGTCGACAATTTGTCGATCTATAGTCATAGCAGTGGAAACAACACATACTTTCTGCTTTTCAGCCGATCATAGAATATCGCATACAAATACAAACCTATTTAAGCGAATAGCTTAAATCCCCACGAACAACAACCTTGATTAAGCAAATACGGTTTAATCCTTCCTTAACCAGTGGTCACCAAATCCTTAGCACAACCTGCATTGAATCCCAATATCTTTAAACATTACAATGAACAAAATAACTAAAACCAAATGAACGACATCTTACCACCAAGCCGAACTAAGAATAGTTTATAGATGAAATCGGTCTACCACCCTAGGTCAAAGGTACTCAGGAAATAGAGACCAACCGGAAAGATTGTACATTTATTAGGAATCAGTAGCACATGAAGATATTAGAAGGAAAAATGCAACCATAGACAGAAATAAGAATAAGCCATGAGTACTTACCGATTCACCAGAGGACTCTCACTAGCCAAACACAAAATAAAGAGAATAAAAGGGAAGTATTCGGCTAACTCAAAACATGAGAAGAGTATCGAAACTGAAAAGAGGGGAAGAGCACTAAGATTCGGTCAATCAATCAAAAAGGGAGAAGAGGGAAAATAATAAATGAAAAGTGAAGAAAAGAGTGAGTATTCGGCTTAGGCAAAGGTAATGAGAAGATAATAGAGAAAGCTGGAAGGGAAGAAAAGAATAGCAAAGTTTGAAGAATCAAAAGCGCCCACACGGCAAGGCAGGATCGACCAAAAGAACCATAATGCGCCAAATAACTCAAAATAAAAAATCCCGAAAGAAGAAAAGTTACTGATATCAAAAGAAGGAAATGTTTTTAGCAAATTCAAAACCTCCAACTGTTCCAATTGTCGGAAAAAAGACTCTTGTAGCCGAATTCTCAAAGTTAGGGCTCCCCAAAATGGCATAACTCTCTCCCATACCAAATTCCTCAACTTTCTCCAAATATCTCTCCCCTTATCTCTCCTTGAAATCCTTTTTGACTAATTCAAACTCCAATCTCTTCAGCAGTGTTTGATTCAAACTCCACCACTCCCACAGCCAAGGAGTAAAATAAATACTCCTTTGTGCAAAGAGTGATTCGAACCCCAGTTCCCTTGCCACCTTAGTGACGCCACAACCATCAAGCCACAAGCTCTTTTTGTAACACATTTTAAACTCAATTAATTATATGGCCTACTTTCAAGTACCCAGGGTTTTATTCACTTAAAACCAAAATTTTTGCTAAAGCCCATGTTTGAACCTAGACTTCTCCAACTGCTCTTAGGACCCTTAACCACTTGAGTAGACATTTAATTATGCCACCTCTTGCATAGAAAATACTCATGTGCCAACTTCCAAGAGCTCTCCAAGCCCAAGGCCCATTTCTTCTAGGCCCAAAATTCAAGGTGTTACAACTCTACCCCTTAAAGAAATTTTATCCCCGAAATTTCCAACTAACAGGGTAGTCGTGTAACAACTACCCCATTACGCTACCGTTGCGCACTTTAATCCTAATAACACTAATATACTTTTAACCTAATCTTGAAACCTCTTACAAACACCCAAACATCTAACCACAGAAACAAACGGATATTTACCACACATGCATAAAATTCTTATATCCAAACATCACATCCACACAAAACACACCTAACTTAAATGAAACTGTGCAATCCCAAACCCGATGCTCTTTAGACTCGTATCTGAGACACACTCCAGACTTCCTCCAGCATTCACCCAGATGGCACCTTTTGCAGTGCTCTCAAGCCAAAAAGTTTAGACGTGTCTTAACACATTTCACGGAACGAGACTCCATCCCTAGCGAACTATGACCTCTCTTCTTCATACAGTCCAAGCACCTTAACCAAAGCGTTTCTCTCATCTCCTTAACTCTGGCCTCGAACATCTTTTCAAGCACATATTTATTAACTGGGTCAGTGCCTCAGTCCCAAGCTCAGGGTTATCAGCACCCGAAGTTGGCGAACCTTGCTTACCCCCGGAATCCATGTCAAAACTCTATCGTAACTTAAAAATCTGATTCCAAAATATGCACACAATAAATATAAAATCTAACTTTATGCATAGTCTAATATCTAAAGAACTTACAGATTCAGCACCAGAGACTCGGTAAACCACACTTTCAAGAAAACATTTGAAAGCATTTTGAATACTCCAAATCTTTTCAAATCCTTTAGAACCATACTTTTGAAAATTTTATTTTTTTAAAAAACCCAATCCACGACCGAGTGTTGTAACCTAGCTCTGATACTACTAAATGTAACACCCCAAACTGGCCTAGAAGTTAGACCCGAATCTGGTGTGTCACATTGAAGTGTTTTTCGAAAACCATGTTTTCATTGAAAACCCTTCTTAATATTTAAAAACTAAAGTCTTAGTTTGTGTTCGTTCAATTTCAAAATGTGGTTCATTGAAAAGTAAATCACTTTTAAAAATGTTATTAACTTCGATAAAAATCTCTTTTAATTGTGGAAGCTAATTTAAGGTAAAGGAGTTTAAAATTATGTTTTTTAAAAATAGTAATTGGGTTGAAAACCCATCTACATCTAACAGATATTAAATCCATAGAGGCCTTATTACATAAATTAAAACCCAAAATAAAATTTAAAACATATATAAAGTCCAAAGCATATCAGTCACATTTGTGTGGTCACCTCCGAGTCCCTAGCAGCACCGATCCTCCTAACGCTAGGGATTACCTGCACAATTAAAAAATGGGTGAGTTTATAAAAACTCAGTGTGTAATCCCCTTACTAGAGTAACAGTCAGTATACAAAAATAGAAACTGAAATAGTCTGGGCCAAAGCCCTTTAACAGTAAGAGTACAATCAAGTTCAGAGCATACGTGGGCCAAAGCCCACTACAATATCATTTAGGTCACAACCCATAATAGAATCAATTGGGCCTAGCCCAAACTAATAACAGAACAAGTGGGCCTAAACCTGGTACAGTAGGAGGATCGATCCCACCCCGGTCCAGCCAACACACCACCCGTACCAACCCTACACTTACGTGGGGATAAAATTGACCAACCCAGTCAATACACTAAGCTTAGCACCGGTTGCGGCACTAAGTCAATAGAACGACTCGGCGTCGTGGACTACACGCTAAAAGCCATAAATATCGCAGCAACATTGCCAGTTAATAGAATGACTAAAAGCCATAAACAGAATGGTTATAAACCATAATCCGGATGGCACAGAGCCATAATCAAGATGGCACAAAGCTATCGGTAACTGTAATAAGTTTGGCACATAGCCATCAGTGACGGTAATATAATCGGCACACAGCCACAGGTAAATACGATTAGCACAAAGCCATAGTCATGATGGCACAAAGCCATATTTAGGTTGGCACAGAGCCATAATCAGATTACACGGCTTTAAGTCATTCGTCGGTCCACAGTCATCTCATGCGACCCATGCGACCTTAACAAATCAATACTGGATCAACAATCATCTCATGCGACCCGTGCGACCCTATTAGAACTTCCGTCGTTTCAATGTCCCAACCCCATGCAATATGTCATGTATGTCATGCTCAATCATTACACGTGTATGCAAAATGGTCATGCTCAGTAACAATCATTTACATATATTAAAAGCATATCAATCAAGTCAGTTAAACACAGTCATATGATCACAGTCAAATCAGTCAAATTCATAGTCTAAGTTAGTCATTTACCCACAAGGGCAAAATAGTCATTTTACCTTATAAGGGTATTTTGGTCATTTTACCTTATATGGGCATTATAGTTATTTTACCCTACAAGGGTATTATGGTCTGTAACATCCCAAAGTTGGGCCTAATAGGATTGGGCACATTGGACCTTGGGCTTAGTAGCGGTTAAAATTTTAGAGAATAAGAGAACAATTTAAATACAAGTTGGATCTAGTATGTGAGTGATTTTGGAAGGTTAAGGGGATTCTATCAAGTCCTGGGATCAAACTTGGGCTTAGGAAAAATTTTGGTTTTAGGTGAATAAAACCATGGGAGTTAGTACGTAGGCTTTAAGAATAAAATGTGGAGAAAATGACACAAATGGAGTGTGTGGTGAAGTGGCAAAGTGACGCCACATAAGAGGCAATGGGGTAACGCCAAAAGGAAGGAAGGAGGTCCAAGGTTCAAGTCTTGGCTCTTGCATTTTGGTTTTCTTTTTATATAGACTTTAGAATTTAGCCATAGATTTATATTTAGTTGCGCATGGTTTTAGACACAAGAAAGTGAGTGGTCTAGTGGCAAGACGTCATTAAGGGTGTGAGGGAGCCTGGGTTCGAATCTCATGTCAAGTAAAGGAGTATTTATTTTATGGATTAGACGACAAGAGTTTGAGTTGGACTTAAACTCTATTGACGGAGGGATCCCACATTAGAAAGATACAAAGAATGAAGGTGAGAAGCTAGCTATATATAGAGCTGTCTAGGAGGAGAGTAAGAATACCTGGTTAGCGTTGGACGTAGGAATGCTCGGAGCACGGTTTAGCAGCTTTAGATTCCTATCAGGTGTGTATCTCGCCCTACTCTAGCTGTAGAGCGGCAAATGCTGAAATACCAGTCACACGGCAATGGTAGCCACACGAGCGTGCGAGCTCACGTGTGGGGGCTTTGACGCGATAGTTGAGGCCATCAGTAGTGTTCTTGTGGGTTAGGCTGTTTGGGTCACGATGGGCCTGTGGGCCCATATGAGTAAATTGTATGATTGTGTAGTATATATTGCACTAGACTAGGTGAATCTCATATATGTGGCTAGATTAGTGCTAGATGGGCCTCACGAGCGTGTGGGCCCGAATGGGCCGAAGTTGGGTTTTAGGCCCAATAGCCCGGTGACGACCAAAAATGGTAGCCGTGTCGCTCGAAGCGACAGTGGGCCTTCAAAAAGGCCGTTATAGGGGTAAAATTACCAAAATACCCTCGATTTGTGAAATTACAAAATACCCTAATTTGTAAAATTACCGAAATACACCTAGTTTACAAAGTTATCGAATTACCCCTGGTTTGTAAAATTACCGAATTACCCCTGATTTGTAAAATTATCGAATTACCCATTATTTGCAAAATTATCGAATTACCCCTAGTTTGTAAAATTATCGAATTACCCCTAGTTTATGAAATTACTGAATTACCCTTAGTTTACGAAATTACCGAGTTAACCCTGGGTTGCAAAATTATCAAAATACCCCTAGTTTGTGAAATTATTGAAATACCCTCAGTGGGTAAAATTACCGTTATACCCTTAGGGGATGATTAGCTTGATTGTGTGTAAATTTTACATTCTGTTATTAGTTTGTGTAATTAACTGTTTGGGATGAAAAGTCGAAGTGACTGGAAAGGCAGTCGCAATACCCTTGTGGGTATAGTTGGGGATACCAGGTAAGTGTCTTTAACGTTCCATTTATGAGTATATAAATGTAAGCTGTAACTTGTTACTTTGCTTGATAGCATGTTTTATTCATTTGGTATGTTATGCATGGGTTTGGTTTATGATACGAAAGGGTAAGTGCTAGTAAAGACTATCACAGTGGTTTGGCACCATAGTGGGTTTGCCCGCACATATCTGATTCAGTGACTAAGTCTCAATGGTTTGGTACCACGGTGGTTTGACACCACGTATATATATATGTTGATTCTGTGACTTGTCCCAGTGGTTTGGTACCACAAGTGGGTTGGCCCCACGTGATATAATTAGGGACTCTGTCACCAGTGGCTTGGAGCCACATATATGGCGTGTAGCGAATGGAGGGTTGATTGTAGAAGTCCCCATGGTGTGTTGTGTTGGTACTGGTGGCGTGTAGAGGATGGATATCTAGGTTGGGTTGGGATTTGCATCACATTACATTGATACCTAATTATATGCTATTATCTGTTAAAAAGGGCTAAGGCCCAGCCTGTTTCGATATGGGCTTTACCTAAAGTGATTTGTAAAGGTAAGGCCCAAATGGTAATTGAATGGGCTCAGGCCCAGTTATGGTTCATATGGGGTAATTGCACAATGAGTTTTCGTAATTCACCCCCTCTTTTTATTAAATGTTTTAGGTAATTCCCAGCGATAGAGGATTGGGAGCCGTGGAGGACTTGGAGGTGGCTATACATCGGAGATACTACTCGTGAACTTTAGTAATTTTGATTTTTACCTTTTCTTTTAGATTATTTATTTTAGGTTAATATTTTGTAATAAGGCCATTGGTTTATTTTTGCTAAGTTTTCATTTATAACTGTTAAACTTATAAATACGGGGTTTTCTTAAAACATTAGCAATCATTTTCTAAAATATCATGTTTACGCAATGCAAGTTCAACTTTCATAACAATTTTTTTTTTTCAAAATAATAACAACTTTTAAATGGTCATTTAGCAAATCGCATTTTTCTCAAACAAACAACGAACTCGGAGTTCAAAATTTCGAGAAAACTTTTCTAAACAATTACTTAGCTTTTCAACTTCCTTCAATGAGACACGCCAGATTTGGGCCTAACTTTTAGGTCGGGTTTGGGGTGTTACACGATCATTTTACTCTATGGGGGTATTTCGGTAAGTTTGCAAAACAAAAGTATTTCGGTAATTTTGCAAATCGAGGGTATTTTGGTGATTTTGCAAATTGGGGTATTTCGGTAATTTTACAAACTAGGGTATTTCAATAATTTTACAAATCGGGGTCTCAATAACCCAACAGAAGGTCCATCGTTGCCTCGAGCAACTTAAGTAACGTATACAGTCACAACGGTGTAAATGGGCTTAAGGCCCATTACTCGGCCCAAGTGGGTCCACACACTCGTGTGGCCCATTTAGCTCAGAAACAACCACAATTATGCAAATGTCACAGTCCAAACAACACTTACCACATCACATACATTTTATCCATCATAGTCCAAATGAATGACATCTTACCACCAAGCGAACTAAGAATTGTTAATAGATGAAATTAGTCTACCACCTTAGGGTCAAAGGTACTTAGGAAATAGAGACCAACCGGAAAGATTGTACCTTTATCAAGAATTAGTAACACAGGAATATTAGAAGAAAAACGCAACCATAGAGAGAAATAAGAATAAGCCATGAGTACTTACCGATTCACCAAAGGACTCTCACTAGCCAAACACAAAATAAAGAGAATAAAAGGGAAGTATTCGGCTAACTCAAAATAGGAGGAGAGAACCGAAACTAAAAAGAGGGGTGAGCTCTGAGATTCGATCAATCGATCGAAAGGGGAGAAGAGGAAAAAATAAATGAAAAGTGAAAAAAAGAGTGAGTATTTTGCTTAGGCAAAGGTAAGGAGAAGAAAACAGAGAAAGATGGAGGGGAATAAAAGAATATCAAAGTTAGAAGAATCAAAAGCGCCCACACGACAAGGCAGGATCTACCAAAAGAACCACAATGCGCCAAAGAACTCAAAATAAAAAATCCCGAAAGCAGAAAAGATATCGATATCAAAAGAAGGGAAAGTTTTTAGAAAATTCAAAACCTTCAAAGTTCCAATTACCAAAAAAACACTCTCCTAGCCAAATTCTCAAAGTTAGGGCTCCCCAAAATGGGACAACTCTCTTCTATATCAAATTCCTCAACTTTCTCAAAATATCTTTCCCTTATCCTTTATTGAAATCCTCTTTATTAATTTAAACTCCAATCTCTTCAGCAGTGTTTGATTCAAATACCACCACTCCCACAGCCAAGGAGTAAAATAAATACTCCTTTGTGCAAAGAGTGATTCGAACCCCAACTCCCTTGCCACCTTAGAGACGCCACAACCATCAAGCCACAAGCTCTTTTTGTAAAAATTTTAAACTCAATTAATTATAATGCCTACTTTCAAGTACCCAGGGTTTTATTCACTTAAAACCAAAAATTTTGCTAAAGCCCAGGTTTGAACCAAGACTTCTCCAACTACTCTTAGGACCCTTAACCACTTGAGCAGACAGTTAATTGTGTCACCTCTTGCATAGCAAATACTCATGTGTCAACTTCCAAACGCTCCCCAAGCCCAAGGCCTATTTCTTCTAGGCCCAAAATTTAAGGCGTTACAGTATATGTTATGTGCATGTATGTGAGAGTTAAATTTAAGGCTTTACTACCCTCACCTCCCCTTATCAGTGAAATGTTAAAATAAAATCTATAAGATTTTGGGATGAATAAGCTCACGAGTATGGAGTTACAAAGATCAGTGTTTGAAAAATTATTAATGTGGTCAGAAAAGAGAATGAATCAGCAAATGAAGATAGTACTAAAGGAGATACTGAAAAGTTCAAGACTATTCAGATTATGCAAAGCGACTATTAAAGAAGAAGTTAACTTTGATTAAATGACCTATTCAAGTATGTTATCTAAAGAAAGCATTAACTGGAAGCTTTTTTGAATTGATTTTTGTTAGTGATGGGATAATGTGAAAATTTCTAATGACAGAATTAAACAGTGGATTAATGTTTGAATTGTAATGATGGTTAAGTACAGTGGTTGTGGTTGAGTTAATTACGACGATCATTTATGAGTATGCAATGTGTTCATTTACTTTCAGAGGTATATATAGCTAATTATGTTAAGATGAAATTCTTATCGCATGAGAACGTTAGCTAAACATAATAATAGACGAAAGCATCATGATCTATTTGGGTTATGTTCGACATTGTTATGTCTTTCTCTGATAATTTATTCCATTATGTAGATATGAAGTCGATGGTAAAATCTGTATGAGGCTAATATTCTGTTTCTACTGGTTATTGTTCTGTTGAATGCACGTGAAGATTATATTGCTTCTATTACTGTGGATTTCAGTATTTATGAGTGACATTTTTCTTTCTGGACATTTTCGGGATATCATCGAACTGATATCATTCTATATGGGTTGTAAATTTTCAAATATCCTATGTAACTCCAAATGTTGAAATTTTGCTATTTCGGTTTTCTTATGATTCCATGTGATTATCTGCGAGAGATCTCTATTTGACAGAGATGACTATTTCTATTATGATTATAATCTCTGGCTTGAAATCTGAGATTACAGTGGTACCGTCCTCAGAGTTATAGAAGTTGTGTTTCTGCAATGGTTTCTATTTAAATCATATTTGATTCTTTTCTATGTTCAAATGTTTCATTAATAGCTGGGATAATATTTGTTATAGGTTGAGACATTGTTCTTAGTAAGGCCCAATGATTTCTATTTGGTTAAGGTGATTTCAGTATAATTCAGAGTTTCGATGATTAATATATGAGACAGCTTCATTATAAAATCTTTTCTAGTTCTCGTGAAGGTTCAACATTAATAAAAGTGAAAATGATAGAAGATCAAGATCAATCTATATAATGATATGTCTGGGGTTATCCTTCTAATGAGAAGAAAGATTTCTTCAAAAAGACCGATTCAGTAGTTAGTATGATCTTAATTATTTGATTGAAATGTTAATTGGGTTATATGTGTTTGAATCTATCTATGAACTGGAAATAAACTTTGAACGTACATGTATGAATTGAAGGATAGTCTGGAAGAAGAATTTGTATTCTTGAAGACTTGATACAGAATTATATCTATCAGAACGATTCTATCTAAAAAATGTTGTGGTAAATTAAAGTTAGTTCGATTGTTGAAGCTTTCTTTTGCACGAAGATATTTTCAACCGAAACATCAGTTCTGGTTCAGTCTGAGTTAAATAAAGAGATTATGATTTTCAGACATACGTTATTGAATGGTTCGAAATGTGTTATAATACAGGAATAAGCAGAGGTATCTTGTGGTTCTATACAGTTAAAGCTATATAAAAAGAGTTATGTGACATATTTGATGACTATAAGAGTTTAAAATGTTTAATGTTAGAGAAAAATCAGAACTTGGCACAACAAGGTTAGCTTGAATCGTCGAAAAACTTTTGAGTCTGTAAGTAATTATTATCAGAGGAAACTAATTATAGTTTCAGATGTTCCGAATGGGAAACTCTTGTGTGCTTTATGAGCGATGAATACGTCATTAATCTTATCAGTTGATGAACAGTTGTTAGCTGAGTTAGAAGCTAAATAGATGTTATTTAGCGAAGATGTGAAACTTAGAAATGTGTTATCAAATTATAAGTTAAAAAGGGGTTTAGCATAAATTGATTTCTGATTCAGAACTTTAGATGTGAAATCAATGATTATTTGTTGCTTCGAGATAAATTGTCTATATCGAGAAACTCTGAGATTGTATAACCATTGTTATATGTAGCTCACAATGTTAACTAGTCTGTTCGTACGAGAGTATCATGATGCATGACATTCCGAGATATGGTATTAATGAATGAGTGTGAACTGTGATATTTCTGACTTTGTTGATTATAGAAATAGAGTGTTGATGAATTCTGTATCGGGATTATCCTTATCATTGAAAAGGATAGAGTTATCTGTTCCTAAGACGATGAGTCTACACATGGTGTAACACCCCAAACCCGGTCTAAACGCTACGACCGAATCTGGCGTGTCACTGTAGGAAAACCACTTTGCAACTTGGTTGAAAAGCAAAACTTTTACGTAGTTAATTAAAACGTGTTTGATTTGGGAGTATCGTTAAAAAATTATAGAGCTTATTTTTTTCGTGTCTGAATTACCTTGTTGTTTATCATTCATTCGATATATATCTTTTCAAAAACTCAGGAAATTATCTTAAGTTTATAAAAAACGATCATGTCACAAATTACTTGGCTTGCCTTTTTTGTTTAATAATAGTTTAAGGAAAAAGAAAGGAAAGAAAGAAAAATAACAAAATCCCAAATAAAGTTTAAGTGGCCTTATTACATACTGAAACCCAAACTTAAAGTAAATAAAAAACTAAATTCAAATTAAATAGTGAAATTAATTGTCGAGCATGGCCACCACGAGTCCACCCCGGCTCCGGATCCACGATCTAAGCATTATCTGCAAAATGTAACGGAAGGGGTGAGTCACCGAGACTCAGTGTGTAAATCCCCATCCCAAAAGATGTTATGCTCTCACACAGATTCATATAATATTATGCAAATCATGCAACCCATTGCCTAATTATCCATCCGAATCTCCCAAATCTACCCCATGTGGCACTTAGCCACTGGTAGTACCTAACCATTGGTAACCGAAGTTACAAATATTCATGTGTGGGGCCAACCCACTTGTGGTACCTAACCACTGGTGACAATCCCTTTAATCGATATGTGGGGCCAACCTACTATAGTACCTAACCACTGGGACAAGTCACAAAATAAGCACATGTGGTACCTAACCACTGGTGGTTCCAAACTACTGAGACTTAGTCACAAAATCATGATATGTGGGGCCAACCACATGTGGTACCTAACCACTGGTGACAGTCTGATATTTCATGCCTTCCCCCTCCTCTCATCATACCCATATGCTATGCATGTGTTTCACAATACGACATAATCATGCTTTATGCAAAAGAAAATACAACATGGCACACACAAGTTTCACATAGATCAAGCACGATATTCACCATAATGGACTTACCCGGGGTCTTTGCTTATAAGGGTAACGTAATGTTTCCCACTGTTAATTCAGCTTTCAACAAACACAACATTTAACATAACACATATGAAGTGTGTAAGAGTTACACACCTGATTCTCATACTATGGCACTCACTACTTTGACATTACCGTCACTCGAGACTACCACTATCAACCTACAATCTTCCTCTGATGTCGGCCCACAACCCGGTGGCCAATCCCGTACTCCTGATACTATTCACTTCTTGTACTTAGGGGCTAGGTTAACCGATCCATTCCTTCCTTTTGTTTGGTTGGCATTCGAGTCCATGAACACACCTTGATCACTAAACCGAATTTAAAAGATAAGATCCAATCTAAGAGATAAATGTAGCACTTAAAACGAACCCTTACCTAGATTATCAAATCCCAAAAATCCTCAAGAAAGCATCACTTCCCTACCTACATTCGGCCAAGTATCCACCATTAAACCATCATGATTACTGCACCTACACTTGATGAGATTCGAATAAAAAGAGAAAGGGTAAGGAAGGGGCCATTCGGCCGAATCCTACTACCATCACATACCTTCGGCTTTCCTCACAGTTTGGCATGAGAGTTCATAGCAAGAAAGGTTTGGCTCCTATGAGTAAATAGTGAGAATCGATAGGATCTTAGAGAAGTGATTCGAGTTAGAAACTAAATGAGAAAGAGAGAAATAGCAAGAAAGATAACCACGAAAAACTTACCAATCTTGAAAAGATGATTCGGCTATGGTGTAACTTCGGGAAAAGAGACTGATCTTGAAAGTTTCAGCTATGGGAGAGGAAATTATGGCAAAGAGGGTTCATCTTTTAGGAAAATATCAAAGAGAAGAAGAGAGCTAGGGATTTGCGGCAAAGAAAGAAACCCAGAAGAGAGAAACAAAGAATTTCGGCTAAGAGAGAAGATGAGGAAGAAAAGAAAAAGATGAAAAGTGATCTCTTGTCTACCAATTTCAGCATAATCAACCCCCCTCCCAGAGTTAGATTTTCGGCCAACTCTGTCGTCACCTAATAACTCTTATCCCACTTGATATCTTTAATCCATATCCTCCCTTCAAGACAGGCCTTCTTGGTACCAACTCTTCCTTTCTTATTATCAGCATTTAATCAAAATAAAAGAATTAAATCCCTTATTTTGGTAGCTAGTGTGCCATCTAACCTCCCCCCTTGAAGTGCCAAATTTTAGCCAAAAAGCATGGGCTCCAAGCGGCCTACTTAAGCCCAATGCTTCCCTTAATGATGCCTCCCACTTGCTCCCTTACAGCACCACCAGATTTTTGGGCCATAAGCCCACCTTGCAATTTAAACATAGATACCTACTTTATTATGTCCTGTAGTTCTTTATTAGTAAATTAACCTGTGTTTCATTTCAAACCTGAGCCCAATTCGCACCCCTAAACTTCCAGCTAACACTTTAACCCTACAACACATAAAATGCACAGACCCCTTTATTCAGATGTTACAGTTCTACCCCCTTCAAATAAATTTTAGCCTCGAAATTTACCTGATCAAAAGAGTTGAGAGTACTGCTGTGGCATAACATCCTCGGGTTCCTATGTTGCTTCTTCTGAATTGTGGTTCTGCCATAATACCTTCACCAAAGGGACTGATTTCCTATACAATACTTTGACATCCCGATCTAGGATCTACATTGGTTCCTCCTCAAAAGACAAGTCTGGGTCCACCTCAATTTCCTCTACCGGCACAACATGAGACGGATCCGAGTGATAGCGCCTAAGCATGGAAACATGAAACACATTATGGATTTGACTCAATTCTGGTGGAAGTTCGAGCTGATAAGCTACTGGTCCCACACTGGACTTTTGCCTGTCTGAAGCTTCCTTTAGATGATCTCGAATCACCTAACCTTCTTCTGCTTTGACCACCAACTCTGGACCCAACAACTACTGCTCTCCCAACTTCGCCCAACACATAGGGTCTTGCACTTTCGACCATATAATGCTTCATATGGTGCCATCCAATACTTGGTCGGTAACTATTGTTGTATCGCTGAACTCGCCCGGTGAGAAATTCTTCCCAACCACTCGAATCCAAGACACAACCTCTTAGCATATCTTCCAAGATCCGAATTACCCTTTTCGACCGCCCATCCGACCGGGATGAAATGTTGTACCGAATCCAACTTTGTTCCCAAGGCACGGTGTAACGCCTTTCAAAACCTCGACGTGAACCTAGGGTCTCTGTCTGAGATAATCGACACTGGCACCCCATGTAATCTCACAATTTCTGCCACATATAACTTAGCTAACCTCTGGAGAGAGTAATCAACCAGAATCGATATAAAATGTGCCGACTTTGTTAAACGGTCGACAATCACCCAAACCAAGTCCTTCTTGGTAGGCGTGAGGAGTGGCCCACTAACAAAATCCATCGTGATCCTTTCCCATTTCCATTGCGGAGTCTTTATTGGTTGCAACAACCCCGAGGGTAACTGATGTTCAGCTTTGACCCGCTGTCACATCAAACACATACCCACAAATTCAGTTACTTCTCGTTTAAGGCCTGGCCACTAGAACTGCTCTCGTAAATCTCGGTACATCTTACTACCTCCAGGATGCATAGAGTATGGACTGCTATGCGCCTCCTGAAGAATCTTCTACCTTAACTCCACGTCGTTAGGCATGCAACCTTCCCCTGAAAACATAACACTCCATTACCGCTCAAGCTATACCCCTCTAATTCACTATTCTGTACTTGCAAACACCGAGCGCTTAAGACTTCATCCAACAGTTGTTTTTCCTTAACCTGGTTTACCCATGTTGGCTTCACTTGCAGTTTCGCTAACAGACTTTCGTCATCATACAGACTAAGGTGGGCAAACATGGCTCTTAGATCTGCCACAACCTTACGAGAGTAAACCATTATATCGTCAATAAACACTACAACGAATCGATCAAGATATGGTTGAAACACCCGATTCATCATATCCAGAAACACTGCTGGGGTGTTAGTCAACCCAAACGGCATCACCGAAATTCATAGTGACCGTGAATTGAGTACGAAAAGCCATTTTATGGATATCGCCTCCCCGACCTTAAGTCGGTGATATCCCGACCTCAAATCTATCTTGAAAAGACCGAGGCTTCTTTTGTTGATCGAACAAGTCGCTCATCCTCAATAACTAATACTTGTTCTTAATTGTCAACTTATCCAGTTGGCGATAATTAATACACATTCGCATTGACCCGTCCTTCTTCTTAACAAAAAGCACAGGCGCTCCCTAAGGTGATACACTTGGCTGGATAAAACCCGATCCAACAACTCTTGAATCTGCGCTTTCAACTCCACTAACTCCTTCGGCGCCATCCTATACGGGGTGGCGCTGTTCCTGGTAGAAGGTCTATACCAAACTCCACCTCGCGATCCGGAGGCAAACCCGAAAGCTCTTCTAGAAATACATCGGTAAATTCTTTCACCGTTCGGACATTCTCTAAAGTTGATTCCTTAACTTCCAAAGCACAAACATAAACCACTAATGCCTTATATCATTTTCTCACCATTTTCTCAGCCTTTAGAGTGGATACCACATTCGATAGGTAATTCCTTCTCTCACCTATCATCACCACCTCTTCATCTTCGGTCGTTCTCAACACCATATGCTTAGCTGTACATTCCAGACCCGCCTGATACTTTGCCAACCAATCCATTTCTAAGATTAGATCGAACTCCTGGAAGAGCAATTTCATCAAATTAGCTTGAAACACTACCCCTTGAAGTTCTAGGGGTACCTCCCTATATAGTTTGTCTACTACCACAGAGTGTCCTAGAGGGCTAATTACCGTCTTCTCCTTAGCAGAAGTCTCATAAGCTAAGTTCAAAGTTTCCACTATACTACTAGCAATATAGGAGTGCGTTGAACCAGCATCAATCAAAGCAGTATAAGGCAAGCCAAAAATTAAAAACGTACAGGTTATGACGTCCGATGCATCGCCCTCCTCACGGTGCTTCGCTGTATAAACTAATCTAGGCTGTCTTGCATCCGTATTTTTGGCACCCCTGCCTGGTGCCCCATGGCCCCGTCCGTTTCCATTACCACCCCTAACTGCACCTCGACCCCTCTGCGGTCGCTGGCCATCTCTCCCAAACTAGTTACGCCCTTAGTTCTTAGTCTGCATCCTAGCCAGCCTCTATGGATAATCCCTTATCCGGTGATCCATTGACCCATATTCAAAACATCCTCTATTGCCTATCCAACACTCCTCCGAATGGGACTTCCCACATCGGGCACACTGTGGTGGCCATTGAGCAGCAGCTGGCCTTGCAGCTTGATCCCATTCACTGAATCTAACTCTTTTTTGAGAACTCCCAGTAGATCCTGAAGGCCCATAACTTCTTTTATCCCTATTCCTATTTTGGTTCTGCTTCTCAGTTTGCTTCACCTCCGCAGCAATCTTGGCCTTCTCCACAAGAATGGTAAATTCCCTTTCCCGCTGCGGGGTAATCAACACCCGCAACTCGTCTCTTAGACCGTCCTCAAATCTAACACAGCGCTCATGCTCTGTAGCCACGATATCCTGAGCATACCTACTCAATCGTAAGAATTCCACTTTGTATCTGGATACCGATTTACTCCCCTGCACCAAATTCAAAAATGCCTTTTGTTGTGCATCTGTATAACTAGACCCAATGTACTTCCTTTAGTAAGCCGCCTTAAAGAAATCCCAAGTGATGTCATCGGCCATCGTACCTTCCCTGACCGTAAGCCACCACTGATAAGACTCATCCCGAAGAAGAGACACTATCCTTTTCAACTTCTCATCCGCCGTGAAATCCAAATCATCCATGATGCGTTCTGTCGCCTCTAACCAATACTCGACGGTGTTGGGAACGACACCCGAAACTCCCCTAAACACCTCAGCTCCATTCACTCGGAGTTGTTCAGACATAGATTTTTGAGTCCCCGTCCCTACACCTACTCCTACAACTCTCTCTAGGACTCGTAGCATAGCTTGCGATACTACATCATCACCACCCACTGCTCTCGATATTCTAAGTTGCTCACAGTGGGTAGCGGCAGACCTCATTTTTGACCCATAACTGGACCCTACCGATTCAGACACAGTTGTCCTACCCCTACCACGTCCGCGTGTAATACGCCCATGACCTCGAGTGCTCATTCTACCGTTCGCGATTTAATCTGATTTAAAGAATTTTATGGGTTAATAACTTTTTCTTTTAATGATTAACAACGAATAGTCTTATGGAATGAAGTTTTAACAGTGGTTCTTTCGAGTCTGAACCATGTCTAGATAGTTCAGTTATTAAGTCTGTATTTCTAATTCCAAAAAAAAGAAATTCACATCCAAACAACATCCAACAGGGCACCATATATAGGTTTCACGTACAAGTACATCCATGAACCCACGTTCAATGCCTGGGGGTATTTCTGTCATTTCATTACCCAGGGGTATTTTCATAATTTTCCAAAATAAGGTGTCTTCGTGATTTTTCAAAATAGGGGTATTTCGATAATTTTACAATTCAGGGGTATTTTGGTAATTTTACATTCTAGGGGTATTTTGGTAATTTTACATATTTCGATATCTTTCGTAAATCGAGGGTAATTTGGTAATTTCTCAGACAAAAGCGATGTGGTAATTTTCCAAACAGGGTTATTTTAGTCCATTCACAAGTAATGGTATTTTGGTCATTTTCCTCAACCTAGGGTATTATGGAAAATTTTACAAAACTCAGGGTCATATAAGTAATTTTGCAAAGATAGGTACTGGTCCCGTTCGGGTTTTAGTTAAAATTTTGGCCTGTTAACCAGTCTTCGAGGCTAAGGTGAAAATCACTACGTACCAGGTAGGATCCTAGAGAAGAGGAGGTGAGTCACAGGACGGCTTAAATACCAAGCTCTTCCTGAATCCACTCCTAGACATGCATATGCCTGTTACCACACCCTAGTCCCCTCTGACTTGTTCACACACATGACTATTTAAGGAAATTAAGTTTTATGACATTTATAAATTGGTTGAGCTATGCCTAAGGTCCACAAGCCCTAGTATAACTATCTACGTCCTTATAACCCATTAATCCATCATACATATATATATATCTATCACAGCAAAGGTTAGGATACTTACCTGGGTTGATCAGTGCTAGAGACTCAGGTGCCATGCTTTCTGAAGTAGGCATTTTTGTCAAATCATTTTTCAGACCCCTTTTTAAAACATTTTGGGCCTTATACCCACAGTTGAGCTTTTGAACCGGGCTCTGATACTAAAATGTAACACCCCAAACTTGGTCTAAACGCTACTACCGAACTGCACGCCATCAGAGGAAAACCACTTTGCAACTTGGTTGAAAAGTAAAACTTTTGCGTAGTTAATTAAAACGTGTTTGATTTGGGAGTATCGTTAAAACATTATGGAGCTTATTTTTTTCATGTCTAATTATCCATTCAAATCCCCCAAATCTACCCCTTGTGGCACCTAGCCACTGGTGGTACCTAACCATTGGTAACCGGTTACAAATATTCATGTGGGCCAACCCACTTGTGGTACCTAACCACCGGTGATGATCCTTTAATCGATATGTGGTGCCAACCCACTATGGTACCTAACCACCGGACAAGTCACAAAATAAGCATATGTGGTACCTAACCACTGGTGGTTCCAAACCACTGAGACTTACTCACAAAATCATGATATGTGGGGCCAACCCATGTGTGGTACTTAACCACTGGTGACAGTCTGATATTTCATTCCTTCCCTCTCCTCTCATCATACCCATATGCAATGCATGTGTTTCTCAATACGACATAATCATGCTTTATACAAAGGAAAATACAACATGGTACACACAGGTTTCACATAGATCAAGCACGATATTCACCATAATAGACTTACCCAGGGTTCTTGCTTATAACGGTAACGTAATGTTTCCCACTGTTAATTCGGCGTTCAACAAACACAACATTTAACATAACACATATAAAGTGTGTAAGAGTTACACACCTGATTCTCATACTATGGCACTCACTGCTTTGACATTACCATCACTCGAGACCACCACTATCAGCCTATGATTTTCCTCTGATGTCGGCCCACAACCCGGTGGCCAATCCCACACTCCTGATACTGTTCACTTCTTGTACTTAGGGGCTGGGTTAACCGATCCATTCCTTCCTGTTGTTTGGTTGGCATTCGAGTCCATGAACACACATTGATCACTAAACCGAATTTAAATGATAAGATCCAATCTAAGAGATAAATATAGCACTTAAAACGAACCCTTACCTAGATTATCAAATCCTTAAAATCCTCAAGAAAGCGTTGCTTCCCTACCTACATTCAGCCAAGCATCCACCATTAAACCATCACGATTACTACACTTACACTTGATGAGATCCGAATAAAAAGAGAAAGGGTAAGGAAGGGGCCATTCGGCTGAATCCTACTACCATCACATACCTTTGGCTTTCCTCACAGTTTGGCACGAGATATCATAGCAAGAAAGGTTTGGCTCCTATGAGTAAAGAGTGATAACTAATAGGATCTTGGAGAAGTGATTCGAGTTAGAAACTAAATGAGAAAGAGAGAAATAGCAAGGAAGATAACCACGAAAAACTTACCAATCTTGAAAAGATGATTCGGCTATGGTGTAACTTCAGGAAAAGAGACTGATCTTGAAAGTTTCTGCTATGGGAGAGGAAATTATGGCAAAGAGGGTTCGGCTTTTAGGAAAATATCAAAGAGAAGAGGAGAGCTAGGGATTTGCGGAAAAGAAAGAAACCCATAAGAGAGAAATAAAGAATTTTGACTAAGAGTGAAGATGAGGAAGAAAAGAAAAAGATGAAAAGTGATCTCTTGCCTACCAATTTCGGCATAATCAACCCCCCTCCCAGAGGTTGATTTTCGGCCAACTCTACCGTCACCTAATAACTCTTATCCCACTTGATATCTTTAATCCATATCCTCCCTTCAAGACAAGCCTTGTTGGCACCAACTCTTCATTTCCTATTATTAGCATTTAATCAAAATAAAAGAATTAAATCCCTTATTTTGGTAGCTAGTGTGCCGTCCAACCTCCCCCCTTGAAGTGCCAAATTTTAGCCCAAAAGCATGGGCTCCAAGCAGCCTACTTAAGCCTAATGCTTCCCTTAATGATGCCACCCACTTGCTCCCTTACAGCACCACCAGATTTTTGGGACACAAGCCCACCTTGCAATTTAAACATAGATACCCACTTTATTATGTCATATAGTTCTTTATTAGTAAATTAACCTAGATCTCAGCCCAAACCTGAGCCCAATTCACACCTCTAAACCTCAAGCTAACACTTTAACCCTACAACACACAGAATGCAAAGACCCCCTTATTCAGGATGTTACACATGGTGCCAATCATCATTGTTTCGGATTGAGATCAGAAACTCATATTGTTATTATGAGGGAAATTATAGTAATCTGTGAGTATGAGATTGCATTGAAATCGAAAAATGAAATTCAAATAATCGAAATATTTATTTATCGTTGTGTTTTAGAGTTTACAAGCAACTAAGAAAGACTGTTACTGTTATAAGTAGTTACCAAACTCCGTTATTTCAAGATCGAGCTTTGTGTGAAAATGATACCCAGGATTAATAAGCAGTCTCAACTAGAGATAATGTATAGCGAAAGTCAGATTAGAATTTCAGTTTTGAGATTAAAGAGATTTGAAATCTGAGCTATGTGTGAATTTGAAATGTATGGTGTGGAAGCAAATCCTTAATCTAATTTCTGGTAAGATTTTCGGGGATGAAAATCCCTAAGGGGGAGAGTTGTAACAACCCAGTTTAGACCCTAGATGGAAAAGTGATTTTGGGACCACAAATCCGAGTCAAAAAATATTTTAATATTATTTTTGTGTTTATAGTATGTGAATTAATATGTTTGAAAGTTTCGTGTGAAAATTTTATCGTTTGTGTGCTCAATTTTATAAAACGACTTAATCGCGTAAAATGCAAAAGTGACTTGTTATTTGTTAAAGTACTACATTGCCATTGTTTTTATAATGTGTAGTCCTTAAGATGTAATTTCACCCTTGGAAACATGCATGGATGGTAATGGGCTTATATTATAAGTTTTATCATTAAATTCATTAAGGTTAGTTTTGTAAATTAAGAAATAATTTGTAATATAATAAACAAAAACAAAAAAAATGGCCATGCATGTTCATCTTATGGTCGAATGTTGAAGAAAAAGAAGCCATGGATGAAGTTTTTATATTCGGCACTCTTCAAGCTTAATTCGGGTATGTGTTTTGCTCGATTTTTGATAATTTTTACGTTTTTGTGACCGTTGCTTAGTGTTCTCTTAGCCTATGCCCTAATTCATGAAATTAATGATGATTTTGAATGATACCATTGTTGATTTTGTTAGCTTTGTGATATTAAATGGTGAAATATGAAAGTTTGATGTTAGATAAATATGTTTTGTATTGGGATTTTTGATGAAATTGATTATTATGGGCTAATTTGTGAAAATGAGAAAATTAAAGGGCTAAAATGTGAAATAAAAGAAATATATGGGCTTATTTGAGCCAAGTGAATATTTGGCCAAGCTATGGTGTAATGAAATTTTTGTATATTTTGTGATTTTGTGAAATAGGGACTAAAATGTCAAAATGTAAATTTAGGGGCTAAAGTGCAAATTTCCTTTTATGTGTTTTTGGGTGAATTTGAATACATGTGTGAATTCAAATCTAGATCGAGGGAAAGTAAAAATATCAAATTAGTTGACCTAATTCGCCATTAATACGAACAAGGTAAGTTCGTATTTAATAGACTTTATAAAATCATGTTATAAATGTATATTATTTGTATGAATGAATTCAATGTCGAATGGTAATTCAAATGTATGTAATTTGAATAAGTTATATATATGTTATTATGATATTGAATTGTTCGAGAAGCAGAATATATGAATACGAGAAAGTTCTGATAATGTGACAACGTCCGAAAAGTTCTATTCGAACCCTAGGAATAGTAGAGGATACATGTGTCATGACATAGGATTCTGAAATATGATTTCGTGTAAGACCACGTCTGGGACGTTGGCAACGATTTGAGATATTGTGTAATACCGTGTCTAGGACATTGGCATTGATTAGAGATTACATGTAAGACCATATCTAGGACATTGACATCGTTTATGATTTCGTGTAAGACTTGTCTGGGGTAGTGGGTAAAGAGCTAAGTTTATACTAAAGATGATAAAGTGATATCTCTTAACTGTTTTAAAACATGTTTTTATATAGCAATGACATCCAACCGAGCTGATTCCGATGAAGTAGAGAGTAATGCTCAACCCTCTGTTCACGGAGTAGCTTCGAGTGGTACGAGTCCCGTATCTGAGGGCTGAGGATGAGAGGCTAAGGAAGCCTTCTTCCAAATGATGAGTGAGTGGTTCACCGAGTTCGTACGGACAAACCCTGCCGCTCGACAACCTCTACCCTCTACTGTTCCCCAATTAGTTCCCATTATTCCTCAAAGGACGAAACCAGTCTGAGTTAGTAAGCCTCCTGTTGATAAGATTCGTAAGTACAAGGCTGAAGAATTCTGAGCTACTGCTAAAGATGATCCTGAGAGAGCTAAATTTTGGTTAGAAAATACGATTAGGGTTATTGATGAGTTATCCTGTGCACCGACTGAATGTGTGAAGTGTGTAGTATCTCTACTAAAAGATTCATCCTATTAGTGGTGGAATACATTGACTTCTGTAGTGCCGAGAGAGAGGGTCACTTGGGATTTCTTTCATGTCGAGTTCTGAAAGAAATACATCAGTTAGAGGTTTTTCGATCAGAAATGTAAAGTATTTTTGGAGCTCAAACAGGGTTATATGTAAGTGTCTGAATATAAATGAGAATTTGTTCGATTAAATATATATGCTCGAGACTGCATTCTGACCAAGATTACAATGTGTAAATGATTTGAAGATGGATTAAACGAAGATATAAAGCTATTAGTCGGGATCCTTGAGTTGAAATAATTTGTTGTGCTTGTTGATCGGGCACATAAAGTTGAAGAGCTGAGTCAAGAGAAAAGATACGCTGTAACAACCCGCTTTAGGGCCTAGTCAGAATAGTGGTTGTGAGACCACAAATTTGAGGTAGAATTATGTGTTTATGGTTTTTATGAGGTCTATGACATGTTTGCATGATTGTGTGAAAATTTCATGAAGAAATTTTATGAATTAGTGATCAATTTATTCATGAGGACTAAATTGTAAAGATTAAATAATATGATATTCTAGAAGATTCAAGTAAGAGATAACAAAAGAAAATTTATTATAGGTCCTTATTTAGCAATTAGACCATTATATTTTATTATGTACAAAAATGGGCATGGGAAGGAAAAATCTCAATAAAGGGGCCTTAAGGGCAATTTAGTCATTTGGTTAATAAGTTAATTAAAAGGGAAAAAGAAGTCAAAATTCATGTCCATCTTCTCCATGCTAGCCAAAAATTTCAAGCTCTCCATGGTTAGGGTTTCTTCAACTTTCAAGCTTTATTGTAAGTACCTCCTAGCCCCATTTTTAATGTTCTTCGTATTTTTGAGATCCTCGTAGCTCGATTTAGCTATTTCTAGAAATATTTTGAGCTAGGGTTTATGTTCAAAAATTTACCCATGTGTGACATGCATGTATTTTGATGTTTAATGGAGGAATATGAAAGTTTGATGTATGGCAAACATCTTTTTCTAAGTGATTTTCATGGAAAACTTGTAAAAAAGGACTTAATTGTAAAAGTGAAAAAATATGTGACAAAAATTAGTTTTGAAGGAAAGTGTGAGCTGTTATGAGCTTAACAAATATTCAGCTAGGCTTGGGTAATCAAGGAAATGAGTGTATTTCAATATAGGAGCCTAGGGACCATTTTGTAAATATAAGAAAGTATAGGGGCAAAACCATAATTTTTCCAAAGTATGATTCATGGTTCGATTTAGTCAATGTGATCATTAAAAGAGTGAAATTGTCATTATAGATCAAGAAACACAAAGTCCAGACCGAAACCGTGGAAAGGACAAGGTTGTGGACTAAATCAAACAATTATATACATTTTGATAATGAGGTAAGTTTGTGTGTAATAAATCAACCTTATGTCATTATGTATTGAAATTCTTGAGATTTCATGGAATGTACATTATTTTTATGAGAATTGATCAATGATGTTCGATGAGAAAATGATGAAGATTTATGAGGTGAAAGTCCCGGTTGAACTTAGGAATATAAAGGATACCATCGTCAAGACATAAAATTAAAAGGTCCCACATAAGACCATGTCTGGGACATGGCATCGGCACCGATTTGAGATCCCGTATAAGACCATATCTGGGATATGGAATCGACATCTAAGAGGAAAATCGTGTAAGACCATGTCTGGGACATGGCATCGATATACGATCTCGCATAAGACCATATCTGGGATATGGCGTCGACATCGATATGTGATCCCGTATAAGACCATATCTAGAATATGGCATTGGCATTGACATGTGATCCCATGTAAGACCATATTTGGGATATGGTATTGGCATCTTATTTTGTGTATGATGAATTTCGAGTATCCTTCGATATTCCAAGTGGTTTAATGGGTAAAGAGCTAAGTTTATACTAAAGACGATAAAGAGTTAAGTTCATCTTAAAGATGATAACAAGCTAAGTTTTAATTCATGATTGCAAAAGTGTTAAAGTTATGTGATGAGTGATATAGGTATACATGAGTAACTCACGAGAAATAAGTTCGATGTACGATGTGTGATTGGTAAGATTAAGCATAAGTAAGCCATGTCAATGCACTCGAGAACTGGTGTTATTACTTAAAGTAAAGTATGAATAGATCATGAGATTTTATGTTGCTATCTATTGCATGCAAACTTACTAAGCTTTATGCTTACTCCCTTTCTTTTCCATTTCCTTGTAGTATCGCCAAGTTAGCTCGGGGATCGAAGGACGTCGAAGTTCGATTCACACTATCAAGCTAATCTTTGGTATAGTAAACTTCGATTATTTTGAGTATGGTATGTATAGGTACTTGGTCATTTTGTTTATGTCATATTGGTTAGCCAAGGTGTTGGCTATTAATGTTACTTAATTCATTTTGTAAATGCCATTAGAATTGGCCGATAATAGTTAAGTATATATATATATATTCAACGATGAAATTAATGAAGTGCAAGTTGATGCAATAGAATGAGTAGTGTGTGAAGTATATGTATGATGAATTAGTGATAACTAATGATGTATTATTGCTATTCTAAATGTTGCTTGAAATTGGTATAAGTGTGATTGTTTTTTTTTTCAGGGTGGCAAATGTCTTAGTAAATAGCCTTATAATTGTCCACACGGGTAGACACACGACCTTGTAAATAGCCATTAGAATTGGCCGATAATAGTTAAGTGTTATATATATTCAATGATGAAATTAATGAAGTGCAAGGTTATGCAATAGAACGAGTAGTGTGTGAAAAGATGTATGATGAATTAGTGATAACTAATGATGCATTATTGCTATGCTAAATGTTGCTTGAAATTGGTATAAGTGTGATTGTTTTTTTTTTTTAAGGTGGCAAATGGCTTGGTAAATAGCCTTATAATTGTCTACACGGGTAGACACACGGGCATGTGTCTAGGCCATTTGTGACACACGGTTAGCCCCGAGGGCGTGTTGGTAGGCCGTGTGTCCCATGCATCTAATTTGTGAAAAATTCAATTCGTCACACGGGCCAGCACACGGGCATGTGACTAGACCGTGTGCCCTTAAGTGTTTGCTGACGTCATAAACAGAGTACTAAGGTTTTCACACACTGGTTAAGGCATGGGCGTGTCATGGCCGTGTGAGGGACACGGGCCATAGACACTAGCGTGTGCTAGGCCGTGTGAAAACCCTTGTAGGTTCGATATGAAAAATAAAATCCTCACGGGCTAGGGACATGGGCGTGTGTGACCACACGGCCTGCCCACACGGGCGTGTCCCTATCCACACGGGCGTGTGACCCTATTTTGAGTAAAAATTTTCTAAGTGTTCAAAAGTTTCCGTTTTAGTCCCAAATCATTCCATGTGTATGTTTAGGGTCTCATAGGCCCATAATAAGGATGTTAAGAATTTAAATGAAAAGTTTAACTTGAAAAGAAAGTTCATTGCCCGAATTTGTGCGAGTAAGTATGTAACACCCCTTACCCGTGTCTAACGTCGGGACAGGATACGAGGCATTACCGAACATAAACATACACATTTATACAAAACTGAGCTATAAAATTTCATTCAATTTAAAAGTACTCATTCACATGCAAATTGTCCCTTATATGGGCCCACGAGGCCCAAAACAATCATTGGGAGCTGTTCGGGACTAAACCGAGAACTTATGAAACTTTAAGAAGACTTAGAAAAGTTTTCATCAAAACAGGGGTCACACGCCCGTGTGGCTTGGGACACGCCTGTGTGGGTAGGCCATGTGGTCACACACGCCCATGTCTTCAGCCCTTATAACTCTTTGTTTATGGCATCATCAACAAAATAGGGTCACACAACCATGTCACACGCCTATATGCTTAGGCCGTGTGGCAAATTATATTCCACAAAATAGATGCAGACTTCACACGCCCTGGGCACACGCCCATGTCCCGAGGCCGTGTCTTCCATACAATGTGTGGCCAAGAAAATGGCTATTTACCAAACCAATTGGCACCCTCATTTACACATACTTAAACACAACTTCAATGGCATCTTTAATGGCATAATTGAGCACTTAAACATCATCAAACAAGTCATGATCATAGTGAATTCATAAAATATTATTCATGCATAAGGCACCATACTTTTCCTAGCTTAATCTTATCATCCTTTCATGCCATGATCATCATCAACACATCCTCAATCCATCTATACCAAACACTCATAACCACATCGCATGAAACCTTTAGAATAAGCAAACACATATAAATAGGCATTACAACTCATTAACCAATATGAGCCACATCTCATAGCCATGTACAAAATGAATCATATTACTATTATGAACCAACACATTTGGCCAAATAAAATGACACATACACAATTGACTAGTCCTTATACATGCCATAAACTTAAGAGGTCTGTATTCACTATTACCCCACGATGATAGCTTGATAGTGTGATAGCATCTCTAGTGATCTCCAACTCGAGCTAGCATAAAACCCTATAAGATAAAGGGTAAGGAAGGGGAGTAAGCTACAATGCTAGGTAAGTTTTTATGCAAATAATAAGAAACTTACTAACATTTTTTTCACCAATTCTCACAATATGTTCTCATGGTAATACAATCATAATTGCATAAAATTTCATTATTCATTTATGTTCATCTTGAACTGTCTACTCGAGTTATAGTTACTAAATTATTTTTATCTGGAGCTACAGAAATCCAAAATAAGATCCAATAATTTTTCTTGAAACTAGACTCACCATAAAATTTCCAGAATTTTTGGTTCAGCCAATCAATACAGTTTATTCTTTAAAGTCTCCCCTGTTTCACTGTCCGTCGGTTCTTACCCCTCTTCACTAAAAAATTTATTTTCTTTTGGTATAGAACTTGATTGATGTTATTGTTTATTTCTCTTGAAAGTAGGCTCATTAATAAATTCAAGAATATAAATTTTATCCATTTATTATTTTTGTTCAATTCTTAATGAATTTCCCAAGTTAGAACAGGGGATTATAAAATCACTCTAACCCTATCTTATAAAAATTCAAATATCTCATAATATGAAATTCTTATGCTTTCACCGTTTCTTTTCTGTAAAAATAAACTCAATAAGATTTAACTTCATATCTTATTAAACTTCTAATTAAATTTCCACCATTTTTGGTGAATTTTCAAAGTGATACAATTGTCCTGTCCGAACTATTTTATTCCTAATTTTACTCTATCATGTTTTCTTTGTATTAATTCTCATTTCACACATATAACACTAAAGTATATCCATAGTTATCCATGCCAATATCTAGTCATCATAAAAAATTTACAAGCCATTCATTGGCCAATTTAACCTATACATCAAAAACAAAGACTTGAACATTTCATTTCTCAATTTAATTTGGCTTAAAAGCCTCACACATGATCATCAATCACGTTTCCCACTTATTCATACATCATAAGCATGGTCTTCTAATCACAAGGTCATTCTCATAGGTATAACTTACTCGTTTACCTTTTTATCAAAATTCGATCACATCCCGAGCACATTGCTCATGAGTGTATACATACATATACTTGCTTTTAATATTCACATATCACATATTGGACTCATTTCTCGTGAGTTTCTTATACATAATTGTATCACTTCATCACATAACTTTAACACTTTTTCCTTCTTAAACATAAACTTAGCTCTTTACCCCATTGAACCACTTGAAATATCAAAGGATACTTGAACTCATCATACGTAATAAGATGCCAATGCCATTTCCCATATATGGTCTTACATGGGATCACATGTCGATGCCGATGCCATATCCCAGATATGGTATTATACGGGATCTCATATTGATGTCGATGCCATATTCCGATATGGTCTTATACGGGATCTCATATCGATGTTGATGCCATACCCAGATATGGTCTTATATGAGATCGTATATCGATGCCATGTCCCAGACATGGTCTTACACGATTTCATATCGAATCCATGTCCCAGACATGGTCTTACACGGAATCTCTCTTTGATGTCAATGACGTATCCCAGATATTGTAACACTCTAACCCGAAATCGTCACCAAAATAGGGTTAAGAGGCATTACCAAACAATCGAAACATTTCATATTCATTTCGCGACACCAAGTGAATTATCATTCAATCATATTCAAACATAATCATATAGTCCCTTAATGAGGTCATCAAGACCTTAAATATGCTTTAGAATAAGGCTGGAACTAAACCGAACACTTACGAAAATTTCTAAAATTCAAACATTTTTCTAAGTTACAGAGGTCACATGCCCGTGTGGGTAGGCCATGTGCCTCACACGGCCTCGGACACATCCATGCGCCTAAGCCATGGCAAAACAGGGCATACATACTGACTTGATCACACGGCCTGAGACACGCCAGTGTGCCTCACCCGTGGTTGACACTGACTTGCACCACATGGCTAGTCACACGCCCATGTGTCCAGCTCGTGGTCAAGCCTGACTTGTTTCACTTGGCAAAGTTAAACAACACTGTCGAGCCACATGCTCGTGTGCTCAACCATGTGGGCAATTATAGGCCATTTTTAAGGCCAAACTTGCCTCCCACACCTTGAATCACCTACAAGCCTCAAACCATATGCATTTATACCACAAATGGCAACCAAAACATACCAATATATATGAACCAATTTTTCATCAACTATACCATCTATAATCATTCTCAATTTTATCTCATAATGGTTCATCCAAAGTACTAAAATTCACATCCCAATCATATAAATCAAACATCATATAAACCTTACCACCATTAACATTTAGACCACGATTTTCATCAACAATTTAAGCATGAAACACACCATATTCATCCTTCATTTAACACACACATATACACATTAACATCATTCAACTTTCAAGCCATATCACATGGCAATCTTATACACATCAAAAAACACATCATATCTACTAGCCTATAGTAGATAGCCAATAGTGTGATAGAGCCACTGACGATCCCTAGATCCAAGCTAGCTTTATTGACACTATAAAATAGAGAAAACACATCACACAGTAAACTTAAGAGCTTAGTAAGTTCGTAACATAATACAGTCAATTTAATGGCTCAAATACAATGAACAAAAAGAACTCATCATATAGATCAATTCCCAAAGGTTTATACCATATCATTCATAACCAATAATCTTACTCAACCACTCATGAAATCATACACAATCTCATCAACCACAAAGGTTCAATACATACCTTAGCCAACACATAGTTACTCACCATCCAAGCTAATTTATGCTCGATATTGCATTTTGATTCAACCTTCATTATTCATTAGGTCTAATCACACACTTAGTGCCCAATTTATAGTTGAAACTAAATTAACATCGCATACTTAGTTCCTTAATACAAAACCAAATGTAATTCAGTATCGCACACACGAGTGCCAACCACGAAGTCAAAGCTTCTGTTATTTTGCACACACAGTGCTAGTCATCTCGGTCACATTTCCAAGTACGCACACTTAGTGCCACAGAACTCGATTCCTCACATAACATTTACAATTCAATAATATCATCCAATTCATTTTATAACATTAAACATAGTTAAATTCACGTATTATGTCTGAACTTACCTCAGACGTCGAAATACCGAAACTAACTGATCAATCAAGTACTTTGTCTTTGCCTCGATCTCGATCCAAATCTCTCCTTTCTTGGTCTATACATATTCAAATTCAACTCATTCAATTACCAATTCATTCAATCTAGTCCAAACTCATATATCTAGGGTATTTTACAAAATAACCCTTATATTTTCACATGTCGACACTTTAGTCCTTAATTCACAAAATCACAAAATACACAAAATCTCACTTCACCCATGCCTATTCGAATTCTCCCTATGACCATACAAGTCCACACATGTCATTTATTTCACAATTTAGTCCTCCAATTTCTTATTTTCACAATTTAGTCCAATTAACTCAAAATCACCAAAAATCCAAAGACAAACTATGTTAATCTATCACATAACTTTCATAATTCATCACCAAACTTCACAAAGCTCATGAATTCATCGATGGAACATTTCAAATTCATTATCAATTAACAAAATTTAAGCATGGGTTTTGTAGAGCATGAAGCAACAATTATTAAAACGTAGAAATTATCAAAAACTGATCAAAAACTAACCTTGAATCAAGAACATCAATGGTCGAATATCACAAACTTCAAATTTCTTTTTCTTTTCTAATTTTTGGTGAAAGAAAGATGAGAATGGCCATTCTCATGCTTTTTGTTTTATTAAATTAAGTTCAATTATCATATTACATTTTTACCATTAATGAAATTTTAATACAAAACATTTTATCTATGGATATAATTGTCAACTACCTTAAAAATGGCATAATAACATCATAAGAACTTTATATTTATAAATCCATGCCAAATAAGCACTTCAACAACCAGCACACAACTTTTACCTTTTATGCGATTAAGTCCTTTTTCACAATTCGACACACAGTAGATAAAATTTTCACACGAAACTTTCACACAAGCTAAATCACATATTATAAACATCAAAAATAATATTAAAATATTTTTGACCTTAAATTTGTAGTCCCAAAACCACTATTCTAACTAGGGTCTAAATCGGGCTATTACAACTCTCCCCCTTAGGGATTTTGTCCCAGAAAATATTACCAGTGAATAGGTTCGAATATTGCTCTCTCATAGCATCTTCAGGCTTTGATGTAGCCTCTTCATGTCCGTGTTTATGCCACAACACTTTCACCAATGGTATTTTTTGTTTCTTAACTCTTTAATCTCACGTGCCAGAATTCAGATTGGTTCTTCATTATACGATAAATCGGACTGAATCTCAACCTCAGTAGGAGTAATCACATGTGATGGATAAGATCTGTATCATCAAAGCATCGATATGTGGAACACATCATGAATTTTCTCTAATTCATATGGCAACAGCAATCTATAAGCAATCGGTCCAATCCGTTCAATGATCTCATGCGGCCCAATGAACCTCAGACTTAACTTGCCCTTTCGGCCAAATTAAAGTATAACAGAATACTACAGAGAGTTTGTATGACTAAGCAAATATGCTCATGAATATGTTTCTTCTAAGGCTATAATGTGTAAAAGGTTAGAAGATGGGTTAAATGAAGAAATCAGACTATTAGTGGGGATTCTTGAGTTAAAAGAGGTCGTTGTTCTATTTGACAAAACCTGCAAAGTCGAAGAGCTTAGCAAAGAGAAAAGAAAAGTCGATTTTGAGGTTAGAGACTTTAGAAAAAGATTTGTGGGTAAATCACATCAATCAGCATCAAAAAAATCTAAAGAATATCATCATTGTTCTACTACTTCTGTAGGGATTTTGGTCAGAGAAAGAGATGCAAGAAATTTTAGCTCTAAACCTCAAACGACATCTATTGTCAGTGCAGGTAATGTTAGAAATTTTGAACATGAATGTAAGCATTGCAACAAGTGACATTATGGTGAATGTAGAATAGTGAGCGAAGCTTGTTTTAGATGTGGATCTCTTGATCATTATCTACGGGACTATCCAGAAAAGTCTATAGCTGAAAGAGATCAATCAGTAAAAGTGAGTACTATGGCTACTATAAGGAGATCACCCCAAACACTGGAAATATGAGTGGCAACTGTAACGCCCTAAATTTTTGGGCCTAGATGAATTGGGCTTTGGGATTTGGGTCTCAATTTTTTTAAGCAAGAAAATGACAAATGACATGTTGGCTTTAAGGGTTTAATGAACTTGGAGTATCTAGGGGTGTTGGAGAAGTTTTGGGTTCGAACTTTAAAGAGAGGGAATTTTTAATTAATTGTTAAAGGAACCAGGGTAGTGAGTAGTTGGGATTTTTAATAAAAATAGGGAAAAATTACATCAAAGATCCTTGTGGTGGAGTGGCTAAGTGACGCCACTTAGAGTATAGGAAGGTGACGTTATGGACTAGCAAGGAGATCCTAGGTTCGAATCCTAGCTTAGTATTTTTTTAGAAGTTTAATTTTGGCCTTCTAGAAGGTTGAAAGTGGTGTGATGATGGAATCTAAGGAGAGTAATCAGAAGAGAAAATTTAGGAAAAAGATTGGGGAGTTATCAGGGAGAAAAATGAGGAGATGAGATGGGGAAGAGTTGGAGCCGATTGGAAATTTGGGGGGGTAGGCAGAGTTTTAATTTTGTGTATAAATAGGTGGTGTCGAATTCCCTCTGTGCTATTTCGGCAATTGGAATTCCCTTTGTGCTATTTCGGCAACTATAGTGCTCTGTCGAATTCTCCTTCACCTTTTCTATTCTAAACCTCGCCTCTTCCTTATGTGTTTTCATTTCTTCTCTCCTAAAGCCTTAATCGAATATCATTCTCTTCTTTCTCCATTGCTTGTGCCATCCCACCTTCATCTCAATTGTTGGGGATCGAATATTCGTGACTTCAAAAGTCAAAAACCTTTTCTCTTGGAACCGTTTCCTTTATCGCCCCAAACCTTGTGCCGAATACACTAGTGACCAAATCTCTATCGTGTTTTCATCATTCCTTTGATTTTTGGTGGATCGGATCTGTAACACCCCAAACTCGGCCCATTTGCTATGACCGAATTTGAAATGCCACTGCGATAAACGTTTGAAAAACTTTTGACTTAGAATTAAAAACTTAAAATTATGTTGTCTTTACTAAAACATTGTGTAATTAAAATTTCAAGTAAAACTAAGTTGTTTAAAATAAAACATTTTCAAATAATAATATAATCGACAAACCAACTTAAAACATAATAAAAGTCCTTAAATACTTAAAATGGCCCTTATTACAAAAATTAAATACTTAAAATACTGAAACATAAATTGTATAAAGAGAATCCATTTCTGCATGGGCCACCTCGTATCCACTCCAACCCGGTCCAAGCTTTATGCATCACCTGAAAGGTTTGAGAAAAATTGGGTGAGTCAAACAGACTCAGTGCATAGTTATTACACATGCCTCCACGTATGGGCTTGGCCCATATCCACACATCAATCACATATCAAATGATAAGGCATTATATCCACATAATTCCACATGTTGGGCTTGGCCCATATCTACATTGATCCACATAAATAGTCATGCAAAATGCATAAATATGTAACATGAAGCCAAACCCAACCTAGAGTCCATCCGTTACTCCTACCTTAGCGACTTCGCCCAAGGTCAGTAGCTAATCCACCGATCACATAGTGATCCACATATCTTACCTTGGCAGACTTGCTACCCAAGGCCGTGGCTAAGCCACCGATCACATAGTGATCCACATATCTGTATCCACGAGGTAACTCGAGGTCATCCTCAATCTACGGTGATGCACACAGCTATCATCCGCCGAGATGGGCACCTAGCCAACACCTCCCTTGATGGACCACATAGCCACCATCAAGCGCCAATGTAGCACAAGGCTAACATCGCACCACGCACATAATGTACACCCTTTCCTTCGATAGTCACATCCCAAGTCCCATGCAAATATGTATATCATGGCAACATATCACTTGAACAATAATGCATCACATGCCATCACATTTCATATATTCATCAATGATCATTTAATATCGTAAATCACTAACCTGAGTATTCGATCACCCACCACGGGTATTCATAATCTTAGCCCTTAATTCGGCTACCATTAACATCATATCACATATACATAAATATAACACATACACACAATCAAGAGACAATACGATAACTACGCACCTTTTTGGCACAGTCGGCTAAATCCCGAAGACCCAATCTACCACACTAGATCACCTTGTCCTACATTCGGCCAAACCACAACACTTTAATCAAGACCATTCGACCAACATCAAATCTTAATCCCAATAGCCTTAGGCTTTCTCAACCAACTATTGAATCCTTACCACTTGACTTACCAACTTCGATTGCTAATGGAATGTGCTTAGATCGATTGTTTCCGAAATCCCAATGACCCTAAGAGAATAATCGAATCCTAAAAATGGTTAGAACCTTGCAAAACAATGCCCAAAGGTTCGGCCTTTGTCCACAAGAAACATCATAGAAACGAGAAAGAAAAAGAACAAAAACGTCCATGAACACTTACCCCTTTTTATCCAAAATCGATAGAAGAAACCCAAGGAGAGTCTACCCTTGAATATTCGGCCAAAATAATACTAAAAAGAAGTAGGGAGTTTCGGCAATTTGGTTATGAGAGAAGAAAATATGTGAATAGAAAAGAGAATGAAAGAGAGAGAGAGAGAGAGTTCGATTTTAGCAACAATGGAGAAAAGAAAAGGGAGTTTGGAGAGGAGAGTTTCGGCCAAAAAGGAAGAAAAAGAATAAGAGAGAAAATAGGGTTAAGAGATTCGGCCAACTCCTTGTTTGCCAAAAAGAAAAGTGCACAAAAGTACCAATGTTGTTTCGGTTTCAAAAGGATAAAATGAAAGAAAGAAAAAGTAGGATTTGGTTCCAACAAAATAAGGCTAAAACCAAAAGGAATTTTGCACTAAAAGCATAGCACACATTCGGTCAAGGAGGGGAGTTTTTGGAGAGAAAGAAAACAATACAAAAGATGCACAAAAAGCAAAGGTTGACCAAATATTCCCCCCAAGCCACCTAACAACATTCGGCCATCCCCCTAGACACCCATACCGTCCACATACATGCACTAAAGGCCTAGGATTACTTTCCAAAACATCCTCCATATTCCATGCCTTTGTCCCATCATCATACCATAACCTTAAGATTCTTATCCCCAATTTCAAGCTTTCCATAAACCAATATTCAACTTACCAAAAGTTGAAAGTCCAACCTATCATAAACATAGGTTGACCGTCCATTAAAGCCATGATGTAAAAATAATATCTCCAAAATGTTAATCATGCTACTCGAACCTCCATCCTCAAGCAACCTTTCAAGCTCCTTAACCATCTTGCCACTTACTCCTCTTTATGCTTTAATTGAACACTTAATTAACTTAAGTGTCAAGCTCACTTAATCCTACTTCATTAAATAAGCCATACTAAAATTTATTCTAGCTCCCTAAATAAAAACAAGCCTTCACAAGACTATGCTATCACACAAAATTCCTACCCAAGCCAACACAAAATAATACTCAAATTTTCTTCCTAAAGCCCAAGGCCCAATCGGCCCAATCCTACTAGGCCCAATTTCGGGATGTTACAGGTTCTTGGAAAAATTAGAATCAAGCTTGGATCTACAAGTCTCTATAGAAAAGCTATCCATACGTTTTGGCTTTTGGGTAAGTGTTCTTGATTTTGGGATAAGTTGGCCGAATAGTCTATAGAAAGGGAAAGGGTGACTTAAGTGGATACATGTCACCTATTATTTTGTCTTTAATAATTAATACTGATGCAGATCTAGGGGATATTCCTGAGTAGTAGCTAAGGAAGGGCTATTTGGACTGGTGGCACACGGTAAGGTTATGGTAAGGCTTCGATTTTTGGTAAATATTGTGGTTAAGTGTGTGATTGATTGGAGGTTGGTATTGGTTGTAGGTTCAAGGCTGAGAATAGTGTAACAATTCTCATTTACCAGGTGTGTACATACACTTCACACACGACAAATCGGCAAAAGCTGAAATACCAAAAAATTGAAATGCCGAAAAGCTGAAACACTGAAAGGTTGGCGCCGAAAACCACATGAGCATGCAAACATTCGTGTGGGAAGACTAATACGACTATCGAGACCAAGAGAGCAATCTCAAGGTCTCGCCACTGTTTGGCCGACCGAGCCAAGAGGGGCTAAATGGGCCTACCGAGCTCGTGGGCCTAAATTGGCAAGAGTTTATATGTTAAATTGAATGATGGATTGATGTGGATGGTCGTATGATTTGATTATGATCGGGTGAAATACATATACATGATTGGGCTTAATCGGCTATATGGACATGATTGGGCTTAATGGGCCTTATGGGATCTTAGAAATGCATGCTAGGGTTTTAATGGACTCTAGGCTTAGTTCTGATGAATTCTTAAATAGCATAAAACTTAATTTAATAATCAAACATGTATGTGGACAAGTCGCTAGGGTAAAGTGTGGCAATGGATATATGCATGTCTAGGATTGGACCTAAGGAGAGCTTGGTACTTAAGCGGTCCTAATGACCCACCTCATCTTCTCTGGAATCCTACCTAGTGCTTAGTGCCTGTTCACTTTAGCCATGAGGACTTGTTGATTGGCCAAGGGTCGTAATTAAGACCCATACTGTTAAGATTTACTTAAATACCCCTATAGGGTATAATTATCGAAATACCCTTAATTTGTGAAATGACTAAAATACCCCGATGTGTTGATTATAAGATTTATGGATGTTACATCTACATTTGTTGCATTCATATGATATTCTGTTTAGGATGCATATGGGTAGGAATTATGGAACGGAGGAAGTATATTAGGATCGCAGGGTTGCTTGACAACTGTGGATCCACTGATGGCTTTTTAAGCCCATTATATGATCAGCAGCTTTGCTGCAATGTTAGGTAGTACCGCAATCGGGCTACCCTTGATGTGTATCGGATGGGTGGGTCGATTTAGAAATCCCCACAGATGTGTTCCACGGGATGAAGATAATGTGTATCGGATGGATTATTTGGGGAGGGTTTGCACTGCATTGCATGTATGATATTATTATGTTAATAATATGATATGTATGCTATTTGTTTGACGAGGGTCTTACACACTGAGTTTTTGAAAACTCACTCTCTCTTTTACTTTTCTTAGGTGATCCTTAGTAGGCGGTTCAACGGATAGATGGACTCAGAGGTGGCCAATTAGCAAGATTATTAGATTTGGTTTTCTTAATATCTAAATTCTAGATTTTAAGTTATTTTATTTGGGATTGTAATAAGGTTTCCCTCTAGTTATTATTCCATTACTTCCACTATGCATTGTAATTTTGACATGGAACCTGGATTTATTTCTTTTTGAGTATTTTTCATGCTTTTTGAAAATAATTGTATTTTAAGAACGAGCTTCCTCTGTCAAAGGAATTTTTTACATAGTAACAAGGAAATGGTTTTTGGCTACACCTCGTTTCGAAAGCAAACTAGATTTTGCTTAACTTTTTTCTAGAAGAGTTTTCAATGAAAATAAGGTTTTTGTAAAAATACTTCAATGTGACATGCCGGATCCAGGCCTAACTTCTAGGCCGAGTTTAGGGTGCTACATTTAGTGGTATCAGAGCCCGATTATAATCGGGTTGTGAAATGAGCCTTATTACTTGGGTTTAAAAAACTATTTTTGGATTGGATCAAAATGTTTTGAAAGTTCTTGTGACGTGGCACACCGAGTCTCCGACGTCGAACCAAGTAAGTTCTCTTGATACTTAGTTATTTTGAACTGTTATACTGTAGATAGTGGGCTATTTTTAGAATATGCCTAGAGTAAAACTAATGCCCATAGAGAACTGAGACTGTAGAGGATTTACGATTGCGAAAATAACCTCTTTACTTAATACTATCATAAAACATTAGCTTAATTACTGGAACTAACTAAAATTTTATAAAATTCCTAATTCAGATAATATGAGAATCAACGATGAGTGCTAGAAGAGGTGCAAGAGGTCGCGACAGGCCGTGGAAGTGTTAGGGCTGGATCGTTGGTATCAGGCCATATGCCCAACATTGAAGTAGGAGAGGCTCGGCTTCACCCGAGGCTGAGACTAGGCCGTATGACCAGGCCGTGAGGGATGACGCATTGTCGTAGGTAATTCTAAGGATTTTGGAAAGGGTCGCTGGGCCTAATAATGGTATGGGTAGTCATAGGTCAGTTTCGGAGTGACTACGATCTAATGGGGATGAGGTCTTTAAGGGTATTGCTGGCGTGGCTCCTAACGTGGCTGAATACTAGATGGAGGACACATAATGGATAATGGATGACTTGGACTGCACACTGGAGCAAAAATTGAAAGGGGCAATGTCAC
This sequence comes from Gossypium rotundifolium, assembly GCA_025506655.1. Lineage (NCBI taxonomy): Eukaryota > Viridiplantae > Streptophyta > Magnoliopsida > Malvales > Malvaceae > Gossypium > Gossypium rotundifolium. Next base: position 59,670,981 of record CP106723.1, on the reverse strand, counting down.
TACTTAGGGAAGAAGCCTATTAGTGGTGGTTGACGGTGAAGGAGGGTACCTAACCTGAGCAGATTACTTGGGAATTTTTCAAAACTTCGTTTCAAGGGAAGTACGTGGGTGCAAGCTATGTTGATGCTAGAAGGAATGAGTTCCTGAACTTGACCTACGGAACAAATCTGTAGCAAAATATGAGGCGGAGTTTCTACGCCTTAGTAGGTATGCAAGGGCTATTGTGGCAATGGACTATAAGCGTTGCGTTCGGTTCGAGGATGGTCTTAGAGATAGCCTCAAAGTATTGATAGCTCTATTGAGGGAGCGAGTTTTCTCAAAATTAATGGAGAAGGCAAAGATAGCGGAGGAGGTGAAGCGTACTGAGCGCCTAAATCGGGAAAAAGAGAAGGGTAGGAATAAAAGGGAGACTAAGTCTTATGGTGTTGGGCAAAGGCCTAGAGCTAAGGCCAGAGTTGATAGGCCAGTTGGAGTAGGGCCTCCTGCTGCTAATCTAGGGGTGCCACCTTGTGTTGGTTGTGGTAAAGGTAATACAGGCGAGTGTTAGAAGAGGATAGGAGCTTGTTTAGCTTGCAGATCTATAGAGCATAGGATCAAGAATTGCCCTAGAATGCTAACTCAGGTGCCAGCTGTGGGCGGGGATAATTATCAACCACTAAGGGGTGATCAGCTACCGTCAAGGGGCCATGGGCATGGGCCTTATGGGATCTTAGAAATGCATGCTAGGGTTTTAATGGACTCTAGGCTTAGTTCTGATAAATTCTTAAACAACATAAAACTTAATTTAATAATCAAACATGTTTGTGGACAAGTTGCTAGGGTAGAGTGTAGCAATGAACATATGCTTGACTAAGATTGAATCTAGGGAGAGCTTGGTACTTAAGCGGTCCTAGTGACCCCACCTTCTCTTCTCTGGAATCCTACCTGGTCGTAGTGTTTGTTCACTTTATCCATGAGGACTTATTGATAGGCCAAGGGTCGTAATTAAGACCCATACTATTGAGAACTACTGAAATACCCTAGTAGGGTAGAATTACCGAAATAGTCTTGTTTTGTGAAATGACTAAAATACCCCTATGTGATGATTATAAGATTTATGGATGTTACATGTAGATTTGATGCATTCATATGATATTCTGCTTAGGATGCATATGGGTGGGAATTATGGAAGGGAGGAAGTATATGAGGATCGCAGGGTTGCTTGACAATTGTGGATGCACCGATGGCTTTTTAGGCCCATTATATGATCAGCAGCTTTGTTGCAACGTTAGGTAGTACTGCAACCAGGCTACCCTTGATGTGTATCGGATCGATGGGTCGATTTAGAAATCCCACATATGTGTTTCGGCGGGACGGAGATTATGTGTACTGAATAGATTATTTGGGGAGGGTTTGCACTGCATTGCATGTATGATATTATTATGTTAATAATATGATATGTATGATATTTGTTTGACGTGGGTCGTACGCACTGAGTTTTCGAAAACTCACTACCTCTTTTACTTTTCTCAGGTGATCCTCAGTAGGCGGTTTGACAGATGGAGGGATTCAGAGGTGGCCAACCAGCAAGACAATTAGACTTATTTTTCTTAATATCTAAATTCTAGATTTTAAGTTATTTTATTTCGGATTGTAATAAGGTTTCCCTCTAGTTATTATTCTATTACTTCCACTATGCATCGTATTTTGAAACGGAACCTGGATTTATTTCTTTTAAGCTTATTTCAAGTTTTTTTAAAAAAATTGTGTTTTAAGAACGATCTTCAGATGTCAAAGGAAATTTTTACATAGTAACAAGGAAATGGTTTTGGCTACACCTCATTTTGAAAGCAAACTAGATTTTACTTAACTTTTCTCTAGAAGTGTTTTCAATGAAAACGTTTTCAATGAAAGCAAGGTTGTCACAAAAACACTTCAATGTAACACGCCAGATCCGGGCCTAACTTTTAGGCCAGGTTTGGGGTGTTACAGTAACCAAGGTGTTACGGGAGATTCTGTTGTGAGATTTGAGGCACGAGCACCTGCTTGAGCTTATGCTATACGTGCACGGGAGGAGGCATCATTACCAGATGTTATTACGGTACTTTTTCTCTTTTTGATACTAATATAGTTGCGTTGATAGATCCTGGATCAACCCATTCATATATCTGTATAAATTTAGTAATGTCGAGTCTACAAAGTTTGTAATTAAAGTATCGAATCCCTTAGGTAAACTGTTAGTTGATAAAATTTGTAAGAATTGTCCTTTGATGACTCCTGGGTTACTGCTTTCGGTCGACTTGATGCTTTTACCATTCGATGAGTTTGATGTGATTGTGGGTATGCACTAGTTGACTATGGATGATGCAATTGTGAATTGTAGATGGAAAACTATCGAATTGAAATGTCAAAATGGTGAAATTCTTCTGATTAAGTCGGATGATTTGAGTGAAATACCTACTGTGACATCGTCTATGTTAGCCCAAAAAAGTATTAAAAATGGATGTGATGTATATCTTGTATATGTATCACATACATAGGTATCTAAATCAAAGATTGAATCTGGACCCGCTTGTTTGTGAGTTTTGGATGTATTTTCGTAAGAATTATTGGGTTTGCCAACGATTAGAGAAGTTGAATTTGGTATTGAATTAGTATCGAACAACACCAATATCAATAGCTCGTAAAGAATGGCTCTAATAGAATTAAAAGAATTGAAAGCTCAGTTGCAAGAATTGATAGATAGAGGTTTTGCACGATTGAGTTATTCATCTTGAGGTACCCTTGTATTGTTTGTGAAAAAGAAAGATGGCACAATGAGAATGTGTATCGATTATATACTGCTTGAATAAGGTGATCTATGAAGAACAAATATCCTCATCGTGGATTGATGATTTATTTGATCGGTTGAAAGGGGCTATAGTATTTTCAAAGATTGATTTGAGATCGGGTTATTATTGCGAGTTAAAGAGTTGGATGTACCGAAAATCGCATTTAGAACGAGATACAGCCATTATGAATTCCTTGTTATGCCTTTCAGATTAACTAATGCTCCAGCAGTTTTTATGGACTTGATGAACCTGATATTCAGACCATATTTATACAGATTTGTTGTTGTATTCATTGACGACATTCTGATCTATTCGCGAGATGAACCTGAACATACCGAGCACTTGAGAGTTTTGTTACAAACTCTACGTGATAAGCAGTTATTTGCAAAGTTCATCAAATGTGAGTTTTGGCTCCGAGAGAGGGTATTTCTGGGGCATATTGTTTTAGCTAACAGTATTAGAGTTGACCCAAGTAAGATTTCTACTATTGTTGATTGGAAACCTCCAAGAAATGTGTCTATAGTTCGTAGTTTTTGGTTTAGTGGGTTATTATCAAGATTCGTGAAAGGATTTTCGATGATTACAACAACGATGACACGATTGCTTCAAAAGATGTGAAATTGAATGGTCGAAAAATGTCAAGAGAGTTTTGAGCAGGTTGAAAGTATCGTTAATCAAGCACCGCTTTGGTTCAACTGAATTGGGAAAGAGTTTGTGATTTATAGTGATGCACCAATAAATGGTTTGGGATGGGTTATGATGCAAGAAAGAAAAGTTATAGCTTATGCTTCTCGAGAATTGAAGCCGTATGAAAGAATTATCCGACGCACGACCTTGAGTTGGCTGCAATTGTGTTAGAGTTGAAAATCTGGAGACATTACTTATACGGTGAAAAATGCCACATTTATACGGATCACAAGAGCTTAAAGTACCTGATGTCACAGAAAGATCTAAATCTGGGACAACGAAGATGGCTTGAGTTATTAAAAGACTATGAATATGTGATTGATTATAACCCGAGAAAAGCTAATGTTGTCACCGATGCCCTAAGCCAAAAATCTTTATTTGCATTACGAGTAATGAATACCCAGTTGATGATTGGTGATGATGGGTCTATTTTAGCTGAATTAAAAGCTAAACCGGTATTTCTTCAACAAATTTGTGATATCAGAAAAAGGATCGTGAATTGCAAGTGAAACGGATTCAATGTGAGAATATCTCCGATTCAAAGTTTTAGATTGGAATCAATAATTGTTTAAGGTTCCTAATAGAATTTTCATAATTGAGAAATTTGGAACTCATTCGGAAGATTTTGCACAAGCGCACCATAGTTGCTTATCTGTTCATCCAATAAGTATCAAAATGTATAACGATTTGAAACAGTTTTACTGGTGGCAAGGCATGAAACGAGATATATCAGAGTTTGTTTCTAAATGTTTGATTTGTCAGCAAGTCAAAGTGAAAATCAAGTACCATCCGTTTATCAGTAGCTCTGTGATGATTCTTGAGTGGAAATGGGATAGAGTTACAATGGATTTTGTGTCGGATTGCCCCTAACTCCGAAAAAAAAGATACTATCTAGGTTGTCGTTGATCAACTAACAAAATCTTCTCATTTCCTCTTTGGTACGCATGATTACTAACTTGATGATTAGTCAATTATATATTTATGAGATTGTTCGATTACATGGGTGCCATTATCTATTATTTCGATAGAGATCCAAGATTTACGTCGCGATTCGGAAGAAGTCGCACGAAACTTTAGGTACAAAGTTGAATTTTAGTACGCCTTTCCATCCTCTGATCAAGGTCGATGTAAAGAGTTAATCGATTCTTGAAGACATCTTGACATGTTGTATTTTAGATTTTGAGGCGCTTGGGAAAAATACTTGTCGTTGATTAAATTTGCATATAATAACAGTTTCCAAACGAGTATTAAGATGGAACCATACGAAGCTTTATATGGTTGCAAATGTCGAACTCCACTATATTAGACTGAACTAAGTGAGAAAATGATTCACGAGGTTGAACTGATCAGAGAAACTGAAGAAAAAGTGAAAATGATTCGTGACAGTTTCAAAGTAGCTTTGTATCGATAAAAATCATACGTAGATTTGAACGTAAAGAAATTGATTTTCAAGTCGAGGACCGAGTGTTTCTAAAGGTGTCACCGTGGAAAATGTTTCTTCAATTCGCCATAAAGGGAAGTTGAGCCTACGTTTCATCGGGCCGTATGAGATTATCGAACTAAAGGCTAGTGGCGATCGACTAGCTAGAAGTGTTTTCAATGAAAACGTTTTCAATGAAAGCAAGGTTGTCACAAAACACTTCAATGTAACACGCCGATCCGGGCCTAACTTTTAGGCCAGTTTGGGGTGTTCTGAGAACAAGGTGTTACGGAGATTCTTGTGAGATTTGAGGCACGAGCACCGCTTGAGCTTATGCTATACGTGCACGGAGGAGGCATCATTACCAGATGTTATTACGGTACTTTTTCTCTTTTTGATACTAATATAGTTGCGTTGATAGATCCTGGATCAACCCATTCATATATCTGTATAAATTTAGTAATGTCGAGTCTACAAAGTTTGTAATTAAAGTATCAAATCCCTTAGGTAAATCTGTGTTAGTTGATAAAATTTGTAAGAATTGTCCTTTGATGACTCGGGGTTACTATTTTCGGGCTGACTTGATGCTTTTACCATTTGATGAGTTTGATGTGATTGTGGGTATGCACTAGTTGACTATGGATGATGCAATTGTGAATTGTAGATGGAAAACTATCGAATTGAAATGTCAAAATGGTGAAATTCTTCTGATTAAGTCGGATGATTTGAGTGAAATACCTACTGTGATATCGTCTATGTTAGCCCAAAAAAGTATTAAAAATGGATGTGATGTATATCTTGCATATGTATTACATACATAGGTATCTAAATCAAAGATTGAATATGGACCTGCTGTTTGTGAGTTTTCGGATGTATTTTCAGAAGAATTATTGGGTTTGCCACTGATTAGAGAAGTTGAATTTGGTATTGAATTAGTATCGGGAACAACACCAATATCAATAGCTCCGTAAAGAATGGCTCTAATAGAATTAAAAGAATTGAAAGCTCAGTTGCAAGAATTGATAGATAGAGGTTTTGCACGATTGAGTTATTCATCTTGAGGTGCCCGGTATTGTTTGTGAAAAAAGAAAGATGGCACAATGAGAATGTGTATCGATTATATACAGTTGAATAAGGTGATCTATGAAGAACAAATATCCTCTACCGTGGATTGATGATTTATTTGATCAGTTGAAAGGGGCTATAGTATTTTCAAAGATTGATTTGAGATCGGGTTATTATTGCGAGTTAAAGAGTTGGATGTACCGAAAATCGCATTTAGAACGAGATACAACCATTATGAATTCCTTGTTATGCCTTTCAGATTAACTAATGCTCCAGCAGTTTTTATGGACTTGATGAACCTGATATTCAAACCATATTTATACAGATTTGTTGTTGTATTTATTGACGACATTCTGATCTATTCGCGAGATGAACCTGAACATACCGAGCACTTGAGAGTTTTGTTACAAACTCTACGTGATAAGTAGTTATTTGCAAAGTTCATCAAATGTGAGTTTTGGCTCCGAGAGAGGGTATTTCTGGGGCATATTGTTTTAGCTAACAGTATTAGAGTTGACCCAAGTAAGATTTCTACTATTGTTGATTGGAAACCTCCAAGAAATGTGTCTATAGTTCGTAGTTTTTTGGTTTAGTGGGTTATTACTAAAGATTCGTGAAAGGATTTTCGATGATTACAACACTGATGACACGATTGCTTCAAAAAGATGTGAAATTCGAATGGTCAGAAAAATGTCAGTAGAGTTTTGAACAGTTGAAAGTACTGTTAACTGAAGCACCAGTTTTGGTTCAACCTGAATTGGGGAAAGAGTTTGTGATTTATAGTGATGCACCAATAAATGGTTTGGGATGGGTTATGATGCAAGAAAGAAAAGTTATAGCTTATGCTTCTCGAGAATTGAAGCCGTATGAAAGAATTATCCGAAACACGACCTTGAGTTGGCTGCAATTGTGTTAGAGTTGAAAATCTGGCGACATTACTTATACGATGAAAAATGCCACATTTATACGGATCACAAGAGCTTAAAGTACCTGATGTCACAGAAAGATCTGAATCTGGGACAGCGAAGATGGCTTGAGTTATTAAAAGACTATGAATTTGTGATTGATTATAACCCGAGAAAAGCTAATGTTGCTGCTGATGCCCTAAGCCAAAAATCTTTATTTGCATTACGAGTAATGAATACCCAGTTGATGATTGGTGATGATGGGTCTATTTTAGCTGAATTAAAAGCTAAACCGGTATTTCTTCAACAAATTTGTGATATCAGAAAAAGGATCGTGAATTGCAAGTGAAACGGATTCAATGTGAGAATATCTCTGATTCAAAGTTTTAGATTGGAATCAATAATTGTTTAAGGTTCCGGAATAGAATTTTCATACCGAGAAATTTGGAACTCATTCAGAAGATTTTGCACGAAGCGCACCATAGTTGCTTATCTGTTCATCCAATAAGTATCAAAATGTATAACGATTTGAAACAGTTTTACTGGTGGCAAGGCATGAAACGAGATATATCAGAGTTTGTTTCTAAATGTTTGATTTGTCAGCAAGTCAAAGCTGAAAATCAAGTACCATCTGGTTTACTGTAGCCTGTGATGATTCTTGAGTGGAAATGGGATAGAGTTACAATGGATTTTGTGTCGGGATTGCCCCTAACTCCGAAAAAAAAAGATACTATCTAGGTTGTCGTTGATCAACTAACAAAATCTTCTCATTTCCTACTGGTACGTACAGATTACTAACTTGACAGATTAGCTGAATTATATATTTATGAGATTGTTCGATTACATGGGGTGCCATTATCTATTATTTTGATAGAGATCCAAGATTTACGTCGCGATTTTGGAAGAAGCTGCACGAAACTTTAGGTACAAAGTTGAATTTTAGTACAGCTTTTCATCCTCGGACTGAAGGTCAGACAGAAAGAGTTAATCAGATTCTTGAAGACATCTTGACATGTTGTATTTTAGATTTTGAGGGCAGTTGGGAAAAATACTTGGCGTTGATTAAATTTGCATATAATAACAGTTTCCAAACGAGTATTAAGATGGAACCATACGAAGCTTTATATGGTTGCAAATGTCGAACTCCACTATACTAGACTGAACTAAGTGAGAAAATGATTCACGAGGTTGAACTGATCAGAGAAACTGAAGAAAAAGTGAAAATGATTCGTGACAGTTTCAAAGTAGCTTTGTATCGACAAAAATCATACGTAGATTTGAACGTAAAGAAATTGATTTTCAAGTCGAGGACCGAGTGTTTATAAAGGTGTCACCGTGGAAAAAGTTTCTTCAATTCGGCCATAAAGGGAAGTTGAGCTTGCATTTCATCGGGCCGTATGAGATTATCGAACGAACAGTGCTAGTGGCGTATCGACTAGCTTTACCGTCAGAACTTGAAAAGATTCATAATGTCTTCCACATATCTATGCTATGTCGGTACAAGTCCAATCCGTCAAATGTGATTTCTCCGGTAGATGTTGAGATACAAGCTAATTTGACGTATAGTGAAGAATCGATAAGGATTTTAGCTCTTGAAATCAAAGAATTGAGAAATAAGTGCATTGTAACACCCTTTACCCGTCTCCGATGCTGGGATTGGATACGAGGCATTATCGTACTTAACCTTACTTGAACATGAATTTTCGAGCTATAAAATTTTGTTACATTTTGAAACTTTTCTTTCTTACTATTAATGTATATTTCATGGGCCTACGATGCCTTAAAAATACATCCGGAATGTTTCAGAGTTCAAATCGGAAACTTTTACTTTCCTTGAAAATTTTTTCCTAAGAAGGGGTTGCATGCTCGTGTGACCTGGGACACGCCCGTGTGGGGCAAGCCGTGTAGTCTCACATGCCCATGTCCCTAGCCCGTGTAGAATTTATTTTTATTTCGAACCTATAGGGGTTTTCACACGATCGAACACATGCCTGTGTCAATGACCCATGTCCTCCGCACGGCCTAGACATGCCTGTGTCTTACTCATGTGTGAAAACTAGGGGTATTCTGTTTATGACATCAGCAATCCCTTAAGAAGCACACGGCCTAGGCACACACCTGTATGCTGGCCCATGTGATGATTCGAATTCTCGCAATTAAAATGTAGGGGACACACGGCCTATCAACACACCCATATGGGTTGACTGTTGTCACACACGACCTAAACACACGCCTGTGTGTCTACCCATGTGGACACTTAAAGGCTATTCTCCAAGCCTCTTTGCCACCCTGAAACAATGACTCATTCATTTCATCACAAGTAGCTCATAACACGATAGTTATTAAACTATTAAGAATCTTTAAATTATCAATCTTTCCACCCATGCTTTACTCAATTACTAACATGAACATTCATTTCATTATCTCCATCAAACTTGGAACATGAACTTGAAAATATTGGCCAATTCATCATGACCATTTACAAAAATGAATGTGAAGCATTAATAGCCAACCCTTGGGCCTTCAACCATAACATGACACAAAACAATCAAGTTCCTATACATGCCATACTCAAAATAAATTAGCTTTACTATACCAAAAGAACGATTGATAGTGTGATCCGAGCTCGATGTTCTATGATCCCTGAGCTAACTTGGCAAAACTACAAGGAAAAGGGAAAAGAGAGGGGTAAGCATATAGCTTAGTAAGTTTGCATAAAATTCTAAAGCAACATAATTGTTCAAACCAAATTTATCCTTTTCATGAAACAATAGCAATATATGTCTCAAATGCTTAAACATACTTAGTCACACATTCATTCTTACCCATCTCATATCACATTATGATTTAGTAACTTGTACTTACTCATAGTACCTATATCACTTAATCACATGACTCAGTACATATGCTAAGATAAACATAAACTCAAATCTTCATCATTCATTTTATGAATGAAACTTAAGGTCATCCATAAATGGACTTGGCTCTATACCATTTCACATACTTAACTCTTTTGCATATAAACGAATCAGATTATCATAGGATATTCAAACTCATCATGATAAATCTTGATGCCAACGCCATATCCGGATATGGTCTTACATGGGATCACCCCTTGATGCGATGCCATTCCCAGATATGGTCTTACACAGGATCTTATAGCTTGATGTCCATGCCATATCCCAACTATGGTCTTATACGATATCGTACATGAATTTTGATGCCATGTCCCAAACATTATCTTATACGAGATCTTCTTTTGGTACCGAGGCCATATCCCAGACATAGTCTTACACAGTACCTTATTTATTCAATGCTAAACATAGGTAACCTCATTATTCTGAATCTTTATTAGGATTTCACATAACTTATTTTCACTATTTCCTCATCGAGGCTTCATCGCTTGGTTATTAATAGCAATAACATACATTTTTGTAATATTAAGTAGTTTCAAGCATCAAAACATTATGAAACTTCAACTTCATACAAATTTACCTCAAATCTCAAAATGGGTATCGATGCTCGATTTAGTCATTGATTTTGTTCTTGGCTCAATTTTGATCAGGGCTTCGCGTTTCTTGATCTATAATAACAATTTCATTTGTTAAATACACACATTGACTAAATCGACTCATAATTCATATTTTGGCAAAATTATAATTTTACCCCTAAATTTTTACATAATTACACTTTTCCCCTATGCTCGTAAATTGATTTTCATTCAACTTTCCTGTATTTCAAGCCTAGTCAAATCATATTCTAAACTATAGCAATGTTCAATTTCTACTATTTCACTCATGTATGACCATTTTCATAACTTTTACAATTTGGTGCTTACATGCCTTTTTCATGAAAATCACTTAGAAAAAGATGTTTATCATACATCAAACTTTTATATTCCTCCATAAAACATCAAAATACATGCATGTCACACATGGGTAAATTTTTGAACATGAACCCTAGCTCAAAATATAGCTTGAAATAGATAAATCGAGCTACAAGGGTTTCAAAAATATGAAAAACATTAAAAACAGGGCTAGGATGCACTTACTATCAAGCTTGAAAGTTGAAGAAACCCTAGCTATGGCTCCTTGAAAATTTTGGCTAAGGTAGGAGAAGATGGACATGATTTTTGCTTCTTTTTCCCTTTTAATTCTTTTATTAACTAAATGACCAAAATGCCCTTAATGGTCCTTTCTTGGGATTTTTCCTTCCCATGTCCATTATTATCCATCATCAAATATATTGGCGTAATTGCTAAATAAAGACTTCTAGAAATTTTTATAATTCTATTTCATACTTAAATATCTTAGAATCTCATATTTTCTATTCTTTGCAATTTAGTCCTAATGGACAATTTAATCACTAATTATTAAAATTTCTTCATGAGATTTTCACACAATCATGAGATCATCTCATATAATTTATAGAAATCATAAAAATCATATTTCTACTTCAAATTTTTGGTCTTGCACCACTATTTCAACTAGGCCCTAAGTCGGGCTGTTACACGCATAGCTCTAGTAAAAGTTCTCTGGCATAAATGCAGGATCGAAGAAGCTACATGGGAACTTGAGGAAGTTATGTGAAAATAGTACCCTAACCTATTTATTGGTAAGATTTTCAGGGACGAAAATCCCTGGGGAGAGTTATAACAACCCGTTTTTGAGTCAAATTAGAATAGTGGTTTCGAGACCATAAATCTAAAGTCAAAATATTTATTTTATTTTCTTATTGAAGTTTACACCATGATAGAATTATTATGTGAAAGTTTCGTAAAGAAATTTTACTAATTGATTGCTTAATTTGAGAAAAAGGACTTAATCACGTAAAATGCAAAAGTTGCATTCTATTTGTTAAAGGTGTTTAATTACTATGATTTATTAAACCAAAGGTCCTTATGCTGATATTAGACCATTGGTAGTTCAAGTGGACAATTATGGCCATCCATTATATGTTTTTATATGATTATAACCAAGGTTATTATAGTAAATTACTTATTAATTGATAAATTAGTAAAAAAAAAAAGAAAAATGCTTTCATATTCTTCTTCATTCCTCCAAAACTAGAGCTTGAGAAAGCCATTAAACAATCTTGAGCATTCGCCACGCTCCTAGCTTAATTAAGGTACGATTTTAGCTCGGGTTTTGATGATTTCTATGTTTTTGTAATCGTTGCAGCTCAATATAGCTAGCCTGTACCTTAGATTTTGAAATTGCTAAAGATTTTGAGAGTTGCCATTGATTATTTTATGTGTTCTTTGGTGTTTTAAGTTGAAATTAGAATTTTTATGATAGATTTTCATGTTTTGTAAAGTGATTTTTGACAAAAATGTCAAAAAGGGATTAATTGGTAAAAAGTAAAATTTGATGGGTAAAAGTGTGAATAAATTGAAAATGTGGGCTGCTATTAACATGTAGTATATTTGGCTAGCATGACATTGTACTAAATTGCATGAATTTGCATTTTTATGAGTTAAGGACTAATTGTAAAAATGTCAAAATAGTAGGGGCAAAAGTATAATTTTTCCATAAGGTGATTTTTAGGCTAAATTGAATAGATTAAATACTGAATGTGCTAAATTTGATAATATATAGATCAAGATAAGCCGAGATCTGGTTTAGATTGGGGAAAAGGGAAAGTTGACGAATAGCCGATATTGCTATCCGAGTGATACGAGGAAAGTTTGTATAATTAAAATTGAACTTTCAATACTTGCATTTATTTGAGATGTATGTATATAATTGAGTATTTGATATACTTGGAATACAATGCTTAATTGATATATACTGATTATTACCGAGCCCCGTTTGAACCGTTTGAATTCGTAGGATACGAGTAACATGTCACTAGGGTTACTGTTTTGGTCGAGCTGCTGCATTTGTTGTGGACTCACCACACCTCGTATGAGCTTACCGATATATTAGCTCGTAAGAGATTACCGTTTCCAGCTCTTTAGAGCTTACCGTTTCAACTAAATAGAGCTTACTATCCATTAGCTCAGGAGAAGCTTACTGATCATAGCTTGAAAGAGTGAAAATAATAATGAATTAACGGATTACTGATGTATATCAGTTGAGTATCCTTTGAAGTTCTAATGGGTTCAACAGGAATAAATATTGTTTATACATATGAGTATTGTTATTGAATCAATTATTGATTATATGATTGAGAGTGAAATGTTGAATATGATATACATGATATAAGAATTTGGTATGATACAATGTATTGAGTATTGAGATTGAGATAATGGATGATTACATGTATGATGTGACTAACTTGTTGATGAATGCTTTGTTAGGCATTTGAAAATTGAATTGAGGTTACTTTATTTATTTTCTTGATTATATTACAATTGGTAAGTTAAATTCTGAATTATACGTGCTTACTAAGCTATAAAGCTTACTCTGTTTCTTTTCTGTGTATTATACAGGTTTGATAGCTCGCTTAAATTGGATAAAGTCTGACACTATCCAGTTACCCCTCACATGTCATAATATGATTTCATAACTTGTATTTTTTAGTAATGGTACCTGTATCACTCAATCACATAGTTTAGTACATTTGCTAATATGAACATAAACTCATCTCACTATCTTTCTTAACTTATTAGATCGTATTATCATCTTTTATAGCTTAACTTTTTATCCTCTTTACTTATGTTACTCTTTGTGCCTTCATACACTTAGCTGTTTTGTTATCTCTTCCACTCTTGGCTCATTTGCCCGTTGAATTACTCAAAATACCAGAGGATACTCAATCTCATCAAACATGTGTCTCGATGCCAATGCCATATCCCAAATATGGTCTTACATGGGATCGCCTCTTAGTGCCGATGCCATATCCTAGATATGGTCTTACACGGGCTTCCTTAGCTTAATGTCAATGCCATATGCCAGACAAGGACTTACACGAGGCCTTCCTTAAATGGTATAGACACAATGCATTAGGCATGGACTTACACTAGACCTACCTTAAATGGTGTCGAGGCCATGTCCTGACATGGTCTTACATGAGACCTTCCTTATTTGATGCTGATGTCATGTCCCAAACATGGTCTTACACGAGATCTACATTCGGTGCCGATGCCATTTCCCAGATATGGTCTTACACGGGACCTACATTCCTTGATTCCCATGCCATGTCCCAGACATGGTCTTATATGGGCTTTCCTTGTCTCATGTTATGACATAGGTATCCTCGTTATTCCAAGACTTCAACCGGGACTTCCATTTACTTATTCTCATTGATTTCCTTATTAAAGAATTATTAATCATCTTCATGAAAATAATGTACATCAAATAACATAGTACATAATTTAATGATGATACATGTGAAACCTTAAATTCATACAAACTTACCTCGGTACTCCAAAATATGTGTAAATGTGTAGTTTAGTCCATAACTTTATTCTTTCCTCGATTTCAATCCTAGCTTCGTGTTTCTTGATCTATAATAACAATTTAACTTTTCTTAATACTTACATTGACTAAATTGACTCATATTTCATACTTTGGAAAAAATACATTTTTGCCCTTAAACTTTTCATAATTACATTTTTGCTCCTAGGCTCGTAAAATGATTTTCATTCAACTTTCTTGCATTTCAAGCCTAGCTGAATCATATTCTCAACTATAAAAACATTAAATTTCCACTATTTCAATCATGTATGACCATTTTTACAACTTTTACAATTGGGTCCTTTTATGCATTTTTAATGAATATCACTTTGAAAAAGATGTTTATCCTACATCAAGCTTTCATATTCTTCCATAAAACATAAAAATGCATGCATATCATACATGGGTAAATTTTTGAACAAACCCTAGCTCAAAATATAGCTAGAAATAGCTAAACGAGTTACAAGGATCTCAAAAATATAAAGAACATTAAAAACGGGGCTAGGATGCACTTACTATCAAGCGTGAAAGTTGAAGAAACCCTAGCTATGTCTTCTTTTTGATTTTCAGCCAGGGGGGAGGAAGATGGACTCCATTTTTGACTTATTTTCCCTTTTTAATCCTTTTATTAACCAAATGACAAAAATGCCCTTAATAATCCTTTCTTGAGATTTTTCCTTCCCATGTCCATTTTTCTCCATCTTAACATATAATGGTCTCATTTCTAAATAAGGACCTCAAGTAATTTTTATAATTCTATTTCATACTTAAATCTTCTAGAATCTTATATTTTCTAATCCTTACAATTTAGTCCTAATGGACAATTTATTCACTAATTCATAAAATTCCTTCATGAAATTTTCACACAATCATGAAAATACCTCATAAACCTTATAAAATCATTTAAACACATATTTCTTCTTTAGATTTGTGGTCTCGCACAATTATTCTAACTAGGCCCTAAGTTAGGTTGTTACACCGTGTGCAGTCTGCACCTTGAATTTGGAATCTAAATCGCCACACGGTTGAAGGACACGGAAGTGTGATAGGCCATGTGAAATAAGTTAGTGTCGACCACGGGTACAACATATGGGCATGTGGCTAACTGTGTGATGCAAGTTAGTGTCGACCACGAGTGCAAAGCATGGGTATGTCCCATTTCACACGGGCGTGTGGCCCCTATTTAGGTAAAATTTTCTTAAGTGCATAAAAGTTTTCAATTTATTTCCAAAACTTTCCAGAAGTATGTTTAGGGCCTCGTATGCCCATTATAAGTACATTAGAGATGTGGATGGAAAAGTTTTAATTTGGAATGAAATTTGATAACCCAAAATTGTATGACCTTGTGAGTTAAGTGTGGTAGTGCCTCGTACCCAATTTTGATGTATAATATGGGTAAGGGATGTTACATTTAGTGGTATTAGAGCTATAGTTTAGTCAGTTCTCTGACTACCATAGTGTGAGTCAGAGTTTAGCTATACATGCCATAAGCGTATATTGATAATGTGGTGGCTTCTGAAAATTTTAAACTTTGTTTTTATATAGTAAATGGATTCTGATCAAACAACTACTGATGATGTAGCTAGTAATGCATCGGCTCCCACGCAAGGGATCGCGCCTATAGAGAGTGGACCTGAGACTAGGGGTTAAGAAGAAGAGACTCGGAAGGCTTTCTCCAAATGATGAGTAACTGGTACATGGAGTTTGTACGAGTGAACCCTAATGCTCAACCTCCTCCACCCCCTCCTATACCCTAGCCAGTTTCTATGGCTCCTCAAGGTATATATGTAGTAAGGATGACTAAGCCTCTGATAGATAAGATTCGAAAGCAAAGGGCCGAGGAATTCAGAACCAATATAGACAATGATCTTAAGAGGGCAGAGTTCTGGCTAGAGAACTCGATGAGGGTATTTGATGAACTCTCTTGCACACTTGAGGAGAGCTTAAAATGTGTCGTGTCCTTACTGAGAGACTCGACATACCATTGGCGAAAACATTGACGTTGGTGGTTCCAAGGGAGAGAGTGACGTGGGACTTCTTTTTGGAAGAGTTCCGAAAGAAGTATATAAGCCAACTATTTGTGGACTAAAAAAGGAAAGAATTCCTTGAATTGAATCAAGGAAAAATGACTGTGGCAGAATATGAGCGTGAGTCTGTTAAGCTCAGCAAGTATGCACAAGAGTGTGAGTCTACAGAAGCTATCTTGTGCAAGAGGTTTGAAGATGGCCTGAATGAGGATATTAGACTACTAGTTGGGATTTTGGAACTAACAGAGTTTGTGGTGTTGGTTCACCGGCATGTAAGGCGAAGAACTGAATAAGGAAAAGACGAAAGCCATGAGTGAGGCCCGAGATACGAGAAAAAGGCCAATGATTAAATCATACCAAGCTCAATTGAAGAGGTCCAAGGAAATGAACCCTTGGACGACAACGTCAGTTGGACATTCACATTGAGATCAAGGTAACATATACTCGAGCTCGAGAGTTTAAGCCACTTCGATGGCAAGTGTGGGCAACCTAAAGTACAAACTGGAGTGTCCAAATTATGGTCGGCAGCACAATGTGGAGTGTTGGGGAAACAACAAGAATTGTTACAAGTACGGTTCACTCGACCATTTTATCCAGAATTGTCTAGAGAGGGAGGAGAAGGAATAAAAGGAAGAAGTGAGATCAAGATATGTACCTTTGAGGGGTAGATAACAAAAGAACTTGGGAGGTGGGACTAGTAGTAGAGGTGTGCCTCGAGATTTTGCTGTGAGACTAGAAGGTCGAGCACCAACAAGGACCTATGCCATTCACGCTCGCGAGCAAGCATCATCTCCAGATGTGATAACGGGTACTTTCTCTCTTCATGCCACCTCTGTTATTACTTTGATTGATCTGGGTCTACCCATTCATACATTTATATGAAATTGGCATCTAGTATGAGCATGATTGTTGAGTCTATGGAATTTGTAGTAAAATTGTCAAACCCATTAGGCAAGCATGTGCTAGTTGACAAGGTGTGTAAGAATTGTCCTTTGACAGCTAGAGGTCATTATTTTTCGGCAAACCTTATGTTGTTGCCGTTTGATGAATTTGATTTGATTCTTGGCATGGATTGGTTGACTATCCATAATATTTTAGTGAACATTGGTGGCAAGTTTGTCGAATTGAAATGTAAAAATGGGGATGTCATTCAAGTTGAATCAAGTAGATCAGATAATCTATCAGGGATAATTTCAACTATGGTAGCCAAGAAGTATTTGAGGAAAGGATACGATTCTTATCTTACTTTTGTATTGAATACTGAAGAGTCAAAGGTAAAGATCGAATCAGTGCCAGTGGTATGCAAATATCTAGATGTGTTCCCGGAGGAGTTACATGGATTGCCTCTAGTTAGAGAGGTCGAGTTTGGAATTGAGTTAATTCTAAGAACGGCACCTATTTCGGTTGCCCCATATAGGATGGCACCATTAGAATTGAAAGAACTGAAGGTTCAATTGTAAGAGTTAATGGATAAGGGTTTTGCAAGACTGAGCTATTCAGAGAGGTGCTCCGGTACGTTTTGTGAAAAAGAAGGATGGATTAATGAGATTGTGTATATACTACAGACAACTCAACAAGGTAACATTGAAGAATAAGTATCTTTTGCCAAGGATAGATGACTTGTTTGACCAACTGAATGGAGCTACGGTGTTTTCCAAGATAGACCTAAGGTCTGACTATTATCAGTTGAGAGTTAAGGAGCAAGATGTGCGGAGAACTACATTTCAGACGAGGTATGGCCATTATGAGTTTCTTGTCATGCCATTTGGTCTAACGAATGCCCCTACGATTTTCATGGATTTGATGAATCGCATCTTTTTACCGTACTTGGATAAATTTGTAGTCATTTTTATTGACGATATATTAGTCTATTCTCGGGATGAGAGTGAACATGCGAAGCATCTAAGAATCATCTTGTAGACTTTAAGAGACAAGCAGTTGTATGCTAAATTTATCAAGAGTGAGTTTTGGCTCCAAGAGGTCAGATTCTTAGGGCACATTGTGTCGAGTGATGGTATTAGAGTTGACCCGAGTAAGATCTTGACTATTGTGGAGTGGAAGCCGTTAAGAAATGTGTCGAAAGTCAAAAGTTTCTTGGGTTTACTGGGGTACTACCGATGGTTTGTAAAGGGGTTTTCCATGATTGCTACCTCGATGACAAAACTACAGCATAAGGGTATTAAGTTTGAATTGACTGAGAAATGCCAACAGAACTTGGAGAGATTGAAAACATTGTTAACTGAGGCACCGATTTTAGTACAACCTAAGTCGGGCAAGGAGTTTGTAGTATATAGTGATGCATCATTTAATGGACTCAGATGTGTGTTGATGCAAGAGGATAAGGTAGTAGCTTATGCCTTGAGATAGCTAAAACCACATGAGAAGAATTATTCGACTCATGATTTAGAGTTGGATGCAATCATTTTCGCTTTAAAGATTTGGTGCCATTATTTATATGGTGAGAAGTGTTGAATCTTCATAGATCATAAGAGTTTGAAGTACTTGATGGATCAAAAGGACTTGAATTTGGCTCAAATTATTGAAGGATTATGAACTAGTAATTGATTACCATCCGGGAAAGCAAATGTAGTTCCGGACGCCTTGAGCAGAAAATTTTTGTATGCTTTGAGAGCTATGAGTACCAACTTAGCAGTGTCTGATGATGGAGTTATATTGGCCGAGATGAGGGCTAAACCATTATTTTTTTACCAAATATGTGAAGCTCAACAGAATGATAGCGAGCTACAAGCTAAAATAGCTTAGTGCTAGTTGGGAAATAATTCTGATTTTGAGTGAGTTCAGATGGTTATTTGATGTTTCGCGACTGGATTTGTGTACCTAAAGATGATGATTTGATTCGAAAAATTATGCATGAAGCACACAATGGTCCCTTGTCAGTACATCTCGGTAGCACGAAAATGTACAATGATCTAAAGAAGTTTTATTTGTCGTCGGGCATGAAAAGGGACATCTCTAAGTTCATGACAAAATGTTTGGTATGCCAACAAGTGAAAGCCGAGCACCAAGTACCTTAGGGCTTACTTTAGGGATGATGGTTCCCGAGTGGAAGTGGGATCAGATCACCGTGGATTTTGTAACAGGGTTGCCTATGACTCCGAAAAAGAAAGATATTGTGTGGGTTATTATTGATAGACTAACGAAGTCAGCTCACTTTATACCGATGTGAGTAGATTATTCACTTGATAAGCTGGTTGAGCTGTATATTGCTGAAGTGGTGAGATTACATGGAGTGCCTATATATATTATCTCGGATAGAGATCCTAGATTTACTTTGAGATTTTGGAAGAAGTTGTAGGAAGCCTTGGGTGAGGATATGCTCTCGATGATGTGTGTTAAAGTTGGGAGGTAGTTGGGAAAGATATCTACCTTTGGTTGAGTTTACTTACAACAACAGTTATCAGTCGAGTATACGGATGGCATTGTACGAGGCTTTATACGGTCACAAGTGTCAAACTCGCTTGTATTGGACCGAGCTTAGTGAGAACCAAATTCATGGGGTTGATCTAGTTAAAGAGACCAAGGAGAAAGTGAAAATAATTTGTAATAGTCTGAAGGCCACTTCGGACCGACAGAAGTCATACTCAGATTTGAAAAGAAAGGAAATCGAGTTTCAAGGGGGTGACAAAGTATTTTTGAAAGTATCCCCGTGGAAGAAAATATTGAGATGTAGTAGAAAGGGAAAATTGAGTCCATGATTCATAGGGCCATATGAGATTATCGAAAGGATTGGCCCAGTAGCATACCGGTTGGCCTTGCCGGTAGGGTTGGAGAAAATACACAACGTGTTCTATGTAACGATGTTGCGGCGATATCATTTTGATCCTTCGCATGTGATCCCTCCAACGGAAGTTGAGATACGATCGGACATGACTTATGAAGAAGAGCCAATTAAGATATTGGCTCGGGAGGTTAAACAGTTGAGGAATAGGAGCATAGCTTTAGTAAAAGTGTTATGGAAAAAACACAGTGTGGAAGAATCTAGGTGGGAACCGAAAGAAGCCATGAGGGAGAAATATCCAAATCTTTTTATCGGTAAGATTTTCGGAGACAAAAATCTCTAAAGGAGGGGAGAGTTGTAACAGCCCAATTTTGGGGCTAGTCAGAACAGTGGTCTTGGGACCACTAATCTAAGGTTGAGGAAAATTATTTTAGTATTATTTTATGTGTTATGGCATTAATATATGTCTCTATGAAAATTTTGGTGCTTTAATTTTAGCAATTGTATGTTTAAATGTGAAAAAAGACTAAATCACATAAAGTACGAAAGTTCCATTATAAGTAGTAGAGGTGTCTAATAGCTAAATAATATCAAATTGGAGGTCCTTAAAGTGAAATTATGACATTAGATATGTGATGGCCGGCTATAGAGCCTAGGGAGACAAGGAGATTAAATTTTGGTCAAATTTGATGGAATTAGGTGATGAATAATGAATAAAATAAGATAAAAAGGTGAGATATCATCTTTTACTATTCCTTCTTCTACTACCACCAAAAATTTAGAGGAAATAAGGGTTCTTGGAGTCCAAATTTTAAGCAAAACAAATCTCTTGCAAGTAAGTGATTTTGATGGTTTTATTTGATGATTTTGTACTTTTGGAATCTTTAAAGCTTAAGCTAGCTAATGATAAGACTAATTTGTTAAATGGTTGAAAGTTTAGGGATTTTCCATGAGAGAACTTATGTTGTTAGCTGAGTTTTTATGGAAGAAAATGGATGTTAGCGAGATGAGAAACAACTTTTGTGAAGAGTGTTGACATGAAACCACCTAAATGGGGCTAAAATGAAAATGTTGTAATTTGGTAATAAATGCATGAAATGGTTGGAATTATGAGTAGTTGTAAGAGTAATAAATGTTTAGCTAGGCTTGTTTAATGAGAAAATGTGATGAAAAATGATTTACGAGCCTAGGAGAAAAATCTTAATTTTTCCATAGTATAAGGGCAAAACGATCATTTTTGCCTAAGTAGAGATTATGATGTATTATGATTAGAAAATGATTGAATGAGTGAATTTTGCTGTTATAGACCAAGAAGAGCATGGAATCAACCTTGACCGAGGAAAAGGCAAGGTTATGGAATAGACCATTGATTAACGCGTTTTGAACCGAGGCAAGTTTATGTGTAAACGATGCATCTTAAATATACATGTTGTTACTTATTGGTGCATTGTATGATTGAGAACTTATATGATTCATATGGATTAATTTTGGTAGAAAATGAATAATTTTCGTATGAATGTTGAATAAGATATGTAAGTGTGGAATATTACCCATAGTAATTAATGGTGGGCTTAGTGCGATACCATCTTAATTTTTCTTGTTGGTGGGCTATGTGCGATGCCACCTTATTACTTATTTACGATGGGCTGTGTGCGATACCATCATTTATATTATCATTTGGTGGGATATGTGCGATACCACTGTAAATATTCTTATTGGTGAGCTATGTGCGATACCACCCTATTAAAGATTAATGGTGGGCTAAGTGCGAAACCACCGAGTGTTTGGCATTGCTATGAATGATTTATTATGAAATTGTTATGTGTTGTATCATATGATCTTGTGGTAATAAGTGCAGGAATATATGTTAATGAATGTGAGCATTATGTTGTGATATGGTTGAAATGTGGTAAGAGATGAATGAGTAAGCATGATCTTGAATTGTGAAATGCTATTTATTGATTAGTATATACTATGATGTTTATTGTTTACATGTAAAATTACTAAGCTTTAAGCTTACTCCCTTTCTTTTCCCTTGTTTTATAAGGTTAAAGAGTCGGGTCGTGATACGAAGATAATTAGAAGACCACCTACACTATCAGCTCATCTCGGTATATTTAGAACTAACATTTTGAGTATGGTAATGGCATGTATAAGGGCTAGAATAGGTTTATTATTTTGTTATTATGGCCAAATGTGTTGGCTCCTTATAGATGAAATCTTTAGTATATTGCCATAGTAAATGGCTCTTTACTATCAATCAATGATAAGAAGAGGTTATTCATGATTGTGTAGAGTATATGAATGGTTTGTTTGGTTATGAAAATGCATGATTGAATTGTTGGTGGAGGGTGAATTATGCTTGAGTGAGTTTGGGTGATGAAAGAGCTTGGCAAATAGCCTTGTTCTTGTCCACACGAGTAGGCACATGGGCAGGCACACGGGTGTATGTCTAGGCCTTGTGTGACACAAGGTCAATTGCATGGGCGTGTGCCCAGCCCGTTTGAAGTTTGCACCTTGGATTTGGAATTTAAATCGCCACATGGTTGAAGCACAGTGGCGTATGACAGGCCATGTGAAATAAGTCACTATCGACCACAGGTACAACACACGACCGTGTGGCTGATCATGTGATGCAAGTTAGTGTCGACCATGGGTGCAAAACACTGGCGTGTGAAATACCACACGGGCGTGTCCCATTTCACACGAGCGTGTGGCCCCTGTTTAGGTAATATTTTCTTAAGTGTGTAAATGTTTCTGATTTATTTCCGAAACTTTTCGAAAATATGTTTTGGGCCGCATAGGCCCATTATAAGTACATTAGAGATGTGAATGAAAAAGTTTTAATTTGGAATGAAATTTGATAACCCAAAATAGTATGACCATGTGAGTTAAGTGTGGTAATTCCTCGTACCCAGTTTTAGCGTAGAACACGGGTAAGGGGTGTTACACATAATTTCTTCAGTGGAAACATATTCCGACCATACTTGCTCAACCGTACAAATTCTCTTTCATACTCTGTTACAGTCATTTGGCCCTATTTTAACTCTAGTAATTCTTTATGTTTCTGATAGAGAAATCTTCTATTGATGTATTTCTTTCAAAATTCAAATTGAAAGAACTCCCAAGTAACCCGTTCTTTCGGAACTACAGATATCAACATGTTCAACCATTGGTACACGGTGTCTCTCAGCAAAGATACAACACATTTAATACATTCTTCAGGAGTACAAGACAATTCATCAAATACTCAAATCGTATTTTCGAGCCAGAACTCAGCTCTCTCAACATCATCTTCAGCAATAGCCCTGAACTCTTCAGCCCCATGTTTATGTATCTTATCTACTGGAAGCTTATTCAACAGTATCGAATCTATAACTTGAGGAACAACAGGGTTTTGTTGAGGAATAGGTGGAGATGGAGGTCGTTGAGCATCCGGATTCATTCGAATGAACTCCACGAACCACTCACTCATCATTTGGAAAAAGGCTTATTTAGCCTCACCTCCGTGACTACTCGACACAGGTCTTGATTCAGTAGGCGTTGTCCCTTGAGCGGGAGCAGGCGCATTATTCTCTACATCATCAGCTAAAGCTCATTCGGGATCCATTACTATATGAAAACACAATTTAAGCTGTCACGAATCATCACACTATTGCAGAGTATATATGGTATGTATAGCTAGACTCTCACACACTACGTTAGTCCTAGAATTGACTAAACCATAAATCTGATACCAATAAAATGTAACACCCCTAACCCGTATCCATCGACGGAGTAGGGTTACGAGGCATTACTGGTCAATATACATCATAAAGCATACATAACTCATACATTTATGCATTCATACTCAAATACAATTCAACACAATCACATTGTCCTAGGGCCTATGAGGCCTTAGACATGCTTTAGAAATGGTTCAGGACTAAATCGATAACATACAAATATTTTGGAAAACATAGAAATTTTTCATCAATACAGGGGTCACACGCCGTGTGAATAGGCCATATGCCTCACACGGCTCTAGACACGCCTGTGCCTCAGGCTGTGTGGAAACAGGGCATACATACTGACTTGGGTTACACGGCCAACCACACGCCTGTGTGTCTAGCCCATGTTCCCTTCGAAGTGGCCACACACGCCCGTGTGCCAGGCTGTGCCAAAACTATAGGGTTTACTGACTTATGCAACACGACCAAGTCACATGTCCGTGTGTCAATTAGTGGGTATACTAACTTGTACCACATGGCCGGTCACACGCCCGTGTGTGAGACCATGTGGAGCATACCGACTTCATTTATTTTTAACACCAGGGGACACATGACCTTGTAACATGGCCGTGTGTTAGACACGGCTGAGACACATACCCACGTCTCTGCCCATGTGGACAAAAATAGGCAAGGCCAATTTTCCACCCCAACTCATGCTCACCTAAACAACCAAAATGGTACCATATCATCATACAATTAGGTAGCCAAAATCATCAACCAATGCACAATTCCTACCATATCCATTTCAACCAAAATCAATACTCAATTCAATGCCATTTACCTAATCAAATACTTATCAACTCAACTTCTAAAATCATACTTCATCAAAGCATTTTCTCAAGCTTTTATACTCCACAAATAAATTAGCCATTTGAGCAACTATAAATCCATAACCATATTCATAACAAACATGCCATAATAAGCCATCACTCATGGCTATATATACCAAAACATATACATTAACAAGCCATTTCTAATAGCCAAACACACATCAATATTTACATCATTTACAAGCCAACTTTCATGGTTATAATCACAAACAAAATACCTCATCTATCCTATCCATGCCATATACCATATTTACACAACTCAAAAGTACCAACTTAGATGTTTGATAGTGCGATGATGTTCCCGACGACTCTCGGATCTAAACTAGCCTTGATTCACTATAAAGCATAAAAAATAACACAAAGTAAGCTTCATAGCTTAGTAAGTTTGTATTAACATAATGAGCAACTTCACCATTCATTCACAATTCAAACAATAATAATGTAAGATAGCAAAAATGCATTAAACCTCAATCCATTCAAACATTCATTCACTAACTTACCAAAAATTCATCCATTTCATGGATTCCATGTTTATAAAGTTTACATACATACTAGTTCCAACTCGTACCAATCTTATTCTTGTCCATATCTTTCATTTTTCTGTTAAACCATTCGAAATAAAAGTTAGATATTCAAGGATCTCAATCGATAAGTACCTATATTATGGCTCGTAGCCAAATCAAGATAACTTATCCTTAGAGTACCTATACCATAGCCCGTAGCCAAATCAAGGTAACCTATCTCCAAAGTACTTATACTATGGACCAAAGCCAAATCAAGGTATAACTCACACCCGAAGTGCCAACATCATGGCCCGAAGCAAACACAATAGCCTAATGACATGTCACTAACATCCTAGACTATTCCTAATGTTCAACCTAGAATTTTCCAATACCAAATTGTAGTCGAATCATTTTGAATTACTGTCAAACCATTCCTAAACTTGTCCGTAATCACAGAATTACAATTCATTCTATATCAAAGCATATAAATTACAATTATAAATAAGATTATTGCATGCGAAATTACCTCGTATTCGAAATTGACGGATCGATCGACTACTCAATAACCTTGCTTTTCCCATGATCTAAATATGAATTCTTTCTTTCTTGATCTATATGTATTCAAAATTAACTCATTTAATCATCTACTCATTCAATTTAATCCGAAACACACATTTGGGAATTTTTACACATTTGCCCCTAATGTTTCACAACTTTTACAATTTAGTCCTTATTTCCTAAAATCACAAATTCATGCAATTTAATCCAATTTCACCATAGCCAAACTTCACTAGTGTCCCTAGTAGCCCACATATTTCATTTATTTCACATTTCAACCACTCAATTTGCATATTTCACAATTTAATCCCTTTTTGACATTTTTGTCAAAAATCACTTAACAAAACATGTAAAACTATCATCAAGCCTTCATATTTCAACATTAAACATCAAATAACACATGGATTTAACAATAGAAACTCTCAAAATCTTTAACAATTTTGAAATTAAAGGTACGGGCTAGCTAGATTGAGCTGCAACGATTTCAAAAACGTAAAAATTATCAAAAATCGAGCTCAAAATATACCTAATTGCTTGACTTTCCTTAGTCAAATGAAAAACCCTATTTCTCTTCTGGTTCTCCTCTAATTTTGGCAATAGGAAGAAAGATGAAGAAAATGTTTTAATTTTGTTTTATTATAATAACCTTTATTAACCAAATTACTTATTTAACCTTAATGAACATTAATAATTTCAAATTTATCAAGCCACTATCATCCACTATCATGTTAATAGTCTAATTTCAACATAAGGACCTTAACTTTAAGGTTCTATAGCTATTAGACACTTTTAGCTAATAGAACACAAGTTTTGCACTTTACGTAATTTAGGTCTTTTTCTCTAATTAACCATTTAAACGATAAAATTAGCTCACAAAATTTTCACACATATTAAATAACATGTTGTAAACACATAAAATAATATTAAAATAATTTTTTGAGACCAGATTTATGGTTTCAAAACCACTGTTCTGATTTAGCTAAAACCAGGCTGTTACACGTTGCCTCCGGAAATGGCACTAACAACTTGAATGCCTCTGGACGTACTAACATCCAGAGTGTGAATACTGCAACTAAAAATATGGGATTAAGGTGGTGTCTACAAGTATATGGGTCAGGTTGTAATATAGTTCTTACAATGAAGTATGTAAATACTTCGAGGATCGTACCTAAAGGAGGCCAGTATGTAATGTGTAGGTTTGTACAAGTGTACACAATCTTTATCAAGCAATAAGTAAGTAAAATAGTTATTGTCTCCATAGGGACTGCATATGTTAGTCAATAAATTGCAAAATTAAATATTTACAAGTTGGTAAGAAAACACAATAAATTGTGGTGAATGAAGTGAAATTAAATTAATTACTAGATGCAAATTTAGTTAAATGCAAATAAGATTAATAATGCGATGGGATGACTTAGCAACAAATTCACAAGCTTCATCAATTATAACATGAATGAGCTAGAATGGTTACAACATTTGACTCAATTCATCTTTCATCGTGTTTAGCAATGTTCCAGAAAATATTCCATGGCAACTTGATCTTTCATTAACTAAGAGTTTCTTAGAGTTTATGAGAAGTAATAGGGATAGATTAGGTTTGAAACAATTTAATCACACAAATCTAAAAGTTATGCAAGGTAATAGAGCTCTCTTTCGTTATTACAAACCTTTAATGTAATTGGGCTAGGATCTAAATTAAGCATGCATCTTTCAATTATTGTATCTATTAATCATCATCTAGCTAGGATTGATCAACTAATTATAATGCATTCAATCACATTTTAATGAATGGAATACATGCATTAGTTTAATTGAAAGCATGAACGATTGAGGCACAGAACATCATAAACATGAAATAAATGAACTTTGTTAAATTAATGTAATCATTCTAGCTAAAAAAATTTAACCTATCATTGATCTGAAAAAATGACAAAACAAAATGCAAACATGTTAAATAACAAGAGCAAAAATAGAGATTAAGGAAGAATAACTCTTGATGATTTTGGGGTTTTCCAAACCAATCATGGTGGCTTCCTCCGGTCTTTGTGATTGCTTCTTTGCAAAATGCTCCTCAAGGTGGCTAGCCCATAGAGAATTTTCTCAAGGAATTACTAAGTAAGGTGAATGAGGAGAATGAATGGCTTTATGTGTGAAAAGGACAGGAAAGGAGATGAGTGAATGTGAGCTGCAAGATGAATGAGAGATTGATGGGTTAGTAAGTTGGGGAATAACAAGTGAGGGTTGGAATTTGTAACTGTCTGGTTTAAACCTTAGTCAGAATAGTGGTTTCGGGACCACAAATCTAAGTCAAAAAAATATTTTTATATTATTTTCTGAGTCTACAGCATGTGAGTTGGTATGTGTTAAATTTCTGTGATTTAATTTGATTGTATGTGTGCTTAATTTTGCATAAGGACTTGATTGTGAAAGATACTAAATTAGCATGCTTTATGAAAAGGAATCTATTTGTCATGGCTTATTAAAGGTGGAGTCCTTATGTGGATATTATACCTTTATTCATAATAGTGGACATTTATGTACATCTTATGCATGATTTTTATAAGTATTATTAAAGGTTAATAATGTCATTTGTGCATTAATAAGGTGGTGGAAATTCATGTGTTCTTCCACAAAAAAAAAAAAAAACAAAAGAAAAAGAAATAAGAAGCTAGGGCATTCGGTTATCAATTTCTTTGATTCAAGGTATGTTTGAGTTCGGTTTTTGATAATTTCTATGTTTTTGTAATCGTTGCTTTGTATACTTCAAAACCCATGCCTCAATTTTGTGAATTGATGATGTTTTTGGAATGAGCCATTGATGAACACATGAGTTTTGTGAAGTTTGATGGTGAATTATGAAAGATATATGTTTGATTAACATAGTTTGTCTTTGAGCTTTTGATGAATTTGAGTATTTTGGATGTAATTGAGGAAATGATTATTTGAGGGACTAAATTGTGAAATAAATGAAATGTATGGACTCATATGAGTAAGAGTAAAATTCAGCTAGGCATGGGTAATATGAAATTTGGTATTTTTGTGCTTTTGTGAAATATGGACTAAAATGTCCAAATGTGAAAATGTGTGGGCTAAATTGTAAATTGCCCTAAATGTGTGTTCTTGGATTAAATTGAATGAGTTATTTAATAAATGGGCTAAATTTGAATATGTATAGATCAAGAACTGAAGAAAATAGATTTAGATCGAGGAAGTCGAAAGTTATTGAATAGCTATTTATCGCCATTCTTCCCATACGAGGTAAGTCGATATACAAATAAATGTATTTGAATTGAATTATTTGTACATCTATGAGATTTGAATTGCTATGAATATCCATCGAGATGGAATGTATATGAAATTCGGGTTTATGAATATATCGATAAGTTATCAGTGTCCGAGAAGTCCCGCTTGAACCTAGGGATAGATAGGATAGTTTATGCTATGACATAGGTGTCCAATATTCGATATCATACAAGACCACATCTAGGATGTTGGAATTGATTCAATATTTTATGTAAGACCACGTCTGGGACGTTGGCTTCAATATGAGATTTACGTATAAGACCATGTCTGGGACATTGACATCGTATTGATTTGTGTAAGACCCTATTTGGGACAGTGGCATCAATATTTGGTTACATGTAAGACCACGTCTGGGACGTTGGCATTGTACGACTATTCTAAGCATTCTGAATATCCTATTAGATTTCGAACGGTTCAATGGGAAAGTTTGAGAAATGATTGACTATGTGAAATGTACATCCGTTTCAGGTACGTTGATATGTATGTTTTGTATAAGCATGAAAGGTGAGTAAGTATGTGCTTTGATGCAAAGGAACATTTGAGAAATATGTATGTTTGAGATATGAGCAAATGAGATGTTTGAGATACGATGAATTAGTAAGTAATGGCAAACCAAGTGAGCCAATTAGATATTCATGTGTTTTGAAATGAAGATATGTTAATGAATCTAAATTGCTATGTTTATGAATGATTTTGTGATAAGTTTATTTGTATATTGCTTACTAAGCTTTTGGAAAGCTTACTTTGTGTGTTTTTGTTATGTTTTATAGATCGTTAAAGCTATGAGAGGCTCGGGGACTGTTGAGGATCATCATCACACTACTTAAACTCATTTTGGTACCTTTTGGAAATGTATATAGTTAAATATGGCATGTATAGTCTGGAACACCCCAAACCCGGCCTAGACGTTAGACTGGATCTAGCATGTCACATAAAAGGGTAATATAAAAACTGCACGTTCGTTAAAAACTTCATATTTTTTTTGAAACTCTGAGCTTTGTTGTTAGTGAAATTCAGATTTTATAGTTTTCTTGTAAAGACGTTACTATTGATACTTGCGAAAACTTTGTTTATAGTAGAAATCAGATTCCATAATTTGTGAAAACGTGATATTTTGGAAAACCGTTTATTAACTTTTTTTAATAAAACTCCATATTAATCTTTTAGCAATAAATCATAGCGGAAAATAAAGTTTAAAAGAAAAATAAAGTCCAATGGCCTTATTACAAAATTTTAAACCAAATTAAAATAATCTTAAAATAATGCAAATCCGAAATTTACCAAAGTTTGTGAGAAATAATCCGACGTATGCCACCCCAGAGTCCTCCACAGCTCCAAATCCTCTAACGCTGGGGATCACCTGCAAGGTTAAAGCAAAAGGGGTGAGTTACAAGAACTCAGTGTGTAATCCCCTAATCGATCCTTAATTGGGCCTGGGCCCAAACAGAAGCAGACTGGGCTGAGGCCCAATTTGGTGACAATCTGGGCCTTAACCCTATAAACATGATAATGCAAATAGAGGATGCAACCCAACCCAATCCAACCCTACACACCACCAGTACTAGCCCTACACACCTGTGGGGACCAAGTCAACCCACCCAACCCTACACACTAATATGGCAGACAAGCTGCTAGTCACAGAATTTGTGGCGGAGCCACCATAATTCACTTCCTCCAATCATCAAACCCAACACATGCAACATATTATGAATGCAATGCATCATAAGTATAAAAGTGCAAATAAAGCATATACATGATAACCAATCCATAATCAGGGGTATAACTATCATTTACCCTCCAGTGGTATTTTGGTAATTTACCTTTCAGGGTATTTCGATAACTTACACTCCAGGGGTATTTCGATAATTTACTCTCTAGGGGTATTTTAGTAATTTTGTATTTAACGACCTTTTGAAGGCCTACTGTTGTCTCGAGCGACACATGACCCATTTCGATAACTTACACATGACCCATTACACTCATGTGGCCCATTTCGCATGTTTCGGTCTCAGTTTTACAGATTTTGCAATCGCCTCTATCATTTGATAGTTTTCCATCAATTTGCCCTTGTGGGACTATTGGCCCATTGGGCCCGTTTAGCCCGTTTCGGCTCGGCCAGGCCCATTTCAGCCTCAATTCCACGAGAGTGCTCGCAACACTCTCAATGGCTTATCGTCATTATTCGTGTTTTGATTTACCACTACGAGTGCTTGCACGCTCGAGTTGTCATAGTTACCAATTTTTTGGCTTTTGGCTTTCGGCCGATTCACAGAACATTGCAAGATTCATCCAGATGGGTGTGAGATTACACACCTATTTACGGGTTACACTACTCATCACTTTCCAAGACACCTGAGGTGATAATTGACTAACAGTTAGTCTTAATCCTTAATACTCCAAGATATAGAAACATCTTACCCATAGCTTTCACTTACCAAAATGACGGCAACTCCTTGCTGTGCTAGAATATTTGGTTTACTCCATTTAATTACAAAATTGAGTCCCTAATGACGAGCACGAGTTAGCGGTGTTGTTTCAAATGAACCTAAAATAGCGAACAACCATCCACTCTCCCTATTCGCCATAGCTACTTACCAAAGTGCCACAAAATCGACAATTGTTCCAAGTTTCGGCTACCACACACAAGAAAGAACAACCGAGACTTTAGATGGAGAAGAGTACTCAGGCTCGGCCTTAAACAAGAAGAATATCAAGTAAGAGATTCGGCTATACTGGTGTAACATCCCAAAGTTGGGCCTAGTAGGATTGGGCCCATTGGGCCTTAGGCGTAGAAGCGTTTAAAATTTTTTGGAATAAGAGAATAGCTTTAATGCAAGTTGGATCTAGTAGGTGAGTGATTTTGGAAGGTTAGAGGGCTTCTATGAAGTCCCGGGTTCAAACTTTGGCTTTAGGGAAATTTTGGTTTTAGGTGAAAAAAACCGTGGAGTTAGTAGGTAGGCTTTAAGAACAAAAAGTTGAGAAAATGACACAAGTGGAGTTGATAAGGCGTTGCTTGGTGAAACAACGATCCTTGAATGTTTACGGATCTAGGATTGTAGCAAGCACTTCCCAGCAGTTAAACAAAACAAAGAGGTTGGTTTAGACTTTATTTAAAAAAAAAATTGAACAGATTTGAAGAAGAAAAGAAGTTGCCAGAATTTCTAGACATATTTGAAGAAGGTAGAAGATGAATGCTTCAAAATTCATCCATGGTAGCCTTGAACATTCAAAAAAAAGGTAGAAATAATGCAGGAACTGGCTGGAAATTTGAACAACGAAGAACTCGAAAGAACTCGCACAATCTGTTATGTAAACCCGAGTCGAATTTGTTCTCCGTCAATGGACTTTGACCCACTAGATAGTGATCTAGGAACCCGAAGTATCACAAGATTGACACAACAATTTAGAATTGAAATGTCAAGAAAATAAATTCAACAAAAAGAACCGAATTTGAGAGAAAAACTCACAAAGTAATTTTAATTTCCAAAATACTATCTATGTTAACAATGTTTGAAGTTACAAATATATAGAAGAAATGACGAGGTGACCAAATTACATTGTGTGGCTAACATTAAAGGAGTTTAAAATTTAAATTTGAATTGAAATAACTCCTTTTGGGTGGGATTAATTTGTAGCCAAGTAAAAAAAATAGTGAGTTGGCATGTTTATCACTTTAAATATGTGCTAATTTCGTTTGAAATTCAAACACACAACTTCCCTTGTTCTTATCTCTTCAATTGCCACACAAATGCACAAGAATGGGCTGGTTTTTGGTCACACATGTGCACCACATGTGTTCAAGGCTGGCACATGCACATCCACATGCTTGGACGCCACCTAAGCTGCCACATGTGCATAAGTATACTCCCGACACGAGGACACTATTCAACTACTACGGACTTGTCAATTTGAAGTTGAGGTAGTGGAGTGGAGGTGGTGAGCTAACTGAGCTAAATTCTAGCTAAATGAAATGAGTGACATGAACGGTGTAGCTAAAATGAAATGAGTGAAACAATGAGTTGTCTGAGGTGAAGGTAGTGCATTCACTCGTGAGTTGAATTGTACAGTTGGGAAACAAGCCTCTGAGTTATGTAAACTTAATATAACATAGTCTAATAAGTTGTAAACAAGTGCACACTTATTCGTAACACACAAATAACTTGAAGACAATACAAATACTATCAATCCAATCCAAAAACATACTTAGCATAATATATACATACTAAACACACCAATATAAGTAGTATGGCATAAGTATGTCACATTTCAGCATGCAACACACTATAAAACTTATCTTCTAAGGCATATTCACTTTCAAAAGATTCAGAAACTTTAGCATAAGCAAAAGAAAGAACTTCCCTGAATTTTTTTGCCTTAGATCGCGTGATAGGTCCTAATGGCATGACCTCTAAATCAACCTCCTTGATTGGCCTGGATATGCCTACATCAGCCCCCATTTGTGAAAAGGATTTGTCCTTAAATCTGTAGAGTTGTCATAAGGGGTTAAATCCAAAACATGAAATGTGGAACTTACATTATATTCACCCGGTAAGTCCAATTTGTAAGCGTTGTCATTCACTTTCTCCAACACCTGAAAAGGACCATCTCTTCGCGGTAACAACTTAGACCGTCTTTGGGCTGGAAAATGTTCCTTTCGAAAATGAACCCATACCCAATCACCAACATCGAAGGTGACTCACTTTCTTCCTTTATTTGCTTGCTTTTTATACTTCCGAGTCCTCCGTTCTAAGTTCTCCTTAACCTGTTGATGCAACTTCTTCACATATTCTACTTTCGCTTTACCGTCCCTATTCATCACCTGTTCTTGTGCCAAAGGCAACATATCTAGAGGAGTAATAGGATTAAATCCATAAACAACCTCAAATGGTGACATCTTAGTAGCAGAATGTACAGCATGATTATAAGCAAATTCAACATGTGGCAAACAATTTTCCCAAGGTTTTATGTTCTTTTTAATTATGGAATGAAGTAAAGTAGATAAAACTCTGTTAATAACCTCAGTCTGTCCATCAGTCTAGGGATGACAACTAGTAGAAAACATAAGTTTCATGCCTAATTTGCTCCAAAGAGTCCTCCAGAAGTGACTCAAAAACTTTACATCCCTGTCAAAAACAATTGACCTAGGAATACCATGTAAACGAACAACATCCCTAAAGAACAAGTTAGCCACATTTACAGCATCATCAGTCTTATGGCAAGCAATAAAATGTGACATCTTCGAGAACCTATCAACCACAAAAAATATACTATCTTTACCGGTCCTCATTCTAGGCAATCCCAAAACAAAATCCATCGAAATATCAGTCCAAGGGGAATCAAGAATAGGTAAAGGCAAGTACTTACCATGTGGTGAAACCTTCGACTTTGCATTGTTACATGTCACACAACATTCACAGTACCGTTCAACATCCCTACGCATTTTAGGCCATAATAAATGCTCCTTTAATGTTTGTAACATTTTGGTGACTCCAAAATGACCCATCAATCCACCTTCATGTGCTTCATGGATCAAAATACCACCCATATATCCTTGTGGAATGCATATCCTATTCTCTTTGAAAAGATAGCCATCATGCCTATAAAATTTTCCTTCTGTACCTTTTGTGCAAGCATTAAACTTATCTCTAAAATCAGGATCATCAACATATAGCTCACGAATATATGCAAATCCAAGCAAATGAGAATCAAGATAATTTAAAAGTGCATACCTACATGATAAAGCATCAGCAATGACATTGTCTTTACCTTTCTTGTAACAAATGACATAAGGGAAAGACTCAAGAAATTCAACCCATTTAGCATGTCGTTTATTTAATTTATGCTGACCTGTGATATATCGCAAAGCCTCATGATCAGTGTGAATCACAAACTCCTTAGGCAACAAATAATGCTGCCAAGTTTCCAAGGCCCGAATCAATGCATACATCTCCTTATCATAGATAGGATAGTTCAATGTTGCTTCACTAAGCTTCTGACTGAAATATGCAACGGGCCTCTTTTCCTGTGACAAAACAACACCTATACCAACTCTAGAAGCATTACATTCAACTTCAAACATTTTATCAAAGTTAGGTAAGGCTAAAACTAGTGCTTTTGTCAAACACTCTTTTATTTTTAGAAAGGCGTCCTCTTGTTCTTTACCCCATGAGAAGACTGAATTCTTCTTTATAATCCTGGTTAAGGGGCAATAATAGAACTAAAATGGGGAACAAACCGTCGGTAAAAACTAGCTAAACCATGAAACGATCTAACTTGGCTAACCGATGTCGGTCGTGGCCACTCTTGAATCACCTTAATCTTCTCAGGATCAACTTCAACTCCCTGAGAACTAACAATATAACCAAGAAATATAAGTTTATCAGTACAAAACACACATTTCTCCTTATTACCAAACAATCTCTCTTCTCACAAAGTCTGTAAAATAGCTCGTAAATGTTTTACGTGATCCTGCAAAGTCTTGCTAATAATCAAAATGTCATCAAAGTACACAACACAAAACATACCAATAAAACATTGCAGAACATTATTCATCAAACGCATAAAAGTACTAGGAGCATTAGTTAAACCGAAAGGCATTACTAACCATTCATACAGTCCTAGCTTCGTCTTGAAGGCTATCTTCCACTTATCACCTTCTTTCATGCGAATCTGATGATATCCACTCTTCAAATCAATTTTGGAGAGGATAGTAGCTCGCACAACTCATCCAACATGTCATCAAGTCAAGGAATGAAATGTCGATACTTGATCGTAATCTGGTTCACTGCTCGACAATCAACACACATCCTCTAAGTTCCATTCTTTTTGGGTACCAACAACACTGGTACAGAACATGGGCTCAAACTCTCTCGAATGTACCCCTTGTCCAACAACTCAGAAATCTATCTTTGAAGTTCCTTTGTCTCTTCAGGGTTACTGCGGTATGCTGGTCTATTCAGAATCGTGGCTTCTAGAATAAAGTCAATCTGATGTTCGATGCCACGAATGGGGGGTAAACCCTTCAGTGTTTCATCAGGAAACACATCCTCGAATTCCTGCAAAAGAGATGAAATAGAAATAGGCAAATCACTAGGAATCTCCACTAATAAATAATTATCTTTAAACAACAAAATAAGCATAGAATGCTGAGAGGAAAGATATTTCCTGATTTCATTGCTACTAGCGTACACATTCATCTTCTTTTTCCCTCCAGCTTTTTCGATATTCTTTCGCAATCTCACTTGGTCTTCTTACACTTGGCTCAGTGTCAAAGGTGCTAAGATGATCTTTTTATCTGCATGAATAAAAGAATACATGTTTGTAAAACCATCATGTACTGCCCTCTTGTCAAACTGCCATGGGCGTCCCAACAGTAAATGGCTCGCATCCATCGAAGCGACATCGCAAAGTACTTCATCTTTGTAATTTCCAATGGTAAACCGCACAAGAACCTGCTTAGTCACTTTAATTTCTTCTCCGTCATTTAGCCACTATAATTTGTAAGGATTTGGATACCGTGTCGTCTTCAAACCCAACTTATCAACCATCACAAAACTAGCAACATTAGCACAACTACCACCATCGATAATTACAACACATACCTTGTCATTGACAAGACATCTCATGTGAAAGATGTTTTCTCGTTGTTGTTCATCCTGAATCGTTTGAGTATTCAAACTCCTCTTGACAACAAGTGCTTCACCAGTGGCAAATGTCTGCACATTGTCATCATCTTCTTCAATGTCCACTGTAGGGCGCTCCTGTTCTTCTTCTTCAGACTCAGATTCAATCTCCCCACTATCCAACAACATCATGGTTCTCCGATTTGGGCACTGACTAGCAACATGCCCTTGACCAAGGCACTTGAAACACAGAATGTCCCTCGAACGTTCTTGTGTCACCACCTGCTTGTCACACCTATTTTCAGTAATAGGAGTCTTTGGTTTGCTTGACTCTGCCTTATCTCGAATCTGAAGTGGTGCTTGTGGTGTAGGCTTCCTGAAATTGTTAGGAGTAGATAAAGGTTTTGGAAATGATTTAAATGGAGTATTACCTCGATTTGAAGACTTCCTACATTGTTGTTGTTCAAATTTTATCGCCATATGCACCATGTCCTCCAACTCGACATAATGCTGCAACTCAATAACATTAGCAATCTCAGAATTCAAACCTATAAGAAAACGTGCCATAGTAGCCTCTCAATCCTCAACAATGTTGGCTCGCATTATGGACATTTCCATTTCCTTATAGTAGTCTTCAACACTCCTACTCCCTGTTTCAACATTTGCAACTTCTGGAATAAGTCACGATGATAATGAGAAGGAACAAATCTCTTACGCATGATTTGTTTCATTTCATTCCACGTTCTCACTGGACCTTCACCGGTGCATCTCCGACTAATTAGCAATTGATCCCACCAGATCAAAGTGTACTCAGTAAATTCCATCGCAGCCAAACGAACCTTCTTCTGTTCTGAGCAATTGTAACACTCAAAAATATGTTCGACTTTGATTTTCCAAGCGAGATAAGCATTAGGATCTGTTCGTCCCTGAAATGATGGAATAGTAACTTTAATGCTAGACAAATTATCATCAAGTTATATATGTCTTCTCAAATTCTACCTCGGAGATTGATCAATGTCATTCTCGTCATTTCCTTCATTAGGGAATGATTGCGAACCACCACCGTCAATTTTATCCATCATCGATTGTAGAGGTTAGAGTTCTTATCTTAAAAGATGCTGAAGATCAAGTGTTATGGCCTACATTTGCAAGTTTGGTTGCCGTTCATCCGGGTTGCCTCATTAGAACCTGTCATTTTAAATAATAATAATAAGAAAAAAGTAAAAAAAAAAAAAAAACTATTAAAGGTTAGTGAAAATAAAGGAATGGACCTCACAGAACACTCAAAACAGTCTCACAGATCGCTCCCAAAGAAAGAACACTTAACAATTTCACTCAGTGCTCGTGTTTCACTCGAGAGAATACTTCAAAGGCTCTTTTTATCTCCCCTTCTGATCTCACACACTCAATTGCCTTTTCCACTCAATCTCTTATAATTATTTCTTTAAAAGAACTAATTTTGATCTTTCAGAATTTGTTTATTATGTCAACTTGTAAGAAACAACAAGGATAAAGAACAAAGGGTTAGAATGAAAATAAGTCTGAAGAAAAAAAATGAAATATAAGATTGGAAAATTAACAAAAAAAAAATTGAAGAAAAAGGATAAAAATAAGAGAAAAAAATTAACAACTTACTGCAACAGAAATGCTTACAATGACCCTATCACCGAACAGACAAGAATAAGTTGTTTCAGTTGATTTCCAAGCATTTCAGGTATAATGTAACACCCCTTACCCGAAACCTTTGCCGGAGTCGAGTATGGGGCATTACTAGTCTTGACTACTAGTTTGGGGCATGAAAATTTAAAGCTGTCCAACTGCATCAGGCTGACTAAATTTACCATAACTCGAGTTACAAAACTCAAAATTTAGATCCGTAAATTTTTATTGAAACTAGACTCATATAACTTTTTACCATAATTTTTCCAGAATTTTTCATGTGGCCAATTAGTAAATTTTATTCATCAAAGTTACCCTTATTTCACTGTTTGATAATTCTGACCTATCTTTACAAAAACTCAGTTATCTCACTGCACAAAATTTCAATAATGTCCTTGTATATTCCAATAAAAAATAGACTCATTAATTATTCTAAACATATAAACTATACTCCATAATTATTTTTTACAATTTTAACAATTTTTCTAAGACAGAACAGGGACTCCTGAATTCATTCAGGACAAGTCTCACTAAAACTTAAATATCTCATTATATATAATTCCTTTTCC
The DNA here is from genome assembly GCA_025506655.1 of Gossypium rotundifolium. NCBI lineage: Eukaryota > Viridiplantae > Streptophyta > Magnoliopsida > Malvales > Malvaceae > Gossypium > Gossypium rotundifolium. Next base: position 59,632,114 of record CP106723.1, on the reverse strand, counting down.
TAATTTGTTTCTTTCATATCAAAATAGACATAATAAACTTTAATTATATGTCTTATTCACTTTATAATTCAATTTCTCCTATTTTTGGTGATTTTTCAAAATTACATCACTGCTGTAACTAAAAACTGTTTCACAACAAAAATAGTCATGAAACATATTCTTTACATATCATTTAGCAACCAAGCTTATATAGCCAATACTCAATCAAATACATATCCATCATTTTACCTCATTATCATGCCAAATTATACCATTTCTCCTTCTTAAAATACATACACAAAATCAATCACTTAACTACATATTCGGTCTTCCTAGATAATCTTAATACATAACATATACTATACCATATACTCAATAATAAGAATCTAATACTTTGCGAATCATGAATCCAACATTATCAATGTATATACCATATATTAAGCTCATCAACATGAACCAATTAATAAGTCTTTCCTATCATAATCTAACATGCACAAATAATAATACCACTCTCACACATGATTAAACCATAATCAAGCTCAAACTCAGTCACATAATACTTGTGTACATCAATCGTAATCTCAATATACATATCACTGTACTCATGGCATTAAGTAAACTCTAGCAACATTAAAACATATCAAACCTTACTTACTTATCTGAGCCTTTACTAAGCACATTAGTTACGATTTACCTTGAACCACAATTTGGTTTCTCCTTGGTAAAACACATCACCCAAGATAAAGCCCGCTAGGCATTAAAGCCCGAATCAAACACCAGCACAAGGCCCGCTAGGCACGAAGCCCGAATATGTCACGGCACTAAGCTCGCTAGGCACAAAGCCCGAATATGTCACGGCACTAAGCCTCGCTAGGCACGCACTCGAATATGTCACCTAAGCACTAAGCTCGCTAGGCACGAAGCTTAGAATATGTCAAGACTAAGCACGCTAGGCACGAAGCCGAATATGTCATTACCAACTTATACACCTTACAATAATGCTGCCCAAAATAGCATAAAACACACATTATTCAAGTCACTTTAACATGCCAACTCGCTTAGAGATATAACAACATTTCATTTCAAATTCACTATCACTTATATAAAATTTCAACCAATCCCATACCAATACTTTCACATTCGGCTAACATAAGAGTTTATAGAAAACTTTATTTAATAACATCATTTAGTACATTCATAATAATTCGATAATCTATACTTGCTTAAGGACTTACCTCGGTTGTCGATAGTCCGTATGCGAATCGGCTTATTCGAGAACCTTCGACTTTCCCAGGTCTAATTAGTTTTCTTTGCTCTTGATCTAAAACACATTAAAGTTTAGCTCATTCAACCACAATTCATCTCAATTTAGTCCCTAAGTACATAAATGGGCAAATTACTATTTTACCCTAGAATTTCACAACTTTGCAATTTAGTCCTATTTGCATAACACACAAAATACACCAAATTAGCCAAAACTATGCAAGGGCGAATGTTCCTAGGGACCTTACAAGTCCTCACATTTCATTTATTTTGCAAATAGGCCCCTCTAAAAATTTATTTTTACAATTTAACCCTAAAAACTCAATTTCATCAAAACTTCCAACACAAAACATATTAATCCTTTACATATCTTTCATCTAAAACCATCAAATATCAAAATCCACATGAATACAACAATGGCGAACATCAAGCATGCTTAGATTCAAAAATTACAACATGGGTGATTCACATTTTCAAGCAACGATCTCAAAAACGTAAAAATTATTAAAAACCGAAATCAAACTAACCTTGAAATCAAGCCTCAAATTGCCGAAATTTGAAGAACAAAACCCCTTTTTATCTTTCTCAACTTTCAGCCTTAAGAGAATGGATGATAACATGGCTTTATTTTATGTTATTATAACATATAATAAAGAAATTTATTAATTTACTTATATAACCTTTAATATAAAATAAAACCAATATATATACTATGGATATTTTTGTCAAAATAATATGAGCATCTTTTATCATTACAACAAATTAGCACACTTTCTTTTGTTTCTGTTTTATTATTGTTTTCAAATTTGATTTTTGTGTTTTTTTTGAATTTTCAAATTTGGTATTTTTAACTTTTTATTTTGTTTTCTTGATTTTGAGTGCAGAATGTGCTAAAAAAATCCAACCTGGGCTCTGATACCATATGATAAGGCATTGCTTGGTGAAACAACTATACTTGAATGTTTACGGATCTAGGATTGTAGTAAGCACTTTCTTGCAATTAAACAAAACAAAGAGGTTGGTTTAGACTTTATTTAAAAAAAATTGAACAGATTTGAAGAGGAAAAGAAGTTGCCAGAATTTCTAGACATATTTGAAGAAGGTAGAAGATGAATGCTTCAAAATTCATCCATGGTAGCCTTGAACATTCAAAAAAAAATGGCAAAAATAATGCAGGAACTGGCTGGAAATTTGAACAACGAAGAACTCGAAAGAACTCGCACAATCTGTTATGCAAACCCGAGTCGAATCTATTCTACGTCAACGGACTTGGACCCACTAGATAGTAATCTAGGAACCCGAAGTATCACAAGATTGACACAAAAATTTAGAATTGAAATGTAAAGAAAAGAAGTTCAACAAAAAGAACCGAATTTGAGAGAAAAACTCACAAAGTAATTTTTATTTCCAAAAGACTATCTATGTTAACAATGTTTGAAGGTACAAATATGTAGAAGAAATGAAGAGGTGACAAAATTACATTGTGTGGCTAACATTAAAGGAGTTTAAAATTTAAATTTGAATTGAAATAACTCTTTTTGGGTGGGATTAATTTGTAGCCAAGAAAAAAAAAGAGTGAGTTGGCATGTTTATCACTTTAAATATGTGCTAATTTCGTTTGAAATTCAAACACACAACTTCCCTTATTCTTATCTCTTCAACTGCCACACAAATGCACAAGAATTGGCTGGTTTTTGGTCACACATGTGCACCACATGTGTTCAAGGCTGGCACACGCACATCCACATGCTTGGACGCCACCTAAGCTGCCACATGTGCACTGGTATACTCCCCGACACGTAAGACACTATTCAGCTACTTCTGGACTTGTCAGCTGAAGTTGAGCTAGTGGAGCTGGAGGTGAGCTGACTAGAGCTGAACTGAGCTAAATTCAGCTAGCTAAAAATGAAATGAACTGACATGAGCTGGTGTAGAGCACTCTGAGTTGAATTGTGCTGGGAAACAAGCCTCTGAGTTGTCCTGAGGTGAAGGTGAGCTGCATATTTGCTCGTGAGCTAGAGTCCTTTCGTGTACATGTTACAAAACAATATAATACTTATCAAAGTTATGTAAACTTAATATAACATAGTCTAATAAGTTGTAAACAAGTGCACACTTATTCGTTAACACACAAATAACTTGAAGACAATACAAATACTATCAATCCAATCCAAAAACATGCTTAACATAATATATACATACTAAACACACCAATATAAGTAGTATGGCATAAGTATGTCACATATCAGCATGCAACACACTATAAAACTTATCTTCTAAGGCACATTCACTTTCAAAAGATTCAGAAACTTTAGCACAAGCGAAAGAAAGAACTTCCCTAAATTTTTTTGCCTTAGATCGTATGATAGGTCCTAATGGCAAGACCTCTGGATCAGCCTCCTTGATTGGCCTGGATGTGCCCACATCAAGAGTGTGTGGTATAGTGGCAAAGTGACGCCACATAAGAGGTAAGGGGGTGACGCCATAAGGAAAGAAGGAGGTCCAAGGTTCAAGTCTTGGCTCTTACATTTTGGTTTTCTTTTTATATGGACTTTAGAATTTCGCCATTGATTTATATTTAGTTGTGCATGATGTTGGACACAAAAGGAGCTTGTGGGCAAGTGGCTAGCGGCGTGGATTATGCTACAAGGGAGCCTGGGTTTGAATCTCATGATAAGTAAGGGAGTATTTATTTTGCGGATTAGACGGGAAGAGTTTAAGTTGGATTTAAACTCTACTGACGAAGGGATCCCACATCGAAAAGAATCAAAGAAGGAAGGTGAGAAGCTAGCTATATATAGAGCTGCCTAGGAGGAGAAGGAGCATACCTGGTTGGCATTGGGCATAGGAGTACTTGGAGCGCGGTTTAGCAGCTTCAGATTCCTATCAGGTGTGTATTCTCTTTACTCTAGCTGTAGAGCGGCATATACCAAAATGTCGGTGACACGATGATGGTAGCCACACGAGCGTCCGAGCGCACGTGTGGAAGCTTCGACGTGATAGTCGAGGCCATCGTGAGTATTCTTGTGGGTGTGGGTTGTTGGGCAACGATGGCCTGAAAAGGGCCAAGTAGGCCTGGGGCCCATATGAGTAAGTTGTATGATTGAGTAGTAGATAGTGAACTAGACTATGTGAATCTCATATATGTGGCTAGGTTTTAATGAATGGGCCACACAGTGTGTGGGCCCACTTAGGCGAGAATGGGCCTTAGGCCCATTCGCATCATTATCTCTATTTGGAATACTTGAGTCGTTCGAGGTGACAATGGACCTTCTGTTGGGCCGTTAACACCCTGGATTGTAAAATTACCAAAATACCCCTAGTTTGAAAAAATTACTGAAATACCCTTAGTTTGCAAAATTACCGAATACCCTTTATTTGCAAAATTACCAAAATACCCCTGGTTTGTAAAATTATCGAAATACCCCCAGTTTGTGAAATTACCAAAATACCCTCGATTTGTAAAATTACCAAAATACCCCCAGTTTACGAAATTATCAAAATACCCTCTGTTTGTAAAATTATTATTTTACCCCTAAACGACAAAATGGCCGTTGTACCCTCGTAGTAGTACTAGCATTTTATGTGTTAATTGTATGATTGATTATGTTTGAGATACACTGGATACAGGAATTAGTTATGAGTAGAATTACCGAACTACCCCTGAATGGTAGGATTACTGGAATACCCTTACAGGGTAAAATGACTGATTTGCCCTTGTAGGTAAGTGATTGGCTTGTGATATGATATGACCGGTTTGGCTATGGTTGTATGATTGATATGCTTTTATTACATGTTTAAATGATTGTTATTGAGCATGGCCATTCTGAATACACATGTAATGATTGAGCATGACATACACGACATATTGCATGGGGTTGGGTTATTAATGATCGAGGAAGTATATATCGATGGCTCTGCCACATTCTGTATAATGGTTATATGCCAACCTAAATATGGCTCCGTGCCATCTTGATTATGGCTTTATGCCAATCATTTTTACCTAAGGCTGTGTGCCAATTATATTATCGTCGCTGATGGCTATGTGCCAAGCATAATACAATTATTGATGACTCTGTGTCAATCATATTTAGCCAGGGTTGTGTGCCAATTATATTATTATTTTGGTGGCTTTGCCACATATATCGGTGACACTGTCACACTAAAGGATGGCTTGGGCCTCATTATCTTATCGGTGATTTGGTCACATAGTGATCGGTGGCTAGGCCACGTTATATTGACTTTAAGCAGTGTGCCTATCAGCATGACTGCCAAAGAGGAATGTAGAGGGTGGAGGGTTGATTGTAGAAATCCCCAGGTGTGTTGAGGATGGACATATGGAGTGGAGTGTAGAGGATGGAATACTAGGTTGGGCTGGGTTGTATTGCATTCACTATTTATGCCATGTTGTTAGGGCTACGGCCCAGTTCGACTCGCATGGGCTTCGACCAATTTCATTACTGTGAGAGCTAAGGCTCAATGTGCTTTTGTGGGCTTAGGCCCAGTTATCGTTCGTATAGGAGATTACACACTGAGTTCTCGTAACTCACCCCTCTGCTTAATTTTGTAGGTAATTCCTAGCTTTGCAGATTTGGAGCCGAGGTGAACTCTGTGGTGGCCATACATCGTAGCTTAATGAATTCTGTTTTGCGGTACTATAGATTTTATTTAAATTTGGGTTTTTATTTTGTAATAAGGCCTTTGGTATTTTGTTTTGGTTTTAGCTTTTAATTGATTCATCGCTATTAATTTTGAATGCTCAATTTAGGATTTTCTAAAACATTAATAATGGTTTTTCTGTAATATTAATACACTGTTTACAAACTCTAATGGATAAAACTCTTGACTTTCTTAACGTTGATAACTCATTTCAAAATATCGCATGTTTACAATAATTTAAATGTTTTTTTTAAACTCATTGAGTTGGATTAATTATAAACAAGGTCATTGAAAATAGCAACGAAAATGTTTTTGCAAAGAGAACTATAAAACAAATTGGATTTTTGCAAGCAACAAAACTTGATATTTTTAATGAATGTGTAGATTCTTTAACAACCTTTCCATGTGACATGCTAGATCCGGTCATAACATCTAGGTCGGGTTTGGGGTATTATAACTTGATAGGAAAAGAACAAAACAAAAGGAAATAAAGGAAGAAGAACACACTACCTTGTAATCACAGATGAATCGATTAGGCAATGAAGATTCGGCAGATAAAAGAACACCAAGCTTCTGGCTACCAAGTATTCGGCTGAAGCAATCAAAGTAGAAGTAGGATGGCTATTGACTTATGAAGAGAGAAGAAGTGGATGAAAAGAACGAATAGGTGAGTAGTAGAGGATTTGGCTATTAGCAAAAGAACAGAGAAACCGATTCAAATGGGAGAAAAGAGGAGATTCGGTTAATGGATAAAAAGAGTAGAAAGGCAATGAAGGAGAATAGAGGTTTCGGTCATAAGAAGTAACACCACAAACCGACAATGAACATGAAAAAGATGGTGAAAATTCACTTTTAGAAGAAAATAAATCGACTAGGATGATGAAAATAAAGAAGAAGGGTGTGCTAGTTCGGCTTAGGGAAAGAAGAACAAGTGATCGTTTTAACAAGAAGAGGAATGTAGGAGAAATAAAATAGATGAAAGCACGAAAAATTGAGAGAAGTCAAAGAAGAAAAGAAAAACCTAAAATGATGAAGAACTCACCCCAAAAATGCAACACTCACAAGAAAACAAAAAAAAAAAATTGGCACACCCAAAAGCCAAGACAAATTTTTGGTTTCCACACTTACATCAAAAGACCAAAAATGCTCTCTTAGACCCCTTTTCAGCCTAAATTCTACCTCTCACACACACCAACTCACATCCAATTCTCTCCCTCCCCCATATTCCATAATCCTCTCCTTTTTTTGCTCCACCATTCACTCTCCACCTCCCATTCAAACCATTTGACCAAGTCTCCCAACCTCCAAGGTAGAGTTTGATCTCAACGTTGTTTCCTCCTTTCCTGAGCACAAAATAATAGCCATCCAAAATACAGCTTGTGAGACTCGAACTCTCTCCCTCCTTACTTCCCTTGTGATGCCACATCATAGTGCCACTTACTCACTTGTGTTAGAAAAACACAAACAAATTTCCTTAAGCCTTACTTCCAACAGTCCTCTCCCCTAAAGTGCCCAAAAACCAAAATTTTTCCTATGGCCTAACTTGAACCCAAGACTTCATAGGAACCCCGTAACCTTTCAAAATCACTTATCTAATAGGTCCAACTTGCAATAATGTCATTCTCATATTCTCAAAATTTTAAAATGCTCCTACGCTCAAGGCCCAATAGGCCTAATTCTCCTAGGCCCAATTTCGGGGTGTTACATAGTCTAGTTGTTTTTTAGTATGTTTGAGACATGTATATGTCTAGCCATGTGATATGGCTAGATAAGTGATTTTGTTTTGTATGTGATTCTATGCTATATGATGTTGGTTTTGGTATAATTTCATGCTTATGAAATAGTCAAGGTTATGGTAAGCATATGGATGCAATATGAGTATGTATGTTTGATTAATGAAATGGATATATGAAAGGTAAGATGTGGATGAATTATGCTTGGTTATACAAGTGTTTTAGTTGTGCAATTTGGTGTATAAATTGGCATGATTAGAAATGAGATTGAATGGGATGATATGTTAATCATTTGACATGATATTGGTTGCCAATTTTGTGTATGGAGTATTGATTATTTGAGCTTGTAGTGATGACCCTTGTGTGGGTGGCAATTTGGCCTTGAAAATTGCCTATAAGTGCCTATACGGTTGAGCACACGGGCGTGTGGCTCAACTGTGTCCCTCGTGGTTGTAATTCAAAATAAGTCAGGATCGACCACGGGCTGGACACACAGGCGTGTCCATGGCCGTATGGACAAGTCAGTATGTATGCCCTATTTTGGCATAGCATAGACACACGAAAGTGCCTCGAGGTGGAGTGGGAGGCACAGGCCTGACCTCTGAAACTTAGAAAAGTTTTGACCTAGAAACTTAGCCTATTTTAAAAGTTTTAAATCTTTTGAGAATTTTTGTATGTTTGGTTTAGCCTCTAACCCTAATTATTTTAAAGTATTTATAGTAGAAGGAAGGCATATGAATCTACTAATAATAGCTTAAGGGATCCCTTGAAATGCTCTCTCTCTCGGTCAACCATGATTTTTGGATAGTGACTAATTTTTTCCTAGATTTCCTTACTTGATTCTAGCTTGATTTGTGCTAGGGGTTGAACGGTTTCTTGAGTAATAATTGGGAGCTGATTTTTTATTTTGTCCCAATAGCAATGACCTCCAAATAAATCTTCCAAAAGATTATTTTTGGGCTACTCTTGATACTTGCTGAATTTGGGCTTCTCTTCCCTTTGATGGAAGCTTTTGTGACCCAATTTAAGATACAATTAGATTTCTTTTCAGTAACCAACTTCAACTGGGTCAAGGTAAAATTTTGAACCCAATCATGCTCTAGCCATCCATATGACTTGTTCATATGTGACATATAATTTACTCCCATGTTGGTTAATTCCACGGTCTCACTGCAATATATTAAGCACTCTATTAAACATGTAGCAATATAACTTAATTTTATGCAAAATTAACTCTAAAAATTAATAAATTTACAAACTTGCTAAAATCATGCTCAATGTCTTTATATGAATTCAATTCATACAATTTGCTAATAATATACTCAAAATTTGCTCAAATATTAAGAATAAAGATGCTAAATAAGTCTATATAATTTAGACTTATTAGAGTACTAAATTAATATTAACCTAAACGTAAATAGATCTAATTAGTATTGTAAATAAATTAAAGTACGGAAAATATAAAGTGAACAATATTTGTTTTTACAATAAAAGAAATAGATATGCACAAAAGAATGAAAAACAGAGAACTAATATGTAAACTGAACCAAATCTAAGCATGGGTGACTAGCTCACTTCGGTGGTCATGACTAATTCCTATTTTACTTTTCTACTCAATCAACTAGTTGTTACCATAATAGGATCTCTCGATCTTCAACTAAATTAACGAATCGTCAAGAATAACTTATCTCTCGACCTCACAGTCTAGATCGGATTGGTGTAAGGGGTTCACGGATAGGCAATACCAATTTTGGGTTAATTCCAAGCTAGATGACTTCTTAAGGTTGTAGGCCTAGGGTTTAGGTATTTCCTATCCCGAACAGCTGATTCACTAAGAAACCTGCAACAGCCTGGTTTTGGGCCTAGTTGGAACAGTGGTTTTGGACCACAAATTCAACATAAGAAAATTTATTATTATTATATTTTTATGGTCTACGATTTCATGAAATTATTTGGTGAAAATTTTGTTCGAAAATTTTGATGTTTGGGCACTCAATTTAATCAAAAGGGCTAAATTGTGAAAAGTAAAAAAGTTGAGTTCTACATGCTAGAGGTATCCAATTGTTATGAAATTTTAAATTGGAGGTCCTTATATGATAATTAGACCATTTTTTAAGTTGGTAGTCAAAAATGGACATGATTAGGCATGTTTCCAAAGTTTTTATTAAGGGCATTTTGGTTATTTAGTTATTAAAATGAATTAAAAAAATTTAAAAGCCAATTTTTGTCTATATTCAAACCCTTGGCCGAAACTTTCATGGAGAAACCATTTCTAGGGTTTTCCAAGCTTCCAAGACCGATTATCAAGAAAAACAAGGTTCAGATCTAGATCGGGGAAAAACAAGTAATTGACGAATAAATCCTTTTCACTGATTTTGCTTTCAAGGTAAGTTTGTACGTAAATAATGTATCGTTTTTACTTACGTTTTATATTTTTATATATTTTATGATATGTGGCTGAATATTGAACGAAATTGACAAAGTATCAAAATGTGAAAATTTCTCGGTTGAACCTTAGGAATAGAATATAATACAAGTGACATGTCACTAGGGACCTATGTGAAATCTATGTGAAATTGTGACTAAGTGAATCTAGGTGCTGATCTTAAGTTCTACTAGTGGCTGGGAATACCAGCATGTGTTTCGGATACTTGACAGCTTGTGTGAGCAGCACTGAGTAGTAACGAATGACTGACAGCTTGTGTAAGCAGACCCGTGAAAGTTAATAGCTCGAGAACGAGCCTCTATGTGGAAAGTGATGTGAAGTAGCTTTGGCTACAAGTGTGGCACTTATGTGCAAACTTTTGATGTATCCAATAATATTTTGATGTGTTCAACGGGAAAATGACTAAGTGTAATTGAATGTGATTATGTGATGAACAAGTGCAGGTACATGTGTATATATATTCATGAGCGATGTGCTCGATATGTGATCGAACTTTGGTAAGGTTGATATGGAGTAAGTGTTACAATTAGGACTTGTAAATATTTGATGATGACTAGCTATTGGCATGGTAAACTATGGATATACTTTAGTGTTATTTGTGTGTAAATGAGAATTAATACAAAGAAAACATGATAGAGTAAAATTAGCATTAAAATAGTTTGAATAGCAACAATAGTTCAAATTTAAAAATTCACCAAAAATTATGTAAATCGGATTAGAGGTTTAATAAAATATGAAATTAAATCCTATTGAGTCTAGTTTCACATAGAAGAAACGATGTAAGTAAAAGAATTTCATTTTATGAGATATTTGAATTTTTGTCAGATAAGGTTAGATTGATTTCGGTTTCCCTTGTTTTGACTTTGAAAATCATTAAAAATTGTAACAAACTACTTGGGGTTTAATTTTGTATGTTTAAACTCTTAATGAGTCTAATTTCAAGAGAAACAAAATAAAACATCATCCAAATCTTGTACTAAGAGATAATTAATTTTTAGTGAAAAAAGGTCAAAACTTTCAAACAGCAGAACAGGGATAAGTTTGAAGAATTAACTGTACTTATTGGCTAATTTATAAATTTTGAATTTTTTATGGGAGAAATATATTTGAGTCTAGTTTTTAAAAAATCAAGAGGATCTTAATTTGTAATTTTTTAGCTTGAGATATAAATAATTTAGTGACCATGACTCTAGTAGAGAGTTTCACAATGAACAGTAAATATCATGAATTATCTGAAAATGTTCTAAAATTTTCGGTAATGATCCATAACCCTATTTTGGTGTCAAATACAGGTTAGGGGTGTTACATTTATTGGTATTAAAGCTAGGTTTAGTCGATTCTCGGACTAACGTAGCGTGTGTAAGAGTCTAGCTATACATGCCATATAACTTGTGATAGTGTGATATCTCCCAATCCTAACGAAATTGTCTTGTTGGGATAGAGATGCCTTCCAACCGAGCTATTTTGACAATACTGAAAGTAGTACTAAGATATTCAAAAATGTGTTTATGATGAGTCGAAACTTGACAAGGTATGAATAAAAATTCCTGATTTGTATGTGATGATGTGCAAAATGAAATTGGAATAAGCTGAGAAACATGAAAAAAGGTGAAATGGAATGAAAGTTTTTATTATGATAAGCTTGTCTATGTTTGCTTGGTAATCATATGATGTTATTTGCTTACCTTGTTTGATTAAGTGAATGTGATAAGTGATCTTTATTCAAAATTGAAGGAATGTGTGTTTATGTACACTTGTTTGAGTAAATGCAACCGGTAAGTTCGTGTGACATAAAAATGCATGTAAATTTTCCTGAAGTGAATTATATGATTGTGATTATATTATGTTAATGATGGGTGCTAAGTCATATGTGTGTAATCATGAGAGTTGAGTTAGAGGCTTTACGACCTCACCCCTTTACCAATAGAGTTATATGCCATAAGAGGTATGGGATTTATATTGAATGAGCTCATAAGTGTGAAACTAAAGAGTTCAATGGTGAATTAATTAGTAATGCATACAGAGATGAGAATAGTTTGGAAAGTGAAAATAGTTTTAGGAAGAATATCAAAATGTTTTAAAGATTATACTGATTATGCAATGTCATGTATAAAGAAAAAGTTAGTCTTGGTTAATCGACTCAATTAGGTATGATGTTTGAAGTATGTATTGGTGGAAATTCTTCCAGATCAATTTTCATAAGTGAACGGAATAATATGGGGTTCATGATGATAGAATTAGTCACAGAAATGATATTTGAGATGTAAAGATGTCTGTGTGTGACAGTTATAGTTGAGTAGTTATGACTATCTCTTCTGGACATTCTATGTGTTCATACATTCTCAGAGGCATATGTAATTGCTCATTTTTTGATGAAATTCTTATTGTATGAGAATGCTAGTTAACTAAAATGTTAGATGAAAGCCCTGTTGGTCTGGTTGGTTTATGATTAGCATTTTTTTGTCCCTTCGGGATTCTGTTCTAATACGTTGGAATGAAGTCGATGGTAAAAAAATTTATATGAGACTATTCTTCTATTTCTATTTATTATGGTTTTGTTTTATATATTCAAAAAATATATTATCTCTATTACAATGGAATTCTAGAGCCGGTAAGCATTGCTTTCTTCTGGTTTTATCTAAGGAATCATCAAATCTTTATTATTTCTTATGAGTTATGTTCTCAGATTTCTGGTGTGGTATTGTATCTTGGATTTCTGTATCTCGATTTTTCCTATTATTCTTATTTCATGAACTATCAACTATGGTTTATCTTTAAAGTGTGTTCTTGGCTTGTGATAATTATGTCTATTATGATTATATTTCTAGTTTGATTCTAAGAACGTGGTGATTCTGGTATCTGGATTTCTCTAATTTTCATGTAAGGAATTAACATTGGAAAAGGTATAAATGATGGAAGCTCAAGCCCAAATTGTATGATGGTTCTCTTTTCACAGGTAAGTTTGATTAGAGTCAATGCATTCAGTCAGGATATTTGTTTTCTTAAGCTAATACGATTGTAAGGATCTTTGACTAGCTTGTTTGGGAAATTTCGAAAGATTGTGAGTAACAATCAATTTACCTTTGGAAAAACAAGTACGGTTACGGATGCTTGATTGGAAAAACTTGATTATTTTGTGAATATTGGTCATGTGATTGATCTTATTTTGTGAGTGATAAACCATAATAGTAACATATTTTAATACCACATTTAGCATGTTTTTGGATGATAATCCGTTAATTATTGAAATAGGTGCTCGTAATCTTTTGTTTTCATGTTTTATACTCAAAAGCATCAAGGATGAAAAGAACGAGAAACGGGCCGAAAATGGAGAAAATGGACCGAAGCTCGAAATCAACATGGCCTGGGCCAAAGCCACACAGTCGTGCCTCATCAATAGACCCGATCGCGGCCTGGCCATGATTTACACGGGCATGTGCCATGGGCATGCCATTGTCGCAAAACAGAAGAATTCTAGTGGGATTAGGGTACTTAGAGACAAAGAAACATATTCCAAAAGCCTATATAAAGACCCTAGAGGCCAACCTTTAAGAGGCATTCAGCTAGGCCAAAGAGCTAAGACAGAGTAGTTAAATTTAGGGATTTACTCGAAGAAAGCTAGTTGATTCATCTCAAGAAGTCGAAATCATACTCAAGGCTGAGGATCTCTCCTTCAATTCCTTCAAGGGTTTTAGGGTTTTCTTATGTTTTGTTTTATCTTTTCTTCTGAGATGTTTTCTTTTGCAATTATGAACTAATCCCTCAGATACTTGAGGGGGATGAAACCTAAGATGTATCTTGTTATTGATATCTGGGCTGTATGATAAATACTTGATTTGTTCTTAACTATGTGTTCTTAATTCTTATTTTGATATTTTCGGGATATTGATTCAAGCTTGATGTGCTTAGGTAGAGGAGGAAGAGAACCTGTCTAAGAGTAGATCTAGCATAGTTAAGCGGAGTTGCTCGCGTGCCCAGAGATAGGGTGACGAAAATCTATTGGATTAGGGTCAAACCTAATATGGGAGTCCATAGATCGATTTAATGCAATTCTAAGGGTTTTAATTAGAAAGAGATTTCAATTAATCAACCTAGGGTTAGACGTTAGTAGCCTCGAGAGATGTATTAATATAAATTAGGGAATCCTACAGATCAAGTCAAGTGAATAAATCGTCCGGTTTAGAGTTAGATAACAAGTGAAGTCTAGGTGGATTCTTCCTCAGGTATTGTCTAAATCAATCGATTTTCCCTCAAGTCCTTCCCCAATTTCTTCTTTGTCTTAGCACATTTAGTGTAGTTGATAAGTTAATTCTAGATTAGATAAAAAAATTCCCTTAATTTGTAGGCTAAATAATAGAAATAGAGTTAATATTAGTACTTTTGGTTCCTTTGGGTTCGATAATCTGGTCTTGCCACTAAACTATACTACTGTTTGATAGGTGCATTTGCCTCCATCATTGTCTTAATTAGTTTCCAGGTTTGATCATTCTTTTTATAAATTTTTAAGACTCGATAGACACGATCAGTGACGATCTGATTCAGTTAAATTAAAAACTAAAGTGATGTTTTCTCTGCGAGTTTGAGAAGCTTATAAATGTGTTAATGGATGGTAATCTGAATGAGTTCTGAGTGAATCCACTTTAATTTTAAATTTACAAGAGGGACCTGATTTCTGTCATTATTATCATTGTTCTAAAATAGAAATTGCTTATAGAAGAATTCAATGATTATGCAGAAAATTTTGTATGAGGTTCAATAGTAGCTCGTCTATTCAATCAGAGAGTAACAAAATGTACAGTTATTTGAAGTAAATGTACTGGTGTATGGGTATGGAAACCGATATTTCTAATTTTGTGTTCAAATGTTGATTTGTGAATAGGTTAAAGTCGAATAACAAAAGCATTTAGGACTATTACAGTCTATGATAATATTAGTGTGTTGTGAGATAGAGTTACTATAGGTTTCATAGCGGGATTATCTTTATCGCTGAAAGAGGAAAATGTTATTTGGATTGTGGTAAATCGTTTGTTAAAAGTTCGCATAATCATTTCGGCATGTACGGATTCCTTGTTTTGACAGATCGGTTGAGTATATGTGTTTCTGAGGAAATAATCCAGACCTTTGTTTATATGCTCCGATAAAGTTCAAAGATGATTAGAAAGAGATTTATGAAGTTGATTTGATTCGTGATTTTAGGAAAAGTGAAAG
This sequence comes from Gossypium rotundifolium, assembly GCA_025506655.1. Classification (NCBI taxonomy): domain Eukaryota; kingdom Viridiplantae; phylum Streptophyta; class Magnoliopsida; order Malvales; family Malvaceae; genus Gossypium; species Gossypium rotundifolium. The sequence continues at coordinate 59,616,826 of CP106723.1, read as the reverse complement.
TAATTTGTGAAAGTTGAAAATAGCTTCAGACCGACATGATGAATATGCAGATTGGAAAGTTGAGGATTTTATATATCATATCCAAAGACAGAGTGTTTTTGGAATATACTACCTTGAAGGAGAATCTTCGATGAGTTAGAAGAAACTATGAGTAAGATGCTCTAATCTCTTGTCTGGTAAGATTTTTGGGACAAAAATCTTTAAAGGAGGGAGAGTTATAACAGCCTAATTTTGGGACTAGTCGGAACAGTGGTTTCAAGACCACAAATTTGACATAAGAAATTTTATTTTTATTATATTTTTAAGGTCTACGATTTCACGAAATTATTTCGTGAAAATTTCATTCGAAAATTTTGACGTTTGGGCAATCAATTTAGTCAAAAGGGCAAAATTATAAAAAGTGTAAAAGTTGTGTTCTACAAACTAAAGGTGTCCAATTGTTATGAAACTTTAAATTGGAGGTCCTTATATGGTAATTAGACCATTTTTTGAGTTGGTGGACAAAAATGGACATGGTTAGGCATGTTTCCAAAGTTTTTCATTAAGGGCATTTTGGTCATCTAGTTATTAAAATAAATTAAAAAAATTAAAAGCCATTTTTTTCCATCTTCCACCCCTTGGCAGAAAATTGTATGGAGAAACCATGTCTTTGGTTTTTCAAGCTTCCAAGCTCGATTATCAAGAAAAACAAGGTTTAGATCTAGATCGGGGAAAAATAAGTAATTGACGAATAAGTCCTTTCCACTGATTTTGCTTTCGAGGTAAGTTTGTATGTAAATAATACATCATTTTTACTTGCATTTTATGGTTTGATATATTTTATGAGACGTGGCTGAATATTGAACGAAATTGACAAAGTATCAAAATGTGAGAAATTTCCCTGTTGAACCTTAGGAATAGAATAGGATACAAGTGACATATCACTAGAGACCTATGTGAAATCTATGTGAAATTGTGACTAAGTGAATTCGAGTGCTGTTCTTAAGTTCTACCAGTGGCTGGGAATATCGGAATGTGTTGTGGATACTTGATAGCTTGTGTGAGCAGCACTGAGTAGTAACGAATGACTGGCAACTTGTGTGAGTAGACCCGTGAAAGTGAATAACTCGAGAACGAGCCTCTATGTGAAACGTGATGTGAAGTAGCTTTGGCTACAAGTGTGGCACTTATGTGCAAACTTCCAATGTATCCAATAATATTCCAATGTTTTCAATAGGAAAATGAATAAGTGTAATTGAATGTGATTATGTGATGAACAAGTGCAGGTACATGTGTATATATATTCATGAGCAATGTGCTCAATATGTGATCGAAATTTGGTAAGGTTGATATGGAGTAAGTATTACAATGAAGACTTGTAAATATTTGATGATGACTAGCTATTGGCATGGCTAACTATGGATATACTTTAGTGTTATATATGTGTAAATGAGAATTAATACAAAGAAAACTTGTTAGAGTAAAATTAGCAATAAAACAGTTTGGAAAGCAGCAGTAGTCCTACTTTGAAAATTTACCAAAAATTGTGGAAATCGAATTAGAGGTTGAATAAAATATGAAATTAAATATTATTGAGTCTAGTTTTGCATAGAATAAATGGTGTAAGAAAAAGAATTTCATTTTATGTGATATTTGAATTTTTGTAAGACAAGGTCAAATTTATTTCGGTTTCCCCTATTTTGACTTTGGAAAATCATTAAAAATTATATAAAACTACTTGGGTGTTTTTATTTGTATTTTTAAACTCTTAATGAGTGTAATTTCAATAGAAACAAACTAAAACATCATCCAAATCTCATACTAAGAGATAATTAATTTTTAGTGAAGAAAGGTCGAAACTGTCAAATAGTAGAACAGGGATAAGATTGAAGAATTAACTGTACTTATTGGCTAAATTATAAATTCTAAAATTTGCATGGTAGAAAGATATTTGAATCTAGTTTCTAAAACATCAAGAATCTTAATTTGGAATTCTATAGCTTGAGATATAACTAATTTAGTGACTATGACCCAAGTAGACAGTTTCACTATGAACAGTAAATATCATGAATTATCTGAAAATGTTCTAAAATTTTTGTAATGCTCCGTAACCTTATTCCAGTGTCGGATACGGGTTAGGGGTGTTACAAAGCCCAACAATAAAATTAATTAATCAGAATTTCACTCGCTAATCCCCCAATAAGAGGATTAGTTCCTTATGGATCCCATAAACAATATAAACTTGATAAAGCAAATAAACATAAAGAACAAATCAGGATTAAGTGTTTAAGAAGAATCCTGAATTGTATTTGAATGAAGCGTTAAATTGGCAAAGAGTTTGCATTGAATCCAAAAATCAGATTCTTTGAAGAACATAGACGAAAATAAACTGAAAACAAATCCAAAATACAAAATAATCTACAAACTAAAAGCTAAACTGAGAGGAAAAAGTCTAAGTTACAAAGGATCCTCACTCAAGTGTCTAACGAGCCTATTTATAATATTAGGGTTGATCGTCGTCCTAGTTTGGATAATGTTTTTACGTTAAAATACATTGTGAGGTCGAAAACACCCTCAACTTGTTAATGTTTTTACGTACAGGGCTGATGTCATGACATCCACTAGCTATGTCGCAACACTGAAGGTAGTTTGCCTGGCTCAAGCTCAACTTCAAATGTGTGTCATGACATCTACTAGCTATGTCATGACACCACAAGTAGTATAGCCATATTGGCCTTCTACTCTCTATGTTACGACATTTGAACTTTCGTGTTGCAACATGGAAACCAGTTTAAAGTTCTAATGGTTCTGAATGGTGTCCTGCACACTTCACAAACACGTTAGTCTTCCCTTAGGCCTCCTTCGGCCCCTAAGGTCATAAAATTAGCTCAAATCACACTTTTTATTGAATTGAAACTAAAGTAAAAAAAACTAAATGAAACCTAATAAGATTTCTCATGTTCAAGCTCCTTAAGTATGAAAACTAGTTTAATATTCTACTCTGAATTGCTACAGATCACGTGACAGAAGAGTTTCGATAAGTTGAAAGTTTTTTTTAACTGAAGTTCCTATCTTAGCCAAACCAAAATCTGGCATGGAGTATACAGTGTTCACAAATGCATCTCTTAATGGGTTTGGATGTGTGTTGATTCAGAAAGGAAAGGTTGTGTCGTATCCATCTCACCAGCTTAAGTTGCATGAGAAGAATTATCTGACTCATGACTTAGAGCTTGCAGCAGTAGTCTTGGCGCTAAAAATCTAGATACATCATCTTTATGGGGAGAAACGTCGAGTGCTTTCAGACCATAAGTTTTTAAACTACCTAATGATGCAGAAGGATTGAATTTGTGCTAGTGTCGTTGGATGGAGCTTCTAAAAGATTATGATCTACTAATTGAGTACCATCACTATTGCAGCTTTGGCATCCCTTAAAGAAAATGTTTTTTCTGGCTGATGATGGGTTGCTTTTGGCAGAATTAACTGTTTGACCTACTTTCCTATCTCAAATCTTTGAAGAATAGTTGAAGGATACGCTGTGTGAAGCGTATAAGCTGCATAGGTCATCTAGTGAATAAACAAGTTTTAGCCTTGGAACTTTGATTTATGGGAAAGATGTATGTACCTTCTGGAAATGGTTTAAGGCATGCATTATTGAGGGAATCTCATCAAGGACACTTCTCACTTCATCCAAGAATTGTTAAAATGTATTGTGATTTGAGAAGTTTGTATTGGTGGCTTAGGATGGAGAAAAAATAACAAAGTATGCTCAATTTTTCTAACGTCCAGCGAATTAAAGTAGAACATCAGGTTCCCTTAGGCAAGTTGTACCCTTGATACCTAAGTGGAAATGGGACAAGTTCACCATTGATTTTGTTTCAGGTATTCCTCTTAACTCTTCGAAGAATAACTCAGTCTAGGTAATCGTAGATTATCTCTTGCCTGTACACACGAATTATTATTTGGAAAAGTTGGCCAAGCTCTACATTTCTAAAATTGTACGCCTCCATGGAATTCCAAATTCCATAGTTTCAAATCAACACCCAAGGTTTACTATGAAATTTTGGAGACATCTGCAAGAATCGTTGGGAACGAAGTTGACATTTAGCACTACCTTTCACCCTCAGTTAGATGGGAAGCCTAAAAAAGTGATACAAGTGCTTGAGGATATACTCCTAATTTGTGATAGATTTTCGGTATACTTGGGAAAGATATCTTCCTTTGGTAGAATTTGTGTATAATAATAGCCATCACGCTAGTATGGGAATGTCACATTTTTAAGCTTTATATGAAGAAGGTGCAAATCACCCACCTATCAGATGGAACTCAGTAAAATAAAAATGGTTGGTTCTGATTTAGTACGATAACAAAAGAGAAAGTTTCAATCATTCAAACTCATCTAGGCGTAGCTCAAGATCGCTAGAAAGCTTATGTTGATCTAAAAAGGAAATAAATATCTTTTGAAGTCAGTGACAAAGTATTTCTAAAGGTTTCTCCTTGGAAGAATATCATAAGGTTTGGACAAAAAAGGAAATTAATTCTGCATTTTATAGGGCCATATGAGATTCAAGAGCAAGTTGGTCCAATGGATTATAGATCGGTGCTACTATAATACCCCTTACCCGTATCCAACGTTAGAACAAGGTACAAGGCGTTATCGAACTTAAAATTTCTTGAACATGTAAAATCGGGTCATAAAATTTTGTCAAATTTAAAACTTTTCTAACACATGCATTTTGTTCCTTATATGGGCTTATAAATCTCAAAACATCCTTTAGGATGGTTTGGGACTAAACCAAGAACTTTGGAAACTTTTGGGAAAATTTAGAAAATTTTGTCAAAACTGGGGACACATGCCAGTGTGGTCTAGGACATGCCTATGTCCCTAACCCGTGTAACTCTCTGTTTATGACATCATCATCAAAATAGGGTCACACACCTTGGCACATGCCCATGCCCTTAGACTGTGCCTGTCACATGGCTGAGACACACAGCTATGTCTCTGCCCATGTGGCCTAGAAGTTGGCTATTTTCCAAGCTAGTTCCCCACTCTAAAATAGAAACTCTCTTGTATCATCCATGTATCATGCTATAATTGGACATCCGACTATCTAATTTTGCATACACATTCCATACACATCGTCATTCATGAAATCATTTGTAAGCCACATCAACAACATCTCAATTATGCAATTACCATATCATAGGCATATAACAACCATTAATATTGGCCATCTCCAAATAGCCTTAATCAAAATAAACATTTATTAAATAAGGGCCAACATTTTAGGCCATAAGAAATATGACATATACTACAAAACGAAAAAGACTACTATTGTAACAGACCGAATTTGACCCAAATTAGAACGGTGGTTTCGGGACCACGAATCCGAGTCTGAGAAAATTTTTAATATTATATTTTGTGTTTATTATATGTCAATTAATGTGTGTGAAAGTTTCATAGAAAAATTTAATCGTTTGTGTGTTCAATTTAACAAAAAGGACTTAATCGCGTAAGGTGAAAAAGTAGCAAACTAGAGTTAAAAGTGCCTAATTGACTATGGCTTGTTAGTATGGAGTATTAAAAGGACAAATATCCCATTTTAAGATTAAGTGGACGGTACATGACAAGTTTGTCCATAATATTATGTTATAATTTAAACTTTATTAAAGGTTAAAATAGTAAATGATTTAAAATCATAATATATGTTAAATAAAACAAAAGAAAAGTCCATTATCATTTTGCATGTTATTGGCCGAATATTAGAGAAGGAAGAAAGGTTTTATTTCTTTGAAAGTTCGGCACCTATAAGCTTGATTTCAAGGTTAGTTCTCGTTCGATTTTTGTTAATTTTTACGTTTTTGAGATTGTTGCTTTGAATCGTAGCCGACCCATGTTGAAATTTTCAAATCTGAGCATGTTTGATATTTGGCCATTGTAGTGTTCATGTGATTCATGATGTTTGGTAATTTTAAATGAGAGATATGTTTAAGATTAGTATATTTTGCATTGGAAATTTTAGTGAATTTGAGTATTTTGGGCTAAATTATGGAAATAAATTTTAGAGGGCTTATTTGTAAAATAAATGAAAAAAAGGGGCTTGTAAGGTCCCTAAGAATATTCGGCCTTGGAGTAGTATGGGGAAATTTTGTGTATTTGGTGTTTTATGCAAATAGGACTAAATTGTAAAAATATGAAACATTAGGGGTAAAATGGTAAACGACATATTTATGTGTTTTGGGACTAAATTGAAGTGAAATGTACTTGAATGAGACTATTTTTGATATGTTTAGATTAAGAACAAAGGAAATTAGATTTAAATTGGGGAAAGACAAAGTTGTAGAATAGCCGGTTTAAGTCATTCGTTGTTAATCGAGGTAAGTCCTTAAGCTAAAGTATGTTAAAGAATTATTTATGAATAGGTTCAATGAAATTATTTGATAAATTTGAGTATGAATATATGTGTTAGCCGAATGTAAAGGCTTTAAAATGGATTAGATGTGTTTTTGTATATGTGATAAGAATTTGTACATTCGTTGCAATATGTGAATGTGAATTGTGTATATGTTTAGTTAGTGATGATAGTGTTAAGAAATGTAATTTGATGGACTGGTTTATCAATTATTTCGGGCATTAAAGCCTAGCAGGCCTTGTGCCGGTGATTTGATTCGGGCTTATTGCCTAGCGTGCCTTGTCTTGCTTGATTTGATTCGGGCTTATTACCTACCAGGCCTTGTGCCGGGATTTGATTCGGGCTTATTACCTAGCAGGCCTTGTGCCGATGATCTATTTCGGGCTTTGAGCCTAGCAGGCTTCGTGCCGGTGAATTATTTTGGAGTTCTAGTCTAGCAGGCTTAATGCCAGTGATAAGCTATAAACTGAGAGCTCATATAATAAACGAGGTGCGACATATTATTTAATGCTATGTACCATTAGCTCAGGAAAGTGTTATCCTACTAGCTTATTATGGATTGAAGTGTATTATCTATCGAGTTTATAAAGGATGAACAAGAACCCTATATATATATAGCTATGTATGAATTGAGCTTAATATCTACATGTTGTTTTAATGATTGGCTATAAGTAAATTCATTATTGAGAAATGAATTTGGATGTGATTTTATGTGCGTATAAAACAAAAGATTATGTGATTAATATGTATGAGATGTTTATTCGATTTGGAGTATAGGAATATTTATGATAACTATAAAATGAATGATGTATATGTTCATGGAAGATAAGTGAAATCCTTAAGTTAAGGTTATGGATAGTATTCGACCATGTCATTCTATAATTATAATGTTTATATTCATTTTCTATGAATTGTTTAATTAAAGGTTAAACGTTCAAATATCAATTTGTATTTGCTTGAGACTTACTAAGCAAGTGAGCTTACTTAGTGTGTTCATTGTTCGTTTTATAGATTTTTGGTCAAGCTACGGGCACGAAGGATCATTGAAGAAGTCAACCACATTATCATCCCTTTTCGGTACTTTTGAGCTCGTTGTTTTGGAATCAAAGGCATGTATAGGCTAGCTAAATGTTGGAATGATGTTATGTTTATATGTGTTTATAAAATAGCCATGCAAAAATGGCTTAAACTTATATTATAAGCTCGTCTTTATTTGTTCTTGACTATGTGGTTTAAGTGTTTGGTTTTAACGGTTTGGTCTTGGTTGTTTCATTATTTTAATCTTATGCATTCTATATAATGGCCTGTTTGTAAAACCAACGTTTATGTTAAATTAGTTAGATGGTTTGGCAATCAAGTTAATCTTTATATGTATAAGTCTAGATAGATATATGTTAGTTAAGCTTTATTCAGGAATTATATAAATGTGACAATTTAAATTGTTTTGCTAGATAGGAATTATATGAGTAATGCATGTATGTGTATTAGGCCAAACCTAGGTGAAAGTTATATATGTTATTATCTTGTTCAATGAATTATTTGTTTAGGGCCATAGTCGAATGTAGAAGATGTGTATAACTATGGTTTATAAATATTTTGCTTGTGAGGTCACTTTTTTTATTTGAGTACATGATTACCAAACTTGGTTTGTGCTAGGAAATCAACATGAAATGTTGTAAATGAGGTCTTTTATATTCGGCCAAAATTTATAAGCATGTATGAGTTGTGTAATTAGTTGCATATTTCGGTTATGTGGAAATTAGGTTTATGCCTTATGAAATCTATATTGTTAAGTGATAATGTTGTAGTATACATTGTATAGTCTTTTAAATACATCAATGGTTATGTTGTATATGACTTGGATTAATGTATCGAGTATGTATTACACAGGTGAAATTTGTTGTTTGTTATTATTAAATTATTTGAAAAAAATGCGTGATTAAGTTTCAATCGAGAGAACTGAAGTTTTTAACTTACATGGTAATACCCATGACCCTAATTCAGCGACGAACACGGGTTAAGGGTGTTACATTTAATTGGCATCAGAGCTTATAGTTTAGTTAATTCTAGGACTACCGTAGCACGTATGAGTCTAGCTATACATGCCTTTATTGTATATTTGATAGTGTGGTGACTTCTGACATTGCGAACTGTGTTTTATATAGTAAATGGATCATGATCCCGATAGAGCTGTAGTGGATGATGTAGAGAGTGTAACGCCTGACTGTGCACGCGGATCAGTGCCAGTAGACTCTCGACCAGTTTCGGGTAGCCATGAGGGGGAGGTTAAACAAGCCTTCTACCAGATGATGAACGAGTGGTTTACCCAGTTTATTCAGAATAACCCAGCTGTACAACAACCTCTACCCTCGAATAATTCAGCTCCGATACCTTTGGCACCCCCGATGATAGATCCAATGAGATCTAGTAGGCCTCCTGTTGATAAAATCAGGAAATATGGGGCCGAAGAATTCAAAGCTAATGACGATGATGATGTAGAACGAGCTGAGATGTGGCTTGATAATACTATTCGGGTGCTTGATGAGTTATTCTGTAATTTTGAGGAGTGCTTAAAGTGTGCTATATCCCTACTTCGGGACTCTGCCTATCATTGGTGGAAAACGCTAGAATCTGTAGTTCCGAAAAAAAAGGTGACTTGGGACTTCTTTCAAATTGAGTTTCGAAAGAAATATATCAGCCAACGATTCATCGATCAAAAACATAAAGAATTTCTCGAACTAAAACAACGGTGAATGACTGTGACAGAGTATGAGCGAAAGTTTGTCAGACCCAGCAGGTATGCTAGATAGTGTGTTTCTTCTGAAGTCATTATGTGCAGAAGATTTGAAGACGGTCTGAATAAAGACATAAAGTTACTTATGGGCATTCTTGAGATCAATGAGTTTGTGGTACTAGTCAAGCGAGCTTGCAAAGCTGAAAAACTCGAAAAGAGAAAAGAAAGGCTGAATTAGAAGCTAGAGACACTCGTAAAAGATCATTGAGTAAGACATTCTATTCAGCACCTAAGAAGTTCAGAGATGATCTTAGCTGACATAAAGCTACCTCCGACTTATCTAGACGAGATCGACCCCTTGTGAGTTCTCGAGCCACCTTGATGGCTAGTGTTGGCAACGTTCAGTAGGACCGGACTGAGTGCAAACATTGTGCTAAATGGCATTCTGGGAGCTGTAGATTCCTTGATCGGTCTTGTTTTAAATGTGAATCGTCAAACCATTTTATCCGGGAGTGTCCGATGTTAGTCGAGTAGAATACGATGCAGAACACTAAACAGAATAACAATATAGCACAAGGCATACCACCCAGACATTCAGGGAATGTAGGTGGCAGTCAGAGAGGAATGAAAGATACTGTAGTTCGATCAGAGGCTCGAGCATCGGTTAGAGCTTATGCTATACGTGCTAGAGAGGATGCTTCTTCCCTAGATGTTATTACTGGTACTTTCACACTTTATGATACTACTGTGATTGCATTAATTGATCCTGGTTCTACTCATTCATATGTGTGTGAAACTTTGGTACCCGAAGACGACTCTGCTGTCAAGTCTCATCGAGTTTGTGATTCGTGTGTCCAACCCTTTGGGTAGATATGTACTTGTTGATAAAGTGTGTAAAGGTTGCCCATTGATGATTCGAGACTCTTGCTTTTCGGCCGATTTAATGTTGTTACCTTTCGATGAGTTCGACATAATTACAGGAATGGATTGGTTAACCTTACATGATGCGCAAAAGAAAGATTATTGATTTGAGATGTCGAATGGTGAAATCATTTGGGTTGAATCTAATGATTTGAGAGGGTTGCCTCTGAGTAATATCCTCGATGTTAGCTCGAAAGTATGTGAGAAAGGGATATGAAGCTTACTTAGCCTATGTGCTAGATAAAAAAGTGTCTAAAAAGCAAATTGAGTTTGTATCGGTTGCATGTGAATACCCAGATGTGTTTCCTGAAGAATTATCGGGTTTACCACCAGTACGAGAAATTGAGTTTGGCATTGAACTAGTACCAGGGACGACTCGATCTCGATAGCTCCATATCAGATGGCACCTATGGAGTTGAAGGAGTTGAAAGCACAGTTGCAAGAGTTGACAGATAGGGGCTTTGCACGACCGAGTTTCTCTCCTTGGGGTGCCCCAGTTTTGTTTGTGAAAAAGAAAGATTGGACTATGCGAATGTGTATTGATTATCGACAGTTGAATAAGGTAACAATAAAGAATAAATACCCTTTGCCTCAGATTGATGATTTATTTGATCAGTTGAAAGGAGCTTCAGTGTTTTCGAAGATAGATTTGAGATCGGGTTACTATCAATTACGAGTCAGAGATTCTGATGTGCCCAAGACTGCATTCTGAATGAGGTACGAACATTTTGAGTTCCTAATCATGCCTTTTGGACTAACTAATGCACCTACGGTATTTATGGATCTAATGAATCGGGTTTTTAGACAGTTTTTGGATCAGTTTGTAGTAGTGTTTATTGATGATATACTGATCTACTCCAAAGATGAAATTGAACACGCTGAACACTTGAGATTAGTGTTACAGACTTTGCGAGATCAGTAGTTGTATGCAAAGTTCGATGAAGTGTGAGTTCGGATGAAGAAGTAAGCTTTTTGGGTCATGTTGTTTGACTTGAGAATTGGGTTGATCCGAATAAAATATCAGCTATACTCGATTGGAAGCCACCAAGGAATGTTTCCAAAATTCGAAGCTTTTTGGAACTTGTGGGATACTACAGATGATTTGTTAAAGGTTTTTCCATGATAGCTACACCTTTGACAAAGCTACTTCAGAAAGATGTCAAGTTTGAATGGTCAGAAAAGTGTCAGAAAAGTTTTGATCAGTTGAAAGTCCTTTTAACCGAAGCTCCAATGTTAGCTCAACCTGAATCGGGTAAAGAATTTATTATTTTTAGTGATGCTTTATTGAATGGGTTGGGTTGCGTTTTGATACAGGAAGGCAAAGTCATAGCCTATGCTTCAAGACAATTGAAGCCTCATGAAAGAATTAATCTGACTCATGATTTAGAGCTTGCAGCCATTGTTTTCGCTTTAAAAATATGGCGTCGTTACTTGTTCGGGGAAAAATTTCATGTTTACTTAGATCACAAAAGCCTAAAGTACTTAATGACTCAGAAAGATTTGAACTTGAGACAACGTAGATGGTTAGAGCTATTGAAAGACTATGAGCTAATGATTAACTACCATCTGGGGAAAGCAAATGTTGATGCAGATGCATTAAGTTGAAAATCATTATTTGCTCTTCGTGCGTTGAGCGCACATGTGGTTATGTCAAGTGATGGTTCAATTATAGCCGAGCTAATAGCAAGATCGATGTTTATCCAACAAATTTGTGATGCACAAAGAATTGACAGAGATTTGATTGCTAAACGAGCTCAGTGTGAAAGTGATGTAGAGTCAGAGTTTCATATTGATACAAATGATTGTTTGATCTTCAAAGGTCGAATATGTGTTCCGAAGAACGTGAATTTGATTAAGATGATTTTGAGTGAGGCTCATAATAGTTGATTTTTGATACATCCAGGTAGCACAAAAATGTACAATGATTTGAAACAGTTCTATTGGTGGCCTAGCATGAAACGAGATATATCTGAATTTGTCTCGAAGTGTTTAGTTTGTCAGCAAGTAAAAGCAGAACATCAAGTGCCTTCTGGGTTGCTTCAACCTATCATGATACCGGAGTGGAAGTGGGATAGAATCACTATGGATTTTGTATCTAGTTTGCCTATGACATCGAGCAAGAAAGATGCAGTTTGGGTTATAGTAGATCGATTGACCAAGTCAGCTCATTTTGTGCCTGTCCGTACGGATTATTCGCTCGATAAACTTGCTGAGTTGTATGTATTTTAGATTGTGAGATTACATGGTGTGCCAAGTTCCATTGTGTCGGATAGAGACCCAAGATTCACATCGCGATTTTGGAAGAAATTACAGGATGCTTTGGGTACTAAGCTCCACTTTAGCATAGCCTTCCATCCGCAGACAGACGGCCAGTCTGAGCAAACCATTCAGATACTTGAGGACATGTTGAGATGCTGCGTTCTTGAGTTTGAAGGTACGTGGGAGCGATACTTACCTCTAATTGAATTTGCTTACAATAATAGTTTTCAATCGAGTATCAAAATGGCACCTTACGAAGCTCTATATGGCCGCAAGTGCCGTACACCGTTGTACTGGACAGAGCTTAGTGAAAGTAAAATACACGGGGTTGATCTGGTTAAAGAAACAAAATAGAAAGTGGTTATAATCAAAGATAGTTTGAAAGCCGCCTCGGATCGGAAAAAGTCTTATGCTGATTTAAAACGTAAAGATGTTGAATATCAAGTCAGAGATCAAGTGTTTTTGAAAGTTTCCCCGTGGAAGAAAGTACTCCGATTTGGACGGAAAGGCAAACTGAGTCCAAGATTCATCAAACCGTATGAAATTATCGAACGAATTGGAACTGTTGCTTATAGATTGAAGTTGCCCACAGAATTAGAAAAGATACATTACGTATTTCACGTTTCAATGCTATGTAAGTACAGATCAAATCCGTCACATGTAATCACTCCGTCAGAGATTGAAATCCGACCTGATATGACATACGAGGAAGAACCAATTCATATTCTAGCTCGGGAAATGAAAGAATTGAGAAATAAGAGAATTCTATTAGTGAAAGTTTTATGGAATCGGCACGAGTTGAAGAGGCTACATGGGAGCCTGAAGATTCAATAAGGCAACAACATCCGACTTTGTTTAACGATAAGATTTTCGGGGACAAAAATCCCTAAGGGGGGAGAGTTGTAACAGACCAAATTTGACCCAAATCGGAACGGTGGTTTCGGGACCACGAATCCGAGTCAGAGAAAATTTTTAATATTATATTTTGTGTTTATTATATGTGAATTAATGTGTGTGAAAGTTTCGTAGAAAAATTTAATCGTTTGTGTGTTCAATTTAACAAAAAGGACTTAATCGCGTAATGTGAAAAAGTAGCAAACTAGAGTGAAAAGTGCCTAATTGATTATGGCTTGTTAGTATGAAGTATTAAAAGGACAAATATCCCATTTTAAGATTAAGTGGACGGTACATGACAAGTTTGTCCATAATATTATGTTATAATTTAAACTTTATTAAAGGTTAAAATAGTAAATGATTTAAAATCATAATATATGTTAAATAAAACAAAAGAAAAGTCCATTATCATTTTGCATGTTCTTGGCCGAATATTAGAGAAGGAAGAAAGGTTTTATTTCTTTGAAAGTTCGGCACCAATAAGCTCGATTTCAAGGTTAGTTCTTGTTCGATTTTTGTTAATTTTTACGTTTTTGAGATTGTTGCTTTGAACCGTAGCCGACCCATGTTGAAATTTTCAAATCTGAGCATGTTTGATATTCGGCCATTGTAGTGTTCATGTGATTCATGATGTTTGGTGATTTTAAATGAGAGATATGTTTAAGATTAGTATATTTTGCATTGGAAATTTTAGTGAATTTGAGTATTTTTGGGCTAAATTGTGGAAATAAATTTTTAGAGGGGCTTATTTGTAAAATAAATGAAAAAAAGGGGCTTGTAAGGTCCCTAAGAATATTCGTCCTTGGAGTATTATGGGGAAATTTTGTGTATTTGGTGTTTTATGCAAATAGGACTAAATTGTAAAAATATGAAACATTAAGGGTAAAATGGTAAATTGAATATTTATGTGTTTTGGGACTAAATTGAAGTGAAATGTACTTGAATGAGACTATTTTTGATATGTTTAGATTAAGAACAAAGGAAATTAGATTTAAATTGGGGAAAGACAAAGGTTGTAGAATAGCCGGTTTAAGTCATTCGTTGTTAATCGAGGTAAGTCCTTAAGCTAAAGTATGTTAAAGAATTATTTATGAATAGGTTCAATGAAATTATTTGATAAATTTGAGTATGAATATATGTGTTAGCCATAATGTAAAGGCTTTAAAATGGATTAGATGTGTTTTTGTATATGTGATAAGAATTTGTACATTCTTTGTGATATGTGAATGTGAATTGTGTATATGTTTAGTTAGTGATGATAGTGTTAAGAAATGTAATTTGATGGACTGGTTTATCAATTATTTCGGGCATTAAAGCCTAGCGTGCCTTGTCTAAGTGATTTGATTCGGCTTATTGCCTAGCGTGCCTTGCCTTGTGCTTGATTTGATTCGCTTATTGCATAAAGCGTGCCTTGTCCGGGATTTGATTCGCTTATTGCCTAGCAGGCCTTGTGCCGGTGATCTATTTCGTGCTTTGAGACTAGCAGGCTTCGTGCCGGTGAATTATTTTGGAGTTCTAGTCTAGCAGGCTTAATGCCAGTGATAAGCTTTAAACTGAGAGCTCATATAATAAACGAGGTGCGACATATTATTTAATGCTATGTACCATTAGCCCAGGTAAATGTTATCCTACTAGCTTATTATGGATTGAAGTGTATTATCTATCGAGTTTATAAAGGATGAACATGAACCCTTTATATATATATATATATATATATAGCTATGTATGAATTGAGCCTAATGTCTACATGTTGTTTTAATGATTCACTATAAGTAAATTCATTATTGAGAAATGAATTTGGATGTGATTTTATGTGCGTATAAAAAAAAAGATTATGTGATTAATATGTATGAGATGTTTATTCGATTTGGAGTACAAGAATATTTATGATAACTATAAAATGAATGATGTATATGTTCATGGAAGATAAGTGAAATCCTTAAGTTAAGGTTATGGATAGTATTCACCATGTCATTCTGTAATTATAATGTTTATATTCATTTTCTATGAATTGTTTAATTAAATGTTAAACGTTCGAATATCAATTTGTATTTGGTTGAGACTTACTAAGCAAGTGAACTTACTTAGTGTGTTCATTGTTCATTTTATAGATTTTTGGTCAAGCTACGGGCTCGAAGGATTATTGAAGAAGTCAACCATACTATCATCCCTTTTCGGTACTTTTGAGCTCGTTATTTTGGAATCAAAGGCATGTATAGGCTAGCTAAATGTTGGAATGGTGTTATGTTTATATGTGTTTATAAAATAGCCATGCGAAAATGGCTCGGCTTTATTTGTTCTTGACTATGTGGTTTAAGTGTTTGGTTTTAACGGTTTGGTCATGGTTGTTTCATTATTTTAATCTTATGCATTCTATATAATGGCCTGTTTGTAAAACCAACGTTTGTGTTAAATTAGTTAGATGGTTTGGCAATCAAGTTAATCATTATATGTATAAGTCTAGATAGATATATGTTAGTTGAGCTTTATTCAGGAATTATATAAGTGTGACAATTTAAATTGTTTTGCTAGATAGGAATTATGTGAGTAATGCATGTATGTGTATTCGGCCAAACCTAGGTGACATTTATACATGTTATTATCTTGTTTAATGAATTATTTGTTTAGGGCCATAGTCAAATGTAGAAGATGTGTATAACTATGGTTTATAAATATTTTGCTTGTGAAGTCACTTATTTTATTTGAGTACATGATTACCAAACTTGGTTTGTGCTAGGAAATCAACATGAAAAGTTGTAAATGAGGTCTTGTATATTGGCCAAGATTTATAAGCATGTATGAGTTATGTAATTAGTTGCATATTTTGGTTATGTGGAAATTAGGTTTATGCCTTATGAAATCTGTATTGTTAAGTGATAATGTTGTAGTATACATTGTATAGTCTTTTAAATACATCAATGGTTATGTTGTATATGACTTGGATTAATGTATCGAGTATGTATTACATGTGAAATTTGTTGTTTGTTATTATTAAATTATTTGAAAAAATGCATGATTAAGTTTCAATCGAGTTAATCAAGTTTTTAACTTACATGGTAATACCCGTAACCCTAATTCGGCGACGAACACGGGTTAAGGGTGTTACAACTATACATGCCATAACCCAAAAATTAATGTATCTAGATATACCAAGTGTTCTAATTGATGGTGTGAGTGAATCCCCGACGTCCACTAATCCCCGAGCTAACTTGGCGATACTACAAGGCAAGGGAAAAGAGAGGAGAAGTAAGCATAAATGCTTAGTAAGTTCATATGCAAATAATAAGAAATTAATAAACTTGTGTGGATAAATCCTCATAATAATTTCTTAAGATGATATAATCATTATATCACATTCTTACACCTTATTACTCATGTTCACATTAATCTGTCTACTTGAGTCACTGTAACTAAATTATTTATTTCTTGAGATATAGAGCTCGAATGAAGAATCGTTAATTTTCCTAAAACTAGACTCACATAACTTCTTACCATATAAATTTCAGAATTTTTGTTCTAGCCATTTAGTACATTTTATTAATTAAATTTACCCCTGTTTCGCTATCGAATAGTTCTGACACTTCTTCAATACGAATCAATTTTCTCCTTATATAAAATTCATATGATGTTTTCATTTATTTCACTTGAAAATAGACTTATTAAGGATTTCAAGCATATGAATTATATTCCATAATTATTTTTTTACATGTTTTACTGGTTTTCCAAAGTTGGAACAGGGGATTCCGAAACTCATTCTGACCCTATCTCACTAAATTTCAAATATCTCATAATTCACACTTCTTTTGCTTACTCTGTTTCTTTTATAAATAAATATACTCATTAAGATTTAATTTAATATCTCACCTAGCCTTTAATTCAATTTCCAAATTTTGGTGAATTTTCAAAGTTATACTAATGCTGCTGCCCACAACTGTTTTAATGTCAATTTCACTCATTCATTAATTCTTTGTGTTCACTTTCATTTATACACACTTACACCAAATCATATTATAACTTGGCACATAACAACCAAGTGATCATAGACACATCTTACTCATTTGCATCCTTATCAATAATGCATCATAATCCAAGCACATTATTTATTAGTCTCGTATACATACCTGTCCCTAGTCATAATATTCTCATATCCTACTCTTACTTATCTTGAGCATACTCTTTGAATTTCCCATTGAACTACTTGTAATATTAGGGATGTTCGGGATATTTCGTACACTTGGTATGACGCTAATGCCATATCCCATATATGGTCTTACATGGGATCACATTTTGTGTCGATGCCATGTCCCGAAATGGTCTTATACTAACACAACTTGAGGCCAATTCCATGTCCCAAACATGGTCTTACACTGGCACACTCACTGCCATGGTCCAACCATGGTCTTTTCCGTCAATTCATCATGAGTCATAGTATGAATGTACTTGACCCTGCATTTCTCACGATTGATCCTTCAATCCAATCTCGTACTTGCAAAAAGTCATGATTAGATAACAAACATATATAAAATAATACATCATCTCAATTCAAATTTAATAATCGTTCACTATAGACTAACCATATGAACTTACCTCGACGCGAATCGGTCATTTTGATTGACATTTCCGTACTTGGTCCAAATCTCGATTTCTTTGATCTAAAATGTCACATTTCACTAAATTATCACTCACATTACTCATTTTAATACAAAAATCATACTATAGAGAATTTACAATTTTGCCCCTAAACTTTCTCATAATTGAGATTTTGCCCCTAGGCTCGTAATGTGATTTTTATTCAATTTCTATAAAATTCAAGGTCAGTCGAACCTTTTTCTCTTCCAAAGCAACCTCAAATTCTTATTATGTCACACTTTTAGGAGCATTTACAACTTTTACTAATTAACCCGTTTTAACCATTTTCAATGAAAATCACTTAGCAAAAATTGTTCTCCTAACCTCGTGCACCCTTATTCTACCATTAAACATCAAAATGCACAAATATCTAGCATGGGTCAATTTTTAAACTTCATTTTTCATGCAAATAAATAGTAAAAACAGAAAGGTTAACCTTCTAGGATCTCAAAATTATGAAGAACATTAAAAAGAGCTCAAATGCACTTAAATTGAGCTTTGAAAAAGCTTGAAACCCTAGCCATTGTTTCT
The DNA here is from genome assembly GCA_025506655.1 of Gossypium rotundifolium. NCBI lineage: Eukaryota > Viridiplantae > Streptophyta > Magnoliopsida > Malvales > Malvaceae > Gossypium > Gossypium rotundifolium. The sequence goes on along the minus strand of CP106723.1, from coordinate 59,598,469 downwards.
TGAAAATTTCAGCAACATGAAGAAGAGAATGAGCAGATTTTTGGGTTTCAATTTTGTCTTTTATTCCTTAAAACACCCAAATGAAAAAAATGCCCTTCTTACTAAACCTTCTATTTTTACCCTTCCATGACTAGTTTTCTCCATAACAAAATATGATAATCTATTTGCAATTTAAAGACCTCAAGTTTAAACCCCCATTTAAATCAAGTACTTATATTCTAGAACTCATATTTTGCAATTAATCCAATTTAATCCCAATAATAAAATTGGGCACTTTATCGATAAAAATTACTCAACAGAATTTACACACCATCACCCAAACATATCATAGACTCCAAAACAATCATAAATTAAATATTTTTACTTTGGGTTTGTGGTCTTGAAACCATTGTTCTGACTAGGCCCTATTTTGGGTTGTTATAGCTACCTCAAGAGTTAACAAAGATACATAATGTGTTTCACGTGTCTATGTAAAGAAGATATTGATCTAATCCAGATCATGTAGTACAAGTTGAAGCACTGGAAATGGAGCCAAACTTGTCCTATGAAGAAGAACATGTTAGATTTTTAGCAAAAGAAGTAAAAGAGTTAAAAAAAAAAAGAATTCCTTTAGTGAAGGTTTTATGGAGAAATCATAATACAGAGGAAGTCACCTGAGAAAGAGAGAGGTTGATGAAAGAACAATATCCTTAGTTATTCATCGGTAAGAATTTAAATGACAAAACTTTTTAAATGGGGGAGAATTGTAATAGCCCACCCCACATATATTATCAAGTTACTATTTGGCGCGTAGTAATTTATGCTAAGGGTAGTTAACGAGTACATTAGTGGAGGATTTGATTTTGTGTGGCGTATCTGGTGGGATTCGCATTTGGAAAACTCTAGGCTGTGGCAAACTCTTGGGTTTGGTGGACTCTTCTGTTAAGTTATTAGCCAACCTTAGATGTTTTGAATGAACTCATTAGTTCGCAGCTCAATGAGTTTGTTTTCATAGTTAGTATATGTTATGATGATGAGGTAAGTGATGTTAGAGTTTAGTTGAAACCTAGTTAGAACTAAACTAGGATATTGTAGGTGATTTGATATTTAATTAATACTTTTGGATTTCTAGAGTGATCATGGGATCCTCTGACTTTCTAGTAAGTTTTGTCCTAGTTGTCTCTACTATATAATGACATCAGACTAGTATGTTTGTACGTTTTGCTTCTGCTTCTGCTTTTTCTTCTTCCTCGCATTTTCACTAAAGTTTTAGAAATTCTAAGTTAAAGTAAGTAGTGAAATGTTCCAGCATTTAGCTAACACCATTGTTATCACCAAATTTTGAAGGAAATTATTTTTTTACAATAATGCATGCATAGGTATTAGAATTGCTCTTGAGGAAGGAAACTTCCTGGTTCAGGGTTGCATGTAACAACCTGTTTTTAGTTAAATCAGAACAGTAGTTTTGGGACCACAAATACGAGGTTGAAATATTTATTTTATTATTATTTTAGTGTCTATAGCATGTTAATTGAATCATAAAAAAATTTCGTTAAGAAATTTTATCAATTGCTTACCCAATTCGATAAAAAGGACTAAATCGCGTAAAGTTTAAAAGTTGTGTTATAATAGCTAAAGGTGTCTAATAGTTATGTGACTTTAAATTGGAGGATCTTAAATGATAATTAGACCATTAATATTATTAGTGGACAAAAATGGACATCATTTAAGTGATTTTAATGATTAATTAAATGATCAAATTAGTAATTTAGTAAATAATGACAAATTAAATAAAAATAACATGGTCATCATCTTTCTCCATCTTCTTCCACCGATTTTGCAAAGGAAGAAAAGCCATTTAACCTTTCTAAGTTCGACTATGGTAGTTTTGAGTGCATGGTATGTATTTTTACTTGGTTTTTAATGATTTTTATGTTTTTGGAGTCATTGTAGCTTAATCTAGCTGAAATAGGCTTGGTTTGATCAAGCTGCTAAGTATTGGAAATAGGCTATAGCGCTTACTCCTGGTAATTATATTAAAGCGTAGAATTGGTTAAAGATCATGCAGCGTTTCGAATAAGAACAAGAGCTCTCTGTTTATTTATTATTATTTTAGTTTTAAGATTCAAAATTTGAATTAGAAATTAGAGAATTCTATTAAATTCTATTCCCTGGGACTAATTTGCAAAACTATTAAAAATCTAGGGTTTTACTATTGATGAATGTGTATGTGTTTTGATGTTTGATGATAGAAAATGAATGGTTGTTGTTAGATAAACAACATTTGTTAAGTGATTTTTGTTGAAAATGACAAATACGGATTTATTTATAAAATGTGAAAAGCATGTGGTAAATGTGATAAATAATGAAAATTTTGGGCTGCTAATGAGTCTATATGGAATTCGGCTAGTATGGGTTGAAATGGAACTGCATGAATTTTTCATTTTTATGAGATAGGAACTAAATTGTAATGAAATCAAAATTTAAGAGGAAAAGTGTAATTTTTCCAAAACATGATTTTTAGACTAAATTGAATAGAATGTATTTTAAATAAGTTAAATTTGATTATATATGGATCAAGAAAAGCAATGTTTGGAATTAGATCGGGAGAAAAATAAAATAGTTGATTGATAGCTCAATTCTTTCCGTATAAATTTGAGGTAAGTTTGTATGTTAATAGTATTAATGTAATTGTGTTTTAAATGTTTTATTATTGCATTATTAATGAATATGACCTTACAAAAATATTTAACAAAGATTTGGCGATGTGTGATATCCGGTTGAACCTTAAGAATAGATAGGATACAAGTGACATGTCATTAGGGGTTATTGTGTTTTGGTTGCTGGTACGTACGTTCTATTGATGGCTGAGTTTTCTGGCATGCGTTGCAGTTGCTCGTCAGCTTGTGTTAGCAGTACCATGTAGCTACGTCTTGACCGTCAGCTTGTGTGAGCAGACTTGGTGATAGCTCGAGATGAGCATTTACTTATAAGATATGAGATTGAGATGGTTTTGACCATGTATTGGCACTTAGGGTGTGAGATTCCCGTGTATATGATATTACTCCAAATGGTTCAACGATTAAATTGATGAAATGGAAGGGTAAGAGATTGATATGTATCAGTGCAGGTATGTATATAAATCATATAAGTATTGAATCCATGAAATTTGTGAGTTTCATGATTAACTATGTGAATGAATATATGTTAGCCTTGTGATTAAATGGAGTTGTTGTATATTATGTTTATATTACTTAAATTGTGAATGAATGGTAAGTTATACTTATTAGCCATACGAGTTTACTAAGCTTAATAGCTTACTCTGTTTACTTTTTTGTATTTTATAGTGATTTCAAAGCTTGCTCAGATTGGGAGTTGTCGGAGATCTCATCACACTATCCAACAATTGTTTTGGTACTTTTGAACTTTTGTACTTGGTAATATGGCATGTATAGGTATTGCGGTTATTATGTTCTATATGTTTGTAATGTTGATAGCCAATTGATTTGGCTTGTAAATGATACATATTTTTGGTTATGTGTTTAGCCATGTGATTCAACATATTTTGGTAAACTTGGTTATGTAAATATGTGTAAATGGCCCTTTGATATGTGGTTCATAATTTCTATGTGAATGTCTTGTTGACATTTGGTATTGAAGGTAGCAAATGGTTGAATTTGAGAATGTATTAGCATGCTAAGTATTAGACAAGATAATGCATATATGGAATTAACCATTTAGGTGATTTTTGGATGTGAAATTGGTATGGATTTGAATGGCTATTTGGGATGCATATGAGCATTTTTATTGATGGTATTGGTAGTATATGATTTTGGCTTTAAATTGATTAATTATAAGTGCCTATTTATGCATTGGTTGTTTATGCATTTTTGAACCTATGTTGACAACATTTTGGGTGAGAAATGTGTCTTGAAACATAGCCTATTTTTTCCATACGACAAGGTGACACGGTCGTGTGTCCTCTAATACTTAATTAGAAATCAAGTCAGTAGCTTCACACGGCCTAGCACACGGGCATGTGGCTTGGCCGTGTGGCGTAGGTCAGTATACCCTCTAGTTTTCACATGGCCTATCACACAACTTAGAACAAGGGAGTGTAAGGCCATTTCAAAAGGGTACACGGGCTAGTAACACGAGCGTGTGGTTGGCCGTGTGACCCAAGTCAGTGAGTTACACGGGGTAGGACACGGTGGGACACGGCCATGTGATCCTGTTTCGAATGTCCACACGGCTTGTGACACGGGTGTGTCTTTGGCCGTGTGAGACACATGGCCTAGCCACACGGGATTGTGTCTCCTGTACTTTGAAATTTTCTATGTTTTTCCAAAATTTTCTTAAGTTCTCGGTTTAGTCCCGAACCACTTCTAATGTTTGTTTTAGGCCTCAAATGCTCATATTAGGAACTATATCATTGTAATTGAATGATGTTTGTTGGAATTTGATAATTGTATGATTGTTTATGTAACACCCCAAACCCGTCCTAGAAGTTAGGCCCGAATCTGGCGTGTCACATGGAAGTGTTCGTATAAAGGATCTTGTGATTCATACTAAAATAGGTGTAATTGAAGAAAACAAGTTTGTTTAGAAATATTTGATAAAAATACTACTAATCTTTGAAAAGCTGATTGAAGAATTGATATTTGAACTAGTGATCTTTTAAAACCGTAACTTTTGAAAATGTCGTTAATAATTTGAAAGAAAGTCCGAGTTAAATCATTTGTAAAAGTTTATTTATAAAATCCACTTATTAATCAATTTGGAAAATCGTTGATTATACTTTTAGAAAATTCCCATTTAAAATAAACCAACAAAATAATAAATACGTCAAACATAAAACAAAATAAAATAATCCGAGGCCTTATTACAACATAAAACCCAAATAGTAAAAATAACAAAATAGAGTAGAAAAGTAATTTACTAAAGTTTGAAATATTTATTTCCGAAGTATGGCCTCCACCGAGTCATCCATGGGCCCAAGTCCTCGTCACTGAGATTTACCTACAATGATTAAGAAAGAAGGGGGTGAGTTACAAGAACTCAGTGTATAACCCTTTACCGTCATTCACTGGGCCTGAGCCCGTTTAGCAATATCTTGGGCTTGAACCCATTTACTAATCTTAGGCCTATGCCCACTTTCATGTAATAAATAAATGATATGAATGGAACCCATCCCATCCAGCCAATCTCTCCACCCGTACCAACCAATCTCTCCTGTGGGGATCAAGTCAACCCACCCTGCCGGTCTCTCCACCCGTACCAACCAATCTCTCCTGTGGGGATCAAGTCAACCCACCCATCCAGTCTCTCCAATTTGCAGTCAAGCTGCCATTTATAATATTTGTGGCTGAGCCACCCGAACTATATTGTGGCTGAGCCACTCGAACTAGATTATAGCAGAGCTACCAGAATCATAACGGTAATATAATTGGCACACAGCCTTAATTATGATGGCACAAAGCCATATTTAAATTGGCACATAGCCATTATCAGAATTTGTGGCAATGCCACCGGTCTACTCTTCTCTTCAACATTTTCCCATCCCATGCAAAATTATGTAAATGCAACATACATAATAAATCATGATATTTATAGATACAAACAACAATCATTAATTCAGATATTCTTTACAAAAATTTGGCCCATTATAACACTTTGCAAATCGGCCCATTAGGGCAATCTATCAAATCGGCCCATTAAGCAATCTATCAATACGACCCATTAACACATGAGGCCCATATAACAAATATCACATTTGGCCCATATAGTAAATATCACATTTGGCCCATATAACAAATATCACATTTGCCTATTAATCAATATGTCCATTCGGCCCATAAGGCAATATGTCAATTCAGCCTATTAAGCAATTTCGTATTTCGGCCTATTAACACTTTACAAATCGGCCCAATAGGGGCATTTCCATAATTCGGCCCAATAGGGCATTTTTGTAATTTTACCCATCGAGGGTAATTCGGTAATCTCACAACCCAGGGGTATTTCGATAATTTACCCTCTAAGGGTATTATGGTAATTTCGTAACCTTGGCTTAACTACTAATTTGGGACATAAAAGTTTGAAACTGTCCATCTGCATCATACTGACTAAATTGACTATAACTCATGTTAGGAATCTCAAAATCTAAATCCGTAAATTTTTCTTGAAACTAGACTCATATATGTTTCTCCTATAATTTTTCTAGAATTTTTATCTTATCCATTTAGTACAATTTATTCCTTAAAGTTTCCTTTGTTTCACTGTCCAACAATTCTGACCTCTCTTACCCAAAATTCAAATATCTCACTATAAAGTTTTCATACAATATTGTATTAAAAATTAATAAATTTATTATTTTTAAAGATTAAAATAAAATATTTACAATATTTTGATTAAATTATGTCCCATAATTCATTTTTACAATTTTATATGATTTTTCCAAGATGAGCAGAATACCCAAGTCATTTAGAACCGGTCTCACTAAAATTAACATATCTCGAACATAATATTCCTTTTCCTTCTCTATTTCTTCCATATTAAATTAGACACAGATAGCTTTAATCGATATCTTACACACTTTGTAATTCCTTTTATCTAATTTTTCGTGATTTTTCAAATACATGTCCTTTATTTACGATCGAAACTATTTTATTACAAAACATGATTATCATTACGAGCATACGCACGTTCGAGTGATCACGGATGCCGGTTATCGATTTTCTTCGATATTTCTACCAAATCACAGAATAATTCATGTAAATTTTCAAAGAGATGTGAGACTTACTCACCATTTCAAATATATATTCGGAAGGGTACGGGATTACACACCTTGATTACGAGTTGTGCTTTCTACCGATTTCAATACCTATATTGATAGTTGATAGAAGGTTAGTCTCAACTTTGATAATCGTAACTAGAAACACTTTATTAGGCTAACTCCACTTACCACAACTATGATCTCCCTCGATGTACCAAGAATCAATCCTACCAACAATATCAATTAGCCAACCTTCAATCCGATTAACTCAATAACCGAATAGAGATATTGAATGGACTATGAAAGATCTTCCTTACCTTAATCGATTATAATCCCATTTCTCATGATCGTCCTATGATTAGAGATGATTAGGCGATGTTGTGGTATTCGGCCTCCCTCTATATCACAATTGCTTAAGGAATGAGAAAGAAAGAATGATGGAAAGATTTCTGCTATGGAGGAGAATGAACAATGATATTCGACTATCAAGGACATTAAACAAAAGATGAATATGTGACCAATTCAAAAGAAGAGAAAATTGCATTATTGTGCTAGAAAATTTTGGCAAAGAAAGTAGCAAAAAGAGAGAAGATGACACAAAGGTTGCAATAGGATTTTTGGCCAAAACAAAACCAAGACCTTACCAAATGCCAAGGTAAAAAGCCACCTATCTACCTCAAACCGTCCACATGCATCCCCCTTAGGATAAGATTTTGGCCACCTAAGCTTTCCAAAACACCATCCACAAAATAAGCCTCTCCCCTTACTTACCTATTTCTCTTGATTCCTTTCCCCAACTTCAACCTTGCCTTATTCCTATAGCCACCTTACCAAAAATAATGAAGTCAAGCTTGCTATAACTACCTCTTAGCCGACACTTAAAGAAAGAGTGCAAAAATATTAGCCAAACATTGCACACAAAGGGATTTGAACATCTTCCCTCAAGGTGCTTCACTTGATGCCATAACCTCTTTACTAATTGCTCACTTGTGCTAACCATTTATTCATTTATTTCAATAAGCATTGAAGCTACTTACCATCTCTCCTTAAAGTGCTAAAATACCAAATTTTTCCTAAGGCCCAATTAAACCCGAGACTTCATAGAAACCCCGTAAACTCCAAATTCACTTAACTAACAAGTCCAATTTGTAATAATGCCATTCTCTTATTCTCAAAATTTTAAACATTCCTACGCCCAAGGCCCATTGGGCCCAATCCTACTAAGCCTAATTTTGGGATGTTACAGTTTAATTGATAAGTTCGGTAATACTCGTAACCCTATTCTGATGATGGATACGGGTTAGGGGGTTACATTACATGCTATCGGTTGGGTCTCATGTTATAGATTCATGCATGCATGTCAAATTTTAGTAGTTTGATTATTTGGTGATGTATTTGTCTCTCTTTTAGCTCATGAAACTAACGAATGCCCCAGCAACAAGGGCAATGACCTGTTGAGGAATTAATGTACTAGATTTTTTTGTGTTCCTTCTTACTTCCATGTGTTTTAAATTTTATTGTTGTATGAACTGTGCAAGGTAAGTATTCCTTCTCAAAAACATATGTGTGGTGTTTGAACTTGTTGTGTTCAACCAGCGTTATTAGTGTGGGTATGGTTTGTTTATGTTTCGATTTTAAACACCCTTCTTATTGCACAAGTCAGTGCCACCAATATGTGATATGTGATTTACGATGTGTGATGATGAAGGAGGATATGTTGGTGATGCCTCTGGTAGGGCAGCTATATTGTAAATCGGACTGCTAAACACAAGAAAACATGCTCGACTGAACAAAAAATGCTATGAGGAGTTAAAAGGGTGTGTGCATATGAATAAGACTGATCAATGTGACTCCGAATTTGAATTCTAGGTACGAGACTAGCGTAAGGATAGGTTGTGTAAAAGTTATAGTTAAGGTGGCAGATAGTAACCGCCATGTGTCGTGTTAAGTTGGCATATCAAGTTTGTCTGTACTCTGTGAATGCCATTGGATGTACTATGATTATTGTGTATGAATCTCTCTAAAATTTTTGGTACCCTTATAATATTAAAGCTTGTTCATTAGTAGTATCGTTGTATATTAGTTGTGTTTTCTTTATGGAACTCACTAAATTCATTTGAACTTACTATATTATCCTTTCCTTTTCAGGCGTGCTGACTGAAGGAAGAGATTCTATTGAAGGGACTATGCAAGAAAACTATTGATAATGAGCCATCTGTTTAATTTTGTATCATGCATGACCTTTTTGGGGGTGGTGTGTAGATCTACTCTATAGTCAGTTTGCATAACAATTTGCAACTTTTATCATTATATTGTTATTTAAGAACTTTTGTGAACTCTAGAAGTATGTATTAAAATATAAGGAATCGTGGTTTATGAGATCGTCTTTTGACATATATGCCAAATGGTTTGAATTTTTTTGTAACTGCTAATGATGCACTTGAAACTACTGTATGGTAAATAATTTGTTATGTGATTTATAAAACCTATCAACATATATAAGGCTTTCTTCAAATGTTTTATATAAAGATGTTTTTACTTGACATACTACTAATCTGATTGTTTTTCCTTTGTCATAATGAGGTTTACGCCAATACTCGATGCTTTAAAAAAAATTAAGTGTTTTTGTTAAACCCAAATCGGGTTGGACAAGGTGTTACAAACCACATGAGGACATTATAAAAATGATAATAATGTACTTCATGAAGAATTTCATTAATCAATCTATTCAAAAAAATTACAACAAAGGAATATATTACACTCAGGGCACTAGATCTAACACTTAGACCATTTGAAATTGCTATTTGGAAGATTTCATAAAAGATGCAAAATCTCGCAACATTAAGCCTCTATCCCATGGTCACGACATTCCCTTATTGAAGTTGCAATGTAACACCCCAAACCCGACCTAGTAGTTAGGCCCGAATCTGGCGTGTCACATTGAAGTGTTTTTCGAAAACCATGTTTTCATTGAAAACCCTTCTTAATTAAAAGCTTGAGTAAAATATCAGTTATGTACGTTTATTTTTTTATCACCATTTAATTAAGAAGTTATTACCTTCACAACCCTATTATTGCAGAAGCTAAATTTAAAATAAATGATTTATGAAAACGTGATGTTTAAAAATTGCGTTGCGGAAACGTAGTGTTTTGAAAACAGTAATCGTTTTGCGAAAACCACGTTCTACTTCTAGCAAATATAAACTGTAATAAACTGAAAATCCAAAATTAAAAACCAAAAATTAAAAGAGGCCTTATTACAACCTAATAAGAAAGCAGTTTAAGTAATGAAAAATAGAATACTCAAATTTAAAGTTGTTCGTAGCGTGGCCACCTCCAAGTACTCTAGTACGTCGAACCGCTTACTGAGGATTACTTGAAAAATTAAAAAGAGGGGGTGAGTTTATGAAAACTCAGTGTGTACAACCCTCATCGATCATAAAGCATGCATCACATCAATTCGGGCCTAAGCCCATTACAGTAATCAATGTGGGCCTAAGCCTAACACAGTGACAGTGGCAATTTGGCCTTAGCCTACAATAGCCTCAGTTGGGCCTTAACCCATATCTCAATCAAATCAGATCATGCAATGCACAAATGCCCATACCAACCCTACACTCCATCTCCTGTCCAATCCTGCACTCCTGTGGGGATTTAATCAACCCACCCATCCTTACACTCTTTATGTAGCACCGGTTGCGGCACTAACCAATATTGCAGCAGAGCTGCCAATCACATAATCGGCTTTAAGCTATCAGTGGATCCACAATCGTCAAGAGACCATGTGACCCTAACAAATCATACACTTCCTCCAAATCAATTGTAACACCCCAAACCCGATCAGCACACCACAACCGGATCTGGCATGTCACGGAGTGAAAACCTTTTGAAAAAAAAGTTTATCGGATAATTTTCTTTAGAAAACCCTTTTTTTGGAAATCCGTGCTTAAATTCTAATTATTGTTGCAAGCTTTTAGAAAACATTCAAGTTATCTTTGTTATCATAATTTAAGGGATGTTACCTGATGGTAATGCTTTAATGAAAAACGAAGGAGTTATAGTTTAAAAACATTATGCTGGGTTAATTATTAAAATCATTTATCCCACATAGTTAAAATAATAGCAATAATAAAATGAATCCAAAAATAAATCTTAGCGGCCTTATTACATAACCCGAAGACCGAAATTTAAAATTTAAAAAGTAAATAAAAGAAATCATAATCCAACGAACATGCATGGCCGCCTCGAGTCCTCCCGGCTCCATCTCCGCAATCTATTCACCTGCAAAATATAAGGGAAGGGGTGAGTCATCAAGACTCAGTGTGTAAATCCCCAACCCGATAGTGCATTCACTTACACAAGTTATCAGTAAAAACATGCAAACCATGCAAACCATGCAACCCACAACCTAGACATCCAAACACCTTTAACTACCCCGTGTGTTCAAAACCACTGATGACCGAAGTCACAAATCAAGTGATGGGGCCAACCCATCGTGAGGTCAAAACCACTGATGACAATCCCGTAAATAATCTCGTGGGGCCAACCCACTGTGGTACCAAACCACTGGGACGAGTCACAAATCGATATGTGGTCAAAACCACTGGTGGTCAAAACCACTGGGACTTAGTCACAAAATATAATATCAAGACGGGGCCAACCCGTGGTGTAACATCTTGAAAATGGGCCAATGTATTTTTTATTTAATTATACGAAATGGCATGTCTTATGTGTTATGAATGTATGGTGAACATTTTTGGAAACTTGGAAATGTTAAGTTTAAAAGAGGAAAGTGAAATTTTTGGAAACTTGGAAATGTTAAGTTTAAAAGAGGAAAGTGAACATTTTTGGAAACTTGGAAATGTAAGGAAATGTTTTAGAAATGTTAAGTTTAAAAGAGGAAACTAAAACAAGGTGGCCTTAAGAAAATTAGTAGAAGGAATTTGACACACAATTGGGCTTGGAAAAGTGGCTTAGAGATGCCACTTAAGGCTCTGGGAATGACGCCATACACAGTGCAAGGAGGGCTTGTGTTGGAGTCGCGAGGGGAGTGAATGAAAGTTTTATTTTGTGCCATGGAGAAGAGGTAATGGACGGCATTAAGGCACTAAGGGAGGAGTTTAAATTCTTTTAAAATTTCGGCTAAGGGGTAGATAAATGATGATTTATTTTAGATTATTTTCAAAGAGATAATTGAGGGATTATTCTTTAATTTTTAAATAAAGTGATAAAGATAAGAGAAGTGATGGCCAAGTAAGGGACACTAGGCCTAGTAATTTTGGAAATAGGAGGAAAAGAGAGGCCATTCATGATTCTTTCTTTCTCCTTTTCTCTCTGCCGAATTTTCCTAGCAAAATCCTCTCTTCTCTACTATTTTGCCAAAATCGAAAACTCTAGCAAAGCAAGCTGATTTCTTCACCTTTCTTCTCTTCGTTTTTCTTTTCTCTCAACCTTCCAAAAGTCGAAAGCAGGTTCTCTTAGGCCTAGCCGATTGTCCATTAACACCAAAAGCTAAAACCTTTTTGATCACTATCTAGTCTCCAGAGCCGAATATTTGTGGGACTTCAAGCAAGGGTGTGTCGACTCCTATAGTAAGGGTAAGGATCTATTATTATCATTATGTTTCTTTTCTTCAAGACCAAGATTAAGATTCTAATACTATTTGTATCTCTTGGCCAAAACTACAAAGGATCTTTCGGGATTTTGTCTATTGTCGACTATCAGAGAGAAGAGACTACTTTTCAGGATTTAAAGATTCAAGGTAAGACATGTGAATATTTGGACAAGGCCTATTTTTGGTGTTTTAGATCTAGTTCATATTTATTCAAAAGTCGGAACTAACCAAGTTAATTGATTCAATGTTGGATGATTGAAGGAAGGTATAGCACAAAGTTTTCAGGATTTGATTTATAGTGAAATCGGCACCAAGGTAAGTTTTAGTGTATAATCCTACTAGGATTTGGATTTATGGCCGAATGGCTCTTTACTAAGTATTAAATGATTGATTAAATGTAGAGATTTAAGATCTAAGTCATTAGATCAAGCTTTTCGAGATTTGGATTGGAAACCTTAAGCGAATCAGGTGTGTACCCCATACTATCTTTTAATAAGAATTATGGCTAAAATTTAATATGAGCATGTTTATAAGAATGTGAATATGGCTAAAGTACCATGCTATGGTACAAAGTACTCAGGTGCATTTCCTACTCCTACTAGGACTATGAAAAATATCTGTTAAGGCACACATATGAAACTATAAGTAGGTGATTTAAGAATTTGGCATGTTTTGTATGACATGGGCATATGGGATATTATGAAAAAGGGGAAGTGAATGTGGTGACCTAAGACCACGATATCTGAATGTGGTGACCTAAGTCCACGAAATTTGAATATGGTGTCTCATGACACAAAGTATGTATTTGGTGGCTATGCCACGAACTTTATAAGGGCGATGTGCACGTCGACTGCAGCGACTACCTTCAATGGTGTGTAGCGGATGGAGGGTTGACTTAGTAGTCCCCACGGTGTGTAGGATGGTACGGGTGATGTGTAGCGGATGGCATATAGGTTTGGGTTCGGGTTGCATCATTATTTCCTATCTGTTATACGAATATGCATGTAATATGTGAACATATGCCTAAATTGTTAAATTATAGTGTTGGTTACACATTGAGTCTGTTTGACTCACCCCTTGTGGGATTACTTTTCAAGTGACGATCAGTGATGGGCCGGTCGGCAGGAGCTTAGTGGAGGCCATGTGAAGTTCAGATTTTTCTTTGTTTTGGACTCTTTTATTTTGAGTACTTTGAATTTATTTTTGGGAATTATTTGATGTAATAAGGCCATAGTTGAATTATTTTATTTTACTTCCACTTATCCTACTACAAAATAATCTTTTTTTTTAAAAAAAAATAGACTAAGTGAATTTATCATGAACCAAACCCTAAATGTTTTGTCACCTAAAGTCAAAGGATTTTAAATATAAAATTAACTTGTTTTCCAACCCGAGCCTAACCCAAAAATAATCTTTCTTTTAAGTCACACATTCTGTTTCCAATGCCACAAAAGAATTTTGAACCGGTTTCATCGAGGAACATACCAGATCGGGTAAAGGCTCGTGGGCGGGTTTGGGGTGTTTCAATTTGGTATCAGAGCCCAGTTTTAAACTCTCGGCCTTGGGTTTAAGGCTCAAAATGTTTTCAAAGTTAAGCCCAAAAAGAATTTTTGTGAATTAAGTAGGATTTTCTGGCATGGCCCACTAAGTCTCCGACCCGAAGTCCACCAGGTAAGTACTCCAATCTCTTGTGTGATTTATATTATGACTTGTAGAAGGGGTAGAAATGGAACATAGAATAGAGATTTAGTACTTAAACCCTAGGGCTAGCTAACCCAACAATTACATAAGACTTAAATGCCTAATTGAATAAACATGTGGTTAAGTCGCCGAGTTAGGGTGCGGCAACCATGGTGCGCATGTCTAGGATTGGTCTCGATGGGAGCTTGGTATTTAAGCGATCTCGTGACTCACCTCCTCTCCACTCGAATCCTACAGTGCGTAGCCTCGGTTCACCCTAACCAAGAGGACTTATACACTGCTAAACCCCTAACTAAAACCAGGAAAGGGACTAGCCGTTTTTTTATGAAAACCCTAGTTTTATAATCACCAAATTACCCTTGAATAGTAGCAAAAACTTATTTTGGAAAAATTTCAAATTTTTTTGATTTATAAAATTACAAAATACCCCTATTGGTAAAATTACAAAAATGCCCTTGGTTTATGAAAATTTTCAAAATACCCACAGTTCTTATCAAAATTTCACTACTTTGCTTAAAGGAACCCTAAATTTACAAAATATCAAAAATACCTTGATTATGGAAAGAAAAAAAATTTATGAAATTACCCTTAACCTGCAAATTACCGAAATACCCCCGAGTTACAAAATTACCAGAACGACCCCCGATCTTCAAAAATTTTTGCAACAACACTGATTTGGAAAACAAATTCTCAAAAACAACCCTCAAGTTTTGTAAATTCCAAAGTACCCTTGGTTTATCAAGATTTACAAATTTACCCAGGTTAATTACCAAAATACCCTCAGATTTCAAAATTTCCAAAATACCCCCGGAAATGCAAAATTTCCAGAATACCTTTATTGACAAAAACACCAAGGAGCCTTATTTTGACAAATTATGAAAAATACCACGTAGGATAAATTACGAGAATACCCCAGGATAGAGCAGACGAGAATGTCCAAAGAGTGAATGTGTATGTGAGATACTATAGAATGGATGTGCTTTTCTGTGAATTAGGATAGAAGACTTGAAACTTAGAATGATAGAAAGAACCCCTATTAAACTTCCTGCCATAAAACTTCTTGTGGATAATCAGTGGAATAAGGGCTAATTCATAAAATTTCTTAAACCAGACTAAAGCGCGATCGTAGAAATGAGCTCTAGGGGACGTGGTCGCAATGTACGAGGACGCGGTCGAGGTAGAATGACCGTGTCAGAACCCATTAGATCGGGATAAGGATCTGAGAATGAGGTACCACCGCCACCACTACCAGCTGTTGGAGTTGAGCAGCAAGATCGAAGGGAGAAGATCTTCAGACGCAGCAGGTCTTGTGAGTTCTTGAAATGGTGGTCAGTCTTTGAAAGGAATATGGGAGCTCAAAAATCAGACCGAGTGACTCCGAGCCAACAGAGCTGAGGTGTTCCGTGGAGTATTTGGTGTGGCACTCAGTACAGCTGAATACTGGTTAGAGGCGACCGAGCGCATTATGGATAAGCTCGATATGACTCCTGAGGAGAAGTTGAAAGGAATGGTGGCACTGCTACGTGATGAAGCGTATCAATGGTGGTTAACAGTTCGGGATGGTGCCACAGCTGAGGATCTGACCTGGGAATATGTTAAGGCGGCATATCAAAAAAAGTATGTCGGCACACATTATATTGATGAGCAGAGGAAGGCATTTTTGGGGCTGGTTCAAGGGAACAAGTCAATAGCAGATCTGGTTGAATTTCTGAGGTTAAGTCGGTATGCTCGAGGAGTGGTGTCAACAGAGCATGAGCGGTGTGTCCGATTTGAAGATGGACTAAGGGATGACCTGAGGTTGTTAGTCACTCTACATCAAGAGCGGGAGTTTTCTGCTTTAGTAGAGAAAGCTAAGATAGCGGAAGGAATTAAGGACTCTGTGAGGCAGAACACGGATCGAAATAAGCAGAAGAGAGGATTTGGGTTATCTGGATCTTCTAGGAATGCTCAGAAAAGGCTTAGAGCTGATGGGCTGCAAGGTCAGCAAACTGGTACTAGAGAGCAATACCGTACTTGTGAGCAGTGTGGGAAGAAACACTTAGGCGAATGCTGGAAGAAGACAGGTGGGTGTTTCATATGTGGGTCAAAGGACCATATGATCAAGGACTGTCCGATGAGACTAGATGGGAATCATCCAGTAGCTCAGAATGTTAATCAAGCTGGTAGAGGTGGACAGCAGCCTCAGTGAGGTCGTGGTCTGAATAATCGAGGAAATGGTACTGGCAGAGGACGTGGAACACTAGGCAGAGGTGTTGTTGAAGCTAGACAGCCGGGTTTGGTTTACGTAGTATGCCAGAGGGAGGATGGAGATGCACCGGACGTCATAACCGGTACGTTCCTCATTCATGGCAAGCCCTATTTTACTCTTATTGATGTGGGCTCGACCCATTCTTATGTTGCATGTAGTGTAGTGGAAACACTAGGCCTAGACTTTGAACTTTCGATAGGGAGATGGTGTAGTAAGCCCATTAGGCCAAAGCTGTAGTGGTGGATAAGATCTTTTCGAGTGTATCCCTAGAAATTTAGGGAGTGAGCTTTGGTGACTTAATGGAGTTACTCTTCAGAGAATTTGACCTCATACTTGGTATGGATTGGTTAGTAGAGCACCCAACCGTGTTGGATTGTGTGGCTAAACGAATTGAACTAAGGACCCCAGAAGATGAAGTGGTAGTAATGATAGGAGAAAGAAGAAACTACTTGTCTAACGTAGTTTCGACATTGAAGGCGGAGAAAATGGTTCGGAAAGGATGCAAGGCATTTTTGGCCTTTGTTAGTACTGTGGATGCGAAGGAAGGGGGAATTCGTGGAGTTAGAACAGTAAGGGACTTCGTGGATGTTTTTTCGGAGGAGTTACCCGGAATACCCCCAGATAGGGAGGTGGAATTTGGAATAGACTTGCTACCGGAAACAGCTCCTATGTCAATCGCTCCATACCGAATGGTGCCAAAAAAGTTAGTTGAGCTCAAGGCTCAAATTCAGAAACTACTTGACCGTGGGTTTATCCGGCCCAGTGTGTCTCCGTAGAGAGCACCGGTCTTATTTGTGAAGAAGAAGGACGGAACTATGCGAATGTACATAGATTATCGTCAGTTGAATAAGCTGACCATCAAGAACAAGTATCCTTTGCCAAGGATTGATGACTTGTTCGATCAGCTTAAGGGGGCGGCAGTGTTCTCAAAGATCGACTTAAGGTCAGGATATCATCAATTGAAGGTAAAGGAGGCGGATATCCATAAGTCAGCCTTTAGGATAAGATACTGCCATTTTGAGTTTGTAGTAATGCCGTTTGGGTTAACCAATGCCCCAGCCGCGTTCATGGATATAATGAATCGGGTTTTTCAACCCTATTTGGATCGATTCGTTGTTGTGTTCATCAATGACATCCTAGTGTACTCCAAGTCGGAAGAGGAGCATGATAAGCATCTCCGGATTTTGTTGCAAGTGTTAAGGGAGAAAAAGCTCTATGCCAAATTCAGCAAGTGTGAATTTTGGCTTAAGGAGGTGGCATTCTTAGGACACGTGGTATCTGCTGAAGGAATAAGGGTGGATCCTAGAAAGATTGAAGCGATGTTGGATTGGAAACCACCTAGGTCAGTGGCTGAGATTCGTAGTTTCTTGGGATTGGCAGGCTACTATAGAAGGTTTGTAGAAGGATTCTCGTCGATAGCCGCGCCTTTAACAAAGTTGTTAAGGAAGGAAGTACCCTTTGTATGGACGGATAAGTAGCAGGAGAGCTTTGAAAAGCTCAAGAGGGTTTTGACTGAAGCTCCAGTGTTGATTCAGTCGGAGGCAGGAAAGGATTTTGTGGTGTCTTGTGGACGCTCATATGGGATTAGGATGTGTTCGATGTAGGATGGTAAAGTAGTCACTTATGCGTCTCGGCAATTAAGGCCGCATGAGGTTAACTACCCAACCCATGACTTGGAGTTGGCGGCAGTGGTCTTTGCTTTGAAGGTGTGGAGGCACTATCTTTATGGAGAAAAGTCGATAATCTACACAGACCACAAGAGCCTTAAGTATCTGTTGACTCAGAAGGAGTTAAACTTAAGACAGTGAAGGTGGGTGGAATTACTGAAGGATTATGACTGTTCGATAGAGTACCACTCGGGCAAGACGAATGTGGTAGCAGATCTGAGGGTGTTATTCGCGCACTTGAGTTTGTATGATGATGGAAGTCTGCTGGCAGAATTGCAAGTCAGTTGGTGGATGAGGACCTAAATGTTAAGTTACAACAAGTACAGATCGGAGAGTTAGAGGACTATGGTGTTAGTGATGAGGGAGTATTGTGCTTCAAAGGAAAGGTCTGTATCCGAGGGACGAGGAGTTAAGACAGAAGATTCTTCGGAAGTGCATGGTAGCCCTTATGCTATGCATCCGGAGGCACCAAGCTATCTGAGGATCTAAGGAACAATTTTGGTGGCACGATCTTAAGCGGGAAGTTCTTGAATTTGTGGGGAAATGTCGGCGTGTCGATAAGTTAAGTTGAACACCAAGTTCCATCGGGATTGCTTTAGCCAATAGAGATTCGCGATGGAAGTGGGAAAGAATTACCATGGACTTCGTTAGTGGGCTTCCCCTTACGCCTACTAAGAAGGACTCGGTATGGGTAATAGTGGACCGTCTGACCAAGTCCGTGCACTTTATCTCAGTAAGAGTTGATTATTCTCTTCAGAAATTGGCTAAATTATATGTGTCAAAAATTGTGAGGCTACATGGAGTACCGGTGTCTATCATTTTGGATAGAGACCCAAGATTTACGTCTCGGTTTTGGAGGGCACTTCATCAAGCTTTAGGCATTAAATTGGATTTCACTACGGCCTTTCATCCACAGTCAGACGGGCAATCTGAACGGGTAATCTAAGTTTTAGAGGACATGTTGAGGGGCTGTGTGATGGATTTCAAAGGAAATTGGAAGGACTATTTGCCCTTAGCAGAGTTTGCCTACAACAACAGCTATCAGGCAAGTATTCGAATGGCACCTTATAAAGCACTGTATGGTCAAAAGTGTCGGACTCCTACATGTTGGACGGAATTGAGAGAACGACGAGTTTTGGGTCCAGAAATTATGGTAGAATCTGAAGAGAAGGTTAGTGTAATTCGGGCTCGATTGAAGAAAGCATCCGATAGACAAAAGTCGTACGTAGATCTCAAATGGAAGGAGGTTGAATTTCATGTGGGAGACCAGTTATTCCTTAAGGTTTTGCCTTGGAAGAAGGTGATGAGATTCGGTCGCAAAGGGAAGTTAAGCCCAAGGTTTATAGGACCCTATCGAGTGTTGAAGCGAGTTGGACCAGTGGCATACCAGCTAGAGTTGCCACCGAGTTGCGATAGATGCACGACATATTCCATGTATCCATGCTACGTCGCCACTGATCGGATCCATCTCATGTGGTACCAGTTGAAGAAGTGGAGCTAAGGCGGACTTATCCTACGAGGAAGAGCCGATTCGGATCTTGGAACGAGACATGAAAATATTACGGAGGAAGTCAGTTCCCCTAGTCAAAGTGTTGTGGCACAATCATGGATCTAAGGAAGCTTCGTGGGAGCCAGAAGAGGCAATGCAACAGTAATACCCTCATTTATTTTAGCCAGGTAATTTCGAGGACGAAATTATTTTAAGGGGTGGAAGCGTAACATCCGAAAATGGGCCTATGCATTTTGATTTAATTATACTGAAATGGCATGTCTTATGTGTTATGAATGTATGGTGAACATTTTGGAAACTTGGAAATGTTAAGTTTAAAAAAGAAAGTGAACATTTTGGAAACTTGGAAATGTTAAGTTTAAAAGAGGAAAGTGAACATTTTTGGAAACTTGGAAATGTAAGGAAATGTTTTAGAAATGTTAAGTTTAAAAGAGGAAACTAAAACAAGGTGGCCTTAAGAAAATTAGTAGAAGGAATTTGACACACAATTGGGCTTGGAAAAGTGGCTTGGAGATGCCACTTAACACAGTGCAAGGAGGGCTTGTGTTCGAGTCACGAGGGGAGCGAATGAAAGTTTTATTTTGCGACATGGAGAAGAGGTAATGGACGGCATTAAGGCACTAAGGGAGGAGTTTAAATTCTTTTAAAATTTTGGCTAAGGGTAGATAAATGATGATTTATTTTAGATTATTTTCAAAGAGATAATTGAGGATTATTCTTTAATTTTTAAATAAAGTGATAAAGATAAGAGAAGTGATGGCCAAGTAAGGGACACTGGGCCTAGTAATTTCAGCAATAGGAGGAAAAGAGAGGCCATTCATCATTATTTCTTTCTCCTTTTCTCTCTCTTGAATTTTCCTAGCAAAATCCTCTCTCTCTCGCTATTTTTCCAAAACCGAAAACTCTAGCAAAGCAAGCCAATTTCCTCACCTTTCTTCTCTTCCTTTTTCTTTTCTCTCAACCTTCCAAAAGCAGAAAGCGGGTTCTCTTAGGCCTAGCCGATTGTCCATTAACACCAAAAGTGAAACCTTTTGATCACTATCTAGTCTCCATAGCCGAATATTTGTGGGACTTCAAACAAGGGTGTGTCAACTCTATAGTAAGGGTAAGGATCTATTATTATCATTATGTTTCTTTTCTTCAAGACCAAGATTAAGATTCTAATGCTATTTGTATCTCTTGGTCAAACTACAAAGGATCTTTCGGATTTTATCTATTGTCAACTACCGTGGAGAAGAGACTACTTTTCGGGATTTAAAGATTCAAGGTAAGACATGTGAATATTCGTCCAAGGCCTATTTTTGGTGTTTTAGATCTAGTTCATATTTATTCAAAAGCCGGAACTAACCAAGTTAATTGATTCAATGTTGGACGATTGAAGGAAGGTATAGCACAAAGTTTTCAGGATTTGATTTATAATGAAATCGGCACCAAGGTAAGTTTTAGTGTACTAATCCTACTAGGATTTAGATTTATGGCCAAATGGCTCTTTACTAAGTATTAAATGATTGATTAAATGCAGAGATTTAAGATCTAAGGCATTAGATCAAGCTTTTCGGGATTTGGATTGGAAACCTTAAGTGAATCAGGTGTGTACCCCAAACTATCTTTTAATAAGAATTATGGCTAAAATTTAATATGAGCATGTTTATAAGAATGTGAATATGGCTAAAGTACCATGCTATGGTAAAAAGTACTCAGGTACGTTTCCTACTCCTACTAGGACTATGAAAAATATTTGTTAAGGCACACATATGAAACTATAAGTAGGTGATTTAAGAATTTGGCATGTTTTGTATGACATGGGCATATAGGATATTATGAAAAAGGGGAAGTGAATGTGGTGACCTAAGACCACGAAATCTGAATATGGTGTCTCATGACACAAAGTATGTATCTGGTGGCTATGCCACGAACTTTATAAGGGCGATGTGCACATCGATTGCAATGATCGCTTCGATGGTGTGTAACGGATGGAGGTTGACTTAGTAGTCCTCACGGTGTGCGTGATGGTACGGTGATGTGTAGTGGATGGCATATAGGTTTGGGTTGGGTTGCATCATTATTTCCTATCATTATATGAATATGCATGTAATATGTGAACATATGCCTAAATTGTTAAAGTTTAGTGTTGGTTACACATTAAGTCTGCTTGACTCACCCTTGTGGGATTACTTTTCGGTGACGATCGGTGATGGGTGGGTCGGCAGGAGCTTAGTAGAGGCCATGTGAAGTTCAGATTTTTCTTTGTTTTGGACTCTTTTATTTTGAGTACTTTGAATTTATTTTTGGGAATTATTTGATGTAATAAGGCCATAGTTGAATTATTTTATTTTACTTCCACTTATCCTACTACAAAATAATCTTTAAAAAAAAAAAAAAAGACTAAGTGAATTTATCATGAACCAAACCCTAAATGTTTTGTCACCTAAAGTCAAAGGATTTCAAATATAAAATTAACTTATTTTCCAACCCGAGCCCAACCAAAAACAATCTTTCTTTTAAATCACACCGTTCTATTTCCAATGCCACAAAAGAATTTTGAACCGGTTTACATTGAGGAACATACCAGATCCGGTAAAGGCTCGTGTGCCGGGTTTGGGGTGTTTCACGTCATGTGGTCAAAACCACTGGTGACAGTCCAAAATAAATCATTCCCCCTCCTGTCATCAATCCCATCATCATGTTTATAACATACGTGTCATAATATCGAATGATCATGCAAATAACATATACCATAGCATTTCACATATCACGATGATGTATACTAAGGCTCACATAACAGGGACTTACCCGGAATCCAAGCTTATGCCCACAAGACAAAGTCACTAATACCAAGGGTTATATAGTAAAATAATAAGCATCATTAATCTAATAAAGTGTGTAAGCGTTTACACACCTGACTATACACGAAATCCCGAAACTACGCGATACCACGAGATCCCGAAATGTATGTTCTTATTGCACCTACAATCGGCCAATACCACCCTTTAGATTTAAAGCCATTTGACTTATTCACAAAATCCCGAAGGATATGTTGCCCCAAATATAACACACCTTAAGACGATTTGGTTTCCAAACAAATCCCAAAGCCACACAAAGCCTCATTGCAATCAGCCACACACTAGCACACATGAAAACATTTAGCCTTCGGCTTTTGATCAGTTAAGACATAGATCTTAATGTTGAACCCTTACCTAGATCAACCATCAAGTCCCGAAGGCTCCCTGAATTCGGCAATAGCCCTCCCTACAATCGATTTTAACACACCATAAAGAATCCTAAGGCCATTAAGCCAAAACATAAATCCCGATACCAAATAAGTTTGTCGTCCCTTACCTTGATGACTTCTTTGGCCTTTAAACACCATAGATCGGCACCCCCTATTGGTGTTAAGGGTTTTGGCTACCACATGGGACAATAATAAGTTAAGATCTCGATTACCACAATTAAAGAAATATCAAAAGAAAGACAGAAGAGGTTCGGCATTACTCAAATCGATCAAGACGAAAAGAAGAGATCCCTTACCAGAAGATTCGGCTATGTCCCCAAAAGCAAACTTGATTCGGCACTTAAGATAATGAAGAGAAATTACAAGAAGAGAGAGATTTATGAGCCAAGTATTCGACCAAGGTACTTGATAAAACCAAAAGAGCAACAACAAGCTTTCGGCTTTCAAAATAAAATAGAAAAGATGGGAAAGATGGGATCAAGATTCGGCTTGAGTGGTGGTTTGATTCGAGAAAGATGGTGAAGAGAAGAGATAAGATAGGTGAAAAGGGTTCGGCTATGGTGTTTTCGGCTTTGATCAAAATAGGAAGAAAAAGAGAGAGATGAGGGAGATGAAGATTTCGGCTAAGTACTTTGAGAGAAAAAAGAAATAACACTATTGAGCTTAGAGGGACATTCGGCTATACTAAAAGCTCCCCAAAATCGATAGCCCCCTTGCCCACAGTCCACTATTCGGCAAACTCTACCCACATAGTTTGATAAGATTCATCCATCCAATTCAAATCTGATGTTCACATCCTCATCCATTCAAGAGAGTCCCTCCTGAGCACTTCTCTTTCATGCCTGTGGCGTTAAAAATGAATAAGCAGAAAGGGATTTCTGCAGCTCAAAACAAGGTTCTCCTTGATCCCTGAGGCGTCACTCCTCGACACCCTAGTGGCGCCTCCTTGCCACCTTTCCCATTGCTTTCTAGTGTCAACCTTCCTACATAAAATCTCTTAACCCCTCTCTCCTTTAGCTTCATTTCCTTAAATGCCAAAACAAAATTCTTAGCCCTAACTCAGGCCTAACTTAGGGTTATAACTAGACCCCCAAAACATGTTAAATGAACATTATAGACAATACATCACATGCAACATAAGCAAAATGCAGAACCCCCGTTTTAAGGATGTTACAGTTCTACCCCCTTAAAAATAATTTCGGCCTTGAAATTACCTGATCAGAAGAGTTGAGGGTATTACTGCCTCATCACATCCTCGGGTTCCCACGTGGCCTCCTCCGTACCATGGTTCCGCCATAATACCTTTACTAGGGGTACTGACTTTCACGTAGAACTTTGACATTCCGATCTAAGATCTGTACCGGCTCCTCCTCGAAAGATAAATCCGAGCTTACCTTAATCTCTGCAACTGGTACCACGTGTGACGGATCAGATCGATAGCTCCTAAGCATCAAAACATGGAAAACTTCGTGAATCTGACTTAACTCTGCTGGCAGCTCGAGCTGATAAGCTATCGGTCCTACTTATTTCAACACCGTGTACGGCCTGATAAACCTAGAAAACTCTGAATTTCAGCCACCGACCTAGGCGGTTTCCAATCCAACACCGCCTCAGTCTTGCAAGGTCTACTCTAATCCCTTCAGTGGACACTACGTGACCTAAGAAAGTCACTTACCTAAGCCAGAACTTGCACTTACTGAACTTGGCATATAACTGATTCTCCCTCAGAATTTGCAAAACCACCCGCAAGTGCATATCATGATCCTCCTCAGTCCTTGAGTACACCAATATGTCATCTATGAATACTACGACAAACTGGTCCAAGTACTGCTAAAACACCCGATTCATCAAGTCCATGAATGCTGCCGGTGCATTAGTTAACCCGAACGGCATTACCAAAAACTCGTAGTGCCCATACTGAGTACGGAATGCCGTCTTATGAACATCAACCTCTTTCACTTTGAGTTGATGGTACCCCGACTTGAGATCTATCTTCGAGAAAACTAATGCACTCTTAAGTTGATCAAACAAGTCATTAATCAGGGCAATGGATACTTGTTTTTGATCGTCAACTTGTTCAGCTAGCGATAGTCTATACACATCCGCATTGTACCGTCCTTCTTCTTAACAAAGAGCACAGGTGCTCCCCAAGGAGATATACTCGGTCGGATGAAACCTCGGTCCAACAACTTCTTCTCTACCAATTCCTTCGGCGCCATCCTATACGGGGCTATAGACACTGGCGCAGTTCTGGGTAACAAGTCTATACCAAATTCAACTTCCCGATCCGGAGGCAGACCCAGAAGTTCTTCTGGGAATACATCAGCGAATTCCTTCACTGTTCAAACATTCTCCATTGCTAACTCATTGGCCTCCAAGGCACATACCCGAACCAAAAACGCTTCACAGCCCTTTCTGACCATTTTTTTTCGCCTTCAGTGAAGAGACCACATTCGATAAGTACTCCCTCCTATTGCCTATCATCACCACCTCCTCACCTTACATTGTCCTCAACGCCATGCGCTTAGCCGCACAATCCAAACTGGCCTGGTACTTCACCATCCAATCCTTCCCGAGAATCAGATCGAACTCCCCAAACAGCAGTTCCATCGAATCAGCCAAGAACACGACCCCTTGAAGTTCTAGGGGTACATCCCTATATAGTTTACTTACTTCTATAGAATGACCTAAAAGGCTTATCACAGTCATCTTCCTAGAAGTAATCTCAAAGTCTAAATTCATAGTTTCCACAATGCTACTGGCTACGTATGAGTGCGTCGAACCCACATCTATTAAAGCATTATAAGGAAATCCAAAGATTAGGAACGTACCGGTTATGATGTCCGGTGCGTCACCTTCCTCTCAACACCTCGCTGCATAGACTAACCCAGGCTGTCTAGCCTCCATACCACCTGCACCTCTGCCCGGTGCTCCACGATCTCTACCAGAGCCATTACCTCCCCTAGCAGCACCACGTCCCTCTCGTGGTCTGCCGACCATCCTCTCTGCTTTGATTCTGGTTCGATCCCCAGATCAGTAACCTAGCTGATCGCTTTGGACAATCCCTCACTCAGTGTTCCATCGACCCACACTCAAAACATCCTCTGTTTCCAGTCCAACATTCCCCCGTGTGAGACTTCCCACACCGAGCACATCGTTGCGGCCACTGAGTATTATCTGTAGTAGGCCTAGCAGCTTGATTTGGTCTACTATATCTACCCCATTTCTGGTGATTCTCGCTAGACCCAGATGATCCAGCATTCCTTTTATTCCATCCTCGGTCCTGATTTTGTCTCACCGACTGTTTCACCTCCTCAGCAACTTTGGCCTTTTCTACTAAGACCGCAAACTAGCTCTCCTGTTGTAGAGTAATCAATGATTTCAAATTGTCCTTTAATCCATCCTCGAATCTAACAAATCGTTCATGTTCGTAGCTATAATGCCCCGGCATATCGGCTCACCTTAAAATTTCGCCTTGTACTCGATATAGATTTATTCCCGAACTAGCCTTAAAATGCCTTCCTTTGCATCAATGTAGCTAGACCCCACATATTTCTTCTGATAAGCTACCTTAAAATAGTCCCAAGTGAGGTCATCCACTGTTGCACTATCCTGAATCGTGAGCCACCACTGGTACGACTCATCCCGGAGAAGCGACACTATCCCTTTCAGTTTTTCCTCAGCAGTCAGGTCCAAGTCATCCATGATTTGCTCCGTCGCTTCCAACAAATACTCAGCTGTATTAGGCGCCACACCAGACACACCTCGGAACACTTTAGCTCCATTGGCTCGGAGTCACTCAGATACAAATTTTCGAGCTCCCGTACCTTCACCTGCTCCAGCCACCCTTTCAAGCACTCGCAGATCGCCTGCGACACTGTATCATCCCCTGTCTGATCCTGATACTCAACACCAGCAGCTGGTGGTGGGCGTATCTCATTTTTTGACCCTTGTCCAGACCTAACCGGTTCCGATACGGTCATTCTGCCCCTACCGTGTCCTTGCACATTTCGACCACGTCCCCTAGTACTCATAACTAACCGCGGTTTATTTGTTTAAGAGATTTTTATGAATTAGCCTCTGTTCCACTTATTACCCGCGAATAAGTTTTATGAAAAGTAATTTGGTAGTGGTTCTTTCGATCATCACACAGTTTGTATTTCAATTTCTTACCCTCATTCCACGTGTAGGGGTATTCTCGTCATTTCACTACCCGGGGTATTTTCGTAATTTAACCTATCGAGTATTTTAGTAATTAAAACAGGGTAAATTCAAAAACCTTTACAAATCATAGATGTTTCAAAAATTCCAGAAATCGGGGCATTTTGGTAATTTTATAAACCAGGGGTATTTTCTTAATTTTTCATAATCCAGAGGTATTTTCGAAATTTTTTTTCAAAATATTGTTCAAGGTGATTTTACAAAGTAAGGGTATTTTGAATATTTTCACTTCGAGAGTACTTCAAAATTTTCCCATATTGAGGGCATTTTGGTAATTTTACAAGTCAGGGGTAATTTGGTCATTTTTTCCAAATTGGGGTATTTTAGTCATTTCTTAAATCAAGATTACTATGGCCATTTCAAAACCAAGGTTTTAAGGCGTTTCAAAACAAAATAGTTGGAAGTTTAGCCTGTGAATAAGTCGTCTTAGCTGGGGTGAACCGTCATTACGCACCAGGTCGGATTCGGGTGAAGAGGAGGTGAGTCACTAGGACTGCTTAAATACCAAGCTCCCCCCTGAATCCAATCCTAGACATGCGCACAACGGTTGCCACACCATTAGCTCAGTGACGTACTCACAGGTTTGTTTAGTGGATAATTAAGTCTTATGTATTTTGTGTTGGAGTAGGCTATTCCTATGGTTCAATAATTCCTATTCTACTAATCTACGATCCCGAAATACCCATTTCCCCCCACATATAAATCACACAAGTAGTCAGAAGTACTTACCTGGGTAGATTGGTGCCGGAGGCTCGGTGCCATGCTGTTCATCCCATGTATTTCCAACCAAGAACATT
This sequence comes from Gossypium rotundifolium, assembly GCA_025506655.1. Taxonomy (NCBI): domain Eukaryota; kingdom Viridiplantae; phylum Streptophyta; class Magnoliopsida; order Malvales; family Malvaceae; genus Gossypium; species Gossypium rotundifolium. Next base: position 59,570,728 of record CP106723.1, on the reverse strand, counting down.
TTAAAACCATACCTTAAAACGTTTTGGGCCTCAGGCCCACAACCGAGTTTTTCTAAACTTGGCTCTGATACCAAAATTGCAACACCCCAAACTCGGTCAGCACACCACAACCGGATCTGGCATGTCACAGAGTGAAAACCTTTTGAAAACGAAAGTTTATCAGATAATTTTCTTTAGAAAACCCTTTTTTTGGAAATCTGTGCTTAAAGTCTAATTATTGTTACAAGCTTTTAGAAAACATTCAAGTTATCTTTGTTATCATAATTTAAGGGATGTTACTCGATGGCAACGCTTTAATGAAAAACAAAAGAGTTATAGTTTTAAAAACATTGCGTTCTGCCGGTTAATTATTAAAATCATTTATCCCACATAGTTAAAATAATAGCAATAATAAAATGAAACAAAAATAAATCTTAGCGGCCTTACTACATAACCCGAAGACTGAAATTTAAAATTTAAAAAGTAACTAAAAGAAACCATAATCCAACGAACATGCATGGCCGCCTCGAGTCCTCCCGGCTCCATCTCTGCAATCTATTCACCTGTAAAATATAAGGGAAGGGGTGAGTCACCAAGACTTAGTGTGTAAATCCCCAACCCGATAGTGCATTCACTTACACAAGTTATCAGTAAAAACATGCAAACCATGCAAAACATGCAACCCATAACCTAGCCATCCAAACATCTTTAACTACCCCGTGTGGTCAAAACCACTGGTGGTACCATAGTCACAAATATATCGGTGTGGTCAAAACCACTGATGACCGAAGTCACAAATCAAGTGATGGGGCCAACCCATCGTGTGGTCAAAACCACTGATGACAATCCCATAAATAATCTCGTGGGGCCAACCCACTGCGGTACCAAACCACTGGGACGAGTCACAAATCGATATGTGGTCAAAACCACTAGTGGTCAAAACCACCTGGACTTAGTCACAAAATATAATATCAAGACGGGGCCAACCCGTCGTGTGGTCAAAACCACTAGTGACAGTCCAAAATAAATCATTCCCCCTCCTCTCATCAATCCCATCATCATGTTCATAAGATACGTGTCATAATATCGAATGATCATGCAAATAACATATACCATAGCATTTCACAGATCACGATGATGTATACCAAGGCTCACATAACAGGGACTTACCCGGAATCCAAGCTTATGCCCACAAGACAAAGTCACTAATACCAAGGGTTATATAGTAACATAATAAGCATCATTAAACTAATAAAGTGTGTAAGCGTTTACACACCTGACTATACGCGAAATCTTGAAACTACGCGATACAATGAGATCCCGAAACGTATGTTCTTATTGCACCTACAATCGACCAATACCACCCTTTAGATTTAAATCCATTCGGCTTATTCACAAAATCTCGAAAGATATGTCTCCCCAAATATAACACACCTTAAGCCGATTTGGTTTCCAACCAAATCCCGAAGCCACACAAAGCCTCCTTGCAATCGGCCACACACTAGCACACATGAAAACATTTAGCCTTCGGCTTTTGATCAGTTAAGTCATAAATCTTAATGTTGAACCCTTACCTAGATCAACCACCAAGTCCCGAAGGCTCCCTTAATTTGGCAATAGCACTCTCTACAATCGGTTTTAACACACCATTAAGAATCCAAAGGCCATCCGGCCAAAACATAAATCCCGATACAAAATAAGTTTGTCGTCCCTTACCTTGATGATTGCTTTGGCCTTTAAACACCACAGATTGGCACCCCCTATTGATGTTAAGGGTTTCGGCTACCACATGGGACAATAATAATTAAGATCTCGATTACCACAATTGAAAAAATATCAAAAGAAAGACAGAAGAGGTTCGGCATTACTCAAATCGATCAAGAAGAAAAGAAGAGATCCCTTACCAGAAGATTCGACTATGTCCCCAAAAGCAAACTTAATTCCGGCACTTAAGATAATGAAGAGAAATCACAAGAAGAGAGAGATTTATGAGCCAAGTATTCAACCAAGGTACTTGATAAAATCGAAAGAGAAACAACAAGCTTTCGGCTTTCGAAATAAAATAGAAAAGATAGGAAAGATGGGATCAAGATTCGGCTTGAGTGGTGGTTTGATTCGAGAAAGATGGTGAAGAGAAGAGAGAATATAAGTGAAAAGGGTTCGGCTATGGTGTTTTCGGCTTTGAGCAAAATAGGAAAAAAAAGATAGAGATGAGGGAGATAAAGATTTCGGCTAAGTACATTGAGAGAAAAAAAAATAACACTAATGAGCTTAGAGGGACATTCGGCTATACCAAAAGCTCCCCAAAATCGATAGCCCCTTGCCCACAAATCCACTATTCTACCAACTCTACCCACATGAGTTTGATAAGATTCATCCATCCAATTCAAATCTAATGTTCACATCCTCATCCATTGAAGAGAGTCCCTCCTGAGCACTCCTCTTTCATGCTTGTGGAGTCAAAAATGAATAAGCAGAAAGGGATTTCTGCAACTCGAACCAAGGTCCTCCTTGATCCCTGTGGCGTCACTCCTCTGACACCCTAGTGGCGCCTCCTTGCCACTTTTCCCATTGCTTTCTTATGTCAACCTTCCCACATAAAATCTCTTAACCCCTCTCTCCTTTAGCTTCATTTCCTTAAATGCCAAAACAAAATTCTTAGCCCTAACTCAGGCCTAACTTAGGGTTATAACTAGACCCCCAAAACATGTTAAATGGACATTATAAACAATACATCACATGCAACATAAGCAAAACGTAGAACCCCAGTTTGAAGGATGTTACATCAATAATCCCATCCCCCATGCAGCATAATATCACATGAATGCAGGCATAATATAAATAGCATACTATAACAATCATATCACATGTAGGGGCATTTTGGTCATTTTTCCCTTCAGGGGCATAATGATCATTTTACCCTATGGGGGTATTTCGGTCATTTTGTGACCTTCCTGAAGGTCTACAATCACCTTGAGCAACACAAATAACATATATGGTCATAACTGTGTAAATAGCCCCAAAGCCTAATATTCGGCCCAAGTGGGCCCACACGCTCGTATGCCCCATTTCGCCCAAAACTATCTTTGGCCATGTGATCGTCATGGCCAGCTCATTATTTCCTATCCATCCTCAAAATTTACTCGCGTAGGGCTCACGGGCCCATTGGGCCCTACTCGACCCATGTCGGTCATTTTCGCCTCAAAATGGCCTAAGCCCATGAGGATGCTCATGGTGGCCTCAACCATCTTACGCCCATATTCGTGGGCTCGGTTTAGAACACGTGCGATTGCATGCTCGTGTGGCATCATTCGTCGGTATTTCAGCTTTTCAGCATTTGCCGATCCACTTGGAGTGGTGTGTTTATGTACACACGCTTTTCGGCTCTTTTACCGATTATCGGTCACATGGTATTCTACACACCTATTTACGAAAATGTGCAGTCAGTCCGCAAGCACTCCAACCCTAGATTTGAACATAAACCACCATCAGTCCTCTTTACCACAAGATCCATAATCTTATTTGTCATAACTCTTTTAATCTAGATTAGTAATAAAACTTGCCTTGATTGATAAAGGTGCTTAGTCCCCTAATAACACTAATAAAGGTTAACTATAATCTCCTTGCCGAAAATATGCGTTACAGTCGGATTGTTTAGTCACATGGCTTAAATCCATATGTAATGTAACACCCCAAACCCGGCCCAAACACCCCGATCGGATCTGGCATGCCACTAAGAAAACTTTATAAAACATGTCGCATTTTTTTTTTGAAAAGCATAGTTTAAACATTTATACGGGAAAAACTTAATAATTTGATAATTTGTAAAAGAAATAAGTTTTAATTTATGCTTTAATGAATAAAACCAAAATTTTGCCTCTGAGTTTTATTATTTAAACACATGCCTTAGTTTCAATTAATCATAAAATCTAAGTGTATGAAAACTCGAAAACCGAAAACATAAAACCAATACACAATAGCCAGTGGCCTTATTACAATAAAATATAAAACCAAATAAATTGAGAGTATTAAGGGAAAATAATTAAAACAATGTCCTTTATTGAGTCAAAATAAATCCATGCATGGCCACCTTGCGCTCCTTTCCAGCTTGGTCCGATGCACTAAGTGCTACCTGAAAAAAATTATTAACAATGGGGTGAGTCACAAGACTCAGTGTGCAATCCCTCTTGCACCATCAGACTGGGCCTTAGCCTCCACAGAACAAAATAACTGAATATCACATATCAGAATTAAGCAAAACCCATCCCAATCCAAGATCCATCTGCTACACACCACCCTTACCTGCCAATCACACCAATGGGGATTTCTACAATCACCCTCACCGCTACACACCACCAATGGCAGTCATGCTGCAGTTAGCTGCTCATCGTTAGATTTGTGACATAGTCACCAGAACAGATCGTGGCGGAGCCACTACAATAGATCATGGCAGAGCCACTACAATAGAACACTTCCCCTTTCGTATACATCAATCGCCCAACCCCGAGAAAACATAGAAAATGGCATGAATGTATATCATATCAACTCAACAGAATCATTTTACTTAAAAAAAATCACAGAATCACTAACCTGATGAGTCACCCTTTACCCTCCACGGGTTTTCAACAGTCATGCCAGGATTTCGGCATTTAACAGAATATAAACAGATTTATATATATACTAGCAGACAATAGAGATGGTGTGAGAAATTACACACCTGATTACGCTTAATGCTATATTATCGAAATTGATGCTTTCCCTAGCTGGAATCGCGATTATCAGATCACTATTCTGCCGGTCAAAAACTTACTACAAGAGATACGATTTGAGTATCACCTAACAAGGTTAACTTACAGATTGGAGATAAATCGATTAATAAAATGACTAAAATGAATCTTCTTACCCAAATCGATTAAATCTCGGAAGTAGTATGATTCAAGTGTTACCAATTTAAAAACCTAGGAGATTAGATCTCCTTCAAATCCCGGAATGCCGCCCATGAAAGAAAACACGAGATTAGTAAACTATTTAACCATTAGGCTATGGTCTCCAAAAGCTGGAAAAGATCGAAAGAATACACAAATCAACATTTACCTCTACAGAAGGTTTCGGCTACCCCTTGCAGAAAGATTCGGCAATCACAGAAGAAGATCGAAGCATATAAGATTAGAGATCTAGGAATTTTGACTTTTAAGAAAATCCCGTAAAAGATGAACAAGAGGGGTCTGATGTGTTTTTAGCTTTTAGAAGAACTGAGTGAGGAGTTTCGGTTTTGACTTAGGAAAAGAAAACAAAAAGAGCCTTAGAGATTTCAACTAGGAAGAAGTTTAAACAGAAGAAGAAAAAGAATAGAAAAGTTTCGGCAACAGAGAAAACTAAGAGAGAGAGCTTCAGAAAAAAAACTCACAAAGTTCAGCTTTGCCTAACTCTATCTAGCTGTCCACCCCCCTTCACACACACAGTCCCACATTCAGCCACTTCTAGCCTCCTAGATAGCTCCTCCTCCTTTCCCTTATCCTTATCAGAACACATATCCAGATGAGACCTACATCACACCACTTCCTCCCTCCTTTATCAGCTTATTATCCACCTTTTTTAACACATTAAATCCCCTATTTTCTAGCCTTGATGCCATCCCACCTAGCTCCTTTTTAAGTGCCAAAATGGCCCAATTCTATGGGCTCCATATGGCTCAACTTGGGCCTCCTCCCTTGCCACTGACGCCACTTAACAGCTCCCATTATCGCGCCCCTTATTACTGGGCCACAAGCCCATTTTGCTTATTTAAACTACAGATACCATCCTTAAAGCCCTATAGTGTCTAAATAGAATATTTTAACCAAAACCTCGGCCCATTCCTGAGCCTAATTCTGACCCCTAATTCTTAAACTAACACATTAAACCTACAACACACAAAATGCACAGGCCCACTAATTCAGGATGTTACAGTTCTACCCCTTTAAAGAAATTTTAGCCACAAAATTTACTTGACCAGAAGAGATGGGGATACTGTTGTCGCATAACATCCTCTGGCTCCCATGTCTCTTCTTCTATGCCGTGGTTTTGGCACAACACCTTGATCAAAGGGATGGACTTCCTTCTCAACACCTTTACGTCTTGTTCCAAAATTTGCACTGGCTCCTCCTCAAAGGACAAGTCTGGCCTTACTTCAATCTCTTCCACTGGCATAATGTGCGATGGATCAGAATGGTAACGTCTTAGCATCAAGACATGAAACACGTCATGTATCTGCTCCAACCTTGGAGACAACTCCAGTCGATACGCCACTGGTCCCACACATTCTAGTACCCGATAAGGTCCAATAAATCGAGGACTTAGGTTCCCCTTCCGACCAAACCTCATTACCTTCTCCCACGGTGACACTTTCAAAAAAACTTGATCACCCACCACAAATTCCAACTCTTTTGTTCTAGATCCGCATAAAAGATTTCTACCGATTAGACGCTTCTTTCAACCGAGCCCAAATCAACTTAACTTTCTCTTCTATTTTTGAAACCAGTTCTGGACCCAACACCTGATGCTCTCCCAACTCTGTCCAACAAGTAGGAGTACGACATCTCCATCCGTATAACGCCTCATAAGGCACCATCTAAATACTAGATTGGTAGCTGTTGTTGTACGCGAATTCTGCCAGAGGTAAATACTCCTTCCAACTACCCCTGAAATCAATGATGTAACCTCTTAACATATCCTCCAAGGTTTGGATTACCCTCTCAGACTGACCATCAGTCTGTGGATGGAAGGCGGTACTGAATTCTAGCCTTGTTTCCATTGTCTGATGTAGAACCTTTCAGAATCGTGACGTGAACCTAGGGTCTCTATCTGATATGATCGACATAGGTACACCATATAGTCTTACAACCTTAACCACGTACAGCTTAGCCAACCTTTGCAGAGAATAATCAACACGAATCGATATGAAGTGAGCAAACTTCGTCAGCCGATCCACAATCACCCAAATCGAATCCTTCTTAGTGTGCGTAAGAGGTAACCCACTAACAAAATCCATCGTGATTCTTTCCCATTTCCACTGCGAAATCTTCACCGACAGCAACAACCCTGAAGGCAACTGGTGTTTCACCTTCACCTACAGACACGTCAAACATTTACCCACGAATTTTGTTACCTCTCGCTTCAGACCTGGCCATCAGAATTGCTCTCGCAAATCCCAATACATCTTAACCCCTCTAGGATGCATAGCATATTGGCTACTATGCGCCTCTTGCAGAATCATCTGCCTTAACTCAACATCCTTTGGCATACAAATTCTCTTATGGAAACACAGAACCCCTTCACCATTCAAACTATAGTCCTCTCCTTCACCCTTTCGTACTTGCCGGAGTCGAGCATTTAAGACCTCGTCTAGAAGCAGCTTCTCTTTGATCTGACTTGTCCACACTGGTCTCACTTGGAGTTCAGCTACCAAACTGCCATCTTCATACATGCTGAGACGAGCGAACATCGCCCTTAAATCTACTATCGCCTTCCGACTCAATGCATCCACCACCACGTTCGCCTTGCACGGATGATATTCGATCGAGCAGTTGTAGTCCTTCAAAAGTTCAATCCACCAACGTTGTCTTAGATTCAACTCCTTATGGGTAAGGAGGTACTTCAGACTCTTATGATTAGTGTAAATAGCAGACTTCTCCCCATACAGGTAGTGTCTCCAGATCTTCAGAGCGAACACTACTGCAGCCAATTCCAAATCATGCGTAGGGTAATTCAATTCATACAGTCTTAACTGTCAGGACGCATAGGTAACAACCTTTCCATTTTGCATCAACACGCATCCTAAACCCGTGTGTGACGTATCGCAGTAGATCGTAAACTCTTTTCCTACCTCCGGCTAAATTAACACCGGCGCTTCTATCAAAATTTTCATCAGCTTCTCAAAGCTCTCCTACTGTTTGTCGGTCCAACCAAATGGTACTCCCTTCCTCAACAACTTAGTTAGAGGTGCCGCAATTAATAAGAACCCGTCAACAAACCTTCTGTAGTACCCTGCCAATCCCAAGAAACTTTGGATCTCTACCACAGACTTCGACGATTTCCAATCCAATACAACTTTTATCTTTCGAGGGTCAACCTAATTCCTCTGCAGAAACCACAGGCCCTAAGAAAGTTACTTCCCTTACCGAACTCACACTTACTGAACTTAGTGAACAACTACTTCTCCCTCAGAACTTGCAACACCACATGAAGATGTGCATCATGCTCCTCCTCGAACTTGGAATAGACCAGAATATCGTCAATGAACTCCACAACAAACTGATCAAGGTATGGTTGAAACAACCGATTCATCATATCCATAAATGCTGCTGGCACATTCGTTAACCCGAATGGCATCATCAAAAATTCATAATGACCATAGCGAGTTTGAAATGCTGCCTTATGAATGTCCCCTTCCTTTACCTTTAACTGATGATAACTCGACCTTAAATCTATCTTAGAGAAAACTGAAGCTCCTTTGAGCTGATCGAATAGATCGTTGATTCTCAGCAGCGGGTACTTATTCTTAATCGTTAACTTATTCAGTTGACGGTAGTCCACACACATACGCATGGATCCATCCTTCTTCTTCACAAATAGGACCGGCGCTTCCCACGGAGACACACTCGGTCGAATAAAACCTCGATCCAACAATTCTTGGATCTGAGCTTTGAGCTCCACCAGCTCTTTCGACGTCATTCTGTGAGGAGCAATGGACACCGAAGTCATAGCCGGGTGTAGCCCAATCCAAAACCCCACTTTGTGATTCGGAGGTAGTCCTGGCAACTCCTCAGGCAAGACATCTACAAAATACTTTATTGTTCTTACCTCACCGACAATCACCTCCTTAGCGTCCAAAGCACTGATAAAAGCTAGAAATACATTGCATCCTTTCCGAATCATCTTAACAACCTTCAATGCATATACTACGTTGGACAAATAATCCCTTCTTTCCCCTAGCACAACCACCTTCCCGCCTTCCGGGGTACTCAACACCATGCGCTTAGTCTCACAATCCAGCTTAGCACGATGTTTAGCCAGCCAATCCATTCCAAGGATAAGGTCAAACTCCTCAAATGGTAATTCCATTAGGTCTACCATAAACACTACTCCTTGAGTCTCTAACGATACACTCCTAAATAGTTTGTCCACTATCCTAGATTGTCCTAACGGGCTAACCACTATCATCTTCCTAGTAGTTATTTCAGATTCTATACTTAAATTCTTAGATACCAATATGCAACATAAGAGTGGGTTGATCCAATATCAATCAAATCAAGAAATGGATTATCAGCCATAAGAAACGCATCGGTTTTGACGTCCGGTGCGTCACCATCCTCACGTCGATGAGCTGCATAAACTAGACCTGGCTGTCTCGTGTCTACATTACCTGCACCCCTACCAGGTGCTCCACGACCTCTACCGAACCCATTTCCTCCTCTGACTGAGCCACGACCACTTGGTAATGGTTGACCACCCCTCCTAATCTGATCAGAACCCCGTTCAGCAGGCTGTACCTGATCCACTTGTGGATAGTTTTTCACCATATGATCCATAGACCCACACATGAAGCATCCACCGATTTTCCTTCTGCACTCCCTAAAATGTACTTTCCCACATGAGGAACATGATCGATTCTAACCCCTTATAGCAGATGTCGATACCTGAGCTGACCCATCAAACCTAGGCCTTTTCTGAAAACTCCCAGATGATCCGACGACACAAAATTTCTCTTGTTCCTACTCCGATCCTTATCCTTATTTTGTTTCTCAGTCTGCTTCACATCCTCAAATATTTTAGCTTTCTCGACTAGAACGGTAAAGTCTCTTTCTCGCTGCGGTGCTACCAACACTCTCAACTCATCCCGCAATCCATCTTCGAATCGTACACAGCGCTCATAGTCAGTCGCTACAATTTCTCGAGCGTAACGGCTCAAATGCAGAAATTTCATTTCATATTCAGACACAAATTTGCTTCCCTGCACCAAGTTCAAAAATGCCTTCCTCTGCGCATCCACATAGCTGGCCCCAACGTACTTTTCCTGAAATGACTCCTTAAAGAAATCCCAGTCAATTCGGTCTGCGGCAATACACTCCTTTATCGTGAGCCACCACTAGTAAGCCTCGTCTCGAATAAAAGACACGACCCCTTTTAACTTCTCCTCCACCGTGAAGTCTAGGTCATCCATTATCCGCTCACTCGCTTCTAACCAATACTCAGCTGTGTTAGGGGCTACGCCAGAAACACCCCTAAACATCTCCGCTCGTTGGCTCGAAGTCGTTCAGACAGAGATTTTTGAGCTCTTGAACCCGTGCCTACCCCAGCAACTCTCTCAAGGACCCGCAACATTGCTTGAGATACCGCATCATCTCCGGCCGTCTGGTCCTAAAATTCTCCCTCCACAGCTGGCAGATCCGGCATCTCGTTTCCTAACCCGTGGCCAGACCCTACTGGCTCTAACACGGTCATTCTACCCCTACCACGACCATGCGGCGGACGTCCTCAACCCCTTGTATTCATTCTTCCGATTGGTGTTTATCTGATTAGAAATTTTATGAATTATTAATTCTTTCCACTGATTATCCACGAACAATCTTATGAAAAGTCATTTCGATAGTGGTTCTTTCAATTGATTTATGTCTCTGAGTTCGATCTCAAGTCTACTCCTCCTAGTTTTGGGAACTACATACATTCAACAATCAACATACAAACAACATCCATGAACCCACATTCAACACATAGGGGTACTTTCGTCATTTCACTACCTAGGGGTGTTTTCAAAATTTTATCCTATAGGGGTATTTTTGTAATTTTTTTCAAAATAATGTATCCTGGTAATTTTTTTTCAAAATAAGGGTATTTTGATAATTTCGTGAAGCAGGGGTATTTTGGAAATTTTGCAATCTGGGGGTATTTCGATAATTTTGCAAACTGGGGGTATTTCGATAATTTACAAACCGGGGGGTATTTCGATAATTTTTCAAATTTTGATAATTTCCAAATCAAGGGCATTTTGTAATTTTTTTCAAATCAATGGCGTTTTGGGTGATTTTTTTACAAAACTAAGGGCATTGTAGTAATTTTGTGAAAATAAGGTGGCTGGTCCCTTTCGGGTTTTAGTTAGAAACTTTGGCCGTCAACAAGTCCTGGTGGCTAAGGTGAACAGTCACTACGCACCATGTAGGATCCCAGCGAAGAGGAGGTGAGTTGCTAGGACCGCTTAAGTACCAAACTCTCCCTGGATCCAATCCTAGGCATGCGTATGCCTGTTGCCACACCCTAACCTTGTGACTTATCCATGGACAGGTTTAATTAGATTAAGTCTTCTGAGAGTTAAGAAGTTGTTTAAGCTAAGCCCAAAGTCCATCAAGTTCTAATTAAGATAATCTACGTCCCACAAAGCCCATCAAGCTCACATACCTATATAACACACAGTGAGTTCAGAATGCTTACCTGAAGGACTTGGGCCGGAGACTCAGGTGCCATGCCGAGAAAACCATCCTATATTATTTATAAACATGCATGTTTCTGAAACCCATCTTTAGAAAATGCTTTAAGTCCAAAACCCCAAAGCTGAGCTTTGAACCGGGCTCTGATATCAATTTGTAACACCCCAAACCTAGCCTAAACACCTCGACCAGATCTGGCATGTCACTAAGAAGATTTTATAAAACATGTCTCATTTTTTTTTGAAAAGCATAGTTTAAACATTTATACGGAAAAACTTAATAATTTGATTATTTGCAAAAGAAATAAGTTTTAGTTAATGCTTTAATGAATAAAACCGAAAATTTTCCTCTGAGTTTTATTATTTAAACCATGCCTTAGTTTCAATTAATCATAAAATCTAAGTGTATGAAAACTCGAAAATCGAAAACATAAAACCAATACACAATAGCTTGTGGCCTTATTACAATAAAATATAAAACCAAACAAATTGAAAGTATTAAGGGAAAATAATTAAAACAGTGTCCTTTATTGAGTCAAAATAAATCCATGCATGGCCACCTTGTGCTCCTTTCCAGCCCGGTCCAATGCACTAAGTGCTACTTGAAAAAAAATGTTAACAACGGGGTGAGTCACAAGATTCAGTGTGCAATCCCTCTTGCACCATCAGACTGGGCCTTAGCCCCACAAAACAAAATAACAGAATATCACATATCAGAATTAAGCAAAACCCATCCCAATCCTAGATCCATCCGCTACACAGCACCCTTACCTGCCAATCACACCAATGGGGATTTCTACAATCACCCTCACTGCTACACACCACTGATGGCAGTCATGCTGTAGTTAGCTGCTCATCGTCGAATTTGTGACATAGCCACCAGAACAGATCATGGCGGAGCCACTATAATAGATCGTGGCAGAGCCACTATAACAGAACACTTCCCCTTTCGTATACATCAATCGCCCAACCCCGAGCAAACATAGAAAATGGCATGCATGTAAATCATATCAACTCAACAGAATCATTTTGCTTACAGAAAATCACAGAAATCACTAACCTAATAAGTCACCCTTTACCCTCCACGGGTTTTCAACAGTCATGCTGGGATTTTGGCATTTAGCAGAATATAAACAGATTTATATATATACTAACAGACAACAGAGATGGTGTGAAAAATTACACACCTGATTATACTTAACGCTATATTATCGAAATTAATGCTCTCCCTAGCTGGAATCACGATTATCAGATCACTTTTTTGCCGGTCAAAGACTTACTACAAAAGATACGATTTGAGTATCACCTAATAAGGTTAACTGACAGATTGGAGATAAATCGATTAATAAAATGGCTAAGATGAATCTTCTTACCCAAATCGATTAAATCCCAGAAGTAGTATGATTCGAGTACTACCGATTTAAAAACCTAGGCGATTAGATCTCCTTCAAATCTCAGAATGCCGCCTATTAAAGAAAACACGAGATTAGTCAACTATTTAGCCATTCGGCTATGGTGGCCAAAAGCCGAAAAAGATTGAAAGAATACAAAAATTGACATTTACCTCTATAGAAGGTTTCGTCTAGCCCTTGTAGAAAGATTTAGCAATCACAGAAGAAGATCGAAGTGTAGAAGATTAGAGATCTAGGAATTTTGACTTTTAAGAAAATCCCGGAAATGATGAACAAGAGGGGGCTGATATGTTTTAGCTTTTAGAAGAACTAAGTGAGGCATTTCAATTTTGGCTTAGGAAAATTAAAAAAAAAGAGCCTTAGAGATTTCAGCTAGGAAGAAGTTTCGACATAAGAAGAAAAAGAATGGAAAAGCTTTGGCAACAGAGAAAACTGAGAGAGAGCTTCAGAAAAAAACTCACAAAGTTCGGCTTTGCCTAACTTTATCTTACCGTCCACCCCCCATCACACGCATAGTCCCACATTCGACCACCTCTAGCCTCCTAGATAGCTCCTCCTCCTTTCCCTTATCCTTATCAGAACACATATCTAGAAGAGACCTACATCACACCACTTCCTCTCTCCTTTATCAGCTTATTATCCACCTTTTTTTTAACACATTAAATCCCCTATTTTATAGCCTTGATGCCGTCCCACCTAGCTCCTCTTTAAGTGCCAAAAATGGCCCAATTCTATGGGCTCCATACAGCTCACACTTGGGCCTCCTCCCTTGCCACTGACGCCACTTAACAGCTCCCCTTGCTGCGCCCCTTGTTACTAGGCCATAAGCCAATTTTGCTTATTTAAACTACAGATACCATCCTAAAGCCCTATAGTGTCTAAACAAAATATTTTAACCGAAACCTCAACCCATTCTTGAGCTTGATCCGGGCCCTTAATTCTCAAACTAACACATTAAACCTACAACACACAAAATGCACAGGCCCACTAATTCAGGATGTTACATGTAAACTTATTGCAACCGCAAAACCTTAGACTTTATTACTTGGACCAATTGAACAACTTACCAAAATTAGACAAAGAGTGAGTAGCGGCAGAAAGTGGCTCACAAAAAATGCACCCTCAAACCAAAGCACGAGATGGTGCTTTAATCCCTACGATCGAAACAATAGAGATAAACAAGTGAAATGGAAGACTTGGTTGATTACCAAAAAACAATTATCCAACCCAAAACCCAAAGAAAGAATAAGGGATGAAAAGGACAAAGGTAATATTAGGCCGCTATGAAGAAAAAGCAAATGGGACGAGAAAAGGAAGAAAGGTAAATGAAGAGGGAGAAAAGGAAACTGAATTCGACTAGGATTATGAGAGGAGGAAAGAAGAGAATGCAAACAAAGTTGCTCAAAAGACCAGCCAATTGATAGGAAAAATTAACCAAAAGATAAGAGCAAGATTGGCTTGCCACAAAAGGGAAAGTTGAGAAAACAACTAGAACCCAAAAGAAAATGCCTATTCGACCAAGGGAAAAAATGTGTAAAATAAAGAAAAGCACCATAATCTCGAAACAAAGACTGCTGAAATGGAATACTGAGCATTCGACATTTTCCCTACCTCAAATGGCCTCTCCAATGATTCCCAAATCGAACCCAAAGCTCCCATAGAGTCCTCATTCGGCTACAACTCCCAAACAACCCTTATCACTCCATAATCCACTCCTTAAATCACTCACTTGACCAATTCAAACTCTCCAACACAGAGTTCAAATCCAATACAAACTCTTTCCCACACATGAGTAAAATAAATAATCCTTTTTGCATGAACTGGGACTTGAACCTCTGTCCTCCTTGCCACACCTGTGACGCCACAACCACTCCACCACAAGCTCTCTTTGTGTCTCTTTTTAATCACAATTACTTAAAAGGCTTACAACCTGGAGTCATGGTTCCCCTAATGCTAAAAATAAAATTTTTCATATGACATGGCTTGAACCCAAGACTTCATAGAAGCCCCATAACCTTTCAAAATCACTCACCCAACATATCCATCATGCAAGCCGTTCTCTTGTTTTCAAAAGTTTTAAATGCTCCCATGCCCAAGGCCCAATAGCCCAATTCTACTAGGCCCAAATTCAGGGTGTTACATGCAGCCTTTAGTCCATGCCTTCAATGTTGTGGCTTGTCTCTATTGAAGTCATGACACAAACCTATTGTCTCCAATGTCACCATGCTTCCCCAACTAAAGTCATGACATAAAGTTACTGCCCACAATGTCATGACACTACTCATTGATGTTGCGGTAACACTCTCCTATCTTAATAGTTTTTACATTTTAGTCCCTCAATTGTTACCGGAGTATTATGGGAGCTTTTGTAAGACTACTTATGACCTGAGTTGAGTAAATGATGTCTTTACAAGTATTAAATGTCGACTATCTTGCATGAATTTGCCTATTGAATTTTGAAATGAAAGTATAGTTGCATCAACGAAGAATGTGGTGTTTCATATCTCAGACCCGCGGTCGGGTTGGGAGTGGGGTGTTACATTTAGTGAAAAATTATTTGGGTTAATTCCTTGAAGTCAAATAAATTTTATTTTTATAAGTACTTTTGGTTCAAATTTGTGTGATTATAATTCCATACGTGGTAATTATAACTCAAATTTGTGAGAACAAAATTTTCGATTTTGGTTTTCCCTAGAGATAGTACTTTCCTCATTGGAATGTCTCGGTTTTCATCCTATGTTCAGTTCCTAAATAAATTTCACTCTATAAACATCAGTGGTTCGAGATTAGTTAAGAAGATCGTTTGATTGAAATTTAGAAGGATTTAGACATTAGGTCTAGGATTCGACAAATCTCCCTAACTTGGAAACGCATGTACTAAATTTGATGAAATTTATTACCATAGGTATCACAACCAAATTTCCGGTTTTATGAAATATTTTAAAATGTTGATGTGCAACAAAACTATTTTCAACAATCTATTTTTACAAAATAAGAAATATAAAAATGGGAGAACATTAAAAATATAAAAAATCATAAAATTATTAAAATTATAAAAATTTAAAAATATTTTTTTTATTTCCTCATACATTACCGTACATCATACATCAATCCATCCTTATCAAGTTCCCTCACATCACCTCTCATCAACTAAAATCATTACCCATCACTCACCTTCAACCACCAAGCACTAAACTCATCACAACCTCTCACTTGGCACCCCCACACAAGTTTGATCATCAGCACACTTCAAGTTCCTCATTTCCTTATTATCAAAACCAAGACTCCAAGCCTGCAAGAGAACAAAAGAATTTATTTTATAATTTTAATAACTTTTATATTTTTTAAAAAGTTGTGATAAATTTTATATTTTATCATTTTATATAATTTCATATAAATTTTTATATTTTATATATTTTAATTTTTAGTTTTTTATGATTTTTACAATATTTTATATTTTAAATAATTTTCTATTATTTTTCATTTTTAATTTTTCTATAGTTTTCTTTATAAATTTTATAAGTTTTAAATTTGTATAATATATTCAGAAAGTTTTAGGCTTAAATATTAAAAATATCTCATAAAACAATTAAAAATTAATTAACTTGACCTAATATTTTCGATTAGAAGCTTAATTAATATTTTAATTATATCAGATTTCTTTTAGTATTTACGCATAAAAATTATTCCAGATCTAAGCAAGCTTTTGAGGTCTATGAACAGATCATATATCTTGGGCAACATGGGAAAAACATTTGTTATGTCATCTCTTGCCAATAGTAGAGCGGGCAAAATAGGCCTAAGCTCGAAAGCCCGCTTATGTTGATCCGAGCCTTTAACGGTTCGAGTTTGTGAAAGTTTGAGCTCATAACAGATCCAAGCCTGGGAAATCTTGAGCTCGAATGAACCTACGCCTAAGAAAGCCTAAGCCCGTAACAGATTCAAGCCCGAAACTGATCTGGTCTAAGCATGAGATATATTCGATCCAAAACCTAAAAAACCAAAATTTATAACTGAACAACCATAATAGACATTAATAATTCATATAATTTGATTATATTACTTAAAATGAAAGTAAAATATAAATAAATAATAATTCTTTATTTTTTAAATGTATTCATAAGCATTGCATATTTATATTAAAATTTTATTAAAAGGAAAAGTAAATAATAATAGTTTTTATGTTAAATTATAAAGTGAAATAATATTTTAAAATATTAATTTAATATAAAATATTTTTAATACTATAATTATATATGTATAATAAATATATAAAATTAAAATTTATTAATATCTATAAAATTAAACTTCAATGATAATATAATATATAGTAATAATATAATATAATATATAACTATTACTAATATATAAAATAAAATAATATATAATTATTACAAAAATATGATATATATAATTATTATTATTATTACAATATAAATTATAACAAAAGATATAGTATTACATGATATTATAATGTTTAATCATTAATGCATATATATAAGCTATTAATATGTTATATGATATGATATAGCATTATATAATATAGTAGGAGGACTAACTTTCAAATGTACGAAAAACGTAAGGACTTAAAGCATATTTCAACTAGTACAATAATAAAATTAATATATAAAAATAAGTAATATATAATTTACTACTATTATATATAATTATTGTAACACACCAAACCCGGCCTGTATGTTACGACCGGATCTGGCATGTCACATAGAGAGGTTGTTTAAAAACTAAGTGCACGTTTGTTAAAAGGTTTGTGTTCTTTTTAAAACTTCGAGTTTCAATGTTTATTAATAAAACCCCTATTTACTAAATAAAGTTGTTATTATTTTGCAAACCGCTTTTGCAATGAAAATCGAAATTTGAATATTTGCGGTAACGTGGTGTTTTGGAAAACAATTATTAAAGTTTTAGAAAAACCCCCATATTAAAAATTTAATAATAAATAATAATAGAAATGGAAGCTTAAAGAAAATTTAAATCCAAAGGCCGTATTACAATAATAACCCAAATTAAATAAAGTCTTAAAATTTAAGCAAAATGGAAGTTTACTAAAGTCACGTTGTATGGCCACCACCAAGTCCTCCACGGCTCCAAGTCCTCCATCGCTGAGAATTACCTGTATGGTTATGAGAAAAAGGGGTGAGTTACGAGAACTCTATGCAATCCCTTAAACGGTTTCTAACTGGGCCTTAGCCCATACGATAACAAATTTGGGCCCAAGCCCTATAATCATGAGAGTGCAAACAATGTAATGCAACCCAACCCAATCCAACCAAACACGCCCCCGTACCAACCAATCACACCTGTAGGGACCAAGTCAACCCACCTTGCCAAATACACCAATATTGCAGACAAGCTACTAATCACAGAATATTTGTGGCTGAGCCACCAAGTCATAATTATGTATATATATTATGGACATGCCACCAGGCTACACTACTCCTCAATCATCAACTCGCCCCATGCAAGATGATAAGATGCAATATACATATCAACATATAAAAATGTAATGTAAACATACACACGTTGCCTGGAAACTCTGAGGGTAAAATGGTAAATCAACCCATCAAGAGTATTTTGGTAATTTCGCAACCCAGGGGTATTTCGGTAATTTACCCTCTAAGGGTATTTTAGTAATTTCACCTACAATGGCCTTTTCGAAGTCTTACTGTCATCTCGAGCGACTCGGGACCCTTTTTTAGGTCTTTACGAATCTATTGGGCCTAAAACCCATTTTAGGCCCAAACGGGCCTACACGCTCGTGTGGCCTAAAACGCATGGTTTTGGGATCAGATTTGTAGATTTCACATCTGGGCCTATCATTTGTTACAAGTTCAGCAGTTTTGCCCAAATGGGTGTTAGCCCGTTAGGCCCATTTAGCTCGATTCGGCCCTGTTAAGCCCGTTACAGCCTCGGCATCACGAGAGTGTTCGTGACACTCTCAACGACTTAGCGTCACGATTCGTATCTAAATTTACCACTACGATCGTTAACACGCTCGAGTAGTCACAATTGTTGGCTTTTCGATTTTGGCCGATTCACAAAACATCATAAGCAACCATTGAAATGGGTGTGAGGTTACACAACTATTTTGGGATATGCGGTACGATAGCCTTTGAGGCACCTAAGGATACAATCAATTAACGGTTAGTCTAAAACCTTAATACTGCTTCTTCCAAGTATTGAGATTGATTAACAATCTACATCACTTAGCAACGATCTAAGAATTCTATTGCAAGGGAAGATTTTCCAACGTTTCCTTGATTTAAGCCCGTCGAGTCCCTTTTAATGTTGAAACCGAGAAGCAGCGTTAGCCATTAAACTCATATCCAATCTTACAATCATAAGAGCCTTTCGGCTTGAAAACAAACAACCCAACATTAAAACCCCATCACCCTATATTCGACCACAACCCCACTTACCAACCAACTCTCGAAAAGTAAACGTTAGAAGATCGACGAGAGTGCCTGCTAGCCTTCCAACACCTTCAGTCCACACCAACAAACCGAAAAGATTTGAAGTATAAGGGATGGATTGATTCGGCCTTAGCCAAAAGAAATAGGACGAGAACTTCGGCTTTTAGCAAAGAAACAAAAAGTGAAAAGAAATAAGAATCTAGCAGAAGAGCAACACTAATCTTAGATCAAATGTGGGCCGAATAGGAAGAAGTGTAACAGCCCAAACCCGGCCCAAACACTTTGACCGAATTTGGTTTGCTACGGAGAAAAACCTTTTGAAATCTTTTAAAACTGGTTTAAGTTTTTGGGAAAAGATAGCGTTTTGTTAAAAACAGTTGAGCTGTACAATTCCCATACTTGGATTTGTTTTGAAAATATTTGTTAAGTCAAGTTATTATGCATATTTTATATGTATTGATGGTACTTGAAAACCCTTTTGATTGCTTTGAAAAAAAAAACATGTGAATTTATTCTTATAATCATAAAGTTTGAAGCAGTATTCAAGCATATCACAATAATAAAATAATTTTTTTAGGAGGCCTTATTACAACCCAATTAAAATCAACCAAAATAAAGAAAATGTAAAGAACCAAAATTCAAAGTCTAATAAATTTAAAAATCCTTTGCATGGCCACCTCAAGTCCCTCCGGCTCCACATCCGAACTATGTGTCACCGGAAAAAAATAAAGGAGAAGGTGAGTCACCAAGACTCAAGATGTAACCCTTCCCGGGTAAATACCACATCATACACACTATATAACAAATTAACATGCATTAAGTCATGTACCCAACCTAGCCACCAAATGCCTCGACTACCCCATTGTGGTACCAAACCTTTGGTGGTGCCAAACCACTGGTGACGTATAGTCACAGATGTGATACCAAATCACCGGAGGTGCCAAACCTCGGTGTCCGAAGACACAAATCGGTTGATGGGGCCAACCCATCGCGTGATACCAAATCACTGGCGTCAATCCCATATCTCAAAGTGGGGCCAACCCACGGTGGTGCTAAGCCACGTGGACGAGGCGCTATGAGGTGCCAAACCTATGGAGGTACCAAACCTCCGGTGGCCGTAGTCACGGCAGTGTTACCAAAACACCGGTTCCATCGACACTAATAATACGCCTCCACTCATCAACCCATATCAAATCATATTATAACGAGTTTATAACAACATATATTTATCACATGTATCACATAAGCTATGCTTCCCAAAAGCATTATTATCAATCTCATATTGACAGAGACTTACCGAGATCCTCGCTTGTACCATTAAGGTACTAAATTGTATCTACATAAATCGATTTACATACGGCATGTACTTAATACGCTTTATTAATTCTTATAAGTGTGTATGTACACACCGTCACCTTGAATGCTCTAAATCCCTAAAAGAGGTGTTGATCACCACAGTTCTCTCTGCACCTATATTCGGCCAACATAGAGTTAGTACTATGGCCTAATCGGCCAACCCAAATATTTAAAAGGGTTCTCCTTTTGAACCCGAATCCTTACCTTCTCGCTTTTGGATACTAATCACAACATCCGATTCCCGAATCTGCTTCACCAACTACCATCGGTTAATAAATAAAGCTAATAGCCTTCGGCTTTAAATCCTTGAAAGCTAAATCTTATGAAAATCGATCCTTACCACCACTTACCACCCGTTTGATCCCGAATGACAGCTTAGTTTGATGATCTCAAAATCCCGAAGCACCTAGACAGATTTGATTCAACAAGTGATTAGCACCCTTAACGACAATTGCCGAAACCAATTACCTACCTTTATCAAAGTCGACAAGAAAGGAAAAGAGAACATGGGCATTCGGCCAAACATACTTACCTTCCCAAAAGTGATTAAAAGAAAGCCTCCCCCCTTGTACAATATTCGGCCTAGGTGTTTTAAAAAAAAGGAGAAAGAAATTCGGCACATTGATAGGAATCAAATTCAGCTATGATTGATTTTATCATTAAATAAGGCTGGACTTTTAGTGAGAAAAAGAAGAAGAAAGGTAAAGGGAGTAGATGATTCGGCTAATGTGGGTAAAAGTAGAGAAGGAAGAATTAGGAGAAGGGAGGAGTGGGGAGTTTCGGCCAAAAGAATTTTATGAAGAAAGAAAATAAAAGAAGAATGAGAGGGAGGGGTGATTGGTCTTGAAGAAGAAAAGAAAAATAAGTGGTAAATGGGAAAAATGCTAGCCGAAATTGTCAAGTAAATGGCTAAGAAGAATTAAGCATTCCTCATCACCAAGACTCCATGCCGTCCACTCCACTCCAACAAGGAGTTCAACTTTGACAATCTCCTTGGTTTCTCTTAGCCACCCATTTAATTTAATTCAAACTAATTTGAATTAATTACTAATAATAAGTAATAATCTCTTAATAATCCATGTAATATCCTCATTTATCTCCTATTATCCTTAGAATAAATAAAATCCCTTTTTAAAAGCTCATACTATCTTTTAATAATAATAATAAAAGAGTTTAAAGGGAGGAAGACTCTCCCACTTGTGCCGTCCAAACATAATGCAAAAAGGGATCTTCGTGACTCGAACCAAGGCTCTGCCTTGCTCACCATGGCGTCACATGTAGCTCCCAAGTGGCCCTCCTTTTGCCACTTATCCAAGACTTATTTTATGTCAAATGTTCCTTCATTTATTCTTATAACCCCTAACTACTAAGGCTATCCACCTTTAAAGCTTATAAATAATATTTTCTACTATTCCGAGCCAACTCAAGGCCTTTAATTAAATCTTATCAATCCATAAATATTATCTCAGCCATTCAACACAAGCAAAATAATGCAAATACAAATAACCCCATTTTTAGGATGTTACAAGAAGAGATTTGGCACAATAGAAAAACACAAGAACCACTATTCGATTTTGGGGCAAACCGTAATGGAAATCGATAGATAAGAAAGAATGGAGTCAACCACATGAAGACTAGAAGGGAAAAGGAGTAGGGGTTTCTACCAAGAAGAGAGTTGCAGCACACGGCTCAAGACGTACAAGCTAGAATTGAACGAAAGAAGAGAAAAGATGAGTAGAAGGAACACTAAAGAAGAAAAGGGAGTTTCGGCTATGGTGTTGATGGTGCAGAAGAAAGATGCAAATATGGGAGAGATGCAAAGTGAGTTTCGGCCAAGTCCCAAGCAGAGAAAAACAAGATTAAAGAAATGCAATTGTCAAAGGAAAGGACCCGGAAATGTTTGAGTAGCAAAATCCAAAAATGCAAAAATGCTTAGAAGTACTAGAGAATGTTGGCACACCTTAAGAGGTTTCAGTTTTCTAACTTTGCTCCTACCCAAAGCCGAGTTTGCTACCTTACTCAACCCTCCTAGTTGAATTTTTCACCCCCATGCACTTTCCATTTTGGCCAAACTCCTCCACTCCACCATATCCCACGATTTTCTCCACAATTTGCTCCCCAACATCCTCTCCATCAATCATCCAAACGATTTGACCCAATCCTCAACTACCAAGGTAGTGTTTGGTCTCCACTCAGCTACCTCCCTTTCCTGAGCACAAAAATAAAACCCCCAAGTGCTACTTGTGAGATTCGAACCTCACTCCCCTTGCATGCATGTTGACGTCAACACCACTAGGCCATATGCCCATCTTGTGATAGCAAACACACTTAATTAACCTTAAGTCCTACTTTCCCTAGCTCACCCCACTAAAGTGCCCAAAATCCACAATTTTACCAGGTTCAAACTTGACCCCAGGCCTCCCTAGGGCCCCTAAACACTCTTAAACAACACACAAAACCAACATAACATGCATTTACACAAATATTACAGACCCCTAGATTTTAGGATGTTACAGTTCTACCGCCCTTAAAGAAATTTCAGCCTCAAAATTTACCTGGTCAAAAGAGGTGAGGGTATTGCTGTCGTATTGCCTCCTCAAGCTCCCAAGTGGCTTCTTCCAAATCGTGATTCTGCCACAACACTTTAACCAATGGAACTGATTTCCTCTTCAACACTTTAACATCCCAATCTAAAATTTGCACTAGTTCTTCTTCAAATTATAGATCAGGTCTAACCTCAATTTCTTCCACCGGCACTATATGATATGTCATGTATCCAATTCAACTCCGGGGGCAACTCAAGTTGATAGGCGACTGATCCCACACGCTTCACTATCCAATTAGGCCCGATGAATCTGGGGCTCAACTTACCCTTCCGTCCAAAACTCAAAATCTTTTTCCAATGTGAGACCTTCAAGAAGACATAATCCCCCACTGTGAATTCTATCTCTTTACATTTCAGATTCGCATACAAACTCTATCTATTAGAAGCTTCTTTCAACCGACTCCGAATCAATTTTACCTTTTCCTCAGTATCTGAAATCAATTTCGGACCCAACAACCGTCACTCACCCAATCCTGTCCAACAGGTAGGGGTACAACACCTATGACCATATAACGCTTCGTAGAGTGCCATCTGAATGCTGGATTGATAGATGTTGTTGTACTCAAATTTCGCTAATGGTAAGTAATCTTCTCAACTACCCCTGAAGTCAATTACGTAGCCCCTTAACATGTCTTCCAGAATCTGAATTACCCTCTCCGACTGGCCATCAGTCTGTGGATGAAATGCTATACTAAAGTCCAATCTTGTACCCAACACTTCATGTAAAACCTTTCAGAACTGAGATGTAAATCTAGGGTCCCTGTCGATATAATAGACACTGGCACTCCATGTAGCCTTACAATTTTTGCCACATACAGCTTGGCCAACTTCTAAAGCAAGTAGTCAGTATGAATCGGTATGAAGTGCACGGACTTAGTCAACTAGTCAACAATCACCCATACTGAATCCTTATTAGTAGGTGCCAGGGGTAACCCGTTAACAAAATCAATTGTTATTCTCTCCTACTTCCAAAGTGGAATCTTCACTAGTTGTAGCAATCCCGAAGGCAGTTGATGTTCTGCCTTCACCTACTGACATGTCAAACACTTGCTCACCAAGATGATAACTTCACGTTTCAACCCTAGCCACCAGTATTGTTCACTCAAGTCTTGGTACATCTTGTTTCCACTGGGATACATAGCATATGGGCTACTATGCACTTCCCGCAGAATCATCTGTCTTAACTCAGAGTCCCTCGGCATACAAATTCTTCCACTAAAACATAACACCCCTTCACTATTCAACCCAAAATCCACTGTCTCCCCACTTTTCACTTGCTGAAGCCGAGAACCCAATGATTCATCCAACAACTATTTTTCCTTAATCTGATTGACCTAAGACTGTTTCACCTAAAGTTCTGCCAATAAACTACCATCCTCATAAAGACTGAGGTGAGCAAACATTGCTCTCAAATTAGATACCACCTTGCGACTTGTACATCTGCCACTATATTGGCTTTACCCGAGTGATACTCAATCGAGCAGTCATAGTCTTTCAGCAACTCTATCCATCTCTATTGCCTTAAATTCAGCTCCTTTTGGGTAAGGAGATATTTCAGACTCTTATGGTCGATATAGATGATCGACTTTTCCCCATACAGGAAGTGTCTCCATATCTTCAGTGCGAACACCACTGCAACTAGTTCCAAGTCATGAGTGGGATAGTTCACCTTATGAGGCCTTAACTAACGAGATACATATGCCACTACCCTTCCTTCTTGCATCAGCACACATCCCAAACCTGTGTGTGACCCATCACAATAGACAACAAATTCTTTCCCAGCCTCAGGTTGTATCAATACTGGTGATTCAGTCAGAATCTTCTTTAACTTTTCAAAACTTTCCTACTATTTATCAGCCCACACAAACGGTGCTCCCTTATGAAATAACTTAGTTAGGGGTACAACAATCAACGAAAACCCCTCAACAAACCTTCTGTAGTACCTAGCCAAACCCAAAAACTTTAAATCTCTGATACTGAATTCAGTGGCTTCCAATCCAATACAGCTTCAACCTTTCGAGGATCAACCCTAATTCCCTCGGCAGACACCAAATGCCCTAAAAATGTCACCTCTTTTAACCAAAACTCACACTTAATAAATTTGGCGTAAAGTTGCTTCTCTCTCAATATTGTAAAATAACACGAAGATGTGAATAATGCTCCTCCTCCGTTCTTGAGTACACTAAGATGTCATCTATGAATACCACCACGAACCAGTCTAGATAGGGTTGGAAGACCAGGTTCATCATATCCATAAATGTGACTGGTGCATTGTTAATCTGAACAGCATAACCAAAAACTCGTAATGCCCATAACAAGTTCAGAAAGCTATATTGTATATGTCTGCCTCTTTGACACTTAGCTTATGATATCTCGATCTTAAATCTATCTTCGAGAAAGCCAAAGCTCCTTGCAACTGATCGAACAGGTCATCAATCCTTAGCAGCAGGTATTTGTTATTAATAGTTAGCTTGTTCAATAGTCAATGCACATACGCATCGACCCATCCCTCTTCTTTACGAACAATACCGGCGCTCCCCATGGAGATACACTTGGTCTGATAAATCCACGGTCCAACAGCTCCTGGATTTGAGCTTTTACCACTAGCTCCTTTAGTGCCATCCTATAAGGGGCAATGGACACCGGAGCCATTCCCGGTAACAGCTCAATGCCAAATTCTACCTCGCGCCTTGGAGGCAACCCGGAAGCTCTTCCGAAAATACATCCAAAAACTCCTTCACGGTTCTGACATCCCCAACAGACAATTCCTTGGCATCAGATGTGCTGATAAAAGCTATAAATGCCTTGCAACCTTTACGCACCAACCTCACAGCCTTTAATGCTGAAATCACACGAGACAGATAATTCCTTCTTTTTCTAATCACAATCACCTCATCATCCCCTAGAGTCTTTAATACCATACGCTTAGCGCAATCCATGTTCGCGAAGTGATTAACTAGCCAGTCCATGCCTAGAATAAGGTCAAACTCACCGAACGGTAGTTCCATCAAATCTACCGAAAATACTACTCCTTGAACTTCTAGAGGCACACTCCTAAATAACTTGTTTACTACTACAGATTGTCCTAGAGGGCTAATCACAGACATTTCTCTAGTAGTAATCTCAAATTCTATACCTAGAGTCCCAGACACAGTACAGGCAACATATGAATGGGTAGACCCAATATCAATCATAGTTGTAAATGGCACACTTAAAATGAGAAACGTACCGGTTATGACGTCCAGTGCGTCGCCATCCTCTCAACGTCAAGTCGCATAAACTAGTCCCGACTATCTTGCATCTATGTTACATGCACCTCTGTCCGGTGATCCACGACCTCGTCCAAACCCATTTCCCCCTTGGCCAGACCGCGACCTCTTGGTGGCTGCAGACCACCTCTCCCTGGCTGCACAAATCTCTGACTTACTACTTGTGTCCGAACAGGCTCTCGAGGATAGTCCCTAAATCGATGATCCATAAATTCGCATACAAAACACTCGCTAGTTCTTTTCCAGCACTCTTCCGAGTGAAATTTTCCATATTCTACACAAGGCTGTAACTGACCGGTAGTAACTGGAACTCCCACTCGTGCTGGCCCATCAAACCTAGGCCTCTTATGAAATCCCCTTGAAGGACCTGAGAACCCAGAATCTCTTTTGTTATTGCCACTTTCCTTATCTCGATTCTATCGCTCAGAGTGTTTTACCTCCTCAGCAATTTTAGCCCTTTCCATCAGTGTAGCAAAATCTCTCTCCCTCTGTGGGGCTATCAGTACCCTCAACTCATCTCGTAGCACATATTCAAAATACACACAGTGCTTATAATCAGTTGAAACTATTCCCCGGGCGTACCGACTCAGACGCAAAAACTTTGCCTCATACTCTACCATAGATTTACTTCCCTAAACTAGATTCAAAAATTCTTTTCTTTGAGCATCCACATAGCTGGCCCTGACATATTTTCCCTGGAAGGCCACTTTAAAAAAATCCCAGGTGACGATTCACTTGTGTACCTTCCCTCACAGTGAGCCACCACTAATATGCCTCGTCTCTTAGTAATGATACAGCCCTTTTCAGTTTCTGTTCAGCCGTGCAATCCAAATCATCCATAATTCATTCCATAGCCTCAAGCCACTATTCAGCTACATTCGGGTCTACACTAGAAATGTCCCTAAAACCTTTGGCCCCATTCAACCTGAGTCGCTCGAAATAGACCCATGTGCTATCGACCTAATACTTGCCCTAGCAACTGTTGAAAACTCGCAGCATAGCTTGGGATAGAGCGTCATCCTTTCTAGTTCGGTCTTGAGACCCTGCTCCCGCCATTGGCGACGCTGGCACTTCACTTTTCAGCACATGCCCTGATTCTGAGGATCCAGCCTCAGCACCCCGGCCTCTACCATGATCGCGTGTACCATGTCCACATCTTCTGGTACTCATACTACTAAGTCGAGTTAATTTGTATAAGAATTTTTATGAATCAGTATATGGTTCCAATATTGATTAACAAATATTTTATGGAAAACAAATACAAGAGTTGTTTTCGCGAATCGAAATCCTAATGTCTCAGTCTATATAGTCTTAACTCCTAGAGCTAGAAGTTTCAGTGTACTACTACTAACTCTTACAGTTTTCTTACTACAGTCATATCATCATCATATCAACAATCATAAAATAAGGGAACTTACGGATTTGGTGCCGGAGACTCGTGGTGCCATACTTCCAATAAAGACATATATTTTTTTAAAATCAAATTTCAAACAACAAAAAA
The DNA here is from genome assembly GCA_025506655.1 of Gossypium rotundifolium. Lineage (NCBI taxonomy): Eukaryota > Viridiplantae > Streptophyta > Magnoliopsida > Malvales > Malvaceae > Gossypium > Gossypium rotundifolium. The sequence goes on along the minus strand of CP106723.1, from coordinate 59,542,714 downwards.
AACATTTTCAAACCCATTCCACAATCGAGTTTTGAAATCGGGCTCTGACACCATAAAATGTAACACCCCAAACCCGGCCTGTATGTTACGACCGGATCCGGCATGTCACATAGAGAGGTTGTTTAAAAACTAAGTGTGCGTTCGTTAAAAATTTTGTATTCTTTTTAAAACTTTGAGTTTAGATGTTTGTTAATAAAACCCCTATTTACTAAATAAAGTTGTTATTATTTTGCAAACCGCTTTTGCAATGAAAATCGAAATTTGAATATTTACGGTAATGTGGTTTTTTGGAAAATAATTATTAAAGTTTTAGAAAAACCCCCATATTAAACATTTAATAATAAATAATAATAGAAATGGAAGCTTAAAGAAAATTTAAATCCAAAGGCCTTATTACAATAATAACCCAAATTAAATAAAGTCTTAAAATTAAAGTGAAATAGAAGTTTACTAAAGTCACGTTGTATGGCCACCACCAAGTACTCCACGATTCCAAGTCTTCTGTCGCTGGGAATTACCTGCAAGGTTATGGGAAAAAGGGTGAGTTACGAGAACTCATGTGCAAGCCCTTAAACGGTCTCTAACAGGGCCTTAGCCCTTACAATAACAAATTTGGGCCCAAGCCCTATAATCATGAGAGTGCAAATAATATAATGCAACCCAACCCAATCCAACCAAACACACCCTCGTACCAATCAATCACACCTATGGGGATCAAGTCAACCCACCCTACCAAACACACCAATATTGCAGACAAGCTGCTAATCACAGAATATATGTGGTTGAGCCAACAGAGTCATAATTATGTATATATATATATATTGTGGCCATGCCACCAGGCTACACTTCTCTTTAATCATTAACCCGCCCCATGCAAGATTATAAGATGCAATATATATATCAACATATAAAAATGTAATGTAAACATACACACGTTGCTTGGCAACTCTGAGGATAAAATGGTCAATCAACCCATCGAGGGTATTTTGGTAATTTCACAATCGAAGGGTATTTCAGTAATTTACCCTCCAAGGGTATTTTACTAATTTTACTTATAATGGCCTTTTCGAAAGCCTATTGTCGTCTCGAGTGACTCGAGACCCTTTTTAGGTCATTATGGAACTATTGGGCCTAAAACCCATTTTAGGCCCAAACGGGCCCACACGCTCGTGTGGCCCAAAATGCATGGTTTCGAAATTAGATTTACAAATTTCACATCCGAGCGTATCATTTGTTACAAGTTTAGTAGTTTTGCCCAAATGGGACGATTAGCCTGTTAGGCCCACTTAGCCCGATTCGGCTCGGTTAAGCCCGTTATAGCCTCGTCATCGCGAGATTAATTGTGACACTCTCAACGACTTAGCGTCATGATTCGTATCTCAATTTACCACTATAAGCGTTCGCACGCTCGAGTAGTCATAATTTTTGACTTTTCGACTTTGGCCGATTCATAGAACATCACAAGCAACCATTGAAATGGGTGTGAGATTACACACCTGTTTTGGGATATGTGATACGATACCCTCCGAGGCACCTAAGGATACAATCAATTAATGGTTAGTCTAAAACCTTAATACCGCTTCTTCCAAGTATTGAGATTGATTTACAATCTACATCACTTACCAACGATCCAAGAATTCCACTACAAGGGAAGATTTTTCAACGTTTCCTTAATTTAAGCCCGCTAGGTCCCTTAAAATGTTGAAACCGAGAAGAAGTGTTAGCCATTCAACTCATATCCAATCTTACAACCATAAGAGCCTTTTGGCTTGAAAATGAATAACCCAACATTAAAACCCCATCACCCTATATTCGACTACAACCCCACTTACCAACCAACTCTTGAAAACCAAACGTTAGAAGATCGACGAGAGTACTAGCCTTCCAACACCTTAGGTCCACACCAACGAACCAAAAAGATTTGAGGTATAAGGGATGGATTGATTCTTCCTTAGCCAAAAGAAATAGGATGAGAACTTTGGCTTTTAGCAAAGAAACAAAAAGTGAAAAGAAATAAGAATCTAGCAAAAGAGCAACACTAACCTTAGATCAAATGTGGGCCGAATGGGAAGAAGAGATTTGGAACAACAGCAAAATGCAAAAACAACTATTCAGTTTTGGGGCAAATCGTAATGGAAACTGAAAGATGAGAAAGAATGGAGTCAACCACTTGAAGACTAGAAGGGAAAATGAGTAGGGGTTTGACCAAGAAGAGAGTTGCAGTACACGACTCAAGACGTACTAGCTGGAATTGAACGAAAGAAGAGAAAATATGAGTAGAAGGAACACTAAAGAAGAAAAGAGAGTTTCGGCTATGGTGTTGATGGTGCAGAAGAAAGATGTAAATACGGGAGAGATGGAAAGTGAGTTTCGGAAAAGTCCCAATGAGAGAAAAACAAGAAGAAAGAAATGCAAATGTCAAAGGAAAGGACCCAAAAATGTTTGAGTAGCAAAAGCTAAAAATGAAAAAATGCTTAAAATTACTCGAGAATTTCGGCACACCTTAAGGGGTTTCGGTTTTCTAACTTTGCTCCTACCTAAAGCCGAGTTTGCAACCTTACTCACCCCTCCTAGCTGAATTTCTCACCTCCCATGCACTTCTCATATTCGGCCAAACTCCTCCACTCCACCATATCCAACGATTTGCTCTACAATTTGCTCCCCAACATCCTCTCCATCAATCATCCCAATGGTTTGACCTAGTCCTCAACCACCAAGGTAGTGTTTGATCTCCACTCAGCCATCTCCCTTTCTTGAGCACAAAATAAAATAAGTGCTACTTGTGAGATTCGAACCTCACTCCCCTTGGATGCATGTTGATGTCAACACCACTAGGCCATATGCCCATCTTATGACAGTAAACTGTAACACCCCAAACCCGGTCTAAAGGCTTTGACCAAATCTAGCATGTTACTGGGAAGAAAATGTTTTACAAACATTATGTCGACTTGAATTGAAAGGAAAACTTTTGGGGTAGTTAAGAAAATTGTGGCTGAACCGGGTGAATTATTAAAATGTTTTGAAACTTATTTTAGCATGATAGAATTACCTTGTTGATTATTATTCATTCAATGTATATCTTTAGAAAAGAAACTCAGAAAAATTACCTTAAGTTTATAAAAACGTTCGTATCATAAATTACTTGGCATGCCTTTTTCGTTTAATTAATAGTTTAAGGAAAAAGAAAGGAAAGAAAAATAACAAATCCCAAAGTAAGGTTTAAGTGGCCTCAATACAAGCACCAAAATCCAAAACTTAAAGTAAATAAGAACTAAATTCAAATTAACTAGTGAAATTAATTGTCGAGCATGGCCACCACGAGTCCACCCGGCCCCAGATCCATGATCTAAGCATTATCTGCAAAATGTAACGGAAGGGGTGAGTCACCAAGACTCAGTGTGTAAATCCCCATCCCAAAAGATGTTATGCTCTTACAAAGAATCATATAATATTATGCATGTCATGCAACCCATTGCTTAGTTATCCATCGAGTCTCCCAAATCTACCCCTTGTGGCACCTAGCCACTGGTGGTACCTAACCACTGGTAACCGAAGTTACAAATATTCATGTGTGGGGCCAACCCACTTGTGGTATCTAACCACCGTGACAATCCTTAAATCGATATGTGGGGCCAACCCACCGTGGTAACTAACCACGGGACAAGTCACAAATTAAGCACATGTGGTACCTAACCACTGGTGGTTCCAAACCACTGAGACTTAGTCACAAAATCATGATATATGGGGCCAACCCACATGTGGTACCTAACCACTGGTGACAGTCTGATAAATCATGCCTTCCCCCTCCTCCCATCATACCCATATGCTATGTATACATTTTTCAATACAATATAATTATGGTTAATGCATAGGAAAATACAACATGGCACACAAGCTTCATATAGATCAAGCACGATATTCACCATAATGGACTTACCCAAAGTCCTTGCTTATACCCGGAAAGGTAACGTAATGTTTCCCATTGTTATTCCAGCTTTTAACAAACACAACATTTAACATAACAACATATAAAGTGCGTAAGAGTTACACACCTGTTTCTCGTACTATCGCACTCTCAACTTTAACACTATCGCCACTCGAGACTACTACTATCGGCCGATGATCTTGCTCTGATGCCGGCCCACAACTCGATGGCCAATCTCGCACTCCTGATACTGTTGCTCACTTCTTGTACTTAGGGGTTGGGTTCACAGATCCAACCCTTCCTGTCATTTGGCTGGCATTGGAGTCCATGAACACACCTTGGTCATTAAATCACATTAAAGTAGTGAGAACAAACTAAAAGTTATCGGTGTTCACGGCCACGGCCCTTACCTAGATCGAAAAATCTCAGAGCCTTAAACTTGGCTAAAACGATGACTGAATCCCTTCAGTCTTCTTCTAGTTTCGCACAAGTAGTCACCACAGAGGTGTTTCAGCTTCTAAGAAGAACGAGTGGAAATCAATGTGATATTGAGAAAGTGATGAAGATGAGAAAGAGATAGCAAAGAAGAAAACAATAGTGACTTACCAATCCTGAGATGATGATTTGGCAAGAGTTGGCACAGGAGTAAATCCACAATAGAAGCCAAAAATGGAAATAAGATTTTTAATGGTAAGGTTAGGGGTTTTGGTTCTCAGAGAGATAGAGAAAACACTACTGAAAGGTGGCTAAAAGTGTTCGGCTATAGAGGGTTCAGATTTTAGGAAAATATTAAAGAGAAGAGGAGAGCTAGGGAGTTGCGGCAAAGAAAGGGAGAAAGAGATCACAAGAGAAAGAAAAATTTGGCTTGACTAGATGCAAAAGATGATAACTTGTGCCTACTAATTACGGCATATCAATCGAATTTCACCCCTCTCCAGAGTTGTATTTTGGCCAACTCTACCGCCACCTGATAACTCTTATCCCACTTGTTATCTTAATCCATATCCTCCCTTCAAGAGAGGCCTCCTTGGTACCAACTCCTCTCTTCATATTATCAACAAAATACAATAATTAAAACTCCTATTTTCAAGCTATTGTGCCCTCCTCCCTTCCCTCCTTAGAGTGTCGAGTTTTAGCCCATAAACTTGGGTCCCAGATGGCCAGTACTTGGCCCAAATCCCTTCCCTTAATGATGCCGCCCACTTGCTCCTTGCGACACCACCAAACTTTGGGCCGCTAGCCCACCTTGCAATTTAAACACAGATACCCACTTTAATTATGTCCTAGCGTTCTTCATTAGAAAATTAACCTAGGTCTCAGCCCAAACCTAGGCCCAATTTGCACCTCTAAACCTCAAGCTAACACTTTAACCCTATAACACACAAAATGCACAAACCCACTTATACAGTATATTACAGTTCTATCCCCCTTAAAATAAATTTCGGCCCCAAAATTTATCTGATCAAAAGAGTTGAGGGTATTGCTGATGCATAACATCCTCTGACTCCTATGTCGCTTCTTTCGAACTATGGTTCCACCATAATACCTTCACCAAAGGGACTGATTTCTTGCACAATATTTTAACATCCCGATCCAGGATCTGCACTAGTTCCTCCTCAAAAGATAAGCCTGGGCTCACCTCAATTTCTTCTCTGGCAAGACAACATGAGACGGATCGGCGATAAGCGTCTAAGCATGGAAACATGAAACACATTATGGATTTGACTCAACTCTGGTGGCAACTCGAGCTGATAAGCTACTGGTCCCACTCGTTTCAACACCTGATAATGCCCGATAAACCTAGGGCTCAGTTTACCCTTCTGACCAAATCTCAGCACTTTCTTCCACGATGACACCTTCAAGAAAACCATGTCACTCTCTGCAAATTCTATATCCTTCTGTTTAAGATCGGTATATGAATTTTGACTGTCTGAAGCATCCTTCAGACGATCTCGAATCAGCCTAACCTTCTCTTCTATTTCAGCCACCAACTCTGGACCCAACAACTGCCATTCTCCCAACTCTGTCCAACACGTAGGGGTACGACACTTCTGACCATATAATGTTTTATATGGTGCCATCCGAATACTTGCCTGGTAACTATTGTTGTATGCGAACTCTGCCAATGGTAGAAATTCTTCCCAACTACCTCCGAAATCCAAGACACAACCCCTTAGCATATCCTCCAAGACCTAAATTACCCTATCCGACTGCCCATCCAACTGGGGATGAAATGCTATACTGAAATCCAACTTTGTTCTCAATGCCTGGTGCAACGCCTTCCAAAATCTCGACGTGAACCTAGGGTTCTTGTCTGAGATAATCGACACTAGTACCCCATGTAACCTCACAATTTTTGCCACATATAATTTAGCCAACCGCTAGAGAGAGTAATCAACCCGAACTGGTATAAAATGTGCCGACTTTGTTAAACAGTCAACGATCACCCAAACCGAGTCCTTCTTAGTAGGCGTGAGGGGTAGCCCACTAACAAAATCCATCGTGATCCTTTCCCATTTCCACTGCAAAATCTTTATCAGTTGCAACAATCTCGAGGGTAACTGGTGTTCAGCCTTGACCTGTTGACACATCAAACACCTACCCACAAATTTAGTTATTTATCGCTTAAGGCCCGGCCACCAGAACTACTCTCACAAATCCTGGTACATCTTACTACCTCCAAGATGCATAGTGTATAGACTACTATGAGCGTCCTGAAGAATCTTCTACCTTAACTCCACATCTTTAGGCATGCAAAATTTCCCCGGAAAACACAACACTCCATCAATGCTCAAGCTATACCCCTCCAATCCACCATTTTGCACTTGCAAACACCGAGCGTTTAAGACTTCGTCCAACTGTTGTTTTTCCTTAACCTGGTTTACCCATATTAGCTTCACTTACAGTTCTGCTAACAGACTTCTGTCATCATTCAGACTAAGGTGGGCAAACAAAGCTCTTTGATCTGCCACCACTTTGCGGCTCAAGGCGTCAGCTACTACATTAGCCTTTGCCGAATGGTACTCAATCGAGCAATCATAATCCTTCAATAGCTCGATCCACCTCCTCTGCCTTAAATTCAATTCCTTCTGAGTGAAAAGGTAGTTCAAACTCTTATGGTCCGTGTACACAATAGACTTCTCTCCATACAGGTAATGTCTCTAAATTTTTAGAGCAAAAACCACTACAGCCAACTCCAGATCATGCGTCGGGTAATTCACCTCGTGAGGTCTCAATTGTCGAGAAGCATACGCTACTACCTTCCCTTCTTGCATCAGCATACATCCTAACCCTGTGTGCTATGCATCACAATAAACCGTAAACTCCTTCCCTACTTCAGGTTGAATCAGCACTGGAGCTTCTGTCAAAATCCTCTTTAGCTTCTCAAAACTCTCTTGTTGCTTGTCTAACCACACAAACGAAACCCCTTTCCTTAGCAACTTGGTTAATGGTGCTGTAATCAAAGAAAATCCTTCCACAAACCTTCTGTAATATCTTGCTAAACCCAGAAAACTCTAAATCTCCGCCATAGACTTTGGTGGTTTCCAGTCCAATACAGCTTCAATTTTCTGAGGGTCCACCCTAATCCCCTCAGTCGACACCACATGACCCAAAAAGGTAAATTCCTTCAACCAGAACTCACACTTACTAAACTTAGCAAACAACTGCTTCTCCCTCAGAATTTGCAACACCACATGAAGATGCGCATCATGCTCCTCCTTAGACTTGGAATAAACCAGAATATCATCGATAAACACTACAACGAACCGATCAAGATATGGTTGAAACACCCAGTTCATCACATCCATAAATGCTACTGGGGCGTTAGTCAACCCAAATGGCATCACCAAAAATTCATAGTGACCGTAACAAGTACGAAAAAGTCATTTTATGGATATCCGCCTCCCTGACCTTAAGCTGAGATATCCCAACCTCAAATCTATCTTGGAAAAGACTGAGGCTCCCTTAAGTTGATCGAACAAGTCGTCTATCCTCGGTAACGGATACTTGTTCTTAATTGTCAATTTATTCAGCTGATGGTAATCAATGCACATTCGCATTGATCTGTCCTTCTTCTTAACGAAAAGCATAGGCGCTCCCAAGGCGATACACTCAGCAGGATGAAACCTCGATCCAGCAATTCCTGAATCTGCGCTTTCAGCTCCACTAACTCCTTTGGCTCTATTCTATATGGGGCAATAAATACCGGCACTGTTCCTGGTAGAAGGTCTATACCAAACTCCACTTCGCGATCTAGAGGCAAACTCGGAAGCTCTTCCGAAAAGATGTCAGTAAATTTTTTCACCGTTCAGATATTCTCCAAAGCTGATTCCTTAACTTCCAAAGCACAAACATAACCAAAATGCCTCACATCCTTTCCTGACCATCTTCTCAGCCTTTAGAGCGGATACCACATTAGATAGGTAGTTCCTTCTTTCACCTAACATCACCACCTCTTCACCCTCGGCCATTCTCAGTACTATGCGCTTAGCTGCACAGTCCAGACCCGCTTGATACTTTACCAACCAATCCATCCTTATGATTAGATCGAACTCCCCGAAGGACAATTCCATCAAATCAGCTTGAAACACTACCCCTTGAAGTTCTAGGGGTACATCCCTATATAGTTTGTCTACTACCATAGAGTGTCCTAGAGGGCTAATTACCGTCATCTCCCTAGCAGAAGTCTCATAGGCTAAGTTCAAAGTTTCCACTATACTACTAGCAACATAAGAGTGCGTTGATCCAATATTAATCAAAGTAGTATAAGGTAACCCAAAAATTAAAAATGTACTGGTTATGACGTCCGGTGTGTCGCTCTCCTCACGATGCTTCGCTGCATTGACCAACCCAGGCTGTCTTACATCGGTACCTCTAGCACCCTACCTCCTGTGCTCACGGCCTTGCCCGTTTCCATTACCACCCCTGATTGCACATCGACCCCTCTATGGTCGCTAACCATCTCTCTTAAATTGGGTATGCCCTTAATTCTCAGTCTGGGTCCTCGTCGGCCTCCGTGAAAATCCCTTATCCGGTGATCCATTGACCCACTCTCGAAATATTCCCTATTACCTGTCCAACACTCCCTTGAATGGGACTTCCCACATTGGGCACACTGTGGTGGCCATTGAGTAGTAGTAGCTGGCCTTGCAGCTTGATCCCGTCTACCAAATCTAGCTCTTTTTTGAGAACTCCCAATAGACCCTGATGGCCCAAAACTCCTTTTATCCGTATTTTTGTTCGATACTTTTTCTCGGTTTGCTTCACCTCCTCAGCAATCTTGGCCTTCTCCACAAGAACAAAAAATTCTCTCTCTCACTGCGGAACAATCAACACCCGCAGCTCATCCCTTAGTCCATCCTCAAACCTAACACAGCGCTCATGCTCCGTACCCATGATACCCCGAGCGTACCTACTTAATCGCAAGAATTCCACCTCGTACTCGAATACCGACTTAATCCCCTGAACCAAATTTAGAAATGCCTTTCGTTGTGCATCTATATAACTCGACCCCACGTACTTCCTCTAGTAAGCCACCTTAAAAAAGTCCCAAGTGATGTCATCGGCCAACGCACCTTCCCTGACCGTGAGCCACCACTGATAGGAGTCATCCCGGAGAAGAGATACTATCCCTTTTAGGTTCTCCTCGGATGTGAAGTCCAAGTCATCCATTATGCACTCTATCGCCTTTAACCAGTACTCCGCGGTGTTGGGAGCTACACCCGAAATTCCCCTAAATACCTCGGCTCCATTCGCTCGGAGTCGTTCAGACACAGATTTCTGAGTCCCCGTCCCTATGCCTGCTCCAGCAACTCTCTCTAGGACTCGTAGCGTAGCGTGCGACACTGCATCATCACCATCTGCTTGCTCCTGATATCCGGCGCCTATAGTTGGTGGCAGTGACACCTCATTTTGACCCATAATCGGACCCTACCAATTTCGACACAGTTATCCTACCCCTACTACGTCCGCGCGCAATACGCCCACGACCTCGAGTGCTCATTCTACCGTTCATGAATTAATCTGATTTAGAAATTTTATGGGTTAATAACTTTTTCTTTCAATGATTAACAACGAATAGTCTTATAGAAAGAAATTTTAACAGTGGTTCTTTTGAGTCTGAATTATGTCTACATAGTTCAGTTCTTAAGTCTGTATTTCTAATTCCAAAATTCACATTCAAATAACATCCAACAGGGCACCATACACAGGCTTCACACACAAGTACATCCATGGACTCACGTTCATTGCCTAGAGGTATTTTCGTCATTTCACTACCTATGGGCATTTTCATAATTTTAACCTACAAGGGTATTTTCATAATTTTTCAAAATAAGGTATCTTGGTGATTTTTCAAAATAGGGGTATTTCGGTAATTTTGTAATTCGAGGGTATTTTGGTAATTTTGTAATCTGGGGGTATTTTGGTAATTTACCTCAACCTAGGGCATTGTGGAAAGTTTTACAAAATTTGGGGTCATATAAGTAATTTTGCAAAGATATGGTACTGGTCCCTTTCGGGTTTTAGTTAAAATTTTGGCCTGTTAACAAGTCTTTGAGGCTAAGGTGAACAGTCACTATGCATTAGGTAGGATTCCAGAAAAGAGGAGGTGAGTCACTAGGAGGTGAGTTAAGTTTTATGTAAGAGTTTGTGTAACTAGGCCTAAGGTCCATAAGCCCTAGTATAACTATCTACGTCCCTATAACCCATTAATCCATCATACATATATATATATCACAGCAAAGGTTAGGATACTTACAGGTGGATCGATCTTAGGAGACTCGGTGCCATGCTTTCTGAAGTATGCATTTCTATCAAATCATTTTTCAAACCCTTTATTGAAAATATTTTGGGCCTCAATCCCACAGCTGAGCTTTTGAACCAGGATCTGATACCAAAAATGTAACACCTCAAACCCGGTCTAAACGCTACGACCTAATCTAGCGTGTTACTGGGAAGAAAACATTTTACAAACCATTATGTCAACTTGAATTGAAAGGAAAACTTTTGGGGTAGTTAAGAAAATTGTGGCTAAACCGGGCGAATTATTAAAACGTTTTGAAACTTATTTTAGCGTGGTAGAATTACCTTGTTGATTATTATTCATTCGATGTATATCTTTAGAAAAGAAACTCAGAAAAATTACCTTAAGTTTATAAAAACGTTCGTATCATAAATTACTTGGCATGCCTTTTTGTTTAATTAATAGTTTAAAAAAATAAAGGAAAGAAAACTAACAAATCCCAAAGTAAAGTTTAAGTGGCCTTAATACAAGAACCGAAATCCAAAACTTAAAGTAAATAAGAACTAAATTCAAATTAACTAGTGAAATTAATTGTCAAGCATGGCCACCACGAGTCCACCCTAGCCCCGGATCCACGATCTAAGCATTATCTGCAAAATGTAATGGAAGGGGTGAGTCATCGAGACTCAGTGTGTAAATCCCCATCCCAAAAGATGTTATGCTCTTACACAGATTCATATAATATTATGCATGTCATGCAATCCATTGCCTAGTTATCCATCCGAGTATCCCAAATCTACCCCTTGTGGCACCTAGCCACTGGTGGTACCTAACCACTGGTAACCAAAGTTACAAATATTCAGTGTGGGGCCAACCCACTTTTGGTACCTACCCACTGGTGATGATCCCTTAAATTTATATGTGGGGCCAACCCACTGTGGTACCTAACCACTGGGACAAGTCACAAATTAAGCACATGTGGTACCTAACCACTGGTGGTTCCAAACCACTGAGACTTAGTCACAAAATCATGATATGTGGGGCTAACCCACGTGTGGTACCTAACCATTGGTGATAGTCTGATAAATCATGCCTTCCCCTTCCTCTCATCATACCCATATGCTATGTATACGTTTCTCAATACAATATAATCATGCTTAATGCATAGGAAAATACAACATGGCACACACAGGTTTCAGATAGATCAATGACGATATTCACCATAATGGACTTACTCGGAGTCCTTGCTTATACGGAAGGGTAACGTAATGTCTCCCACTGTTATTTTGGCTTTTAACAAACACAAAATTTAACATAACAACATATGAAGTGCGTAAGAGTTACACACCTGTTTCTCGTACTATCACACTCTCGACTTTAACACTATCGCCACTCGAGACTACAACTACCGGCCTATGATCTTGCTCTGATGCTGGCCCACAACTCGGTGGCCAATCTCACACTCCTGATACTGCTTGCTTCTTGTACTTAGGGGCTGGGTTTACAGATCCAACCCTTCCTGTCGTTTGGCTGGCATTCGAGTCCATGAGAACACCTTGGTCATTAAATCACATTAAAGTAGTGAGAACAAACTAAAAGTAATTGGTGTTCACGTCCATAGCCCTTACCACGATCGAAAAATCCTAAAGCCTTGAACTTGGCTAAAACGATTATTGAATCCTTTCAGTCTTCTTCTAGGTTCGGCACAAGTAGTCACCACAGAGGTGATTCAACTTCTAAGAAGAATGAGTGGAAATCAACGTGATATTGAGAAAGTGATGAAGATGAGAAAGAGATAGCAAAGAAGAAAATAATAGTGACTTACCAATCCTGAGATGATGATTCAGCAAGAGCTGGCATAGGAGTGAATCCAAAATAGAAGCCGAAAATGGAAATAAGATTTTAATGGTATGGTTAGGGGTTTCAGTTCTCAGAGAGATGGATAAAACACTACTGAAAGGTGGCTAAAAGTGTTCGGCTATGGGAGAAGAAAGTATGGCAAAGAGGGTTCGGCTTTTAGGAAAATATTAAAGAGGAGAGGAGAGCTAGGGAGTTGCACAAAGTAAGGGAGAGAGAGATCACAAGAGAAAGGAAAATTTGACTTGACTAGATGCAAAAGATGATAACTTGTGCCTACTAATTTTGGCATATCAACCGAATTTCACCCCCTCTCTAGAGTTAGATTTTCGGTCAACTCTACCGTCACCTGATAACTCTTATCCCACTTGTTATCTTAATCCATATCCTCCCTTCAAGAGAGGCCTCCTTGGTACCAACTCCTCCCTTCATATTATCAACAAAATACAGGAATTAAAACTCCTATTTTCAATCTATTGTGCCCTCATCCCTTCCCTCCTTGGAGTGTCGAGTTTTAGCCCAAAAACTTGGGCCCCAAACGGCCAGTACTTGGCCCAAATCCCTTCCCTTAATGACGCCGCCCACTTACTCCTTGCGGCACCACCAAACTTTGGGCCACTAGCCCACCTTGCAATTTAAACACAGATACTCACTTTAATTATGTCCTAGCATTCTTCATTAGAAAATTACCCAGGTCTCAGCCCAAACTTGGGCCCAATTCACACCTCTAAACCTCAAGCTAACACTTTAACCCTACAACACACAAAATGCACAGACCCACTTATATAGGATGTTACACAAACACACTTAATTAACCTTAAGTCCTACTTTCCCTAGCTCACCCCACTAAAGTGCCCAAAAACCAAAATTTTACCAGGGTTCAAACTCGACCCCAGGCCTCCCTAGGGCCCCTAAACACTCTTAAACAACACACAAAACCAACATAACATGCATTTACACAAATATTACAGACCCCTAGATTTTAGGATGTTACAATTATTATAATATACATTACAATAAAAGATATAGTATTACATGGTATTTTAATGTTTAATCATTGAATCATATATAACTTTCAGATGTAAGAAAAGTATAGGGACTTAGAGCATAATTTAACTAGTATAATGATAAACAATAATATAGAATAATATGCAATATATATTGTACTACTATTATATTATAGATTATAGTAAAAGATACAATATTATATGATATTATAATATTTTATCATTGGTGCATGTATATAATGTAACTCCCTCAACCCGACCCGATTCACCAATCTTGAATCTCAAGTGTTACTACAAAAATACATAACTAAATTTTGAAACAATTGACAATTACTCCTTACTGAAATCATTTTTCTTATTAACTTAACTGAGAGAGTGAATATCTTAAAAATAAAGGAAAGTATTCAAAATAAAATAAAAATAAAATATTACAACAGGCTAGTTTCAACTCATTATAATATAAAAGATTGATTGTTAAAGATAGACTCTTAGAGTGTAACCCAAATCTATGCCATTATCTCACTGTATGCATAATAATCCATTTTGTCACTACTTGGCGGGTTCCTAGCCTATCCCTCATGGCACATTCAAACAACTGTCACACCTGAAAACAAGAACAAATCTTGTAAGTTTAAGAGAACTTACTGAGCTTTACTACAAAAATACCTTGGTGGATACTTTACAATATTCGTAGAACATTGTTGTGCCATCTATCCTTTTAAACCACTTACTTTTGTATCAAGCGGAAACTATTACAGTTTCGTCTTACTCATACTCACCAACTACCATACTCTTAGCTTACCATTTCTCTCTTAGTGAACCAACTTAGGGTCTTTCTATACATTTCATTAATCTGTTCTTTCCCTTAACCACAAAAATACTATTTCAAGGAATATATGTTTGGAGCCCAATTCGTATCGATCACCTTTTAATACAAAAACTTACTCCAGAACAGTTGTTCACATATATTATTCACTGGTGGATACATACACATTTGGCGAATACTTACGCAAATCTGAATATAATTACTACTAATCAAATCATACCTTGTTTCGATACCATACAATCTCTCACTAATAATGTACTACACAGATCATTCAGATGAATTCCACATCACTTTATTTCGGAACCCCAAATACTCAAGATAACTATAACTCAAATTCCATATGATTTTAGAAGAAGACATTATACAACTCAGATACAAAAAATTCCAGTTAAATCAAATTCAAATATTACCTAACTCAGATGAACTTGAATTGAAAATTTCTAATGTCTTTCATAACCATGAATATACTTATTTTCAAAACTAACATATTACCATGGCAGATACCCCTTTTTAACATACAGATACAGGCCTCTTTTTGGAACTTCCTTTATCTAATTCAACCAAATTAACCATAGATGTTTGTTGCGTGTAAATAACTAATACAATTATGCAAGTTTACACATTATTCAAGTAATAAAGTCATAAGTAAATGTCATCTCCACAAGGATCAAAAATTGGTAAGAAATTGAGTAAGTTATTATAATCCTATTGACTATACTGAATAGCAAGAAATACTCTCAAGTTGAATAAGATATTTGTATAATGAATTAATGAAATCAAATACTTAAAATAAATAATTGATATGGCAAATAAATGTTGTGGCAAATTACATAGAAAATCAAGAGTATTTCTGTTGTTGAATGAATAGGGCTAGAATTATTCAAGTGAAATGTTCATATCAAAATAATGCCATGGTAAAATATTGTCTAATCAACTACTCAAAGAGTCACTACTGTAACCTGACTCTTTTGATAGCTAGATCTTAAGCTAGAAATCTAAGTTACTATATGTCTATAGAACTCTGGATTAATAACTACATTGAACATTCTTCTCTATACAACTCGCAACATCTATGTCTAGAGTGCTACAAATATTCTGTCGAGTATTCGCTTTCATCAAACGATTCAAGATCAAGTATATTTAACCTTTTCAGAATTAAAAATACATCTAAGAACACAACACACAATCAACTATGCCTAGAGCTTGCATGCATGTATTTAAAATAAGCATAAATTGAATGAAATAGTGACATAAACAATCTCAAATCACGGGCATTAAAGATGATAAAACATTCACCAAAATAACTTCAAACCAGAAAAGATTTAGTTCATGCGTGGAAAAGTTAACATCAAAATAAAATCATTCATCAACATTCTCAAATAAGTTTGAATCATAGAAATAAGAAAAATTAAGGCAAAAATGTAGGAACTCTCGCCACACTCCAGCTTCTCTTCGATTTTTAGATTGTAAGTGAAACCGGGATAGCTATTTCTCCCCCTTCTTCACGTCTGTATTTTGCTCTCTCAAGCTACTATCCTTTCTTTCTCTGAAATAGTCCAATAGAGAGAAAAACCATAGTCACCAATTTTCTTCTCACACTAATTCTCCTCATTCATCTTTCTTCTTCTCCCCCTTCTTTTATTAGGTGGATCCGTCTCCCTCAGCACATATTTTTCTTCTCTTTTTCAGGTTGGTTTTTCTAGTACACGTCCAGCTGGCTGAGAGTGACATAGATAGAGTGCTGAGTCATCTTCTTGGAATTTTCATGGCAATTGTATTGACAATCAATCTCCCCATTTGCCACGGTAATGTTTCACTTCCTTTATTTTTCTTCTGCATCTTTTTCATCCTCTTCTTCTACCTGCACCTGTGTCCAACCACAACCACAACTTTTCCTTCCCCAAGTAAGAAAAGTAATAAATGATGACCATTATAGAGCAATCCAAGCTTTGCTATGCAATGTTCTAAAATTATCCTAAAAATGCATATGCCTACTTAATTACAAATGATTAATTCCATCTAGAGGCCTAAAATATAACTCCTTTCAAGAGTTATCACACCCCAAACTTGAATTATTGCTTGTCCTCAAGCAAATAATGTATGAATATGCATGAATGCAAGAAATTGCCAAAACAATCAATCACCAATTATACTGCTAAATCATAATGAGCATACTGTGTACCCTCTATTCTCAGCAGTCTTCTACTGAAACAAAGAAAAATTACTTACAATTCTTGTAAACATATTTAGCAAATGAAGTGCAGAAAATGTTTCCTAAGGGTAAAAGTTCCTAAATATTTTAGCAATTAAAACTACAGTTGATTTCTTTTGAATATAATTACGTTATCTCTCTTCTACATTCAATTTCTTTAGACACATTTATTCAATTTCCAACACAAAATTTTTCTAGGGAATTCATATTGTCACATGATTTTATACTTGACAACATCAATGGAGCATACACTAGACTGCCATATAATATATCATGTCACAATTTGAATATAAATCACTCAGGAAACAAAAGCTTTTAACTAAAAAGATGGATGGAGCAAACAACTACCTTCTTAGCAATTTAGCCTAAAAATTCAATGGAGTGTCCCTAAAATATGTACTTTTTTTAAACAAACACTCATATATGAACTCATTTTTCTAGTCAACAATATAATAGAGCAAGCAAAATGTTACTAACCTACTCAACATATTCAAACATTAGAGTATTCATATTATTCTACCAAGACATAAATTATACAATATTACTATACTAAATTTAAGTTAATAAGTCCTAAATTTATTCAAAGAATGCTACTATACCCTAATTGCATTTATATTTCAATTATTCTACTTTTACAAATTCATTTTCAACAATTGTCCTATGCTAAACATGCCTAAACAACTATCACAATATTTTCTAAGTTTACGAAGAAGAGTTATTATCCTCATTGAACATCATTGGTAACCATATACTCATATAATCAGGCAATTGAATGTTATGGAAAAAGGATTGATGAACATTTAACAATGCTTTCTATATGCACAACACACCCCAAAGCCCAAGGGATGCATTGTCCTTAATGCATGAACATGAAAGAATTAAATGAATAAAAGCTACAGGAATGCAATTAACATATATGAACTAAAGTGAATGAAAATTATCAAAATCAAAGCTTGGATGGGGAGAGTGTTACTTTACTTGGGTTGTGTAGATTTCCTTGCAGCTTGTTTGTAACGTTGCGGCCTGTCCTGGTCACCACTATCAGCTTGAACGATTTTACCAGCATCCTTCTTGAATATTTTTCTCTTAAGCTGGTTGATGGTGTAATACCCCTTATCGGTATTCGATGCTGAAATAGGGTATAGGGCATTACCAGAACACATACACTTGTAAATGTACTAAACTGAGTCATAAAATTTCATCCAAATCAAAACTTTTCAAATTTTTATCTTTGAGACCCTAGATAGGGCCTACGAGGCCCAATACATACTTTGAAAGTGGTCTGGGATTAAACCGAGAACTTTGGAAAACATTAAAAAGTTTCTTAAAAAATAGGGGTACACGCTCATGTCCAAGGACATGTCTTTCACACAACCGAGATGCAGGCTCATGTGTTAGGCTGTGTGGCATTTTGAATTTCCTAAAATCAAGTGTAGACTTCACACACCTAGGGCACATGGCCGTGTGGCTGCCCGTGTGGCCACAAGTAAGGCTATTTACGAAGCCCTTTGCCACCCCAAAACACTTATATATTTATACAAATTTATCATCACACAACATGGTATTATTAAGCATTCAAACATCCACAATAAGACATCCACATACCATTTACAAACATTCATCACGCATAATCTTACACACACACACACACTTAACCATTCACATGCAAGCATACACATCCTAAAAATGCATCATCATAGACTTAGAATATAACAAATATTGGCCATATTAAATGGCCTTACACAACATTAACCATCAAATAGCATAGGCCAACATTCTAGGCCAACTCATAATAACATATACACATAATCAAGTCCCTATACATGCCATAGACTTAAAAATATTTGAAAATCATTGATACAATACCAATCAACAACTTGTTAGTGTGATAGAATCTTTGATGACCTCCAACTCGAGCTAGCATCTGTGACACTATAGGAAAAAGGAAAGGAAGGGGGTAAGCATTATAGCTTAATAAGTATGTATGTAAATAATAAGTGATTTATTAATAGACATTTATAAATCTTCACAATATGTTCTGAAGATAATACAATCATAATTGCACATAATTCCACTATTTATTCATGTTCATCTCAAGCTATCTACTCGAGTCAATGTCACTAAATTATTTATATCTCGAGCTACAGAACTCCAAATTAAGAACCGATTATTTTCCCTGAAACTAGACCCATATATCTTCTTACAATAAAATTTTTAGAATTTTTGGTTGAGCTAATAAGTACAATTTATCCTTTAAAGTATCCCTTATTTTGCTGTCTGACAGTTCCAACCCATCTGTACTAAAAATTAATTATCTCATCGTACAAAATGTGGATAATGTTCCCATTTGTTTCTCTTGACTCATTAAGAAATTTAAGGATATAAATTATAAACCATAATTATTTTTATAAAATTTTTAATGATTTTCCAAAGTTGGAACAGGGGATTCCTACATCATTCTGATCCAGTCGTACATGAAATTCTTTTGTTTACACCATTTATTTTATGTGAAAATAGACTCATTAAGCTTTAATTTTATATCTTATTCAACCTCTAATTCGATTTCCACCATTTTTGGTAATTTTTCAAAGTCACACAATTGCTGCTGTCCAAAACTATTTTGTTGCTAAATTTACTCTTTCATAATTTCACTTACTCCATTTCATCTTACTGAAGGTTCAATCAAATATCGATCACATTGTTCATAAATTTTCACACTTATACCTGCACTTATTCATCACATAATCATATTCAATTACACTTAGTCATTACATGGTCACATGTATTTTCACTTAGTCAATTTCTCGTTGAACTCATCGAAATAATAATAGATACATGGTGGCCTGCACATAGAACCACCCTTGTAACCGAAGCTATCTGGTGCACATAGTATCCTACACATAGTACTACACATGTGACAAAAACCATCACTTACACATAGTGGCCTGCACTTAGTACCAGACATGTGATCGAAGCATCGGGTATGCATAGTAGCCTGCACTTAGTACTACACACGTGACCTAAAACTATCTCATAGCTCTCTTGTACATATAGTTGCCTACACTTAGTACCACACATGTGACCTAGCTACCTCATTTGTATCTTTTCTATTCTAAAGGTTCAACCGGGAATTCTCACTTTTCAACATTTTACCAATTCATCCATAAGCAATTACAATTCATAATTTACATCAAATAATTTCTCCATATTCAACCATATATCATATAATATAACAAAATATTAAAAAATAAATAAAAAATGATGTATTATTTACATACAAACTTACCTCGGTAGCACAATCGGTGAAAAGGACTTATTCATCATATTCTTTGTTTTCCTCCCGTTCTAAGTCCGAATCTCATTTTTATTGATCTATAACAACACATTTCACTTATTTATTCAACATTCTATTCAAGTTAACCAAAAATTTATGTTTTAGAAATATTACATTTTTGCCCCTAAACTTTATCATATTTATAATTTTTCCCTAGGCTCGTAAAATGATTTTCATTAAATTTCCTTGTATTTTAAGCCTATCCAAACCATTTTAATAACTATAGCAATCCAAAAATTCATTTATTCACACACTTACACACATTTTACAACTTTCTACAAACTAGTCCTTTTGTCAATTTCACCGAAAATCACTTAGTAGAAGTCATTTATTACACACCGAGCTTTCATATTCTACCATTAAAAATTAAAACAAAAGCATTTCTTATATGGGTATATTTTCAAACATCAACCCTACCTCAAATAAATGGTAGAAATAGAGAGATCGTGTTACAAGGATTTCAAAAACGTAAAAATCATTAAAAATAGGGCTAGAACAGACTTACAATCGACCTTGGAAGCCTGAAAACCCTATCCATGGTTTCCTTGTGAAATCCGGCCATGGGGTAGAAGATGGACAAAAATTGGCTTTTAAATTTTGTTTTTAATTCATTTTAATTACTAAATGACCAAAATGCCCCTAACTTAAAATTATTCTATTTCACATATTTCATGTCCATTTTTGTCCAAAAAATTAACCAATGGTCTAATTATCATTTAAGGACCTCAAATTTAAAATTTCATAACAATTGGACACCTCTAACATGTAGAACTCAACTTTTGCACTTTTTACAATTTGTCCTTTTGACTAAATTGAGTACCCAAACGTCAAAATTTTCTACCAAAATTTTCACGAAACCAATTTCATGAAATCATAGACCATAAAAATGTAATAAAATTAAATTTTTCCTCGTCGAATTTGTGGTCCCAAAACTACTATTTCGACTAGGCCCAAAATCAGGCTTTTACAGATGGGCACCTCTTCCTCATCATCATGGATATTTGACTTTGTGAGTTCATCAATCAGTTGATGAACAACATGTTCTTGAGTAGTTATAGGGGCCTTGGATTATGGTGCAAGTGCAGTAGTTTGAGTGGTATCCATTCTATCATCATCAAATTCAATGTGAACAGATTCTATCCTGGCGTCATCTCTCTCTGGCTCTTGGTTGTGCATGGTAGTAGTAGTAGGTTCTTCATTTTCTACTTTAGGATTCAATAGCAGTACCTTAGGAAAAATAGGAAATGGTGGCATTGGGCATGAGAAGTTCTTTTGCAGGGATTTACGAATGGCAATATCACATTTGGTGGACATATTTGTAAAACATGGCCATCTCCCCTTTGAGCATTGCCAAAGTCAGTGATAAGCATTTCTGATGTTTTTCCAACACACAAAACTACTGTTTCAAACCCTCTACATCTTCAATCATTCACCGCTCAAAATCAGTGTGAGAAGTTTAGGGACAGTAAAAGTAGTCCTAGGAGGAGAATATGGGGCCATGCCAGTTTGCCTTGGCATTTCCTCACTAGCTAGTTTCTGCACAATGTGCATAGTAATAGCCCCTTTGTTTGGAAGATGGTCTTAATTTGATGACAAGGGAACCTTGACTCTTTGGCAGATTGTAATGATCAGTGAGAGGAAATTTAAGGTGCCAACATTGTTTTGGACACAATGATGAATCTCACGACAGATAATGTTTCCAACGTTAATCTTTCGGCCCACCATTATGGAGTAGAGAAGCAAAAATTGATCCTTTGAGATTGTAGTATTATGTGTAGAAGGAATGAGATGGGTTTTCAAGAAATGGTACTAAATCTTGCATTGAGTCTTCAATAAGACTCTGTCGATGGTGTAACAACCATTTCTTGAAATTGCGCATTGCGTACCTTCCACATAAACATCAGTGAGAATCTAGTCATGCACTCTAGGGACATTTTGTTCACAAAGTCAGCATACTCGTCTAGACCTTCAGACAATCCATATTGGGCATTAATGGAGTCCTCATCAAATAAAACTGATGTACACACACATATATAAATGCACTGTCAGAAGAAGTAATGTGGAAATAAAACTCTTTCACTACCTTTGGGAAAACATTGCCAAGATGGAAATAGAAGATTCCCTAGCCGTACTTTTTGACAACTGATGAGATGGCCTCTGTATACCCCATGAAGGGAGAATCTTGAAAAGGAATCTTTTTTCCATGTAGAATTATCTTTTGAAAATATTTGTATTGTAATATCCCAAAATTGGGCCTAGTAGGATTGGACCGATTGGGCCTTGGGCTTTAAGAAAATTTGAGTATCATCTTGTTGATTGTGTTAGCTCGGATATGATTTTATTGCATGCCTAATATAGTCTTGAGACGGCTTGGAATTAATTGGTTTAGAATAATTTTTAGTATGGAGAATTTAGTGAAATGGATCAAGTGATTATGATGCTTAAGTTAATTTAAGTGTTTAATGTTAGCATAAATGAGCTAGTAGTAAAGTGGTATTGGCGCATGAGTAATTGCATGAGGAAGAGGTTGAATCCCATGAATGGCAATAAGGTGACTTTTATTTTTGCATGTGTATGGCATGTGTCGGTCAACTCTAATTAAGATAAGGTTGGACTCTATCATTTATGGATAGTAGACTAAAGGAATAAGGCAAGTTATTAGTTAAGGTATGGAATCAAGAAAATATGGTATGATAAGGGGACAAAAGGCATGGATTAAGGGATGAGGTTTGGAAACTTTTTAATGGCATTTTGTCCATGAACATGGACGGTTTCATGGACTAGGGGGAAATTGGCCGAATTTATTTTGGAAGGGATTAGGAGGAAGAATAGGAGAGTGATAAGGAATTAATGTTGGATTATTGTTATTTTTATTAAGGTGATAAATGAGGAGATGATTAAGGGAATATGATAGGATAAGAGATAACATAGGAAATTAGGTGAATGATAATTGTGATTTTGTTTTGATTATTTGATTAAGGGGATAAAGGAGAAAATTTTGGGATATGATAGGAGCTATTTTAGTGGCCAATTATGGGTCTCTTTGGTTGCAAAAATTCGGCTAGGAAGGGGAGTTAAGTGCCAAAAATGTATAGTATAAATAGGGGGAGTGATCATCTTTGGCATCTCTTTTTCTTCATTTTATTTTCTTTGTGCCGAAAATTGGGTTGTCCATCTCATTTTCTCTCTATACCGAAAACACTTAAAGCTATTCTTCCTCTCCACATTTGCTCTCTTGTGGCCGAATGTTTCATGACCATTGGAAGCCATAGCCAAACTACTATAGCACTCACCAATTCTTTTCAGAGTTTTATTCAAAAGCCGAAAGTGTTAGTACCTATTCTCCTTCTTTTTCTATTTACTCTCAAAAGCTGAAATATTTCTTTGTGGTAGCCAAATTTCTCTAGTATTCTCTAAACCGAATCTATAATTCCTTGTTATTTTCTTTAAGAAGCTGAATGCATTCTTCTATTCTGTGGCCGAATCAAGCTAGAGCCTGTAGAGAGGAAGGCGTCGACATTTTTTTTTTCCATCAAGTTTTTAATCGATTTCTAATAGTGAGGTAAGGGGTTGTCGTTCTATTTGTTTCTCATTATTTTATCAAATCGAGGAGACTAACTTCCTTTTCTTGCGATGGCCGAATTCATGGAAGGAGTTATCAGGATCTCTGTAGGTTAACGTTAAAAGGGATAGGAAGTCTTTCGGGATTTTGATTACTTAAGGTAAGGGATATGTAATATTCGGCCAAAGGCCATCTTTTCTAGATTATTGCTTGTAGCCGATTCTAACATATGGTGTATAGGATTTCGACAATTTCAAGAACAAGAAGTAGTATTTCGGGATTGAGTAGACTGTGCCAAAACAGGTGCGTAGTTATCGCACTGTTCTCTTGTTGTGTGTATGTGTTATATTTATGTATATGTGATATGATGTGAATGGTAGCCAAAGTAAGGGCTAAAATGGTGGATACCCATGATGGGTAATCGTTCAACCAGGTCAGTATTTTATGACGTTGATTTACATTTGATATATGTATGAAATGTGATGGCATGTGATGTTTAATTGTTCAAGTTATATGTTGCCATGATATATATGTATGCATGGGACTTGGGATGTGACTATCAAAGGAAAGGGTGTACTTTATGTACGTGGTCTAATGTTAGCCTTGTGCTACATTGGCGCTTGATGTTGGCTATGTGCCTCATCAAGGGAGGTGTTAGCTAGGTGCCACATCTCGGCGGTTGATAGTGTGTGCATCACCGTGGGTGATTGATATGTGGGATCACTTATGTGATCGGTGGCTCAGCCACGACCTTGTACATCAGGTCTGCCAAGGTATGATATGTGGATCACTTGGTTGATCGGTGGATTAGCCACGACCTTGGGCAGCGGGTTTGCCAAGGTAGGTGTGACGGATGGACATTAGGTTGGGTTGGGCTTCATGTTGCATATTTATGCATTTTGCATGACTGATTATGTGGATCAATGTGGATAAGGGCCAAGCCCAATATGTGGAATTATGTGGATATATTGCCTTATCATCTGATATGTAATGATGTGTGGATGTGGGCCAGGCCCATGTGTGGAGGCATGTGAAATAACTATGCACTGAGTTTGTGTGACTCACCCAAATTTTTACCAACATTGCAGGTGATGCATAAGCTTGGACCGGGTTGGAGTGGATACAAGGTGGCCCATGCAGAAGATGTTTTTAATTATTTATGTATTTTATATTTTCAGTATTTTTAAGTAAGGTTTATTGTAATAAGGGCTTTTTAAGGGATTTGAAGTTTATTATTATGTTTAAAGTGGATTGATGATTAAAGTATTATGCATTACAGTTTTCAATTCGGATAGTTTGTAATAATAAAGTTTTACTTAGACTTAAATGTCTAATTAAACAAACAATGTTTTACAAAGAACAACAAATTTTATGTTTTTAACTTTAAGTCAAAAGTTTTTCAAACATCTTCTGCAGTGGCATTTCAAATTCGATTCGTAGTGAATGGGCGAATTTGGGGTGTTCTGATTTGATATCGAGCACAGTTCAAAACTCGACTTTGAGGTTTTGGGCCTAAAACATATATTTTTTTAGATGGACTTTTCAAAATATGGATTTTCGTAAAATTTTTGAGTTATTCGGCATGGCTTTTGTATCTCAATTCAAGTCCGCCAGGTAAGTACCTCTATTTATTGAAGTTATTTGTATATGTGAATGTTATGGGCATAATTGGGCTTGTAGACTAGAAGATTAGGGCTATTGAACCCTAGGGCTAGTACACTCAAACACATGCATAAGACTTAAGAACAACTAAACAAACACGTGTCTAAGTCGTGAGTTAGGGTGTGGTAACCATTGTGCGCATGTCTAGGATTGGTTTGGTGGAGGCTTGGTATTTAAGCGGTCGCGTGACTCACCTCCTCTCCACTCAAATCCTACAGTGCGTAGTAACGGTTCACCCTAACCAAGAGGACTTATTCACGGGCTAAACTCGATAATTAAAACCCGAAGGGACTAGTCACACGATTTTATAAAACCTTAGTTTTAAATTCACCAAATTGCCCTTTGATTTGTAGGAAAATTATTTATGAAATTTTTTCCAAAATATTCCCGATTTGTAAAAAATTACTAAAAGCCCTGGTTTGGAAAAAAATTGTTATCATACTACCTCGATTTTTACTAAGATATTTTTTAAAAAAAATTACTTGAAACCTCTATTTTGCAAAATTACCAAGATACCTTGATTTGGAAAATTTACTAAATTACCACGGTTTACAAAATTACCAAAATGACCCCAATTTCGAATTTCGCGATCTAATTAATTTGGAAAATTTTCAAAATAACCTCGAGCTTTGTATATTTTGAAATGCCTTTGATTTGGAAAGATTTTAAAATGACCCCGATTTCTTACTCAAATACCTCAGTAGGACAAATGACGAAAATACCCTAGAATAGAAATGGACAAAGATGTTGAATGATGAATGTGTGTGATGGATATCATTGAATGTGTGTGTTTCCGAATTAGGGTAGAAAACTTGAAATGAAAACTTTGAATGATCGAAAGAACTACTATTAAGCTCTTTTCATAAAATTGTTCGCGGATAAACAGTGGAACAAATGCTAATTCATAAAATTTCTTAAATCATATTAAATTGCGAAGTAGACATGAGTTCTAGGGGACGTGGTCGTCATGGACGCCAGTAGAAAGCGGATGGTCGTGTCGGAACCGATTGGGTCCAGTCGGGGTTCCAAGATTTAGTAGAAAGTATATTAGTTTTATTAAGATCAGAGTGCGCATCAGTAGCGTAGTGTGGTGAGTTAGGACGTACAATTGTTCGTTAGTAAGTAATTTCGAGGACGAAATTATTTTTAAGGAGGGTAGAATTGTAATATCCCAAAATTGGGCCGAGTAGGATTGGGCCGATTGGGCCTTGGGCTTTCGAAAAAATTTAAGTATCATCTTATTGATTGTGTTAGCTCGGATATGATTTTATTGTATACCTAATATAGTCTTGAGAAGGCTTGGAATGAATTGGTTTAGAATAATTTTTAGTACGGAGAATTTAGTGAAGTGGATCAAGTGATTATGATGCTTAAGTTAATTTAAGTGTTTAATGTTAGCATAAATGAGCTAGTAGTTAAGTGGTGTTGGCGCATGAGTAATTGCATGAGGGAAGAGGTTCGAATCCCATGAATGGCAATAAGGTGACTTTTATTTTTGCATGTGTATGGCATGTGTCGGTCAACTCTAATTAAGATAAGGTTGGACTTTATCATTTATGGATAGTAGACTAAAGGAATAAGGCAAGTTATTAGTTAAGGTATGGAATCAAGAAAATATGGTATGATAAGGGACAAAAGGCATGGATTAAGGGATGAGGTTTGGAAACTTTTTAATGGCATTTGTCCATGAACATGGACGGTTTCATGGACTGAACGAATTTATTTTGGAAGGAATTAGGAGGAAGAATAGGAGAGTGATGGATCAATGTTGGATTATTGCTATTTTTATTAAGGTGATAAATGAGGAGATGATTAAGGAATATGATATGGATAACATAGGAAATTAGGTGAATGATAATTGTGATTTTGTTTTGATTATTTGATTAAGGGGATAAAGGAGAAAATTTTGGGATATGATAAGAGCTGTTTTAGTGGCCAATTAGGCTAGGAAAGTTAATAGAAAATGTATAGTATAAATAGGGGAGATCATCTTTGCATCTCTTTTCTTCATTTTATGAAAATTGGTTTTCCATCTCATTTTCTCTCTATCGAAAACACTTAAGGCTATTCTTCCTCTCCCTATTTTTCATGAATGTTTCATGACCATTGGAAGCCATAGTCGTACTACTATAGCACTCACCCATTCTTCTCAGAGTTTTATTTAAAAGCCGAAAGTGTTCGTACCTATTCTCCTTCTTTTTCTATTTACTATCAAAAGCCGAAGTATTGCTTTGTGGTAGCCGAATTTCTCTAGTATTCTCTAAATCGAATCTATAATTCCTTGTTATTTTCTTTAAGAAGCCGAATGCATTCTTCTGTTCTGTGGCCGAATCAAGCTAGAGCCTGTAGAGAGGAAGGCGTCGACATTCTTTTTTTTCCATCAAGTTTTTAATCGATTTTTGATAGTGAGGTAAGGGGTTGTCATTCTATTTGTTTCTCGTTATTTTATCAAATCGAGGAGACTAACTCCCTTTTCTTGCGATGGCCGAATTCATGGAAGGAGTTATCAGGATCTCTGTAGGCTAACGTTAAAAGGGATAGGAAGTCTTTCGGGATTTTGATTACTCAAGGTAAGGGATATGTAATATTCGGCCAAAGGCCATCTTTTCTAGATTATTGCTTGTAGCCAATTCTAACATATGGTGTATAGGATTTTGACAGTTTCAAGAATAAGAAGTAATATTTCGGGATTGAGTAGACTGTGCCAAAACAGGTGCGTAGTTATCGCACTGTTCTCTTGTTGTGTGTATGTGTTATATTTATGTATATGTGATATGATGTGAATGGTAGCCAAAGTAAGGGCTAAAATGGTGGATACCCATGATGGGTAATCGTTCAACCAGGTCAGTATTTTATGACGTTGATTTACATTTGATATATGTATGAAATGTGATGGCATGTGATGTTTAATTGTTCAAGTTATATGTTGCCATGATATATATGTATGCATGGGACTTGGGATGTGACTATCGAAGGAAAGGGTGTACTTTATGTACGTGGTCTAATGTTAGCCTTGTGCTACATTGGTGCTTGATGTTGGCTATGTGCCTCATCAAGGGAGGTGTTGGCTAGGTGCCACATCTCGGCGGTTGATAGCTATGTGCATCACCGTGGACTGATTGATATGTGGGATCACTTATGTGATCGGTGGCTCAGCCACGGCCTTGTGCAGCAGGTCTGCCAAGGTATGATATGTGGATCACTTGGTTGATCGGTGGATTAGCCACGACCTTGGGCAGCGGGTTTGCCAAGGTAGGTGTGACGGATGGACATTAGGTTGGGTTGGGCTTCATGTTGCATATTTATGCATTTTGCATGGTGATTATGTGGATCAATGTGGATAAGGCCAAGCCCAATATGTGGAATTATATGGATATATTGCCTTATCATCTGATATGTAATGATGTGTGGATGTGAGCCAGGCCCATGTGTGGAGGCATGTGAAATAACTATGCACTAAGTCTCTGTGACTCACCCAAATTTTACCAACATTGCAGGTGATGCATAAGCTTGGACCGGGTTGGAGTGGATACGAGGTGGCCCATGCGAAGATATTTTAATTATTTATGTATTTTATATTTTCTTTATTTTTAAGTAAGGTTTATTATAATAAGGGCCTTTTAAAGGATTTGAAGTTTATTATTATGTTTAAAGTGGATTGATGATTAAAGTATTATGCATTACAGTTTTCAATTCGGACAGTTTGTAATAATAAAGTTTTACTTAGACTTAAATGTCTAATTAAACAAACAATGTTTTACAAAGAACAACAAATTTTATGTTTTTAACTTTAAGTCAAAAGTTTTTCAAACATCTTCCGCAATGGCATTTCAAATTCGGTCGTAGTGAATGGGCCGGGTTTGGGGTGTTACATGTATGGTATTTATCTTCAGCAAGTTTACTAAAGAAGGTACGTGGAGAGGTAGAGGTTGAAGCAAAAGTTTTTTGGGAAGCCATTGAAGAAAAGATAGAAAACTTGAAAATGAAAATGGTAGATTTTATTGCGGTTATGAATGAAACAAAGAGTAAAAGCAGAAAATGAATGGGATAAAAATGTGGGAAGAAACTGAATCGGCTATGTTATAACGTGAGAGAGAAGAAATTATGACGTGTGCGGTAAGATTGGCCTTAATCATGGTCTGACAAGGCAAAATAATTGGCATTTAGCAGGAAAAGAAAATGTATTAAGTGCAAATTTGTGAAAATTGAAATAATTAGGCTAATGGCTTAAATTTGTATGTACTCTAGCTCAAAAAGAAACCTGTAAAAATAGAAAATAAATAGTTAAATAAATTTATTGGGTAACAAATAAGAAAAAGTAAAAATAAAATAAACAAAGAAAATTTCTGCAAGAGAACAATATTAAGTATTTCGAAGAGAAATAATTTTTTTGTTGCGCATTGTAGGAGCTCCAAAATAATGTTTTAGGTGTTGACTATTGACTTTTAAAATGGATCATGTTTTTCCATCTTTAATGTCGACAACTCCATGAGGGTATATATGCTCGACTTTGAATGGTCTGGACCATCTCGACTTTAATTTTCCAGGAAATAGTTTAAGTCTAGAATTGAAGAGCAAGACTTGTTGTCTAGGTACAAATTGCTGAGGAAAAATTTTCTTGTCATGCCACCGCTTTGTCTTTTCATTGTACAGTCTAGCATTCTCAAAAGCTTGAGCTCGAAATTCATCCATCTCATTAAGCTCCAGTAAGCGATGAGTTGCAGCGGCCCCCCAAGCCATGTTTAGTTTCTTGATTGCCCAAAATGCTTTGTGTTATAGCTCAACTGGCAAATGACATGGTTTACCATAGACAAGCTTGAAAGGTGACATTCCGAATGGTGTCTTAAAATCTGTGCGATAAGCCCACAAGGCTTTATCAAACCTTGCTGACCAATCCTTACGGTTGGGATTGACAACTTTTCCCAAAATTTGCTGGATTTCTCTATTGGAAATTTCAGCTTATCCATTTGTCTGTAGGTGGTATGCCATGGAAATTTTATGTTTAACATCATATCTGTTTAGAGCGTTGGCAACAAATATGCAGTCAAAATATGAATCTTCATCACTAATTAAGCACGAGGGGTACCAAACCTGGTAAAAATATTTGTATGCAGGAATCTCAAAACTAATTTGGCATTATTTACAAGTACAAGCAACAACTTCGACCCATTTGGATACATAATCCACAGTTACAATAATGTAGATATTGCCCTAGGATGGTGGAAATGGACCCATGAAATCAATTCCCCATAAATCAAATAATTCCACTTCTAAAATATTTTACAGTGCCATTTTGTGTCTCCTTGATAAGTTACCAGTTCTTTGACAGCAATCACAGCTTTGACAGAACTCATGAGCATCTTTAAACATGGTGGGCCAATAAAAACTAGATTGAAGAACATTTGTAGCAGTTCACATGCTTCCAAAATGTCCGCCATAAGGTGCAGAATGAGAGTTATGCAGGATGCTTTGAATTTCATCATCTGAAATACATCTCTGAATTACTTGATTTGCACACTACTTGAATAGAAATGGCTTGTCCTAGTAATATTGCTTGGCATCATGAAAGAATTTCCTTTGTCCTTGATGATTGAGTGCAGGTGGCAGCAACCCACTGACTAGAAAGTTAACAATATCATCATACCATGGCAATGCCATAGCCAAAAATAACTGCTCATCAGAGAATTCGTCTTTAATCATTTTACTATCACTATAATTATTGCCTGCTTCTAGTCGTGACAAGTGATCAGCCACTTGATTTTCAGTGTCTTTCCTATCTTTAATCTCCAAATCAAATTCCTGCAGCAACAATATCCATCTAATGCGTCTAGGCTTCGCCTCTTTTTTCATCACCAAGTATTTAATGGCAGAATGGTCTGTATAAATTTTGACTTTGGTGCCCACTAGATAAGCTCTAAATTTTTCAAAGGAAAATACCACCACTAACAATTCTTTCTCCATGATGGTATAACTGAGCTATGAATCTGTCAACATACAACTGGCATAATATATAGCATCAAACACTTGGCTTTTCATTGCCCCAGAACTGCCCCTACAGCAAAGCAACTTGGATCACACATTAGTTCAAATGGTAAAGTCCAGTCTGGTGTAATGACTATAGGTGTTGTATTAATCACTCATTTTACTCTTTGAACGCTTTTGAGCATAACTCGTCAAAATGAAATGATCTGTTTTGTTTCAACAACTGACATAGAGGTTTGGATATCCTAGAAAAAGCCTTGATAAATAGACAGTAAAATCCAGCATGACCAAGGAAGCTTCTGATTCCTTTTACTGAAGTGGGTGGTGGTAACTTTTTAATGACTTCTATTTCTACTTTCTCGATGACAATTCCTTGTTGTGAGATATTATGGCCCAAAATAATGCCTTCAAAAACCATGAAGTGGCATTTTTCCCAATTCAGCATAAGATTTGTTTCTTGACATCGGCAAAGTACTAACTCCAAATTTTTCAAACAGTCTTCTAAAGTGTCGCCAAACTTTGAGAAATCATCCATGAATACTTCAAGGAATCTCTCCACCATGTCGAAAAATATTGCCATCATGCAATGCTGGAATGTTGCAGGAGCATTATATAACTCAAATGGCATTCTTCTGAAAGAAAATGTTCCATAAGGATAGGTGAATTTATTCTTTTCTTAATCAGTAGGAGATATGGCAATTTGGTTGTACCTTGTGTAGCCATCTAAAATATAGTAGAAGGCTTTCCCTTATAGTCTATCCAACATCTTATCTGTAAAAGGCAGAGGGTAATGGTCCTTCTTCGTTGCTTTGTTAAGCTTTCAATCATCCAAACAAACTCTCTTACCTGTGATAGTATATGTGGGAATGAGTTCGTTGTTATCATTGTTGACTACGATAACCCCTCCTTTCTTGGGTACACATTGAACAAGGCTTACCCAAGAGCTATCCAAAATTGGGTATATAATTCAAACATCCAACCATTTGATAATCTCCTTTTTATCTACTTCTTTCATGATAGGATTCAGTCTATTTTTTAGTTCAATAGATTTGTCATGGCAATCTTCAAGTATTATTTTGTGTATATTGGTTGCTGGGCTAATTCTTTTGATATCCGCAATTGACCATCCTAAAGCTTTCTTGGATTTTTTTAAGACTTCCAGTAATTACATCTCCTAGTCTGTTGTAAGTTCGACAGAGATAATTACAAGCAGTGTATCGTTATCTTCCAAATAAACGTACTTCAAATGCACTGGTAATGGCTTCAAATCCATCATAGGTGGATCTTCTATTGACGATCAAGGCGGGTTGAAAGATCGACCTGATAAGTCTAATGATTCAAAACTCCTCCTGAATCCATTTCCATATTGCTGAATTTCCATCAGTTCTTCAAATTCTTTAGTCAATTCTTTTTCATTTAATTTGACAAAGCCTGCATCACAATTATTGTGCATATGTCCTACAAATTCTTCCTGAATTACAATGTCAACAAATTCAACAGCATGGCATTCTTCATCTGGGTCTGGACACTTTAAAGTATCAAACACGTTAAATGTCAATTACTGATCATTAATTCTCATGGTTAATTCACCTTTATGTACATCAATCAATGTTTTACTAGTTGCTAAGAAAGGTCATCCAAGTATTATGGGTACATCTTTATCTGCTTCACATTCCAGAATAACAAAATCTACTGGAAAAATGAACTTTTGAACTCTTACCACTATATCTTCAATTTTACCTTCTGGATGGACATATGATCTATCAGCTAGTTGTAGTGTGACTGTAGTAGGTCTTGCATTTCCTATCTCAAGTTTCCTAAAAATAGACATAGACATTAGATTGATGCTTGCACCTATATTGCATAATGTTTTGCCTACATAATGGTTTCCTATCGAGCAGGGAATAGTGAAACTCCATGGATCTTTTAATTTTGGTGGCAGTTTGTTCTTCACCATTGTTGTGCACCCTTCAGTAAGTGCAATAGTTTCAAACTCGCCTAACCTTCTCTTTTTGGATAGGATATCTTCCGTGAATATTAAATAGTTAGGTGTTTGTTCTGATGCTTCCACCAAAGGTATATTGATGTGTAACACCCATAACCCGTAACAGTCGCTGGTCTAAGGTTAAGAGGCATTACTGGTCAATCCAAAACATTCACAACCATTTCACAACACAAAGTACATGATCATATAAACATATCAAAATATAATCATGTAGCCCCTTAATGATATGAGACCATAAACGTGCATTAAAAAGTGATCGGGACTAAACCAAACACATACAATTTTTTTTTAAAACTTAACATTTTTCTAAGCTATAGGGGTCACACGCCCGTGTGGGTAGGCCGTGTGCCTCACACGGCCTCGGACACACCCGTGTGTCCAATCCGTGGCAAAATAAGGCATACATACTAACTTGTCCGTACGACCGGAGACAGGCTCGTGTGCCTCACCCGTGGTTGACACTAACTTGCACCACACGGCCAGTCACACACCCGTGTGTGAGCCTGAATTATTTTAATTTGAAAACTTAAATGACATTGTCAAGCCAGACGCTCGTGTGCCCAACCGTGTGGGCAATTATAGGCCATTTTCAAGGCCAAATTACCATCCACACTTTGGGATCACATACAAACATCAAACCATATGCTTTTATACCACAAATGGAAGCCAAAACATACCAATATAAGCACCAAATAATCATCAACCACTTCCATACTCAAATTCATCTCAAATAAGTTCATCCAAAATATCCATTTCATATCCCAAATCTCATAATCTATTCATCATTCATTCCGTACTAATTTCATCATGAAACATACCATTTCCATCTTGCTAATTTATGCAATAATGATCACTCTCATAGAACACACATATGCACAAATAAATCATTCTTTTCACATGTCCAAAATATATGCCAAAACATCAAACTACCAAACCAAATCACATGGCAATACTTAAACACTTGGAAACATGCCATAATCACTAGCCTATACATGCCATATACCAAATATATACAACTTCCAAAAGTACCAAAATAGATAGCCGATAGTGTGATTAAGTCACTGATGATCCCCAGATCCAAGATAGCTTTAAATACATTGTAAACAAAGAAACTTCACACGGTAAGCTTTGAAGCTTAGTAAGTTCATTATATAATACATATAACTATATAATACAATATCAATATACAAAATAAAACATCACTTAGATAGATTCACAACAATTCACAATATCATCCTTAGCCATATGCTTACACAATTATCCATTTGTCCATAAATGATATCATCAACCAAGTAGGTTCCGAACATACCTTTTCCAACACTTAGTTAACAATCAGTCTTGCTACTCAATGCTCAATACCACATTTCGAACAACCTTCAGTAATCATTTCATTTACTCGTACACTTAGTGCCAATTTCTTGGCCGATGCTTTAATATCATCGCACACTTAGTGCCTTTATTTTAAACTAAATTTAACTTGGTACCGTACATATAATGCCAATCGATATAGCCGAGGCTTCCTTTACTTCGCACATACAATGCTATTCACCTCTGTCTCCATTCTAGTTACGCATACCTAGTGCCACATTTCTCCAATTCACAATACATAGCATTTCTAATTCATCAACCACATACTCATTCATTTCATAACACATGAATATGAATTAAACGATTCGTATTATACACGAACTTACCTTGGATGTAGAAATAGCAAGACTAGTCAATTAATCGAGCACTTTGTCTTTACCTCGATCTCAATCTAAATCTCTCTTTTCTTAATCTATATAATATTAAACTCAACTCATTCAATCACAAATTCATTCAATTTAATCCAAACACACATATTTAAGGCATTCGAAAAAATAGGCCTCATATTTTTCACATTTCGACACTTAAGTCCCTATTTCATAAAATCATCAAATACACATAATTTCATCTTATAAATCTTTAGCCAAATTTCCACCTGGCTTATAGAAGCCCACATATTTCATTTATTTCACATTTTAGTCCTTCAATTTCTCATTTTCATAACTTCGCCCCAAATTACTCAAATTCATCAAAAGTTCAAAGACAAAGTATGTTAATCTATCACATATCTTTCATATTTCATTACCAACTATCACAAATCTCAAGCATTCATTAATGGCACATCTTAAAATCTTCATCAAATTCTGAAATTAAAGCATTGGCTAGCTAGAACACTATGCAACGATCATAAAAACGTAAAAATCATCAAAAATCGATCAAAATTCATACCTTAATCAAGCTCTCCAATGGCCGAATATCACAAAGCTTAAAAAACCCCTTTTTCTTTTCTTATTTTTGGTGGATGAACACACAAATGGCCATTATTTTATCTTTATTTTAATTATATTAACATTAGTAATCAATTTCCAATTTTACCCTTAATTAAAATATTATAATTTCATTCATTTAATGGCTATATATGTCAACTTTCACTATCAAAGGTCTAATTACCACATAAGGACTCCTCATTTAAAAAGCCATGCCAAATAAGCACTTAAACAATTAGCACATAGCTTTTACATTTTATGCGATTAAGTCCTTTTCCATAGTTCTGGCACACAAGCGATAAAATTTTCACACAAAATTTTCACACATGCTCAATCACATATTGTAAACACCAAAAAATAATATTAAAATAATTTTTTGACCTCAAATTTGTGGTCTCAAAACCACTATTCTGATTAGGGTCTAAACCGGGCTGTTACAACTCTTCCCCCTTAGGGATTTTCGTCCTCAAAAATCTTACCAGTGAATGGGTTTGGATTTTGCTATCTCATAACATCTTCAGGCTCCCAGGTAGCCTCTTCAACTCCGTGTTTGTGCCACAACCTTTCACTAGAGAAATTTTTTTATTTCTCAACTCTTTTATCTCACGTGCTAAAACTCGAATCGGTTCTTCATTATACGATAAATCTGACTGAATCTCAACCTCATTAGGAGCAATCACATGCGATGAATCAGATCTGTTTCGTCGAAGCATTGATACGTGAAACACATTATGAATTTTCTCTAACTTAGGTGGCAATAACAATTTATAAGGAACTGGCCCAATTCGTTCAATGATCTCATACGGCCCGATGAACCTCGAACTCAACTTGCCCTTTCGGCCAAATCGAAGTATTTTCTTCGACGGAGACACTTTCAAAAACACTTTATCACTAATCTCAAGTTCAATATCTTTCCATTTCAAATCTGCGTAAGATTTCTAACAATCTGAGGCTACTTTCAAGCTATCACAAATCACTTTCACTTTTTGCGCAGTCTCTTTAATTAAATCAACCCCGTGAATCTTATTCTCGCTAAGCTCAGTCCAATATAATGGAGTTCTACATTTACGACCATAAAGAGCCACATATGGTGCCATTTTGATGCTAGATTGAAAACTATTATTGTACGCAAATTTAATCAACGGCAAATGTTTTTCCCACGTACTTTCAAACTCAAGAATACAACATCTTAACATATCTTCGAGAATCTGAATTATCCGCTCCAATTGACCATCCTTTTGCGGATGAAATATAGTACTGAAATACAACTTTGTACCTAAAGCCTCTTGCAATTTCTTTCGAAATCGCAAGGTAAATCTCAGATCTCTGTCAAATACAATAGATAGTGGCACCCAGTGCAATCTCACAATCTCATAAATATACAATTCAGCTAACTTATCAAGAGAATAATCTGCTTTTATCAGAATAAAATGAGCTGATTTCATCAATCTGTCAACTATCACCCAGATTGCATCTTTCTTTCTCGGAGATAAAGGCAATCCCGACACAAAGTCTATCGTGATTCTCTCCCATTTGCACTCAGGAATCATAATTGGTTGTAACAAACCAGATGGAACCTGATGTTCAGCTTTAACTTGCTGACAAACTAAACATCTCGAAACAAACTCTGAGATATCTCATTT
Organism: Gossypium rotundifolium; assembly: GCA_025506655.1. NCBI lineage: Eukaryota > Viridiplantae > Streptophyta > Magnoliopsida > Malvales > Malvaceae > Gossypium > Gossypium rotundifolium. The sequence continues at coordinate 59,505,660 of CP106723.1, read as the reverse complement.
CATACCATGCCACCAATAAAACTATTTTAGATCATTATACATTTTTGCACTCCCTGGATGAACAGCCAAACGGCTATTGTGAGCTTCGTTCAAAATCAACTGAATCAACTATGAACTTTTCAGAATACAAATCCGATCTCTGAATCTCAAACAATCATCATTATCCACTTGAAATTTTGGATCATAATTCAAACCACATTGAGCCCATTTTCCATCATTTCATCATCACTTTTCTAAGCAACACAAATCTGATGTATAAACATTGGCCTCACTTTCAATTTAGCCAAAATTGAACCATCATCACACAGATCTATCTGATTACTCATTGCTCACAAAGCTAATAAAGACTTTAGGCTCAAAGCATCAGCAACAACATTAGCTTTACCTGGATGATAATCAATCACTAATTCATAGTCTTTTAGTAATTCAAATCATATTCGCTGTCTCAAATTCAATTCTTTTTATTTTTCAAATACTTCAAAACTCTTATGATTAGTATAAATATGACATTTCTCACCAAATAGGTAATGACACCAGATCTTAAATGCAAATACAATCGCGACTAATTCAAGATCCTGTGTTGGGTAATTCTTTTCATACGGCTTTAACTGTCTCAAAGCTTAAGCTATAACTTTTCCCTCTTGCATCAGCACACAGTCCAAACCATTCAGTGATGCATCACTATAAACTATAAATTCTTTACCCGACCCAGGTTGGACTACTGGTGCCTCTGTCAATAATGCTTTCAACTGTTCAAAACTCTCATGGCACTTTTCTGACCACTCAAATTTAACATCTTTCTATAGCAATTTCATCAACGGAGTCATAATCATCGAGAATCCTTTCACATACCGCCTATAATATCCCACTAGTCTCAGAAAAGTACAAACTTCAGACACATTTCTCAGAGGCTTCCATTCTAAAATAGCTGAGATCTGTCTCGGATCAACTCATATTCTCGTAGCTGATATAATATGTCCCAAAAACAACCCCACACAACCAAAACTCACATTTGCTAAATTTTGCATACAAATTTGCTTCTCACGTAGATTCTTTAACACATTTCTCAAATGCTCGGCATGTTGCGTCTCATCACAAGAATAAATTAGAATGTCATCAATAAACACCACGATGAATCGATCCAAATACGGTCTGAATATCTGATTCATCAAATCCATAAATACTGCAGGAGCATTCGTTAGTCCAAAAGGCATAACTAAGAATCATAATGTTCATACCTCGTTCTGAAAGCAGTCTTCGACACATCTAATTCTTTAACTTGTAGCTGATAGTAACCTGATCTCAAATCTATCTTAGAAAACACTATAGCTCCTTTTAGCTGATCAAACAAATCATCAATTCGTGGTAGAGGATATTTATTTTTTATTGTCAGTTTATTCAACGGTCGGTAGTCAATACACATCCTCATTGTGCCATCTTACTTTTCACAAACAACACAGAAGCACCCCAGGGCTAGAAACTCAATCGTGTAAATCCTCAATCTGTCAACTCTTGTAACTAAGACTTTAACTCTTTCAATTTTGTTGGTGCCATTTTATATGGAGCTATCGAGATATGAGCCATTCCCGAAACTAAATCAATACAAAACTCAACTTCTCGTATCGGAGGTAATCTCGGTAGTTCTTCAGGAAATACATCTAGAAATTCACAACCCATAGGCACAAATTCAACTTTCTTTTTTATCACTTTTGTATCTATAACATAAGAAAGATAAGCTTTGCAACCCTTTTTCACATAATTCAAAGCTTTCATTGATGATATAACAGCCGGTAGCCCATTCAAATCACTGGATTCAATTCAAACTATCTCTCCATTCTGACTTCTCAAATCAATACTCTTTCGTTTACAATTCACAATATCATTATGTAAGGTTAGCCAATCCATACCTAGAATTTTATCAAATTCATCGAATGGTAATAGCATTAAATTAGCAGAAAAACAAATATCCCGAAACATCAACGGATAGTTCTTGCACACTTTATCAACCAGAACACACTTTCCTAAGGGGTTCGATACTCTAATTACAAATTCAGTAGACTCAACAAGCAGAGTCTTACTAGATACTAGATTCACACACACATATTAATCAGTAGATCTCGGATCTATCAATGCAATGACATCATTATCAAATAGAGTAAAAGTACCAGTTATGACGTTTGGAGATGACGTTTTTTCATGAGCACGAATAGCATAGGCTCGGGCAGGTGCTCTCGCCTCGAATCTCATAGCTGTATCGATTGTCCATCTTTGACTTCCATTGTAACATCCTTAAAATGGGGTCTCTGCATTTTGCATGTGTTTGCATGTGACAGTATGCTTACTGTGCTAGTTTAGCATGTTTTGGGGTCTAGGCATGACCTCGGGTTAGGCCTGGGTCATGGCCAAAAATTTTGTTTTAGTGCATAGGAAGAAGGAGCTAGGAGAGTTAGGGGTTAAAAGAATATATTGGAAGGTTGTGATACAAACAACCTAGTGGCAAAGTGGCAAGGGAGGCGCCACTAAGGTGCTTGGTTGGTGACGCCACATGTAGGGAAGGGGGAGCTCAGGTTCGAGCTGTAGAAATCCCTTTTCTGCTTATTATTTTTGACGCCAAAGTGGGAAGAGGTGTGCTCAGGTAGGACTCTGTTGGAAGGATATGGATTAAGCTAACTTTAAGTGATAGGTGTAGGACTCATTCAAACTTGTTTGAATGAGTCGATAAGAGGAATTCAAGGAGGGATGAAGGGGACGGCAAGTGTTTGAGTATGAGCGGATGGGAGTCTTGAGGTGTTGGCCGAAAGTTGGACTGTGGGGAGGAGGAGTGATCGGTTTTGGTACTTGGGAAGGGGTGTGCCGAATGTTTATGGTAGGTTAGGGAACATTTCGGCTAGTTGGAAGAGTCTCTTTTCTTTGGTTAGTGTCAAAATCGAAACCTTTTCTAGGTGACCTTTTTCATTTGGCCTTTACTGCTTGTTGGCCGAACCACTTTGTTGTTTCAGTAAAAAGTTGAAACCAACACCCATTCTTCAATTGACATCTTTTTCTTCCTTCAAGTCTCTTGTCTTTGAAAGTTCTTTCTTTCTCTTTCTCAAATCTCTCTTTTCTATTTCATTTTCTTCCTCCATCTTTACTCTCTTGAGTCAAACCTTGTGAAGTCTTCTTCTTCTCTTCTTTGGTTCTCTTCATCATCTTAAATGCCTGAATCTATTTCTTTCTTTGGTTCTCATAGCCGAACCTCAATCCCTGGTGTGGTAAGTTTTTGTTACTCCATCTCTTTTTTTCCCTTTATCTTTTTCTGGTTGCCGATTCCCTCATCTTTGGGGCTAGGGCCGGATCTTTTTAAAAGCCGGGGGATCTCTTGTGTTGAGAAAGGGGTGACACCAACTTGTAGGTTCTCGGGTTTTGTTTGGATCGTGGTTTGGATCTAGATCTTCTAAATCTTCGGGATTCATCAACTCAGGTAAGGGAGTGTCAATCTCTTTTGGTTTTAGGATTCATGCTATGGTTGAATGGCCTTTAGATTCCTAATGATATGTCTAACCGATTGTAGGAAGTAGGTGAATCTCCGGGATTTGTTGGCTTGCAATTTAAGCCTAAAGGCTCGGTATAATCGATCTTGATAAGGGTTTTATGGTGCGTTATTTCATCCTTCAGGATTGCTTGATGAGCCGAATAGTCTCTTGGTTACTAACAAGGTTCTGGCCGAATACAGGTGGGGAGGAAGTAAATGTTTCAGGATTTTCAGGTTCTATCAGTTTGCGAATAGATTGTAGTTTCAGGATTTCACTAGATTCGTAAATAGTCAGGTGTGTAATGCTTAAACACTTCGTTAGTATGATATAATTATTGTGTAACTATTGTAGCCATTAAAACCGGTAGTTATGCCTTGTGGGCATAAGCATGGACTCCGAGTAAGACCCCTGATTATGGATCTCGTTATATGCTATCATGTCATTGTTTAATGCTATGCCATGTGTTACTTGCATCATCATGTGTTATTATGCCATGATTGTTATGGACATGATGGTGGGATTGTTGAGAGGAGGGGGAGGAATTATTTGGACTGTCACCAGTGGTTTTGACCACACGACGGGTTGGCCCCATCTTTGATATTATAATTTGTTACTAAGTCACAGTGGTTTTGACCACCAGTGGTTTTGACCACATATGAATATTGTGACTCTTCCTAGTGGTTTGGTACCACAGTGGGTTGGCCCCACATGATTAATTATGGGATTTTCATCAGTGGTTTTGACCACGCGATGGGTTGGCCCCATCACTTGATTTGTGACTACGGTCACCAGTGGTTTTGACCACACCGATATATATATTTGTGGCTACAGTCACCAGTGGTTTTGACCACCAGTGGTTTTGACCACAAAGGTAGATAAAGGAGATTGGATGGTTAGCTTATGGGTTGCATGATTTGCATGTTATACTGATGATTTGTGTAAGTGCTTGTACAATCGGGTTGGGGATTTATACATTGATTCTTGGTGACTCACCCCTTCCCTTATATTTTGCAGATGAGGCGGGGAGGACTCGAGGCGGCCATGCATGCTGGTTTTGGGTTTGACTTTAAAGTACTATTCCAGTTTTATTTACTTTCTTTCAATTTGGTTTTGGTTTTGTAATAAGGCCGCTAAGTATTAATTTGGGTTTTTATTTCTAGATTATATTTTAATTATTTTATGCATATGTTTTATAACTTGAATTGCTTTATTAACTAGAATCAAATCGAAGTTTACAAAATTATACTCTATATCGTGTTTTTTCCCAACGTTACCATCGGGTGACTTTATTCACAAGGTAATGACAAAGTTAATAAAGAGGATTTCAAACCTGAATTTTCAAACCATCTAGTAACAACAAACGGATTTTCAAGCATGAGTTCTCTGGATTTTTTTTAAGCAACACAAAATCGTTTTTAACATCACCATGTGTAGAGCTTCTCTAAAAGAATGATAAAAGAGTTTTCAATAAAATTTTACCGGAACTGGTTTATTCTTCACCCCATAACATGCCAGATTCGGTCGTGGTGTATTGACCAGGTTTGGAATGTTACAATTTTGGTATCAGAGCCTAGGTTCAAAAGCTCAACTGTGGGTCCGAGGCCCAAAATGTTTAAAAATAGGGTCTTGAAAAGTTTTGTGGGAAATGTACATGGTTTGAGCAGAATGGCACCGAGTCTCTAGCACCAATCTGTCCAGGTAAGTATCCCTAACCCTTGTGTGATTTGAATATGGAAGAAATGGGTATTTTGGGATCGTATATTAGTAGGTTAGTAGTTATTAAACCTTAGGAATAGCCTACTCCAACGCAAAAATTACATAAGACTTAAAGATCAACTAAACAAATCTGTGAGTATGTCGCTAAGTTAAGGGTGTGGCCACCGTTGTGTGCATGTCTAGGAATGGATTAGGGGAAGCACGGTATTTAAGCGATCTAGTGACTCACCTCCTCTTCACTCGAATCTTACAGTGTGTAGTGACGGTTCACCCTAATCGAGACAACTTATTCACAGGCTAAATTCAATAACTAAAACCCGAAAGGGACCAGCTACCTTATTTTGTACAACCCTAGAATTAAACAATGGTTTCAAAATTACCAAAGTACCCTTGATTTGGAAAATGACCAAGATACCCCTAATTTGTAAATTGACCAAATTATTCCTGATTTGTAAAAAATTACAAAAATACCTCTGGTTTATGAAATTACCAAAATACCCTCGATTTTAGAAATTCTAAAATACCTATGATTTGTAAAGATTTCCAAATTAACTCTAATTTATTATTGAAATACCCCGATAGGTTAAATTATGAAAATACCCTCGGGTAGTGAAATAATGAGAATACCCCTACAGGTGGAGTGTGGGTGGAGGATGTTATTGATGAGTGAATGTGATTCACTGAATAAGGGTAGAAGGACTTGAAACGAAAACTTTGTAATGATCGAAAGAACCACTACTAAACTTCTTTACATAAAACTTATTCGTGGGTAATCAGCAGAACAAAAGCTAATGCATAAAATTTCTTAAAGCAGATTAACCCGCGACCATAGATATGAGTTCTAGGGGACGTGGTCGTAATGTGCGGGGTCATGGTAGAGGTAGAATGACCATATCAGAACCCGTTAGGTCTGGTCAAGGGTCAGAGAACAAGATACCACCACCACCAGCTACTGGGGTTGAGTACCAGGATCAGACGGGGGACGATGCAGTGTCGCAGGCGATGCTGCGAGTGCTTGAGAGAGTGGCTGGAGTAGGTGGAGGTACGAGAGCTCAAAAATCTGTATCTGAGCGACTCCAAACTAATGGAGATGAGGTATTCCAAGGAGTATCTGGTGTGGCGCCCAATACGGCTGAGTATTGGTTGGAGGCAATGGAACGAATCATGGATGATTTAGATTTGACGGCGGAGGAGAAACTAAAAGAGGTAGTGTCACTTCTCCGAGATGAGTCATACCAGTGGTGGCTCACGGTTCGGGATGGTGCTGCAGCGGATGATCTCACTTGGGATTATTTCAAGGCTACTTATCAAAAGAAGTATGTTGGGACTAGTTATATTGATACGCAAAAGAAGGCGTTTCTGAGGCTGGTTTAGGGGAATAAGTTTGTATCGGAGTACGAGGCAAAATTCTTAAGGATGAGCCGGTATGCTCGAGGCATCGTGGCTACGGAGCATGAGCAATGTGTCAGATTCGAGGACGGATTGAGGGATGATCTAAGATTGCTGATTGCTTCACAGCAAGAGAGAGAGTTTGCGGTCTTAGTAGAAAAGGCCAAAGTTGCAGAGGAAGTGAAACAGTCGGTAAGATGAAATCAGGACAGGAGATGGAATAAAAAAAATTTCAGACCATCTGGGTCTACGGGAAATTAATAGAAATGGGGTAGATATAGTAGGCCAAATCAAGCTGCTAGTCCTACTGCTGCTAATGCTCAGTGGCCACCACAGTGTGCTCGGTGTGAGAAGTCTCACACGAAGAATGTTGGACTAGAAATAGAGGATGTTTTGAGTGTGGATCGATGGAGCACCGAGTGAGGGATTGTCCATGAAGGTCAGCTAGGTTACAGTCTAGGGATCAAAATCGTACTCAAAATAGGAGGGAGGGTCAGCAGCCACAGAGGGGCCGTGGTGCAGCCAGGGGAGGTAATGGCTCTGGTAGAGGCCGTGGAGCACCGGGTAGAGGTGCAGGAGGTACAGAGGCAAGATAGCCTGGATTGGTCTACACAGCGAAGCGTCGAGAAGAGGGCGATGCACTGGGCATCATAACTAGTACATTCTTAATCTTTAGATTACCTTATAATGCTCTGATACATGTGGGTTCGACGCACTCATATGTAGCCAGTAGCATAGTGGAAACTATGAACTTAAACTCTGAGATTACTTCTAGGAAGATGACAGTGATAAGCCCTCTAGGTCACTCTGTAGAATTAAGTAAACTATATAGGGATGTACCCCTAGAACTTCAAAGGGTCATGTTTTTGGTTGATTTGATGGAACTACCGTTTGAGGAGTTCGATCTGATTCTCGAGATGAATTGGCTGGTGAAGTACCAGGCCAGTTTGGATTGCACAGCTAAGCGCATGGTGTTGAGGACAATGGAAGGTGAGGAGGTGGTGATGATAGGTAATAGGAGAGATTACTTATCCAATGTGGTCTCTGCACTGATGGAGGAGAAAATGAAGGAAAGGTTATGAGGCATTCATGGTGCATGTTTGTGCTTTGGGAGCCAAGGATGCAGCTATTGAGAGTGTCCGGACTATAGGGGAATTTGTTGATGTATTCCTAGAGGAACTGTTTGGTCTGCCTCCGGATCGTAAAGTTGAATTCAGAATAGAACTATTGCCCGAAACTGTGCTAGTGTCTATTGCCCCATATAGAATGGCGCCAAAGGAGTTAGTGGAGCTGAAGGCTCAAATTTAGGAATTGCTGGACAGAGGTTTCATCCGATCGAGTATATCTCCTTGGAGAGCGCCTGTGCTCTTTGTTAAGAAAAAAGACGGTACAATGCGGATGTGTATAGACTACCCCCAGCTAAACAAGCTGACGATCAAAAACAAGTATCCATTGCCCAGGATTGATGACTTGTTTGATCAGCTTAAAGGTGCATCAGTTTTCTCTAAGATAGATCTTAGGTCAGGGTATCATCAGCTTAAGGTGAAAGAGGCTGATGTCCATAAAATGGCATTTCATACTCGGTATCGGCACTAAGAGTTTCTGGTAATGCCATTTGGGTTGACTAACGCACCATCGGCATTCATGGACTTGATGAATCGAGTGTTCTAGTAGTATTTGGACCAGTTTGTCATGGTATTTATAGATGATATATTGGTGTACTCAAGGACTGAGGAGGATCACGATGCGCACTTGCGGGTAGTTTTGTAAATTCTAAGGGAAAAGCAGTTATTTGCCAAGTTTAGTAAGTGCGAGTTCTGGCTTAGGGAGGTGACTTTCTTAGGTCACGTAGTGTCCGCTGAAGGGATTAGAGTGGACCTTCGCAAGATTGAGGTAGTGTTGGACTGGAAATCGCTTAGGTCAGTTGCGAAAATTCATAGTTTTCTAGGTTTGGCAGGGTATTACCGGAGATTTGTGGAAGGGCTTTCTCTGATCACGGTGCCGTTGACCAAGTTATTGTGGAAAGGAGTTCCATTTGTGTGGTCGAAAAAATAACAGGAATGTTTCGACAAGTTGAGGAAGATTCTAATGGAAGCTCCGGTTCTGGTTTAGCCTGAGGCAGGAAAGGTATTCACGATCTACTGTGATGCATCACATATTGGCTTGGGATGTGTGCTGATGCAGGAAGGGAAAGTAGTGGCATATGCATCTCGACAGCTGAGACCGCATGAAAGTAACTACCTGACAAATGACTTGGAGTTGGCTGTAGTGGTTTTCGCCCTAAAAATATGGAGACATTATTTGTACGGAGAGAAGTCGATAGTCTACACGGACCACAAGAGTCTGAAGTATCTTTTGACACAGAAGGATTTGAATTTGAGGCAGCGTAGATGGATTGAGCTATTGAAAGACTACGATTGCTCATTTGAGTATCATCTGGGCAAGGCTAACGTGGTTGCAGACGCGTTGAACCGTAAGGTAGTGTCGGACCTGAGAGCGATGTTTGCTCATCTTAGCCTGTACGATGATGGGAGTCTTTTGGCAGAATTGTGGGTTAAGCTGACTTGGGTAAAGCAGATTAAATAGAAATAGTTAGTGGATGAGGGTTTGAATGCTTGGAGGTTGCAAGTACGGAGTAGGGGTTTGGAAGGCTACAGCTTGACCAACGTTAGAGTGTTGTGTTTTCAAGGGAGAGCTTGTATGCCGAAGGACGTCGAGTTGAGGCAAAGGATTCTTCAAGATGCACATAGTAGCCCATACGCTATGCATCTTGGAGGTAGCAAGATGTACCGGGATCTGCGAGAGCAGTTCTGGTGGCCGGGTCTGAAGCGAAAAGTGACTGAGTTTATGGGTAGGTGTCTGACGTGTCAGCAGGTCAAGGCTGAACATCGTAAGCGAGTATTCAGATGGCACCATATGAGGCACTATATGGATGAAAATGTCGTACTTCGACGTGTTGGACAGAATTGGGTGAATGGCAGATATTGGGTTTGGAGTTGGTGGCAGAAACTGAGGATAAGGTTAAGGTGATTTGGGCTCGTCTTAAGGAAGCATCAGATAGGCAGAAGTCTTATGCCGATCATAAGTGCAGGGATATATAGTATGCGGTGGGAGACAAGGTCTTCCTGAAGGTATCCCCATGGAAGAAGGTGTTGAGATTTGGACAAAAAGGGAAGCTAAGCCCTAGGTTTATCGAGCCGTATACGGTACTAAAGCGAGTGGGACCGGTAGCTTATCAGCTCGAGCTACCGGCAGAGTTAAGTCAGATTCACGACGTCTTCCATGTTTCGATGCTTAGGCGCTATCGATCAGATCCGTCACACGTTGTGCCAATTACGGAGATTGAGGTGAGCTCAAACTTGTCTTTCGAGGAGGAACCGGTACAGATTTTGGATCGGGATGTCAAGGTCTTGCGTAGGAAGTCAGTTCCCTTGGTGAAAGTGTTATGGCGGAACCATGGTACGGAGGAGGCTACGTGGGAACCAGAGGATGTGATGCGGCAGCAATACCCCCAACTCTTTTGACCAGGTAATTTCGAGGCTGAAATTATTTTTAAGGGGGTAGAACTATAACATCCTTAAAATGGGGTCTCTGCATTTTGCATGTGTTTGCATGTGACAGTATGCTTACTGTGCTAGTTTAGCATGTTTTGGGGTCTAGGCATGACCTCGGGTTAGGCCTGGGTCATGGACAAAAATTTTGTTTTAGTGCATAGGAAGAGGGAGCTAGGAGAGTTAGGGGTTAAAAGAATATATTGGAAGGTTGTGATACAAACAACCTAGTGGCAAAGTGGCAAGAGAGGTGCCACTAAGGTGCTTGGTTGGTGACGCCACATGCAGGGAAGGGGGAGCTCATGTTCGAGCTGTAGAAATCCCTTTTCTGCTTATTATTTTTGACGCCAAAGTGGGAAGAGGTGTGCTCAGGTAGGACTCTGTTGGAAGGATATGAATTAAGCTAACTTTGAGTGATAGGTGTGGGACTCATTCAAACTTGTTTGAATGAGTGGATAAGAGGAATTCAAGGAGGGATGAGGGGGAAGGCAAGTGTTTGAGTATGAGTGGATGGGAGTCTTGAGGTGTTGGCTGAAAGTTGGACTGTGGGGAGGAGGAGTGATCGGTTTTGGTACTTGGGAAGGGGGTGTGCCGAATGTTTATGGTAGGTTAGGGAACATTTCGCCTAGTTGGGAGAGTCTCTTTTCTTTGGTTAGTGTCAAAGCCAAAACCTTTTTTAGGTGACCTTTTTCACTTGGCCTTTACTGCTTGTTGGCCGAACCACTTTGTTGTTTCAGTAAAAAGCCAAAACCAACACCCATTCTTCAGTTGACATCTTTTTCTTCCATCAAGTCTCTTGTGCTGAAAGTTCCTTCTTTCTCTTTGCCGAATCTCTCTTTTCTATTTCATTTTCTTCCTCCATCTTTACTCTCTTCAGAAGTGAAACTTTGTGAAGTCTTCTTCTTCTCTTCTTGCGGTTCTCTTCATCATCTTAAGTGCCGAATCTATTTCTTTCTTTGGTTCTCATAGCCGAACCTCAATCCTTGGTGTGGTAAGTTTTCATTACTCCATCTCTTTTTTTTCCCTTTATCTTTTTCTGGTTGCTGATTCCCTCATCTTTGTGCTAGGGCCAAATCTTTTTAAAAGCCGGGGGGATCTCTTGTGTTGAGAAAGGGGTGACGCCAACTTGTAGGTTCTCGGGTTTCGTTTGGATCGTGGTTTGGATCTAGATCTTCTAGATCTTTGGGATTCGTCAACTCAGGTAAAGGAGTGTCAATCTCTTTTGGTTTCAGGATTCATGCTATGGCCGAATGGCCTTTAGATTCCTAATGATATGTCTAACAGATTGTAGGAAGGAGGTAGATCTCCGAGATTTGTTGGCTTGCAATTTAAGCCTAAAGGCTCCGGTGTAATCGATCTTGGTAAGGGTTTTATGGTGCGTTATTTCATCCTTCGGGATTGCTTGATGAGCCGAATGGGCTCTTGGTTACTAACAAGCTTCTGGCCAAATACAGGAAGGGAGAAAGTAAACGTTTTGGGATTTTCGGGTTCTATCGGTTTAGGAATAGATCATAGTTTCAAGATTTCGCTAGATTCGCAAATAGTTAGGTGTGTAACGCTTACACACTTCGTTAGTATGATATAATTATTGTGTAACTGTTGTAGCCATTAAAACCGGTAGTTATGCCTTGTGGGCATGAGCATGGACTCTGGGTAAGTCCCCTGATTATGGATCTCGTTATATGCTATCATGTCATTGTTTAATGCTATGCCATGTGTTACTTGCATCATCATGTGTTATTATGCCACGATTGTTATGGACATGATGGTGGGATTGTTGAGAGGAGGGGGAGGAATTATTTGGACTGTCACCAATTTTGACCACACGACGGGTTGGCCCCATCTTTGATATTATAATTTGTGACTAAGTCCTAGTGGTTTTGACCACCAGTGGTTTTTACCACATATGAATATTGTAACTCATCCTAGTGGTTTGGTACCACAGTGGGTTGGCCCTACATGATTAATTACGGGATTGTCATTAGTGGTTTTGACCATGCGATGGGTTGGCGCCATCACTTGATTTGTGACTACGGTCACCAGTGGCTTTGACCACACCGATATATATATTTGTGGCTCGGTCACTAGTGGTTTTGACCACCAGTGGTTTTGACCACGCGGGGTAGATAAAGGAGATTGGATGGTTAGGTTATGGGTTGCATGATTTGCATGTTATACTGATGATTTGTGTAAGTGCTTGTACAATCGGGTTGGGGCTTTATACATTGAGTCTCGGTGACTCACCCCTTCCCTTATATTTTGCAGATGAGGCATAGATTACGGATATGGAGTCGGGGAGGACTCGAGGCGGCCATGCATGCTAGTTTTGGGTTTGACTTTAAAGTACTATTTCAATTTTATTTACTTTCTTTCAAATTGGATTTTGGTTTTGTAATAAGGCCGCTAAGTATTAATTTAGGTTTTTATTTCTAGATTATATTTTAATTATTTTATGCATATGTTTTATAACTTGAATTGCTTTATTAACCGGAATCAAATTGAAGTTTACAAAATTATACTCTATATCGGGTTTTTTCCCAACGTTACCATCGGGTGACATTATTCACAAGGTAATGACAAAGTTAATAAAGAGGATTTCAAACCTGAATTTTCAAACCATCTAGTAACAACAAACGGATTTTCAAGCATGAGTTCTCTGGATTTTTTTTAAGCAACACAAAAATATTTTTAACATCACCATGCGTAGAGCTTCTCTAAAAGAACGATAAAAGAGTTTTCAATAAAATTTTACCATAACTGGTTTATTCAATCATTTTCACCCCGTAACATGCCAGATTCGGTCGTGGTGTATTGATCGGGTTTGGGGTGTTACATCCACTCACACGTTCGGTGTTTCTGGGTGGTCTACCCCTGGCCGGTGTATAACTCGACCTCACATTCTAAACATCGTCTCTCTCGGCTAACTCTGTACAATCTCAAATAAAGTGATCTTGAGATCCAAATTTATAGCAAACTCTATTATTATACTTGCTCCACCATTCTCTGATATGACTTCTTCCACACTGTCTACACTCAGGTTTGTTGTTTCTAACACTGCAAACACTCGATTCAATCGGAATTTGAGTTTTAGGACTAGCATTCTGTTTCACTCGGTCTTTACTCGGATGTCCAAATGAAACATTTGAACGATTAGTTCCATCTTTGAATCTCTTTGATGAAGGTTGATACAACTTATTCATTGATCTTTTTTTCTTTCATCTCTAGCTTCGAAATCTGCTTTCTTCTTTTCTTTACTAAGTCCTTTGGCTTCGCAGGCTCTTTCAACTAACACTAAAAATTCGTTCAAATCAAGTATTCCAACTAACAATTTAATGTCTTCATTCAGCCCTTCAATGAAACATTTACACATAGTAACTTTAGTCGAAACACATTCCCGCGCGTATTGGCTCAATTTCACAAACTCCCATTCATATTCAGTAATTGACATACGGCTCTGTTTCAACTCAAGGAATTCTTTACGTTTCTGATCTATAAATCGTTGATTGAAATATTTCTTCTAGAATTAAACTTGAAAGAAATCCCAGGTGAATTCTCTCTCTCGGAACCACAGATATCAACGTTTTCCACCAATTATATATCGTATCTCTCAACAATGAAATAACACAATTTAAGCATTCATCAGGAGTCAGTGACATCTCATCAAACAATCAATTTGTTTTCTCGAGCCAAAACTTAGCTCGCTCGGCATCATCATCAACTGTTGCTCTAAACTCTTCGGCCCCATACTTTTAGATTTTATCCACAAGAGTTTTACTCAATCGGATCGGATCTATAACTTATGGCACCACGGGCACTTGTGGGGGTACATGTTATTGAGCCGCCGGATTCGTTCGAACGAACTTTGAAAACCACTCACTCATCATTTGGAAGAAGGCTTGCTTAGCCTCTCTCCTGTGGCTACTAGTTATCGGCCTAGATTAGGCCGAAGCTGTCCCTTGAGAGAGAGCAGGTGCATTGCTCTCAACATCATCAACAATTGCTCGATGGGGATCCATTTACTATATAAAAACACATTTTTAACTGTCAGGATTCATCACACTATCCCAATTATATATATAACATGTATAGCTAGACTTACGTGCGCTACATTAGTCCTAGAATCGACTAAACCGTAGCTTTGATACCAATAAAATGTAACACCCCTAACCCATAACTGTCCCAGTCTAGGGTTAAGAGACATTACTGATCAATCCGAAACATTCACAACCATTTCACAACACAAAGTATATCATCATCTAAACATATCAAAATATAATCATGTAGCCCCTTAATGAGGGCTATGAGACCATAAACATGCATTAAAAAGGGATCGGGACTAAACCAAACACATACGAAATTTTTTAAAACTTAACATTCTTCTAAGCTACAGGGGTCACACGCCCGTGTGAGTAGGCCGTGTGCCTCACACGGCCTAGGACACACCCGTGTGTCCAAGCTATGGCAATATAGGCCATACATACTGACTTGTCCACACGGCCGGAGACATGCCCGTGTGCCACACCCGTGGTTGACACTGACTTGCACCACACAGCCAGTCATATGCCCGTGTGTCTAGCCCTTGCGCGAGCCTGACTTATTTCAATTTGCAAACTTAAATTACACTGTTGAGCCACACGCCTGTGTGCTCAACTGTGTGGGCAATTATAGGCCATTTTCAAGGCCAAATTACCATCCACACTTTGGGATCACATACAAACATCAAACCATATGCATTTATGCCTCAAATGGAAGCCAAAACATACCAATATAAGCACCAAATAATCATCAACCACACTAATTGTTTCCATACTCAAATTCATCTCAAATAAGTCCATCCAAAATATCCATTTCACATCCCAAATCTCTTAATATATTCATCACTCATTCCTTACTAATTTCATCATGAAACATACCATTTCCATCTTGCTAATTTATGCAATAATGATCACTCTCATAGAACACATACATACACTAATAAATCATTCTTTTCACATGTCCAAAACATATGCCAAAACATCAAACTACCAAACCAAATCACATGGCAAGACTTAAATACTTCAAAACATGCCATAATCACTAGCCTGTACATGCCATATACCAAATATATGCAACTTCCAAAAGTACCAAAATAGATAGCAGATAGTGTGATTGAGTCACTGAGGATCCCCAAATCTGAACTATCTTTAAATACACTATAAACAAAGAAAGCTTCACACAGTAAGCTTTAAAGCTTAGTAAGTTCATTATATAATACATATAACTCAATAATACAATATCAATATACAAAATAAACCATCACTTAGATAGATTCACAACAATTCACAATATCGTCCTTAGACATATGCTTACACAATTATCCATTTGTCCATAAATGATATCATCAACCACATAGGTTCTGAACATACCTTTGCCAACACTTAGTTAACAATTTTTTCTTGCAACATTTTGAACAACCTTCAGTAATCATTCGATTTACTTGCACACTTAGTGCCAATTTCTTAGCCGAAGCTTTAATATCATCGCACACTTAGTGTCTTTACGTTAAACCAAATTTAACTCGGTATCGCACACACAGTGCCAATCGATATAGCTGAGGCTTCCTTTACTTCACACGCATAGTGCTATTCACCTCTGTCTCCATTCTAATTACGCACATCTAGTGCCACATTTCTCCAATTCACAATATATAGCATTTCTAATTCATCAACCACATACTCATTCATTTCATAACACATGAATATGAATTAAATGATTCGTATTATACACAAACTTACCTCGGATGTAGAAATACGGAGACTAGTCAATTAATCGAACACTTTGCCTTTGCCTCGATCTCTATCCAAATCTCTCTTTTCTTGATCTGTATAATATTAAACTCAACTCATTCAATCACCAATTCATTCAATTTAATCAAAATACACATATTTAGGGCATTTTACAAAATAGCCCTCACATTTTCACATATCGACACTTAAGTCCCTATTTCATAAAATCATCAAATGCACATAATTTCATCTTATACATCTTTAGCTGAATTTCCACATAGCTTATACAAGCTCACATATTTAATTTATTTCACATTTTAGTCCTCTAATTTTTTATTTTCATAATTTAGCCCAAATTACTCAAATTCATCAAAAATTCAAAGACAAAATATGTTAATCTATCACATATCTTTCATATTTCATCACCAACTATCACAAATATCAAGCATTCATCAATGGTACATCTCAAAATCTTCATTAAATTCTAAAATTAAAGCATAGGCTAGCTAGAACACTAAGCAACGATCACAAAAACATAGAAATCATCAAAAACCGATCAAAATACATACCTTAATCAAGCTCTCCAATGGCCGAATATCATAAAGCTTAAAACCCCTTTTTCTTTTCTTGTTTTCAATGGATGAACACACAAATGGCCATTATTTTATCTTTTTTTAATTATATTAACATTAATAATCAATTTCCAAGTTTACCCTTAATTAGAACATTATAATTGCATTCATTTAATGACTATATATGTCAACTTCCACTATCAAATGTCTAATTACCACATAAGGACTCCTCATTTAAAAAGCCATGCCAAATAAGCACTTAAACAATCAGCACACAACTTTTACATTTTATGCGATTAAGTCATTTTTCATAATTCGGCACACAAATGATAAAATTTTCACACATGTTCAATCACATATTGTAAACACCAAAAATAATATTAAAATATTTTTTTACCTTAAATTTATGGTCTGAAAGCCACTGTTTCGGTTAGGGTCTAATCCGAGCCATTACATGATGTGTAATTGCTTCAAGACCTCCAAAAATTTCTTTATTTGAGCATCTTACTTCAACTTTTGGAAACACTGGGGAAAAGGTGGCAGTGGCCTTCCTTCCATTTGTTGAGGTTGTTTTGCTATGGCATTTGTATTAGCTTTACAAGATGAATTTGCTTTTGTATGTTTCTATTTACTCTCATCTTTTGTAGTTTGTTCCACTACTGATTCGAAAGTTGTGCTTTCAGGAACTTCTAAATTTTCCTCCTCAATAAAGGCATAATTTACAACTCCTGGCAGCTGAGTGCCACTTCAGAGTGTTATAGCCTTACATTGTTCCTTTCTTTAAGATCGATAACTTTTGTGTCACTAGGTAATGCTCCTTATTGTCTAGAACTTAATTCAGTGGCAATTTGTTGCACTTGATTCTCTAGAGCTCTTAAGGAAACTGGCTAGCTCTGAATAATCGCATCATTCTTAGCCATATGCTCCTTTAAGAGAGCTTCCATAGTTGATGTTGAAGATGATGAATTTTGTTGCACATTTTTTCGCGCCATTGGTTGATTGTATCTAAGTGGTACACCAGCCAATTCCTATCGATTAACATTGCTGGCATTTCCCATTCCTTGATTACTCAAGCTAAAATTTGGATGTTGTTTCCACCCTAGATTGTATGTGTTGGAGTAGGGATTGTTGTTGCTACGATTAAAATTCCCTATGTAATACACAGATGCTGGATTGGATAGGCATTCATCAAAAACATGATGTTCTCCACAGTATATGCATGCTAGTTCTGTAATTTTCATATCCTACATTGCAAAGGGTCTTTTAGAGTTTTAATCATATTTATTAAAGATGATACCTAAGCTGTTAAAGATGTAATTGCATCAAGTTCCATTGCTCTTGCAACTCTTCTACCAATACCAACTCTAGTAGTAGGGTACTGATAATCATTGTTTGCTATTCTTTCCAAAATTTCACATGCTTCATGGTAGGATTTATCAAGAAACATCCCATTAGCATATGCATCCACCACCATTCGCGTATAAGTATTTAATCGATTGTAGAACATTTCCATCTGTGTCTAATGCTAAAAACCATGCATCAACCATTTTCTAATTAGCTCCTTGAAATACTCCCATGCTTCATATAATGTTTCATCTTTCGATTGCCTAAATGATGTAATGTCGTTACTACGCTTAGCATTCATGTTGGGAAGATTATACCTAAGCAAAAATATCTGACATAGTTCATTCCAAGATACCATCGTACTTGATGGTAATGTATTCAACCATGATCTGGCATGATCTCGCAATGAATAAGGGAAACAATTTTAATCTAAAGGCATCCTCAGGGACACTTTGCTGCCTGAATAGGTCACAAACTTCAAGAAAAGTGTCAAGTGCAATCTTGGATCTTCAGTAGGTAAACCACTAAACTGCCCTATTGTTTACATCATCTAACACATTACTGATTTTAATTCAAAGTGTTGAGTTTGAATATGTGGCCTAACAATTCCTGGATTTAGATAATCCAAAATAGGCACTACATGTTCTCTGATGGGTCTGTCTCTTTCATCTAAGATTCGAGGAATACCAGTATTCCTTTCTTTCTAAAGTACTTGATCTTCTCTGATTGGGTCATTTCTAATTCTATCCATCTCTCTTAACTCTTTTCTTCTTTGCCTTAATATCCTTTCAATTTTAGGGTCAAAACAATGTTTTGTATCCTCTTGAGTACTTCTTCTCATGCACTAATACAAACCTGAAAAATAAAATAAATTGCTAATTAATTGCTCTAAAATAATAACAAGAATAATAATAAATCAAATTTTCACCAATATTGTCGATCCTTAGCAACATCACCAAAAAGTTGTTGCATGTAAATAACTAATGCAATTGTGCAAGTGTACACGTCATTCAAGTAATAAAGTGATAAGTAAGTGTTGTCTCTATAGGGATCAAAAATTGGTAAGAAATTGAGTAAGTTATCATAATCCTATTGACTATACTGAATAGCAAGAAATACTCTCAAGTTGAATAAGATATTTGTGTAATGAATTAATGAAATCAAATGCTAAAAACAAAGAGTTGATATGGAAAATAAATGTTGTGGCAAATTATAGAGAAAAGTAAAAGTATTTCTGTTGTTGAATGAATAGAGCTGGAATTATTCAGGTGAAATGTTCATATCAAGATAATGTCATGGTAAAATATTGTCTAATCAACTGCTCAAAGAGTCACTACTGTAACCTACCTCTTTCGATAGCTAAATCTTAAGCTAGAAGTCTAAGTTACTACATGTCTATAGAACTCTGGATTAATAACTACAATGAACATTCTTCTCTGTACACCTCGGAACATCTATGTCTAGAGTCATACGAAAATTCTATCGAGTATTCACTTGCATCAAACGATTCAAGATCTAGTAAATTTAACCTTTTTAGAATTAAAAATACATCTAAGAACACAATACACAATCAACTATGTCTAGAGCTTGCATGCATGTATTTAAAATAAGCATAAATTGAATGCATAAACAATCTCAAATCATGGGCATTAAAGATGATAAAACATTCACCTAAATAACTCCAACCCAAAACAAATTTAGTTCATGGGTGGAAAAGTTAACATCAAAATAAAATAATTCATCAACTGATGCGCCCTGGGTCCATGATAGACACGGGTTGCAAAGCTGTCCGATCATCGACGACGAAAGGTTACTAATCCGAAATATAGAAGGAAAAGAAAAGATGTGCAAAAACTTTGAAGCAAATTTCTTTTGGTATTTGGGTTTAAGTTAGGAATTGAAGGTATGGGTAATTGGTTTGGTTTAGAAGAGTGAATAGAATAGGCTCGGTTTAAGATAGTCATGTGAATACAAATAGTGAAGGATTTGGTTTAGAAGGAGATGAGTAAGATGGAATGGAATGGAGAAAAAAAGTATGGGTTTGAATTGGATAATCAGTGAATGTGGTAGATGGAATACAAACTTAACCGAGAATAATTCAACACTAAAGAGTGTCACCCCGATTCTTATACAGTTAAGGTGAAAGATGGAGATAGAATGAATGCCACACTCGGGTTTAAGTAGTGATAAGAAGACACCACAAGCAAACTTGATAAGTCATCGAAACTTGTATGAAAGATAGAGAGGAGATAAAACTCACTCAAGAACATAAAGTTCATAAAATATGTTTAATGATCAAAAGTCTATTACAAAAGAAAATAGCAAAGTATTTACAGGCCTATGGAAAAAGCTACCCGAATGGTCACTAACATAGCTTAAAGACTAAGTTAATTCAGCTAGAAAATGCTGAAAATCTAGAAGAAAAACCATTAAACTCCTTGACAAAATTTGGCTGATTAGACGTCAATTGGACAGCTTCTAGATGGAGCAATTCACTTGGCATGAATGCTGACAAATCCTTGAAGTCAATGCACTTGCTAGGTTCAGCTGAATGTGGGGTGAAGATTTAGCATCTAGAATGATCAAATTCAGCCATTTGGGACGTTCTCAAGTCAGCTTAATGAAGAAGAAAATAGCTGATTGCATTTGGACAGCAAGGGAGCTGAATGAGCATGTCCAGGTTGGCCAAACATTGGAATGAACTACACCTTTTGTTTTAAGAGTTACCAGTATTAAAACGTTACTTTGAATGGCTTGCATGCGTTTAATTGTAACATCCTAAAGTTGGGCCTAGTAGAATTGGGCCCATTGGGCCTTAGGCATAGGAGCGTTTAAAATTATTAGGAATAAGAGAACGGCTTTAATACAAGTTGGATCTAGTAGGTGAGTGATTTTGGAAGGTTAGGGGGCTTCTATGAAGTCCTAGGTTCAAACTTTGGCTTTAGGGAAATTTTGGTTTTAGGTGGGAAAAAACCCTGGGAGTTAGTAGGTAGACTTTAAGAATAAAATGTGGAGAAAATGACCCAAGTTGTAACACCCCAAACCCGACCTAAAAGTTAGGCCCGAATCTGGCGTGTCACATTGAAGGAAGTTGAAAAGCTAAGTAATTGTTTAGAAAAGTTTTATCGGATTTTTGAACTTCGAGTTCGTTGTTTGTTTGAGAAAAAACGCGATTTGCTAAATGACCGTTTAAAAGTTGTTATTATTTTGAAAAACTATTTTGTTATGAAATTTGAACTTACATCGTTGTATAAGCATGATATTTTAGAAAATGATTGCTAATGTTTTAAGAAAACCTCATATTTATAAGTTTAACAGTTATAAATAAAAACTCAAAAAACATAAACCAATGGCCTTATTACAAAATATTAACCCAAAATAAATAATCTTAAACTAAGGTAAAAATCGAAATTACTAAAGTTCACGAGTAGTATCTCCGATGTATAGCCACCCCCGAGTCCTCCATGGCTCCCAATCCTCAATTACTGGAAATCACCTGAAACATTTAATAAAAAAAGGGGTGAGTTTACAAAAACTCAGTGTGCACCACCCTCATCGGTAAGAACATCCATCACAATAATCTGGGCCGAAGCCCATTACAGTAATGGTGGCAATTGGGCCTTAGCCCAAATTAGCCTCGATTGAGCCTTAACTCATATCATATGTCACAACAGACATCAGATGCAATGCGATGCAAACCCAGCCCAACCTAATTTTCCATCCTCTACACGCCAATTGCATCAACCATCACACCGTGGGATTTCTACAATCAACCCTCCATCCGCTACCACTGCCTTGACAGTCATCTTTGTCGTAAAATATGGCGAGCCACCGATCATTACGTGACCTTAAAATCAACTATGACATAGCCATCGATCAGTATAAAAGCCAGAAAAGGCTGTAAATATGATCGAAATACCCTTGTGGGTAAGGCAGGAAGTGCCAGGTACGTATGTATAATTACATGATATCAGTTGGTTGTATGTGATGATTTATTGCCTTGTTACTAGCATGATACATCTTTCATAATATAAATGTTGTGCATGGGATATGGGAATGTTGATAAAGGGGAAGTGAGAAGGTCACATAGTGATCGGTGGCTCTGCCACATTGTTCATAAGGTCACATGGTGATCGGTTGCTCTGCCACATTGTTTATTAATGTCACATAGTGATCGGTGGCTCTGCCAATTTAAATACAGTGTGTTAGGGTTTACACACCATCACGCTAATCAACCCCCAAGGGTATAACGATAATTTTACCTACCGAGGGTATTTCAATAATTTACCTACCAAGGGTAATTTGGCAATTCTACTCATAACTAATCCATGTATGCAGTGCATCTCAAACATAATCAATCATACAACCATAGCCAAACCGATCATATCATAGCACAAGCCAATCACTTACCTACAAGGGCAAATTAGTCATTTTACCCTGTAAGGGTATTCCGGTAATCCCACCCTTCATGGGTAGTTTGGTAATTTCACAAACCAAGGGTATTTTGGTAATTTCACAAACCAGGGGTATTTTGGTAATTTCACAAACTTGGGGTATTTCGATAATTTTAGAAATCGGGGTATTTCGGTAATTTCACAAACTAAGGGTATTTCGGTAATTTCACAAACCAAGGGTATTTCAGTAATTTCACAAACCAAGGGTATTTTGGTAATTTTGCAAACCAGGGGTATTTTAGTAATTTTACAAACCATGGTGTTAATGACCCAACAGAAGGTCCACTGTCGCCTCGAATGACTCAAGTATTCTAAACAGAGATTATGGTGCGAATGGGCCTAAGGCCCATTCTCGACTAAAATGGGCCCACACACTCGTGTGGCCCATTTAGCCCAAACCTAGCCACATATATGAGATTTACATAGTCTAGTTCACTATCCACTAATCAATCATACAATTTACTCATATGGGCCTCTGAGCCCATTGGGCCCCTTTCGGGCCATCGTGGCCCAATAGCCCACACCCACAAGAACACTACTAATGGCCTCAACTATCGCGTTGAAGCCCCATACGTGCACTCGCACGCCATGATAGCTACCATCGTCGTGTGACCGGCTTATCAGCATTTGCCACTCTACAACTATAATAAAGAGAGTACACACCTGATAGGGATCTGAAGCTGCTAAACCGCGCTTCGAGCACTCCTACATCCAACGCCAACCAGGTGTGCTCCTTCTCCTCCTAGGCAGCTCTATATATAGCTAGCTTCTCACCTTCCTTCTTTGTATCTTTCTGATGTGGGATCCCTTCGTCAGTAGAGTTTAAATCAAAATCAAGCTCTTTCCGTCCAATCCAAAAAATAAATACTCCATTGCTTTCCATAAAATTCGAACCCGGGCTCCTTTGCACCCTTAATGATGCCTTGCCACTAGACTGCTCGCTTCCTTGTGTCTAAAACCATGCACAACTAAATATAACCCTATGGCAAAATTCTAGAGTCCATTTAAAAAGAAAACCAAAATGCAAAAGCCAAGACTTGAACCTTGGACCTCCTTCCTTCCTTGTGGCGTCACCCCCTTGTCTCTAATGTGGCGTCACTTTGCCACTACACCACACACTCCACTTGTGTCTTTCTCTCAACATTTTATTCTTAAAACCTACCTACTAACTCCTAGGGTTTTTTCACCTAAAACCAAAATCTCCCTAAAGCCAAAGTTTAAACCCGGGACTTCATAGAAGCCCCCTAACCTTTAAAAATCATCACCTACTAGATCCAACTTGCACTAATGCCGTTCTCTTATTCCCAAAAATTTTAAACGCTCCTACACCTAAAACCCAATGAGCCCAATCCTACTAGGCCCAACTTTGGGATGTTACAAATCTACCCTCCTTAAAGAAATTTCATCCTAGAAATTTCCATCTATAGAAACAGTCACACATCCTAACCTACAACACTACACTCATCGCACTTTGATTCTAAAACAGTAATACACTTTCTAACTTCAGCTTGGAATCTCTTCACACAACCAAATATCTAATACAGAAGCAAAAAGATATTTAACACTCATACTTAAAAATTTTCCATTCAAACATGACATCCAAAACATACACAGAATAAATACAGTCATTATAGCATATAATAATAAGTAAGGGGACTTACGAATTTGGTGCCAGAGACTCGGGTGCCATACTTCCAATAAATATACTTTTTTTAAAAAAACAAAATTTCAAATAACTTTGAAAAAACATTTTCGAACCCATTCCGCAGTCGAGTTTTGCAACCTAGGCTTTGATACCATAATTGTAACACCCCAAACCCGCCTAAAAGTTAGGCCCGAATTTGGCGTGTCACATTGAAGGAAGTTGAAAAGCTAAGTAATTGTTTAGAAAAGTTTTATCGGATTTTTGAACTTCGAGTTTGTTGTTTGTTTGAGAAAAACATGACTTGCTAAATGGCCGTTTAAAAGTTGTTATTATTTTGAAAAATTGTTTTGTTATGAAAGTTGAACTTACATCGTTGCGTAAGCATGATATTTTAGAAAACGATTGCTAATGTTTTAAGAAAACCCCGTATTTATAAGTTTAACAGTTATAAATAAAAACTCAAAAAACATAAACCAATGGCCTTACTTCAAAATATTAACCCAAAATAAATAATCATAAACTAAGGTAAAAATCAAAATTACTAAAGTTCCCGAGTAGTATATCCGATGTATAGCCACCCCCAAGTCCTTCATGGCTCCTAATCCTCAATTGCTGGGAATCACCTGAAACATTTAATAAAAAGAGGGGGTGAGTTTACGAAAACTCAATGTGCACCACCCTCATTGGTAAGAATATGCATCACAATAATTCAGGCCGAAGCCCATTACAGTAATGGTGGCAATTGGGCCTCAGCCCAAATTAGCCTCGGTTGAGCCTTAACCCATATCATATGTCACAGTAGATAATGTATGCAATGCGATGCAAACCCAGCCCAACCTAATTTTCCATCCTCTGCACGCCACCCGTACCAACTATCGCACCGTGGGGATTTCTACAATCAACCCTCCATCTGCTACACGCCATCTTGACAATCATGCTGTCAGAAAATGTGGTAGAGCCACCGATCACTACGTGACCTTAAAATCAACTGTGGCATAGCCACCGATCAATATGTGACCTCATAAATAGATGTGGCAGTGCCATCGATCTCTATGTGACCTTAATAAACAATGTGGTAGAGCCACCGATCACCATGTGACCTTATGAACAATGTGGCAGAGCCACCAATCACTATGTGACCTTATCACTTTCCCTTTATCAACATTCCCATATCCCATGCACAACATTTATATCGTGACAGATGTATCATGCTAGTAACAAGGAAATAAATCATCACATACAACCAACTCATATCAGGTAATTACAGATACGTACCTGGCACTTCTTGCCTTACCCACAAGGGTATTTCGACTGTATTTATAGCCTTTTCTGGCTTTTCAACCTATACAATTAATAATACCATTAAGTACAGTGTGTTAGGGTTTACACACCATCACGCTAATCAACCACCAAGGGTATAACGATAATTATACCTACCGAGGGTATTTTAGTAATTTACCTACCAAGGGTAATTCGATAATTCTACTCATAACTAATTCATGTATGCAGTGCATCTCGAACATAATCAATCATACAACCATAGCCAAACTGGTCATATCATAGCACAAGCCAATCGCTTACCTACAAGGGCAAATCAGTCATTTTACCCTGTAAGGTTATTTCGGTAATCCTACCCTTCAAGGGTAGTTCGATAATTTCACAAATTAGGGGTATTTTGGTAATTTCACAAACCAATGGTATTTCGGTAATTTCACAAACTTGGGGTATTTCGGTAATTTCACAAATCGAGGTATTTCGGTAATTTCACAAACTGGGGGTATTTTAGTAATTTCACAAACTAGGGGTATTTCGATAATTTCATAACCTAGGGGTATTTTGGTAATTTTGCAAACCAGGGGTATTTTAGTAATTTTACAAACCATGGTGTGAACGACCCAACAGAAGGTCCACTGCCTCGAACGACTCAAGTATTCTAAACAGAGATAATAATGCGAATGGGCCTTAGGCCCATTCTCGGCCAAAGTGGGCTACACACTCGTGTGGCCCATTTAGCCCAAACCTAGCCACATATATGAGATTCACATAGTCTAGTTCACTATCCACTACTCAATCATACAATTTACTCATATAGGCCCTCGAGCCCATTAGGCCCACTTCGCCCCTTTCGGGCCATCGTGGCCCAACAACCCACACCTACAAGAACACTACTGATGGCCTCAACTATCGCGTTGAAGCCCCACACGTGTGCTCGCACGCCTATGTGGCTACCATCACCGTGTGACCGACTTATCAGCATTTGTCGCTATACAACTATAGTAGAGAGAGTACACACCTGGTAGGAATCTGAAGCTGCTAAACCGCGCACCGAGCACTCCTACTTCCAACGCCACCCAGGTATGATCCTTCTCCTCCTAGGTAGCTCTATATATAGCTAGCTTCTCACCTTCCTTCTTTGTATCTTTTCGATGTGGGATCCCTTCATTAGTAGAGTTTAAATCCAAATCAAACTCTTGCCATCCAATCCACAAAATAAATACTCCCTTGCTTTCCATGAGATTCGAACCCAGGTTCCCTTGCACCCTTAAAGATGCCTTGCCACTAGACCATTCACTTTCTTGTGTTTAAAACCATGCACAACTAAATATAACCCTATGGAAAAATTCTAGAGTCCATTTAAAAAGAAAACCAAAATGCAAAAGCCAAGACTTGAACCTTGGACCTCCTTCCTTCCTTGTGGTGTCACCCCCTTGTCTTTTATGTGGCGTCATTTTGCCACTACACCACACACTCCACTTGTGTCTTTTTCTCCACATTTTATTTTTAAAGCCTACCTACTAACTCCCAATGTTTTTTCACCTAAAACCAAAATTTCCCTAAAGACAAAGTTTGAGCTCGAGACTTCATAGAAGCCCCCTAACCTTTCAAAATCACTCACCTACTAGATCCAACTTGCACTAATGCTGTTCTCTTATTCCCAAAACTTTTAAACACTCCTACGCCTAAAGCCTAATGGGCCCATCCTACTCGGCCCAACTTTGGGATGTTACACAAATGGAGTGTGTGGTGTAGTGGCAAAGTGATGCCACTTAAGGAGCAAGGGAGTGACGCCAAAAGGAAGGAAGGAAGTCCAAGGTTCAAGTCTTGGCTATTGCATTTTGGTTTTCTTTTTATATGGACTTTAGAGTTTGGCCATAGATTTATATTTAGTTACGCATGGTTTTAGACACAAGAGGAGCTTGTGGCCAACTGGTTAGCGGCATGGATTATGCTACAAGGGAGCCTGAGTTCAAATCTCATGGAAAGTAAGGGAGTATTTATTTTGCAGATTGGACGGGAAGAGTTTGAGTTGGTTTTAAACTCTATTGACGGAGGGATCCCACATCAAAAAGATACAAAGAAGGAAGGTGAGAAGCTAGCTATATATAGAGTCGCTAGGAGGAGAAGGAGCATACCGTTGGCGCAGCATGGAGTGCTTGAGCGCTTTAGCAGCCTTTTATTCCTATCAAGTGTGTACTTCTCTCTACTTTAGCTATAGAGCGGCAAATGCTGAAATGTCAGTCACACGGCGATGGTAGCCACAGAGCATACGAACACACGTGTGGAAGCTTTGACGCGATAGTCGAGGCCACCATGAGTATTCTTGTGGGTGGGGGCTATTGGGCCACGATGGCCCAAAAGGGGCCAAATGGGCCCAATGGACCCGGGGGCCCATATGAGTAAGTTGTATGATTAAGTAGTAGATAGTGAACTAAACTATGTGAATCTCATATATGTGGCTAGGTTTGGGCTAAATGGGCCACACGAGTGTTTGGGCCCACTTGGGCCGAGAATGGGCCTTAAGCCCATTCGCATTATTATCTCTGTTTAGAATGCTTGAGTCGTTCGAGGCGACAAAGGACCTTCTGGGTCGTTAACACTCGATTTGTAAAATTACCAAAAACCTCGACGGTAAAATTACCGAAATACCTCCTGATTACAAAATTACTAAAATACCCCTAGTTTGTAAAATTATCGAAATATGCCTGGTTTATAAAATTACCAAAATACCCCTAGTTTCTAAAATTATCGAAATACCCATTGTTTGTAAAATTACCAAAATACCCTAATTTGTGAAATTACTAAAATACCCCTGGTTTGCAAAATTACCGAAATACCCCCTGGTTTGTAAAATTATTGAAATACCTCTGGTTTGTAAAATTACTGAAATACCCCTGGTTTGCAAAATTACCAAAATACCCCGGGTTGCGAAATTATCGAATTACCCTTGGTAGGAAAATTACAGGAATACCCTCGGTGGGTAAAATTATCGTTATACCCTTAAGGGTTGATTAGCGTAATTGTGTGTAAAATTTTACACTCTGTTATTAATGTGTGTTATTAACTGCTTAGGCTAAAAGGTCAAGGATCGTTAGAAAGTCGTTATACCCTTGTGGGTAAAGTCGAATACTAGGTAAGTGATTATAACGTTTTATTAATGGGTATGAAAATGTATGTCAGAATCATCACTTTGTTAAGAGCATGTTGCATTCATTTGATATGTATGTTTTGCATGGGTTTGGTATGTGATGCGAAAGGGGAAGTGTTAGAGACTATCATAGTGGTTTGGTACCACAAGTGGGTTGGCCCCACATATATCTTATTCGGTGACCATGTCTCGATAGCTTGGTGCCACGGTGGTTTAATACCACGTATATATATATCTATGATTCGGTGACTTGTCCCAGTTGTTTGGTACCACAGTGGGTTGGCCCCACATACATTCATCAGGGATTATCACGGTGGTTTGGTACCACGATGGGTTGGCCCCACATATGTTAATAGTGACTCTGTCACGGTGATCTAGCATCACGGTGGTCTGGAACCACGAGTGGCTTGGTGCCACATATGAGGTGTGTAGCGGATGGAGGGTTGATTGTAGAAATCCCCACGATGTGATGGCTGGTACGGGTGGTGTGTAGAGGACGGAAAATTAGGTTGGGCTGGGACACATTACATTCATATTTTTGTATGTTATGTTGAGTGGGCTAAGGCCAATGTGCAAATATGGGCTTGAGGCCATTTATGTGACATAAGGGGATTTACACACTGAGTCGTGGTGACTCACCCCTCTGCTTAATTTTGTAAGTAATCAGTAGATCGTGAATCTGGAGCTGAGGCGAACTCGTAGAGGCCATAAAGTGTTTCTTTTCGTAAAATCGTTTCCTTTCTACAAATTATTTTAATTGGGGATTTTGTTATGCAATAAGGCCTTCTTAAGTTAATATTTGGTTTTCCTTGTTTATTATTCATTTAAGATATCACATTATTATAATTTAACATGAAAGTTAAGATGGAATTTTCAAAACATAAGTAACATAAAATAATCATTTTCTCTCAAGTGCCAACAAAGATAACAAATGATTGTTTTAACTCAATTTGAGAATTTTTCTTAAACTGCAAACCACTGTTTGCAAAACATCACCCTAGACGAAAAGTTTTCAAACTTACGATATTTTCTTAAGATTTTAAAATTCATTTTTACAACTTTTCCCTGTGACATTCCATATTTGGTCGTAACGTCTAGACCGGGTTTGGAGTGTTACATTAATTCAGCTATTAAAACTCCCTTGACCTTCGCTATACACGAACAGCCCTTGGAAAGATGAATGAGCTGCTGACTTATTTTAATTTTAGCTTAAAAAATCTTCATTAAAACATCCATGTACTTGGCTTTCCTTCCAGCAGAATGGTGACCTTGAATAGCCAAAAGTTGGTAGCCATCATACATTGTTCCAGGCGCCCATGCAACCACCAGGTTCATTGTTTCATGCGTTTAATGTTCCAGCCACATACATTGCACCTAAGTGCATGAACCTTCTTTAATGCTCCCATGTACATTCAGCTGAACCTATGTAACACCCCAAACCCGGCCTAAACATTACGATTGGATCTGGTATGTCACATGAAATGATGGTTTTAATGAACTTTTGAAAGAAAACATACTTCGCGATGTGTTAGCATTTTGGACAATCAAATTCAGCTTTATGGCTTCCTTGCAAAAAAGATTTTATGAATAATCTTAATAGTCGAAGACAAGTTTGTGATACGA
Source organism: Gossypium rotundifolium (assembly GCA_025506655.1). Taxonomy (NCBI): domain Eukaryota; kingdom Viridiplantae; phylum Streptophyta; class Magnoliopsida; order Malvales; family Malvaceae; genus Gossypium; species Gossypium rotundifolium. The sequence continues at coordinate 59,475,663 of CP106723.1, read as the reverse complement.
AAATCGAAAACTATAGGTACACCGAAACATGTCATTTTGAAAATAGAGTTTGTGGTTTTAAGTGGATTTCTAAATTTAATTATTAATCCGCATGTTATCTGCTTGTTAATATTTTGGAAAACATTTAATTATATTTTTAGGAAAATTTTGTGTTTAGCATTTCAAAATATAATAATAACTGCGATAAAAAACCCAAATTAAAATTTTGGAGGCCTTATTACATTGCAAAATCCCATAAAAAAAAAAGAAAAAGTTTAAATAAGAACCGAAAGTTTATGAGAAGATATTGCATGGCCACCTCAAAGTCCGCCTCGGCTCTAAATCCGCTATCTAGGGACTACCTGCAAAATTAAGCAAAGGGGTGAGTCACCGAGACTCAGTGTGTAAATCCCATTATCACACAATCTAGGCCTTAAGCTCACAGATGCACATTGGGCCTTAGCCCACACAATATAGCATATTAAAAAAATGTATGCAATGCAACCCATTTCAACCTAGTTTTCCATCCTCTAGGTCACCGAATCGCCAAACACCGTGGCATCAAGCCACCTGTGGTTCCAAACCACCGTGGTCCTGCACCACTTGTGAGAGAGTCACAGAATATATAAACGTAAATAACCCATCGGGGTCCCTGCATTTAATCGTGACAATCTTTGAGAAGTATATGTGGGGCCAACCCATTGTGGTACCAAACCATTGAGATAAGTCACTGGTAAATATATGTATACATGGTTCCAAACCACTATGGTCCCTGACCACTGTGACAGAAGTCACTGAATCACACTTCCCCTTTCAATCATATCCTAAAGCCCATGCAAACGTACTAACAGTATACAGCAGGTACATAATCATATTATACGAAAGGCAATCATAACGGTACTTACCGGTATCTCCAACCTTACCCATAAGGGTATCTTGACTGCTTGTATAGCTTGTTTCAAATTTTCACCAACACAGCTTATTAACGCAAACAATAAAGAAATGTGAGTATTACACACCGATTACGCAGAAGACTAGACTCTCTACGAAGCTAAGTCCGAGGTTTATTCAGCGATAAGGTATTGAGACGAAGTTGGACCAAAGAGCTTACCACTTGAGTTGCCGTGAGAGCTAAGTCGATTCACGACGATTCCACGCTTCGATGCTTAGCGATATCGCTCAGATCCATCGCGCGGTATAATGGAAGAGATCGAGGTAAACCAGATTTGACCATGGAGGAAGAACCCGATGATTCTAGATCGGGATGTGAAGGTTCTGCGAGGAAGTCTGTGCCTTTGGTTAAGGTACTATGGCGTAATCATGGCGTGGAAGAAGATAATGGGAACCCGAGGATATGATGAGACAAAGAATACCCGCAACTCTTCTCGATCGTGTAATTTGGTTAAATTATTTTTAAGGGGTAGAACCGTAATATCCCCGTTAGGGACTATTTTATTATGGCTTTGTTTGGTTTGCAATATTGTTGTTCTTGATGTTTTGGGGCTTAGTTGTGCTTCTAATGTAAGCCTCGAGTGGTAGGAAAAATTCTTTTAGGCTTAGGTGGGAGGAGCTAAAGAAGTCGGGGTTTATAAATATTATTTGGAAAGTGTTAGCACAAGAAAGGAGTGGTGGAGTGGCGTTAGAGGCGCCACTAAGAGCTTGGATTGGCGCCACTTGCAAGGGGGAGAGGTTCTGTGTTCAAGCTGCAAGATGCTCACATTTTGGCTTCTATTTTGACTGCATGGAGGGGAGAAGTAGGCGCTCAAACTCTGCCATGGACCAAGTCAATTATTTGAATGGTGGGTGGAGAGTAAATTTAGGAGGGAGACTAGTTCAAACTAGTTTAAATGGGTGGCTTGGAGTGTTTGGAGGAGTTGTGGCCGAATCTTGGGGAGCTTTTGGGGGGTGAGTGGCCGATTTTGGTGTAGTAGGAGTGTGCCGAATTTCACTTTGGCAACTTTGAGCATTTTCGGTCAAAGGTTTAGTAAGCCAAAGTTCTCTTTTTTGTCAATAGCCTAAGCCGAATTTCAAGAAAAACTCTTCCATTTTTGCTTCTTGAAACCAAACCCCAAGCAACTCTACTTGCCAAATTTTGCACTTTTGTTTTCTTTTACATTTTGTGTTTGTCATTAATGCTCTCTTCCAACTCTTTTCTTTTGTTCAATTGTGCTGTTTAAATAGCCATTTTTCCTCCTCACATATTTTGCTTTTCTTTCTTTCATAAGTGCTTAAACTTACCTTGCCTTCTAAACCTAATGCTCCATTTGCTTTCTCCATTTCTATTGAGCCGAAAGTAGCTTCTCTCTTCCTCTCATATTCTCTTTTTCTTTTCTCAATACCCTCTTGCCAAAACTCCATTCTCCAAAATACCTTCCTCCATTTCTTATTCTTTCAAACCGAAAGTACCTTTCTACTACTTGTTCTATTTTTTGTTGATTGGCCGAATATTAACCCTTTTCTCCATCTTCTCTTATGTTCTCTTCCTTTGTGTGAAGTCAAACCCTTCTCCTTTTATTTAAAGGTGTTAGCCGAATCTCCTCTCTCCTAATAGTTTCTTCATTGACTAATATTAGACGGTGTTAACCTTGTTGGGCTCTTGTTTCAATCGGTTTAGAAGAAGGTATGTGATTGGCCGAATGGCCATTTTTCCCCTCTTTTGTGATTTATCGTTTTAGGGTTGGTTAAGTGCCAATTTTGATTTGTTGAAGGGAGTTAACCTTTTGTTTTGGTAACCAATTTCTTTATAGAGCCTTTGGATTGTGGTGGCAACCAAGTGAAGCAGTCAAACGAGGCCTTTATCTTAAGTCGATTGATTGGTAGGTGATGGTGAGACTTTGGTTCATGGTCTAATCGTTAGTTTCATTTAATCAAGTCTCCAAGGACTAACTGCTTACATGTTAGGGAGGTCGATTGTCGAGGAACCATTGTTGGTTGGTTTGGTAGTGAAACCAAACCATTTGCAAGGTAAAGGTTTAATATTAACCCTCTTGATTTATTGGTTTTGTAAAAGGTATAAGTGACTAATCTCGTGTTTGGTCGATTTTAGAGCAAGATAATCGAGGATGGTACCAAACCATTGAGATAAGTAATAAATATATGTATACATGGTTCCAAACCACTATGGTCCACGACCACTTTGTGATGTAAGTCATCGAATCACACTTCCCTTTCAATCATATCCTAAAGCCCATGCAAACGTACTAACGATATCGCGGTACATAATCATATTATCTAAAGGCAATCATAACGGTACTTTTACGGTATCTCCAACCTTACCCATAAGGGTATCTTGACTGTTTGTACAGTTGTTTCAGCTTTCAGCCAACACAGTTATTAACGCAAACAATAAAGAAATGTGTGAGTATTACACACCGACACGCAGAAGACTAGACTCTCTCGTCGACACTCTCTCTAGCGAGGATAACAACGATTTGCCTATCCTGTGAGCGTCGACTCTACCACACCCAGTGGAAAGTCTCAAACCGCGACATAGCATGTCTTTTAAATTTAGGAGCAGAGATTACGAGTCCACTCCCCTCCTTAGTTTGGCTAGCACTCGCATCCATGAAGAGACTTGATCAGTACAGTACTATAGTGAAACAACGATTTTCCCCAACAAGGGGTTTGTTTAAGACAGGGTAAACGAATAGAGGCTGATCACAAAGAACAAAAGAGGGGTCCTTACCTTAAAACCCGAATGGAAAGGTAAGATTCGGTAATCAACAGACCTTTCGACTTTGGACTTCAAACATTCACCACTGGGCTTTCCCGAAGTAAACGTTCCAAAATAAGAGAAAAAGAAGAAGAGATTAGCCGAAATCTAAACACCAAGAACAAAATAGCCATTCGGCTATGACCACATAGAATTGAAAGAAATAAAGAAAGAAATGAAAGAGTCTCCCTTACCTTAACCAACCGAAACCGATTGAAGAGACTTCCTGCGGCCAAAAATTCCTAGCACCTTGCTTCGTAATGTTTGGCTAATAGAAAAAGAGTGTATAAATAGATTTAGTGTGGTGTCAATGGAGATTCGGGTATGGTGAAAAGGTGTAGAAATGAACCACACAAGAGAAAAGAGTGAGAAGTATGTTTCGGTTAGAGAAGAAAATAGTGTAGAAGCAAAAATATAAAGAAGACTATTTCGGCTTTATAGTAAAACAAAAGAAAACCAAAGAGGAGAAAAAAGCAAATGGAAACTAAGATTTGGCTATGAGAGGGTAGAAGAGAAAATTGTTGGAGAAAAAGAATGAAAGGAAAAAGAAATGTCCAAGTGGTCACCCTAGTTTCGGCTAATGCCAAACAAGCAAGAAGAGATTAAGAGAAGAAAGCTGAAAGTTTTGGCACAAAGAGAAGTAGAAAATCGAATGAGAGAAAAAAAAAGAACTCCCTAAGACCCTTGCAAAAATTCAACACTCTCCCTATATGACCGAAAATGCCAAAATGAAAATGCCTACTACCCAAGAGAATTTCGGCACACACACCTATCCTAGCAACTAAACTGAAATCCCCCCTCCAAGCTCCCCACATTCGGCCAACACCTCCACCAACACCAAATCCCTTGATTTGCTCCACCAAATACTCCCCATCACTCATTCAAATTGGTTTGACCAATTTAAACTCCTCCAAGCTCTCTTGTCCATCCGTTTGAATGTATTGACCCATTCAACCACCACCCTTGAAGAGTCCCTACCAAAACCATCTCTTCTCCATCCTGGCGCCAAAAATAAAGCTTCATAATGAGGTTTATGGGATTCGAACTCCTCCCCTTCTTCTCCTACAAGTGACGCCACCTCCACTTGGACACATGCTTCTTTTGTGCCAACAAACACACGCAAATAAACTTAAGACCTGCCCCTACTAGCTCTCCCCCCTTAGATGCCCAAAACAGAAAATTTTACCAGGACCCCCAAGCACATTTCATTAACAACAGAACAAACTAAGCACATAGAAAAGCCTAAAATGCAGAATATCTAATTCTAGGATGTTATAGTTCTACCCCAGTTAATGAAATTTCGGCCTCAAAATTTACCTGATCAAAAGAGGTGAGGGTATTCTGTCGCATCGCATCTTCTGGCTCCTACGTGGCTTCTTTTGAATAGTGATTCTTCCATAAAACTTTAACCAACAGAACTGATTTTCTTCTCAACACCTTGACATCTCAATCCAAGATTTGCACTGGTTCTTCTTCAAAAGACAAATCAGGCCTTACTTTAATTTCCTCCACTGGCACTATGTGAGATGAATCGAATGATAGCGTCTTAAAATTGAAACATGAAATACATCATGTATCTCCCTCAATTTCAATGGTAACTCAAGATGATAAGCCACTGGTCCCATGCATTTCAACACTCGATAAGGCCCGATGAATCTGGGGCTCAACTTGCCCTTTCGACCTTCTTTTAAGGTGAAACTTTCAAAAAAACCTAATCACCCTCTGTGAATTCTATTTCCTTACGCTTCAGATCTGCATACAATTTCTGCCTGTCAGAAGCTTCCTTCAACCGAGCCTAAGTCAACTTAACCTTTTCCTATGTCTCTAAAACCAATTCTAAACCCAACAACCATCGCTCGCCTAACTCAGTCCAGCAGGTAGAAGTACGACACCTACGACCATACAACGCTTCATAGGGTGCCATCCAAATACTAGATTGATAGCTATTGTTGTATGCGAATTCTGCCAAAGGTAAGAAATCCTTCCAACTACCCCTGAAGTCGATAACACAGCCTCTCAGCATATCTTCCAGAATCTAAATTACCCTCTCTGACTGACCATCAGTCTATGGATGAAACGCCGTGCTAAAATCCAGTCTTGTACCTAACGCTTGATGTAATGCCTTCCAGAACTACAATGTAAACTTAGGGTCTCTGTCGATATGATAGACACTGGTACCCCACGTAACCTCACAACCTCTACTACATACAGCTTAGCTAACTTTTACAATGAATAGTCGACACGAACGGGTATGAAGTGGGCAGACTTTGTCAACCGATTGACAATCACCTGCACTGAATCTTTCTTAGTAGGCGTAAGAGGTAGCCCAATAACAAAATCCATCGTTATCCTCTCCCACTTCCAAAGTAGAATCTTTATTGCCTGTAGCAACCCCGAAGGCAACTAATGCTCTGCCTTCACCTGTTGACATGTCAAACATTTACTCACGAACTCGGTAACTTCTTGCTTTAGACCTGGCCACCAAAACTATTCACGTAAATCTCAATATATTTTACTCCCATCGGGATACATAGCGTATGGACTACTATGCGCCTCCCGCAGAATTCTCTTTCTCAACTCATAATTCTTCGGCATACAAACTTTTCCACAAAAGCTTAATACTCCATCACTGTTCAGACCAAAATCTTCTGTTTCTCCACCTTTCACCTGCTAAAGTCGAGAACTTAACAATTCATCTGACAAATGTTTCTCTTTGACCTGACTTACCCATGAAGGCTTCACTTGAAGTTCGACTAACAAGCTTCCATCTTCATACAAACTGAGATGAGCAAACATCGCCCTCAACTCCAATATCACCTTACGGCTCAATGTATCTGCACTACGTTAGCTTTACCTAGGTGATATTCAATCGAGCAATCATAGTCTTTCAGCAATTCAATCCACCTCCACTGCCTTAAATTCAACTCCTTCTGGGTAAGGAGATATTTCAGGCTCTTATGGTCGGTGTAGATAATCGACTTCTCTCCACACAAGTAGTGCCTCCAAATCTTTAGAGCGAACACTACCGTAGCTAACTCCAAATCATGTGTGGGATAATTCACTTCATGTGGTCTTAATTGCCAAGACGTATACGCTACTACCTTTCTTTCTTGCATTAATACACATCCTAACCCTATGTATGATGCATCACAATAGACGATAAACTCCTTCCCTACCTCAGGATGAATCAATACCGGTGCTTCAGTCAAGATCTTCTTTAGCTTCTCAAAGCTCTCATGTTGTTTATCAGCACAAACAAATGGTACCCATTTCCATAACAACTTGGTTAACGGTGCAGCAATCAACAAGAATCCCTCAATGAACATTCTGTAGTACCCAGCTAACCTAAGAAAACTTTGAATTTCTCCTACCAACTTCGGTGGTTTCCAATCCAAAAGAGCTTCAATCTTTTGGGAATCAACCCTAATCCCCTCGGTAGACACAACATGCCCCAAGAATGTAACCTCCCTCAACCAAAATTCACACTTACTGAATTTGGCATACTGTTGCTTCTCTCTCAAAATCTGCAGAATAATCTGAAGATGCGAATCATGCTTCTCTTCCGTCTTTGAATATACCAAGATATCATCTATGAACACTACGACAAATCGATCTAGGTAGGGTTGAAATACCGGTTCATCATATCTATAAACGCAGCCGATGCATTCGTCAACCCGAAAGGCATCACTAAGAACTCGTAGTGACCATATTGAGTTCGAAAAGTCGTCTTATGAATATCTGCCTCCTTTACCTTAAGCTGATGATAACTTGACCTCAAGTCTATCTTTGAGAAAACCAAAACACCTCACAGCTGATCTAACAGATCGTCAATCCTAGGTAACGGGTATTTGTTCTTAATCGTCAACTTGTTCAGTTTCCTGTAGTCAATGCACATCCGTCATCGACCCACCCTTTTCTTAACGAACAACACCAGCGCTCCTCACGGAGACACACTTTGTCGAATAAAACCACGGTCCAACAACTCCTGAATCTTATCTTTAAGTTCCACCAACTCCTTCAGCACCATCCTATAAGGGGTAATGGACACCGGAGCTATTCCCGGAAGTAAATGAATGTCGAACTCCACCTCGTGATCTGAAGGTAGCCATGGAAGCTCTTCTGGGAAGACATCCGAGAACTCTTTCATCGTTCCAACATCCTTTACAGACAATTCTTTAGCTTCTAAAGTAGTGATGAAAGCTAAGAATGCCCCACATCCTTTCAGCCTTTAAAGTAGACACCATATTGGACAGGTAATTCCTTCTCTCACCTATCACCAACACCTCCTTATCCTCGGGAGTCTTCAAAATCATGCGCTTAGCAGCACAATCCAAGTTTGTTCGATACTTTACTAACCAGTCCATGCCTAAATTCAAGTCGAACTCATCGAACGACAATTCTATCAAATCAGTCTAGAAAACAACCCCTTGTACTTCTAAAGGCACACTGCTAAATAGTTTATCCACCACTACAGATTGTCCTAAAGGGCTAATCACTGTCATTTCTCTATAATCAATCTCAGATTTTATATTCAAAGTTTCAGACACAGTACTAGCAACATATGAATGTGTAGATCCAATATCTATCAAAGCTGTAAAGGGTACACAAAAAATAAAGAACGTACCGATTATGGCGTCCGGTGCATTGCCATCCTCACGATCTTTAGCTGCATAAACCAACCTAGGTTGTCTTGCATCTGTATTCCCAGCACCTTCGCCCGGTGCTTCACGTCCTTCACTGAAACCATTTCCTCCTCTGGCTGGACCACGACCTCTCGGTGGTTGCTGCCCACCTCATCCGGACTGAGTATATCCCTAACCTACTGGTCGTGCCCTATTTGGCTCATGTAGACAGTCCCTTACCAAATGGTCTAAAGACCCACACGTAAAGCATCCTTTGTTTCTTGCCCAACACCCCCTGAATGAAAATTTCAACATCTGGCACACGGTTGAGACCGACTAACAGCAATAGGCTTCGTAACTCGACTCGGCCTATCAAACCTAGGCCTCTTCTGGAAACCCCCAGCAGATCCTAATGACCCAAAATTCCTCTTGTTCCTACCCCTATCCTTATCCCGATTCTGCTTCTCCTCCCACTTCACCTCTTCAGCTATCTCTGCATTCTCCACCAGATTAGCAAACTCTTTTCTCGTTGTCAAGCTATCAGTACTCACAACTCATCCTTTAGACCATCCTCAAATCGAACACAACACTTGTAATCAGTTGTGACGATACCCCGGGCATAACGGCTTAGACGTAGAAACTCTGCCTCATACTCAGCCATTGACTTATTCCCCTGGACCAAATTCAGAAATGCCTTCCTCTGAGCATCCACATAACTCCCCCCAACATACTTTCCACGGCAATCGTCTTGAAGAAATCCTGTAATACTGATGCATTGATATACCATCCCTTAATGTGAGCCACCATTGGTACGCCTCATCTTGAATAAGGGACACTACTCCTTTCAACTTTTCTTCTGCGGTATAGTCAAGATCGTCCATGATTTGTTCCATCGCCTCAGCCAGTATTCAGCTACGTTATGAGCCACATAGAAATACCCCTAAATATCTCAGCCCCATTAGCTCGAAGTCACTTTGGAATAGATTTTCGAGCTATTGATCATCTGCTAGCTCTAGCAACCTGCTCCAAAACATACAGCATAGCTTGGGACAAAGCATCATCCCCTCCAGATCAGTCCTGAGACCCTGCTTCCGCTATTGGTGATGCTGGTACTTCACCTTCTGGCCCATGTCCTGATTCCGTGGGTTCAGCCTCAACACCCCGGCCCCTACCACGGCTGCGCATACCACGTCCACGTCCTCTAGTGCTCATGACCATGGAATCGACTTAATCTGATTAAAATTTTATGAATTAGCATATCTTCCACTGTTTATTACCTGACAGTCTTATGAAAATAGAATTAGAAGTAAGTTTTTTCGTAAGACATAATTCTAAAAGTCTTAATCTCTAAAGTTGAAGTTCTTAAAACTATCAATCACAATATAACCTTTCCATAAGAAATCAAACAATAATAAGAAAACTTACAATGTGGATTGGTGCCGGAGACTCGGGTGCCATGCTTCCCGAAAACATGTATTTTTTTCTAAACATACTCCAAACCAACTTTTGAAAACAGTTTTGAACCCATCTCTACAGCCGAGTTTTTGAAACCTAGGCTTTGATACCACAATTGTAACACCCCAAACCCGGCCTAAACATTACGATCGAATCTGGTATGTTACATGAAATGATGGTTTTAATGAACTTTTGAAATAAAAGATACTTTGCGATGTGTTAGCATTTTGGACAATCAAATTGAGCTTTATGGCTTCCTTGCAAAAAAGATTTTATGAATAATCTTAATAGTCGAAGACAGGTTTCTGATACGAAAATCGAAAACTATAGGTATACTGAAACATGTCATTTTGAAAATAGAGGTTGTGGTTTTAAGTGGATTTCCAAATTTAATTATTAATCCGAATGTTATTCGCTTGTTAATATTTTGGAAAACGTTTAATTATATTTTTAGGAAAACTTAGTGTTTGGCATTTCAAAATATAATAATAACCGCATTAATAAAAAACCCAAATTAAAATTTTGGAGGCCTTATTACATTGCAAAATCCCATAAAAAAGAGAAAAAGTTTAAATAAGAATCGAAAGTTTATGAGAAGATATTGCATGGCCACCTCAAAGTCCGCCTCGACTCCAAATCCGCGATCTAGGGATTACCTACAAAGTTAAGCAGAGGGATGAGTCACCGAGACTCAGTGTGTAAATCCCCTTATCACACAATCTGGTCCTTAAGCTCACAAATGCACATTGGGCCTTAGATGCCCAAAATAGAAAATTTTACCCCTTATATGCCCAAAACAGAAAATTTTACCAAGGCTCTAGCTTGAACACGAGCTTCACCAGGACCCCCAAGCACATTTAAATAACAACAGAACAAACCAAGCACACAGAAAAGCCTAAAATGCAAAACCCCTAATTCTAGGATGTTACAACCTACATGCATGAAAAACTCATATTACATCAATTCAATTCAGCTGAAAACAACTTAAACAAAGCTAAGACACATTAATAGACACTTTCGAACAAATTAAACACTTCATTTAGGACACATTGAAATTCGGCAGCTACTAACTTAAAGAGAAAAAATTACACTTTTAATTCTTGATTTAAAACACTTAAAAACCTGTAATAAAATGTGACAAATTAAATTAGGCTTAGAAAACTTAAATTAGACACAAATTAAATTATTAGGACACTTTAATTTGCTGTAGAGAATAAATAAATTTAAAGTCTCAATTTATTTAAAACATTAATTAAGTCATTAGCTCAATGAGCAGGAATGAGCTCAAATGAGCTGAAGACAAGCTCATTTTGGATGTACACAAAGGTGCACAATTGCTCCATGGCTCTCGATTCATTTGATCCAAGCTCGTCATTTTGCAAAACGTTGATGGCCCGGGCTGGATCATATTATTCCCCCTCTTCAAGATGATTCGTCCTCGAATCGAGCTGTTGGTTTTCTCGAACAGAATTCATCTTGCTCGACTTTCCTCGATCAAATGGGGTAGATATTAATCGGGCCACCTGTAAGGGATAACAATGAGTTAGAAAGAAATGTTTCAAACACTTTCAATTCAAATATGAGCAGCACAAAACAAGTAACTCGCATGTGCACGGGCAGAATCAAATTATCATAAAATCGAAATAATGCATTGTCAAAAGTTTGAAACAACATCGGATAGGCTTCAAGGCATGCATACGATTTAAACAGAGTCCACAAATCAAAATTTTCATATGAATAATGAACCAAATGATAAACATAAACATCACAAGCCGGTAAGTGAGAAGATTCACATGACTCACGAATTTGAACAATCACACCTTGCTTTGTACGAAATATAGACTCTCTCACATATGAATCATAATAATTATCAAACACATGATTCCTTTTGTCAACTATTAAAATATATAGACCATCAATAAGAAAAATAAGACATTCAAGCACTTCATGATCTAAATGATCTACAAAAGGGAAATCAGAGACATAATCTTTAACATCATCCGAGGAGAATGAAAACGTCTCAAAATCTTCAAGTAACTTACCTTTATGCAAGAAATACAAAGACCATTCTTACCTTGCATGCACCATACAAACCTTTTCTCCTCGGGATTGTAGTGTAGCTGAAGTTTCGCGATTGAATTAATCTTTTCCAAATGGATCGCAAACTTCATGGACAACCAAAGAAATTGTTTAAGGAACGAATGTAAATTGAAAACAAATTGAACAATTTTCGTTACCTTATTCAAAGAACATGTATCAAAATGATTGAAATTTTTGAAATTTTTCACACACAATTGTCGTTGCTTGATTTTCCAACATGATGAATCAAAACAAATTCCCGGTTTAAAAATATGTGTTTGATTATTTAGGTTAAAAAGTAGCAACGGTCTCACTAAATCAAACACGTTAAACCAAGAAAATTTTCATATATAAGGCAACATGTACTCAAAACTATTTGCATTCATCGAAACAGAGTTGCATACATTCAATGATTTTTCAAGAGGTGGAAATTGAAACAAAAAGTTATCACGATCGCAAAGTTTAACCATTTTTCTTCGAAATTTGTTATCAAATTCATATGGTTTTGTAGATCAGAACGAAAAATATCAACCTCATGCAAAGAATAAAAATTGTTCGGAGACGAATAGGGAAGGCTTTTAAAAACTAAGTCACCAACAATTTTACTAACAAATGTCAAATCAAATTGCCGTGACTCAGTTACTAAAATTTCCTTACCTTGCTTACTTTCCATTCGGGTGGTTCATTTTCAATTTTACCTTGGCTATTTATACAGAAACCTCTTTCATGGGGTAGGTATTGAAGTTGTAAATCTTCTTCGCTCAGTCCTTCAGAAATCTAAAAAATAGGAATAGAACAAGAAAAACTTTCAAGGGGGTTAGTTGAGTAAATCCTCACTTCTTCTTGCTCGTTCTCTTCTTTCACTTCTTTTTACAACTTGATTTCTTTTCTTTCTTTTTCAACGTTCTCTTTTTCTTCACTCTCATTTTCTTTTCAAATTTTTTTGTTCTTTCTCTTTTTCAAAAACCTTCTTAATGGCTTTTTCAAGCTCTTTCAAGACTCGCTTATTTTCTCTCTTTCTTGCCTCTTTTCTCTCTTTTCTTTTTATTTTGTTTCTATTTCATGACGTTACAAAAGAATCATAATAACAACAAGGATTTGTAAAAGAAGAAAATTACTTACATTAGATTCACAAACATTTCTTCGAGAAGAATACTCCATGGATGTTTTCTTGGAAGCTTCTGAATGAGTATACCGATCAACTCGCACGTCATCTCGGAGGGAGTAAGATCATAATCAATTTCTCTTTGCTTGGAGTTCCTCGATGAATAGGATCCTTGATTGAAATCTCTTCTCGAATTCTTTAGGAGTAGGAGTCATAGCTTGAGTTTTCTTGTCTCGAAATCGATGGCAAAAGGAAATCACAATGAGACTTCTTCAAGTAGTAATCGGGGGTATATCTCGGTGGGGTTCTCGATTCTATTTTTTGACTTAAAGAAAGTCGTTCTTGTTGATCTCGATCCTCGATTTGATTCAATCGCCTATGCAACTTATCAAACTTGGAGTTCACAATTTTACTCATCTCGTTCTTCAAATATTGATAATCGAATTCTGACAACACTTCTTGATTCATGATGTTAGTAATGAAAAAGATAATTGATTAAAATAGAAAAAATAAAATTTACAAACCTTACCACAAAGGCTCACAACTTCACTCACAAAGAAAAGGTCACTCACAAAGAAAAGGTCACACACACTCGTGTTTCACTCGTACAAGGCTTTTCTTTGATGAATACACTCATGCCTTTTACCACTTGACTCTCTCTCACAAGTTCGTAGTTCATCTCGAAGGACTTATTTGCTTGCTTGGGTTCAGTCTCAAAGGGGTTGCAAAGGTTATTGTTGGGTGAATCAGGTAGGCTAAAACAAAGAAAAGTCAAATGGGGTATGTATGGCGTTGGGGTATTGGAAGGTACCAAATGAGGGTAGAAGAATTTTGAAGATCGGGGAAGAATGATGAAAACGAAGAAAAAACTTGCAAACTTCACACTTTTTTTTAATTTTCGTATCTTTTTTTTTATACTTCAAATACAATATTTGGGATACAAGAAAATAAATTACAACTTGGATTTTTTTAAAATTTTGAATTTTTTTTACTTATGAACCTATTTCAGCTTCTCGACCTTTATCGTCAGAGCTCCTCGTTTTCAAGCTCTGATACCAAATGATACGCCCCGGGTCCATGATAAACACGAGTTGGAAAGTTTCCCAATCGTTAACGAGAAGAGGTTACTAATCCGAAAGATAGAAGGAAAAAAAATATGTATGGAAGCTTTGAAAAGAATTTCTTTTGGTATTTGGGCTTAAGTTAGGAATTGGAGGTATGGGTAATGGGTTCGATTTAGAGGAGTGGATAGAATAGGCTCGATTTAAGATAGTCGGGTGAATACGGATAGTGAAGGATTTGTTTTAGAAAGAGATGAGTAAGATGGAATGGAATGGAGAAACAAAGTACGGGTTTGAATTGGATAATTGGGTGAATGTGAAAGATGGAATACGAACTTAACCGAAAGCGATTCAACACTAAAGACTGTCACCGGTTCTTATATGGTTAAGGTGAAAGATAGAGATAGAATGAATGCCACACTTAGTGTAACACCCCAAACTCAGCCTAGATGTCAAGACTGAATCTAGCATGTGACATGGAAGGGTTGTTAAGAAAGTTGTATGTTTGTAAAATATTTGTATCCTTTTTAAAACTTCGAGCTTAGGTGTTTGTTTATAAAAACCCGTTTAACTCAATGTCCACTTCAAAAAGTTGTGATTAATTTGAAAACTGATTTTATTAAGAGATTGGAGTTTGAATGGTTGGTAAAATCTTGTTTATAACAAAAATCATCTTCAGTGAATTTCAAACATGTGTTGTTTTGAAAACTATTTTCGACATTCAAGAGAACCCGGTGTTCAATCAATTAAAGTTTGAAAAATCGTTCGTTAACATTTTGGTATAACCAACAGGTATTAAGGTTTTAGGAAAATCCCATATTGGACAATTAATAATAAGCAAAAATCAAATTAAGTGTTAAAACCAAATAAAATACCAAAGGCCTTATCACAAAACATAAACCCAAATTAAAATAAAATTTAAGGTAAAGAAAAACGGGAATTACTAAGGAAACGATGTATGGCCACCACAGAGTCGACCTCGGCTCCAAATCCTCAATGCTGTGGATTACCTGAAAAATTAAAGCAGAGGGGTAAGTCACGATAACTCAGTTTATAATCCCCTAATCGGACATTAACTGGGCCTTAGCCCTATTAGCATGATAATATAGTCAAAGCATGCAATGCAACCCAGCCCAGCTTAATATTCCATTCGCTACACACCACCCATATCTAGCCTAACACACTTGTGGAGATTTCTACAATCAACCCTCTATCTGCTACACACCTCGATGGCAGTCATGCTGCTCATCGCCAAAATTGTGGCAGAGCCACTAGATTATCGAAATATACGTGGCATAGCCACCGGACAAATAGTGACAGAGTCACAAAATATGTGGCAAAGCCACCGAAATACACTTCCCCAATCATCAATATTCCAATCCAATGCAACATGTCATGTCATAATAATATAGTGTATGCATGATTACACCAGCACAGCAGATAACCAGAATATACACAGTCATGCGAAATTGCCCCAAAAGGGTATAATCGAAATTTTACGTACCAGGGTTATTTCCAAACTCACCTGCTAGGGGTATCACGTTAGCTTACCCATTAAGGCAAATCGGCTTTTAGCCAACACACAGCTTAATACAAAACAAAATAGATGAATGTGTGAGATTAAACACCTAATTATATGGAGAACTAGACACTCCCGATTGACGTCGCCTAATACAATACATCACACAATTAGCTTATAGCCAAAACAATGGGAGATCTAACCCACATCTAAACAACGATTTGCTCACACTTACCCTCACTATCACGAACAAATACAATTTGCTTATCCGAATCGGATGTCGACTCCCTTCCACAACCTAGCGGGAAAATCTCGAATCACTGACACCCTACGTCATTTAAACTTAGGAGTAGAGGCTACGAGTCTACTCCCCTTGGGCTCCCTTAACACAACCCCCTTAGATCGGCTACCACTTGCCTCCATGATGAAATTCGCGATCAGTAAAGTACTACAATAAGAAATAGTGGTTGTCTAACAAGGGGTTTCAGCTCTTACCACCACTTTCTAAAGTCCAAAAGATTAATGAACAGAGAAGTGAATTGCATGATCCTTAATACAATCGGCCTAGGTAGAGATTAAGATTCAGTTATAATAGAGAAAATGAAAACAGACAAGACGAACAGAAATCAAAAGGAAAACTCCCTACATTGATCAAAGAAAAATCGAACCTAGATAGATTCTGCGATCGATTTTAATGAAGTGAACATACCATGTTGAGAGAAGAAAATAAGGGATTAGCTGTGAACCAAAATTAAGAGAAAGAGCCACTTCAACTATGAGCACCATAAGACCGAAAGAAAAGAAAAGAGCGAAAGAATTTTCATTACCTTGCAATTATAGATGATTCAAGAAAGCAAGACAGATTCGATGGTCAAAAAAAGGCCCCTAACGGCAAAATGGAGGCCAACTAATTCACTTGGAACAAAATAGGAAGTATTCGGCTTAAGGGAAAAGAAAAATAAACCGAAAGGCAATGAAGGAGAAGTAATGTTTGGCTATGTTGAAAATAAAAAGTTGAATGAAGAGACAAATGTAGGAGAGAAAAGATGAAGAGAAATGCACTAATGGTCAACCTCTAAAGGTTCGACTACTACACACTATGAGGAGAAAAGACAAGGAAAGAAAAAAGAAGGTTTTTGACAAGAGTAAAAGTAACCTGAAATGTGCCCAATTTGTACAAAATAAAAGAGGAAAAAAAAAAGGACGAGCCTAAGGAAGATTTCGGCACTCACTCACCCCCAAGACCGAATATTCCCTCACACCACCCCTAGCTGAATTTTCACCCCCTCCAAGCTCCCTCATTCGGCTAAACTCTTCCACACACCCACTTCCATGATCTTCTCCCTCACTTCCTCCACAATACACTCTCCACCATCCATTTGAACAGTTTGACCAAGTCCAACTCCTCATCCTCCTCTCTACCATCCATTCAAATCTAGTTGACCAATTCAAATCCTCATTGGTAGAATTCCACACCTACTCCACCACCTCTCCACCTTGTACACAAAAATAAAAGCCTCCAACATGCTGCAGATGTGGTTCGAACCTCACTCCCTTCCCTGCAGGTTCCCTTAATGATGCCACACCACAATGCCACACGCCTACTTATGTTACTAAACTACCAAAAATTATTATTAAGTCTTACATTTCACTAGCTTACACCACCAAAGTGCCCAAAAAAAAATTTCTAGGACTTGAGCTTGAACCCGAGCCTCTCCAGGACCCCCAAACACACCTAAATGACAAGCTAAGCGAGCTAAAAACATGAAATAACATAAAATCACCAGACCCCTATTTTAGAATGTTACACTCGGGTTTAAGGAGTGATAAGTTCAAAGAAAAAGTCAAAGATGCCACAAGAAAACTTGATAAGTCAATGAAACTTGTACAAAAGATAGAGAGGAGATAAAACTCACTCAAAAACATAAGCTTCATAAAATATGTTTAATGATCAAAAGTCTATTACAAAAGAAAATAGCAAAGTATTTATAGACCTATGGAAAAAGTTAGCTGAATGGCCACTAACATAGCTTAAAGACTAAATTAATTCAGCTAGAAAATGCTGGAAAAATCTAGAAGAAAAACCATTAAACTCCTTGGCAAAATTTGGCTGATTAGAATTCAATTGGACAGCTTTTAGATAGAGCAATTCACTTGGCATGAATGTTGAAAATCCTTTAAGTCAATGCACTTGCTAGGTTTGGCTGAATGTGGGGTGAAGAGTCAACTTCTAGAATGATAAAATTCATCCATTTGGGACGTTATCAAGTCAACTTATTGAAGAAGAAAATAGCCGATTGCATTTGGACAGTAAGGGAGCTGAATGAGCATGTCCAGGTTCGGCCAAACATTAGAATGAGCTACACCTTTTGTTTGAAGAGTTACCAGCATTAAAATGTTACTTTGAATGGCTTGCAAGTGTTTAATTTAGCCATTAAAACTCCTTGACCGTTATTATACACGAACAACCCTTGGGAAGATGAATGAGCTACTGGCTTGTTTTAATTTCAGCTTAACAACTCTTCATTAAAATGTCTATGTACTTGGCTCTCCTTCCAGCCGAATGGTGACCTTGAATAGCCAAAAGTTGGTAGCCATCATACATTGTTCCAGCTGTCCATGCACCCACAGTTTCATTGTTTCATGCGTTTAATGTTCCAGCCACATACATTGCACCTAAGTGCATGAACCTTCTTTAATGCTCCCATGTACATTCGGCTGAACTTACATGCATGAGAAAATCATATTAAATCAATTCAATTCAATTGAAAACAACTTAAACAAATCTAAGACACATTAATAGACACTTGGGACAAATTAAACACTTCATTTAGGACACATTGAAATATGGCAACAACTAACTTAAAGAGAAAAAACCACACTTTTAATTCTTGATTTAAAACACTTAAAAACCTGTAATAAAATATGACAAATTAAATTAGGCTTAGACAAATTAAATTATTAGGACACTTTAATTTTCTGTAGAGAATAAATAAATTTAAAGTCTCAGTTTATTTAAAACATTAAATTAAGTAATCAGCTCAATGAGCTGGAATTAACTCAAATGAGCTGAAAAGAAGCTCATTTTGGATGTGCACAAAGGTGCACAATTTCTCCACGACTCTCAATTCATTTGATCCAAGCTCGTCACTTTGCAAAACGTTGATGGCCGGGTTGGATCGTATCATCAACATTCTCAAATAAGTTCGAATCATAGAAATCAAGAAAATAAAAGGAAAAATTATAGGAATTCTTGCAATACTCCAGCTTCTCTTTGACTTTCAGATTATACGTGAATCTAGGATATCTCTCTCTCCACCTTCTTCATGTCTGCATTTTGCTCTCTTAAAATACTATCATTTCTTTCTCTGAAATTCTCCAATAGAGAGAAAAACTGTTGTAACCAATTTTCTTCTCAATCCATTTATCCTCCCTCCTTTTTCTTCTTCTCTCCCCCTTTTTTATTTGGTGGATCCGTCCCTCTTAGCACATGTAACACCCCTAACCCGAGTCCATCACCAAAAATAGAGTTACAAAGTATCACCAAAACTTTCAAAACTTTTTCAAATAATTCATAACAATTGTTATTCATTTCCCGAGACTTATTCATAATGTCCCTTAAATAGACCCTTGAGGCCCAATATGAGCATTAGAATTGATTCGGGACTTAATTGAAAACTCTAAGACTTTTTCATGAAATTTTAAATATTTTCCAAGGTGCAGGGCTCACACGCCCGTGTAGTCCAAGGGACACGTCTGTGTGACCCTAGGACACGCCCGTGCTGCAGGCCATGTTCGACCCCGTGTAACTCTCTAACTTGTGCCACACAATTAGCTACATGCCCGTATGCTAGGTCGTGTAACACACATGCCTGATACACACGCCCATGTCTCTGTCTGTGTGCTCAATTTTGAGCATTCTGTTTTTCTCAAATTTAAGATGCAGGGGTGTAACAGCCCGTTTTTGGTTAAATTAGAATAGTGGTTTTGAAACCATAAATTTGAGGCCAAAATATTTATTTTATTATTATTCTAATGTTTACAACATGATTGAATGGTTGTTTGAAAGTTTCGTTAAGAAATTTTATCATTTGGTTGGTCAATTTGATAAAAAGGACTAAATCGCGTAAAGTACAAAAGTAGTGTTCTATTAGCTAAAGGTGTTTAATATATATAAAACCTTAAATTAAAGGTCCTTATGTAGTAACTAACCCATATGAGAGTTAGTGTATGTTAGTGGAATGGCATTTGGAGTAATTATTAAGTATTATAAAGGTTAAATAAGTAAATTAGTTAATAAAGGTTAATTAAAACAAAACAAAATCATAATTTTGTCCATATTTCTCCCAATTGCCAAAAATTAAAGTTAGGAGAAACCATTTTTGGGTTTAAAGCATTCAACAACTTCAAGCTTAAATTGGTGAGTGATTTTGACCCAGTGTTTAATGATTTCTATGTTTTTTATATCGTTACAACTAGGTCTAGCTAGCCTAGGGACTATTTTGTAGAATTGTTAAAGATTTTGAAAGTTTCCATTGATGGAAATATGTGTTCTTATATGTTTGATGATGAAATATGAAATCTTATTGCTAGATTTACATATTTTGTAAAGTGATTTTGGGTAAAAATGCAAAATTGGGATCTATTTGTGAAAATGTAAAAATGTGTGGTTAAATGTGTGAATAGTTGATAAATGTGGGCTGCTAGGGACATAATAGTAATTCAGTTATCTTTGGTATTAAAGAAATTTCCTGAATTTGTGATTTTGTGTAATAAGAACAAAATTGTAATAGTTGTGAAATTCTAGGGTAAAAGTGTAAATATGCTTAAATGTGTGTTTTGGACTAAATTGAATAGAGGGATAATTAAATGAGTTAATTTTGAATATATTTAGATCAAGAAAAGTGAAATTCAGATCTAGATCGAGGGAAAACAAAAGTTATCGACTAATCGTGTAACATCCAGGAATTAGGGGTTTTGTATTTCATGTTTCTGTGTGTTTGGCTTGTTTTACTTGCTATTTGGATGTGTTTGGAGGTCTTAGGAAGGCTCGGGGTCAAGCCGGGGCCTTGATTAAATTTTTTTTTAGGGGATTTAGAGGAAAGCTTGAGGGAGTAGGTCTGATGTGTAATTTTGTGTGGTTGGTAGCACAAGATGGAGTGTGGTAAAGTGGCAAGGTGACGCCTAGGAAGCTAGGGGGATGACGCCTCAAGGGGAGCTTGGAGGAGGTGGGAGCAGGTTCGAGTCTCAAAGGTTGCTTTTTAGAGTTTATTTTGGCATTAGGATGGAAAGGAGGTGGTTTCGGCTTGGACTTTGAAGAGTGGGAGTTGAAGAAGTCAAATATTTTGAATATGTGGCCATGAGAGAAAGGTGGAGTTTGAATTATTCAAACTAATTCTAATGATTTGGGGGGTTGTTGATCGAATATGGTTTGGTTGAAGGGGGGTTTCAATTTTGGGGCTAGGTGAGGTGAGTGTGCTGAAAGTTCTTTGAGTCTAGGCATTCTTCCACCTCTTTTGTGCATTCTCAGTCTTTAGGTTCATGTGTGTGTGTTCGATTCTTCTAAAAGTCATTGTGAGTGGAGTATTAGCAAATCAAGCTTAGAAAACCCTTTTATTATTTTTTGCGTTGGGGAGCATTTGTTTTCTTCTCTCAAATCATCTTTTGGCGACTCTCACTTTCTTATTCATTCTTCTTTCAACTAAAAGCCAAAGCATCTACTTGCATCATATTTCTTCTTTTCACTTCTTCATAGTCGAATCTCCCTACTCCATTTGCCAGTTGTTCTTCTTCAAGCCGAATCTTTCCCTTCCTATTTCTTCATTTCTTTTTGTCACTCTCTCCTATTCTACTGTTGAGATGAAACTTCCTTGTGACAAAGGAACTCGTATCATTTATCTCTTGTGAGCCAAATCTCTAACCTTTCATTCTTTTTTTCTTTTCCTTGAGATATCATTCTTGAGCCAAACCTTCTTGGCTATTGGTGGCTTGTGCCGAATC
The DNA here is from genome assembly GCA_025506655.1 of Gossypium rotundifolium. NCBI lineage: Eukaryota > Viridiplantae > Streptophyta > Magnoliopsida > Malvales > Malvaceae > Gossypium > Gossypium rotundifolium. The sequence continues at coordinate 59,454,131 of CP106723.1, read as the reverse complement.
CTTGGGCACCATTCGGCTTCTCTTGATTCAAGGTAAGATAATTTCTTAATCTCTATTGGCAGCTGAACACTCTTTCTTCCATAAACCGAGAGGGTTCTCTTCTATTTCAAAGTAATACATCTTGTGGTAACATATGTTCTTTCATCTCTCTTTGTTAGTGGCCGAATATCAGATAGAGAGGTGCAAAGAGCTATTGGTTGCTGAGTGTCCCTATTCAAGCAATTGTGTGGATTCACGTTAGTAACAAAGGTAAGGGATTCCTCTCTAGTCTTATTCGAGTGGCCTTTCTCTTCGTTGTTTGTTGCCTTAACCCAACGTTGTTGTTGAACAATCGTTGCTTTCATATAGCAGTTTATTGATCAAGGTTCTTTCATCGATGTGAGTGGCAGCCAATCGAAGGATGGGGAGGCTCGTAATCCCTACCCCTAAGTTAAAATGACGTATAGTGTTAGCCGTTCAAGATTTTCATCCGGTTGTGGGCCGATTTTGGATAGGGATAGACAGATCTCTGTGATCCCTGCAAGTGAGGGTGTCAATGAGATTGAAAGTTTAGTTCTTTGCGTTTACAGGTGTGTAATTCCCACACCTTCTTTTGTATATTAATATATATATGTTGTTTGGAAAGCCGAAAACGTAGTAACAACTATTGTGTTACCCATAGAGGGTAAAAATCGTAACATCAGGTGAGTTATTATCTGATTATGCTTGATAAGTACTAACATATGTTTTAAATATTTTTAGTATGCTATTGTATGTTGCATTATATGTTGCATTCACATCACTATGATCGTATGTTGCATAGAAATGGGGATATGATAATTATGAAAGGGGCAGTGTTTTCGGTGGTTATGCCACATACTCTAGTGACGTTGTCACATTATTTTGGTGGCTCAGCCACATATTTGATGATGTTGTCACATGATACCAGTGGCTATGCAACATATTTTGGTGATGAGCAGCTAACTGCAGCATGGCTGCCATTGATGGTGTGTAGCGATGAGGGTCGATTGTAGAAATCCCCACTGGTGTGATTGGTAGGAATGGGTGGTGTGTAGCGGATGGAAATTTAGGCTGGGTTGGGTTTTGCATCATTTTGCATATGATATCTACTATACTGTGCTGCAAGGCTAAGGCCCAATCCGATTTTGAGTGGGCTTCACCCAATGTGATTATGCAAAGGGGCTAAGGCCCAGATGGTAAATGAATGGGCTCGGGCCCAGTGATGGTGCTTGGCGACTGCACACTGAGTCTTTTGACTCACTCTTTTTGCTTAATTTCTTGCAGGTGATACTTAGTGCAGTGGATTTGGGTCGGAGAAGACTACGAGGTGGTCATGCACGGTTTTATTAATTAGGACTTTACTTTTTTTTAATTTTCAGGATTTTGTTATGTAATAAGGCCATTCTTCGTTTGGTTTAATTTCGATTTAAACTTTAGACATTTTGAATACAAAATAATCGATAAGATGTTTTTACAGAATCAAATGAAAGTTTTTCTCATAACTTAATTAACGATTTCATAAGCATGTTTTTACGACAAACTTCTAGTTTGATCGATTGTAACAGCATGTGTTTTCAAATGTCACCTAAACACAAGGATTGGGCTAATTTAAATTTTCCTTAAATGAATAATGAGTTTCCAAATGAACTACTAACTTGGAGTTTTAAAAAGAAAAAAAGGACTTAAAAATTTTCTAAAGTTCGCGAAGTTTTTTTTTAAATTCTTTCCAAGTGACATGCCAGATCCGGTCGTGGTGTTTGGGCGAGTTTGGGGTGTTACAATTTGGTACCAGAGCCAAGTTTTAAAATATCAGCCATGGGTTTTGGGTTCAAAACATTTTCCAAATTTGGGTTAAAGATGGTTTAGAAAGAAAATACATATATATACATGAATGCAAGTTTCTCTAGAAGCATGGCACCTGAGTCTCGGCACCATGTCTATATGGTAAGTTTTTCTGACTGAACTGGGTGAATTGCATGAAGTAGTTATATTGTGCTAAGAAAGCTATAATTTAAGAACTCTATTTAGAGATTGAAACCTTTAGGTATACATGTGTTTTGAGGAAAACTACTTATAACTCTATTCTCATAAAACTATTCATTAATCAACAATTGGAAAAAATGCTAATTCATAAAATTTGTAAACCAGATTAAGACAAAATGATAGACATGAGTGCTAGAAGACGTGGACGTGTTGCACACGGCCGTAGTAGAGGCTAGGGTGTTGAGGCTGAGTTCTCAAAAACGAGGCATGAGCCTGAAGGTGAAGCGCCAGTATCACTTGTGGCAGAAGCGGGATCTTAAGATAGAACTGGTAGGGATGATGCCCTGTCTTAAGCAATGCTACGTGTGTTGGAGCGAGTTGCTGGGGCAAGCACTAGGACAGTATCTCGAAAGTCTATTCCTTAGTGACTTCGAGCAAACGGAGCTGAAATATTTGAGGGGTATAATGTTTAGGGGTATCTTTGATGTGGCCCCAAATGTAGCTGAGTATTGGCTTGAGGTAGTCGAGCGGATTATGGACGATATAGACTGAACGGTGGAGGAGAAATTGAAAGGAGCGGTGTCTATTCTCTGGGATGAGGCATATCAGTGGTGGCTCACCGTAAGAGAAGGTACTCTAGGGGATCGAATTGACTGGGATTTCTTCAAGATGGCATTTTAGGGGAAATACGTTGGGGCAAGTTATGTGGATGCTCAGAGGAAAGCATTCTTGAATTTGGTACAAGGGGGCAAATCCGTGGCTGAGTATGAGGCAAAATTTTTGCGCTTGAGCCGTTACGCCCGAGGGATAGTGGTAACTGACTATAAGCGTTGCGTGCGGTTCGAAGATGGGCTGCAGGATGAGTTGAGGGTTTTGATAGCTCTGAAGCGAGAGAGGGACTTTGCCATGTTGGTTGAGAAAGCTAAAATAGCCGAGGAGATAAAACGAACTGAGAGACAAAATATGGATAAAGATCGAGGTAAAAACAAGAGAAGCTTTGGGTCGTTGGAATCATCTAGGGGTTTTCAAAAAGGCCTAGGTTTGATGGGCCAGCTCGAGTTTCGACGTCTGTTGTGGTGGGTCAGTTCCAACCATGTGCTCAGTGTGGGAAAATGCATCCGAGAGAATGTTGGAAAAGGACTGAGGATGTTTCAAGTGTGGGTCTAAGGACCATATGATTCGAGATTGTCCACAAGAGTTGGATAAGGTGTGACCATTAGGTTAGGGTTTTACGCAGCTCATGAAAAGTGGGCAGCAACCGCCGAGAGGTCATGGTCCGGTTGGAAGAGGGAATGGTTTTGGTCGGGGTCGTGGAACACCAGTCAGTGGTATCGATAATACAGATGCAAGACAGCCGGGTCTAATCTATGCAACTCGTCGACGAGAGGATGGTGACGCACCAGACGTCATAACCGGTATGTTTCTTATAGTTGATAAGCCATTTCTTGCTTTGATTGATATTGGATCGACCCACTCTTATGTTGCTTGCACTGTATATGAGACTTTAAGTATAGAATTTGGTATTGCTGCTAGAGAAACGACTGTGGTTAGCCCATTAGAACAATCGATAATAGTGAGCAAATTATTTAGGGATGTGCCTTTAAAAATCCAAGGAGTACTGTTTTCGACTAACTTGATGGAATTACAATTCTGAGAGTTTGACTTCATCTTAGGCATGGATTGGCTGGTTAAACATCGTGCTAAATTAGATTGCGCGACTAAGTGAATGGTGTTGAGTACCCCAGAAGAAGAAGAAGAGGTGGTTGTGATAGGGGAAAGAAGGAATTATTTGTCTAACGTGGTTTTCGTATTAAGGGCTGTTAAGATGGTTCGGAAAGGGTGCAAAGCATTCCTAACTTTTATTAGTGCTTTGGATGCAAAAGAAGCATCTATTAATGAGGTTAGAACAGTAAAGGAATTTGTGGACGTATTTCCTAAGGAACTTCCAGGGTTGCCTCCAGATCGTGAAGTAGAGTTTGGAATTGAGCTACTTCCGGGTATGGATCTGGTGTCTATCGCCCCTTATAGGATGGTGCCGAAGGAGCTGGTAGAACTTAAAGCTTAGATACAAGAATTGTTGGATCATGGTTTTATCCGACCAAGTGTATCTCCGTGGGGAGCGCCGGTGTTGTTTGTGAAGAAAAAGGATGGGTAGATGCGTATGTGCATTGACTACCACCAATTGAATAAGTTGACCATTAAGAACAAATACCCACTGTTGAGAATTGACGATCTATTTGATCATCTCAAAGGGGCTTCAGTCTTCTCGAAGATAGATTTGAGGTTAGGATATCATTAGCTTAAGGTCAAAGAAGCAGATATTCACAAGACGGTGTTTCGAACTCGCTATGGTCACTATGAGTTTTTGGTGATGTTGTTTGGGTTGACGAATGCACCAGCTGTGTCTATGGATATGATGAACCATGTTTTCCAACCCTATCTGAACCGGTTTGTGGTGGTGTTCATAGATGATATCCTGGTTTACTCAAGAACGGAAGAGGAGCATGATTCGCATCTTCGTGTGGTTCTGCATATTTTGAGGGAGAAGCAATATACGCTAAATTCAGTAAGTGTGAATTTTGGTTGAAAGAGGTTACCTTTTTGGGTCATGTTGTATCTACAGGAGGGATTAGGGTTGATCCCCAAAAAATTGAAGTTGTGTTGGAATTGAAACCGCCTAAGTCTGTGGCGGAGATTTGATGTTTCTTGGGATTGGCCGGGTACTACAGAAAGTTTATTGAGGGATTCTCCTTAATTGCAGCACCCTTAACTAAGTTGTTACGTAAGGGAGTACCATTTGATTGGACTGACAAGCAGCAGGAAAGCTTTGAGAAGCTGAAGAGAATCTTAACGGAGGCTCCGATATTGATTCAGCCTGAGGCAGGGAAGGAGTTCGAGTTTATTGTGATGCTTCGCACACATGGCTAGGGTGTGTGCTGATGCAAGAAGGGAAGATAGTTGCGTATGCGTCTCGGCAGTTAATACCACATGAGATGAACTATCCCCCACATGATCTGGAGTTAGCTGCGGTAGTGCTCACTTTGAAGATCTGGAGACATTACCTGTATGGGGAGAAGTCCATTATCTTTACCGACCACAAGAGTTTGAAGTATCTCCTTACTCAGAAGGAGTTGAATTTAAGACAGCGAAGGTGGATTGAGTTATTGAAGGACTACGACTGCTCGATCGAATACCATCCAGGCAAAGCTAATGTGGTGGCAGATGCATTAAGTCGGAAGGTAATATCATATTTGAGGGTGATGTTTGCCAATCTCAACTTGTATTGTAATACCCTTAACCCGAGACCGTCGTCGGAATAGGGTTTAGAGGCATTACCGAACAATAGAATCATTTCACATCACATTCATGACACAAAGTCAATCATCACCAAACACATTCATATACAATCATAGTGTCCCTTAAATGAGTCATCAAGACCCTAAGCATGCTTATAAACCGAGTCGAAACTAAACCGAAACACATATAAAACTTCATGAAAAAAATGAATCTTTTCTAAAATACAGGGGAGACATGTTCGTGGGGGTAGGCTGTGCCTCTCCCACGGCTACATGACACCCCCGTGTGCCCCCCCATGGTTACATACTGCCAAAATCAACACGGCTAACAAGCACGTCCATGTGGATAAGGTCGTGTCCCATAAGGTCATATACTGCCATTTCTCGCACGACCTATAGGCATGCCCGTGCCATAGTTGTGTGCAGTTTATGCCACATTCTGCCAATTTATCCACAGTCTGAGGCACACCCGTGTGCCCCAACCGTGTGACATTATAGGCCATCTTTGCAAGGCCAACATGCCACCCACTTAAGGTCAAACCTATAAGCAGAACATACCAAACATATCATGCACATAAGGCAACCAATAACTTACCAATATAGCTACCCAATCTATATATTCAATTCTCATTCCAACCATAACAAATTCAATACCAAAACTTATTCTACCATAAGCATAATTCATTCCCAATCTCACTAATTCCTACTAGCATTTTATCAACACAAAGTTACCTTTCAATGGCCAATTTATCAATCCACAAATTATGCCAAAAGATGCATCACACATATCAAATTCATTCATACCAACCTATCACATATATAGCCACATCTCATGGCTAATTACAATCTCAAACTTGATTCAATTAACTAGCCTATACATGCCATATTCCCATTATACATCTTTTTAAAAGTTCCAAAATGGAATGCCGATAGTGTGATTGAGAAGCTGACGATCTCGGATCCAAGCTAGCTTTACTGACACTGCAAGGCAGAGAAACAAATCACACAGTAAGCTTTCCAGAGCTTAGAAAGTTCGTAACATAATACATATTACCCAATAATACAACATCAATATGTATATATGCATATATCATCACATAGATAAAAGCACAACTAGGCACATTATCAATCTCAACCACATACCCAATTATCTATTCATTCAACTCTTAAATCTATCATCAACCACATAGGTTTAAACGTACCTTGATCAACAAATAGTTGATTACCATTTATGCTACTCAATTGTTCGATATTACCTCTCCTTCAACCTTTGCTAATCCTTTGATTTATTCGCACACTTAGTGCCAATTTCATAACTGAAATGTATTCATCATCACACACTTAGTGCCAATACATTAAACCGAGCTTATATTGATATCGCACACATAGTGCTAAGTCGATAAGCTGAAGCTTCTATCTTTTGACACACAAGTGCCAATCATCTCTTTCTCGTTTCAAATTTCGCACACTTAGTGCCCCTTTATCTCAATTCAGCACTTAGCATTTCAAATCTCATAGATACATATACACCCATTCAATTTATATCACATAGATAAAGTTTACAACTAGTATTATATCTGAACTTACCTCGGATGTCAAACTATCGATACAATCGATTAATCAAGCGCTTTATCTTTGCCTCGATCTTGATCCGAACCTCTCCTCTCTTGGTCTTTAATCAAGCTCAAATGTTGGCCGAATACCCTAAAGCTCTTTTCCCTTTTTTTCTTTAGCAAATTTCGGCAATGGTGATGAAAAGATGAACATTTTATGTTTTGTTTTACTTTTATTAACATTAATACACCATTTACCAATTTACCCTTTTATTAATCATATAAAACAAATTTTTCATATGGTTATCTTGTCATTTAACACCCCACTATCTTAAGATTGGGCTAATTGCCTCCTAAGGCCCCAACATTAATAAGACAATAATACTTAAGTAATTATAAATCAGCACATAGCTTTTACTCTTTACGCAATTAAATCATTTATCTTAATGCAACACTAAAACGATTAAATCATCACACAGAATTTTCACACAGGCTATGTCACATATCATTCGCACAAAAAATATCATTAAAATATTATTTCAATCTCAGATTTGTGGTCTCAAAACCATTGTTCCGACTAGGGTCTAAATCGGGCTGTTACAACTCTCCCCCCTTAAGGATTTTCGTCCCCAAAAATATTACCAGTGAATAGTTGTGGATGTTGCTCTCTCATAACGTTATCAGGCTCCCACGTAGCCTCTTCAATTCCGTGTTTGTGCCATAATACTTTCACTAGAGAAATTTTCTTATTTCTCAACTCTTTAGTCTCTCGTACCAAAATTCGGATCGGTTCTTCACTATACGACAAATCTGACTAAATCTCAACCTCAGAAGGCACAATTACATGAGACGGGTCTGATCGATATCGTCGAAGCATTGACGCATGAAACATGTTATGGATCCTTTCCAACTCTGATGGCAATCTCAATCTATAAGCAACCGCCCAACTCGTTCAATAATCTCATACGGTCTGATGAATCTCAGACTCAGCTTGCCCTTTCAGCCAAATCAAAGTATTTTCTTCCACGGAGACACTTTCAAAAAACTTTATCACCAACCTCGAATTCAATATCCTTTCGTTTCAAATCTGCATAAGACTTTTGACGATCTGAGGCTGCTTTCAAACTATTTCGAATCACTTTCACTTTTTCTCAGTCTCTTTTATAAGATCAACCCGTGAATCTTGTTCTCACTCAGCTCGGTCCAATACAATGGAGTTCGACACTTTCGACCGTAAAGAGCCTCATATAGTGCCATTTTAATACTAGATTGAAAACTGTTGTTATACGCAAACTCAATAAATGATAGATGCCCTTTCCATGAGCTTTCAAATTCGAGTATACAACATCTTAACATATCTTCAAGAATATGAATAATTTGTTCAGATTGACCATCCATTTGTAGATGAAAAGCAATACTAAAATGCAATTTCGTGCCCAAAGCATCTTGCAATTTCTTCCAAAATCGCGAGGTAAATCTCGGATCTCTGTCAGACACTATAGATAATGGTACTCCGTGCAATCTCACAATCTCATCGATATACAATTCAGCCAATTTATCTAAAGAATAATTGGTTCTCATTGGAATGAAATGAACTGATTTCGTCAATCTATCAACTATCACCCAGATCACATCTTTCTTGCTCGGAGATAAGGGCAAACCCGACACAAAGTCCATCGTGATCCTCTCCCATTTCCACTCAGGAATCATAATCAGTTGCAATAAATTGACGGAACTTGATGTTTAGCCTTAACTTGCTAACAAACTAAACATTTCGACACAAATTCAAAATATCTCTCTTCATACCATGCCACTAATAGAACTGTTTTAAATCATTTTACATTTTCGTACTCCCGGATGTACAGTCAAATGACTATTATGAGCTTCAATCAAAATCATTTGAATCAACTCTGAATTTCTCGAACGTAAATCCAATCTCTGAATCTCAAACAATCACTATTATCAACTTGAAATTTTGATACAACATCAGAATCACACTGAACTCTTTTTGCTAACAACTCATTATCAATCTTTTGAGCATCACAAATCTGCTGTACGAACATCGGCTTTACTTTCAATTCAGCTACAACCACATCATCATCACACAAATCTATCTGATTAGTCATAGCTCGCAAGGTATATAATGATTTTCGACTCAAAGCATCAGCTACAACATTAGCTTTACCTGGGTGGTAATCTATCACAAGCTCATAATCTTTCAACAACTCTAACCATCTTCTCTGTCGCAAGTTCAAATATTTCTGAGTCATCAAATACTTTAAACTCTTATGATCAGTATAAATATAAATTTTTTTTCCGAATAAATAGTGATGCCAAATCTTCAATGCAAATACAATTGCAGCCAATTTAAGATCATGCGTTGGATAATTCTTTTCATGTGATTTTAACTGTCTCGAAGCATAAGCGTTGACTTTTCCTTCTTGTATCAGCACACAGCCCAAACTATTCAACGATGCATCGCTATAAACTATGAATTCTTTGCCTGATTTGGGTTGAATCAACACTGGTGCTTCGGTTAACAACACTTTCAATTGCTCAAAACTCTGTTGACACTTTTCTGACCACTCGAATCTAACATCCTTCTATAATAACTTTGTCAAAGGAGCCGCAATCATCGAGAAGCCTTTCACAAATCGTCTATAATATCCCGCTAGTCCCAGAAAACTACAGACTTCAGACACATTTCTCGGAGGCTTCCATTCCAAAATAGTAGAGATTTTATACGGATCGACTCGTATCCCAGCAGTGGATACAATATGCCCCAGAAAACTGACCTCAGGCAACCAAAATTCACACTTGCTAAACTTTGCATACAACTATTTTTCACGTAGAGTTTGTAGCACGATTCTCAAATGCTCGGCATGTTGCATCTCATCACTCGAATAAATCAAAATATCATCGATGAACACCACCACGAAGCGATCCAAATACGGTCTGAATATTCGATTCATCAAATCCATAAACACTGCAGGGGCATTTGTTAGTCCAAAAGGCATCACTAAGAATTCATAATGTCCATACCTCGTTCGAATGTAGTTTTTGGCACATCGGATTCTTTAACTCTCAACTGATAATAGCCCGATCTCAAATCTATCTTAGAAAATACTGTAGCTCCTCTTAGCTGATCAAACAAATCATTGATCCGAGGTAACAGATATTTGTTCTTTATTGTCACTTTGTTCAGTTGTCGATAATAAATACACATTCTCATAGTTCCATCTTTCTTTTTCACAAATAATACAGGAGCTCCCCAGGGTGAAAAACTAGGTCGTGCAAATCCTCTGTCGGTCAATTCTTGCAACTAAGATTTCAACTCTTTCAATTCTGTTGGTGCCATTCTGTATGGAGCTATCAAAATAGGAGCAATTCTCGGCACTAACTCAATACCAAATTTGACTTCTCTAATCGGAGTTAACCCCGGTAACTCTTCTGGAAACACATCTGGAAACTCACATATCACAAGCACAGATTCAATTTTCTTTTTCGACACCTTTGTATCAATCACGTACGCCAAATAAGCTTCATCACCCTTTCTCACATAGTTTATAGCTTTCATCACAGATACAACAGCTGGTAATCCTTTCATATCACTAGACTCAATTCGAACTATCTCACCATTCTAACTCTTCAATTCAACATTCTTTCTCTTACAATTCACGATGGCATTATGCAAAGTAAGCCAGTCCATTCCCAGAATTATGTCAAATTCATCAAATGGTAGCAACATCAAATTGACCGGGAAACATAAATCACGAAACATCAACGGGCAATTCTTGCACGCCTTATCCACCAAAACACACTTGCCTAAGGGGTTCGATACTCTAATCACAAATTCAGTAGACTCAATGGGTAGAGTCTTATTTGATACTAAATTCATACACACATAGGAATTAGTTGATCCAGGATCTATCAATGCAATGACATTAGTATCAAATAAAGTGAAAGTACCAGTGATCACGTTTGGAGATGATGCTTCCTCTCGTGCACGTATAGCATAGGTTCGACAGGTGCTTTCGCTTCTGACCACATAGCTGTATCAGTTGTCCCTCTCTGGCTTTCACTCATAATTCTGGTGTTTCTGGGTGGTCTTCCCCTAGCTGCCACGTTACTCGGTCTTTCATTCTGAACATTTTCTTCTCTGACCATCTTTGGGCAATCTCGGATAAAATGGTCTCGGGATCCACATTTATAGCATGTTCTATTGTTATACTTGCCCCAGCACTCTCTCACATGTAGTCTCCCACATTGTCTACATTCGGGCTTGTTACTCTTAACACTGCCAACACTTGTTTCATTTGGAGCTTGAATTCGTAAACCAGTACTCTGTCTCAAACGATCTCTATTTCGATGTCCAAACGAGGCATTTGAACGATTGCTTACATCTTTATATCTCTTTGCTGAAGATTGAGAGAACTTATTCATCGATCTCTTTCTTTCATAACGAGCTTCATAATCAGCTTTCTTCTTTTCTTTACAGAGCTCCTCAGCTTTGCATGCTCTTTCAACTAATACAACAAATTCATTTATATGCAGTATTCCAACCAATAACTTAATGCCTTTATTCAATCCCTCTATAAAATGTTTACACATAGTAGCTTCAGTAGAAACACACTCTCTAGCATATTGACTCAATCATACAAATTCTTGCTCGTACTCAGTAACAAACAAACAGCCCTGTTTCAGCTCTAAAAACTCCTTACGTTTTTTATCAATAAAGCGTTGACTGATATACTTCTTTCTAAACTCAGATTGAAAGAAATCCCAAGTTATTCTCTCTCTCGAAACTACAGATATCAACGTTTTCCACCAATTGTGAAACACCCCAAACCCGACCCACAAGCCCTGACCGGATCTGGCATGCTTCTAGAGAAAAACCATTCGAATCTTATTTGGGCTTCGCCAAAAACTTGTGTGTTTTTGAAAACAGTTGATTTGGGTTGGGTTCAAAATTAAAACCCGTGTTGATTAGGTGTCAAAACAATTAATATTTATATTTAAGAAAAATTAACTTTAACTTCAAATCGATAAATGTCGTATCATACTAAGTAGTTTAAATGCATGCATAGACAATTTAATACTTATGGCCTTAATACATCAAATAAAACCTGAAATAATTCAAAACTTAAATAAATAAAAAAATAAACTAATAAAAATAAATAGTCTATGAGTTATGCATGGCCACCACTGAGCTCCTGCCGACCCGATCCATCTACTGAGTGTCACCTGAAAAATAATCCCACAAAGGGGTGAGTCAAACAGACTCAATGTGTACAACCAATTCAAGTCTCAATTAAATTCAGGCATATCAAATCATACATAATAAACACATATAAACCATAATGCAAACCCGAACACAAGCCTAGATAACCATCCGCTACACATCACCCGTACCAACCATCACACCGTGGGGACTACTAAGTCGACCCTCCATCCGCTACACACCATCGATGGTAGTCGCTGCAGTCGACATGCTCATCGCCCTTATAAAATTTGTGGCATAGCCACCAGATAATTATTTTGTGACATAAGTCACCACATTCAGATTTCGTGACATAAGTCACCACATTCAAATTACGTGACATAAGTCACCACATTCAGATATTGGGGTATAAAGCCACCAATTCACTTCCCCTTTACATATCACCCATATGCCCCTTGTCAAACAAATCATGCAATACCATGCCTTATTTCACATTCTTATCACTATTGACGATGTGCCATCATAGATCATATCATACTCATAGTAGGGTGGGTAAGCGATGCACAGTACCTTGTACCATTGCAAGATACTCTTAGCCACATCTTAACATATTCTTAGTAACATATTTATCAAAACATAGCCGTAAATTAATTAAGGCTTAGTGTAAGGTACACACCTGATTTACTTAGCAAGTTTACTGAAAATCCTGAAAACCTGATCTAGCGTCCTAGATCCTTAGTTCCTACATTCGGCCAACCCTACACATGTTAGCAAAGAGCCATTCGGCTATCTAGCCAAATTCCAAAGGAAAATCTTACCTGGATGCCGATTTCACTACTAATCAAATCTTGAAAACCTTGTGATAACTCTTCTTGCAATCGGCTATCTGTGAACCACCGAACTAGTTAGTTTCGCTTTTTAAGCGAAGTAAGAAATAGATCTAAAACACCAATATGACCTTGGCGAATATACATAGTCACTCACCTTGCGATTTTAGATCCCGAAAGTAGTCTCTTGGCTAAAAGATGTCGAAATCCTACGGGATATATGTTAGATCCAATTCTAACATTCAAATAAATGGCCTTGACCTAATCTTATACCTTGCTTACCTTAGATCCGAAATCTGAATGGTTTCCTTTGAAGTCACTACTATGGAAATCCCGAAATTCACATTCCAACTTTCGGCAAACAAACTAAAATATTAATGGGATTAGTCCTTAGCTTTCGGCTAGAAGAAAAAGATTGAAGATCAAATCACGATGGATCTTACCCTTAATACTGTAGTTGACTGCTCCTTGTTGAACCCACAGAGATTCGGCTATGTGGACTTAGATAGGTATCGACAAGTTTCACCTTTTGATGAACACTAGGATGATTTGGCTATCAAAGAGTATTTCGGCTTTAAGGATCAGAAGAAAGGAAAGAAGAAGTGTGAGGCTTAAGAAGAATCGACAATCATAGGACTTTGAGAGGGATATTCGGTTTTAACAATGGAAGAAAAGTTGAGAGAAGAGTGAAGAGAGGGGCTAAATTTCGGCTAGAGAGACTAAGAAAGAAAATATGGACACTCCTACAAAGGCAATTTTGGCACCACTACTAGAGAAAGAAAGATAAACCGAAAAGAACCTCTAAACCTCCCTTTTGTAATTCGGCTATGACTGAAATTGGTCACCAAGGAATCCCTTGGCCGGCCAACACTCATCCTCCTCTCAAACTCCACTTTTTTTCTTATCACCTCATTTAAGATTAATAAAAAAAATTAATCCATCATTTATCCCTTATCTTGGCCAAATTTTAAAAGGAAATTTAACTTAATCTACACACCTCCACTCAGTGCCCCATTGCCGTCCAACACCTCTCCTCCTTGTAGCAAAATAAAAACTTTTATTTGCTTCCCTTGTGACTCGAACCTAGGCCTTGCACCCATGCTTGTGGCGTCACTTACTAAGGCCCTAAGTGGCGCCTCCAAGCCACTTAAACAAGCCCAATTTAGTGTCTTATTTCCCCTACTAATTTTCTTAAGGCCTTTTAGGTTTAGCTTCCTCTTTTAAATTTAAAAAAATCGAATAATTTCTAAGGCATTTACTACACTTTAAAGTTTCCAAAATCCATGCCATTGCCGCCAATTCCAAGTCATCGTCGGGTAGTTAACCTCGTGTGGCCTTAGGCGCCGAGGCGCATAGCGACTACTTTCCCATCTTGTATAAGGACACCTCCCAATCTGTATGGGAAGCATCACAGTACAATACAAAATCCTTCCACCTTTCAGTGGATCAAAGCGGAGCTTGGTCAAGACCCTCTTAAGATTCTCAAAGCTCTCCTTGCTTATCAGTCCATCTGAAAGGCACTTCCTTTCTCAACAACTTTGTCGAGGCACGGCTATCGGCGAGAACCCTTCCACGAACCTTGGTAATGCTTTGCTAATCCTAAGAAACTTTGAACTTTGCCACAGACTTGGGGTTTCCAATCCAAAGCCTCAATCTTGAGATCCACCCTTATTCCTTGGCAGATACCACATGTCCTAAGCGTAACCTCCTTAAGCCAAAATTCACACTTGCTGAATTTGGCGTGAAACTTCTTCTCCTTCAACACTTGCAACACAACTCGGAGGTGCTCATCGTGTTCTTCTTGGACTTGAATACACCAAGATAAATACATGAACACGATAACAAACCCGATCCGGATAGGGTTGGAAAACCGAGTTCATCATGTCCATAAACACGGTGGGGCATTTGTTAATCCGAATGGCATTACCAAGAACTCATAATGCTCGTACCTTCTCTGAAAAAGCCGACTTATGGATATCACCTCCTTCACCTTAAGCTAATGATATCCAGATAGTAGATCTATCTTTGAGAATCTGCTGCGGCCCTTGGTGATCGAATAAATCATCTATCCTTGGCAACGGATACTTATTCTTGATGGTCAGCTTATTCAACTGACAATAATCCATGCACATGCGCATAGTTCCATCCTTCTTCTTCATAAACAAGACCAGGTACTCCCCATGGAACCTGCTGGGTCGAATAAACCCTGATCTAGTAAGTCTTGGATCCGAGCCTTGAGCTCAACCAACTCCTTTGGTGCCATTCATGCGGGGCAATTGACACGGGGAGGCATGCGGCGATAAGTTAATTTCGAACTTCACTTCCCTATCCGGGGGTATTCGGTAACTCTTACGAAAAACATCCACAAACTCCCTTACGATTCGAACTCCACTAACTCCCCTTCTTTCGCATCCAACGCACTAATGAAGGCCAAAAATGCCTTGCACCCTTTCCGTACCATCTTATTAGCCTTCAAAGTAAAAACTACGTTAGACAAGTAGTTCCTTCTTTCTCCTATCATAACTATCACCTTATCCTCAGGGTCCTTAACTCCATTCGTTTGGTTGTACAATCCAATACTGACCCGATGCTCCACTAGCATCCATACCAAGTATAAGATCAAATTCCCGAAGAATAATTCCATTAAGTCGGTAAGAAATATCGCTCCTGAAGCTCCAAAGGCACACTTCGAAATATCTTGTTCACTACTACGGTTTGACCTAGTGGGCTTACTAAAGTTATCTCCCTACTAGATAGTTCAGAGGCTATTCCTAGAGTTTCAACTACTCTACATGCAACATAAGAATGGGTCGAGCCCAGATCAATCAAAGTAACATAAGGCTTGCCAAATATAAGGAACATACCGGTTATGATGTCCGGTGCATCTCCGTCCTCCCTCGGATGAACTGCATACACTAAACCCGACTGCCTGGCCTCCGTGTTACCAACACCTCGGCCCGGTGTTCCCCGTCCTCTATCAGCACCGTTTCCTCTACCATTCAAACCACGGCCCTACTGAGGCTGCTGTCCACCTCTTCCAGCCTGATTAGGACCTTGACTTACTGGTCGTCCCCCTTCAGTTCTCACAGGACAATCCTTAATCATTTGGTCCTTGGACCCACACTTGAAGCATCCTCCCGTCTTCTTCCAACACTCTCCTAAATGCTTCTTCCCACTTTGGGCACAAGGACGATACTGCCCTCCAGTATCAGCCTGCTGACCTCGCGGCCCATCAACTCTAGGCCTCTTTTGCTCATTCCTAGAAGACCTTGAAGATCCAAAGCCTCTCTTCTGCCTATTCTGATCGGTGTTCTGCCTTACAGAATCTTTGATACCCTTGGCTACCTTAGCCTTCTCCACCAACACAGCAAACTCTCGCTCTTGCTGTGGAGCTATCAACAGTCTCAAATCATCCGTCAGCCCGTCCTCGAACAGGACACACCATTCATGCTCAGTTGACACTATACCTCGAGCATAACGGCTCAGCCTTAGGAATTCAGCTTCGTACTCCGCCACGGACTTGTTCCCTTAAACCAGCCCTAGAAATGCCTTCCTCTATGCATTGATGTAATGAGTACCAACATACTTCTTCTGGTATGCCGCCTTAGCATAATCCCAAGTGAGTTCCTCAGCTGTAACACCATCCCGGACCCTGAGCCACCATTGATATGACTCATCGAGGAGAAGCGACACCAACCCTTTTAGTTTTTCCTCGATAGTTAAATCGAGCTCATCCATAATCCGCTCAGTCGCCACCAACCAATACTCAGCGGTAATGGATGCCACACTAGATACACCAAGGAACACCTCGGCTCGTTGGCTCGAGTCACTCAGTCTGTCGTCGAGGTTCCCATGCCTCCACTGCTCGACCATCCTTTCCAAGACAGCGACATCGCACAGTGACATTCGTCATCCCGTCGATCCACGATATTCCACATCGGTGGTGGTGGTGGTGGTGGCATTTCATTTTTAGATCCTTGACCCGATTTAACGGGTTTCGACATAGTCATTCGGCCTCTACCACGGCCTCGTATGTTATGGCCATGTCCCCTTGAATTCATACTTCTAATTTGTGTTTATCTGATTAAAGAATTTTATAGATTAGTTTAGTTCCACTGATTTATCACGTACAGTCTTATGTTCAATAGTTTTTAAGGGGTAGTTCTTTCGAATTCATTCACATACAGTCTCGGATCATTCATTCAATCACATACATGAACTTGCGTTCATTACGAGAAATGTTGTAGTTGTCGTTGTTTGTTGTTTTCCACTACCCGGGTATTTTCGTAATTTTACCCTATAGGGGTATTTTGGTAATTTTTCCAAATTAAGGTAATTAAAATGTTGCAAAATAGATATTGTTGATATTTTACAAAATTAAAATACTTGCTAGAAAAATTTCAAGAGTGAAATGGTAATTTTATACACTAAGGGTATTTTTGTAATTTTACAAGCCAGGGTCATTTCGGTAATTTTTCACAAAACATGGTTCCTGGTGACTTTTCAAAACAAGGGTATTTTTAAAGATTTCTAATTTGAGGTACTTGATGGCTTGTCCTCTCTAAGGGTATTTTGGGTCATTTATGCGGGTTAGGGGTAATTTGGTCATTTTGCAAATCGGGGTAATTTTCGTAATTTTTTCCAAATCGGGGTATCTTAATATTTTGTGAAAATAGGGTTTTGGATATTTGTAAGGTAAGAGAATCTTGATAAAAGCGTGGGTAGTATGGAAATTTTATGAACCAAGGGCATTTTAGTATTTTTTCAACGAGGGTATTTAGGTCATTTTAATAAATCGAGAATATTTTGGAATTTTTTTTCAAAATCGTTTTCCTACACATCAAAGGGTCATTTGGTGATTTTAAGACTAGGGTTTTATAAAAATATGGCTAGTCCCTTTCGGGTTTTAGTTATTGGGTTTAGCACGTGGTGAGTCCTCTTGGTTGGGTGAACCATCACTACGCACTAGGTAGGATTAAGTGGGTGGGAGGTGAGTCACTAGGACTACTTAAATACCAAGCTCTCAAGAAACCAATCCTGACATGCGCACAATGGTTGCCACACCTAACTCGTGACTTAGACACAGGTTTGTTTAATTGGGCATTAAATTTTTATGCAATTCTCACGTTGGGGTAAACTAGTCCTAGGTTTAATTAAAGTCCACTAATCTCGTCCTATATATACCCACATACAATTCCACGAAGAGTTGGGAGTACTTACAGTGGACTTGGTAGGAGACTCAGTCTATGCTAGAAAACTGCTTATTTCTTAGAAAAGTCCAATTTCAAAAGAAAGAAACATTTTGGGCCCAAAAAGCCCTCAAGGTCGGATTTTGAACCAGACTCGATACCAAAATGAAACACCTAACCCGACCCACAAGCCTGCCGGATCGGCATGCTTCTAGAAAAACCATTGAATCTTATTTGGGCTTGCAAAAACTTGTGTTTTTGAAAGCAGTTGATTTGGGTTGGGTTCAAAATTAAAACCCGTGTTGATTAGGTGTCAAAACAATTAATATTTATATTTAAGAAAAATTAACTTTAACTTCAAATCGATAAATTTAGTATCATACTAAGTAGTTTAAATGCATGCATAGACAATTTAATACTTATGGCCTTATTACATCAAATAAAACCGAAATAATTCAAAACTTAAATAAATAAATAAATAAAATAATAAAAATAAGCAGTCTACGGTTATGCATGGCCACCACGAGCTTAATGGGCGGTCCATCTCTTGAGTGTCACTGAAAAATAATCCCACAAAGGGTGAGTCAAGCAGACTCAATGTGTACAACCAATACAAGTCTCAATTAAATTCGGGCATATCAAATCATACATAATAAGCACATATAAACCATGATGCAAACCCAGAACACAAGCCTATATAACCATCCATTACACATTACCGTACCAACCATCACAAGTGGGGACTACTAAGTCGACCCTCCATCCGCTACACACCACCGGCGGGTGGCTGCGGTCGATGTGCTCATCGCTTCCTATAAAATTTGTGGCATCGCCACCAGATAATTATTTTGTGACATAAGTCACCACATTCGATTCGTGACATAAGTCACCACATTCAAATTCGTGACATAAGTCACCACATTGAGATATTGGGGTATAAAATCACCAATTCACTTCCCTTTACATATCACCCATATGCCCCATGTCAAACAAATCATGCAATATCATGCTTTATTTCACATTCTTATCACTATTGACGTATGTGCCATCATAGATCATATCATACTCATAGTAGGAGTGGGTAAACGTACCTGAGTACCTTGTACCATTGTACGATACTCTTAGCCACATCTTAACATATTCTTAGTAACATATTTATCAAAACATAGCCATAAATTAATTAAGGCTTAGTGTAAGGTACATGCCTGATTTACTTAGCAAGTTTACTGAAAATCCTGAAACCCCGATCTAGCGGCCTAGATCCTTAGTTCCTACATTCGGCCAACCCTACACATGTTAGCAAAGAGCCATTCGGCTATCTAGCCAAATCCCAAAGGAAAATCTTACCTGGATGTCGATTTCACTACTAATCAAATCCCGAAAACCTTGTGATAACTCATCTTGCAATCGGCTGAATCTTGAACCCTTGAACTAGTTAGTTTTGGCTTTTTAAGCGAAGTAAGAAATAGATCTAAAACACTAATATGACCTTGGTGACCTCGTGGCCCATCAACACCCTAACCTAAGGCATCACGAAATAGGGTTTAGAGGCATTCTGAATAATAGAATCATTTCACATCACATACACAACACAAAGTCAATCATCACCAAACACATTCATATACAATTATAGTGTCCCTTAAACGAGTCATCAAGGCCCTAAGCATGCTTATAAATCGAGTCAAAACTAAATCAAAACACATATAAAACTTCATGAAAAAATTTGAAACTTTTCTAAAATGCAGGGGAGACACGCCCGTGGGGGTAGGCTATGCCTCTCCCACGGCTACATGACACCTCCGTATGCCCTCCCCGTGGTTACATACTGCCAAGATCAACAAGGCTAACAAGCATGCCCGTGTGATAAGGTTGTGTCCTATAAGGCCATATACTTCCATTTCTCGCACGGCCTATAGGCATGCCCGTGCCATGGTCGTGTGCAGTTTATGCCACATTCTGCCAATTTATCCATACTCTGAGGCACGCCCGTATGCCCCAACCGTGTGACATTATAGGCCATTTTTGGAAGGCCAACATGCCACCCACTTAAGGTCAAACCTATAAGCAGCACATACCAAACATATCATGCATATAAGGCAACCAATAACTTACCAATATAGCTACCCAATCTATATATTCAATTCTCATTCCAACCATAACAAATTCAATACCAAAACTTATTCTACCACAAGCATAATTCATTCCCAATCTCACTAATTCCTACTAGCATTTTATCAACACAAAGTTACCTTTCAATAGCCAATTTATCAATCCACAAATCATGCCAAAAGATGCATCACACATATCACATTCATTCATACCAACTTATCACATATATAGCCACATCTCATGGCTAATTACAATCTCAAACTTGATTTAATTAACTAGCCTATACATGCCATATTCTCGTTATACATCTTTTCAAAAGTACAAAAATGGAATGCCGTTAGTGTGATTGAGCGGTGGCGATCCGGATCCGAGCTAACTACGACTTTGCAAAGCGGAGAAACAAATCACGATAAGCTTTCGAGCTTAGTAAGTTCGTAACATAATACATATTACCCAATAATACAACATCAATATGTATATATATGCATGTATCATCACATAGATAAAAGCACAACTAGGCACATTATCAATCTCAACCACATACCCAATTATCTATTCATTCAACTCTTAAATCTATCATCAACCACATAGGTTTAAACGTACCTTGACAACAAATAGTTGATTACCATTTATGCTACTCAATTGTTCGATATTACCTCTCCTTCAACCTTTGTTAATCCTTTGATTTATTCACACACTTAGTGCCAATTTCATAACTGAAATGTATTCATTACCGCACACTTAGTGCCAATACATTAAACCGAGCTTATATCGGTATCGCACACATAGTGCCAAGTAGATAAGCCGAAGCTTCTATCTTTTCGCACACACAGTGCCAATCATCTCTTTCTCATTTCAAATTTTGCACACTTAGTGCCCCTTTATCTCAATTCAGCACTTAGCATTTCAAATCTCATAGATACATATACACCCATTCAATTTATATCACATAGATAAAGTTTACAACTAGTATTATATCTAAACTTACCTCGAACTTCGAACTATCGATACGTCAATTGATCAAGTACTTTATCTTTGCCTCGATCTTGATCTGAGCTCTCCTCTCTTGGTCTTTAATCAAGCTCAAATGTTGGCTGAATACCCTAAAGCTCTTTTCCCTTCTTTTTCTTTAGCAAATTTTGGCAATGGTGATGAAAAGATGAACATTTTATGTTTTGTTTTACTTTTATTATCATTAATACACCATTTACCAATTTACCCTTTTATTAATCATATAAAATAAATTTTCCATATGGTTATCTTGTCATTTAACACCCCACTATCTTAAAATTGGGCTAATTGCCTCCTAAGGCCCCCACATTAATAAGACAACAATACTTAAGTAATTATAAATTAGCACATAGCTTTTACTCTTTACGCGATTAAATCATTTATCTTAATTCGACACCAAAATGATTAAATCATCACACATAATTTTCACATAGGCTATGTCACATATCATTCACATAGAAAATATCATTAAAATATTATTCTAACCTCAAATTTATGGTCTCAAAACCACTATTTTGACTAGGGTCTAAATCGGGCTGTTACATGTATGATGATGGGAGTTTGGTAGCTGAACTTTAGGTGAAGCCGACATTGATAAGTCAAATTAAAGAGAAGCAGTTATTGGATGATGTGTTAAGTGATCGACTTCTACAAGTACAGAATGGTAGGGTAGAGGATTATAGTCTGAACAATGATAAGGTATTGTGTTTCCGTGAAAAGGTCTGCGTGCCGAAGGATGTTGAGTTGAGACAAATAATTCTTCTGGAGGCGCATAGTAGCCCATACGCTATGCATCCTAATAAGAATAAGATGTATCAGGATCTACGTGAAACAATTCTGGTGGCATGAATTGAAGCGAGAAATTACCGAGTTCGTAGGTAAATGCTTAACATGTTAGCTGGTGAAAGTAGAACATCAGTTGCCTTCGAGATTGTTACAGCCAGTGAAGATTCCACAGTGGAAGTGTGAGAGGACAACAATGTTTTAGTGGGCCACCTCTTACGCCTACTAAGAAAGATTCGGTATGGGTAATTGTAGATCGATTGACGAAGTCTACCCATTTCATACATGTTCGTGTCAACTACTCTCTGCAGAAGCTAGCTAAGCTATATGTGGCTGAGATTGTGAGGTTGCATGGGGTACCAATGTCGATCATATCGGATAGAGACCCTAGGTTTACGTCATGTTTTTGGAAGGCGCTACATCAAGCATTGGGTACAAGACTGGATTTTAGCACTGTGTTTCATCCACAGACTGACAGTCAATTTGAGAGGGTAATTTAGATCTTGAAAGATATGTTGAGAGGTTGTGTCATTGATTTTAGGTGTAGTTGGGAGGAGTTCTTACTGTTGGCAGAATTTGCATACAATAATTGCTACCAGTCTAGTATTCAGATGGTGCCCTATGAAGCGTTGTATGGACTAAGGTGTCGTACTCCTACTTGCTAGATAGAATTGGGTGAGCGTCGAATGTTGGGTCCGAAATTGGTTTCAGAGACAGAGGAGAAAGTTAAGTTAATTCGAACTTAGTTGAAGGAGGCTTCCGATAGGCAAAAATCCTATGCTGATCTGAAGCGTAAGGATATAGAATTTGCAGTGGGGGATCAGGTGTTTCTGAAAGTTTTTTCTTGGAAAAAAGTTTTGAGGTTTAGACGGAAGAGCAATCTAAGTCCTAGGTTTATCGGGCCTTATCAATTATTAAAACATGTGGGACCAGTGGTGTATCAGCTTGAGTTGCCTTCAAAATTAAAATAGATACATGATGTGTTCCATGTCTCGATGTTGAGGCACTATCGTTTGAATCCGTCTCACATTGTGCTAGTGGAGGAGATTGAGGTAAGACCAGACTTGTCTTTCAAAGAAGAACCAGTGCAGATCTTGGACCGAGGCGTTAAGGTGCTAAGAAGAAAATTAGTTCCTTTGGTCAAAGTTTTATTATGAAATCACGATGCAGAAGAAGCCATGTGGGAGCCGGAAGAAATGATGCGGCAGCAATATCCTCACCTCTTCTGATCAGGTAATTTTGAGGCTGAAATTTCTTTAAGGGGTAGAACTGTAACATCCGAGAATTAAGGGTTTTACATTTCATGTTTCTGTGTGTTTGGCTTGTTTTGCTTGCTATTTGGATGTGTTTGGAGGTCTTAGGAAGGCTTGGGGTAGAGTTGAGGCCTTGGTTAAATTATTGTTTTAGGGGGCTTCAGAGGAAAGCTTGAGGGAGTAGGTCTTATGTGTAATTGTGTGTGGTTGGTAGCACAAGATGAAGTGTGTTAAGTGGCAAGGTGACGCCTAGGAAGCTAGGGGGATGATGCCTCAAGGGGAGCTTGGAGGAGGTGGGAGCAGGTTCGAGTCTCAAAGGTTGCCTTTTTAGAGTTTATTTTGGCGTTAGGATGGAGAGGAGGTGGTTTCATCTAGGACTTTGAAGAGTGGGAGTTGAAGAAGTCAAATATTTTGAATATTTGGCCATGAGAGAAAGGTGGAGTTTGAATTATTCAAACTAACTCTAATGATGGGAGGAGAGTGAATGTAGGAGATGATCAAGGGATTTGGTGGCTTGTTGGGGGGTTGTTGATCGAATATGGTTTGGTTGAAGGGGGTTTCAGTTTTGGGGCTAGGTGAGGAGAGTGTGCCGAAAGTTATTTGAGTCTAGGCTTTGTCCACCTCTTTTGTGCACTCTCGGTCTTTAGGTTCATGTGTGTGTGTGTGCCGATTCTTCCAAAGGTCATTGTGAGTGGAATGTTAGCAAATCAAGCTTAGAAAACCCTTTTATTCTCTTTTGCATTGGGGAGCATTTGTTTTCTTCTCTCATTTACCAAAACCAAAATTATCTTTTAAGGACTCTCACTTTCCCATTCATTCTTCTTTCAACTAAAAGCTGAAACATCTACTTGCATCATATTTCTTCTTTTTGCTTCTTCATAGCCGAATCTCCCTACTCCATTTGCCAGTTGTTCTTCTTCAAGCTGAATCTTTCCCTCCCATTTCTTCTTTTCTTTTCGTCACTCTCTCCTATTCTACTCTTGAGCTGAAACTTCCTTGTGACAAAGGAACCCGTATCATTTATCTCTTGTGAGCTGAATCTCTAACTATTCATTCTCTTTTTCTTCTCCTTGAGATATCATCCTTCAGCCGAACCTTCTTGGCTATTGGTGGCTTATGCCGAATCCTTGGGCACCATTCGGCTTCTCTTAATTCAAGGTAAGATAATTTCTTTCAATTTCTTTTCATCTCTTTTACTCTCTGTTAGCAGTCGAACACTCTTTCTTCCATAAACCGAGAGGGTTCTCTTTCGTATCGAAGTACTACATCTTGTGGTAACATATGTTCTTTCATCTCTCTTTGCTAGTGGCCGAATATCAGATAGAGAGGTGCTAAGAGCTCTTGGTTGCTGAGGGTCCTTATTCAAGCAGCCGTGTGGATTCACGTTTGTAACAAAGGTAAGGGATTCCTCTCTATTCTTATTCGAGTGGCCTTTCTCTTTGTTGTTTGTTACCTTAACCCAACGTTGTTGTTGAACAATCGTTGCTTTCGTATAGTAGTTTATTAATCAAGGTTCTTTAATAGATACGAGTGGTAGCCAATCGAAGGAGGGGGTAGACTCGTAATCCCTACCCCTAAGTTCAAACGGCGTGCAGTGTCAGCTGTTCGAGATTTTCCATCGGGTTGTGGGCCGGCTTCAGATAAGGATAGACAGATCGCTGTGATCCTGCGAGTGAGAGTGTCAATGAGATTGAAAGTTTAGTTCTTTGCGTTTACAGATGTGTAATTCCCACACCTTCTTTTGTATGTTAATATATATATGTTGTTTGGAAAGCCGAAAATGTAGTAACAACTATTGTGTTACCCATAGAGGGTAAAAATCGTACATCAGGTGAGTTATTCTCTGATTATGCTTGATAAGTACTGACGTTGGCATGAATATGCATATGTTTTGAATATTTTTAGTATGCTGTTATATGTTGCATTATATGTTGCATTCATATCACTATGATCGTATGTTGCATGGACATAGGGATATGATCATTATGAAAGGGGCAGTGTTTTCAGTGGTTATGCCACATACTCTGGTGACGTTGTCACATTATTTTGGTGGCTCAGCCAAATATTTTGGTGATGTTGTCACATGATACCGGTGGCTTTGCCACATATTTTGGCAATGAGCAGCTAACCGCAATATGACTGCCATTGATGGTGTGTAGCGGTGAGG
The DNA here is from genome assembly GCA_025506655.1 of Gossypium rotundifolium. Classification (NCBI taxonomy): domain Eukaryota; kingdom Viridiplantae; phylum Streptophyta; class Magnoliopsida; order Malvales; family Malvaceae; genus Gossypium; species Gossypium rotundifolium. The sequence continues at coordinate 59,428,739 of CP106723.1, read as the reverse complement.
ATCGATTGTAGGAATCCCCACTGATGTGATTGGAAGGAACGGGTGGTGTGTAGCGGATGGAGATTTAGGCTGGGTTGGGTTTTGTATCATTTTGTAGATGATATCTGATATACTGTGCTATAGGGCTAAGGCCCAATCCGCTTTTGAGTGGGCTTCACCCAATGTGATTATGAAAAGGGGCCAAGGCCCAGATAGTAAATGAATGGGCTCGGGCCTAGTGATGGTGCTTAGCGACTGTACACTGAGTCTTTTGACTCACTCTTTTTGCTTAATTTCTTGCAGGTGATACTTAGTACAGTGGATTTGGGCGGAGAAGACTACGAGGTGGCCATGTACGGTTTTATTAATTAGAACTTTACTTTTTTTAATTTTGGGATTCTGTTATGTAATAAGGCCACTTTAATTTGGTTTAATTTCGTTTTAAACTTTAGATGTTTTGAATACAAAATAATTGATAAGATGTTTTTACAAAATGCAAATGAAATTTTTTCTCATAACTTAATTAACGATTTCATAAACAAGTTTTTACAACAAACTTCTAGTTTGATCTAATTGTAACAACATGTGTTTTCAAATGTCACCTAAACATAAGGATTGGGCTAATTTAAATTTTCCTTAAATGAATAATGAGTTTCAAAACGAACTACTAACTTGGAGTTTTAAAAAGAAAAAAAGGACTTAAAAATTTTCTGAAGTTGTGAAGTTTTTTTTTAAATTCTTCCCAAGTGACATGCCAGATCCAGACGTGGTGTTTGGGCCAGGTTTGGGGTGTTACAAATTGACTTATTTCGTCGTTTTCACATCTGAGGTAAGTTTGTGTGTGATAAATTTCATTATAATTGTATTTTAAATGTTTTGATATATTATAAATTGTGAATACGACACTTTGAATAAGTTTGATATTGAGTTTACGATAATTTGGCATTTGGAATCCCGGTTGAACCTTAAGAATAGTTTAGAATACTAGTGACATGTCATTAGGGAATACTTTGAGTTGGCTTCGGGCCATGATAGTAGCACTTTGGGTGCGACATAAACCGATTTGGCTTCGGGCCATGATATTAGTTCTTCGGATAAGTTACCTTGATTTGGCTTCAGGCCATGTTATAGGTACTTATTGTATGAGACCCTTGAGTATCCGACTTTTGTTTTGAATGGTTCAATAGGTAAATGAAAGACGAGAATGTGTATGAGAATTGTACAAGATAGTAAGGTATGTGCATAAACTATTTTAGCATTGAGTCAAAGAAATGATGATGAAAATATAAAATTTTTGTGAATCAGTATTTGAAAGGTTTGATAGCTAATGTTAGCTACATGTTGGTGTATTCAAATTGTTGAATTATATTTATATGATTACATTAAGTTTATTTCATACAAGTTCACTAAGCTTTATAGCTTACTTTGTTTATTTTTCCGTGTTTTATAGTGTAATCAAAGCTAGCTCGGATACAGGGATCGTCGGTGATCATTTGCACTACCACCTATCACTTGGTACCTTTGAACTTTGGTATTTTAAGTATATGGCATGTATATGTATTTTATAGTCATTTTGTGTAACAGCCTGATTTTGGGCCTAGTTGGAGCAGTGGTTTAGGGACTACAAATTTGACATAAGAAATTTTATTTTATTATATTTTTATGGTCTATGATTTCATGAAATGATTTCATGAAAATTTTGTTCGAAAATTTTGACGTTTAGACACTCATTTTAGTCAAAAGGACTAAATTGTAAAAAGTGCAAAAGTTGAGTTCTACATGTTAGAGGTGTCCAATTGTTATGAAATTTTAAATTGGAGGTCCTTAAATGATAATTATACCATTTGTTAATTTTTTGGAAAAAAATGGACATGAAATAGGTGAAATAGAATATTTTTAAGTTAGGGTCATTTTGGTCATTTAATGATTAAATGCTTAAATAAACAAAATTGAAAGCCAATTTTTGTCCATCTTCAACCCCATGGCTGAATTTCACAAGGGGAAACCATGTCTAGGGTTTTTCAAGCTTCCAAGCTTGATTGTAAATCCGTTTGGCCACGTTTTTAATGATTTTTACGTTTTTGAAATCCTCGTAACAAGATCTATCTATTTCTACCACTAATTTGAGATACGGTTAAAGTATAGGGTTTTGACCCATGATGAATATGTGTGTATTTTTGTACTTAATGGTAGAAAATGCATGTTTATGGTTAGAGAAATGACTTTTCCTAAGTGATTTTCGGTAAAAATGTTTAAAAGGACTAATTTATAAAAGTTATAAAATATGTCATAAAAGTGTGTTTTAATGGAAATTTTTGGCTGTTATAGTTATGAAAATGGTTCATCTAGGCTTAAAGTACAATGAAATTGAATGAAAATCATTTTACGAGCCTATGGGCAAAAGTGTAAATATGATAAAGTTTAGGGGCAAAAATGTAATTTTTGCCAAAATGTGAATTTAGGTAATTTGAGTAGCAGTATGAATAAATGAGTAAAATGTGTTGTTATAGAACAAGGAAATTTCCCAGTTTAACCTTCGGAATAGAAAAGATAAGAATGAGGTAGCTAGGTAACATGTGTGGTACTAAGTGTAGGCCACTATGTGTACAAGAGAGCTACGAGATGGTTTTAGGTCACGTGTGTAGTACTAATTGTAGGCTACTACGTGTACCAAATGGATAGGTCGCATATGTAGTACTAAGTGCAGGCTACTATGCATGCAGATAACCGATCACATGTGTGGTACTAAGTGCAGGCCACTATGTGTAAGTGATGGTTTTGGTCACATGTGTAGTACCAAGTTCAGGCTACTATGTGCACCAGATAGCTTCGGCTACAAGGGTGGTACTATGGGCAGGCCACCGTGTATTTGTTATTATTCCGATGAGTTCAACGGGAAATTGACTAAGTGAAAATACATGTGATCATGTAACGACTAAGTGTAATTGAATATGACTATGTGATGAATAAGTGTAGGTACAAGTTTGAAAATTTATGAACAATGTGCTCGATATTTGATTGAACCTTCGGTAAGATGAAATGGAGTAAGTGAAATTATGAAAGACTAAATTTAGCAACAAAATAGTTTTGGACAGCAGCAGTTGTGTGACATTGAAAAATCACCAAAAAAATGGTGGAAAAGAATTAGAGATTTAATAAGATATGAAATTAAATATGAATGAGTCTATTTTCACATAAAAGAAACGGTGTAAACAAAAGAATTTCATACTCTGTGATATTCAAATTTTTGTGAGACAGGGTTAGAATGATGTCGGAATCCCCTGTTCCGACTTTGGAAAATAATTAAAAATTGTATAAAATTAATTATGGTTTTTAATTTATATGATTAAATTTCTTAATGAGTATAATTTCAAGAAAAACAAATGGAAACATTATCCAAATTCTGTATGATGAGATATTAATTTTTAGTCCAGAGGGTCGGAACTGTCAGACAGTGAAACAGGGGAGACTTTAAAGAATAAAATGTACTTATTGGCTAAACCAAAAAATATGAAAATTTTATGCTAAGAGGATATGTGAGTCTAGTTTCAGGAAATATTTGCGTATATTAATTTGGAGTTTCGTAGCTCAAAATATAAATAATTTAGTGACTGTGACTTGAGTAGACAACTTAAGATGAACATAAGTAAATTGTGAAATTTTGTGCAATTATGATTGTATTACCTTGAGAACATATTGTGAGGATTGGTAAAAACATATTAATTAATTTCTTATTATTTACATGCTAACTTACTAAGCTATATAGCTTACCCCCTTCCTTTCCTTTTTCCTATAGTGTCACAGAGGCTAGCTCGGGTTGGAGATCGTAGGAGATTCTACCAGACTATCAAGCTTTTGACTAGTATCAATGCCTTCAAGTAATTTATGTCTATGGCATGTATAGGGAATTAGTCATTTTTTGTATGTGTTATTATGTTTTAGCCAAATGTATTGGCTTGTAATGGTTAAAGGTTATTGTAGTATGTAGCCATGCTAATTGACTTATATTGGCTAATTGATTGTAAGCCTATATATATTATTTATATGCCAATGTCTTGTGATGTGAGTTGTGCTTGCATGATACATGATGAGTTGTGGGTTATGGCCTAAATACCTAACGGTTGAATATGCTAGTAGTCTTGATGTCGAATGGCTAAGTTTGGCTCAATGGTATGGTGTGATAATTAGATATAATCATGCATGTATAAGAGTAGTTGAGGATGCATATTGAGTGTGACCCTGTTTTGGAGAAAAATTTTCTAAGTGTTGTGAAATTTTCCAAAGTTCTCAGTTTAGTCCTGAACTGCTTCCAAAGCATGTTTTGGGCCTCGTAGGTCCATATTAGGGACTCTATGATTGAATATGAAAAGTTTTAAATTTGGATGGAAATTTGTGACTCGAAAATGATCGGTTATAGGTGATTAAGTCTAGTAATGGCTCGTACCCTATGCTGGTGACAGATACGTGTAAGGGGTGTTACATTTTGGATTATGGGTTGATAGTGATTTTGGTTAATTGTAATGGCTTGTAATAATGTATGTTTTGGTTTGTAAATATGGCTATGAGTAATGACTTAATTTGGTGGATTTGGTTATGTGCATATATGTGCATTTATGGTTAATATTTTGAGTTCATGGATGGATATGTGAATGGCTTATATTATAAGGCTTATAGATATTGATTTTGTAATTGTTAAATGGTTGATATTAGATATGAATTATGCTTGTGAATTGGTGTAAAATAAGGTCTATTTGGTAAAGTTTTAGTTTGTTGATTTGTATATGTGTTTTGGAATGTTTTGATTGCATAAGGCTTGAGGTTATAAGCATGTTAGTTGTTAGTATTGGAAATGGTATGAATTGGCCTTGACTGTGGCTAAATTAGATGTTCATTGATACTATGAATTGGTGCTATTTTGGTTGTATAGGTAAGCATAAGTTTGGGTGGCAAATTGGCTTGGTAAATAGCTAGTTTTTGTCCACACGAGCAGGGACATGGGCTTGTGTCTCAGCAGTATGTGACAAACGATTATGTTATACGGCCGTGTGTCCCCTGGTGTGGTTTTAGAAATCAAGTCAGTATGCTCCACACAGCCTCACACACGGGCGTGTGATCTAGCCATGTGGCATAAGTTAGTATACCCTATAGGTTTGGCACGACCTAGCACACAGCTTGACACACGGGCGTGTATGGCTATTTTTAGGGCACACGGGCGTATGTGTTGGCTGTGTGACCCAAGTTAGAGAGTTACACGGGGTAGGACACAGGCTGGGACATGGCCATGTGCTCCTATTTCGAAGGTCTACACGGCGTGTGACACGAGCGTGTGTCCCCTATTTTGAGAAAAATTTTCAAGGTTTGGTGAAAGTTTCTTAAGTTATCGATTTAGTCCCAAACCACTCTCAATGCATGTTTAGAGCCTCATAGGCTCGTATTAGGGACATATTGTTTGAGATTGAATGATGAATGTTAAATTGAGAAAATGTATGCTAAAAGTATGTATAAGCCTGTTGTAGGTCCAATAATGCTCCGTAACCCAATTCTAGCATTGAATATGGGTGAGGGGTGTTACAAAGGGACACACGACCGAACCACATGCCCATGTACTAGGCCGTGTGTCACACACGGTCTAGACGCACGCCCGTGTGTCTGCCCATGTGGACAAAATAAAGCCACTTCTAACTTCATTTCTCACCCAAAATTTTGCCAATGACCTACACCAAACTTTCATCCAAATACCAACCAATCCAAGCATTGTATTCAAGTAATTTATAACATCTAACATGATATATTGTTACATGCATTCATGCTTTTAATCTTACCCTTCAGTAAGCATACTCATTTAACTTTTCTCAATTAATCAATAACAAACACTTATGTTATCTCCATAAAATAAACATAATCATCACTAGCCATTCCAGTGGCTAGATTACCATAATCATTTACATTTACATGCCAATATGGCCAATATAACCTATACATGCAATTATAACCATAATTGATTTACCATATGTACCAAAATGGGCCGATGGATAATGTGTGTGATCTCCGCCAAGCTTCCAATCCAACGAGCTTCTAATTTACTATAAAATAGAGAAATAAAACTAAGTAAGCATAGAATGCGTAGTAAGTTCGTATATGTAACACCCCTAACCCATATCTATCTCTGAAATAGGGTTACGAGGCATTACCGACCAGATCACAACATACAATATACATTTATCAAACAAAAATCCATTATCACATAAACATTAATCAAACATAATCACATTGTCCCTTATAAGGCTCTACGAGACCTCAAAACATGCTTGGAAGAGGTTCAGGACTAAACCACTAACATTTGAAACCTTAGGGAAACTTATAAAATTTTCATGCATACAGGGTTTACACGCCCGTGTGAACAGGCCTGTGCCTCACACAGCTCCAGACAATCCCGTGTCCCTGGCTGTGTGAAAATAGGGCATTCATACTGGCTTGGGTTACACAGCTGACCACACGCCCATGTGTCTAGCCCGTGTGCCCTTCGAAATGGCCACACACGCCCGTGTGCTAGGCCGTGCCAATCCTGCAGGGTATAATGACTTATACAACACGGCCAAGTCACACGCTCGTGTGCTAGGCCGTGTGCCATTTAGGGGGTATACTGACTTGTGCCACACTGCCAGTCACACGCCAGTGTGTGAGGCCATGTGGAGCATACTGACTTCAAATTAATTCCAACAACAGGGGACACATTGCCGTGTATCATGACCATGTGTCACACACGGCTGAGACATATGCCCATGTAAACAAGAAGAGGCCATTTGCAAGGCCAATTTGCCACCTTTCTCATGCTCACCTAAACATCCAAAATAATACCATTTCAACACATTTATAGGCAACCAAAACATGTTATTTCATATACAAATCATTCCATTTAAAATCCATCCATTCACTACTCAAATCATAATCCAAAACATACTAAAACAATATGCCATTACCAACAATTTCACCTATCTTCTCTATCATTTTTCTCATCATCTTATCAACTAATTCATGTCATAAAACATACCAAATCATCATTTTAAAATCAAGCCACAACATGCCATTTCATCTTCAACCATACCAAACATGCCAAAACACAAGGACATATATACATCACATATCACTTACCAAATTTATAAATTTAGCCAACTCAATGGCCAAATACACACCCATATTTACATCATTTATGAGCCAAATCTCATGGCTAATGTCATAACTCAAAACATAACATTTTAATACTAGCCTATACAATCCATATACCACATATACATAACATCAAAAGTACCAACAAGTTGATCGATAGTGTGACGATGTTCCTGATGATCTCTAAGTCCGAGCTAGCTTCTATTATCTATAAAATAGGGAAAGAACACACCAAGTAAGCTTTAAAAGCTTAGTAAGCCATATACAAATAAAATTACCACATGAATCAATATCATTTCATTAATAGGCAAATCATGAATAAGTATATAAAAGCTCACAAACCTTTCCCATTGAACACATATTCAAATTCATAAGAGAATTCATTCAAATGCTTAACTCCTTTTCAATACTTGTATGAATCTAAATGCAAGTCTCTTATTAAAACCATACTTAGTGTTGTTTAGAAATATTTATTAAGTCACTTAACTCATTCACACATTCTTTCTCGACTTGACTATTGAACCAAAATTCAAAGTTGAACCATTCGAAAATCGTTAAGGATACTCGAAAATCACATGTAACTCATACAATGCCATATCCGGAGGTGCCAAATGAAGACACAAATCGATTGATGGGGCCAACCCATCGCGTGATACCAAATCACGGAGTCAATCGTATTATCATGCGTGGTACTAAGCCACTGACGAGACGCTATGAGGTGCCAAACCTGGAGGTACCAAACCTCGGTGACCGTAGTCAAGTGTGTTATCCGTCGACACAATGAACTCATCAACCCATATCAAATTGTGTAACAAATCTCATGCCATCGAATTTAAGTTACAACTAAATTCATGCCATGCTTCCCAAAAGCATTAAATAGGTCTTACAGACGTCACTTATAATCGGTATTAAATCCATGCTACATAAACCAGAGTTAGCATTCACAACATTTAATGTCATGACATTCATATCCTATACTATTCCTAAGGTTTGTATGGCGTCACCAACGAAGTCTAAATCCAAAAGAAAAGTCTACCACCCTAGATTTACTTGTCCCTATATTCGCCAAACTCAAAGGTTAGTGCCATGGCCTATTCGACCAACCAAAATAATCCATAGGGTCATTTGTGATCCCGATTCCTTACCTTTCCCTTTTGGCTACTAACCACGGCACTCGATACACGATCTACTTTACCAAATAATCGGTCAAGCAGCGGTGTCAATAGCCTTGACTTTTAATCATTTAAAGAATAATCTATTAGTAATAGGCCCTTACCACCACTTACCAAAGTCATTGTCGGAGAATGGCCTAGATCGCTTGTTCCACAAATCCAGGAATCCTATAATCAATCGGTTTCACAAGAGTGTTAACAACTTTGCTTACAAATCTGAAATCGCCCTTACCCCTTGTAAAATCGACAGAGACAGAAGAGAAGGAAAATAGCATTCGCCAATACTTATTCTTACCAATCGATTTGAAGAAGAAATCCAGAAGAACACCTATGACTCCACGTATTGGCCAAAGTGAATCTTAACGGAGAAAGGAATTTGGCACAAGGTAAGGTAGATTCGGTTAGATATTGATGAGAAAAGAAGGTGGGATTTCACAAGGAGTAGAGAGTTTCGGTTTTGAGAAAATGAGAAAGAAAAGTAGATTGAAGTTGAGGGTATAGGAATTCACCAAAGTCTAAGAAAAGGAGAATAGTTTTTGGTTTTGTTTGAGAGAGTTTGAAAACAAAAGGAGATGCTAGTAAAATTATCAAGAAAATTAAAAGAATTGACCTCCCTACCCCTATGCTTGTCGTCCACTCTTCCCTTGAAGAGTTTAAAATTCAACAATTTCCTAATTCACTCTAGGCCACAAATTTAAAATTATTCAAAAATAATTTGAACACTAAAACTCCTATATTTTCTCTTTGCCACTTATTAAAGATTATTCACAAAATAATCCAAATAAAAACTTAATAATATAGTTATTATCCTCATTAACAAAAGAGTTTGAAATAAAAATTCTCTCCCCCTATGCCGTCCAAAATAAAGAGTAAAAAGGATTTCCATGACTCAACACAGGCTCTCCTTATCCCTTGTGGTGTCACATGTAACTCCCAAGTAGCCCTCCTTTTGCCACTTTTCCAAGGCTTATTTTGTGTCAATAAATCCTCTATTTATTCTTGTAACCCCTACTAGCTAGAGATCCTTACCTTTAAAGTACCCAAATACAATTTTCTACTAAATCGAGCCTACTCAAAACCTCCAACTAAGCCTTATTACACCACAATCAATAACATGACAATTCAATTTAAGAAAATCATTTAATCTCAAATAGCCCCGGTTTAGGATGTTACGGTTCTACCCCTTAAAAGAATTTAGTCCTCGAAATTACACGGTTAGAAGAGGTGGGGAATCTGTGCGTATCACATCCTCGAGTTCCCACGTAGCTTCCTCGCACCATGGTTACGCCATAGCACTTTCACTAAGGGCACCGACTTCCTATGTAGAACCTTCACATCTCGATCCAAAATCTGAACCGGTTCTTCCTCGAAAGATAAGTCCGAGTTGACCTCAATTTCTACCACAGGCACCACGTGTGATGGATCTGACCGATACCGCCTAAGTATCGACACATGAAAGACGTCATGAATCTGACTTAACTCTATCAATAGCTCGAGTTGATAAGCTACCGGTCCTACTCGCTTCAATACTATATATGGGCCAATGAATCTTGGGTTTAGCTTTCCTTTTCGCCCAAATCTCAACACCTTTTTCCAAGGTGATACCTTCAGGAAAACCTTGTCTCCTACATCATACTCCATTTCTTTGCGCTCAGATCGACATAAGACTTACATCTATCGGCGCTTCCTTAAGACGAGCTCGAATCACCTAACTTTGTCCTCCGTTTACGTAATCAACTCTGGACCCAACACTTGTCATTCACCCAACTCGTCCAACACGTCGAGTTCGCATTTTGTCCATCTGAGGCTTCGTATGGTGCCATCGGATACTCGTTTGGTAACTATTGTTGTAGGCGAACTTGGCTAATGGTAAAATTCCTCCCAACTACCTCGAAATTCCAAGACACAACCCTCAAAGATATCCTCTAAGATCTGATGACCTTTCATTGCCCGTCCATTGTGGATGGAAAGTCATCTTGAAATCCAATCACGTACCCAAAGCTTGATGCAACGCTTTCCAAAACCTCGACGTGAACCTTGGATCCCTATCACGAGATAATTGATCTGGTACACCATGCAATCGACTATCTCGCCACATACTAATTTGCTAGCTTCGAGGTCGTAATCCATTCTCACCGATGCACGAAGTGAGTGATTTAGTCGGCGGTCCACAATTACCCAAAGCGCATCTTTCTTCTTTGGCGCGAGGGTAGACCACCGCGAAATCCGTAGTGATCTGCTCCCATTTCCACTGAGGGAATTTTATCGGTTGAAGTAACCCCGATGGCAACTGATGTTCGCTTTAACTTTCGACACGTCGGACACCTTCCTAACGAACTCGGTTACCTCATGCTTCAACCCGAGCCACGAAGCGTCTCGAAAATCTCGTACATTTGCTACCTCCGGGATGCATAGCGTATGGGCTGCTATGTGCATCTTGGAGAATTCTTTATCTCGATTCCACATCCTTGACATCTGGCCGTCCTCGAAAACAAAATACACCATGATCGGTCAAACTATACCCTTCCAAACCACCATTTTGGACTTGCAATCTCTTTGCATTCAATCCTCGTCTACTAACCGCTTATCCTTAATCTCCTCGATCCAAGTTGGCTTAACTTGCAGCTCGTAAAAGACTTCCATCGTCGTATAGACTCAAATGAGCAAACATCGCCCTTAAGTCCATACGACCTTCCAACTTAACGTCACCACCACGTTAGCTTTGCCAGATGGTACTCAATTGAACGATTCGTGAGTCCTTTAGCAGTTCAATCCACCGCCGGTTGCCTCAAGTTCAAGTCCTTCTGATCAAGAGATACCTTAGACTCTTGTGATCCGTGTAAACTACCGACTTCTCCCCATAAAGGTAATGTCTCCATATCTTCAAAGCAAAGACTCTGCCGCTAACTCTAAATCGTCGTTGGATAGTTTACCTCGTGCGGTCTTAAGCGGCGGGATGCATAAGCCACTATCTTCCCTTCTGCATCAACACACATCCCAACCCGAAGTATGGGATGCATCACAATAAACCGTGAACATTTTTCCCGCCTCGGGTTGTACGAGCAGGAGCTTAAGTCGAAATCTTCCTCGGTTTATCAAAACTCCCCTGCTGCTTCTCCGACCATACAAATGGTACTCCCTTCCTTAATAGCTTAGTTAATGGTGCAACAATTAACGAGAATCCTTCCACAAACCTTCGATAGTACCCGGCTAGACCTAGAAAACTTTGAATCTCTGCCACCGACTTAGGCGGTTTCCAATCAACACCGCTTCAATCTTTGGGATCCACTCTAATCCTTGGCGACACCACGTGACCTAAGAAAGCCACCTCCCTTAGCCAAAATTAGCACTTCTTGAATTTGGCATATAGCTGCTTTCTCCTCAAGTACTTGCGTAACTATTCGCAAATGCTTGTCATACTCCTCCTCCGTCTTTGAGTAAACCAATATGTCGCCTATGAACACCACGGCAAATTGGTCCAAGTACTACTGAAACACCCTATTCATTAAGTCCATGAATGCCACCAGTGCATTGGTCAACCCGAATGGCATCACTAGGAACCCGTAATGCCCATACTGAATTCGGAATGCCGTCTTGTGAACATCGGCCTCCTTCACCTTAAGTTGATGGTAACCCGAGCCTAAGGTCTATCTTGAAAATCTTGGCGCACCTTCGGTTGGTCAAACAAGTCATCGATCCGAGGCAATAGATACTTGTTTTTGATCGTTAACTTGTTTAACTGTCGGTAGTCGATACACATCCGCATAGAACTGTCCTTCTTCTTGACAAACAATACAGGTGCTCCCCACAGAGATATACTTGGTCGGATAAACCCTCTATCCAAGAGTTCCTGAATTTGAGCCTTCAACTCCACCAATTCCTTTGGTGCCATTCGATACGGTGCTATAGATACAGGTGCCATTCCAGGTAGCAAATCTATACCTAATTTGACTTTCCCGATCTCGAGGCAAACCCGGAAGTTCTTCAGGAATACATATGAAGAACCTTTTCAACCGCTGACTCCTTAGCCTCCAAGGCACAAATTCAAACTATAAATGCCCTACACCCTTTCCTAACCATCTTTTCAGCCTTCAAGGCCGACACCACATTAGATAGGTAATTTCTTCGATTACCGATCATAACCACTTCATCCCTTTCGGCCATCTTAAGAACCATACGCTTAGCAGCACAATCCAACCTCGCCTAGTACCTAACCAACTAGTCCATTCCAAGGATCAAATCGAACTCCCCAAACGGTAGTTCCATCGGATCGACCACAAACACGACCCCTTGGAGTTCTAGGGTACATCCTATAAAGCTTGTTCACAACTATAGAATGGCCTAAAAGGCTAATTACATCATCTCCCTAGCAGTCTCGAGTCTAGGTTCAAAGTCTCTACCACACTACTCGCCACGTATGAATGCGTTGAACCCACATCAATTAATGCAACATAAGAAAGACCAAAATTAGAAACGTCTGGGTTATGACATCCGGTCGTCACCCTCCTCATGACGCCTCATTGCATAGACTAAGCAGTGCCTTGCCTCAGATGTTGCTGTGTGCCTGCGCCTAAGTTCGCGACCACGATTAGCACCATTTCCCTCTACCATTACCACAACCTCTCTGTGGTCCCACAATTCTATCCTGCGTCTTTTACGCTTCTTCGATCGATTACGAGCTCGCTTCGGGGACAATCCCTCACGCGGTGTTCCAAAGACCCACATTCAAAGTAACCTCGCTCACCGGTCCAACAACCTCCCAATGGGCTTTTCCACAGCGATTACATCGAACCGATTTACGATTAGCGGTCATGGGCCTTGTTGCACGACTTGGCCCATTCGCCTAGCCTTTTACGAACATTACTACGACCGGATGGCCCAAAACCTCTCTTTTGCTTGAGCCTATCATAGTTTTGCCTCACGATGCCTTGATACCCTCGACTACTTTAGCCTTTTCTACTAGAGACGAAAACTCACGAACCTGCTGCGGAGCAATTAGCAGCCTCAAATCCTCTCTCAGCCCGTCCTCAAAGCGGACCCAGCGCTCATGTTCCATAGCCACGATGCCTCTCGCATATCTACTCAGCCTTAGGAATTACTCTGACACAGACTTAGTTCCTTGTACCAACCCCAGAAAAGCCTTTCTCTGTGCGTCAGTGTAGCTGGTACCCACATACTTTTTCTGGAAAGCAGCCTTAAAGTAATCCCATGTAAGATCATCCGCCGTGGCACCATCTCGACGGTGAGCCACCATCGATATGCTTCATCCTTGAGCGACACGGCTCCTTTCAGCTTCTCCTCATTAGTCAGGTCAAGATCGTCCATGATCCTTTTCACTGACTCCAACCAGTATTCTGTTGCACTAGGTGCCACTCCCGACACGCCCCGGAACACCTCAGCTCCGTTGGACCGAATTCACTCAGAACAAATTTTGAGCTCCCAGATTTCCACCATTGACCACCATCTCGAGAACCATAACACGACTTGCGATCTTGCCTCACCCACATCTAATCCTCCTCCTCAGCTCCAAAAGTTAGGGGTGGTGGTGGCAGTGGTATCTCATTTTCAGAACCCTGTCACGACCTAACGGGTTCGAGATCACGGTCATTCTTTCCCTACCACATCCACGTCGCCACGTCCTCTAGAACTCATTCTATCTAACGCTTTTAATCGATTAAGAAAATTTTATGGATTAGTAATTTGTTCCACTTGATTATCTGAAGAATTTTATGAAAAGTTTAATAAGGATTCTTTCGATCAAACAATGTTTTAAGTCTTCTACCTAGTTCACACAAAAGGCACATCCATTACCCAATACTTTCCATACTTATTCACTCTTGGACATTTACATCTGTTTCTAACCTGTGGTATTTTCGTCATTTCCTACTGGGTATTTTTGTATTAAAATCCGAGGATTTGAACTTTAACAAAGCAAGTCACTTTGAAATTCCCAAAGCTGGAGGGTATTCTTTGAAAATTTGTAGAATTAAAGATATGGCATCATTTTGGGAACAGGGGTATTTTGGTAATTTTGTCAATCGGGGTAATTTTGTAATTTTTAACAAATTCTGGGTATTTTAACAGTTGTAAAACTCTGAGGGTTCTTTTTGCGAGTTTCGCTCTTTTTAAACGATGATGTTGCAAAAATTTTGAATTCGAGGTCATTTTGGTAATTTTACAAGTTAAGGGCATTTCCGTAATTTTCCAAAACCAAAGTATTTTATTGGTGATTTGCAAAGTAGAGGTTTTGGATATTTCTAAAAGAATAAAATTTTTGGGTAAAACCATTGAATTAATATTTTATGAGTCAAGGGCATTTTAGTAATTTTACCCTTAAGGGCATCTCTGTAATTTTCACAAATCAAATTTTTCGGTAAAAGTTGTGAAAATGGTTGTTCTCAAATTTGAAAGAGTGATTTTAAAGGTTTTGAAAAAAAACTAGAGTTTCGTTGTTTTCTTCTTTTCAAAACATGGTTAGTTCCCTTCGGGTTTTAGTCGTTATGTTTAGCCTATGACCGAGCCCTATTGGTCGTGGTGAACCAAAGCTATGCACCAGGCGAGATTCAGTGGAGAGGAGATGAGTCACATGGATCGCTTAAATACCAAGCTCCCACCGGACCTTTCTAGACATGCGCATGAGAGGTTACCACACCACCGAGCCCTCGAGTTAGGGTGAACCGAAGCTACGCACGGTAGGATACTGCAAAGAGGAGGTGAGTCACTCTGATTGCTTAAATACCGTGCTCTTCGGATCCAATCCTAGACATGCGTATAGGGGTTACCACACCTAGCTCGTTGACTTGGTCATAGGTTGGTTGAGTTCATTAAGTCTTATGTTACATTTGTGTGTTTGAGTAATCTAATCCTAAGGTTCAATTCTATAAGACTATTCTCGTTCCATGCTTCCTACCCTTCTATAGAAAATAATTCACAAAGAGGTTCGAAATACTTACAGGCGGATAGGTCTGGGAGACTCGGTGCCATCTTGTTCAAAAACCCAAAATAACTCAAAGAGGCCTACCAAAACATTTTTGGGCCTTGGGCCCCCACAGCCGAGCTTTGAACTGGGCTCTGATACCAATTTTGTAACAACCCAAACCCGACCCAAACGCTACGACCGAATTTGGTTTGCTACGGAGAAAACATTTTTGAAATCTTTTTAAAACCGTTATAAGTTTTGTCGAAAACCTTGTGTTTTCAAGTCTCTTATTAAAAACCATACTTAGCGTTGTTTAGAAATATTTATTAAGTCGGGTTGCTTATAGATTTCGAATGTGCCCGATGACACACAAAACATTTTTCGTTTAATTTGAGAAAACATGTGAACTGTTTTAACATCATTAAATAATTTAAACAAAATATTCTAAACATGTAACAATGATAAAATAATTCTAGGAGGCGTTATTACAACCCAATTAAAATCAACCAACAATAATAAAAAATATAAATGAACCGAAATTCAAAGTCTATTAAATTAAAATCCTTTGCATGGCCACCTCAAGTCCCTCCGGCTCCATATCCGCGAACTCGTGTCACACCGAAAAAATAAAGGAGAAGGTGAGTCACCAAGACTCGATGTAACCCTTCCCGGGTAAATACCACATCATACACAATTTATAACAAATTAACATGCATTAAGTCATGTACCCAACCTAGCCAACCAAACGCCTCTTCACCCCATTGTGGTACCAAACCACCGGTGGTGCCAAACCACCGGTGACGTATAGTCAAGATGTGATACCAAATCACTAGAGGTGCCAAACCTACGGTGTACACAAATCGGTTGATGGGGCCAACCCATCGCGTGATACCAAATCACTTCAACCATTATCATCGTGGGGCCAATTGTGGTACTAAGCCACCGGACGAGGCGCTATGAGGTGCCAAACCTCGGAGGTACCAAACCTCACGGTGGCCAGTAGCCATTGTTACCAAAACACCGGTGTTCCACAATGTAGCGCCTCCTCCACTCATCAACCCATATCAATTATTGTGTAACAAATCTCATGCCATCGAGATATTTAAGTTACAACTAAATTCATGCCATGCTTCCCAAAAGCATTAAATAGCAACACATATTAACAGTCACAGAAGTCACTTATAGTGTATTAAATCCAACTTTGCATAAACCGAGTTAGCAGTTAATAAGTCAACACCAACGAGAAGTCTAAATCAAAAGAGAAGTCGCCACCTAGATTTACTTGTCCCTATATTGCCAAACTCAAAGGTTAGTGCCATGGCCTATTCGCCAACCAAAATAATCCATAGGGTCATTTGTGATCCCGATTCCTTACCTTTCCCTTTTGGCTACTAACACTCGATACAGAGCTTTACCAAATAAGGTCAAACGACAAGTGTCAATAGCTTTTAATCATTTAAAGAATAATCTATTAACAATAGGCCCTTACCAACACTTACCAAATTATTCGGAGAATGGCCTAGATTGCTTGTTCCACAAATCCGAATCCTATAATCAATCGGTTTCACAAGAGTGAACTTTTGCTTACAAATCTGAAATCGGCCCTTACCCCTTGTAAAATCGACAGAGACCGAAGAGAAGGAAAATAGCATTCGGCCAATACTTATTCTTACCAATCGATTTGAAGAAGAAATCGAAGAACACCTATGACTCCCTGGTATTCGGCCAAAGTGAATCTTAACAGGAGAAAGGAATTTCGGCACAAGGTAAGGTAGATTCGGTTAGATATTGATGAGAAAAGAAGGTGGGATTTCAGCAAGGAGTAGAGAGTTTCGGTTTTGAGAAAATGAGAAAGAAAAGTAGATTGAAGTTGAGGGTATAGGGAATTCGACCAAAGTCTAAGAAAAAGGAGAATAGTTTTCGGTTTTTGTTTGATAGAGTTTGAAAAACAAAAGGAGATGCTAGCCGAAATTATCAAGAAAATTAAAAGAATTCGGCCTCCCCTACCCCTATGCTTGCCGTCCACTCTTCCCTTGAAGAGTTTAAAATTCAACAATTTCCCTAATTCACTCTAGGCCACAAATTTAAAATTATTCAAAATAATTTGAACACTAAAACTCCTATATTTTCTCTTGCCACTTATTAAAGATTATTCACAAAATAATCCAAATAAAAACTTAATAATATAGTTATTATCCTCATTAACAAAAGAGTTTGAAATGAGAAATTCTCTCCCCCTATGCCGTCCAAAATAAAGAGTAAAAGGATTTCCATGACTCGAACACGTGCTCTCCCTTATCCCTTGTGGCGCCACATGTAACTCCCAAGTAGCCCTCCTTTGCCACTTTTCCAAGGCTTATTTTGTGTCAATAAATCCTCTATTTATTCTTGTAACCCCTACTAGCTAGAGATCCTTACCTTTAAAGTTCCCAAATACAATTTTCTACTAAACCGAGCCTACTCAAGACCTCCAACTAAGCCTTATTACACCACAATCAATAACACAAAAATTCAATTTAAGAAAAATCATTTAATCTCAAATAGCCCCAGTTTTAGGATGTTACACCATATCCCGGATATGGTCTTACATGTTATCACATATCGATGCCACTGTCCCATACAGGGTCTTATACGAAATCATATAATGATGCCAATGTCCCAGACATGGTCTTACACGTAATCACATCTCGGTAATCCTAATGTCATGACATTCATATCCTATACTATTCCTAAGGTTTGTAGGGACTTTCGGATATTGTAACCCTATCGATTCTTGCTCGTATTTGATCATCCAACATTCATAGCAGTTCAATGACAATTAAACATATATAATTCAATTTAAAGACATTTATTTGCATATTAACTTACCTTGTATTTGGGATAAAAGACTAGATCAATTATAAGATAACTTATGATTTTCCCCGATCTAAATTCGATTTCTTTCATTTTTGGTCTATATACTTTCAAAATTAACTCATTTATTCATAAAATTACTCAATTTAGTCCACAAACACATATTTGGGCCTTTTACACTTTAGCCCCTAAAGTTTTATATTTTTATAATTTAGTCCCTATTTCATAAATACACAAAATTCACACAATTTAATTTAAATACATGCTAGCCAAATTTTCCTAGTGCACATATCAGCCTATATTTATCATTTATTCACACATTTAACCACATTTTCACATTTTCATATTTTCACAATTAAATCCCTATTTGACATTTTTATCAAAAATCACTTTACAAAACTTGTGTAACTATAAACAAATATTCATTTTTCATCATCAAACATAATGACACTTCACAAAAACATTGAAAACTTCAAAAATTAAGGCATGGGCTAGCTAGAATACAAAGCAACGATCTCAAAAACGTAAAAATCGTCAAAAATCGAGCTCAAAACACTTATCAATTAAGCTCCCAATTACCGAACCCTAAAATGAACTAAATGTTTTCTTCTTCCACCATATTCGACCAAAGAAAGATGAAATTATGCTTAATTTTGGCTTTATTTTTAATTAATATAAATTGTTTTATTTAATTACCAAATTAACCTTAGTTAAAAACCATTAAAGACATCCATTTAATGCCCATTTATGTCAAATTCCCCATATGAATGGTCTAATAACATCATAAGGACCTTTCATTTAATAAATCATAGCAATTAAACACATTTAACATATAGAATGCCACTTTTGTATTATAGGCAATTTAGTCCTTTTATCAAATTAAGCATTCATTCGATAAAATTAAATCACGAAACTTTCACAGATATATAATCACATGCTATAAACACCAAAAATAATATTACAATAATTTTTTGACCTCAAATTTTTGGTTTCAAAACACTGTTTCAGTTTAACTAAAATCGGGATGTTACAGTATAACATGGTACTTAACTTACCATTCAATCTATCTCAAGATAAACATGTAAGGCACATTCAATCAATTTGATCTAAAGCCCTACACACATCCTTATTGCCCTTGTTAGTCATATATTCCATATAATTCATCTCGAGTTCAGATTATTTCATATCATAACTTTACTCATATTACTCGAAATATCAATGTCACATGAGTAGTAGTACACTCAAAGTATACAAGTCTATAATCAAGGATGAACATATTCATCAAATGAATTCCATGTACAAATATCATCATCTCATGTTTTCATATATCAATTGTCATGTATCATCATTTTCATGTATTTTAGACAAATACGTGTAATAACTCATTTCTTATTCATATCTTCTCATGTCAGGATTTTTACCCGTTGAATTTATTCAAAATATCGATGGATACACATGTAGTACAAACAAAGTGTGTAACACCCCTCACCCATATTCATCGTCAAAATAGGGTTACAAAGCATTACTAGACTTTCAATACCTTTAAACATACATTTCATATATAGTTTATCGTTTCATATACAATTCAATCACAACCAATGATAGTGTCCTTTAAACGAGCCTACAAGGCTTTAAACATGCATTAGAAATGGTTTGGGACTAAACCAGTTACTCAGGAAATTTTTCAACACTTAGAAAATTTTGCTTTAAAAAGAGGACACACGCCCGTGTGGTAAGGCTGCACGTCTCACACGGCTACCAAACACACCGTGTCACAGGCCGTGTGAAAATAGGGGGTACATACTAACTTGGGTCACACGACCAATCACACGCCCGTGTGTTTAGCCCTGTGCCCTTCGAAATGGCCACTCACGTCCGTGTGCTAGGCCTTGTGCTAGGCCGTGTCAAACCTGTAGGGTATATTGACTTATACAACACGGCCAAGTCACACACCTGTGTGCTAGACCGTGTGCCAATTAGGAGGTATACTGACTTGTGCCAAATGGCCGATCACATGCCCGTGTGTGAGACCATATGGAGCATACTGACTTCATTTTAATTCCAACACAAGGGGACACACGGTCGTGTAACATAACTATGTGTCATACACAACTAAGACACACACTCTTGTCTCTGCTCGTGTGGACAAAAATAGGCTATTTACAAAGCCATTTTGCCACCCTATTTTCATATACCTGTACAAGCATAATTTGCAACATTTTGTAACTAAATAGGCAGCCAATCCATAACATTTCATACACATATTTGAATACTTATATGCAACCAAAGCATTTAACCAAGTTAAGCCAAATCAAATGGCTTTATCATATACCATAACATGTACCAAAATCACTAGCTTAAGTAACCATAACTATCATCCTTATAACTAGCCTATACATTCCATATTTACATATATCCATGAGTTCAAAAGTACCAATCAGCAACTGGATAGTGTGATGCGTAACTTTGACTTTATCCAAATCGAGTGAGCTATCGAACCTCTATAAAACACGAAAAAAGAAATAGAGTAAGCTTTATAGCTTAGTAAGCCCATATAATTCAGAATTTAACTTACCATTTATATATAATCAAACAATTAAACAAAGTATATCAAATTCACTTGCCAAATGCCTATACACAAGCATTCATCAATATGTTAGTCTTATAAGTACTGTCGAAACCATTTTTTATTGGTAAACGCGGTCGACTTAAAAATGAGACATAGAGTCGCCACCAATCCTTTTTGTTTAGGTGTGATTGGGTCACCTATAAAACATTTTCTTTTATTTTTAAAAGAAATCAATTTTGGTCTACGAATCTTAAGAAAAATGGGTTCGGGAGCCGGTTACGTACGAGGAAGGATTAGCACCCTTGTACGCCCAAAACTAGTACCAAATTGATTAACTAACATCCTTACGTTGAAAATTTAAAAAGATTTTTAAATTATGACCTTCTTTGACCCATTTGAAGATACTCGAGTTTGAATATTAAGATTCTCTTGTTTCGAAGGAATAAAATATCACATCCAGCATGTTAGGATACAACAATTTAAGTCCTCGAATTTAAGATTATCCTTAAATTCTTAAAACTCATGCATTAAAATTTTTAAAGGGTATTTGGTTATTTAGACAAACGAAAAACCGAAACCCAGCACGTTAGGGTACGATTTCTCGAATTTCCAAACACGAAATATTGCCTTGTCTTTTAAAAGGAAAACGTGGACAAAATTACGAAAGGATACTTAGTTATGTAGTCAAAATGGAAAATCGAAACCCAGCACGTTAGGGCACGATTTCTCAAATTTCCAATCACTAAATATTGCCTTGTTTTGAGCTGAGAAAACACGAATGGAATCTTAAAAGGATATTTAGTTATTTGGCCAAACGAAAAATCGAAACCCAGCACATTAGGGCACGATTTCTTAGATTTCCAAACACGGAACATTGCCTTATTTCGAGTATTCTTAAATGATCGATTTTAAGATCAACTTATAAAGTATTTATTCGATTTGCTCGGGATAAAAAAATGAAGCATCTAGTAAATGTTTAAAAAATATTGAAATTTGAATCACAAAACAATATCGAGAAACACAAGCATAGCATCAAACATGAAGTGATATATGAACTCATCCTTATACAAATGGATGGTAACGATACAGACAATTTAAACATACAAATTCGTAATAGCAATTATCTTATGACATACTTCATTTCAACAGACCTATTTTAACAATCAAAGATCAATAAACTAAAAGATATAGTAATCATACGTAATTTACAAGACAAATTAGTATAAAATAAATTTTGAATGATAGCATCTGATTTAAAAAACTAAAGAAATAAGATTGAAATCAACAATTAATGAAACAATTTAGAAAATAAACTAAGAAAGCTTAATAAATAATGTATATAAAAATATAGGAAAGTGTTTGAAATAAATAAAATATAATCTATGTACATTTCTAAAATAACAATTATACATTTATATAGATTTAAAATAAAATGTATATATGGATTTAAAAGAAAATACATAAAATTATATGAAGTTAAGAATATATACATAAAGTAAGATAGTTTTAGTACAAATTATATATATGTGTGTGTATGAATTGATAATATATAAAAGTATTTAAATTAGATACAATAAAAATCTTTAAAACAAGTAACCTATAAAAGAAGATTTTGAAATTAAATATTTATAAAATAAATTTAAAATATACAATGGAAGTATAAAATCGATTAAAACATTGTAAAATGAATTTCCAAATAATTTATTAAAATAGCTTATACAAAATGAATAATAATCAAATTTAATTTGCAAAGATTATAAATAGAGACTGAAAAATACTTAATTGAAAAAGAAATGAAATTAAAATGTTGTTTTATAAAGAATTTATTTAAACAAAATCCAGGACTAAATTAAAAAGCGATCAAATAATCGAGGGTTAAAATAGTAAATATTTAAACAACCAAAACGTAGTGTATAGACTAGACTAAATTAAAAGTGTGCGTGAATTACAGAGACTAATTAAAAAACAAAGAATTTGTACATAGGATCTAATCAAATAACGGCGCAAAAAAGAGGGACTAAACGCGTAATTTATCCATCACCGCGCAAACACCCGGATCCTATAGATATCGGGTCGGGTCAAATCGGGTCGCCCAATACGGTGTCGTTTTGAGGCTATTGAGATGAGCCCAAACGACGTCTTTTTTTTTAATACGCTATTACCCTTAAAATCGAATTAAAACAAATCAGCCATTTTTTTAATGAAACCCTAGCCCCCCCTTTTCGTCTCCTTTCAACTGAACCCAAATGCTCTCACCATCGAACCACCACCTCAATTGGTGGTCGGTGGTGAATAATCCCCCCTTTTATTTTTATCCCATTAAAAAAAACCAAAGCTCGGACCGGCGTTTACCAGTGGCATGAGAGGGCCTCGATTTCCCCTTTGGGCGCGACATCGACGAATGAGACAGAACTCCGACAACGCTACCCAAAACAGGTACTCTCCTGTTCCCCTTTCCCCTTTTTATTCTCACATGCAAGAAAAAAGAAAGAAAGAAAGAAATGAAAGCTATAGAATTGGATTCGTAAAAAATAAAGAAAATGAAATCAAAAAGAAACCTTTTGAATTTCTATTTCTGGTTTCTATTGCTATGTATTCTCTGTGTGCGTAAAAAATACAATGATTTGTTTTCGCCCTTAAAAGCCGAAATCAGAAATAAAAACCAAAACAAAAATGGAAATTACAATTGTTTTTCTTTTTGGTTTTTTGCTGCTATCCCTTGTCGTGGTTTATCTTTTTTGCAGGTATAGCCATCGTATAGAGGCGACGTGTGATTTGAGCTATTGCGTATTTGGAGGTATGCGTGTGAAATGCGCAAAAAGGGAAACCTTAGGGTTCCCTAGTTTTTTTTTTTAGTGATTTGGGCTAGATTAGGTATTACGCCGTGGGCAAATTTGGGTAGTGGTTTGTTAATTAATTTTTTGTAATGGACTGATGGACTATTTTGGATTTTTTTTGATTGGTTTTTTCTTTTAATTTTGGTTTTTTGTTTAATAAACTGGTTAATTGGGCCCGGGCAAATTGGGCCTATTACAGCTGCTTCTCTTTGCTCATTGTCGTGTAACGAGAATAGAGCAAAGACTTCAAAAAGGGCCAATTTTGCCCTGCCTTGCCGCTTTCAGTGCTTTTCTTCTTCGAGTAGCTTCGTTCCATCCCGCAACATCTTCAGAGGCATGGGAACTAGCGCTTCGATCCAATTCAAAGAAATTAGACTTGTAGCCTCGATCTGCTCAACCGCAACTTTGGGCGATGAGATTTGCTATCTTCAGTCCGTTCCATTGTAAACTTAGGGATGCCAGACTGGTATCTTCGATCTACTTCACTGCAATCTTATGAAGACAAGATCTGCTATCTTCAATCTGCTCCACTGCAAACTCAGGGATGCCGGACTGGTATCTTTGATCTACTTCGCTACGAACTCAGGAAGTCAAGATCTAATATCTTCAATCTGCTCCTCTATAAACTCAGGGATGCTAGACTGGTGTCTTCGATCCACTTCACTGCAAACTCAGGAAGACAAGATCTGTTATCTTCAATCTACTCCACTGCAAAGTTAGGGATGCCAGACTGGTATCTTCAATTCGCTTCACTGCAATCTCAGGAAGACAAGATCTACTACCTTTAATCTGCTCCACTGCAAACTCAGGGATGCCAGACTGGTATCTTTGATCCGCTTCGCTGCAAACTCAGGAAGACAAGATATGCTATCTTCAATCTGCTCCACTGCAAACTCAGGGATGCTAGACTGGTGTCTTCGATTCGCTTCACTGTAAACTTAGAAAGGCAAGATCTGATATCTTCAATCTGCTCCACTGTAAACTCAGGGATGCCAGACTAGTATCTTTGATCCGCTTCACTGCACTCTCAAAAAGACAAGACCTACTATCTTCAATCTGCTCCACTGCAAACTCAGGGATGCCAGACTGGTATCTTCGATCTGCTTCACTATACTCTCAGGAAGACAAGATCTGCTTATCTTCAATCTGCTCCACTACAAACTCAGAGATGCCAGACTGGTATCTTTGATCTGCTTCATGCACTCTTAAGAAAACAAGATCTACAATCTTCAACCGATCTGCTCCACTACTACTTAGAGAGATAAGATTTTCCATTTGATCTTGTTCCACTACTGCTTAGGGTGACAAGATCTACAATCTTCAACCTATTCCTTTACTGGTCAGGGAGATAGGACTAGTGGCTTAAATCTATTCAACAACTTCTTAGGGAGACAAGATTTGCTGTCCGATCTTGTTCCACTACTGCTTAGGGTGACAAGATATACAATCTTCGACCTATTCCACTACTAGTCAAGGAGATTGGACTGGTGGCTTAAATCTATTCCACTACTACTTAGGGAGACAAGATTTGCCGCTCGATCTTGTTCCACTACTGCTGAGGGTGACAAGATCTAGAAATTATTGACCTATTCCATTGCTGGTCAGGGAGATAGGACTGGTGGCTTAAATTTGTTCCACTACTGCTTAGAGATAAGATTTGTTGTTCGATCTTGTTCCACTACGGCTTAGGGTGACAAGATCTACAATCTTCGACCTATTCCACTGTTGGTCAGGAAGATAGGACTGGTGGCTTAAATTGTTCCACTATTGCTTAGAGAGACAAGATTTGTCATTCGATCTTGTTCCACTACTGCTTAAGGTGACAAGATCTACAATCTTTGACCTATTCCACTGCTAGTTAGGGAGATAGGATTGATGGCTTAAATTTGTTCCACTACTGCTTAGGGAGACAAGATTTGTCGTTCAATCTTGTTCCACTACTGCTTAGGGTGACAGGATCTACAATTTTCGACCTATTCCACTATTGGTCAAAGAGATAGGATTGGTGAATTCATCGATTTTGTTACACCGTCCCTGGGGGACATATCCTGTAGACTCAATTTTTGTACTTATGTTTCTGCCAAATGATTAGGATGCAATGATCAAAATGATTCTAATGCTCCTAACTAAATGTATTATAGACGACATTTGAATGAATGCAAAATGTCATGAGAATGGTCTTTTTACAATGATTAGGATGCAATGATCAGAATGAGTTGAATGCTCCTAAATATATGATATTATGGATGACATTTGTAGAATGTCATGAGAATGATTAGGATGAAATGATCGGAATAAACCAAATGCCCCTAACTAAATGCGTTTTGCATGAATACGAAATTTCATGAGAATGATCCCTTTTTAAATGTTTAAGGTGTCATCACTCATTGTTTATTGAGGCTTTATCACTAATGTATTATGCTGCCATCTTGTTCGGCTGGTATTCTCGATAGGAAACCCGAGATATTGATTATATCTTGCTCAACTGATTTGCCCCACTGTAACTTTTGGGTTCATCTCATTGTGACTTAGGGGTATAAGATCTGAATCTTTTCCCATCCATCCCACTGCGACTTTAAAATGTAGGATTTGTTTCCTCTTCAATCCATCCCATTGCTATTCAAAGGTATAGGATTTGTATCTGCTTCCATCTATCCCACTATAACTCAGGGGTATAGGATTTGTAGCTTGTTCCATCAACTAATCACTCCTTAGGTGACCCAACCAAATGTGTATGCATGATACTCGTATGGATGCGAAATATCTTTTTTTTAGAATGATTTCTTATACGCTTGGGTTGTCATTGCTCGTGCTCCATCGATATTGTATCACCGACTATTTTTGACAAAAAATCCAAGGAGATAGCCTCAATGTAGACTTTTCCTTCTCAAACATTTCTAGCCCTAAAGCTTAGTAAGTTCTAAACAATAGCCTTATTTCAGGTTCTTGTATTATTTAGAGGCTCCCGAGTAATATACGAAACTCCTTTTACGAAAGTGTTATTAGTCCACTAATTGTTATTTCAATGCAAAATGTATGAAAAAGATCATAACAATGGATGAGAAGGAAATTAATTAGAAGCATAGCTTGAAACAAACAAGTTAAGCCAAGATAGCAAATGCAAAGAAATTTTATTGCGAGCATTCTTTGAAAATAATAAGATAATCACAAATAATAAATTTAAAATGGGTAAAATAGAAAGTAGGTGCCCCGGATGTCACAGCCTGAGCTTCTCTGTTCAAACTTTTTGAGGACCATTTTAAGGTCAATATGTGTTTAGGGGGTCTAGAGTACTTTGTCGATGCCAAAGACGTAACATACTTCCTCGTTGTTAGTTCAAGTATAGCAAGACTACTATATGCCCCACTTTTGATCAAAATTTGAGCCACCCTTTTGGGTTTTCAACTCAAATCCCCTTTGGTCTCAAGGCGCCCTTTGCGGGTTTTCGCCTCGGCCTCTCCTTTTTTCTTCTTTTTCTTTCTTTCCTTTTTTTTGGAAAACCATTTTATTGAATTTAAATTCACTGGATTGGGCAGGTCCTTGCCATCCATCTCAGTCAATGTGCATGCTTCCCCAGAACAGGCCTTCTTTGCTGCATAAGGTATTTACTTTCCTCTGAAGTCCTTTTGGATAAGAGGAATCCTTCTTAATGCCAGGTCCCCATCCTGAAATTCTCCTGAGCGAACCCTTTTTTTCATAAGCCCTTATCATCCATTTTGGTACATTCGACCATGATGAATACTTTCAATCAAGCTTACTGTAGATATTCTGCTTTATCCAACTTGGAGAAAATGAATCTTAACTTCCAACAATCGCTTCCCTTTTGTAAACCAATGAGAAATGTGTTGCCCCGATGACAGTCCTGGCCAACGTTTGATAAGCATAGAGGGTAAATAGTAACTTCTGTATGCCAATCTTTACAAGTCTCAGTCTTTTTTTTATCTTTTGTTTTTTTTTTCCTGCCTTTGCTGCATTGATATGGTGTCTGATCTTTGAACGGACTATAAACTTTTGACATTATGTGGCTATGCATTGTTAAACATGATCCTTTCTAGCATTCTTTGTTGGCATCTGATTTGATTTTTTATTTTTTTGGCATTGAGAGTGGGATTTGATAACTGTCAACTTTGTAAGATTGGCATAAGAAGCGACTTTCACTCTTTTAATGAAGTAACCGGTGACCACAAAGATGAACCGGGGTTGGCTTGGGAGCTTTTGACGAGATTGGCTTGATAACATCCATGCCCCACATATAGGAAGTTTGTGAAGAAATATAGGAGGCATATAAGTCTTATCTTCCTTAATTTTGCATTTACGGCATAACTGATGCAATTTCCCTTTCTCGGTAAACTAGTAGCCCGAACCTCTTGATTAGCCTGGCCATTGTAGAACCATTAACATGGGTTCTTTAAACACCAATCTTAACAGCATACCTATGTTTCAGTAGCTTGGCATGCCTTGATATGATCGTGTGAAAACATCTTGAATTCTTGAAAATAGCTCAATAATGTCTCACCTTATTTCTGTGGTGAGTAAGGCTTCGATCTTTACCCCTTTCCTAAGCTCGCAAAGTCCACTGACTCTTTGCAAAGTAAAGTCTATTTTCACTTGTTCTACCATCCTTAACAAATCAAAAGATAGGCTACAATCTCTATCATCCTCAAAGTCCTTAGATCCCCTAGACCCATATCTCATTCAAAAAGAGAGTCAGTAACAATGTCGCTCATGTCATTGATATCTGGGTACCCAGGTACAAAGGCAATCCAAAGAATAGATGATTCTAAGGATGATTATTTGTATGGTATGGTCATGACTAAAGAATGAAAGAATATTCTAAAAAAAACAAAAGAATGTACAGTATGAAATGTAAAAAATGAAAATATTTACTTAGAAAGATGCATTTTATTGAAATAAAAATTCTAGACTTAAGCCTATTTCACAAGAGGACACTTATTGCCTCTAGGCTGAAAGCAATAAGTGTGTTTTGAATATTACTCTAGATTAGCTTTAAAAATACATGTCTCTTCCACAGTCCGATT
The DNA here is from genome assembly GCA_025506655.1 of Gossypium rotundifolium. Lineage (NCBI taxonomy): Eukaryota > Viridiplantae > Streptophyta > Magnoliopsida > Malvales > Malvaceae > Gossypium > Gossypium rotundifolium. Next base: position 59,400,204 of record CP106723.1, on the reverse strand, counting down.
GTTCAAAACACTCTCAAGTGCATAAAGGCAGATGCTTGGAAAACTTTTATTCCTCGGTTCTTTCTTGGATACGTTATTGGTGTTTAGATTTTCTTATTTCTAGGCTTCTGATGACTTCTTCAAGGAAACGCAACTCTCCTATCCCCACTTTGAATTATCACATTTTACTGCTTTGTCAGAATGATCAGGTTCTGCAAAATCATTGAACTTCACAATTCCTATTTTAATGAACCTTTTGACCAACTTCTTAAATGCAATGCAGTTATCGATTGAGTGACCCATTATTCCCGTGTGATACTCACATTGAGCATTCGAATCATACCATTTGGGGTACAGTAGTCGTATTAGTTCTATATAAAAAGGGGATACAACATGTGCGTCAAATAACATTTGGTACATCTCCCTATACGAGATTGGGATGGGCATGAACCGGGGTTTTTTTGAGTTTGATTTTGGATTGTGTTCTTCTCTTGGGGAGACCAGATAAATGGTAACTGCCTTCTTTGGCTGATTTACTATAAACGACTTCAAATAGCCCTTATTTTACCTACTCTATTATTCACATCCTTGTCCTTCCTCTTCAAGGCATTTAAAGTCCACTCTCCCCTTCCCTTTGTTTCTGCCAGAACAATTGGTTTGACTTGATCATCCTTCAGGTTAAAACTTGATCCCATCAGGAAGTTCAACAAGGCTGAGGTATCAGTCTGACATTGGGGTCCGATAATGATGGATACCCAATGTGAATACGCGTCTGCTTGATTCGGGGCGCTTATTGGGGTGCAACTGGAGGGATAGATGAAGTCTTCCTTATCATCTTCACCGTTGACTACTGGGCCTTTCTTCTTTTCAAGCCCTTCAGCTGATAATTGGGTTAATTAGCCCATCACATTCCTTTGGAATTCTAGCATTTGTTCCTGCATCTGCATCTGTATTTTCCTTTTCTCTATTCTTTCCAACCTTTGGTCCATGGCTTTTGTTCTTGCGCGAGTACCGTAATGATGTTGGTTTCCAGATTACTAAAATAATTTTTAATTAATTAGTTCTTTCTACAAATTTTAATATATGTGATATGATGTAATGCAAATGCATGAAATCCAATGCAAAAAGAAATAGAGGTGTTGATTTTGAATTCAATTCCATTAGAAGAAATTTTCTAGGAAATAAACCCCTTTACATAAAGCGGATTACATATGTGGCTTCGTCCTCATAGCCCAAGTAAAGACTCCAATCTCTTCTTTGTATCCGAATGTTATGGTCGTGTCCCATGAACTTTCTTAATAGATGCCTCTTCTAGCTCCTTGTTGCTTGATACAGGTCGTGACTCTTCACTCACTTATCATCCGTGATGCTCATAAGCTTCTTTAAGAAAATTGAGACGTGATGACTCTCGAATAATCCTTGTTAGCTTGAATCCCTGGGCAACGAGGCAAAGTCATATACTATCAATCCTTTCTCATTGTGTTTACTTGTACTATATTTGGACGAACATATTATAACCCACTTTATCAAGAAATCCATTTTCTTATGACAAACTCCTATATTTAGCAATAGAATATGAACCAACACATCATTTCTATGATGAAATGCAATGTAGTCATAAATAAAAGAAAACACGTTAGTATTATATACAAATCAAATCAAACAGAAAAATAGTCAAACACCTATCCAGCTGACTGCTAGGGTCAACATAGTTCTACCTAAAGTGGGCTCCTAGGATTCACTATATGTGCTTTGGTTCTAAAGAGAGGGTACCTAAACTAGTAGATTCCTCAATCCTCACCCATTATAGGCTCATATGGATCGAGTTTGGTTCAGGAGAATACATTTCCCTATGGCCATGCAGAGATGAAAATCTCACGAAGCACATAGGTACGGATGTATCCCGAAAGTAGTCCACTAGCCCATGCGGAGGTGAAAACCTCACGAAGGCATAGTTTCTCACTCCCACTTATAAGGTGTAACCACAATGGTCATGCAATACAATGCAAGAGTATTCCACCAACAAATGCATCAAAAGAAACATGATTTTTCAAAAAAAATTTCCAAATTTTCAATCAAAAGAACAAAAATTAATCAATCTATGACCAGACTCTCAACCAATCCCCAGTGGAGTAGTCAAGTTGTCGAAACCATTTTTTATTGGTAAACGCGGTCGACTTAAAAATGAGACATGGAGTCGCCACCAATGCTTTTTGTTTAGGTGTGATCGGGTCACCTATAAAACATTTTGTTTTATTTTTAAAAGAAATCAATTTTGGTCTACGAATCTTAAGAAAAATGGGTTCGGGAGTCGGTTATGTACGAGGAAGGATTAGCACCCTCGTACGCCCAAAACTGGTACCAAATTGATTAACTAATGTCCTTATATTGAAAATTTAAAAAGATTTTAAATTATGACCTTCTTTGACCCGTTTGAAGATACTCGAGTTTGAATATTAAGATTATCTTGTTCTGAAGGAATAAAATGTCACATCCAGCATGTTAGGATACAACAATTTAAGTCCTCGAATTCAAGATTATCCCAAAATTCTTCAAACTCATGCATTTAAATTTTGAAAGGGTATTTGGTTATTTGGACAAATGAAAAACCGAAACCCAGCACGTTAGGGTACGATTTCTCACATTTCCAAACACGAAATATTGCCTTGTCATTTAAAAGGAAAACGTGGACAAAATTACGAAAGGATACTTAGTTATTTGGTCAAAATGGAAAATCGAAACCCAGCACGTTAGGTCACGATTTCTCAAATTTCCAATCACTAAATATTGTCTTGTTTTGAGCTGGGAAAAATGAATGAAATCTTAAAAGGATATTCGATTATTTGGCAAAACGAAAAAGCGAAACCCAGCACGTTAGGGCATGATTTCTCAGATTTCTAAACATGAAACATTGCCTTATTTCGAGGAATTCTTAAATGAGCAATTTTAAGATCGACTTATAAAGTATTTATTCGATTTGCTCGGGATAAAAAAAATGAAGCATCGAGTAAATGTTTAAAAAATATTGGAATTTGAATCACAAAACAATATCGAGAAACACAAGCATAACATTAAACATGAAGTGATATATGAACTCATCCTTATACAAATGAATGGTAACGACACAGACAATTTAAACATACAAATTCGTAATAGCAATTATCTTACGACATACTTCGTTTCAATAGACCTATTTTAACAATCAAAGATCAATAAACTAAAAGATATAGTAATCCTACGTAATTTACAAGACTAATTAGTATAAAACAAATTTTGAATGATAGCAAACAGATTTAAAAAAACTAAAGAAATAAGATTGAAATCAACAATTAATGAAACAATTTAGAAAATAAACTAAGAAAGCTTAATAAATAATGTATATAAAAATGTAGGAAAGTGTTTGAAATAAATAAGATATAATCTAAAAAGATTTTTTAAAGAACAATTATACATTTATATAGAGTTAAAATAAAATGTATATATGGATTTAAAAGAAAATACAAAAATTATATGAAGTTAAGAATATATACATAAAGTAAGATAGTTTTAGTACAAATTGTGTGTGTGTGTGTGTGTGTGTGTGTGTGTGTGTGTGTGTGTGTGTGTGTGTGTGTGTGTGTGTGTGTGTGTGTGTGTGTGTGTGTGTATAAATTAATAATATATAAAAGTATTTAAATTAGATATCTTGTAAAATATTTAAAACAAGTAACCTATAAAAGAAGAGTTTGAAATTATAAAATAAATTTAAAATAAACAATGGAAGTACAAAAGCCGATTAAAACATTGTAAAATGAATTTCCAAATAATTTATTAAAATAGCTTATACAAAATGAATAATAATCAAATTTAATTTGAAAAGATTATAAATAGAGACTGAAAAATACTTAATTGAAAAAGAAATGAAATTAAAATGTTGTTTTATAAAGAATTTATTTAAACAAAATCAAGGACTAAATTAAAAAGCGCTCAAATAATCGGGGGTTAAAATAGCAAATATTTAAACAACCAAAACACAGTGTATGGACTAGACTAAATTAAAAGTGCGCGTGAATTACAGGGAATAATTAAAAAACAAAGAAAATGTACATAGGATCTAATCAAATAACAGCGCAAAAAAGAGGGACTAAACACGATTTATCCATCACCACGCAAATGCGCGGATCCTATGGATATCGAGTCGGGTCAAATTAGGTCGCCAAATATAGTGTCGTTTGAGGCTATTGAGATGAGCCCAAACGACGTTGTTTCTTTAATACGTTATTACCCCTAAAATTGAATTAAAACAAATCAGCCATTTTTTAACGAAACCCTAGCCTCCCTTTTTTCCTCTCCTTTCAACCGAACCCAAATGCTCTGACCACCAAACCACCACCTCAATCGGTGGTCGGTGGTGAATAATCCCCCCTTTTATTTTTATCCCATTAAAAGAAACCAATGCTCGGACTGACATTTACCAGTGGCATAAGAGGGCCTCGATTTCCCCTTTGGGCGCGACTTCGACGAAGGAGACGGAACTCCAACAACGCTACCCAAAACAGGTACTCTCCTGTTCCCCTTTCCCCTTTTTATTCTCACATGCAGAAAAAGAAAGAAAGAAACAAATGAAAGCTACAAAATTGGATTCGAAAAAAAATAAAGAAAATGAAATCGAAAAGAAACCTTTTGAATTTCTATTTCTGGTTTCTATTGCTCTGTATTCTCTGTGTGCATAAAAAATACAATGATTTGTTTTGGCCCTTTAAAGCCGAAATCGAAAATAAAAACCAAAACAAAAATAAAAATTACAAATGTTTTTCTTTTTTTTTTTCTTGCTATCCCTTATCGTGGTTTGTCTTTTTTTGCAGGTATAGCCACCGTACGGAGGCGGACGTGGCGGTACAGAGCTATTGTGGCACTGGAGGTATGCATGTGGGGCTGCGGCGTAAAAGGGGAAACCTTAGGGTTCCCTGGTTGTTTTTTTTTTCCAGTGATTTGGGCTAGGTTAGGTATTGGGCCGTGGGCAAATTTGGGTAGTGGTTTGTTAATTAATTTGGGCCGTGGGCAAATTTTGGTTTTTTTTAATTTTGGTTTTTTGTTAAATAAACTGGTTAATTGGGCCGAGCAAATTGGACCTATTCCAAGTACATATAATCAACCTTTATTTCAATTTCATACATCAATGTATTATGTCATACTAAATTCTTATAACATGTATAACATATGTAACAATTCAATCCTCATTAATATAATCGACAATCCATTTATATTGTAACGCCCCAAATTTGGGCCTAGAAGGAATAGGCCTTGAGTGTGGGAACAGTTAGGAGACTGCACATAAATATTTATGTGTGCAAGAAGTGACACAAATCTGTACCTGCTTCAGTGGTTATGTGTTTTGTGAGTGTCTGAGAAGTCCTAGATTCAAATCTAGGCTTTAGGAAAAATTTTAGTTTTTGTCTTTAAGTGAGCCTTGGCGTTGGCTAGAAGGCCTTATAATTATTTATGATTAAAATATGACAAAAAGGAAGCATGTGGTCTAGTGGCAAGGTGGCGTTAGGAGTATGCATATGGTCTGAGGTTCAAGTTAGGGCATGTGCAGAATTTTTGGTTGTTCGTTGAATAAATATGGATATTGGCGTGAAGGCTTTATAAAATATTAAGGATAAGTTATGACATAAAGAGCCTATTGGCTTGATGGTAAGTAGCGTGATAAAGCTTTAAAGGGGGTTGGTGTTCGAGTCACGCTTGGAACAAAGAAATATTTATTTTGCTAACATGGGACGGCCAGTGTTGGAAATAGATTCGAACTCTGTTGAGTGAAAGTTTGAATTGGTCTTGGAGTTGTTATGGAGGATATCAAGGAGGGATAAGGGGAGTGATTTGTGGATATTTTCAAGGAATTTGAGTGTGAGGGGAGTTGTGCCCGAATGGGACTCTAAGGCCTTAGTGAAATTCGACTGGGGGGATTGTTAGTCATTTTCAGCTTTGGTTTAGCGGTTGTCAAATTCTCCTTGCTCTCCTCCCATTTTTCGGCTTTTGGGTCCTTTTCATAATTATTTTGGTTGCTTTCTCTTGGTGACCGAATGTGTTAGGCATTTTTGCACTTTTCTTTTCTCTGCACACTTTTACACTTTCTTTTCTCTGCACACTTGTGCACTTTTCTTTTTCTCTACTGCCAAATCCCCCTTTTCCTCCTTTCTATTCCTCGACTTTTGGTTCATAGTCGAACCTTCTTGTTCTTTTGTTCAAAATTTCTTTCCTTCCTCTATTTCTCTTCCTTTCGGTGTTCTTTTGTTTATGGGTGTTGGCCGACTATCTCTATACTCTGCAGCGGGGTTGCGATTTCAGTCTTGAAAGGGTTCTGATGAATCGGTAGGTATTCATGAGTCCCTCCTGTAACACCCCAAACTTGGCTCATACGTCATGACCAGATCTGGTATGCTACTGGTTGAATGTTGAAAACTTTGCTTTGAAGGGTTTTGAAAATCTCAATTTATTTTAACCGATTAATCATTAATTGTGACATTTTTGAAGAAACTTTAACATTTGCGTTGAACATGCTGGAAAAACCCATTTTTCCTTTCACTTTATAATTAAGACTTTGAAAACATAAGTTTATAAGATGTAACATAAAAAAAATAGTTCGATAACCTAAGTTATGGAGGCCTTATTACAAAAATAATCCCAAAATTGAAACTTAAAGAAAAACCGAAAATAGTCTATGAAGATAAAAGACTTGATGGCCCCTCGAGTCCGGCTCGGCTCCCATGTCCACGATCTACTGCTCATCTGAAAAGTTTGGAGAAATGAAAGGGTGAGTCACCAAGACTCGGTGTGCAAATCCTAAAACACATAAAAGCCTTGAGGCCCACAAACACATTATGGGCCTTGGGCACATACACAATGGCAATAGAATATATATTTACATGCAACATGGCCCATCCCAAACCTAAGAGTCCATCCTCTACACACCCCCGTACCAACCATCACACCGTGGGGATTTCTACAATCAACCTCCATCTGCTACACACCATATCGGCAATTTGTCTTTGTCTGTCATAAAGACCGATCACTATGTGACTGTGTGGCAAAAGCCACCGATCGCCATGCGACCTTAATAATACATTGTAGTATTTAGACAAGCTGTCTTTTTGTCATAAAGACCGATCACTATGTGACCAATGTGGCAAAGCCACCGATAGCCATCGACCTTCTTCCCTTCATCATATCAATCCCATCCTATGCATACATACATGCAAGAATCGAACATTATACTATCTAAGCGGATCACAGACTTTCACATACTTGATACACATAGAGAAGCTTCTATGATTACGCACTGCATCCCTTGCCTACTGCTGGTTTACAGGTATCTGACATTCACATGACCTCATTTTTGACTTTTAGCCCATAACATACATATAATCTGAGTAACTAGTGTGATAGAGATCTACACACGACACAAAGCAGGATAGTACTTTCTATGTCGGCACTATCAGAAGTCGATACGATTGATAACTTTCTAAGGTTTTATTCTGAAGCCGGTCTACAACCCGATGGCCAATCCCGTACTACTGACACCGCGCGTTTCTTGAACTTTGGGGTTGGGACTACTCCTTCGATTTGCTGACATTTGAGTCCATGTATGATTTTAGTCAGAGGATACTATAATGATTACTTGATGAGGCATTAGGTTAAGGCACAATAAAGAAAGGAAACCGATGGATCAACTTAGGGAGAATTGAAATCCTTACCTTGAAATCCCGAAAGAAGATAATAGGATTGGGAAGTTTCCGAGTTTTGTCCTAGGAACCTAGGTGGTTAGATCTCTTTAAAATCCTGAAATGCCGCCCAAACAGGACATAAGATCAGTGAATAGAATATCGAATTAATGATGGCCTCAACCCATTAGCCAATCGGTTATGGCCCCCAAAACCGAAAGAGAAAAGATCAAAAGAAATCGGCACTTACCAATAGGTTCGGCTTCTCCTGACAGATTTTAGCTTCTGAGAAGATCAAAAGAAAGACAGTGTAACAGGATCTATGAAGATTCAGCTATGAAGAAATCGGCAAAAGGGAGAATAAAGGAAAGAACAATGATCATTTGGTTATAGGAAAAGAATGGAGATGATAAGATTTATGAGTTTCGGCTTTTGGAGGAAAAGATGAGAGAAAAGAACAATTAAATTTTCGGCTTTTGCATAGAAGTGAGGATGAGAGGAAAGAAAAAAGAGAATAGGGCCAAATGCCAGAATTGAAGAGATATCCCCCCTACTTAAGCAAAATTTTGGCACCTACTGCCTAAAACCGAAAATGCCCCTTTATAAAACTAAAACTAAGCTATTAATCAAGGAAATTTGGCACCCTTGATCATATCGTAAGATTTCTCCTCCCCCTCGGTGTTGGAATTTCGGCCACCACTGTGACCAGCAGATAAATCCTAAATTTTCTCCCTTATCTTTATCTAATCACACCTCCAAAAGAATCCTAGATAACACTATCTCTTCCTCCCTTTATCTGCCATATTATCTGCATTATCCACTCAAATAAATCCTCCTATTTCCAAGCCTTATTGTTGTCCCACTCTACCCACTTAAATGCCAAAAATTAGCTGAATTTGATTAAAAAGAATTGGACATTTTGCGACTCGAACCTTGGACCTCCTTAACAGCTTGACACACCACTCCTAGTCCCTGCATATCGCCACTGACCACTGGGCCACAAGCCCATTTTTTTGTCTTAATCCATAGGTAATGTCTTTTAAGCCCTGTCCTAACTTATTTTCCACTAGAGTGTCCAAACATAAAATTTGACTAAGGCCTCAGCCCAACTTTGAGCCCATTCTGGACCCATAAAGCATTCTATCAAGCATAACAAGCACAACCACACACATTAAACATATAGGCCCATTAATTCAGGATGTTACAGTTCTACCCCCTTAAAGAAATTTTAGCCTCGAAATTACCTGATAAGAATAGATGCCAGTATTACCACCGTATCGCTTCCTCTGGTTCCTAAGTAGCCTCCTCAGAACCATGATTCTGCCATAGAACCTTAACTAACGGAATCGTTTTTCTTCACAATACATTGACATCATGATCTACGATTTCTACCGGTTCTTCTTCAAAGGATAGGTCAGGTCTCACTTCGATTTCTTCCACAGACACCACATGGGATGGATCCGAATGGTAACATCTTAACATAGAAACGTGGAATACATTGTGAATCTGGCTTAGCTTAGAAGGTAGCTCTAGCTAATAGGCTACCGGCCCCACTCATTTCAACACCTGATAAAGTTCGATAAATCTGGGACATAATTTACCCTTTCGTCCAAACCTCAGCACTTTCTTCCATGGCGACACCTTCAAGAACACCTTGTCACCCACTGCAAACTCTATGTCCTTACGCTTCAAGTCTGGCATAGGACTTACATCGGTCCGACGCTTCCTTTAGTCGAGCTCGAATTAACTCAACCTTCTCCTCTGTCTTGGTAACTAACTCCGGACCCAAAATCTGACGTTCCCCTAATTCCATCCAACAGGTAGGAGTACGACACTTTCGCCCGTACAATGCTTCATAGGGCACCATCTGAATACTAGACTGGTAGCTGTTGTTGTAAGCAAACTCTGCCAACGGTAAAAACTCTTCCCAACTACCTCCGAAATCAATGACATATCCCCTCAACATGTCTTCCAAGATCTGAATTACCCGCTCGATCGTCCATCATCTAAAGATGAAATCTCAGATCTTGAAATCCAACTTTGGACCCAACGCTTGATGCAAAGCCTTCCAAAATCGCGACGTGAACCTCAGGTTCCTATCCGATATGATTGATACTGGTACCCCATAGAACCTCACTACCTCCGCTATATATAACCTAGCCAGCTTCTGTAGAGAGTAATAGACTCGTACTGGTATGAAATGAGCAGATTTCGTCAAGTGATCAACAATCACCCAAACTAAATCTTTCTTAGTAGGTGTGAGGGGTAGCCCACTAACAAAGTCCATTGTGATCCTTTCCCACTTCCATTGTGGAATCTTCACTGGCTGCAATAACCCTGATGGTAACTGATGCTCTGCCTTTACCTCCTGACAAGTCAAATAGTTACTCACTAGTTCAGTTACCTCTCGTTTCAAGCCCGGCCACCAGAACTGATCCCGTAAATCCTGATACATCTTACTCCCTTCGGGGTGCATAGCGTATGAACTTCCATGCGCTTCTTGCAAAATCCTATGCCTCAATTTTGGATCTTTTGGCATGCAAACTCTCCCTTGAAAACATAACAGTCCTTCCTCATTCATATTGAAGTCCATCGATCCATCACTTGATCCTACATGAAACTTTTCCTTTAGCAACTTATCGGTCTATTGTTTTTCCTTAACCTAACTGGCCCAAGAGGGTCTCACTTGAAGTTCAGCCAATAAGCTCCCATCATTGTATAAACTAAGGTGAGCAAACATTTCTCTTAAGTCAGAGATTACTCTACGACTTAAAGCATCCGCCACCACATTAGCTTTACCTGGATGGTACTCGATCGAGCAATCATAATCCTTTAACAACTTGATACACCTCCTCTGCCTTAGATTCAACTTTTTCTGGGTCAAAAGGTATTTTAGGCTCTTATGATCGGTGTAAATAACATATTCTCCCCGTACAGATAATGTTTCCAAATCTTTAAAGTAAAAACCACCGCCGCCAACTCTAAATCATGGGTGGGATATTTTGCTTCGTGCGGTCTTAACTACCGAGATGCATACGCAACAACCTTTCCATCTTGCATCAACACACATTCTAGTCCCGTGTGTGAAGTATCACAGTAAATTACGAATTCCTTTCCAGCCTCCAGCTGAATCAATACAGAGCCTCCGTCAAAATCCTTTTTAACTTCTCAAAACACTCTTGTTGCTTATTGGACCAAACAAACAGAACTCCTTTCCGTAATAACTTAGTCAATGGTGCCGCTATTGAAGAAAATCCTTCAACAAACCTTCGATAGTACCCGACTAGTCCAAGAAAACTCTGAATTTCTGCCACAAACTTAGGCGGCTTCCAATCCAATACCGCTTCAATTTTTTGAGGGTCAACCCTAATCCCCTCTACTGACACAACATGGCCTAAAAACGTAACTTCCCTTAGCCAAAATTCACACTTACTGAATTTGGCATACAGTTGCTTCTCCCTCAAGATCTACCAAAGGTGTGAGTCATGTTCCTCTTTCGATCTTGAATAAACCAGGATATCATCTATGAATACCACGACAAACTGATCCAAGTAGGGTTGGAATATTTGGTTCATCATGTCCATAAATGCTGCTGGCGCATTGGTCAATCCGAATGGCATTACCATGAACTCGTAATGACCATAGCGAGTCCTAAAAGTCGTCTTATGAATATCTGCCTCCTTGACCTTAAGCTGATGGTATCTTGACCTCAAATCTATCTTAGCCTTCTCCACAAGCACAGCAAATTCCTTTTTCGCTGTGGAGCTATCAAAACACGTAAACCATCCTTCAGGCCATCTTCAAATCGAACACATTGTTCATGTTCTGTGGCCACTATCACTCGAGCATAACGGCTTAAGCGTAAGAATTCCGCTTTATACACTTCCACCGACCTACTTCCCTGAACCAGATTCAAAAATGCTCTACGCTGCGCATCCACATAACTCGTTCCAATGTACTTACTCTAGAACGTCGTTCTGAAGTAATCCCAGGTGATACAGTCAGCCACTGTACCATCCTTAACCGTAAACCACCATTGATAAGCTTCGTCCGGAGAAGGAACACTACTCCTTTCATCTTCTCTTCTTCCGTGAAATCCAGATCATCCATTATGCGTTCGACCGCCTCCAACCAATACTCAGTTGTACTCGGGGCTATCCCAGAAATTCCCCTAAGCACTTTTGCCCTATAAACTCTAAGTCATTCTGACATAGATTTTCGGGCTCTTGTGCCCTATGCCTGCCCTAGCAATCCTCTCTAAAACCCTCAACATCGCCTGAGATATCGCATCATCTCTGGCCATCTGATCCTGAAATTTTGCCTCCACAGTTGGTGGCACTGGTACCTCATTCCTCGACTCGTGACCAGACCCTATCGGTTCTAACACAGCAATCGTGCCTCTACCTCAGCCACGCACACCACGTCCTCTAGTGCTCATTCTACCGATTCGCATTTATCTGATTAGGAATTTTATGAATTATTAATTTCTTACACTGATTAATAACGAACAATCTTATGGAGAGTAGTTTTAATAGTAGTTCTTTTGAATTCGAACTCTATCTACAAGGTTCAGTTCTCAGGTCTGTATTTCCTAGCTTTAGAATCCACATACATTCAACCATCACACATCAACATACAAGTAGCATCCAAGAACTCACATTCATCACACAAGGGTATTTTTTTCATTTCACTACCCAGGGGTATTCTCGTAATTTTCCAAAATAAGGTATCTTGGTGATTTTACAAAATAGGGGTATTTTGGTAATTTTACAATTCAGGGGTATTTCGGTAATTTTGCAAACCAAGGTTATTTTGGGAAATTTTTACAAATCGAGGGTATTTTAAAAATTTTACATAACTAGGGTATTTTAGAAATTTTACTAAATAGGGTGGTTGGTCCTTTCGGTTTTGGTTATAAATTTTGGCGTCAACAAGTCCCGTGGCTACGGTGAGCAATACTACGACTAGGTAGGATTCGGTGAAGAGGAGGTAAGCCGCTAGGCCGCTTAAATACCAAGCTCTCCTCGGATCCAATCCTAGACATGCGTATGCTGTTACCACACCCTAACCCTGTGACTTGTTCACAGACATGTTTAATTAGAAATTAAGTCTTATGAGATTGGAAGAATTGTTTATACTAAACCTAAAGTCCATAAACTCTAGCATACTAGCCTACGTCCCTATAGAGCCCATCAAGCCCAACATGCATATCACATAATGAGTTTAGAATACTTACATGGTTGGATCGGGTGCCGGTAGACTCGAAGGCCATATCTCAATCGAACTTTTCTCAAACTTACATCACTTTTACAAATCACTACTAGACCCATTTCACAGCCTGAGTTTTAAACTGGGCTCTGATACCAAAAATGTAACACCTCAAATATGGCCCATACGTCATGAACGAATCTGGTATGCTACGGGTTAAATGTTGAAAACTTTGCTTTGAAGGGTTTTGAAAATCTCAGTTTATTTTAACTGATTAATCATTAATTGTGACATTTTTTAAGAAACTTTAACATTTGCGTTGAACATGCCGAAAAAACTCATTTTTCCTTTTCACTTTATAATTAAAACTTTGAAAACATAAGTTTATAAGATATAAGATAAAAAAAATATAGTTCGATAACCTAAGTTATGGAGGCCTTATTACAAAAGTAATCCCAAAATTGAAACTTAAAGAAAAACCGAAAATAGTCTATGAAGATAAAAGACTTGATGGCCCTCGAGTCCACCTCGGCTCCCATGCCTATGATCTACTGCTCATCTGAAAAGTTTAGAGAAATGAAATAGTGAGTCACCAAGACACATTATGGGCCCTGGGCCCATACACAATGGCAACAGAATATATATTTACATGCAACATGGGCCATCCCAAACCTAAGAGTCCATCTTCTACACACCCCCGTACCAACCATCACACCGTGAGGATTTCTACAATTAACCCTCCATCCGCTACACGCCATATCGACAGTTGTGCTATCTATCATAAAGTTTGATCACTATGTGACCTATGTGGCAAAGCCACCGATCGCCATGCGACCTTAGTAATACATTGTAGTATTTCAACAGTTGTGTTGCCTGTCATAAAGATCGATCACTATGTGACCTATGTGGCAAAGCCACCAATCGCCATGCGACCTTCTTCCCCTTTATCATATCAATCCCATCCCATGCATACATACATGCAAGAATCGAACATTATACTATCTAAGCAGATCACGACTTTCACATACTTGATACACATAGAAGTTTCTATGATTAGGTACTGCATCCCTTGCCTACCCTTTTCAGGTAATACAACTGCTTAGACGACCTCATTTTTGGCTTTTAGCCCATAACATACATATAATCTGATTAACTAGTGTGATAAAGATCTACACACCTGATTACCGATCGACACTATCAGAAGTCGATACGATCGCTAACTTTCTAAGGTTTTGTTCAAGTGGGTCCACAACCCGGTGACCAATCTCAGATCGCTAACAGCTAGCGTTTCTTAAACTTTGGGGTGGGACTACAGATCCAACCCTTCTTCGATTCTTCGACATTCGAGTCCATGAATGACCTTAGTCGAGGATACTATAATGATTGCTTAATGAGGCATTAGGTTAAGGCACAATAAAGAAAGGAAGCTGATGGATCAACTTAGGGAGAATTGAAATCCTTACCTTGAAATCCTGAAAGAAGACAATAGGATTGGGAAGTTGCCAATTTTTATCCTCGGAACCTAGGCGGTTATATCTCTTTTAAATCTTGGAATGCCGCCCAAACAGGACACAAGATCAGTGAATAGAATATCGAATTAATGATGGCCTTACAACCCATTAGCCAATCGGCTATGGCCCCCAAAACTGAAAGAGAAAAGATCAAAAGAAATCGGCACTTACCAATAGGTTCGGCTTCTCCTGACAGATTTTGGCTTTTGAGAAGATCAAAAGAAAGACAGTGTAACAGGATCTTTGAAGATTCGGCTATGAAGAAATTGGCAAAAAGGAGAATAAAGGAAAGAACAATGATCATGAAGTTATAGGAAAAGAATAGAGATAAGAAGAGTTATGAGTTTCGGCTTTTTGAGGAAAAGATGAGAGAAGAGAATAATGAAATTTTTGGCTTTTGTATAGAAGTGGGGATGAGAGGAAAGAAAAAAGAGAATAGGGTCAAATGCCAGAATTGAAGAGATATCCCCCCTACTTAAGCAAAATTTCGGCACCTACTGCCTAAAATCGAAAATACCCCTTTTTAAAACTAAAACTAATATATTAATCAAGGGAAATTTCGATACCCCTTGATCATATCAAAACCAATTTCTCCTCCCCCTCAGTGTTGGAATTTCGGCCACCACTATGACCAGCAGATAAATCCTAAATTTCCTCCCTTATCTTTATCTGATCACACCTCCAAAAGAATCCTAGATAACACTACCTCTTCCTCCCTTTATCTGCCATATTATCTGCATTATCCATTCAAATAAATCCTCCTATTTCCAAGCCTTATTGCCGTCCCACTCTACCCACTTAAATGCCAAAAATTAGCTGAATTTAATTAAAAAGAATTGGGCTTTTTGCGACTCGAACCTTGGACCCCTTAACAGCTTGACACGCCACTCCTAGTCCCTGCATATCGCCACTGACCACTGGGCCACAAGCCCATTTTTGTGTCTTAATTCATAGGTAATGTCTTTTAAGCCCTGTCCTAACTTAATTTCCACTAGAGTGTCCAAACAAAAAATTTGACTAAGGCCTCGGCCCAACTTCGAGCCTATTCTGGACCCCTAAAACATTCTATCAAGCATAACAAGCACAACCACACACATTTAACGCATAGGCCCATTAATTTAGGATGTTACACCTCCTTCGAATCTTTATTAGTTCTTCATGTGTTCAATCTATTTTCTTCTATCTTTCTCGAAAGTCTAGTGCTTCTTCTTATGAGTTCTTTTTCATTCTTGTCTTCCTTGTGATGTGGCAATTTTTTGGGTGCTAGGGGCTTCAGTAGAGTGAAGGGGTGCAAGTGACTGAAGCAATCAAAACCTTTTCATTCATCTGTCAAGGTAAAAGAGTCATTTTGACCTTTCTGTGCATAGGTGAATATCTCTATGTTCTGAAAGTTTGATATATTCGAATTGAGGCCGCTTATATGGCCTATATTATTTAAGAATTGGGTTTGTGATACCGATAAACCATAAAGGTGTGTAATCACTTCTGGATAGTGATTTTAGAGGATTAAAGTCACCTCGTTAAAGCAAGGTAAGGAAGGTGGTTTGGATTAAGTGTCCATAAAAGGTATTTTACCCTATCGATTAAAAGATTAACATGGGTCATGTTTGAATTTAGGTTCGGTGCTCGTGGAACTTGGAGCAGTTTCGTAAATACGTGTGTTATCACACTATCTCCACTAAGAATCGGTAAAAGCGAAAAGTCAAAACTTTAGCATTTGAGGCCTCACGAGCGTGTGATCGCTCATGTAGAAAAACTGAGCCTACAATCGAAGGCGATAGACTGAAGAGGCCACTACAAGTGTTCTCGTGTACTTGGGCCGTTATGGGCCTCGTGAGGCCAAAATGGGCGTGTGGGCCTAATGGGCTCGTGGGCCCACATGGATAAAATTTACAAGAAGTGGTAGAAATTGGATTGGGCTATGTAGATCATATAGTCGTGTTTGAATTTGGGCCAAATGGGCTACACGAGCGTGTGGGCCCATTTTGGCTAAATATTGGTCTTTGAGCCCATTGACACTGTTTTGACCAAATGGATTATCTGTGTCGCTCGAGGCGACTGTAGGCCTTTAGAAAGGTCGTTAATGTACCGAGATCCCAAAATAGGTAAAATGATCGTAATACCCCTATAAGGTAAATGATCGTAATGTCCATATAGGGTAAAATGACCGTAATGCCCTGTAAGGTAAAATGATCGTAATGCCCTCGTAGGGTAAAATGACTATTTTGCCCCTCGAGGGTAAATGACTGACTTGTTCTATGAATTGATTGAATGTGATTGTATGACTATGGTTTGACTGACTTAACTGTGAATGATATCACTGATTCTCGAGCATGGCATACTGCAGACACAACATGCTGCATGGGGTTGGGATACTATTATGGAGCTTTGCCACATATACTGTTACTGGCAGCTACGCTGCAATATTGGTTAGTGCCAAAACTGGTTCTACATAAGGAGTGTAGGGATGGGTGGGTCGATTTAATCCCCACAGGACTGTAGGGTTGGACGGGAGACGGATTGCAGGTTGGTATGGGTATTTATGCATTGCATATACTGATTATGATATTGAGATGGGCTTAGGCACAGATAAATGTGATATGTGACATTTGTTATGGGATAAGGCCCAACCGAGGCTGATGGGGGCTAAGGTCCAATTGCCACCGTTACTGTAATAGGTTAAGGCCCACACTATACTGTTACTGTTATATGGCTCAAGCCCAGATTGATTCTATTTCTGTATACTGACTATTTCTTTAATATAGGGATTACACACTGAGTTTTTCGTAAACTCACCCCATTTTTAACCTTTCAAGTAATCCTCAGTGTTAGACGGTTCGGTGCTACAAGGGACTCAGAGATAGCCACATTACTGCTCTTGTTTTCATTTACTTGGCTTTTATTTACTATTAGTTTTCGTCTGGGTTTTTATATTTTTAATAAGGCCTCTCCAATTTTATAGCTTTCGATCTAAGGTTTTAATCATTATGATTTATACTTGTTAGAAGTAGAACGTGGTTTTCCCAAAATAGTAATTGTTTTCAAAACACTATGTTTTCGCAATGATTTTTAATCTTCCGCAACAAACAAGGTTTTAGAAGTAATGACGATTTGAAATGATTAACAAAATGCTGGTATAATATGAATACTAACAAAGAGGCTTCAACCTCCAAATGAGTTTTTTATCATCAAGAAAAATGATTTCCAAAAAGCATTCCAATGTGACACGTTAGATTCGGTCGTAACATCTAGGCCAGGTTTGGGGTGTTACATATATAACCAATAATTCATCCTGTATAACCATTAGCAAAATTATACCCGTTGAACCTAATAGAATATTGATAGATACACGGGTGATACACACTAAGTGTATTTAATCAGTAATCCGTTAATTCATCATCGTATTTACTCTTTCAAACTATGATCGGTGAACTCCTCCTGAGCTGATGAACAGTAAGCTTTGACAAGATGATAACAGTAAGCTCTTATGACCTGATATATCGATAAGCTCATCCGAGCTATGGTGAGTCCAGAACACATGCAGGATCTAAACCTAAACGGTAACCCTAATGACATGTCACTCGTATTCTATGAATTCCTACGGTTCAAATGGGGCTCAGTAATCATCAAACTATATCAATAAGGCATTCAAATTTCAAGTAGATCATTTACTCAATTACATAAATTCGTTTCAAATAATTACAAACATTTAAAAGTTCGATTCTAATTCACGAACTTACCTCGTATCGCTCGGATAAAGAATATCAGCTAATCGTCCACCTTTCATTTTCCTAGATCTAGATTCAATCCTTGCTAATCTTGATCTATATATATATATTTCAAAATTAGCACATTCAGTATTCGGCCTATCCATTTTAGTCCAAAAGTCACCTTAAGGCAAAATTAAACTTTTGCCCCTATTATTTTGACATTTTTTCAATTTAGTCCTTAACTCGTAAAAATGCAAATTCATGTAATTAGACCCTTAAATATGCTAGCCAAATTTTAATGGTGTCCCCAGCAGCCCATATATTTTATTTATTTACACTTTGACCCACATAATTTTACATTTTCACAAATTAATCCCTTTTTGACATTTTTTGTCAAAAATCACTTTTCAAAACTAGTAAATCTATCAATAAACCTTCATAATCTATCATCAATATCAATTTACTCAAACATTAAACAATGGAAACATGTTAAATCTTTAAAAATTTTGAAATCAAAGGTACGGGCTAGCTAGATTATGAAGCAACAATCACAAAAACATAAAAATCATTAAAAACCGAGCAAATATGGATTTACAATTGAAACTTGAAGTAGCCTAATGTTTCAACCCTAAATTAGCTTTTCTTCATGCTTCATTCGGCCAATATGATGATGATAAGAATAGTTTTATGTTTTGTTTTATTTAATTCATCATTAATAATAAAATTCCAAAACTAACCTTATTATAAAACTATTATATCACTTAATGGTTGTCCATAATGGTCCACTCACCTTAATAATGGTCCATTTACAACATAAGGACCTCTAAATTAAAATTCCATAGCTATTAGATACCTTTAGCTAATGGAACTCCACTTTTACACTTTATGCAATTTAGTCCTTTTTCTCAAATTGACCAATTAAACGATAAAATTTTGAATGAAATTTTCACACATACATGCTATCATGCTGTAAACCTTAAAATAATAATAAAATAAATATTTTGACTTTAGATTTGTGGTTCTAAAACCACTATTTCAATTTGACTAAAAACATGTTGTTACAACTCTCCCCCCTTAAGGATTTTCTTCCTCGAAAATCTTACCAGTAAATAGGTTAGGGTATTGTTTTCTCATAGCTTCCTCAGGTTCCCATGTAGCTTTCTCAATCCTATGTTTATGCCAAAGAACCTTCACTAAGGGCTATGTTTTTTCTCAATTCTTTGATTTCACGAGCTAAAATCCTGATCAGTTCTTCGCTATAGGTCAAATCAATCTGTATCTCAACATCTACCAAAGAAATCACATGTGACGAATTGGATCTGTATCAAAACAACATAGAAACGTGAAAGACATTATGAATCTTTTCAAGTTCTGATGGCAAAACTAGTATATATGCTACATGCCCATAGAAACGTGAAAGACATTATGAATCTTTTCAAATTTTGATGGTAAAGCTAATCCATAACTTGAGGAACTACAAGGATCGGTTAGGGAAAAGGTGGAGATAGAGGTTGTTGCGTAGCCGGATTAGCTCAGACATACTACGTGAACCATTCGTTCATCATTTGGAAGAAGGATTTTTTAGCCTCTCCTCCCTGACTACCTGTCACGGGTCTAGATTTAGATGGCATTGTCCCTTGAGTGGGAGCAGGCATATTACTTTCAACCTCATCAACTATCACTCGATTGGGATCCATTTGCTATATAAAAACACATTTTCAAATATCAAGAGTCATCATACTATCACAGTTTATATATGGCATATATAGCTAGACTCTCACATATGTTACTTTAGTTCTAGAATTGGCTAAACTGTAGCTCTAATACCAATAAATGTCACACCCTCACCCGTATTCACCGTCAGAATAGGGTTACAGAGCATTACCAGACTTTCAATACCTTTAAGCATACATTTCATATACAGTTTATCATTTCATATACAATTCAATCATAACCAATGATAATGTCCTTTAAACGAGCCTACGATGCCTTAAACATGCATTAGAAATGGTTCGAGACTAAACCAGTAACTCGAGAAATTTTTCAACACTTAGAAAAATTTTCTTTAAACAGAGAAAACACGCCCGTGTAGCAAGGCCGTGTGTCTCACACGGCCACCAGACACGCTTGTGTCATAGGCAGTGTGAAAATAGAGGGTACATACTGACTTGGGTCACACGGCCAATCACACACCCGTGTGTTTAGCCCGTGTGCCCTTCGAAATGGCCACTCACGTCCATGTGCCAGGCCGTGTGCTAGGCCATGTCAAACCTGTAGGGTATACTGACTTATGCAACACGGCAATGTCACACACCCGTGTGCTAGATCGTGTACCAATTTAGGGGTATACTGACTTGTGTAACATGGCCGATCACACTCCCGTGTGTGAGACCATGTCGAGCATTGTAACATCATAAAATAGGGGTTTGGCATTTTTATTTTATTGCATGTGTTTAGCTCGCTTAGCTTGTCATTTAGGTGTTTTTGGGGGTCCTGGAGAGGCTCAAGTTTGAGCCCAAGTCTTGGCAAAATTTTGGTTTTGGGCACTTTGGTGGTGTAAGCTAGTTAAGGCAGAACTTAAGAATAATTGTTGGTAGTTTAGTAACACAAGGAGGCGTATGGCATTATGGTGTGGTGCCATTAAGGGAACCTGCAGGCAAGGGAGTGAGGTTTGAACCACATCTATAGCATTTTAGAGGCTTTTATTTTTGTGTCCAAAGTGAAGAGGTGGTGGAGTAGGTGTTGGATTCTACCAAGGAGGATTTGAATTGGTCAACCAGATTTGAATGGATGGTGGAGAGGAGGTTGAGGAGTTGGACTTGGTCAAACTGTTCAAATGGATGATGGAGAGTGTATTGTGGAGGAAGTGAGGGAGAAAATCATAGGAGTGGGTGTGTGGAAGAGTTTGGCCGAATGAGGGAGTTTGGAGGAGGTGAAAATTTGGCTAGGGGTGGTGTGTGGAGCATATTCGGTCTTGGGGGTGAGTGAGTGCCGAAATCTTACTTAGTCTCATCCTTGTTTTTCCTCTTTTATTTTGTGCAAATTGGGTACATTTCGGGTTACTTTTACTCTTGTCAAAAACCTTATTTTTTTCTTTCCTTGTCTTTTCTCCTCATAGTATATAGTAGCCGAACCTTTAGAGGTTGACCACTCGTGCATTTCTCTTCATCTTTTCTCTCCTACATTTGTCTCTTCTTTCCACTTTTTATTTTCAACATAGCCAAAACGTTGCTTCTCCTTCATTGCCTTCCGGTTTATTTTTCTTTTCCCTTAAGTCGAATACTTCCCCTTTTATTCCAAGTGAATCAGTTGGCCTTTATTTTGTTGTTATCCGAATACTTGTAGCCACAGGAGGGGGCATTTTTTTTTACCATCGAATCCATCTTGCTTTCTCAAATCTTCTGTAATCGCAAGGTAATGAAAATTCTTTCACTCTTTTATTTTCTTTCGGTCTTATGTTGCTCATAGTTGAAGTGGCTCTTTCCTTTAATTTTGGTTCATGACTAATCCATTCTTTTCTTCTCTCAACATGGTATGTTTTCGATTAAAACCCATAGCCGAATCTGTCTGGGTTCGATTCTCCTTTGATCAAGGTAGGGAGTTTTCCCTCTAATTTCTGTTTGTCTTGTCTCTTTTCATTTTCTCTATTATAACCAAATCTTCATCTCTACCTAGGCTGATTGTATTAAGGATCAGCAACTCACTTCTCTGCTCATTAATCTTTCGGACTTCGGGAAGTGGTGGTAAGAGCCGAAACCCCTTGTCAAAAACCACCATTTCTCATTGTAGTACTTTACTGATCGTGACTTTCTTCATGGAGGTGAGTGGTAGCCGATCTAAGAGGGTTGTGTTAAGGGAGCCCAAGGGGAGTATACTCATAGCCTCTGCTCCTAAGTTCAAACGACGTAGGGTATCAGCGATTCGGGATTTTTTGTCAGGTTGTGGAAAGGAGTCGACATCCAATTCAGATAAGCAAATCATATTTGTTCGTGATAGTGAGGGTAAGTGTGAGCAAATCGTTATTTAGATGTGGGTTAGATCTCCCATTGTTTTGACTGCAAGCTAATTGTGTGATGTATTGTCTTAGGCGACGTCGATCGGGAGTGTCTAGTTCTCCACGTAATCAAGTGTGTAATCTCACACCTTCATTTGTTTTGTTTTGTATTATTCTGTGTGTTGGCTAAAAGCCGAATTACCTTAACGGGTAAGCTACTGTGATACCCCTAGTGGGTGAGTTTGGAAATAACCCTGGTACGTAAAATTTTGATTATACCCTTTTGGGGTAATTTCGCATGACTGTGTATATTCTGGTTATCTGCTGTGTTGGTGTAATCATACATACACTATATTATTATGACATGACATGTTGCATGGGATTGGAATATTGATGATCGGGGAAGTGTATTTCGGTGGCTCTGCCACATATTTTGGTGACTCTGTCACAGTTTGCCCGATGGCTATGCCATGTATATTTTGATAATCTAGTGGCTCTGCCACAATTTCGGCGATGAGCAGCATGACTGCCATCGAAGTGTGTAGCGGATGGAGGGTTGATTGTAGAAATCCCCACAGGTGTGTTAGGTTGGATACGGGTGGTGTGTAGAGGATGGAATATTAAGGTGGGCTGGGCTACATTGCATCCTTTGACTGTATTATCATGCTGATAGGGCTAAGGCCCATTTTGTTTCCATAAAGGACTAAGACCCAGTTAATGTCCGATTAGGGGATTACACACTGAGTTCTCGTGACTCACCCCTCTGCTTTAATTTTAGGTAATTCCCAGTATTGAGGATTTGGAGCCGAGGTGGACTCTGTGGTGGCCATACATCGTTTCCTTAGTAATTCTTGTTTTCTTTACCTTAAACTTTATTTTAATTTGGGTTTATGTTTTGTAATAAGGCCTTTGGTATTTTATTTGGTTTTAACTTTTAATTTGGTTTTTGCTTATTATTAATTGTCCAATACGAGATTTTCCTAAAACCTTAATACCTATTGGTTTTACCAAAATGTTAATGAACGGTTTTTCAAACTTTAATTGATTGAACACTGGGTTCTCTTGAACGTCGAAAACAGTTTTCAAAACATCACAAGTTCGAAATTCACTGAAGATGATTTCTGTTATAAACAAGATTTTACCAACCATTCAAACTCAAATCTCCTAATAAAAGCAGTTTTCAAATTCATCACAACTTTTCTAAAGTGGACATTGAGTTAAACGGGTTTTTATAAACAAACACCTAAGCTCGAAGTTTTAAAAAGGATACAAACATTTTACAAACATACAACTTTCTTAACAACCCTTCCATGTGGCATGCCAGATCCAGTCTTAACGTCTAGGTTGGGTTTGGGGTGTTACAAGCATACTGACTTCATTTTAATTTTAACGCCAGGGGACACACGGCAGTGTAACATAACCGTGTGTCACACACGGCTGAGACACACACCCATGTCTCTGATCGTGTGGACAAAAATAGGCTATTTACAAAGCCATTTTGCCACCCTATTTTCATATACCTGTACAAGCATAATTTGCAACATTTTGTAACTCAATAGGCAGCCAATCCATTATTGGAATGCCGGCACCCCCATGGCGCAGCGAAATAAAATTAATCCCGGTGATCCAAACCATGAATCCATGTGTGAGGAACAAATCGGGGTGAAATAAAGGTTTTGAAATTACCAAAATTTCAATATGAATTGACAGCGAAGACTTGGCAACAAGAGTTCTGATCTACTGTCGAACCAAGCCGCAACCTTTACGATGTCGGCCTCTACGTAATCCACCCGGTTTGACTATGAACGGCAGAAAAATCTCCAAAAACTGTTTTCAGAGAGTTTTTTATTTGCTTGATGGCTGCTAGACTTTTCTAAGCAAAAACTTAGGGTTTCTCTTCACTTATTACCTTTTATAATCGGTATTTTATTTATGAATTATAAAATTAAATAAATATAATAATGTCTTAACCGAAAATTATAATTACATTAATTATACCCAAAAGTTATAATTACATTAATTATAACATGGATTTCGTAAACTATATTTATTTAAATTTATATACAAACCAAATTCATATATTAATTCTCATTATGTGTACAACATCCTTGTACATATAATATATTCAATATTTGATTGCCCAATTAAATTAATTCTTTAATTAATTTAATTCATGTGACAATCAAACACAATACCAACTATGTTTCATTCCGTTCATTTCAACCATAGGGTGTGACCACAGAGGTTCTTGTAACGTTAGTAGTAATACTAGAACGATTCAAATGTCACAAACAATGAGTGGCATCTAGCAATGCATCATTGCTACCTAAGTTACAAGAAGTCATGATTCGACATAACTTTTGTGATTACCTTTCATGCAATAATCCTTAAGTCCTTTATCTCTGGAATAGATACAAGTCATGGAATAGTCACACTTGTATAGTCCATCCCATGTTTCTTGATATCTTGAGTAGACTATGATATACAAATTAGTATGACATTTCATGTCAACTTATTTGAGCATGGCCATGCATTTCTAGTCTCACTCAATCAAGTGGCCTAAGATATTACTCGCATTATGTGTGAAGGACGTATCCTATATTGATCAACAATATCCCTCTACATAGATTGTAGTATATCCAACATCAGACTTTATAGAACAACCAGTTATGGTGTACGTTTGACTGTATCAAAATATACGACTCAAGATGTTGAGATAATGATTATCTCAAGTCTAAGGATCATATATATATTAATCACTATGAGTAATGTTGTGACAACTACATAATAATCCAAGAAACATACTCATAGCGGGTCAGTCTAATATGTTGTTCTCTAACACACATATTCATGCATTGATTTTGACACTCCATATCAATGACAACTCTTTATCATCAATCAACTACATGTTAGTCTTAATGCATTATTGTTGTCCTAGTCAACAATAATACTTGACTAAGGATATTTTAAGAATAATCATATTATTCCGTGACATTATTATAAAAGCAGTTTATTTGTACACACGTAGGAAAAACTCAAATAATAATGACAATGTTTTATATTAACAAACATGGTAAATCAAGTATGTTATTACAACCATCTCATGATTGATCTTTAGGCATACTCTTACAATCTCCCACTAGCACTAAGACCAATCAATCATATATCTAATTGTAACATCCTGAATAGGGCCTATGCATTTCCAGTTTAATTGTATGAAATGACAAGTTTCAAGTACTATGAATAAACTTTTGATACTTTTGGAAACCTAGAAATGCATGAAAATGGAAATGAAAATGGAAATGAAAATGGAAATGAAAATGGAAATGAAAGTGGAAATGGAAATGGAAATGGAAATGGAAATGGAAATGGACATTTTTGGAAACTTAGACATTTTTGGAAACCTAAAGGAATTAGGAAAAGTGAACATTTTGGAAACCAAACCAAAATAGGAAACTAAACATTTCTTTGGAAACCAAACCAAAATAGGAAACTAAACATTTTGGAAACCAAGCCAAAATAGGAAACTAAACATTTTGGAAACTTGGAAAATACAGAGCCGCGCGAAAATTTTAGGAAACTTAAAAATGACCCCGGAATGTCAAAATTAAGAGCCCAAAGGGGAGCTTAGGGCCAAGTGACCCTAAAAATATAAAGAACATAAAATTTGACCCAATAACGGCTTGGAAATGTGGCTCAAGATGCCCCTAAGGCCCTAGGAAATGGCCCAAATGCAAGAGGTTTTGGGCCTGAGTTTGAGTCATCAAGGAAACAAATAAAAGAAATAAAATTTTGTCTCCATGAATGGAGAGTTGGACGGCACAAGGAAGAGGAATTTCAATTTAATAAAAACTCTTGGCTAATTAGGAGATTTGATGGAATTTCATATTGATAAAACTAAAACTTATCACAAGTGAAGAATTGGTGAATTAGGGACTCTAAGGCTAATAGATTCGCCAAAGAAAGAAAAGAAAAGAGCCATTCTCTTCTCTTCAACATCTTGTGAAACCTCCTAGAGAAAGTAGCAACAATCTTTCCTCTTCTCTTCAAATTAAATTCCCTTGTCAAAACTCTCTCCATCTTTTTCTTTCTTTTCTTCTCTTCTACTATTCATCCACAAAAGCCAAAGCTTTGAGATCCACAATAGTGCCATAGCCGAATAGCATAAGGGATCTTCCGGGATTCGAAAACAAGGTAAGTACATCATTATACAATCGGCAAAAGATCCCTCCATGATTTAATAGTAGATCAAATCTAACAAGTGATTTGGTGAGAATTTGAAATAAAGATCAACTTCGGGATTTGAGGTAAGTGAGTCTATACATTCGGCCAAGGCCAAATCTTAGTCAATTAGATCAAATTGATCAAAAACTAATCTATTCAGAGATCTAGGAAGTTGCCGATTTCAAAAAGGGAGGTGAAGTTTCGGGATTTAAAAATCCATAAGGTAAGCCCTAAAGGTATTCGGCCAAAGTTATGTGATTACCTAGATGAGATCCGTAATTATTAAAAGCCGAAAACTAATTTATGTTGAAGTTTCAAGGATTGACCGAATATCAAGTGAAGGAAAACAAAGATTCCGGGATTTGAATAAACATCAAATCGGCATCAAAGGTAAGCCTCTTTACAAATCCTACTAGGATTTGGATATTATAGCCCAAAATAGAATTTATGCTAAGTAATATTTGATAAACCAAATGTAGGAATTAGGATCTAAACATTAGATCTTGCTTTCGAAATCTCAAGGAATCGCTAAACAAATCAGGTGTGTATTCCACACTATTCTTAATAGTTTTATGGTTTAAATATGTTATATATGCTAATGTGAAAGTGAAAGAAAGTGGCTAAGGTGCCATATTATGGTACAAAGTATTGTGCACGTTTTCCTACTTCTACTAGGATTACGAAATAAATGTTATACAAGTGAAAAGTGATGTGAAAGTGAAATAAAATATGTTATGCATGATATTTATAATTTGGGGCATTCGGGATTTATGTGAAAGGGGAAGAAGGTGTTGACTACGGTCTCACCAACGTTATAAGTGAAAGTGATGACTTCGGTCTCACTAAGTGAATGTGATAACCCGGTCTCACTAAGTGAATGTGATGACTTGGTCTCACTAAGTGGTAACCGGTTACATTACATTGGTGGCTATGCCACAATATTATCGATGGGCGATGAGCACGCCGACCGCAATGAACGCCTTCGATGGAGTGTAGCGGATGGAGGGTTGACTTAGTAGTCCCCACTTGTACAAAGTTGGTACGGGTGGAGTGTAGCGGATGGCATATAGGTTTGGGTTCGGGTTTGCATCATGATATTGAATTTTTATATGCATATGATTTTTTTTATGGTGTGCCTATTTCTATTATGTTTAGTGTTGGTTACACACTGAGTCTATCGACTCACCCGCTGTGGGAATATGTTTGTGTGATGAGCAAGAATAGACCAGACGACGAGAACTTGTGGTGGCCATGATCGACTTGAAGTTCAGTTTAATTTGAATATTCATTTTATTTTAAAAGTACTGTATAATTTATTATTTTGGGTTTCATTTTATGTAATAAGGCCACCGTGATTTAATTTTTATTTCTACTATAATTACTATGTTATGAGTTTAGGGCTTTATAAAGAGTAAGCCCACTTAATATGGAATGAGTTTAAATATTTTGTCACTTGAAATAAATGGGTTTTGTTATAAAATAAATTTGTTTTCAACTCAAGCCCAACCCACAACGAGCTATCTTCCAAAACTCACAGATTTTCAAAATATTCGAATGAATTTGGACCGGTTACTTGAGGAGCATACCAGATCCATCCATTCTCGTGGGCCGGGTTTGGGGTGTTTCAGTTTGGTATCAGAGCCCAGTTCAAACTCTCGGCCTGTGGCCTAAGGCCCAAAACATTTTTAAAACAAGGCCAAATGAGTTTTATGAAAGTATTTTTACAAATGGACAGGTATAAAGACATGGCCCATAAGTCTCCGACCCGCAGTCCACCAGGTAAGTACCCCTAACTCTATGTGTGATTCTGTGATTTATATAAGGGTAGAAAAGGCATGGAACGTAGAATAGCATGATAGGAACTTGAACCCTAGGATTAGACTACTCAAACACAAACACATAAGATTTAAGGCACTAAACCAACCTATGACTAAGTCAATTAAACTAGGTGTGGCAACCATGGTACGCATGTCTAGGAGTGGATCCTCAAGAGCTTGGTATTTAAGCGGCCCTAGTGACTCACCTCCTCTTCTTGAATCCTACAGTGCGTAGCTTTGGTTCACCCTAACCTAGAGGACTTAGTGGGTGTGGCAACCCCAGACGCATGTCTAGGAATGGTTTCAGTGGGAGCTTGGTATTTAAGCGATCCGTGACTCACCTCCTCTCCACTCGAATCCTGCCTGGTGCGTAGCTTTGGTTCACCCTGACCAAGAAGGCTCAGTCATAGGCTAAACTCAATAACTAAAACCCGAAAGGGAATTAGCTATTTTTTTCTTAACACTTAATATTAAAATCCTTAAATCACTTTCTTTCTCTTATCCTCAATTCACGAAAACTATCTCTTACACAATTATTTTCGAAAAATTTATGATCCATAAAAAAATACAAAAATGCCCTTAGCGGTAAAATTACCAAAATGCCCTTAGTTTATAAAATGATTCAACTATTCAACAGTTTTACCAAAATTTCATTATTTTATAAATAGTCAAAAAACCCTAACTTGCAAACTATCAAAAATATCTTGATTTTGGAAAATTACAAAATTGCCTCTAACTTACAAAATTACCAAAATGACCCTGATTTTCAAAATTTTTGCAACATTCCCATTTTGAAGGAACAATTTTCGAAAAGAACCCTCGAGTTTTCCACTTTTGACATACCATCGATTTATTAAATTTTACAAATTTACCTCGATTTATGAAAATTACCAAAATACCCCTGAGGTTAAAAACTACCGAAATAACCCCAGATTTAAAACTTTTTCCAAATTACCCTAGACTTCAAAATTTTCAAAAATAATTTTTGACAAAAACACCAAGGGACGTGTTTCTTCTGAAAAATTACGAAAATGCCCCTGTAGGACAAAATTACGAAAATACCCCCGGGTAGAGGAAAACAACAACAACAACAAAAACTACAACATTTCTCTGAATGAACGAAAGTTCATACTTGTTTGATGGATGAATGAATAAGACTGTGTTTGTATGAATCTGAAGAACCACTCTTAAAACACTTTCCATAAAACTCCTTCGCTAATAAACAAGTGGAACAAAGACTAATCCATAAAATTTCTTAATCAGATCTCGACGCTAGAAAATGAGTTCTAGAGGACGCGATCGTCAAGGACGTGGTAGAGGAAGAATAACTATGTCAGAACCCGTTAGATCAGGTCAAGGTTCTGACAATGAGTTACCACCGCCACCACCACCCCCAGCTGTTAATGTCGAGCAAACAGCTCGGGACGGGATGAGGCGTGTCGCAGCCATGTTGCAGTATTAGAAATGGTGGCTGGCGCGGGTGGAAATTTGGGAGCTCGAAATCCTGCGAGCGACTCCGATCCAACGGGGTCGAGGTGTTTCGTGGAGTGTCCGGTGTGGCACCCAGTACCGCCGAGTATTGGTTGGAAGCAACTGAGCGTATTATGGATGAACTCGACCTGACCCCTGAGGAAAAGTTGAAAGGGATGGTAGCCCTGTTACGTGATGAAGCATACCAATGGTGGCTAACTGTTCGTGATGGTGCCACGGCAGAGGATCTGACGTGGGAGTATGCTAAGGAGGCATATCAGAAGAAGTATGTATTTTCGGTATATTGATGAGCAATGAAAGCTTTTCTAGGACTAGTTCGGGGAACAAATCGATGGCGGCATATGAGGTGAATTTACGAGGTTAGGCGATATGCTCGAGGAGTAGTCGCGATCGAACATGAACGCCGTGTCCGTTTGAGGACGGTTTAAGGGATGACCTAAGGTTATTGATAGCCCCACATCAGGAGAGGGAGTTCTCCACGTTGGTGGAAAAGGCTAAGGTAGCTGAAGGAATTAAAGACTCGACTAGACAGAACTCTGATAGGAATAGACCCAAGAGAGGTTATGGATCTTGTGAAATGTGCGAAAAGGCCCAGGCGAGGGGTCAAAAGGTCAGCAAGTTGATACCAGAGGGCAGTATCGTTCTTGTGAGTATTGTGGAAGGAAGCACTCAGGTGAGTGTTGGAAAAAGATAGGAGCATGTCTTAAATGTGGATCTAAGGACCATATGCTCAAGGACTGTCCAAAGATATCGGATGATGATGACCAAAGAACTCGTAATGTTAATCAATTTGGTAGGGAGGACAATGACCTCAACGAGGTCGAGGTTCGAATAACAGAGGTAATAGTCTTTGGCAGAGGACGTGGCGGAGGTGCCACCAATCTCGAGGCAAGACAAGGGTTTGGTTTATCTGATCGCCGAAGGAGGATGAAGATGCGCCGGACGTCATAACCGGTACGTTCCTCATTCATGGTAAACCCTATTATGCTTTAATTGATGTGGGCTCGACCCATTCTTATGTTGCCTGTAGTGTAGTTGAGACACTAGGCCTAGACTCTGAACTTTCTGATAAAGAGATGACGATAGTAAGCCCATTAGGCCAAACTATAGTGGTAAATAAGATCTTTCGAAATATACCCCTAGAAATTTAGGGAGTGAGCTTTCGGGCCGACCTAATGGAATTACCCTTCGGGGAATTTGACCTTATACTTGGTATGGATTGGTTAGTAGAACATCGAGCCGTGTTGGATTGTGCGGCTAAACAAATGGAACTAAGGACCCTTGAGGATGAGGTGGTCATTATGATAGGAGAGAGAAGGAACTATTTGACTAATGTAGTTTCGGTGCTTAAGGCGGAAAGGATGGTACGTAAAGGGTACGAGGCATTCTTAGCCTTTGTAAGTGCGTTGGATGGAAGTGAGGAAGGTGTCAAAGTAGTCAGAACAGTAAGGGACTTTGAGGATGTGTTTCCAGAGGAATTACCAGGAATACCCCCAGATAGAGAAGTTGAATTTGGAATAGACTTACTACCAGGAACAGCGCCTGTGTCAATTGCTCCATACCGAATGGCGCCAAAGGAATTAGTGGAGCTTAAGGCTCAAATCCAGGAATTATTGGATCGTGGGTTTATTCGGCCCAGTGTGTCTCCGTGGGGAGCACCGGTCTTGTTTGTGAAGAAGAAGGACGGAACTATGTGTATGTGCATAGACTATCGTCAATTGAATAAGCTGACTATCAAGAACAAGTATCCCTTGCCAAGGATCGATGACTTGTTCGATCAGCTGAAAGGAGCCGCAGTGTTTTCGAAGATCGATTTACGGTCGGGATACCATCAGTTGAAGGTGAAGGAGGCTGATATCCATAAGACCGCTTTTAGGACAAGATATGGTCACTATGAGTTTGTAGTAATGCCGTTTGGGTTGACAAACACTCCAGCCGCGTTCATGGATATGATGAATCGAGTGTTCCAACCTTACTTAGACAGGTTTATTGTGGTATTCATCGATGATATCTTGGTATATTCTAAGTCTGAAGAGGAGCATGATGAGCATCTCCGAATTGTGTTACAAGTATTAAGGGAGAAGAAGCTTTATGCCAAATTCAGCAAGTGTGAATTTTGGCTTAGAGAAGTTGCTTTCTTAGGACACGTGGTGTCTGCCGAGGGAATAAGGGTGGATCCTAAGAAAATCAAAGCGGTGTTGGATTGGAAACCACCTAAGTCGATGGCAGAGATTCGTAGTTTCTTAGGGTTGGCAGGCTATTACCGAAGGTTCGTGGAAGGATTCTCGTCGATAGCCGCGCCATTAACAAAATTGTTGAGGAAGGAAGTACCCTTTGTGTGGACAGATAAGCAACAAGAGAGTTTTGAAAAACTTAAAAAGGTATTAACTAAGCTCGGTGTTGATTCAACTTTCAAGCAGGAAGGATTTTGTGGTATCTTGTGATGCGTCACATACGGGTTAGGATGTGTTCTTATGCAAGATGGCAAGGTAGTCGCTTATGCGTCCCGACAGTTAAGGCCGCATGAAGTGAACTACCCAACCCATGACTTAGAATTGGTAGCAGTGGTTTTCGCTCTCAAGGTGTGGAGGCATTATCTGTATGGAGAAAGGTCAGTGATCTACACCGACCACAAGAGTCTCAAGTATCTGTTGACTCAGAAGGAGTTAAACTTGAGGCAGCGAAGGTGGGTGGAATTACTGAAAGACTACGACTGTTCGATAGAATATCATCCGGGCAAAGCAAACGTAGTAGCTGATGCTTTAAGTAGGAAGGTTGTGGCGGACCTAAGAGCAATGTTCGCCCATTTAAGCTTATATGAGGATGGAAGTTTGTTGGCCGAGTTACAAGTCAAGCCAACATGGTTGAAGGAAGTGAAAGAGGGACAGTTGATTGATGAAGATTTAAATGTTAAGCTACAAAAAGCACAGAACAGAGAGTTGGAGGACTATGAGATTAATGATGAAGGAGTATTATGCTACAAAGGGAAAGTATGTATGCCAAGAGACAAGGAGTTAAGACAGAAGATCCTTCGAGAAGTGCATAGTAGCCCTTATGCTATGCATCCCGGAGGCATTAAGCTGTACAGAGACTTAAGAGAACAATTTTGGTGGCCAGATCTTAAACGAGAAGTTACAGAATTTGTGGGAAGATGTCGGACGTGTCAACAAGTTAAGGCTGAACACCAAGTTCCATCGGGATTGCTTCAGCCAATCCAGATTCCACAGTGGAAATGGGAAAGAATTACCATGGACTTCGTTAGTGGGCTTCCCCTTACGCCTACTAAGAAGGACTCGGTATGGGTGATAGTGGACCGTTTGACCAAGTCCGCACATTTTATCCCAAAGAAGAATAGACTATCCTCTTCAAAAGCTAGCCAAGTTATATGTGGCAGAAATTGTGAGGTTACATGGAGTACCAATGTCGATCATCTCTGATAGAGACCCAAGGTTTACGTCTCGATTTTGGAAGGCACTTCATCAAGCTTTAGGCACCAAGTTGGATTTCACTACGGCCTTCCATCCACAATCGGACGGGCAGTCGGAACGAGTAATACAAGTGTTGGAGGATATGTTGAGAGGATGTGTGATGGATTTTCGAGGAAGTTGGGAGGACTACTTGCCTTTAGCAGAGTTCGCCTACAACAACAGTTATCAGGCTAGCATTCGAATGGCACCATATGAAGCATTGTACGGACGGAAGTGTCGTACTCCTACTTGTTGGACTGAGTTAGGAGAACGTCGAGTTTTGGGACCAGAGATAGTGGCAGAAACAGAAGAGAAGGTTGAATTAATTCGAACACGGTTAAAAGAAGCCTCAGATAGACAGAAGTCTTATGCCGACCTCAAACGGAAGGAAATAGAGTTTGAAATAGGAGACCAAGTGTTTCTAAAAGTCTCACCATGGAAGAAAGTGATGAGGTTTGGTCGGAAAGGGAAATTAAGCCCAAGATTTATCGGGCCCTATCGGGTACTAAAGCGAGTGGGACCAGTGGCATACCAGCTAGAGTTGCCACCAGAGTTGCAACAAATGCATGACGTATTCCATGTGTCCATGCTACGTCGTTACCGATCGGATCCCTCTCACATAGTACCAGTAGAAGAAGTGGAGCTAAGGCCAGACTTAACTTACGAGGAAGAGCCAATTCAAATTCTGGAACGTGACGTGAAAGTACTACGAAGGAAGTCAGTTCCTCTAGTTAAAGTATTATGGCACAATCATGGATCGGAGGAAGCTTCGTGGGAACCAGAAGAGGCAATGAGACAACAATACCCTCAATTGTTTGGTTAGAAAATTTCGAGGACGAAATTTTTCTTAAGGGGGGTAGAACTGTAACATCCTGAATAGGGCCTATGCATTTCCAGTTTAATTGTATGAAATGACAAGTTTCAAGTACTATGAATAAACTTTTGATACTTTTGGAAACCTAGAAATGCATGAAAATGGAAATGAAAATGGAAATGAAAATGGAAATGGAAATGGAAATGAAAATGGAAATGAAAATGGAAATGGAAATGGAAATGGAAATGGACATTTTTGGAAACCTAGACATTTTTGGAAACCTAAAGGAATTAGGAAAAGTGAACATTTTGGAAACCAAACCAAAATAGGAAACTAAACATTTCTTTGGAAACCAAACCAAAATAGGAAACTAAACATTTTGGAAACCAAGCCAAAATAGGAAACTAAACATTTTGGAAACTTGGAAAATACTGAGTCATGCTGAAAATTTTAGGAAACTTAAAAATGACCCCGGAATGTCAAAATTAAGAGCCCAAAGGGGAGCTTAGGGCCAAGTGACCCTAAAAATATAAAGAACATAAAATTTGACCCAATAACGGGCTTGGAAATGTGGCCTGAAGATGCCCCCTAAGGCCCTAGGAAATGGCCCAAATGCAAGAGGTTTTGGGCCTGAGTTTGAGTCATCAAGGAAACAAATAAAAGAAATAAAATTTTGTCTCCATGAATGGAGAGTTGGACGGCACAAGGAAGAGGAATTTCAATTTAATAAAAACTCTTGGCTAATTAGGAGATTTGATGGAATTTCATATTGATAAAACTAAAACTTATCACAAGTGAAGAATTGGCTGAATTAGGGACTCTAAGGCTAATAGATTCGGCCAAAGAAAGAAAAGAAAAGAGCCATTCTCTTCTCTTCAACATCTTGCCAAAACCTCCTAGAGAAAGTAGCAACAATCTTTCCTCTTCTCTTCAGCCGAAATTCCCTTGTCAAAAACTCTCTCCATCTTTTTCTTTCTTTTTCTTCTCTTCTACTATTCATCCACAAAAGCCAAAGCTTTGAGATCCACAATAGTGCCATAGCCGAATAGCATAAGGGATCTTCCGGGATTCGAAAACAAGGTAAGTACATCATTATACAATCGGCAAAAAGATCCCCTCCATGATTTAATAGTAGATCAAATCTAACAAGTGATTTCGGCAGGAATTTGAAATAAAGATCAACTTCGGGATTTGAGGTAAGTGAGTCTATACATTCGGCCAAGGCCAAATCTTAGTCAATTAGATCAAATTGATCAAAAACTAATCTATTCAGAGATCTAGGAAGTTGCCGATTTCAAAAAGGGAGGTGAAGTTTCGGGATTTAAAAATCCATAAGGTAAGCCCTAAAGGTATTCGGCCAAAGTTATGTGATTACCTAGATGAGATCCGTAATTATTAAAAGCCGAAAACTAATTTATGTTGAAGTTTCAAGGATTGGCCGAATATCAAGTGAAGGAAAACAAAGATTCCGGGATTTGAATAAACATCAAATCGGCATCAAAGGTAAGCCTCTTTACAAATCCTACTAGGATTTGGATATTATAGCCCAAAATAGAATTTATGCTAAGTAATATTTGATAAAACAAATGTAGGAATTAGGATCTAAACATTAGATCTTGCTTTCGAAATCTCAAGGAATCGCTAAACAAATCAGGTGTGTATTCCACACTATTCTTAATAGTTTTATGGTTTAAATATGTTATATATGCTAATGTGAAAGTGAAAGAAAGTGGCTAAGGTGCCATATTATGGTACAAAGTATTCAGGTACGTTTTCCTACTTCTACTAGGATTACGAAATAAATGTTATACAAGTGAAAAGTGATGTGAAAGTGAAATAAAAATATGTTATGCATGATATTTATAATTTGGGGCATTCGAGATTTATGTGAAAGGGGAAGAAGGTGTTGACTACGGTCTCACCAACGTTATAAGTGAAAGTGATGACTTCGGTCTCACTAAGTGAATGTGATGACTTCGGTCTCACTAAGTGAATGTGATGACTTCGGTCTCACTAAGTGGTAACTTCGGTTACATTACAGTGGTGGCTATGCCACAATATTATCAGTGGGCGATGAGCACGTCGACTGCAGCGACTGCCTTCGATGGAGTGTAGCGGATGGAGGGTTGACTTAGTAGTCCCCACGGTGTACAGGTTGGTACGGGTGGAGTGTAGCGGATGGCATATAGGTTTGGGTTCGGGTTTGCATCATGATATTGAATTTTTATATGCATATGATTTTTTTATGGTGTGCCTATTTCTATTATGTTTAGTGTTGGTTACACACTGAGTCTATCGACTCACCCCGTTGTGGGAATATGTTTTGGTGATGAGCAATAATAGACGGGACTACAGAACTTGTGGTGGCCATGATCGACTTGAAGTTCGGTTTAATTTGAATATTCATTTTATTTTAAAAAGTACTGTACAATTTATTATTTTGGGTTTCATTTTATGTAATAAGGCCACCGTGATTTAATTTTATTTCTACTATAATTACTATGTTATGAGTTTAGGGCTTTATAAAAAGTAAGCCCACTTAATATGGAATGAGTTTAAATATTTTGTCACTTGAAATAAATGGGTTTTTGTTATAAAAATAAATTTGTTTTCAACTCAAGCCCAACCCACAACGAGCTATCTTCCAAAACTCACAGTTTTCAAAATATTCGAATGAATTTGGACCGGGTTACTTCGAGGAGCATACCAGATCCAGTCCATTCTCGTGGGCCGGGTTTGGGGTGTTTCACTAATACCAAGAGACTTAGTGTGACGATCATGCTTCTGCTGTGTCAGAGGCTTTGTCATGGGATCAGCAATGTTATCATCTGTAGTTACTCTGCATATCTCAACATCTCCTCGATCGATAATCTCTCGAATAAGATGATAGCGCCTAAGTATATGTTTGGATTGCTGGTGAGATCTGGGTTCTTTAACTTGTGCAATAGCTCCATTGTTATCACATCAGAGTTCTATAGCATCTGATATGCTAGGCACAACCCCTAGTCCAGTAATGAACTTCTTGATCCAAACCACTTCTTTTGCTGCCTCACTGGCTGCAATATACTCGGCCTCTGTTGTAGAATCAGCTACTGTACTTTACTTTGAACTCTTCCAGCTCACAGCACCACCATTAAGGCAAAACACAAATCCTGATTGCGATCGAGAATCGTCCTTGTCAGTTTGGAAGCTGGCATCAGTGTAACCTTTTACACTTAACTCTTCCTCACCTCCATATATTAGGAACGTATCCTCTGTTCTTCTTAATTACGTAAGGATATTCTTGACTGTGGTCCAGTGACCTTCACTGGGATCTACTTGGTACCTGCTCGTCATACTTAAAGCATACAAGACATCTGGACGGGTACATAACATGGCATACATGATAGATCCAATAGCAGAAGCATATGGAATTTTACTCATGCGTTCTCTCTCTTGTGGAGTTGAAGGACACATTTCCTTTAAGAGTGAAATACCATGTCTCATAGGTAGAAATTCTCTTTTAGATTCTTCCATATTGAACCTTTTCAGTACTTTATCTATGTATGTACTTTGGCTTAGACCTAGTAGTCGTCTTGATCTATCTCTATAGATCTTGACTCCTAAGATGTAAGTAGCTTCGCCCAAGTCCTTCATAGAAAAACAACTTCCTAACCAAGTCTTAATAGACTGTAAGGTAGGTATGTCATTTCCCATGATAAGTATGTCATCCACATACAGTACCAAGAATGTGATAGTGCTCCCACTAACTTTCTTGTAAACACATGGTTCATCTTTATTTTTGATAAAACCAAACTCTTTGATTGCATCGTTAAAATGAAGATTCCAACTTCGATAAGCTTGCTTTAATCCATAAATGGATTTTTGTAGCTTACAAATCTTTCTAGCATCCTTTGGATTGACAAAACCTTCAAGTTGTGTCATGTACACATCCTCTTCAAGTTTCCTGTTAAGGAAAGCTGTTTTGACACCCATCTGCCAGATTTCATAATCATGAAATGCATTATGGCGAAGCAAGATCTTGATGGATTTAAACATAGCTACAGGAGAAAAGGTTTCATGATAGTCAACACCATGAATTTGGCAAAAACCTTTAGCGACTAATTGCCCCTTGTATGTTTGTACATTACCATCCATGTTGGTTTTCTTTTTGAAAACCCACTTGCACCCTATAGGTTTAACCCTTTCGGGTGGGTCAATCAAAGTCCATACTTGATTTTCATACATGGAATCCATCTTAGATCTCATGGCCTCAAGCCATTTCTCAGAGTCTGGGCTCGTCACCGCTTCTTGATAAGTCCTAAGCTCATCTTGATCTATAAGAAGAACATCACCATGCGTTGTAATGAGAAATCCATATCTCTCAGGTGCATGGCATTTTCTTAAAGATCTTCGCGGTGGTTGTGTTTCTACAGCAGTTACTTGTTCCTCAATTTCTTGTGGAATTTGTTGTTGTTCTATCTCTGGTTCAGTGGTATCTTGTGATTCTCGAATTTCTTCAAGTTCAATCTTTCTCCCACTTCCTTTTCTAGAAATAAATTGTCTCTCTAGGAAGACACCAGTCCGAGCAACAAAGATTTTGTTCTCAATGGGATTAAAGAAATAATAACCTTTGGTTTCTTTTGGATACCCCACAAAAATACACCTTTCAGATTTAGGTTCAAGCTTAGTAGACGTCTGACGTTTAACATAAGCTTCACAACCCCAAATTTTCATAAAAGACATACTGGGACATTTTCCAGTCCACATCTTATATGGCCTCTTTTGAACCGATTTAGATGGAACACGATTTAGTGTGAAAGCAGATGTCTCAATTACATGTCCCCAAAAAGAAGTCGATAGATCAGCATGACTCATCATGGATCGAACCATGTCTAATAAAGTTCAATTTCTTCTCTCAGAAACTCCATTCCATTGAGGAGTAGCACGAGGAGTAAGTTGTGAGACAATCCCACATTCCTTCAATAGATCATCAAACTCTAGGCTCAAATACTCTCCACTTCGATCAGATCGAAGTGACTTGATAGTTTTGCCTAGTTTATTTTGTTCTTCATTTTTGAATTCTTTGAACTTTTCAAGAGACTCAGACTTATGGCGCATGAGATAAACATACCCATATCTACTGAAATCATCAGTGAAAGTAATGAAGTATTGAAATCCACCTCTGGTCTGTGTATTTATTGGTCCACATACATCAGAATGTATTAGGCCCAATAAATCACTAGCTAGTTCACTTTTACCAGTAAAAGGAGATTTAGTCATTTTTCCCAATAAGCAAGATTCACATACTTCAAATTGTTCAAAAACAAATGAATCTAAGAAACCATCTTTATGGAGTATAGATATGCGTCTCTCACTTATGTGGCCCAAACCACAATGCCAAAGATAAGTTTGATTTGAGTCATTTATTTTAGATCTTTTAGTATTTATGTTGTAAATAGGGTTCATTTGATCTAAAATATAGAGGCCATTAATCAATTGTGCCGAACCATAGAAAACATTATTGAGATAAAAGGAACAACAATTATTCTAAATAATTATCTCAAAACCAATTTTGTCTAAACAAGAAACTGAAATAATGTTTTTAGTCAAACTGGGCACAAAATAACAATCCTCTAAAATTAAATCAAGTCCACTAGGCAAAGATAAAGTGTATGTTCCCACAGCTAATGCAGCAACCTTTGCTCCATTTCCAACTCCCAGGTCCACATCTCCTCTAGCCAATGTCCTACTCCTTTGAAGTCCCTGTACAGAAGTACAAATATGAGAACCACAACCAATATCTAATACCTAAGAAGTAGTAGTTGATAAATTAATATCAATAACATAAATACCTGAAGTAGACGTTCCGCTTGTTTTGGCCTTCTTGACTTCCTCAAGATAGATAGGGCAGTTCTGCTTCCAATGTCTAGTCACACCACAATGAAAGCAGTTTCCTTCCTTAGACACTCCACCTTTAGGTTTCATTGTAGCCTTTCCTTTGCCAGGATTGGGCTTACCTTTACCCTTGGGCTTTGTTTGAACTTTGGCCTTTCCCTTGCCCTTGTTGTTACGGACCATCAGTATGGGCTTGGGTCCAACCTTTTTCATGTTACCTTCAGCAGTTCATAACATACTGAGCAACTATGGCAGAGTCTTGTCAATTTCATTCATATTGAAATTAAGGACAAACTGGCTGTAGCTATCCGGCAATGATTGCAGAATAACATCAGTGGCCAACTCTTGGCCCAATTGAAAACCAAGCTTAGACAGACTTTCAATATAGCCAATCATCTTAAGGACATAAGGTCCTACTGGGCTTCCTTCAACCAACTTACATTGGAATAAGGCTTTAGAGATATAGAACCTCTCTTGCGTGCTTGCCCCTAATAAAGTTCTTTCAGGTGCTCGATCATATCATAAGCAACCATGTCCTCATGTTGCTTCTGAAGCTCAGGATTCATAGTGGCAAGCATAAGACATCCAACATCTACCATGTCATCAAGATACTTCTTGTAAGCATCTTTATCAGTTCTTGAGGCATTAATAGGTGGCTCATTAGGAAGTTGTTGTTCAATGACATACAATTTTTGTTCTTATTTGAGGACAATCCTCAAGTTACGGAACCAGTCAAGAAAATTCAAACCATTCAATTTGTCCTTCTCAAGGACCGATCGCAATGAGAGTGTGCTAGTATTGCAGCCATAATATATCTACAACAATTAAATATGCGTGTGAGTAAATTTACCAAGTTTATATCAATCATTAAAAGACTTTATTAAATGATGATCCCACTATTTTATTTCAAAATTAATAACCCCATATATTAATTTCGAAAAACTTTCTCCAAAGTATTTCTAGTGGGTTAAGGATCCATATTTCACCTCCTCTTAAGTCAGCTTTGGCTTTACTCTCAAGACTATGGTTATTTAGGTAAGCAACCTTTGCTAATTACATCATATGTAACTCATAATATTTGGTGAACAACTCTTGTTCTAATCATCTTATGATTTATCCAATTTAATTGCCTCTAGGTTTCTAATCCTATTAGAGTAACCTTGTTAAGTCATTAACCAATTTTTAACTAGCGAATATCACTCGTTTATTCTTCGCGTTTAACCAAGATAAATACTAGTACTTCGCTTTGGCATAACCTACATAGTATTGATCGAGGCCTTAACGAAGGCAAAATTAGAAGGCCATTTGACTTAATATTTTAATAGAGGGATTTTATTAAGGATGTTCCATCTCACCAATTATGGTCTACTTTAGTCCATTTAGTCTTTTAATTGATCTCATCAATTAATTGGGTTTCTTATTAAATTTTAATATATAAAATTGGCATGCTTTAAACATCCATAGCATCTCATACATGAATAAATAAAGCAATAAATAAATGCAATAGTTATAGCCCATAAACTAAGGTGATTCAACCCAAGCCAATGGGAGAACCAAAAGGAAACCTAAAGGTGTAAGTAGTTTCACAAACTATCAATCTTCAATAGTTGTCCCAACTTCCTTCTCGTCTGGCCCATAGCAACTCTTGCAAATTACAATATGCAGAAACTCATTTTACATACGAGGGAGTAAGATGAGAAGAGAAATACAAGAGAATAGTAGTAAGGCATGACACGCAGGCCGTATTTATATATATAAAATTACAACCTTTTGTCAAATGGGTCATCGGCATATAACTATGCATTTCAAACACCGTGCATGTCAAAAAATAGCATACATAATTCAATGCTTTTTGCTAAGGTGAATTATAAAATATCCTTTCAACCTTATGTGGCCCATCAAGTTTATATATTTCTTTTAATAACAAAATATACCCCAGTCAAATGAAACCTCATGATTTGATAACTTTTATCAACAGAATCATGTTTTCATGATTTTAATCCTTGAGGTTCATATCAAAACAACCCTTGTTCCACTAGCCAATTAACCCTTACTGGAAACTGTAAATACCACCATCGCAATATTATAGATTTGTTAATAGTTAACAGTAATAACATAAGATCGAATAGGCCACAACACCATGATTAACATTTAATCAATTATCGAAAGGAACAGTTATCAGGTTATGCTTAAACGATTTAAACAACCGAAAACGTAGTAAAATAAAAGCATGCATCTCATACAATTGCATCACCCAAGTATTTAAACCCGAGTCCTGTATCACACAAGTGGCTTTGATACCACTGTTGGAACAAGCACCCCATGCGCAATGAAATAAAATTAATCCCGATGATCCAAACCATGAATCCATGTGTGAGGAACGAATCGGGGTGAAATAAAGGTTTCGAAATTACCAAAATTTCAATATGAGTAGACAGCGATGC
The DNA here is from genome assembly GCA_025506655.1 of Gossypium rotundifolium. NCBI lineage: Eukaryota > Viridiplantae > Streptophyta > Magnoliopsida > Malvales > Malvaceae > Gossypium > Gossypium rotundifolium. Next base: position 59,357,968 of record CP106723.1, on the reverse strand, counting down.
CTCGACAACAAGAGTTCTGATCTACTGTCGAACCAAGCCGTAACCTTTACAATGTTGGCCTCTATGTAATCCACCCGGTTTGACTATGAACGGCAGAAAAATCTCCAAAAACTATTTTCAGAGAGTTTTTTTATTTGCTTGATGGCTGCTAGACTTTTCTAAGCAAAAACTTAGGGTTTCTCTTCACTTATTACCTTTTATAATCGGTATTTTATTTATGAATTATAAAATTAAATAAATATAATAATGTCTTAACCAAAATTATAATTACATTAATTATACCCAAAAGTTATAATTACATTCATTATAACATGGATTTCGATAAACTATATTTATTTAAATTTATATACTGAACCAAATTCATATATTAATTCTCATTATCGTACAACATCCTTGTACATATAATATATTCAATATTTGATTGCCCAATTAAATTAATTCTTTAATTAATTTAATTCATGTGACAATCAAACACAATACCAACTATATTTCATTCCGTTCATTTCAACCATAGGGTGTGACCACAGAGGTTCTTGTAACGTTAGTAGTAATACTAGAATGATTCTAATGTCACAAACAATGAGTGGCATCTAGCAATACATCATTGCTACCTAAGTTACAAGAAGTCATGATTCGACATAACTTTTGTGATTAACTTTTCATGCATTAATCCTTAAGTCCTTTATCTCTGGAATAGATACAAGTCATGGAATAGTCACACTTGTATAGTCCATCCCATGTTTCTTGATATCTTGAGTAGACTATGATATACAAATTAGTATGACATCTCATGTCAACTTATTTGAGCATGGCCATGCATTTCTAGTCTCACTCAATCAAGTTGCCTAATATATTACTCCCATTATGTGGGAGGGACTTATCCTATATTGATCAACAATATCCCTCTACATAGATTGTGGTATATCCAACATCAGCCTTTATAGAACAACCAGTTATGGTATACGTTTGACTGTATCAAAATATATGACTCACGATGTTGGGATAATGATTATCTCAAGTCTAAGGATCATATACATATTAATCACTATGAGTAATGTTGTGACAATTACATAATAATCCAAGAAACATACTCACAGCGGGTAAGTCCAATATGTTGTTCTCTAACACACATATTCATGCATTGATTTTGGCACTCCATATCAATGACAACTCTTTATCATCAATCAACTACATGTTAGTCTTAATGCATTATTGTTGTCCTAGTCAACAATAATACTTGACTAAGGATATTTTAAGAATAATCATATTATTCTCAGGACATTATTATAAAACAGTTTATTTGTACACACAGAAGGAAAAACTGAAATAATAATGACAACGCTTTATATTAATAAACATGGTAAATCAAGTATGTTATTACAACCGTCTCATGATTGATCTTTGGACATAGTCTTACATCCATAACATTTCATACACATATTTGAATACTCATATGCAACCAAAGCATTAAACCAACTTAAAAAAATCAAATGGCTTCATCATATACCATAACATGTACCAAAATCACTAGCTTAAGTAACCATAACTATCATCCTTATAAATAGCCTATACATGCCATATTTACATATATCCCTGAGTTCAAAAGTACGAATCAGCAGCTAGATAGTGTGATGCGTAACTCTGACTCTATCCAAATTGAGCGAGCAATTGAACCTCTATAAAACACAGAAAAAGAAACAGAGTAAGCTTTATAGCTTAGTAAGCCTGTATAATTTAGAATTCAACTTACCATTTATACATAATCAAACAATTAAACAAAGTATATCAAATTCACTTGCCAAATGCCTATACACAAGCATTCATCAATATGTTAGTCTCATAAGTGCATATGATCAACCTTTATTTCAATTTCTTACATCAATGTATTGTGTCATACCAAATTCATACAACATGTATAACATATGTAACAATTCAATCCTCATTCATATAATCGAAAATCCATTTATATAACCAATAATTCATCCGTATAACCATTAGCAGAATTATGCCCATTGAACCTAATAGAATATCAATAGATACACAGGTGATACAAACTAAGTGTATTAATCGGTAATCCATCAATTCATCATCATATTTACTCTTTCAAACTATGATCGGTGAACTCCTCCTGAACTGATGAACAGTAAGCTTTATCGAGCTAGAAACAGTAATCTCTTACGAGCTGATATATCGATCAGCTCATCTAAGCTACGGTTAGTCCGCAACACATGCAGGATCTCAACCTAAATGGTAACCCTAGTGACATGTCACTCATATCCTACGAATTCCTACGGTTCAAACGGGGCTTAGTAATCATCAGACTATATCAATAAAGCATTTGAATTTCAAGTATATCATTTACTCAATTACATACATTCATTCCAAATAATTACAAGTATTTAAAAGTTTGATTCTAATTATACGAACTTACCTCGTATCGCTCGAATAACAAATATTGGTTAATCGTCAACCTTTCCTTTTCCCTGATCTAGATTGAAAACCCTTGCTTATCTTGATTTATATATATTTCAAAATTAGCACATTCAGTATTTGATCTATTCAATTTAGTCCAAAAATACCTTATGGCAAAATTACACTTTTGCCCTTACTATTTTAACATTTTTACAATTTAGTCCTTAACTCGTAAAAATGCAAATTCATGCAATTAGGCCATTAACTATGCTAGCTAAATTTTAAAGGAGTCCCTAGCAGCCCGTATCTTTTATTTATTTACACTTTTACCCACATAATTTTACATTTTCACAAATTAATCCCTTTTTGACATTTTTTTCAAAAATCAATTTACAAAACTTGTAAATCTATCAATAAACCTTCATAATCTATCATCAATATCAATTTAATCAAACATTCAACAATGGAAACATTTTAAATCTTTAACAGTTTTGAAATTGAAGGTACGGGCTAGCTAGATTACGAAGCAACGATAACAAAAATATAGAAATCATTAAAAACCAAGCAAATATGGACTTACAATTGAAACTTGAAGTAGCCGAATGTTTCAACCCTAAATTAGATTTTTTTTCATGCTTCATTCGGCCAAGATGATGATGATAAGAATAGTTTTATGTTTTGTTTTATTTAATTCATCATTAATAATAAAATTCCAAAACTAACCTCATTATAAAACTATTATAATCACTTAATGGTTGTCCATAATGTTCCACTCACCTTAATAATGGTCCATTTAAAAAATAAGGAACTCTAAATTAAAATTCCATAGCTATTAGATACCTTTAGCTAATGGAACTCCACTTTTACACTTTACGCGATTTAGTCCTTTTTCTCAAATTGACCAATTAAACGATAAAATTTCTTAACGAAATTTTCACACATACATGCTATCCTATAGTAAACCTTAAAATAATAATAAAATAAATATTTTGACTTCAGATTTGTGGTCTCGAAACCACTATTCTAATTTGACTAAAAATAGGCTGGTACAAAGTGTACAAATCAGCAAATTTGTCAATTCATATTCAATGGCACCCATAAGGTACTATTTCAAAGAGTCCACTCTCGAGCCTCACATATATACAACAGGATTACCAGTCCAGGCTAAATGTTTTTATGACATATGCTCTAAAGAGCTTGATCTGGATTACCCGTTCAAGCTAAATCCAATCCATAACATTGCTCGAAAGGACTTCTATCAGGATTAACCGTCCGGGCAAAATCCTTTTTATAATGAGGTAAATGGAATTACTCGTCCAAGCTAAATTTCGTCAGCAACAAATGCAGGACCTCATTCATTTTGGGAAATTACATATCCATCAAACTTTCCATTTATTCAAACAGAATTTGACATTTTCCAAGCATTATCAGGCATGTGATTATTTCATAAATTTATAATATTCACATAATTCAAATAGACACATTCCACATTCATTTCAAGTACATAAGTACCATTTTTATCATTTTTCATTTATCGGGCCTTATTATTGATCGGGCTTCATCAGGCATATTTCCAATTTCATATACATATAATATTTATACAATTCACAAGCACAACATTTAATTCAAGCATATAAATATACACAATTTAGTTACACGAACTTACCTCGACAAATGTTCGTGTACATATAATCTACTAATCTGACATTTTCCTCTTTTCCTCGTTCTAACTCTAAATTTGGTCTATCCAGATCTATATGAGTAAATTTAACATCAATTTATCACACTTCATATAAAAGTGGATTCATTTTACATCCTAGGAAAAATTACCATTTTGCCCCTAACTTTTCCATAAATTCTAATTTCATCCCTAGGCTCGGAAAATGAAATTTATGCAATTTATTCCCTATTCCAAGCCTAACCGAAATTTCAATATACATTTTACAGCACATATATTCTATAAATTTCAAAATTTTTCTTCAATTTTCACAACTTTGCATTTTAGTCCCTAAATCATGTTTCCATCAAAAATCACTTTGTAAAAGTTGTTTATCTATCAACAACCTTTCATTTTCTACCATAAATTTCAAATTTTAAGCATATTCATCCATGACCTATACTTCCATACTTTAATAACTCTTCAAATTGATCTCCCAAATAGATAGATTAAGCTATCCCGGTTTCAAAAATATAGAAATTACTAAAAAAGGGACAAGAAAACTTACCCAATTTGGCCAAGAAAGTTGCTTTCTCTTTCCTAGGGTTTCCATGGAATATTTTGGGGAAGAAGATGATAAAATAAGATGATAACTCTTTTATCATCTTTTAATTAATTAAATTATTTTAGTTTCTAATTTAGTCCTTAGCCTTTTTCTAAATTTCCTTGGATGAGTCACCAAAAATGTAACACCCCAAACCCGGCCCAAAAGTTAGGCCTGAATTTGGCGTGTCACATTGAAATATTTTTGAAAACCATGTTTTCATTAAAAACCCTTCTTAATATTTGAAACTAAAATCTCAGTTTGTGTTCTTTCAATCTCAAAATGTGGTTCATTGAAAAGTTAATCACTTTTAAAAACGTTATTAACTTCGTTAAAAATCTCTTTTAGTTGCGGAAGTTAATTTAAGGTAGAGAAGTTTAAAATGTATGTTTTAAAAAAATAGTAATTAGGTTGAAAACTCATTTACGTCTAACAGATATAAAATGAAACAAAATCCCAAATTTAGAATTAAATCCAGAGAGGCCTTATTACAGAAATTAAAACCCAAAACAGAATTTAAAATATATATATATAAAGTCCAAAGCATAACAGCCGCAGTAGTGTGGTCACCTCCGAGTCCCCCGCACCGCCGATCCTCCTAACGCTAAGGATTACCTGTACAGTTAAAAACGAGGTGAGTTTACGAAAACTCAGTGTGTAATCCCTTTAATTGAGTAACAATCAATTATCTAAATGTAAACTGAAATAATCTAGGCCAAAGCCATTTAACGATGTGATGCAGATCGATTCAGAGCATACGTGGGCCAAAGCCCACTAGAATATCATTTGGGTCATAGCCCATAGCAAAATCAATTAGGCCCAGCCCAAACCAATAACAGAATAGGGGGCCTAAGCCTAGTACAGTGGCAGATCTTATAAATAGATATACAACAGTATTAGGATGTATCCCACCCGATCCAGCCAACACACCACCCGTAACAACCCTACACTCCTGTGGGGATTAAATCAACCCACCCATCCAACACACCAAGCTTAGCACCAGTTGCGGCACTAAGTTAACAGAACGGCTCAGCGTTGTGGACAGAACGACTAAAAGCCATAAATATTGCGACAACAACGCCGATTATGAAACGGCTAAAAGCCATAAATAGAATGGTTATAAACCATAATCAGGATGGGATAGATCCATAATCAGGATGGCACAAAGCTATCGATAACTGTAATAAGTTTAGCACATAGCCATCAATGACGGTAATATAATCGGCACACAGCCACAGGTAATTACGATCGACATAGAGTCATCAATATATATGTTAGGCACATAGCCATAGGTAAATACGAATGGCACAAAGCCATAATCAAGATGGCACAGAGCCATATTTAAGTTGGCATAGAGCCATAATCAGATTACGCGTCTTTAAACTGTCCGTTGGTCCACAGTCATCTCATGCGACACGTGCGACTTAACAGATCAATACTGGATCCACAGTCGTCTCATGCGACCCGTGCGACCCTATCAGAACTTCCTCCGTATCAATGTCCCAACCCCATGTAATATGTCGTGTATCATGCTCAGTCATTACACGTGTATGCAAAAAGGCCATGCTCAGTAACAGTCATTTAAACATATACTAAAAGCATCTCAGTCATACAACCATCGTCAAGTCAGTTAAAACACAGTCATACCATCCTATTCAAATCAGTCAAATCATAGCACAAGTCAGTCATTTACCCACAAGGTCAAAACAGTCATTTTACCCTATAAGGGTATTTCGATAATCTTACCTTTCAGGGGAATTTTGGTAATTCTACCCTACACGGGTATTTAGGTAATTTTGCATATCGAGGGTATTTTAGTAATTTCACAAACTGGTGGTATTTCGATAATTTTACAAATCAGAGGTATTTTTATAATTTTACAAATTAAGGATATTTTAGTAATTTTACAATCGGGGATATTTTGGTAATTTTTTAAATTGGGGGTATTTTGATAATTTCACAAATCGACGGTATTTTGATAATTTTACAAATCGGGGTATTTCAATAATTTCACAAATCGAGGGTATTTCGATAACTTTACAAATCAAGGGTATTTCAATAATTTCACAAATCGAGGGTATTTCGATAACTTTACAAATCGAGGGTATTTTGATAATTTCAAAAATTGACAGTATTTCAATAATTTTACAAATCGGGAATATTTTGGTAATTTCACAAATCAGGGGATTTCGGTAATTTTACAAATTAGGGGTATTTTAGTATTTCACAAATCGAGGGTATTTTGGTAATTTTAATAATTGGGAGTATTTCGATAATTTCACAAATTGGGGGTATTTTGGTAATTTTACAAATTAAGGGTCTCAACGACCCAACAGAAGGTCCACCGTCGCCTTAAATGACTTAAGTTACCTAAACAGTCACAACGGTGTAAATGGGCCCACATGCTCGGATGGCCCATTCAGTCCAAAATCAGATACGGCTATTTGTACACCATAACCCGATTCATTAATAGTCACTTATCGCAGATTTCCTTCGTGTGGGGCCCACTTTCCTATTGAGCCCACACGGCCCATTTTGGCCCAGTGAGGCCCCGAACTACCTAAGTCATGTGCGCGACATGACAAGTCTATCGAATTCTCACTTAACAGCGAAATGACAAGTCTATTGATTTCTCACTTAACAGCGAAATCTACCCATATCGGCCCTCTCGACCCAAATCGGCCCATTAGGCCTAATAATGGCCAAGTCCACGAGATCGCTCATGGCGGCCTCAACCATCTTACGCCCATATTCGTGGGCTCGATCCACTACATGTGTGATCGCACATTTATGTGGCATCATTCACCGGTACTTTAGCTTTTTTAGCATTTTGTCGATCTACGATCAGAAAGAGTGTGGTTACACACTCTATCGGCTTTCTCGTCGACTATAGAATACAGGGTACTGTTACATACCTGATCACGTAGAGTACTAAAAATTCATGATCACCAGAACCTATATTCAAACATAACATTCAGTTAATCACCTATCAAATAGTGTTAGAAAAACTCTTAACAACCACTTAACCGAGAGGTCGACTACCACTTGCCTTGACTAGATCGATCGACTGTGATTAGCAGACTCGAACTAGAGTTTGATGCAGCCACCCTTCCGTATCCTGGTGGAAAGTCTCGAATAGCCGACACTTTACGCTGCTTAAACTTTGGAGTAGAGGCTACGCGCTCAATCTCAGCCGACACCTTTGCCTTCACTTTACTACTAAATCCTCTTTACCCATCGAGGGTTCTTAATTGAATAACAAAAGAGTTTCAATCGCTTCTAAAATGCTTGCAACTCGTCATTCTTGTAGAAATCTAAAAACTCAATGATCAACTTAGGAAACTAACATTCGATAATAAAGAATAAGATAGAGGAGTATTCGGCTTTTAGAAAAAGTAGAAGAAACGAATTTGAACCCATATTGCAATAATAGAGAATCAATAGAGAGAACTAATGAGTACCTATTGATTCCTCAGAACCCTTACAAGATCGAAACAACACCAATGGTAGAGCATTGAAACAGTCGGCCAATAATAGGGAGAGAAGCAGAATATTCAGCCAAAAGAGCAATAAGTAGAGTGGAATATCGAAAGAGAAAAGAGAAAAGATGGAGAAGAGGCAATCGGCTAGAGGAGAATAACCAAAAAGAAAGAATGAAACCAAGGGGAAAAGAGAAAATATATTCAGCTAGACAAAATGTAAAACAGAAGAGGTGAAAGAAAAAGAACGATTCGGCAACACAAACCAGTTTTTCCCAAGGCAAAAGTGATCTCAAGCAAATCGAAAATGAGACAAAAACTATCCTAGCCAAATTTCCTATGCTTCCCCTTACCAATTTGGCACAACACTCCCACACACTTCAAACTCCTTGTTTTTCTCCATAAATCACTCCCTTAATCCCTCCACGAAATCCTCCTTGATTCACTCAATGACCAATTCAAACCTTACCTTGTAGAGTTCCAGTCCACCTCTACTTCTCTACTGGCCATAGCAGCAAAATAAATACCACTTTGCTCTAGGCATGACTCGAACCCTAACCCCCTTTTGAAGCTTTATCATGCCACTTACCAATAAGCCACAAGCTTGATTGTGTCCTAACTTATCCTCAATATTTTATAAAGCCTTCATGCTAATATCTAGGTTTATTCAAGGAACAACAAAAAATTTTGCGCACGCCATGACTTGAACCTCAGACCAAATGCATACTCCTAAAGCCTCCTTGCCACTAGACCACAAGCTTTCTTGTGTCACATTTTATCCTCAAATATTAATAAGTCTTTCTAACCCATGCCAAGTTTAATTTTAGGGAAAACTAAATTTTTGCTATAGCCTAGATTTGAACTCAAGACCTCCCAAAGCACTCCCAAACACTCCTAAAGCACATAGCCAGTAAATCAAACATGCAATTAGTGAAATTTTTCTCGCACAACTAAAATCCAATTGCTCCAATGCTCAAAGCCTATTTCTTCTAGGCCCAAAATTTGGGGCGTTACAACTCTACCCCAATTCAAGAAATTTCGTCCTCAAAATTTTCAACTATCAGAACAGTCGCACATCCTAGCCTACCACACTACACTCTCACTGCGCACTTTGATCCTAATAATCCAAGCACGCACCACACCATCTATCCATCGAGCGGATGGATATCACACGCATATTATTTCCAGAATACACACAGAATAAATACAAACTCCAACTTTAAGTGTAGTTATACAGTCTAATATCTAAGAAATCAAAGTATCTCTATCTACTACTTTTCAACGAAAATAAACAACAGTTTTAGGAACTTATAGATTCAGCGTAGGAGACTCGGTGTGGCACACTTTTCAAAAAATACCTCAAAACACTTTACATATTTGAAACCAACCTCTTGTAATAAAAAATTTTGAAAACCCATTCCACAGCCGAGTTTTGCAACTTGGATCTGATACCACTAAATGTAACACCCCAAACTCGGCCCAAAAGATAGGCCCGAATCTGGTGTGTCACATTGAAGTGTTTTTCAAAAACCATGTTTTCATTGAAAACCCTTCTTAATATTTAAAACTAAAGTCTCATTTTGTGTTTGTTCAATCTCAAAACGTGGTTCATTGAAAAGTTAATCACTTTTAAAAACGTTATTAACTTCGTTAAAAATCTCTTTTAGTTGCGGAAGCTAATTTAAAGTAGAGAAGATTAAAATGTATGTTTTAAAAAAATAGTAATTGGGTTGAAAACTCTTCTACGTCTAACAGATATAAAAAGTAACAAAATCCCAAATTCAAAATTAAATCCAGATAGGCCTTATTATAGAAATTAAAACCCAAAATAAAATTTAAAATATATATAAAGTCCAAAGCATAACAACCGCAGTGTGTGGTCACCTCCGAGTCCCTAGCAGCACCGATCCTCCTAACGCTGGGGATTACTTGCACAGTTAAAAATGGGGTGAGTTTAGAAAACTCAGTGTGTAATCCCCTTACTAGAGTAACGATTAGTATCTGAAGCAATCGAAACAACTGGGCCAAAGCCCTTTAATAACGAATAAGATCGAGTTTAGAGCATCGTGGGCCAAAGCCCACTACAATATCATTTGGATCACGACCCATAACAGAATCAATTGGGCCCACCAAACCAATAACAAAACAAGTGGGCACGGGTCGATGCGTTGATAAATCTCATAAGCAGATATACAACAAGATGAGGATGCATCCCACCCGATCCGACCAACAAACCACCCATACCAACCCTACACTCCGTGGGGATTAAATCAACCCACCCGACCAACACACCAAGCTTAGCACCGATTAGCCACTAAGTCAACGAGCGGCTCGGTAGCCGTGGATGTAATGACTAAAAGGCATAAATATCGTAGCAATTCTGCCAGTTAACAGAACGGCTAAAAGCTATAAATAGAATGGCTATAAACCATAATCAAGATGGTACAGAGGCATAATCAGGATGGCACAAAGCTATCGATAGCAATAATAAGTTTGGCACATAGCCGTCAGCGACGATAATATAACCAACACACAGCCATGGGTAATTATGATCGACATAGAGTCATCAATATATATATGTTAGGCACATAGCCACAGATAAATATGATTGGCACAAAGCCATAATCAAGATGGCACAGAGCCATATTTTGGTTGGCACAGAGCCATAATCAGATTACACGGCTTTAAGCCATCCGTCAGTCCATAGTCGTCTCATGCGACATGTGCAACCTTAACAGATCAATACTGGATCCAGAGTCATCTCATGCGACCCATGCAACCCTATCAGAACTTTCTCCATATCAATGTCCCAACCCCATGCAATATGTCGTGTATGTCATGCTCAGTCATTACACGTGTATGTAAAATGGCCATACTCATGTAACAGTCATTTAAACATATATTAAAAGCATATCAGTCATACAACCATCATCAAATCAGTTAAAACACAGTCATACCATCCCAGTCAAATCAGTCAAATCATAGCACAAGTCAGTCATTTACCCACAAGGGCAAAATAATCATTTTACCCTATAAGGGTATTTCGGTAATCCTACCCTTCAGGGGTATTTAGGTAATTCTGCAAACTGGGGGTATTTCGATAATTTTGCAAACTGGGAGTATTTCGATAATTTTACAAATTGAGGGTATTTTGGTAATTTTACAAATTAAGGGTATTTCGATAATTTTCTAATCGGGGGTATTTCAATAATTTTACAAATTGGGGGTATTTCAATAATTTCACAAATTGAGGATATTTCAATAATTTTACAAATTGGGGGTATTTCGATAATTTTACAAATCGAGGGTATTTCAGTAATTTTACAAATCGAGGGTATTTCGATAATTTTACAAATCGAGGGTATTTTAGTAATTTTACAAATTGAGAGTATTTTGGTAATTTCACAAATCGAGGGTATTTCGATAATTTTACAAATCAAGGGTATTTTAATAATTTCCTAAATCAAGGGTATTTTGATAATTTTACAAATTAGGGGTAATTCGATAATTTCATAAATTGAGGGTATTTCAATAATTTTACAAGTCGGGGGTAATTCGATAATTTCATAAATCGAAGGTATTTTGGTAATTTTACAAATTGAGGGTATTTTGGTAATTTCACAAATTGAGGGTATTTCGATAGTTTTACAAATTGAGGGGATTGGGGGTATTTTAGTAATTTCACAAATAGGGGGTATTTTGGTAATTTTACAAATTGGGGATATTTCGATAATTTTACAAATTAGGGGACTCAACAACCCAACAGAAGGTTCATCATCGCCTTGAGCGACCTAATTTAACTAAACAGTCACAACAGTGTAAATGGGCCTAAGGCCCATTGTTCGGCCTAAATGGGCCAACACGCTCGAGTGGCCCATTTAGCCCAAAATTAGATATGGCTATGTGTACACCATAACCCGGTTCATTAATAGTAACTTACCGTAGATTTCCTCCGTGAGGCCCACTTTCCCATTGGGCCCACATGGCCCATTTTGGCCCAACGAGGCCCCGAACTACCTAAGTCATGTGCGCAACATGACAAGTCTATCAAATTCTCACTTAACAGCGAAATGACAAGTCTATCGATTTCTCACTTAACAGCAAAATTTACCCATGCCGGCCCTCTTGACCCAAATCGGCCCATTAGGCCTAATAACGGCCAAGTCCACGAGATCGCTCATGGCGGTCTCAACCATCTTATGCCCATATTCTGGGGCTCGCTCCACCACACTTGCGATCGCACGTTCGTGTGGCATCATTCGCCAATACTTCGGCTTTTTGGCATTTTGTCGATCTACGATCAGAAGGAGTGTGGTTACACACTCTATCGGCTTTCTTACCGACTATCGAATATAGGGTACTGTTACACACCTGATCACATAGAGTACTAAAAATTCATGGTCACCAGAACCTATATTCAAACATGACATTCAATTAATCACTTATCAAATAGTGTTAGGAATACTCTTAACAACCACTTAATATAGAGGTCGACTACCACTTGCCTTAACTAGATCGGTCGACTGTGATTAGCCAACTCAAACTAGAGTTTGGTGTAGCCACCCTTCTGCATCCTGGTGGAAAGTCCCGAATAGCCAACACTTTACTGCTGCTTAAACTTTAGAGTAGAGGCTACGCGATCAATCTTAGATGGCACCTTTTCCATCACTTAACTACTAGAATCCTCTTTACCCATCGAGGGTTCTTGATTGAATAACAAAAGAGTTTCAATCGCTTCTGAAATGGTTGCACCGTCACTTCTTGTAGAAATCTAAAAACCTAATGATCAACTTAGGAAACTAACATTCGATAATCAAAGAATAAGGTGGAGGAGTATTCGGCTTTTAGAAAAAGTAGAAGAAATAAATTTGAACACATATTGCAATAACAAAGAAACAACAGAGAGAACTTATGAGTACCTATCGATTCCTCAGAACCCTTGCAAGACCAAAACAACACCAATGGTAAAGCACTGAAACAATCAGCCAATAATAGGGAGAGAAGCAAAATATTCGGCCAAAAGAGCAATAAGCAGAGGGGAATATCAAAAGAGAAAAGAGAAAAGATGAAGAAGAGGCAATCGGCTAGAAGAGAATAACCAAAAAGAAAGAATGAAACCGAGGGAAAAAGAGAAAATATATTCAGCTAAACAAAATGTAAAACAGAAGAGGTGAAAGAAAAAGAACAATTCGGCAACACAAACCAATTTTTCCCAAGGCAAAAATGACTGCAACCAAACCGAAAATGAGACAAAACTATCCTAGCCAAATTTCTTATGCTTCCCCTTACCAATTCAGCACAACAATCCCACACACTTCAAACTCCTTGTTTTTTCCATAAATCACTCCCTTAATCCCTCCACAAAATCCTCCTTGATTCACTCAATGTATAGCACCCTGAAATTGGGCCTAGGAGAATTGGGCCCATTGGGCCTTGAGCGTAGGAGCAATTTAAAATTTTTAGAATATGAGAATGACATTATTGCAATTTGGATTTATTAGGTAAGTGATTTTAGAAGGATACGAGGTCTATGAAGTCCAGGGGTCAAGTTAGGCCATAAGAAAATTTTACTTTTTGGGCACTTTAGGGGAGAGGACAGTTAGAAGCAAGGCTTAAGGGAATTTGTAGGTGTCTTGATAACACAAATGGCCACATGGTGGAGTGGTGGTGGCGTCAGTATGGCAATAAGGAGGGATGGGGTTGAATCCCACAAGCAACTTATGTGGGTTTTTATTTTATGCTATAGGAGGAGAAGAGGTGGAGTTGGATTAGAACTCTGCAGGAGAGAGAGAAGACTTGGTCAAATGGTTTGAATGGGAGGTGGAGAGGAAATGTAGGAGGAAATTGGGGAGGGAATAGTGGAAGTGATGGTTTTGGGAGTGGTTGGCCGAATGTGTAGTGTGTGGGAGGAGAATTTCGGTGTAGAGGGGTCACTTTAGTTGCATATTCGGTCATGTGTGTGTAGGGTGCCGTTTTGCCCAAATTCACTTTTGGAGAGTAGTTTTTGCATTTTTTACCTTGTCATCTCGGGCCTTTTCTATTCATTTGTGCTATTTCTGAATTTCTCAATTCATTTTCCCTCTCATTCACTTGGTTTCATACTTTGTTTGCTTTTGCTTGTTACCTAATCACCCTTCGCCGAAACTCACCCTCCATCTCTTTCCATTTTATTTTTCTTTACTATAACTGAAACCTCAATTCCTCTCATTCGTTCTTCTCATTTTCTTTTCAAACGTTTTCTTCACTTGTAGTTGCTTAAATAGTGTTCACCGAATCCACTTCTAACCTCTTTCTTGCTATAGCCGAATTCTTCTTACACCAATATTTTGGCTTGTGTTCTTTAATTGTTTCTCATTTCGATTAATACTACATAGCTAAATTTTGATTCTTTTGGGTTGCTGCTTATGCCGAATCTCTTCCTCTCATTCGACTTATCTCTAATATAAGGTAATGGTTATTTTTTCTCTACTTTCTTTTCTTTTCTCTCTTATTCTCTTCTAAAGCCGAAACTCTCTTCTGGCTTTTATGGTCAGGCTGAATCCATTCTCCCTTAATACTTCATCTGTCATTCTCTATTTGGTCAAAGCCAAACTAACCTTTTCTTCTTCCTTCCAGTTGATTATCGTTTCTAAGTGTTGTGGGTGTACAAACTCCTGATTACTCAAGAATCTGTTCTTGACAAATCTGAGGGTAAGTAGTGCTATTAGTATTGTGAGTTTCTCTTCATTGCTGAATGTTGGTGGTTGATAACCCCTTTATGTTTTGATACATCAATGGTGATAGGAGCCAGTGGGTGTTAGTCAAGGGGTAGGGCTAAGCGGTTGGTGCATCGAAGCAGGTTTTCTTTGTGGTAAGTGATGGTAATGATTTTTTAGACTCAAGCCTTGGTTATGTTTTATCAATGATGAGACTAATAGTTAGGGATGAATTGATTTGTAGGTGCATAATAGCGATGGTTCCAATCTACGCTTGTAACAGGTGTGTAATCTCACACCCCTCTGAATGAATGCATGCGATGTCGTTGGAATCCGCTAAAAGCTGAAAAGCTGAAAAACCAGTAAATGTGACTACACGAGTGTGCAAGCGCTCGTAGTGATAAACCAAAATGCCAATAATGACGGTAAGCCTTTATGAGTGCCACAAGCCCTCTTACGAAATTGAGGCTATAACGGGCCTGATCGAGCCAAAACGGGCCCAATAGGCCTAATGGGCTATCCTATCCACATGGGCAAAATTGATGGAAAACTGTTAAAGGATAGGTGCGGTTGCTAAATCTATAAATCTGAGACCGAAACTATGTGTCATGGGCTACACGAGCATGTGGGCCCGTTTGGGCCTAAAAGGGATTTTTGGCCCAATCGCACTGTAGAGACCCAAAAGGGGTCCCGAGTCGCTCAAGGTGACAATAGGCCTTTGAAAAGGTCGTTAAAGGATTAAATTACCAAAATACCCCCAACTTGTGAAATTATCGAAATACCCCCAACTTGTGAAAATTACTAAAATACCCTCGTTGGATAAATTACTGAAATACCCTTGGTGGGTAAATTATCATTATACCCTTAGGGGTTAATTAGTACGATTGTGTATATTATGTTTAACTATTCATGATGGTAATTTATTTCATACATCATTTTGATATGTTCTTTGCATACATGACATTTTGCATGGGTTTGGGATATTGATGATCGGAAGAAGTGTATTCTGGTGGCTCTGCCACATTTTGTCTGGTGGTTATGCCACGTATATTCTGTTATTCTGGTGGCTTTAAAACAAATTCTGTGATTTGCAGCTTGTCTGCAATATTGGTGTGTAAGGCTGGGTGGGTTGACTTGGTCCCCACAGGTGTGTAGGGTTGGTACGGGGGTATGTAGCGGATGGATTGTTGGGTTGGCCTGTATTCTCTGTTGCATTGTTATATTTATAGGGCTAAGGCCTAGATTGTTACCAAATAGGGCTTCGGCCCAGACTGCTTTTGTATGGACTTCGGCCCAGTCTGTTTCGGTATAGGCACGGGCCCAATTAATGACTGATTAGGGGATTGCACACTGAGTTCTTGTAACTCACCGCTCTACTTTAACCTTGCAGGTGATCCCCAGCGTTGAGGATTTGGAGCTACGGAGGACTCTGTGATGGCCATACATCGGAGTACTTCTCCTAAACTTTAGTAAATTTTTGTTTTGCTTTATTTTGGGATTTATTTTAATTTGGGTTTAATATTTTGTAATAAGGCCATTGGACTTAATTTTTCTTTTAAGCTTTCATTTCAGTTATATTCAAACTATAAATGATTAAACTCTGGATTTTCTTAAAACAACAATAACTGTTTTCAAAGTATCACATTTTCACAATTCACTGAATCTAATTTCTACTATAAACAAAGTTTGTTGGAAATAATAATAATAATGTTTTACAAGAAAATCATAAAAACAAATCTGAATTTTACACACAACAAAGCTCAAAGTTTCAAAAAGAATACGAACTTTTTAATGAAGCGCAGTTTTTAAACAACCCTTCTATGTGACATGCTAGATCCGGTCATAACGTCTAGGCCGGTTTAGGGTGTCACAATTTATGGTATTAGAGCTCAGTTGTAAAACTCGACTGTGGAATGGGTTCGAGAACGTTTTTCAAAATTTGTTTGAAATATGGTTTAGAAAATATATATCGTTATTGGAGTATGGCACACCGAGTCTCCGGCACCAAATCCGTAAGTCTTCTTACTTTATCTGATGATATGATGTGATAACTATAAAGAGAAAACAACTAGAGTTAGTGGTAGTACACTAAAACTGTTAGCTATAGGAATTAAGACTATAGAGACTGAACCAGTAGGAAATTTGAACCGCGAAAACAACTCTTATACCTATTTTCCATAAAACATTTGTTAATAAACATTGGAATTATAGACTGATTCATAAAATTCTTAATCAGATTAACTCGATTCAGTAGTATGAGTACCAAAGAACGTGGACGTCATACACACGACCGTGGTAGAGGCCAAGATGCTAGGGCTGGATCCTCAGCATCGAGGCATATGCCCTAAAGGGAGGCGTCGACATCACCAATGACTGAAATAGGGTCCTATGATCGAGCTGGAGCTGATTTGCTGACTCAGCTAGTTAAGGAAGTATTGGATGAGGTTAAAGAAATTGGTGAAACACTTCGAGTTGGGTGCGTGGATTGTAAGAAGAAAAGAGATCGAAGTTCTCTAGGGTTGCAGTCTCATTCTGTTAAGCATGTCAAGGCACGTCCAAACTTTTCGGCTTGCGAATATTGTAGTAGGCATCTTCCAGGTGAATGCTGAAGGAGGTTAGGAGCATGCTTGAGATGCGGGTCTAAGAAGCATAAGGCTCAGGATTGTTCCATCACCTTTAAGTCGGGTATGTTTTGGTTGGATGAGGTGTTTGAATGTAGAAAATTTTACGTATGTGTGGTAAATATCTGTTTGCTTCTGTGGTTAGATATTTGGTTGTGTGAAGGAGGTTTCTAGATTAGGTTAGAAGTGTATTAGTGTTATTGGAATAAGAGTGTGCAGCAGCAGCATGGTAGGATAGCCTATGTTAAAACCACTGTTAGATAGTTGGAAATTTCGAGGATGAAATTTCTTTAAGGGGGTAGATTTGTAACACCCTGAAATTAGGCCTAAGAGAATTGGGCCCATTGGGCCTTGAGTGTAGGAGCGTTTTAAAATTTTTTAGAATATGAGAACGGCATTATTACAATTTGGATTTATTAGGTAAGTGATTTTGGAAGGTTACGGGGTTTCTACGAAGTCCCGAGGTCAAGTTAGGCCACAGGAAAATTTTACTTTTTGGACACTTTAGGGGAGAGGACGGTTGGAAGTAAGGCTTAAGGGAATTTGTAGGTGTCTTGATAACCCAAATGGCCACATGGTGGAGTGGTGGTGGCATCAGTATGGCAACAAGGTGGGACGGGGTTCGAATCCCACAAGCAACTTATATGGGTTTTTTATTTTATGCTATGGGAGGAGAAGAGGTGGAGTTGGATTAGAACTCTGCAGGAGAGAGAGAAGACTTGGTCAAATGGTTTGAATGGGAGGTGGAGAGGAAATGTAGGAGGAAATTGGGGAGGGAATCGTGCAAGTGATGGTGTGGGGAGTGGTTGACCGAATGTGGAGTGTGTGGGAAGAGAATTTCGGTGTAGAGGGGTCACTTTAGTTGCATACTCGGTCATGTGTGTGTAGGGTGCCGTTTTGCTCAAATTCACTTTTAGAGAGTAGTTTTTGCATTTTTGACCTTGTCATTTTGGGTCTTGTGTATTCATTTGTGCTATTGCCAAATTTCTCAGTTCATTTTCCCTCTCATACACTTGGTTTCATACTTTGTTTGCTTTTGCTTGCTACTTAATCACCCTTGGTCGAAACTCTCCCTCCATCTCTTTCCATTTTATTTTTCTTCACTATAACTGAAACCTCATTTCCTCTCATTCGTTCTTCTCATTTTCTTTTCAAACGTTTTCTTCACTTGTAGTTGCTTAAACAATGTTGGCCGAATCATCTTCTGACCTCTTTCTTCCTATAGTCGAATTCTTCTTACACCAATATTTTAGCTTGTGTTCTTTAACTGTTTCTCATTTCGGTTAATACTACATAGCCAAATTTTGATTCTTTTGGGTTGCTGCTTGTGTCGAATCTCTTCCTCCCATTCAACTTATATCTAATCTAAGGTAATGGTTGTTTCTTTCTCTACTTTCTTTTCTTTTCTCTCTTGTTCACTTCTAAAGCCGAAACTCTCTTCTGACTTTTGTGGTCAGCCCGAATCCATTCTCCCTTAATACTTCATCTGCCGTTCCCTATTTGGTCAAAGCCGAACTAATCTTTTCTTCTTCCTTCTAGTTGATTATCATTTTTGAGGGTTATGGGTGTTCAAACTCCTGATTACTCAAGAATATGTTCTTGCCGAATCTGAGGGTAAGTAGTGCTATTTGTATTGTGAGTTTCTTTTTATTACTGAATGTGGGTGGTTAATAACCCATTTATGTTTTGATACATCAATGGTGATAGGAGCCCGTGGGTGTTAGTCAAGGGGTAGGGCTGAGCGGTTGGTGCATCGAAGGAGGTTTTCTTTGTGGTAAGTGATGGTAATGATTTTTCAGACTCAAGCCTTGGTTATGTTTTATCAATGATGAGACTAATAGTTAGGGATGAATTGATTTGTAGGTGCGTAATAGCGAGGGTTCCAATCTACTCTTGTAACAAGTGTATAATCTCACACCCCTCTGAATGAAAGCACGCGATGTCTTTGGAATCGGCCAAAAGTCAAAAAGTCAAAAAATTGGTAAATATGACTACATGAGAGTGCGAGTGCTCGTAGTGGTAAACCAAAACACGAATAATGATGGTAAGCCTTTGAGAGTGCCACAAGCCCTCTTACAAAAATGAGGCTGTAACGGGCCTAATCGAGCCAAAACGGGCTCAAGAGGCCTAATAGGCTATCCAGCCCACATGGGAAAAATTGATGGAAAACTATTAAAGGATAGGAGCGATTACGAAAACTTGAAATTTGAGACCAAAACTATGTGTCGTGGGCCACACGAGTGTGTGGGCTCGTTTGGGTTTAAAATGGATTTTTGGCCCAATTGTACCGTAGAGACCCAAAAGGGGTCCCGAGTTGCTCGAGGCGACAATAGGCCTCCGAAAAGGATGTTAAAGGATTAAATTATTAAAATACCCCAACTTGTAAAATTACCAAAATACCCCCAACTTGTGAAAATTACTAAAATACCCTCGGTGGGTAAATTACTAAAATACCCTCGGTGGGTAAATGACCATTATACCTTTTGGGGTTAATTAGTACGATCGTGTGTATTTTGTTTAATTGTTCATGATGGTAATTTATTTCATACATCATTTTGATATGTACTTTGCATACATGACATTTTGCATGGGTTTGGGATATTGATGATCGGAGGAAGTGTATTATGGTGGCTCTGCCACATTCTGTCTGATGGCTATGCCACATATATTCTGTTATTCTAGTGGCTCCACCACAAATTCTGTTATTTGTAGCTTGTCTGCCATATTGGTATGTAGGGCTGGGTGGGTTGACTTGGTCCCCACAGGTGTGTAGGGCTAGTACGGGGGCGTGTAGCGGATGGATTGTTGGGTTGGGCTGTATTTTCCGTTGCATTATCATGTTTATAGGGCTAAGGCCCATATTATTACCAAATAGGGCTTCGGCCCAGATTATTCTGTATGGGCTTCGGCCCAGTCTGTTTTGGTATGGGCACGGGCCCAGTTAATGACCGATTAGGGGATTGCACACTGAGTTCTCGTAACTCACCCCTCTACTTTAACCTTGCAGGTGATCCCCAGCATTGAGGATTTGGAGCTACGAAGAACTCTGTGGTGGCCATACATCTAAGTACTTCTCCCAAACTTTAGTAAATTTTCGTTTTGCATTATTTTGGGATTTATTTTAATTTGGGTTTAATATTTTGAAATAAGGCCATTGGACTTTAATTTTTCTTTTAAGCTTTCATTTCAGTTATATTCAAACTATAAACGATTAAACTCTGGATTTTCTTAAAACGACAATAATTGTTTTCAAAATATCACATTTTCGCAATTCACTGAATCTGATTTCTGCTATAAACAAAGTTTGTTGGAAATAGTAATAATAACATTTTTACAAGAAAACCATAAAAAAAATCTGAATTTCACAAACAAAAAAGCTCAAAGTTTCAAAAAGAATACGAACTTTTTAACGAACGCGCAGTTTTTAAACAACCCTTCTATGTGACATGCTAGATCCGGTCATAACGTCTAGGTTGGGTTTGGGGTGTTACACAATAACCAATTCAAACCTTACCTTGTAGTGTTCCAGTCCAACTCTACTTCTCTACTGGCCATAGCAGCAAAATAAATACCTCTTTTCTCCAGGCGTGACTCGAACACCAGCCCCTTTTTGAAGCTTTATCTGGCCACTTACCAATAAGCCACAAGCTCAATCGTGTTCTAACTTATCCTCAATATTTTATAAAGCCTTCATGCTAATATCCAAGTTTATTCAAGGAACAACCAAAAATTCTGCTCACGCCATGACTTGAACCTCAGACCACATGCATACTCCTAACGCTTCCTTGCCACTAGACCACAAGCTTCCTTGTGTCACATTTTATCCTCAAATATTAATAAGTCCTTCCAACCCACGCCAAGTTCAATTTTAGGGAAAACTAAAATTTTTGCTATAGCCTAGATTTGAACTCAAGACCTCCCAAAAAACTCCCAATCACTCCTAAAGTACATAGCCAGTAAAGCAAACAAGAAATTAGTGAAATTTTTCTCGCACAACTAAAATCCAATTGCTCCGATGCTCAAAGCCTATTTCTTCTAGGCTTAAAATTCGGGGCATTACAAAAAATATCTACATACTTTTTCTTTATGGTCTAATTATCATATAAGGACCTTAAGTTTTGAACTCTATAGCTATTTGATCCTTATAGCTACTAGAATTCAACTTTTGCATTTTATGCGATTTGGGCCTTCTCGTAATTCAGCACATAATCGGTAAAATTTTCTTATTAGAATTTTCACATAACATATCTATCATATTATGGACCATAAAATGAAAATAAAAGAAATTTTATTTTTGGCTGAGATTTGTGGTCCCAAAACCATTATTCGATTTCACTGAAATTGGGTTGTTACAACTCTCCCCCTTAAAGAATTTTCATCCTCGAAAATTTTACCAGTAATGAGATTTAGATATTACTTTCTCATGATTTCTTTTGGTTCCCAGGTAGTTTTCTCTATATCGTATCATCGTCAAAGAACTTTCACTAAAGCTACCTTTATATTTTTCGTTTCTTTCACTTCACATGCCAGAATTTCAATCAGTTACTCACTGTAAGTCATGTCAAGCTGAATTTCAATTTCTATCGGAGAAATAACATCTAATGAATCTAATCTATACCGTCATAACATAGGCATATGGAAAACACTGTGAATCCTGTCAAGCTCTAACAATAATGCAAATCAGTACACAAGAATTCCAATTCTTTTTAATGATCTTATATGATCCAATAAACTGCGAACTTAATTTTCCTTTACGGCTAATTTGGAGAACTTTCTTCCATGACAAAATTTTCAAGGATATTTTGTTGCCAATTAGAAACTCTATTTCTTTTCATTTAAGATCCGAATAAAATCTCTGACGATCAGAAGTTGCCTTAAAACCATCTCAAATCACTTTCACTTTTTCTTTGGTTTCACGGTTCAGATCAATTCAATCACATATATTCTTTTTCTCACTAATTTCAGTTTTATACTATGGAGTTTTACATTCATGATCATACAGAGCCTCGTACAATATCATTTTAATACTTGACTGGAAATTGTGTATATGCGAATTCGGTTAACTGTAAATATTTCTTTTTCAATTGCCATCGAATTCTAAAACATAGCACTAAAGCATATCTTTCAAAAATATGAATCACACGTTCAGATTGACCATCCGTCTGAGAATGAAATGCGGTACTAAAATATAACCGCGTACCCAAAGCTTCTTGTAACTTATTCCAGAATCGGGATATGAACTGTGGATCTCAATCAGAAAAAATGGAAATTGGTATACCATGTACTCTGACAAATCTCAGAAACAGATAATTCAGACAATCTATCAAGTGAGAAATACTTTCATGCCTGAATAAAATGTGTCAGGCTTCGTCAAATGATCAATGATTACCCAAGTAACATCTTCCTTTTTCTAAAACAGGGGTAACTCCCGATATAAAGTTCATAATAACTTTATCCCATTTCCGTTCCAGTATCAATTCTAAAAGTATCAATATCTAATGTTCAGTTTAATCTGCTGACATATTAAACATTTAAACATAATTTTAGAGACATCACATTTCATTCTGGTTCACCAATACATCTTTTTCAATTTATCATACTTCCCGGATGACAAATATTTACCATTGTGAGTTTCGTATAAAATTTTTTGTACAAGCTTTAAATTATTCAGTACACAGGCTCTATCTCGGAATAACGGACAATCATCAGAGTCAAATACGATATCCTAAATCAGTAATTATTTCACTCTGTACCCGTTTAACTTACAACACATTATCACTTTTCTAGGCTTCACAGATCTATTGTAGAAACATCAGCTTAGCTTTAAACTCAGCTAAAATTAATCTTTCATCAGACAATAGCAATCGAGTATTTATTACTCATAAAGCAAACAAAGATTTTCTACTTAAAATATCAGCAACTATATTTACTTTTCGTGAACGATAATCAATTACCAAATCAGGGTCTTTTAATTATTCAAACCATCTACTCTGTTTCAGATTCAAATCTTTCTCTACCATCGGGTGTTTTAAAGATTTATGATCAGTACATATATGATATGTCCATCATATAGATACTATTACCAAATTCTCAGTGCAAATATAATAATTGTCAATTCAAGATCATATATCAAGTAATTCTTTTCCTATAGCTTTATTTGGCTGGAAGTATAGACCATTACTTCGCCTTTCTTCATCAAAATACAGTCTAATCCATTCAATGATGTTTCACTGTAATAATAAATTCCTTACCCGATTTAGACTGAAGTAGAACTGATGCTTCGATCATCAAGGCTTCCAACTGGTCAAAACTTTACTAACATTTATCATTCCATTCAAATCTTACATCTTTCTGTAATATCCATATCATTGATGTAGCTATCATAGAAAACACTTTCACAAAAATTAAAAAGGATATCGAAGCTTTAAATTATTCTGAGGCCACAATCATCAGATAGGTTAAGACCATAATACTATAATAGATCTGACGTTTCAACAATATAAATGGAACAATGCCTCAATTTTAATAATATTTTTCAAATAGAAGAGGAAAATCGAGGGTGGCTCCAATACCAACCAGTGTAATAATACAGTTTCTATAATCTATGATTCATATTACTAAATCCCCATGATCAAATCAAAATTCATAACAGTAGTATTATACCACTGACCAATGAACATCTTTTTAGTCAGACCATAAAATAACAAGAAAATCGAGATAACGAAATACAAATTGCAAAGCTATACTAAATTTTTGAGAAGATAATCCATGTCGTATAGTAAAAAGATTGATGACATCTCAGAGAAAGTTCAGAAGATTAATATTGCACATTCACACTATAAACAGTGTAACTTGCACATTTTCCATTCAAAACTTCAACCAACAAAAGTAGAAAATAGTATCATATGAATCTTATCATCAATTCTTCTATCAAACATAATAGTTTTAGAAGACTAGAGAAAGATAGAATAATGTCAATTATAAATCAACCAGACTAACAATAATTATGTCTAATATCATGATTCGTCAATCCTTCTATATGATAAATATCGCATCTAAACATGAACAATTTCATATGCCTCTGAAAATAACAGAACATGTAGAATTCCCAGAAGAGATTATACCCAATTATAACAGTTGCATTCAAATATCTTTGCAATTTCATCACTATTCTACTGACTAATAAAGTCATTAATAATCTCACATCATTCAGTTCACTCATGAAGCTTATTCAAAATAAATTTTCAGTTAACCCATTCTGTAGATACCATATCTGAATAAATCGATTTCTCATAAATAACTTCTTTCTTTAATAGTGGAATTGCGTATCCCAAATAGTTTTTAGAAAATTATGATATTTCTCTTCAGAACCCATCTTTATTTACTAACCTATTCTCAGTTTTAACTGCTTTATTTATCATTCAGCCACTGAACTCTTCAGTTCCACACTTCTAAACTAAATCAATATAAATCTTATGAATTTCATTACATATAACTGTACTACTAAGGGGGTGGAGATCGTAAGCCTCAAGATTTAACTTTCATAAATACACACATATCACTTAACATTTATTATTAGCAAGTCCATTCTAAAATATTTATTTCATACCTTTATAAGTCCCATTTCATCACAAGCAACATTTTTACTCAGGCACCTGAGTATCACTTTCAGCAGTATCAGAATTAGTTCGGTTGGAAAGCATCTTTGTCTATTTGCAAAATAATTTTCATCAGAGTCTAGAGATATCACACTATTACAGGTTATATAATGGCATGTATTTTTGACTCCACATATTATACGTTTAGTCTGAGAATCGACTAAACTGTAGCTCTGATACCACTAAATGTAACACCCCTAACCCGAGTCTGTCACCGAAAATAGAATTACGGAGTATTACCGAAACTTTTAGAACATTTTCAGATAATCATAACAATTATTATTCATTTCCTGAGATTTATTCATAATGTCCCTTAAATGGACCCTCGATGCCCAATATGATCATTAGAATCGAGTCGGGACTTAAACGAAAACTCTAAGAACTTTTCGTGAAATTTTAAAAATTTTCCAAGGTGTAGGGCTCACACCCCCGTGTAGTCCAAGGGACACGCTCGTGTGACCCTAGGACACGCCCCTACTGCAGGCGTGTTTAACCCGTGTAACTCTCTGACTTGTGCCACATGGCCGAGCTACACGCCCGTGTGTTAGGCTTTGTAACACACACGGCTGAGACACACGCCCGTGTCTCTGCCCATGTGCTCAATTTTGAGCATTTTTTTTCTCAAATTTAAGATGCAGAGGACACGGCCTAACCACACGCCCATGTACTAGGCCGTGTGTCACACATGGTCTAGACACACGCCCGTGTGTCTGCCCGTGTGGACAAAATAAAACCACTTCTAACTTCATTTCTCACCCAAAATTTTGCCAATGACCTACACCAAACTTTCATCCAAATACCAATCAATCCAAGCATTTTATTCAAGTAATTTATAACATCTAACATGATATATTGTTACACGCATTCATGCTTTTAATCTTACCCTTCAGTAAGCATACTCATTTAACCTTTCTTAATCAATCAATAACAAACACTTATGCTATCTCCATAAAATAAACTTAATACATATGCCAAAACATAATCATCACTAGATATTCCAATGGCTAGATTACCATAATCATTTACATTTACATGCCAATATGGCCAATATAACCTATACATGCCATTATAACCATAATTGATTTACCATATGTACCAAAATGGGCCGATGGATAGTGCGAGTGATCTCCGCCAAGCTTCCAATCCAACAAGCTTCGATTTACTATAAGACAGATAAATAAAAATAAGTAAGCATATAATACTTAGTAAGTTCGTATAACATGGTACTTAACTTACCATTCAATCTATCTCAAGATAAACATGTAAGGCACATTCAATCAATTTGATCTCAAGCCCTACACATATCCTGTAACAGCCCGTTTTTGGTCAAATCAGAACAGTGATTTCAGGACCACAAATATGATGTCAAAATATTTATTTTATTATTATAATGTTTACAGCATGATTTAATAATTGTGTGAAAGTTTCTTTTAGAAATAATTTTATTAGTCAATTTGAGAAAAAGGACTAAATCGGGTAAATTGTAAAATGCATGTTTATTAGTTAAATGTGTCTAATAGCTATGGTTTATTAAAGTGAAGGTCCTTATGTTGTAATTAGACCATTATAATGGTGTGTGGACAAATATGGGCTTATAATAAGTGTTTTAAGTGATTAATATTAAACGTTAATATGGTAAATGATTATCAAAATGATAATTAAAATAAAACAAAATAATTTGTTTTTCATTCATCTCTTCCAGCCAATTTTATCAAGAATAAAAACATTCATGGATGCTATTTAGGGTTCAAATTTTGTATGATTAAACTGGTAAGTGATTTTGACTCGATTTTTAATGATTTCTATGTTTTTGTTATCGTTGCAACTAGTACTAGCTAGCTTAGGGACTATTTTGCAAAACTATTAAAGATTTTAAATGATTTCATTGATGAATAAGCATGTGTTTTGAAGTTTCATGATAGATTATGAATGTTTGTTAATAGATATACAAGTTTTGTTAAGTGATTTTTAGTGAAAATGCAAAATAGGGATTAAATTAAGAAATGTGCAAAATTAGTGGTTAAAATGTGAAATAAATTAGAAATATGGGCTAATATAATTACTAGAGAAATTCAGCTAGCATGGGTGGTGACTAAATTGCATGAATTTTTAATTTTATGAAATAAGGACTAAATTATAAAAATGTGAAAGTTTAGGGGTAAAAGTGAAATGTACCTTAAAGAGTGTTTTGGACTAAATTAGATAAGTTAATTTTGAATATATTTAGATCAAGAAAAGTGAAATACAGACTTGGATCGGGGAAAAGATAAAGTTATCGACTAATCGACTCGATTCGTCGTTTTAACATCCGAGGTAAGTTCGTATGTGATAAACTTCAATATAAATGTATTTTATATGCTTTGATATTGCATGAATTGTAAATACGAGACTGTGGATATGAACGATAGTGATTCGACGACGATTCGACATTCGAAATCCCAGTTGAACCTTAGGAATAGTTTAGGATGCTAGTGACATGTCATTAGGTATACTTGAGTTGGCTTCGGGCCATGATTTAGCACTATGTGTGCATGATAAATCGATTAGGCTTCGGGCCATGGTATAGGTACTTATCAAGTGAGACCTTGAGTATTCAAATTCTATTCCGAATGGTTCAATGGGTAAATGAAGGATGTGGTTGAGTATAAGATTTGTACGAGACGATACAGGTATGTACGGTAATGAATTGAGTATTGAAACTATGAAATTGATGAGTTCTTTGGTAAGTATGTGAATAATCATTTGATAGCTTTGAGACTTAATAGAATTGTTGCATATTGTTTTCTATTATTTGAATGATTAATGAATGGTGTTATTTTCTCATTGTTGACATACGAGCTTACTAAGCTATATAGCTTACTTTGTTGCTTTTTCATGTTTTATAGTGATTTCAAAGCTAGCTCGAATTTGGGGATCTTTGGAGACTTCACCACACTATCCACTGACTTTTTAGTACTTTTGAAACCATGTTTTAAGTATATTGCATGTATAGGTATTTGAGTCATGTTGATTATGTTTTGGTAATGATGTTGGCTAAATGAATTGGCATTGTAAATGTATATGTTTTGGTTTGTAAATATAGCCATGAGATTTGGCTTAATTTGGTGAATTTGGTTATGTACTTATATGTGCATATATGTTGATATTTAAGTTCATGGATGGATATGGTAATGGTTTATATTATGAGAATTGTGGTCATTGTTGCTAATAGGTATTATGAATGTTAAATTGATGATTTGTGGAAGTTGGCATGCTTGTGAAATTAGGCCTAATAATGCATAATTGTTAACGGTCATTTTGTTGATTTTGGAAGATAAGGTTTGGTATAACTTTGAATGGTATGATGTGATAATTATGTTTTGTATTGATTGATGTTTGATATGGTATAAGTCATGTTTGATTTTGTATTGAATTACATGCCTATTGATGCTATGTTATGAACCATATGAGTTGTGTAGCTGTGCTTAAATGTTGGTGGCAAATTGGCTTGGCAAATAGCCTATTTTTGTCCATACGGGTAGAGACACGGGTGTGTGTCTCATCGTGTGTGACTCACGGTCATGATACACAGTGTGTCCCTTGATGTTGAAATTGAAATGAAGTTAGTATGCTCCACACGGTCTCACACACGGGCGTGTGATCGGCCGTGTGGCACAAGTTAGTATACCCCCCTAATTGGCACACGGCCTAGCACACGGGCGTGTGACTTGGTTATGTTGCATAAGTTAGTATACCCTACAATTTTGACATGGCCTAACACACGGCCTGGCACACGGGCGTGTGGTTGGCCGTTTGACCCAAGTCAGTAACCTCACTTGTTTGGACACGGGGTAGGACACGGCCTGGGACATGGCCATGTGGTCCCATTTTGAATGTCCACACGGCCTGTGACATGGGCGTGTCTGGTCACGCGGCCTGGTCACACGGGCGTGTGTCCCTGTTTTGGATAAATATTTATTAAGTGTTAAAAAAAATTCCGAGTTTTTGATTTAGTCCCGAATCACTCCCAATGCATGTTTAAGGCCTCATAGGCTCGTTTAAGGGACACTATGATTGATTATGATTGGTTTGTATTTGGATTGATAAATTGTATACGAAATGTATGTTTAAAAGTGTTGAAAGTTCGGTAATGCTCCATTTGCCCTTGTTAGTCATATATTCCATATAATTCATCTCAAGTTTAGATTATTTCACATCAGAACTTTACTCATATTACTCGAAATATCAATGTCACATGAGTAGTAGTACATTCTAAGTATACAAGTTTATAATCAAGGATGAACATATTCATCAAATGAATTCCATGTAAAAATATCATCATCTCATGTTTTCATATATCAATTGTCATGTATCACCATTTTCATGTATTTCAGACAAATACGTGTAATAACTCATTTCTTATTCATATCTTCTCATGTCAAGATTTTTACCCGTTGAAATTATTCGGAATATCGATGGATACAAAGTAGTACACACAAAGTGTACAAATCAGCAAATCTATCAATTCATATTCAATTGTACCCATAAGGTACTATATCAGAAAGTCCACTCTTGAGCCACACATATATACAACAAGATTACCAGTCTAGGCTAAATCCTTTTTATGTCATATGCTCTAAAAAGCTTGATCTGGATTACCCGTCCGGGCTAAATCCAATCCATAACATATGCTCGAGAGGACTCATATCAGGATTACTCGTCTGGGCTAAATCCTTTTTATAATGAGGTAAATGGAATTACTTGTTCGAGCTAAATTCCGTCAGCAACAAATGCAAGACCTCATTCATTTCGAGAAATCACATATCCATCGAATTTTCCATTTAGTCAAACGAATTTGACATTTTCCAAGCAATATCAGGCATGTGATTAATTCATACATTTATAATATTCACATAATTCAAATAGACACATTCCACATTCATTTCAAGTACACAAGTACCATTTTTATCATTTATCATTTATCATTTATCATTTATCATTTATCGGGCCTTATAATTTATCAGGCTTTGTCAGATATATTTCCAATGTTATATACATATAATATTTATATAATTCAGAAGCACAACATTTAATTCAAGCATATAAATATACACAATTTAGTTACACGAACATACCTCGACAAATGTTCGTGTACATATAATCTACTAATCCGACATTTTCCTCTTTTCCTCGTTCTAGGTCCGAATTTAGTCTATCCGGATCTATACAAGTAAATTTGACATTAATTTATCACACTTCATATACAACTGGAGTCAATTCACATCCTAGGCAAAACTACCATTTTGCCTCGAACTTTCCATAAATTCCAATTTCGTCTCTAGGCTCGTAAAATGAAATTTATGTAATTTATTCCCTATTACAAGCCTAACCAAAATTTCAATATACATTTTACAGCACATATATTCTATAAATTTTAGAATTTTTCTTCAATTTTCACAACTTTACATTTTAGTCCCTAAATCATGTTTCCATCAAAAATCATTTTGTAAATGTTGTTTATCTATCAACAACCTTTCATTTTCTATCATAAATTTCAAATTTTCAGCATATCCATCCATGATCTAATTTCCATATTTTGATAACTCTTCAAATTGATCTCCCAAATAGATATATTAAGCTATCATGGTTTCAAAAATATAAAAATTTCTAAAAACGGGACAAGAAAACTTACCCAATTTGGCCAAGAAAGCTTGCTTTCTCTTTCCTAGGGTTTCCATGGAATATTTTGGGGAAGAAGATGAGAAAATAAGATGATAACTCTTTTATCATCTTTTAATTAATTAAATTATTTCAATTTTCAATTTAGTCCTTAGCCTTTTTCTAAATTTCCATGGATGAGTCACCAAAAATATTTACATACTTTTCATTTATGGTCTAATTACCATATAAGGACCTTAAGTTTTGAAGTCCATAGCTAATTGATCCTTATAGCTACTAGAATTCAACTTTTTCATTTTATGCTATTTGGTCCTTCTCGTAATTAAGCACATAATCGGTAAAATTTTCTCATCAGAATTTTCACATGACATTTCTATTATTTTACAGACCATAAAATAAAATTAAAATAAATTTTATTTTCGGCTCGGATTTGTGGTCCCGAAACCACTGTTCTGATTTCACCAAAATTTGGCTGTTACAGCACACATTGTTTCCCCTCTTTTTAAGGGTGGTCTTTCTGGTATACACAGCTGGCTAAGAGTGACATGGATAGAGTGCTGAGTCATCTTCTAGAATTTCCATGGAAATTGTGTTGACAATCAATCTCACCATTTACCACGACAATGTTTCACTTCCCTTATTTTCTTTCAACACCCTCTTCATCCTCTTTTTCTACCTGCACATGTGTCCAACCACAACCACAATTTTCCTTCCCCAAGTAATAAAAGTAATAAATGATGACCATTATAGAGCAATCCAAGCTTTGTTATGCAATGTTCTAAAATTATCCTAAAAATGCAGATGTATTTACTTAATTACAAACAATTAATTCCATATAGAGGCCTAAAATATTACACTTTTCAAGAGTTATCAATGTTTCATAACCTTACCATAAAAGTATCTATCACAGAACAATCAGAATTTTTCCAGAACTTACCAAAAGGGCGGATAAGCTTACCTTACCAAATAGACTTAACAGAGAGCGCCATAAGGGCCAAACAAAATACACCATAAAGGTACCATACAGATTCACGTGTCTACTGTCCCAACAGACTTTCACATAAGGTGCCATGGGTGTCTCCCTCATGGATTTATACATAATTTATTGTATCATGATCTGACAATTTGATTTACACATTATCAAAGGCTACACCATGAACAAACATACAGACATGCCTTGCCATGGGTCTCAGCCACATGGACATATTCACATTCATATACCGTGATCTGTCAATCCAGTCTTCAACTTACTAGAGGCCACACCATAAGTGTTCTCATATCATATGATGCCATGAATCTTAACATCAATGTCTTACACTAAAATTTCATATTGTGATCTGCCAATCTTGTTAACAATGTAACTGTCGTACCAGAGGCTTCACAAAGGAACATTTGCTCAATAAAAACTAAAAAAATTAAAATCCAAGCATGATTAAAAAGCATTCCTTTAACACCCGAAAATAAAAACTATACCCAACATTATTAAATTATTAATAAATTTACATTTCAATTAGTTAATTTTTAAAAATTTACAAATAGTTAGAATTACTCGAATATTTTTATTTAAGTATTAGATTGTTAAATCCTTTATTTAAGTCCAACCGGCGAGCTTTGAGTAATGATTCGACGATCGGTACGGTGCAACAATACTCATTGACGAGGAGAAAAACTTATCTTAAATCAAAACTGATCTGATGGTTAGTGCCAAAGATTGAAGAAGAAAACTGTTTGGATTTTGGTTAACAGATTTGTCACATTTAAAGTTGTTTCATGGAAAAAAAACTAAACTACATAAAAGAATGTGACCATTCTGTAACTTTCTAAATTTGAGTTGTAACATCCCGAAATAGGGCCTAAAAGGATCAGTGGTTGCGAAACCACGAATCAGAGATAGAAAATTTTATTACGATTAATTATTATGATTTACCGAGTGATTAAATACATGTGTTAGAGTATCGATAAGAAATTTTATTGATTGCATGCTTAAATTGCCTATTAGGACTTGTTTGCAAAAGTTGCTAAATAGGGGTTCTAATTCATAGAGTACTTCATTGAAATGGGGGTTTGAAGTAGGATTCCTTAAATGGTAATTAGATCATTATATTTTCCATGGACAAAAGTGGACATACATAGATAAAAATAACTAAAGTTTAATGAAGGGCATTTTAGTCATTTAGAATTAAAAAGGAATTAAAAGGGAAAAAGATGGCAAAATGTTGTCCATCTTCTTCATTAGGCTGAAATTTCAAAGGGGACACCATAGCTAGGGTTTCTTCAACTTCTCAAGCTCATAGTAAGTGCATCCAAGCCCCGTTTTTTAATGCTCTTTACGTTTTTGGAGTCCTAGTAACTTGATTTAGCTTATTCTAGCAATAATTTAACCTAAGGTTCATATTTGGAAAAATACCCATAGGTGAAATGTGTTTATTTTGATGTTTTATCATAGAATATGAAGTCTAAAATTATGTTAAACAACTTTTGCTAAGCGATTTTAAGTGAAAACGAGTAAAACGGCTTAATCTGTAAAAATACCTAATGTTCATAAGTACATGTTAGAGTGAGAATTTGATGTTGTCATAGAAGGAAAAAATGATCATCATGTCATAAAACATAAGAATAATGGATAAAGTTTAATTTCCGAGCTTTGGGACAAATGTGTAAATATGTAAAAATTTAGGGGCAAAACATAATTTTGCCAAAGTTAGAGTCAAGGAATGTTTTAATAAATGTGAGTATTAAATAAGCTAAATTTTCTATTATAGATCAAGAGGAACGAAATCCAGAGTTAGACCGGGGAAATAAAAAAATAGTGGACTAAATCAATATAGTTGATCGTATTTTTTTGTTAAATGCAATATTCTATTATTTCACATTTAAGTTTATGTAAATAAATGCAATATTCTATTATTTCACATTTAATACTGTTAAATTCTAGCATTTACATATTTATTCTGTAAATTTATCATTTAAAGACTCAAGCATGAATTGACGGAGAAGCAATCTCAAAAAGCCTCGGTTGAACCTTAGGAATGTGTAGGATACAAATTTCATGACATTAGGGTTTAAGGAAATCATGTAAGACCATGTCAAGACATGGCATTGATAAGTTACTATAAAGCAAAGATCCCATGTAAGACCATGCCAAGGCATGGCATTGGAGAGTTCATAAGGCAAGGATACCACATAAAACCATGTCAAGACATGACAATGGTAAGTTTCAAAAGGAAAGGTACCCGTGTATCCTTAGTATTCCAAGTGGTTCAACGGAAAATTCAAAGAGTATACCAAAGGAAAGGTAAGTCAAGTTCATGCTAAAAAGGTACAGGTAAGAATTCAAGACTTAAGCATATTGAGTTAAAGGCTTAAATGATCTTGATAAGGAAAGAATAAGATAATTCACTAAGAATGTTGTTATTCATTTACATGAAAACTTACTAAGCTTTATACTTACTCCCATTCATTTCTCTCTTTTTATAGTATCGCAAGCCAACTCGGGGATCGCAATGACGTCGAAGATCGTTTCACACTATCAAAGGATTATCTCGGTATTTTGTGACTCGAAACGTTTTAAGTTATGGCATGTATAGGGACTTAGCCATTTTGTGTGTATATCCTTATGATATGGTTAAAGAATGGCTTGTAAATACTTGATAATGATCATCCATTAAAATGGCTAATTAAGAGCATGTTTTGGGTGTTATGTATGCCTAAATGATAGTTATTACAAAGAAGTTATGAAAGAGTAAAATTTGCAAAGGAACAGTTTTTGGACAGCAGTAATGACATGATTTTGAAAAATCACTAAGGATTGTAGAAATGGAATTAGGGTTTAAATGAGGTATAGAATTAAAGCTTATTGAGTCTATTTTTATATGAAAGAAACGGTGTAGGCAAAAGATTTGTATATTATGAGATAATTAATTTTTAGTGAAGTGGGGTCAGAACCATCGAACAGTGTAACAAGGGAGACTTTAACTAATAAACTGTACTAATTGACCACACCAAAAATTCTAGAAAAATTATAGTAAGAAGATATATAAGTCTAGTATCAAGAAAAATTTACGGATCTAAATTTCGAGTTTCGTAACTCGAGTTGTAGTCAATTTAGTGAGTATGACGCAAATGGACAATTTCATTTTGAATAGGGAAATAAATTGTTTTGATTTGTTTAAGAAATCAAAAAAATTTTCATGTTTCCGATTTGGTCCCGAACCGTTTCAATTGCATGTTTTAGGGCCTCGAAGGCCCTTTTTAGGAATATTGGATGTGTTAATGAATTGATTTTAAAAGCAAATTTTTATGCCCCGAATAGTAAGTTAAGTCAGGTAATTCCTCATGCTCAACTCTGACAACAGTCTTGGGTAAGGGGTGTTACATGAATGACTATAAGAAAATTACAGTGAAAGCCATTCAATCACAATTTTCACAACTTAAAGACTAAAAACTTTTAAATAGTTTAATAATCATTTTGTAACTTTCAAAATTTGAGTGACCAATATGTAAACTTACTAATAGTTTAGTAACCTAAGATGCAATTTACCCAAAATATCCAAAAGAACCGGATTCCATTTTCCACTTCAATTGATAGATGCACTACAAACCAAGTCATGAGCTAAAATGGCACCAATCCATTTGACTTGGTAACATTGTCCATCGCCTAAAGTGCTCTATGCTGCTTTGACCCTTTAAACTTTCTTGATATACTAGTTCCAAATTCATATTATAACATGAAAATGACATATTAACTTCCAAGTGACTTCCAAATAAATAAACTTCTAAAAACTTGAACACAACTGTTTCAACACAAATCCATATCCGATTCTCAACCAAGTCTGGGTAACATAGAAGATGCTTATCTAAAGAGCAGAGTATTTTCATCAACAAATATGGGACTGGAAGAAAAGACCATGACAAAATCCAAGAAGAAAGTCATTTGGAAACAGCAGAGTTGATTTGATCATAAAGGGTCCTCTTACGTGACTCCATTTTTCTTTGGATTTGCACTAAGCATCTTGTCAACCAAGAAAAAAAAAACAAAACAAGATACGCTTCACCTAGAGCTGCTATTCTTCTGCTTAGCTTTCTCAATAAGGGGTTTCAGTTGCTTCTTTTCAGCAAGAATCTTAAGGAAGTTGAACAAGAAGGGTATGTAGTTGTGTTTCCTTCGAATGTTTTCGGTTCTCCACTTCTTGAATTTCTCCTCCTCCATCAAAATTTTCTCAGTGGCACCCTCAATCCCTGAATTAACTTCTGAAAGTTGCTTGTTTAGTGCTTCAAAACTGGTTTTGTCCGTGGGTCTTTCAGACTGTATGGTAGCCAACTGCTGCAAGATGCGTTCCCTCTTCTTTTGGAGCTCCTTAAGTTCAGCGGTGTACAACTCTTTCCTGTTCTTGATAACTGCCATGAGGTTAAATCTTATTTCACTTTGGGAGTATCTCTCGATTCGTTCTTGGATTACTGGTTGTACCAACTTCAACCATTCCATGTCACCTGGACTAGCAGGGAATTGACCAAGGCAAATGGGTCCCTCCTTCAGTCCATCAAGTTCATAAAGTACCCCATCAACTGGTATGTAGCTTATGAAATGGTAGACATCGTCATCTTTCCCAGCAGCTTTCTGCTCCTCTGGAACAAAAGGCTCAGGCCTTGCAAAACTATTATGGGCTGTACGTATAGCTTCACTGTTATTTATAGCTAGACCCTTGAGCTCTGGAGGGAAGTTTTTAGTGAATTCTTTCAACTTTGATAGTTCTGGGCCAATGTCAATATCAGGGCAGTTCAAGAGAATAGACAATATAGCTTGTGTAGCACAAGCATTATTGATGACCTATGAAAATGTAGAAAAAATAAGTTTGGAAGATTTGCAATATATCAGACTCGAGAAACTAATAAATTAAACTGAAACCAACCTGACTAGCAAAGAACAGATTAGGGTTCGGGTCCTTGATTACAAGACGTTCATCCTTCTCCCCTGGGCGCCATTTGAAAAGGAAAATCAACCCATACACAGGCCTATCATGGAAAGAATAATCACGCAAGGAAGAGATTCAAATGCTGAAACGTGAAATGGCCAGTACAAGCAAGAACTGACCTAAGATTGTTTAGAGAATCGAGATCCAATGAATACAATTCCTCTACCTGATAAGACATGATCCATCATGACAGTATAAGCATATGAAAAACAAAAGCTATAATAGTACTTATTCAGATATGAAAATTAATATCCACACCTATGCAACCACCAACACACTTACACAAGGAAAGACTTTGATAGCTGCACACAGGGTTTAACATAGGGGCAAAGAACAAACAAAATAGTACAGGTAGATAGGGATGGCACTGGCCACAATTTTATACAACCCAACCTAACCAGATCCACTCAAGTAGGGTCAAACTAAACAGGTTAATACAGCAGCTTCAAGGCATGCTGGTGGTTGATCAATGCTAGGTTAGAAAGAAGATATCATTTTTGGAAGTCAAAAGCAAAGATCATGGCTTTTGTATTGTCAAAGAAGTCCTTTGGATCCAAGGAATGCTTCGCTGAAGTACAATTTGGTAATTTTCTGTTTTCTAGATAGGGCATTAGTTATATGGTTGATTGGGTCTTGTTTTGGGTTTAGTTCATTGAAGGTTTTAAATGGGGTCCTTAGCTCAAATTACTTTAATAACTTTAATAACTCCCAAGTTTGTTGATTTTAAGAATCCTAATCCATTACGACAAGTTAAGAATTTAATTGGTGCCTATTTATATTTCTCAGTTTTGCTTCATAGAGTTGATTTCTCACAAAATGTTCAGGTATTAATTGTTCTCGGAGAACTAATTTAGTGGTTTCCTTCCCCTGACTTTTCTTCCTCTTATCTTCCAACAACAGTCATTGAATGAGTTTCTACCGATCCAAAAGAAACACGATGCAAATGGAGGTTTAAGGGGATATGTTATAGGAACCCTTGTGCCTTTCACACACTGACTGAGTATGCATAAAACCATCAACATACCAATGCCTTGTTGTAACATTGTTCAAATAGCACCGCACAGAAGACACACAAGGTAATTAACATAGAGACTGATATTCATTTTTATTAAAAGAACTTCAACAGTATTGGTATGCATGCATCTAAATAATAGAGGAAATTATAAGCAAAGCTACAAGGCAAACATAAGGAACCAATTATGACAAAAAAAGCATTACTTGTACGCCTTTAACTTGCATCTGCTGTATAAGTTCCGTAAAAACACCTGAAAAGACATGGCAGAAAATGATCACTGTCAAACTTAAATCTCAGTACATATCATCCAGAAAGCATTATGATCTAAAGTAAGCAATAAGAGCACTAAAACACGGTTAATCATTTGATGCAGCAAGATGTTAACATGTTCGATCTCAACTAATAGATCCAAGATATTCGTAAGAAATCATATGGCAGAACATAGTACAACACAACTCAATGCTGAAAGCATTATACTCAGAAGAAAAAAGGAGGGGGTGGGGGGAGAAAAAAGCAACTGCAAAAATGCCCAATCTGAACTATGTTGCCTTTGTTAGGCCTCCAAAAATGGTTAAACAGTGTTGTCAAGGAAACTAAGACCTCTATGTCACCTAAG
This sequence comes from Gossypium rotundifolium, assembly GCA_025506655.1. Lineage (NCBI taxonomy): Eukaryota > Viridiplantae > Streptophyta > Magnoliopsida > Malvales > Malvaceae > Gossypium > Gossypium rotundifolium. Next base: position 59,319,581 of record CP106723.1, on the reverse strand, counting down.
GTGCAAGGTGTAAAAAGAGGCTCATCCAAGTAAAATAAGGTACATACTTATAAATAAAGATAAATGTGTAATATTTATATTAAAAAATTTATGTATTGTGTAAATAGTAAATAGTAAGTAAATTTTAAGATACTTCATTTTATAAATTCAAGTTATTGCTCAAGTCGGATAATTCATTCACTAATTTATTACAAAATAAAATAAGATATGTAATTATAAAAATTGACAATAGCTCTAAATTTCCTTCACTTCCATATATGATCTTTTGAATCATTATCCATGCAATAAAATTAAGGGCAAGTTCCATAGTATTTGCTTGGCTTGGTTTTCTTCTATTTATTACTTCATTTGCAAACCATATCAGGTCCAAACATCCAACAAATTTCAGCTTCTGCCTTCTTCAAGTGTCGAATTACAGTTTTCAAACACACAAGGTGGATGACACGAACTTCCATGACAAAGGAGGAGGCAGATTACAAATGTGATTAAACAATAAATAAAAAAAATACAACAAAAAGTTTAAAGCAGAGAAAGAGTGGATGTTGGTCTGTTTTTGAAAACTAAAACAGAGCAACTTCTATGTTTTTTAACAACATAAATATGTTTTAGAAGAGGAAGAAAAGAATTACAAGAAGGGAAAAAAAAGGGAGATATTTGATTGTATGCTTTAACCTAATCAAATCGGTGACTGAGTTTATAATAATGAAAAAGAAAAGAGTAAATGTGGTATTTTAACTGAAAAAAAAAAAAAGGAAATTGCAAAGTTAACTGAAGCTAGCCTTTCGAACTCCTTCGACTGGAACAGAAGACACAACAAAGCACAAAAGGCACTTGCCTGTTTGAAGTCGCCTCATCTAGAAGGCTCTGAAGCATTTTTTTTTTTTCTTTTCGCCACACCTAAGCACCTAGGCACACAACTTGACATCACAGGGTTATACGGCCAATGAAGGTGAAAAATTTCCTCAGGATTAAATATAAACCTTAGGAAAATGCAAGTTCTCCTCTAATTATTGGCAACAATTAAGGCTTCAATCTATCTTATTATAGTATCTTTAAAAAGCGGAGATTGGTTCTAGCACTATCATGAACAAAACATCAATATTCTTTTTATTATTATTTTAAATTCCACCAGATATAACATGCATATAATATGCTGTACTTTCAAGATCATAAGCCTCTAGGGAATTGCACACAGTGATTCAATCATCTAACATGTGAGAAATAATCAGATAACAATCAAGCTTATGATTGTTCTTTGCAAGCGTGATGCATGCATCGGGATCGTTAACAAAATATTTACCCAAACCACCCTCCAATGGCACTATAAAAAAAACACATTCACACAAAGAGATTGAATTACAATGAAACCCGCAACATCCTTATGTTTTGATAAAAATTTAAATTAATATCTCAACTATATTAATTCATCCCCACCCCCCACCCCCAATTCAGAGAATATGAAACTGTAACCAGAGACAAAATAAGAAAAAATTGAAGAAAACTTTCCTCTAAGATAAGTACCCAATTTTCTTAAGAAGAAAAGAAACTCATCAACAAATTAAATGAATAAGAAAGTTGTTCACCTTATAATTTAAGAGTAATTCCAAACAAATAAACAAACTTAATGTTCCAAAATATGAGAGAGAGAGAGAGAGAGAGAGAGAGAGAGAGAACCTGGATCGGATTCAATTGTGCACCAAGACATGATGAGAATTTAGCAGCTGCCACAAACAAAAAGGTAATTTTTTTTAAAAAGGCGAAACAGCCTAACATAATATATAAGAAATACCCAAAACTCACCAAGTCTGTCAGAAAAGAAAGAGAGGTTCGTTCCTGGCTGAGGTCTTTCTTCTTCCTCAACCCTAATGGCTAAAAGGCTTCGTAGGGCTACTTCAGCTGTGAGCTTTTAAGCACTGCGCTTTCTAATCTATCAAATGAATCTCAACCGTTGGTCCCAACTTCAAGTACTAGGCACTCCATCCACTTAAACTTAAAGTAAGAGTGCTCATGGGTCGGGTTTTCTGTCCGAACCTGCTTTTTTTTTCAGTTTTATTCTCTTTAAAAAAGAAAAGGCTTAACCGAATAAGAATCCCTCGAATTATATCGCCTTCTTTAGTTAGGTATTTAATTTTTGTTTTATCAAATCAAATACTTAAATTATAATTTTGTAACTATTATAATCCCTACTGTTATTTCTATTAAAAGAACCCTTTAATCAATAACAGTTGACAAGTGACATTTAATAACATAAAAATTTAAATTTAATATTAAATTAAATTATTATTCAATATCATATTTCTCTTCTCCTCTCTTTTTCTCTCTCCCGTCCATCTTGATCTTATTTTCTCTCTCATCTTACTTTTCTCTCCCTTTTATTCACAGCAGCAAAAATTAAAAAATGAGTTGTATTTATGAATATAAAATTGTAAAAATAAAATATAAATATTGTGGGGAAGAAAAACGTGAAAATCCAAAATTTAATGGGAAAAAACAGAACGAAAAAAAAATTGGGGGGCGGGGAGTAGGAAAGGAAAAGAAACAATGAAAAAAGTGCTTGAAAGAAAGGAAAGAAAAGACATGAGTCGTTTGAAATAAAAGAAGATGGGTGTTGCTTTAGAAAATGAAAAAAAAATTAATTTAATTTTAATATATATTTTACTTTCACGTAAATGACTCTGTATATAAAAGTGACACATGATAGTGTTTTATCTATTGAAGTGAATTTTCTTTTAACAAAGATAATGGTAGGGCCATAATGGTTATGTATTATAATTTAGGTATCTAGTTTGATCAAAAAATTTAGATAGTCAAGTAAAAGAGAGTATAATTTGAGAGTTGCTTATTCAATTAAATTTAAAATGGGTTCAGTTTAGATTAATTTAAAAGGTTAAATTTTATTTTATTTTGTTAAAATTTGTTATTAGTCCCTATAATTTATGAAAGTTACGGATTTAATCTATTACTTTAATTTGGTTATTTTTAGTTTTTATAGTATTGAAATTTTAAAATTTCAATCCTGCTAAAAAGAATAATTTTGCCTTCTAGCACGTCTTTGTCTGCCGACTAGCACGCTTTTGTTTTTTTTTTTTCCTTTCAGTTGTGTTTTTCTTTATGCTTCTTTACTCTTCGTATTTGTTATTCTGTTTCGTGGAAAATAACTTGTTTTTGCTGGGAAAAGTGATGGAATAGGGATTAGTGGATCTGAGTTTAGAGGATAGAGAAGAAAAAACTTTTTCTAGTCCAGATGATGTTGAATCACAGAGCTCAACGTACAGTTTTTGCTTGGTGGAATGCTTTCTATGTAACACCCCTCACCTGTATTCAACACCGAAATAGGGTTACAAAATATTACCGAACTTATAACACAATTATACCATCATTTCACATACATTTTCATATTTCATGCAACTATCATTCAAACTCAATCATAATGTCCCTAATACGAGCTTACGAGGCTCAAAACATGCATTTGAGGTGGTTCGGGACTAAATCGATAACTTTAGAAACTTTTTGAACATTTAGAAAATTTTTGCAAAATACATGGGACATGTGCTCGTGTGGCCCGGCCTTGTGGACATTCAAAATGGGAGCACATGGCCGTGTCTCAGCCCGTGTTTGACCCCTTGTAACTCTCTGACTTGGGTCACACGGCCAACATACACGCCCGTGTGGCTAGCCCGTGTGCCAGGCCGTGTGCTAGGTCGTGCCAAACCTGTAAGGTATTGACTTATGCCACACGACCAAGTCACACGCTCGTGTGTGAGGCCGTATGGAGCATACTGACTTGGTTTCTAATTCAACACCAAGGGACACACGATCGTGTATATGACCGTATGTCACACGGCTGAGACACACACCCGTGTCTCTGCCCGTGTGGACAAAAATAGGATATTTACCAAGCCAATTTGCCACCCAAACTTATGCACACCTACACCTACACAATTGGCACACCAACAAGGTATAAATAGGCATTTAACATCAACTTCAGCCAAAGCATAATTCACCATTTCAATACCAACAATTAACATGCTCATATTACCATGTTTTGCCAATTCAAATCATACCAATTTCACATTCACAAAGCATCTATATGCACTATTTCAACCAAGCATTTTACCTTGTATAAAACCACAAGCATATAATATCAATTTCAAACCATTGGCTACCTTAAATGCTAAACTTCCTCAAGCCATTCACAAGCAATTATGACCACATCACCAAGGAGCATTAACACACATATATATACAACACCATATTTGCCAAAATAAGCCAACTCTCATGGCTATCCACAAAACCAAACTTTAAACATTTACAAGCCAACTCAAATGACTAAATTCATAAGCAACACATATACCAAAATGACTCAAAGTCCCTATACATGCCATATACTCAAAACATAAGCTCAATAGTACCAAAGTGATAGTAGGATAGTGTGACGTAGTCTCCGACGATTCTCGAATCCAAGCTAGCTTTGAAGTCACTATAAAACATAGTAAAATAAACAAAGTAAGCTATAAAGCTTAGTAAGCTCGTATGTAATAAACTCAAACTAATCATAAATACACAATTCAACAATTTGAATATATCAACATGTAGCACATATAAACTAACAAACCTTTCACATCTTCAATCACATGATTATATGCAAACTTTACAATTTCTTGATTTAAGGCTTATACGGTTCATGTACATACCTGTACCATTTCGTATCAATCTCATACTCAACTAAGTCTTTCATTTACCCGTTGATCCTTTAACACCCCTTACCCGAGATCGTTGCCGGAGTTAAGCACGAGGCATTACTAGACTTAACTTACTAGATCAGGGCATAAAAATTGAAATTGTCCATCTACGTCATGTTCATTAAATTAACTATAACTCGAGTTTTGAAACTCGAAATATAGATCCGTAAATTTTCCTTGAAACTAGACGCATATATCTTCTTACTATAATTTTTCCAGAATTTTTGGTGTGGCCAATTAGTACAGTTTATTAGTTAAAGTCTCCTCTTTTACACAGTTCGACAATTCTGACCTCTCTTCACTAAAAATCAATTATCTCATATACTAAGGATACACGGGTACCTTTCCTTGTGAAACTTAACCATTGCCATGTCTTGACATGGTCTTACGTGGTATCCTTGCCTTATGAACTCACCAATGCCATGCCTTGGCATGGTCTTACATGGGACCTTTGCCTTATAAATTCACCAATGCCATGCCTTGGCATGGTCTTACATGGGACCTTTGCCTTATAGTAACTTATCAATGCCATGTCTTGACATGGTCTTACATGATTTCCTTAAACCCTAATGTCATGACATTTGTATCCTACACATTCCTAAGGTTCAACCGGAACATTCTGAGATTGCTTCTTCGTCAATTCATGCTTGAGTCTTTAAATGATAAATTTACAAAATAAATATGTAAATGCTAGAATTTAATATTATCAAATGTAAAATAATAGAATATTGCATTTATTTACCACAAACTTACCTCGAAACAAAATACGATAAACTATACTGATTTAGTCCACTATCTTTTTCTTTCCCCGATCTAACTCTGGATTTCATTCTTCTTGATCTATAATAGAAAATTTAGCTTATTTAATACTCACATTTATCAAAACAGTCCTTATGTCTAACTTTGGAAAAATTATAATTTTGCCCCTAAACTTTTACATATTTATAGATTTGCCCCAAAACTCAGAAATTATACTTTATCACTTATTCTTATGTTTTATGACATGCTGATCATTTTTCCCTTCTATGAAAATATCAAATTCTCACTCTAACATGTACTTATGAACATTAGGTATTTTTATCGATTAAGCCGTTTTACTCGTTTTCACTTAAAATCACTTAGCAAAAGTTGTTTAACATAATTTCAGACTTCATATTTTATCATAAAACATCAAAATAAACATATTTCACCTATGGGTATTTTTCCAAATATGAACCCTAGCATGAATTATTGATAGAATAAGCTAAACCAAGCTACCGGGGCTTCAAAAATGTAAAGAACATTAAAAACGGGGCTTGGAATACACTTGAAAATTCGGCCTAATGAATAAGATGAGCATATTTTTCCATCTTTTTCCCTTTTTAATTTCTTTTTATTACCAAATGACTAAATTACCCTTCATTAAAAACTTTGGTTCTTTCTACCTATATATGTCCATTTTTGTCCATGAAAATATAATGGTCTAATTACCATTTAAGGACTCCTACTTCAAACCCCCATTTCAATCAAGTACTCTATAAATTAGAACCCCTATTTAGCAACTTTTGCAAACAAGTCCTAATAGGCAATTTAAGCATGAAATTAATAAAATTTCTTATCAATACTTTAACACATGTATTTAATCACTCGGTAAATCATAATAGTTAATCGTAATAAACTTTTGTAGCTCGAATTCGTGGTTTTGCAACAACTATTCCGTTTAGGCCCTATTTCGGGATGTTACATTTCTCCCCCCTTTAGGGATTTTCGTCCCCAAAAATCTTACCTGTAAAGAGATTTGGGTACTGTTTTCGCATAATCTCTTTGAGCTCCCATGTAGACTCGTCTATCCCATGCCTATTCCATAATACTTTCACAAGTTTAATACTTTTGTTCCTTAATTGCTTAACCTCCCGAGCAAGAATTTTTACCTGTTCCTCACCGTAATTCATATCTGGTTGAATCTCAACCTCTGTTTGCGAAATCACATGCGATGGATCTGAACGACAACGACGTAGCATAGACACATGAAACACATTATGAATCTTCTCTAACTCAGTCGGCAAAGCTAACCAATATGCCAATGGCTCAACTCTCTCGATCACCTCAAACGGTCCAATAAAACGGGGACTTAATTTGCCTTTCTTGCCAAATCTGAGAACTTTCTTCCAAGGGGATACTTTCAAGAATACCCTATCACCAACTTGAAATTCAATTTCTTTTCTTTTCAAATCTTCATAGGATTTTTGTCTATCTGAAGCTGCTTTCAAGCAATCTCTGATGACTTTTACTTTCTCTTCTATTTCTTTGACTAGATCAACCCCATAAATCTAATTTTCCTTAAGCTCTGTCTAATACAAAGGTGTGCAAAATTTACGTCCATACAAAGCTTCATAAGGTGCTATCTTCAAACTCGATTGATAACTATTATTATAGGCAAACTCTATTAACGACAAATATTTCTCCCAACTACCTTGAAATTCCAATACACAACATCTAAGCATATCTTCAAGTACCTGAATAACTCTTTCTGACTGACCATCAGTTTGAGGATGGAAAGCTATACTAAAACTAAACTTTGTACCTAAAACTTCCTGCAATTTCTTCCAAAACCGTAAAGAAAATCTCGGATCTCTATCTGAGATAATCGATAACGGTACTCTATGTAGTCTCACAATCTCTGAAATATACAACTCGGCCAACTTGTCAAGTAAATAATCCATACAAACTGGGATAAAATGAGCCGACTTCATTAGCTTATCAATCACAACCCATATTGCATCTTTCTTTCTCGGTGTCGAAGGCAATCCTGTCACAAAATCCATAGAAACTCGGTCCCATTTCCACTCGAGAACTAATACAGGCTGTAATAAACCTGAAGGTACCTGATGTTCAGCCTTTACCTGCTGACAGATCAAACATCTAGAAACAAACTCTGATATATCTCTTTTCATTCCTATCCACCAATACATTTTCTTCAAATCATTATACATCTTTGTACTACTTGGGTGAATAGACAAAGAACTGCTATGTGCTTCCTATAAGATCTTTCGAATAAGCTCATCGTTCTTTGGTACACATACCCTGTCTCTGAACATCAAACAACCGTTAGAATCGATCTGAAAATCAGACTCTACACCTAGCTTGCACTAAACTCTTTTGGCTTGCAACTCACCATCATCCTTCTGAGCTTCACAAATTTCTTCAAGAAACGTCGGTTTAGCTCTCAACTCAGCTAAAATAGAACCATCATCTGATAAGGCCAAACTAGTAGGCAAAGCTCTCAAGGCAAATAATGATTTTCTACTCAAAGCATCAGCAACAATGTTTGCCTTACCCAGGTGATAATCGATCACTAGTTCATAATCTTTAATCAACTCTAGCCATCTTCTTTGCCTCAAGTTTAAATCTTTCTGAGTCATCAAGTATGTCAAACTTTTGTGATCAGTGAATATTCGGCACTTCTCACCATACAAGTGATGTCTCCAAATTTTTAATGCAAATACAATAGTAGCTAGCCTTAAATCATGTGTCGGATATTTTTTCTCATGTGATTTTAACTGTCTAGAGGCATAAGCAATTACCCTTCCTTCCTGCATAAGTACACAACCTAGTCCATTTAAGGATGCATCACTGTAAATCACAAACTCTTTACCCGGTTCTGGTTGTACTAAAATAGGAGCTTTAATCAACAATGTCTTTAACTTATCGAAACTCTGCTGACACTTCTCAGTCCATTCAAACTTGACATCTTTCTGTAGCAATCTTGTCAATGGAATAGCTATCATGGAAAATCTCTCTACAAATCATCTATAATAACCGGCAAGACCAAGAAAACTTCTGACTTCTGATACATTCCTGGGAGGCTTCCGATCAACAATGGCTGAAATCTTGCTCGGATCAACTTTAATACCTTCACCTGAGACAATATGTCCAAGAAAACAAACTTTCCGTAACCAGAAATCACTTTTGCTAAACTTGGCATAAAGTTGATTATCTCTTAAAATCTGTAAAACTATTCTCAAATGCTCTGTATGCTTAGTCTCATCATGAGAATAAATCAAGATGTCATCAATGAACACAACTACAAACTTGTCCAAGTAAGGTCCAAAAATTCGGTTCATTAAATCCATGAAAATGGCAGGAGTATTGGTTAAGCCAAATGGCATCACAAGAAATTCATAGTGACCATACCTAGTTCGAAAAGTAGTTTTCGGAACATCTGACTCTTTAACTCGCAACTAATAGTACCCGGATCTCAAATCTATCTTAGAGAACATAGTGGCTCCTTTCAATTGATCAAACAAATAATCTATTCTAGGCAATGGATATTTGTTCTTGATGGTTACTTTGTTAAGATGCGATAGTCTATGCACAATCTCATGGAAGTGTCCTTCTTTTTCACAAATAACACTGGTGCTCCCCATGGTGAATAACTAGGTCTTACAAAGCCTTTATCGCTTAATTCTCAGAATCGAGCTTTCAATTCTTTCAATTCTATTGAAGCCATTCTATAAGGAGTAATAGAAATAGGTGTGGTACCTGGAATCAATTCAATACCAAACTCAACTTCTCTGATAGGAGGCAAACCTAGTAGTTCTTCCGAAAACACATCAGGAAACTCATTTACCACAAGCACTGATTCAATTTTCAACTCTGGATCTTTAGCATTCAACACAAAAGCAAGATAAGCTTCACATCCTTTCCTTAAACATTTCTGAGCAGACATAACAAAAATCATGGAAATTGAACTACTTGATTCATCTGAATTAACCCGAAGGATCTCACCATTTTCACATTTCAACTCAATGAATTTCTTTCCACAATTCACTATAACATCATGTGCAGTTAACCAATCCATACCAAGAATCACATCAAACTCATCAAATGGCAATAACATGAGATCAGCCAAAAAATAGTAACCTCTAATCATCAAAGGGCAATTTTTACATACTTTGTTTACTAACACATGCTGACCTAATGGATTCGATACTTTAAACACAAATTCTGTAAACTCTATGGGCATGTTCCTATTAGGCATTAATTTCATGAAAACATAGGAATGGGTTGAACCTGGATCAATCAAAGCAATAACATTAACATCATGAAGAGAAAATGTACCCATAATTACATCGGGGAAAGATGCCTCTTCACAAGCACGGATAGCATAAGTCCTTGCGGGTGCTCTAACATCTGATCTCATTCCTGTGTCTCTAAATGTACCTCTACCTACCCCTATTCGAGATTTCTCTGAGATTTGCCTCTAACGGGGTCATTGCCTGATCTTGCACTCGGTATTACTTCTCTTTTAACCATTTTGGGACACTCCCGAATGAAATGATCCGGTGCACCACATCGAAAATAACCAGTCTCAGTTGCTCGACATTGACCTAGATGACATCTACCACATTGAGGACACTCAGATTTATCAAGCTGAATACTACCAACACTCGCAATCGAAGTGGTTTGAGCTTTTGAATCCATAAATCTTCCACCTCTGTTTCGGCTAGACTACCCAGCTGAAAAATTAGATCTCGTAGAGAACTCTCTAGGCCTCTTGGATGTAGACTGAAATGACTTGCTCATCTGTCTTTTCTTCATGTCTTGCATCTCAATTTTAGCTTTACCCTTTCTTTTTAATAACTCTTCTGCCTTACAGGCTAGTTCAACTAAAACAACAAACTCTTTTATCTCTAATACACCAACTGACAGCCGGATATCATCATTGAGTCCATCCTCAAATCTTTTGCACATGATAGCCTCTATAGACACACACTTTCGAGCATAATTGCTGAGTCAGACAAATTCATGTTCATAGTCAGTCACAGTCATCTTACCCTGTTTTAACTCAAGGAACTCTTTTCCTTTCTAGTCAATAAACCTTTGACTTATGTATTTCTTACGGAACTCCTCTTGAAAGAAATCACAGGTAACTCTTTCTTTCGGTACTACTGACACAAGTGTCTTCCACCACTGGTAGGCTGAATCTCTAAGAAGTGACACCACACACTTAATACATTCTTCCGGTGTGCAGGACAACTCATCAAAGACTCTGATAGTGTTCTCAAGCCAAAATTCAGCTTTCTCTGCATCATCATCTTTGGTAGCCCAAACTCTTGACCCTTATTTTTGATCTTGTCAACGGTGGTTTCTCTCTTCCGATCAGATTCGCAACTGGGGAAGCTACATGAGTGGTCTGAGGATGGTGAGGGGGTGAAGGTCTAACAGTCGGGTTTATACGAACTAACTCAGCAAACCATTCATTCATAGCTTGGAAGAAGGCTTCTCAAGCCCCTCTTCCTTGACTAACTGTAACGGGCCTTTCACTATGTAACATCCCGAAATTGGGCCTAGTAGGATTGGGCCCAATGGGTCTTAAGCGTAGTAGCGTTCAAAATTTTTGAGAACGGATTAATACAAGTTAGACTTATTAGGTAAGTGATTACGAAGGTTAGAGGGCTTCTATGAAGTCCCGGGATCAAACTTTGGATTTAGGAAAATTTTGGTTTTAGGCAAAAAAAACCCTGAAAGTTGGCGGGTAGGCCTTAAGAATAAAATGTGGACGAAAATGACATAAGTGGAGTGTGTGGTGTAGTGGCAAAGTGACGCCACATAAGAGGCAAAGGGGTGACGCCACAAGGAAGGAAGGAGGTCCAAGGTTCAAGTCTTGGCTTTTGCATTTTGGTTTTCTTTTTACTTGGACCTTAGAATTTGGCTATAGATTTATATTTAGTTGCGCATAGTTAAGACACAAGAGGAGCTTGTGACCAAGTGGTTAGCGGCGTGGATTATGTTGCAAGGAGCACAGGTTGAATCTCATGACAAGCAATAGAGTATTTATTTTATGGATTGACTGACAAGAGTTTCAATTGAATTTAAACTCTACTGACGGAGGGATCCCACATCGGAAAGATACAAAGAAGGAAGGTGAAGAGCTAGCTATATAAAAAGCATTTCAGGAGGAGAGTTAACATACCTTGGTGGGCGTTTGAGCGCAGGAGTAGTCGCATGTGGTTTAACACCAGCACTCTATCGGTGTGTAACTCTCTTTACTCTAGTCAGTAGAGTCGCAAATGCCAAAGTGCCGATCACGATAATAGTAGCCTTCGACACGATAGTTGAGGCCATCAGTAGTATTCTTGTGGGTTAGGGCTACTTGGGTCATGATGGGCTGAAGTGGGCCCGTAGGCCCAATTGAATAAATTGCATGATGATATAGTATATAGTGAACTAGATTAGGTGGAACTTATATACATGGCTAGATGTATGTTAGGTGGGCCACACAAGCGTGTAGGCCCGAATGGGCCAGAATCTGGTTTTAGGCCCAATAGTCTGCATAACCGAAATGGGTGAGTCACTCAGGCGACAGTAGGCTTCTTGGAAAGGCGTAAAATTACCAAAATACATTATGGCCTTCTTAAATTACCAAAAAAGGCCATTGTAGGTACAAAATTACCAAAATACCCTAGTTTATGAAATTTCCAAAATAGCCCTAGTTTATGCCACTACGATAAATTGCCAAAATACCTCATTGGTTTATGAAATTGCCAAAATATCGACAAACCAACTTAAAACATAATAAAAGTCCTTAAATACTTAAAATGGCCCTTATTACAAAAATTAAATACTTGGTTTACAAAATTACCAAAATACCTCTATTTACAAAATTACCAAAATATACACATGCCCCTAGTTTATGAAAATTCCATATCAAAATAGCCCTAGTTTACATTGAAATTACCAAAATACCCCGATTTGTAAATTTATGATCCAATACCCTCGAGTTGTAAAATTATCGAAATACCTATCATCCACCGAGATGGGGTTTGTAAAATCAAGCGCCAATGTAAGAGTCTACCCTTGAATATACCCAATGGAGAAAAGAAAGAGAGTTTAGAGAGGAGTTTCTAAGCGATAAAATTCGCCAACTCCTTGTTTGCCAAAAGAAAAGTGCACAAAAATGTTGTACGGTTTCAAAAGGATGAAATAAAAGAAAGAAAAAGTAGGATTTGGTTCCAACAAAATAAGGTAGTATTAGCAAGGAGGGAGTTTTGGGAGAAAGAAAACAATGTATGTGTTAATCATACAGTCCACATATGATTGATTATGGTTGAGATCGACATTTAATGCAAAGCTACATAAAATAAAGTCTTCTAAATGCAATCCATGCAACTTGAACCTCTTCCTCAAGCAACCCTTCAAGCATCATAACCACCTTACATGGATTGGTAATCAAGCCTTCACAAGTAGAATTACCAAACTACTCCTTCCTAAAGCCCAAGGCCCAATCGCCCAATCTACTAGGCCCAATTTGGGATGTTACACCTAGGTGGAATTACAAAATGCCTTTGGTAAGTAAAATTACTAGCGATTATACCCTTAGAGGTTGATTAGTTTGATTATGTCGTATTTGTTATTCGATTATGATGGTAATTCGTTTCATCGTTATCTTTGATATATAATTTGCATACTTGTCACGCATATACACAATTATTATGGTGATGAACATGGCATGAAAATGGGTATGATAAGAGGAGGGAAGGATGATTTAGATTGTCACCGTGGTTTTGACCACATAGTGGGTTGGCCCCGCTTTCTTTATTATTTGTGATTAGTCTTATTGGTTTTGACCACCAGTGGTTTTGACCACACGGATATTATTTGTGACTACAGTCACCAGTGGTTTTGACCACACATGGATTATTGTGACTTGTCCTAGTGGTTTGGTACCACAGTTGGTTGGCCCCACATGTTGATTACGGGATTGTCATCAGTGGTTTTGACCACAAGGTGGGTTGGCCCCATCATATGATTTGTGACTATGGTCACCAGTGGTTTTGACCGCACTTATATGATTTGTGACTATGGTTACCAGTGGTTTTGACCACCAGTGGTTTTGACCACACGGGGTAGACACAGGAGTTTGGTTGGTTAGGTTGGGTTTGCATGATTTGCATATTGACATATCAAATGTGTAAGTGCCTTGTTATTTTCGGGATGGGGATTTATACACTGAGTCTCGGTGACTCACCCCTTCCCTTATATTTTACAGATGTGGCGTAGATTGCGGATATGGAGCCGGGAAGGACTCAAGGCGGCCATGCATGCTAGTTCTGGGTTTTAACTTTAAAGTACTATTTCGGTTTTATTTACTTTCTTCCAATTTGGTTTTGGTTTTGTAATAAGGCCGTTAAGTATTATTTTGGGTTTTACTTCTGGATTTTATTTTACCTATCCTATCCATGTGATTAATAGTTTGATATTGCTTAAGAAACCGGGATTAAATCGATGTTTTCAAAACTATACTCGATATTGGGTTTTTCAAACGTTACCATCGGGTAACATTATTCACAAGGTAATAACAAAGTTAACATAGATGATTCCAAACCTAAAGTTTCAAACAACTCCAAATGCAAATGGTTTCAACTTGACTATGCTCATTTCACTCGATTTTTTTGTAATAAGTGTCGTATGATTTCTAAAAACTAGTAACAACCAACAGATTTTCAAAAAAATTTAATCGGTAACTGGTTTATTCAAACATTTTCACTCCGTGACATACCAGATCCGGTCGTGGTGTATTGACTGGGTTTGGGGTGTTACAATTATGGTATCAGAGCCTAGGTTCAAAAACTCGGCTGTGGAATGGGTTCAAAAATGTTTTTCAAATTTTGGTTGAAATGTGGTTTAGAAAAATATATATATCACTTTCCTGGAAGTATGACACCCGGTCTCCGACACCAATCTGAACTGTAAGTTTCGTGGTAATTCTCTTTGTTATATGCTATATTTCGGGTATCTATCCTATGTGTTTAGTTTGGATGTGATGGTCAGACATAGAGTTTGGTGCGTATGAAATATTCTTCTGTTTTAATGGCTAGGTGTTTTTGAGTATGTGTAGGAGTTTTAAATTCTAGTTAAAAGTATATTATTTTTATTACGATCAGAGTGCGCAGCAAGAGCGTAGTGTGGTAGGTTAGGATGTGTGACTGTTAGTTAGTTGGAAATTTCGAGGACGAAATTTCTTTAAGGAGGGTAGATTTGTAACATCCCGAAATTAGGCCTAGTAGGATTGGGCCCAATGGGCTTTAGGCGTAGTAGCGTTCAAAATTTTTGAGAACGGTATTAACGCAAGTTAGACTTATTAGGTAAGTGATTTTGGAAGGTTAGAGGGCTTCTATGAAGTCCCGGGATCAAACTTTGGATTTAGGGAAATTTTGGTTTTAGGCGAAAAAAAACCCTGAAAGTTGGCGGGTAGGCCTTAAGAATAAAATGTGGAGGGAAATAACACAAGTGGAGTGTGTGGTGTAGTGGCAAAGTGACGCCACACAAGAGGCAAGGGGGTGACGCCACAAGGAAGGAAGGAGGTTCAAGGTTCAAGTCTTGGCTTTTGCATTTTGGTTTTCTTTTTACTTGGACCTTAGAATTTGGCTATAGATTTATATTTAGTTGCGCATGGTTAAGACATAAGAAAAGCTTGTGACCAAGTGGTTAGCGGCGTGGATAATGTTGCAAGGGAGCCTGGGTTCGAATCTCTTGACAAGCAATAGAGTATTTATTTTGCGGATTGGACGACAAGAGTTTCAGTTGAATTTAAATTCTACTGACGGAGGGATCCCACATCGGAAAGATACAAAGAAGGAAGGTGAAGAGCTAGCTATATTAAGAGCATTTCAAGAGGCCTTGGTGGGCGTTTGGGCACACCAGACTCCTATCAGGTGTGTAACTCTCTCTTTACTCTAGCTGTAGAGTGACAAATGCCAAAGTATCGATCACGGCAATAGTAGCCACACGAGCGTGCGAGCGCACGTGTGGGGCTTCGACACGATAGTTGAGGCCATCAGTAGTTTCTTGTGGGTTGGGGCTGCATAGGTCGTGATGGGCCAAAGTGGGCCCAATTGAATAAATTGCATGATGATATAGTATATAGTGAACTAGATTAGGTGGAACTTATATACTGGCTAGATGTATGTTAGGTGGGCCACACGAGCGTGTGGGCCCGAATGGGCTAGAATTTGGTTTTAGGCCCAATAGTCCGGTATGACCAGAAATGGTAGCTGAGTCGCTCTGGGCGACATTAGGCCTTCAAAAAGCCCATTGCGGTCTTGAAATTACCAAAATACCCTAGTTTATGAAATTTCCAAAATAGCCATATTACCAAATAGCCATAGTTCTTAAATTACCAAAATACCCTCGATTTATAAAATTTCCAAAATACCCCTGGTTTATGAAATTTCCAAAATAGCCCTGGTTTATGAAATTACCAAAATACCCCCGATTTGTAAAATTATTGAAGTACCCTCGATTTGTTAAATTACCGAAATACCTCCGATTTGTAAATTTATCGAAATACCCCTGGGTTGCAAAAGTGCTGAAATACCCTCGAGTTGTAAAATTACCACCCCTGGTTTGTAAAATTATCGAAATACCCCTAAGCGATAAAATAATCATTGTACTCTCGTGGTAGTATTAGCGTTGTATGTGTTAATCGTATGATTGATTATGGTTGAGATGCATTGCTTACATGGATTGGTAACGAGTAGAATTACCAAACTATTCCTGTAGGGTGGAATTACAAAAATGCCTGTGGTAGGTAAAATTATGGTTATACCCTTAGAAGTTGATTAGTTTGATTATGTCGTATTTGTTATTCTGATTATGATGGCAATTCGTTTCATACGTTATCTTTGATATATAATTTGCATACATGTCATACTGCATACACGAATTATTATGACTGATGAACATGGCATGAAAATGGGTATGATGAGAGGAGGGGGAAGGATGATTTAGACTGTCACTAATGGTTTTGACCACACAGTGGGTTGGCCCCGCTTTCCTTATTATTTGTGACTAGTCTTAGTGGTTTTGACCACCATTGGTTTTGACCACACGGATATTATTTGTGACTACGGTCACCAGTGGTTTTGACCACACATGGATTATTGTGACTCGTCCCAGTGGTTTGGTACCATAGTGGGTTGGCCTCACATGTTGATTACGGGATTATCATCAGTGGTTTTGACCACACGGTGGGTTGGCCCCACCATATGATTTGTGACTACGGTCACCAGTGGTTTTGACCACCAGTGGTTTTGACCACACGGGGTAGACACAGGAGTTCGGTTGGTTAGGTTGGGTTTGCATGATTTGCATATTGACATATCAAATGTGTAAGTGCCTTGTTATTATCGGGATGGGGATTTATACACTAAGTCTCGGTGACTCACCCCTTCCCTTATATTTTGCAGATGAGGCGTAGATTGCGGATATGGAGTCGGGGAGGACTCGAGGCAGCCATGCATGCTAGTTCCGGGTTTTGACTTTAAAGTACTATTTTAGTTTTATTTATTTTCTTCCAATTTGGTTTCGGTTTTGTAATAAGGCCGCTAAGTATTATTTTGGGTTTTACTTTTGGATTTTATTTTACCTATCTTATGCATGTGATTAATAGTTTGATATTGCTTAAGAAACCGGGATTGAATCGATGTTTTCAAAACTATACTCGATATTTGGTTTTTCAAACGTTACCATCGGGTAACATTATTCACAAGGTAATAACAAAGTTAACATAGATGATTCCAAACCTAAAGTTTCAAACAACTCCAAATGAAAATGGTTTCAACTTGACTATGCTCATTTCACTAGGTTTTTTTTTTTTGTAATAAGTGTCGTATGATTTCTAAAAACTAGTAACAACCAACAGATTTTCAAAAAAATTTAATCGGTAACTGGTTTATTCAAACATTTTCACTTCGTGACATACCAGATCCGGTCGTGGTGTATTGACCGAGTTTGGGGTGTTACACACTACTATATGGTGGCACCGTCCCTTCTACGGGAGCGGGCACATTACTCTCTACATCATCTGCATCAGCTCGTTCGGGATCCATAACTATAAAAGAAAAACACTATCAAAATATAAGTATGGCATGTATAGTTAGACTCTTACTCATACTGAATATTCCAAGAATTGACTAAAATCTCGCTCTAATACCAATAAATGTAACACTCCTTACCCGAGACCGTTGTCGGAGTCGAGCACGAGGCATTACTAGACTTAACTTACTAGATTAGGACATAAAAATTGAAACTGTCCATCTGCGTCATGTTCACTAAATTAACTATAAATCGAGTTACGAAACTCAAAATATAGATTCATAAATTTTCCTTGAAACTAGACTCATATATCTTCTTGCTACAATTTTTCCATAATTTTTGGTGTGGCCAATTAATACAGTTTATTAGTTAAAGTCTCCCTTGTTACACAGTTTGACAGTTCTGACCTCTCTTCACTAAAAATAAATTATATCATAATATACAATTATTTTTCCTACACCGTTTTTTATATATAAAAATAGACTCAATAAGATTTAATTATATATCTCATGCACGACCTAATTCCATTTCTACTATTTTTGGTGATTTTTCGAAATCATGTCACTGCTGCTGTCCAAACTGTTCCTCTGCATATAATTACATAATTTCTTAAAATAACTATCAACTAGGCATTACATAACATCCAAAACATGTTTTTAATTAACCATTTTAATAACTAATAATTACCAAACATTTACAATCCAATATTAAGCCATATCATAAGGTCATACACACAAAATGGCTAAGT
Organism: Gossypium rotundifolium; assembly: GCA_025506655.1. NCBI lineage: Eukaryota > Viridiplantae > Streptophyta > Magnoliopsida > Malvales > Malvaceae > Gossypium > Gossypium rotundifolium. The sequence continues at coordinate 59,301,233 of CP106723.1, read as the reverse complement.
CCCTATACATGCCATAACTTAAAACATTCGAGTCACAAAATACCAATATAATCCTTTGATAGCGTGTAACGATCTCCGACGTCGATCCCCGAGTTGGCTTGTAAAACTATGAAAAGAAAGAAAGGAATGGGAGTAAGCATTAAACTTAGTAAGTTGCATGTAAATAAATAACAACATTCTTAATGCATTATCATATTCTTTTCTTACCAAAATTATTTAAGCCTCTAACTTAATATACTTAAGTCTTAAATTCTTACCTGTACCTTTTTAGTTTGAACTTGTCTTACCTTTCCTTTGGTATACTCTTTAAATTTTTCCGTTGAACCACTTGGAATACTAAGGATACACGGGTACCTTTCCTTGTGAAACTTAACCATTGCCATGTCTTGACATGGTCTTACGTGGTATCCTTGCCTTATGATCTCACCAATGCCATGCCTTGGCATGGTCTTACATGGGACCTTTGCCTTATAAATTCACCAATGCCATGCCTTGGCATGGTTTACATGGGACCTTTGCCTTATAATAACTTATCAATGCCATGTCTTGACATGGTCTTACATGATTTCCTTAAACCCTAATGTCATGACATTTGTATCCTACACATTCCTAAGGTTCAACCGGGACATTCTGAGATTGCTTCTTCGTCAATTCATGCTTGAGTATTTAAATGATAAATTTACAGAATAAATATGTAAATGCTGGAATTTAATATTATCAAATGTAAAATAATAGAATATTACATTTATTTACCGCAAACTTACCTCGAAACAAAATACGATAAACTATATCGATTTAGTCCACTATCTTTTTCTTTCCCCGATCTAACTCCAAATTTTGTTCTTCTTGATCTATAATAGCAAATTTAGCTTATTTAATACTCACATTATCAAAACAGTCCTTAAGTCTAACTTTAGAAAAATTACAATTTTGCCCCTAAACTTTTACATTTTACACATTTTCCCCAAAGCTCAGAAATTATACTTTATCCCTTATTCTTATGTTTTATGACATGATGATAATTTTTCCCTTCTATGACAACATCAAATTCTCACTCTAACATGAACTTATGAACATTAGGTATTTTTACCGATTAAGCCATTTTACTCGTTTTCACTTAAAATCACTTAGCAAAAGTTGTTTAACATAATTTCAGACTTCATATTCTGTCATAAAACATCAAAATAAACACATTTTACCTAGGGGTATTTTTCCAAATATGAACCCTAGCATGAATTATTGATAGAATAAGTTAAACCGAGCTATTGGGGCTTCAAAAATGTAAAGAACATTAAAAACATGGCTTGGAATCACTTACTATGGAGCTTGGAAGCTTGAAACAAACCCTAGCTATGGTGAACACTTGAAAATTTGGCCTAATGAAGAAGATGAGCATATTTTGCCATCTTTTTCCCTTTTTAATTTCTTTTTATTACCAAATGACTAAATTACCCTTCATTAAAAACTTTGGTTCTTTCTACCTATATATGTCCATTTTTGTCCATGAAAATATAATGGTCTAATTACCATTTAAGGACTCCTACTTCAAACCCCCATTTCAATCAAGTACTCTATAAATTAGAACCCCTATTTAGCAACTTTTGCAAACAAGTCCTAATAGGCAATTTAAGCATGAAATCAATAAAATTTCTTATCAATACTTTAACACATGTATTTAATCACTCGGTAAATCATAATAATTAATCATAATAAACTTTTATAGCTCAGATTTGTGGTTTCGTAACCACTGTTCCATTTAGGCCCTATTTCGGGATGTTACAGAACCATTTGGAATACTATCGGATACTTGGGAAACTCGCATCGAAGTGCCACATACATAGCCAATGCTATCTCAATCACATATCACTTATATGCTCACTCTCGAGCTATCAACAGGCTTGCTCACATAAGTTGTGGGTCAAGATGTAGCTACACGGTGATGCTCACACAACTGTCAAGTAACAGTAGCACATGCCGATATACTCGACCATCGGTAGGACGTCAGACCAAAGACCGGATCACATAATCACAATAACCCCTAATGACATGTCATTTGTATCCTAATCTATTCCTAAGGTTCAATCGAGATTTCCAATGCCAAATCGTCATTGAATTATTGTCGAACATTTTCGTAGTCTCGTATTCACAATTTATGCAATATGAAAGCATTTAAAATACATTTATAACAAAACTTATTACATACGAACTTACCTTAGATGCAAAAACGGCAAAACGAGTCGACTAATCCAAAATCTTATTCTTTCCCCAATCTAAGTCCGTATTTCGCTTTTCTTGATATGCAAGGCTAGGAGTGAAGGCCAAATACTTAAGCTTTCATGGAGGTTTTCTCCTTCAAAAATTCTATGGTATCATCCATTAAGAAAGATGATACATATTTTTTTCTTTTGTTTTAATTAGTTTATTTACTAAATTACTTAATTAACCTTTGTTTTTAACCATTAAAACATCCATTTTATGTCCATAAATGTCCACTTATGTTTCAAATGGTCTAATTAAAACATAAGGAAAGATTCCATAGCTATTAGAAGCCTTTAGCTAATAGAACTCCACTTTTACACTTTATGCGATTTAGTCCTTTTTATCAAATTGACTAATCAAACGATAAAATTTCTTAACGAAATTTTCACACAAACATATTATCATGCTGTAGACATTTAAATAATAATAAAATAATTATTTTGACTTCAAATTTGTGGTCTCAAAATCACTATTCGATTTGACTAAAAACAGTCAATTTATATTCTAAGCGCTAGTGTGGTCCATTTCCCAACCACGAGAAATATGATGGCAAATTCGCACCCTTTGAAGGGTGTGAAAATATCATATTTGGGTGAAAATGTTTTCTATTCAAATTCTTTAATGAATTGGATATTAACCGATTAATTAAAGGCGCCCTAGACTTTCAATAATCACCTATTGATTATTTATAGGATTCAAGAGAATGAAGATCCGATGTCTATTTCTTTGGTGTACTTAAATGCCCGAGACCGTTGTAGGAGTCGAGCACGAGGCATTACTAGACTTAACTTACTAGATTAGGGCATAAAAATTGAAACTGTCCATCTGCGTCATGTTCACTAAATTAACTATAAATCGAGTTAAACTAGACTCATATATCTTCTTGCTACAATTTTTCCATAATTTTTGGTGTGGCCAATTAATACAGTTTATTAGTTAAAGTCTCCTTGTTACACAGTTTGACAGTTCGACCTCTCTTCACTAAAAATAAATTATATCATAATATACAATTATTTTTCCTACACGTTTTTATATATAAAATAGACTCAATAAGCTTTAATTATATATCTCATGCACGACCTAATTCCATTTCTACTATTTTTGGTGATTTTTGAAATCATGTCACTGCTCTTGTCCAAACTGTTCCTCTGCATATAATTACATAATTTCTTAAAATAACTATCAACTAGGCATTACATAACATCCAAAACATGTTTTTAATTAACCATTTTAATAACTAATAATTACCAAACATTTACAATCCAATATTAAGCCATATCATAAGGTCATACACACAAAATGGCTAAGTCCCTATACATGCCATAACTTAAAACATTCGAGTCACAAAATACCAATATAATCCTTTGATAGCGTGTAACGATCTCCGACGTTGATCCCCGAGTTGGCTTGTAAAACTATGAAAAGAAAGAAAGGAATGGGAGTAAGCATTAAACTTAGTAAGTTGCATGTAAATAAATAACAACATTCTTAATGCATTATCATATTCTTTTCTTACCAAAATTATTTAAGCCTCTAACTTAATATACTTAAGTCTTAAATTCTTACTGTACCTTTTAGTTTGAACTTGTCTTACCTTTCCTTTGGTATACTCTTTAAATTTTCCGTTGAACCACTTGGAATACTAAGGATACGGGTACCTTTCCTATGAAACTTAACCATTGCCATGTCTTGACATGGTCTTACGTGGTATCCTTGCCTTATGATCTCACCAATGCCATGCCTTGGCATGGTCTTATGGGACCTTTGCCTTATAAATTCACCAATGCCATGCCTTGGCATGGTTTATGGGACCTTTGCCTTATAATAACTTATCAATGCCATGTCTTGACATGGTCTTACATGATTTCCTTAAACCCTAATGTCATGACATTTGTATCCTACACATTCCTAAGGTTCAACAGAGACATTACGAGATTGCTTCTTCGTCAATTCATGCTTGAGTATTTAAATGATAAATTTACAGAATAAATATGTAAATGCTGGAATTTAATATTATCAAATGTAAAATAATAGAATATTACATTTATTTACCGCAAACTTACCTCGAAACAAAATACGATAAACTATATCGATTTAGTCCACTATCTTTTTCTTTCCCCGATCTAACTCTGAATTTTGTTCTTCTTGATCTATAATAGCAAATTTAGCTTATTTAATACTCACATTATCAAAACAGTCCTTAAGTCTAACTTTGGAAAAATTACAATTTTGCCCCTAAACTTTTACATTTTACACATTTTCCCCAAAGCTCAGAAATTATACTTTATCCCTTATTCTTATGTTTTATGACATGATGATAATTTTTCCTTTTATGACAACATCAAATTCTCACTCTAACATGAACTTATGAACATTAGGTATTTTTCTGGATTAAGCCATTTACTCGTTTTCACTTAAAATCACTTAGAAAAAGTTGTTTAACATAATTTCAGACTTCATATTCTATCATAAAACATCAAAATAAACACATTTTACCTATGGGTATTTTTCCAAATATGAACCCTAGCATGAATTATTGATAGAATAAGTTAAACCGAGCTATTGGGGCTTCAAAAATGTAAAGAACATTAAAAACATGGCTTGGAATCACTTACTATGGAGCTTGGAAGCTTGAAACAAACCCTAGCTATGGTGAACACTTGAAAATTCAGCCTAATGAAGAAGATGAGCATATTTTGCCATCTTTTTCCCTTTTTAATTTTGTTTTTATTACCAAATGACTAAATTACCCTTCATTAAAAACTTTGGTTCTTTCTACCTATATATGTCCATTTTTGTCCATAAAAATATAATGGTCTAATTACCATTTAAGGACTCCTACTTCAAACCCCTATTTCAATCAAGTACTCTATAAATTAGAACCCCTATTTAGCAACTTTTGCAAACAAGTCCTAATAGGCAATTTAAGCATGAAATCAATAAAATTTCTTATCAATACTTTAACACATGTATTTAATCACCCGGTAAATCATAATAATTAATCATAATAAACTTTTATAGCTCAGATTTGTGGTTTCGTAACCTTTGTTCCATTTAGGCCCTATTTGGGATGTTGAGAACCATTTGGAATACTATCGGATACTTGGGAAACTCGCATCGAAGTGCCACATACATAGCCAATGCTATCTCAATCACATATCACTTATATGCTCACTCTCGAGCTATCAACAGGCTTGCTCACATAAGTTGTGGGTCAAGATGTAGCTACACGGTGATGCTCACACAAAGCTGTCAAGTAACCGTAGCACATGCCGATATACTCAGCCATCGGTAGGACGTACAGGACCAGCACCCGGATCACATAATCACAGTAACCCCTAATGACATGTCATTTGTATCCTAATCTATTCCTAAGGTTCAATCGAGATTTCCAATGCCAAATCGTCATTGAATTATTGTCGAACATTTTCGTAGTCTCGTATTCACAATTTATGCAATATGAAAGCATTTAAAATACATTTATAACAAAACTTATTACATACGAACTTACCTTAGATGCAAAAAGCGGCAAAAACGAAGTCGACTAATCCAAAATCTTATTCTTTCCCTAATCTAAGTCCAGTATTTCGCTTTTCTTGATATGCAAGGCTAGGAGTGAAGGCCGAATACTTAAGCTTTCATGGAGGTTTTCTCCTTCAAAAATTCTATGGTATCATCCATTAAGAAAGATGATACATATTTTTTTCTTTTGTTTTAATTAGTTTATTTACTAAATTACTTAATTAACCTTTGTTTTAACCATTAAAACATCCATTTTATGTCCATAAATGTCCACTTATGTTTCAAATGGTCTAATTACAACATAAGGAAAGATTCCATAGCTATTAGAAGCCTTTAGCTAATAGAACTCCACTTTTACACTTTATGCGATTTAGTCCTTTTTATCAAATTGACTAATCAAACGATAAAATTTCTTAACGAAATTTTCACACAAACATATTATCATGCTGTAGACATTTAAATAATAATAAAATAATTATTTTGACTTCAAATTTGTGGTCTCAAAATCACTATTCGATTTGACTAAAAACAGGCTGTTATATTCTAACTGCTAGTGTGGTCCATTTCCCAACCACGAGAAATATGATGGCAAATTCTGGCACCCTTTGAAGGGTGTGAAAATATCATATTTGGGTGAAAAATGTTTTCTATTCAAATTCTTTAATGAATTGGATATTAACCGGGTAATTAAAGGCGTTCCCTAGACTTTCAATAATCACCTATTGATTATTTATAGGATTCAAGAGAATGAAGATCCGATGTCTATTTCTTTGGTGTACTTAGACGGTGGGTTCAGATTCATGATTTTCCACCGGGATTTTTCAGAGATTCTATAGCGGTGCAATTTGGAAATTTCATTGGCAAATATTTAGAATATGATATGAAACAGTTATCCAACGGCTGCAAAAATTATCTACGCATCCGAGTCTAGATTGATGTCCGAAAGCCTCTGAAAAAAGAAAGAAAATTATGATCTCCTGCTCATATTTTACTTATGCAAAGTTAAAATATGAAAAATTAACTTTGTTTTGTTTCGTATGTGCTTGCTTAGGCCATGTAGACAATTTCTATTTGGTGAGATTAAAACATGGGATGCAGAAAATGGAAATGGGTTGGGACTTATCATTGCGGGCTCAGCCACGGAAGGCTACTACAATAAACATCATCTGGCTAAGGGGGAGGAAGAGGATAATTTTTTTTGGAAAGACATGTTTTGGGCAGCAACTTGGCCAAAATTCATGGCAAAATTAGGGAAGAGAATCGTGGGCTAATGTTAATCCAATTCTTGGAATTAATTTGGAAGGCACCAAATTTACAGATGATTTGAATGGTCAACAAAAGGGGTAGGAATCACGCCACAATGTTGGGAAAGATTTGGTGGTAAGCAAAAGTCAACAGATGGGGTTTAATTAGAATGTTATTAATTAAGGAAAGATCTAGTTGTAGTAGGCCCTTCTAATAGGCTGGATTTGACGATTATGGATTGTGACTTAGAAGATGATCCAATTGTCAATGAGGAAGGGAAAAATAGACAAAGGTTTGATTTTTTGATCTCTAATGTTTCTACTGTTCAGGTTCATTAGAGATTATTGATGGGCGTTCAGCTCATTCTCAACAAATATTAGCGGCTGTCAGGGGGAATGTCGATCGGAAGAAATGAAAATATTTTGCTGGAATGTTCATGGATTGTAGAGTCCACGAGCAGTTAGAAGACTTTAGCATATGCTGAAAATTTATCATCCCAAAATGCCTTCTTTATGGAGACAAAATTAAATGCAAACATAATGGAGAACGTTAGGAGACGGTGTGGTTTTTTTAATGGTGTTATGTTCTTGCTAATGGTACACGTGTGGGTTTAAGCATAGGATGGAATGGGGGACATTTAGTTACTCTTAGAAGCCTCTCAAAAAATTATATTGATGTTAAAATTCAAGAAGTGGAGGAAAGTCCATGATGAAGTTTTAAGGGTTTTTATGGGGCACCGAATATAAGGGATAAATCAATGGCGTGTCTTACTTCGATGTTTGGAGAGAAATAGTGCGGTACCATGGCTAGTTGGTGGTGACTTCAATGATATTCTCTTTTCGCATGAAAAACAAGGAGGGTTGTTAAGGGAGGAGACTAGAATGGAGGTATTTCATAAAACTTTGGAGGAATGTCATTTGGGAGACATTAGATTTTCTGGGACGTGGTTTATATGGGAGAGGGGATGCGTAATGGAAAGAAATATTAGAGAAAGAATCAACAAAGGGGTAGCTACTGATGCATTCCCAACTTATTCATTAAGGCATCTACCTTATTCTTTCTTAGATCATTGTCATTTTCTTATTGAGATGGAGGCTAAAAGAATGGATAAAAGAACTGAAAGGTTTCGCTTTGAAGCTTGGTGGGTTAGAGGAGTCATATGAGGAAGAGATAAGAAAATTGTGGGAAGGAAGCTCGAGTTTCTTTCAAAATTGCATTTCAACTCTCACTATTGGTTTGCAAAATTGGGCGGGTAAGATTAAGTACAAAAGAGGACAAGATGTGAAATAATTAACAAGGAGACTTGAAGAGTTGAATAGTTATAATTGATCGGAAGAGACTTTGGCTGAACTTGTTGATGTCAAACTATATCTAAATATGGAGATGGATAAGGAGAAGAGGTATTGGGAACAATGAGTGAGAGTGAATTGGCTAAAAATGGGAGATAAGAACACCTCATTTTTCCACAATTATGCTTCTCAGCGATGACGTATTAATCATATTCGAGGATTACAAAGAAATGATGGTTCTCTGGCTATGGATCGTATTGAGATTGGGAATATTGTTAGTCACTATTTTATTGACTTATTTGATTCTAGAGGGATTGGCAATTTGGATCATATTCTATCGGGGGTACCTTATTATGTTTCAGAAAGTATGAATCAAAGTTTGATGGCTACATACACAGAGGACAAAATTGTTAAGGCATTGAAAGGAATAGGTCTTACAGCTTTAGGTTTAGATGGATTTTTGGCATTATTTTATCAAAAGTATTGGCATATTATTGGTAAAGATACTAGTGCTTTCTGTTTGGATATTCTGAATAATGGCAAATATTTGGAAGAAATAAACAAAAATCACTTGGTTTTAATTCCAAAAATTGCAAATCCTCTTAATATGAAAAATTTTGTCTTATTAGTCTTTGCATGGTTATCTATAAGATTCTTGCCAAGGCAGTTGCCAATCGAATAACAAAGGTTCTGGATGTTTGTATTGATGATTCTCAGAGTGTTTTTGTGCCAGGTAGACTTACAACTGACAATGTGTTGCTGGTGTATGAGGTGCTTTATTCTTTCAAGAATAAAAGATCAGGGCGAAAAGGCTTCATGGCTCTAAAGTTAGATATGAGCAAGGCTTATGATCACGTGGAATGGCCTTTCCTTATAGGTATGATGTCAAAAATGGGTTTTTCTTGTCCTTTTATTGATTTTATTCTCCATTGTATTAGTAAGTTCAATATTCAAATTTACTAAATGGAGAAGAAAGAGTAAGTTTTAAACCATCTAGAGGACTACGATAGGGGGACCCCTTAAGCCCTTACTTATTTTTGTTCTGTGGAGAAGGGTTATCTTCGCTAATGAGATTTGCAAGTTAGGAAAGGAAAATCTTAGGAGAAAAGGTTTGTAAATCTACCCCACCAATCACCCACATCATGTTTGCAGATAATTATATACTATTTGGCAAGGTTTTAGAAAGGGGATTAATGTGCTTAAAAATATTCTAAGTGAATATGAATCTTGCTCAGGACAATGCGTAAACTTTGACAAACCCACTGCTTTTTTCAGTACGAATGTGAATGATCAGGATAAGAACTTGGCTTTCTAGGTACTCTATGTTCATTGTTCGACAGATCCAGAAAAATACTTGGGATTACCGAATATGGTGGGTCGAAGAAGAAAATGGCATTCCAATGTTTGAAAGACAGACTAAAGTAGAAGATAAATAGCTAGAGTATAAGACACACCTCACAAGGTGGAAAAGAGGCATTTATCAAAGCTATTTTGCAAGTAATCCTTACATACACGATGTTTTCTTTCTTTTGCCAAAATATTCTTGTATGGAAATGGAGAACATAATAAGGTCTTTTTGGTGGAAAAAAGTCATGGGAAGAGAGGCATCCACTGGTGTGATTGGAGGTCTTTATGTGTGCTTAAGGAAGAGGGTGGTATGGGATTTCTTAATTTGTCTTTTTTTAACATTGCATTATATGCCAAACAGGGTTGGCGTTTGTTATGTAATCCTAATTCTTTACTAGCGCAAACTTTAAAAGCCAAATATTTAAAAGACTCTAATTTTTTTAAATTCCAGGTTAGAGAATTTACCTTTTTTTACCTGGTAGAGTTTATGGACTGCAAAAGGGCTCCTTCTGAAGGATTTGGGTTGGAGGATTGGTGATGGGAGAAAAGTCTCTATCTGGGGAGATGCTTAGGTTCCTGGAAATGATGGTTTCAAATTTTAGGACATGGATTCTAATTTGAGTCTAAGTACAGTTGCAGACTTGATTGATGCCACTACATGAAAATGGAAAGCTGAGCTGATTTGTAATACCTTTATGGAGAAGGATGCGGAGAGGACTTTATGTATTCTTTTGTCCATGAATCTACATGAAGACCATATCATCTGGCGTGGTGAGTCAACGAGGGAGTATTTGGTTCGTGGTGGGCATAAATTTCTTTTACAAGATAGATAGAACCAAGGACAGTTAAATTACAGAAAATTTTACAAGAAATTGTGGAATTTAGATCTACCCTCAAAAATTAAAATTACAAATTGGAGGTTTTCCTATAACTATTTGCCTACTTTGAGTAATCTACACTTTAGAAGAATGATGGGTTCTGCCACTTGCCAAAGATGTTAGACTGGAGCAAAAAGAGGGAACACTTGTTTCGAGAGTGTTCTACAACAAAAGAGATATAGGAGAAGTTAAATGTTACTTGGCCTATTGTAGATGCAAATACTAAATTCAAAGAATGGATTAAAAACATTTTTGATTCAAATTCTATGGATAAGTGTAGGTTGATAGCATGTGCAATGTGGGCAATATGGACATCAAGAAATAGATTCATTCATGAAGGATAGTAGAAATCAGGTTTTCAAATAGAAAATTTCGTGATCAAATACCTTAAGGAACTTGATGGGTTGAATACACACTTACCAAGGAGAAGGATACACATGGAAAAATGGGTAGCTCCAAACGGGTTGATGGTAAAAATCAAATTTGATGTTGCGTTTAATAGGAAAAAGAATGAGTCTTGCTCCAGGTTAGTGGTTCAAAATGAAAGAGTAGGAGTTATTTGTTCAAAAGCGGCCATGCACGAGAACATATTGTCTGTTTTTCAGCAGAAGCGATGGCATGTCTCTAGAAAATCAATCTAGGGTTAAATCTCAAATTAAGGCGGTTGAAATTGAAGGAGATTCTTATTTGGTGATTTGTAAACTGCAAGCAGAGGAAGAAGATAGATCTGAGATTGAAGTTTATATTAAATATTCTAAGCAACTAAATTTAGGGTTTAAGTCTTGTGTCTTTCGATTTACCCATAGAGAATATAACAAGGTTGCCCACATCCTAGCTACAGAGAGGAATCAAAAAGAGGGAGACAACTTATCTGATGAATATGGTTCCTTTTGTCGTGGAAGAAGCGGTGGATACCTATCCAAGATGGACGGGGTCCATGAAGGAATGATGATGCAAGAGTGTTCAAGGAGAAACTGAATATGGTCTTGAATGGATAGATGAACACATATGCATTGAAGAGAGTTATTGTTTTTGATGAAACAGTAATGGAGCATAATGATGAAGATAACTTTGAGATTTCCTAAGACTTTTTGTTGCTTTTCAAGAGAGGGGTTGATTAATGGATAGCAGCTGGGGTAGGAGATGTCTCTAGAGCTTCCTTGTTTAGCAAATTGGATCTAAGTTTTATTTTTTTTGGGCTGTTTTAGGTATTTGCTCTTCTTGTTAACAACTCAGCTTGTTAATTTTGGGCTTGTTTTATTATGAATAAAGATCTAGATATTATATTCAAAAAAAAATTTTCAATCCTCACCTAATGATAATTACGAAATTCTTAAGTTCTGCGATTTCTAAAATCTGATATGGTAAACATATATATGTGTAATGCAATGTCAATTTGTTATTTTCACATATTACTCACTAAAAATCTAGTTAATTGATTAATGATTGTTATTTGTGTTAAGATTGAAATTTTAAAATTGAAAAGTATAGAGACATAGAATATGTAGTTGGAAAATATGGACTAAATCTGCAATTGTATGCATAGCACAAGACTAGTAATTGAATTTAACCAAACATATTTAACTATTATTGTTTTAGTTATGACAAAAATTAAAAATAAAAAGTTCAAAGACTAAAATTGATCAAATTAAAGTTTAAAGATTAAATCCATAACTTTTGCAATATATAGAGACTAATAGCATAATTTAATCAATTTAAAACCTTAGTAGTATTATTGAATTAAAAAATATAAACCTTGTATTAATAAATAAGAGAATACTAGTGTTTACAAGAAAAAGATGAAGAATTTAAGCACAAATGGTTGGTAATAGATTTCTTAATGTTTCTTGATAGCTCTTGATCTCTTGTGATCTCTCTTATTGTTGTAGAAGCTTTGGAAGCTGGTATTTATAGCCTCTTATTGATTTCCAATTGTTGGGGTTGTTGTGAAAATGAATTGAGCTGTTGAAGGTCAAAAACCAGAGCATTAATAACTCCTGCAACAAAATGTATCGATACATTTGAATGGGTATCAATAGTTTGGGCATTTAATGCTTAAATTCAGTGACCTATTAAGCCTATAATACAGATACAATTGGGACTATATAAATATTTTTTATGAGGTATCGATACCTTGGGGAGGGTATCGATACTCAGGTAATATTTCTTTAATTTTCAAAACATTGAACCTTAAAACGATATCGATACAAGTGTAGTGCATTAATACTTTGTAAAAGGTATCGATACTTTTCATTTTTGCTCAATTTTTTTGAAACTTCAAAACTCAAAATAGTATCGATACTAGACAGGGGTATTGGTACTTGGGCCAGGTATCAATACCATATAAGAGGTACCGATACTTTGATCTCTGAGAGCAATTTGACACTAATAAAAATGCTTGAAAATTTGTTTACCATTTTGAACAAGTTGAAAATATTTTCTAATTGTTTGAAAGATAGATTTAGAAGTTTATCTTTTAGAAATATTTTGAAACAAATTATCACTTGAAATTTATCAAGCTTTGTTCAAAAACATTATGTTTTTTTATATCAAAACATTTATCAAATATAGCTTAGCTTAACAACAACAATAATGCATAGAGACTGATGTGTGCTTTATTGATAGCAAGTGTTGTTATAGATATGTGATATCAATTCAAATCATAAGTATATCTTAGCGGACAATATATTGGACTAACCCGCCATAAGAATGTTTCTTGGATTATTATGCAATAGTCACAACATTTCTCATAGTGATAATTGTATGTATGATCATTAGACTTGAGATCATTGAACTGTCGTAATTTGATATGGAAAATAAGGCTTTCTTGATACACTTTATGAGCTTATTCTCAAGCAAAGTAGTGTCTTTTCTATAGTTTTTCGTAATTTTTAGGTTTTAAGTTAATAAGTGTAAATGTCTTGTTTTTACTCATTTGGAGACCCAAATTGGCCAATTGTTCCATTGGGGGCCCTAACCTATGGTTGAGTGATGTAGGGACATGTTGGAGGATAAAATCGAGCAAGAACGGCACCAGAGGAGAGGGTATTGCGATATCCAAACCTTAGAATCATGATACCTCCAATGGACCTGAGATTGGAGACCACCTTTCAGTGGTATTGCGATATCCACCTACCAAGAAACACCCCAAGTTCGAAATTGTCTGTAGTATTGCGATAACGATATCGTAAGGGGACGCAAATGGACAAAAGGGTAGTCTTTGTCCACCCGAAGCCCCAATCATTGAAGGCCCATTCAAGGGTGTTTTGGGCACAAGACATTTTCAAATTTAGGCCCTATTTGTTTCGCTGAAAATGATTTTTGGAAAATGACTTACTTTTTTGGAAAAGCTAATATTTTCTGGTGTTTGGATGAATCTGTGTAAGATATTTTATATTATTTGGAAGATTTCCTGAAAATATTTCATAGAAGTTGTTTTCATTTAAACAAACATACATTTGAGATTTATGATAAATAGTGAATTGATTAAAAAGTGATGTTAATGTAAAATTATAGTAAATAATGAAACTTTATGATGTTAAGCATTAAATCGTAAGCTTTGTGAAATTTATAATTGAAATAAGAGAAGTGATATGCATGGAAATTTGTTATGTGAAATAGGATATTATAATGAATTATTTGATCAAAGTGATTATATAATGAAAAATAAATTACATGGCAATAAGGACTAAATTGAAAAATGTAGAAAAGTTTAATTGTGAAACAATTTAATATGTGAATATGGAAATTATGATAAAATTTTAATGAATGTGCTATGAGATGATAAAATATGGATAAAGTATTATAAGTGAAATTGTGGAGAAATATGGAAATTTTATGATGAAAAAGACTAAATTGTTAAACTTGAGAAAATATGTGGATGAAATAATAGAAGTGAAATACATAGAAATTTGATATGTGAAACAAGGTATTGAGATAAATTATGTGATTAAAGTGTAACAAGAAAGAAAATTGATTTAATATGATTAATTAGTGAATATTGAACTTTTATGAAAAAATGGACTAAATTGAAAAGTTATGAAAGTTTATAAAAAATATTTGATAAGTGAAGAATGTAGTAGAGAAGCTAACATCCTGGTGCTTTGATCCTGTGTTCAGGTTGGGTATGGGGGTGTTATAGTGAACATAGCATTATCAATTTGGAAAAGGTCTTACAGATAAAAAATTGGTAAGACATTTTACAAGAATAAAGGGGTAATTTTAAGTTGATTGGAAAACCTTTTATGTTGACCATATTTATTCACATGAAACAAACATAGAAAAAGGTTGAGAATATTTTTCGTAAAAACTTTTACGTTGTAACAAACGGAGCCTTAGTTTAATGTACTTCAGTTTCTTGTTCTTTGCACTTGTTAAAATTTGTTCCTTTTATGTTTATTGCATTAGATTTTCTTGTTGAATGTTTTAATTTAATGCCCTTTAAGTTTTCTTTCATAAAAATCTCAACTTTCATATTTTTCTCAAGTTTTCTTTATGGCTTCCTTGTTTTTCCTTCCTATGTTTATTAGCTTTATTTTCAGTATGAATAGCTAAATGTTTAAGGGGGTTGGTTATGAAGATGCGGTAAGCTAATTTTTGGACAAGGGACCAAATTGTAATAAATTGTACTAATTTGAATGAACCTAAAACTTAGGATTGATGACCCTAAGGAAATATTTAGGCAATTGAGACCGAGAAGAGATCTTGTTGAGCACCAATTCATTAGTCCCAGGTTAACTAGTAAGACCGAGAGATAATCCGGATTAATTTGTCTAAGTTGGTAAAATTGAGACAAAGATGTAAAATGAACCCATTTTGGGAGTTTAAACGATTTGGATCCCTAATTCGAGGATTAGTGAACCACATTAAGATAAACCAACCACCATCTATTATGTAATTGTTAGTTTCATAATTTCGCACATTTTACAATTTAGTCTTTATTAGTTAGATAGTAAATTAGTTTAATTTCTCTTGACTTTATGAGTGTTCATAATATAACTTTTTGTGTTTAGTTGATTAGACTCTTTATTATACAAACACGTTATTTAGGAATTGTTCAAACCATGATTCTCTTGGGTTCGATCCTTGGAATACTTAGTGTTCCATTGTAATACTACAAATATTACAACTGACCTGTCACATTTGCAGTAAAGATGCAATAATTATATTTTGTTTTAATTCTCGAAAGTTGATCAAATACCTCTCTCTCATCAATCGAGGGAGAGAGGTGGTCAATTTGTTGGCATCATTGCCATGGAATCAACATTGATTGAACTATTTTTATTTTTGTTGTGTGTACTTAAGAGAGATAATCAACGAAAGTCGAAGTTACAGATACAACTTTGTTTTTATTTCATTTGTAATTTTTGGTTAATTTGTTTCACTCTTTTGTGCTTGTAAGAGGCGTTGTATGACCCGTAGCAGGTAACGATGTCTTACCATTTGAGTCAGAACTAAAACATATAATTAGACATGCGAGGAGGATGCAACATCAGAGAGACACCCAACCTCCACAAAGAGATGAGCCCATCGAATAACCATGAGTAGAGATTACACCACTTTTACACCCAACCATGGAGCAACGTACCTTGCATGACTATATGATGCCCAATCTTAATGTTGTTCAAGGGAGCATTAATCACCCGATGATTAATGGTAACAACTTCAAAATCAAATTGAAAATGATCCAAATGATACAAGTGAGCCTTCAATTTTGAGGGTTAGTGAATGATGATCCGGACCAACATCTTAAGAGATTTCTAACCATTTGTGATACTTTTAAATATAATGGGGTATCCGATAATGCTTTCTATCTTCGATTATTCCCTATCTCTCGTACTAATGATGTGTAACACCCCAAACTCAACCTAGAAGTTAGGCCCAAATTTGGCGTGTCACATTGAACTATTTTTCAAAAACAATGTTTTCATTAAAAACCCTTCTTATTTAAAAGCTTAAGTAAAATCCCAGTTACATCAGTTTATTTTTAAAATGTGGTACATTGGAAAATTATGAATTTTATTCCCAAAATATCTTTTTAGTTGCGGAAGCTAATTTTGAGAGTAATCAATTTACAAAAAAGATTAAGTCGTGAAACCATTTTGAAAATGTTGCAAAAACATAGTGTTGTTTTAAAAAAAGTTAACATTTGGAAAATTATGATTTACTTCTGACAGACATAAATTAAAATAAAACCAAACCTAAAATTTAAATTCCAAAAAATTTAAGAGGCCTTATTACAAACCAAACCAAAATAAAGTACTTACGAATAACTTAATAGAAAAATAGAAGCAGTTGTGTGGCCATCTCCGAGTCCTCCGCAGCACCGATCCTCCTAATGTTGGGGATTACTTGCACAGTTAAAAATAGGGTGAGTTTACGAAAACTCAGTGTGTAATCCCCTTACTAGAGTAACAGTCAGTATACAGAAATAGAAACCGAAACAGTCTTGGCCAAAGCCCTTTAACAGTAATAGTATAGTGTAGTTTAGAGCATACGTGGGCCAAAGCCCATTATAATATCATTTGGGTCACAGCCGATAACAAAATCAATTAGGCCTAGCCCATAACTGTAATAACGTCAGAACCCAGTATGAAAAATGCATGATGCATGTCATCCCAACCAATCCAGCCAACACACCATCCATTCCAACCCTACACTTACGTGGGGATAAAATCGACCCACCCAGCCAACACATTATGCTTAGCACCAGTTGTGGCACTAAGTCAACAGAACGGCTCGGCGCCATAGACAGAATGGCTAAAAGCTATAAATATCATAGCAACGCTGCCAGTTAATAGAGCTGCTAAAAGCCATAAACAGAATGGCCATAAACCATAATCAGGATGGCATAGAGCCATAATCAGGATGGCACAAAGCTATCGGTAACTGTAATAAGTTTGGTACATAGCCATCAGCGACGGTAATATAATCGGTACACAGCCATGGGTAATTATAATCGACATAGAGTCATCAATATATATGTTAGACACATAGCCACTGGTAAATGTGATTGGCACAAAGCGATAATCAAGATGGCATAGAGCTATATTTAAGTTGGCACAGAGCCATAATCAGAATACGGGGCTTTAAGCCGTCCGTCGGTCCACAGTCATCTCATGCGATCCATGCGACCCTATCAGAACTTCATCTGCATCAATGTCCCAACCCTAAGCATTATGTCGTGTATGTCATGGTCAATCATTACACGTGTATGTAAAATGGCCATGCTCAGTAACAATCATTTAAACATATATTAAAAGCATATCAGTCACACGACACAGTCAACTCAGTTAAATTCATAGTCTAAGTTAGTTATTTACCCATAAGGGCAAAATAGTCATTTTACCCTATAAGGGTATTTCAATCATTTACCTATAAAGGATTTTGGTAATTCTACAAACTGGGGGTATTTCGGTAGTTTTGCAAACCGGGGTATTTCGATAATTTTGTAAACTAGGGTATTTTGGTAATTTTACAAACCGAGAGTATTTCGGTAATTTTGCAAACCAGGGTCTCAGCGACCCAACAGAAGGTCCACCGTCGCCTCGAGCGACTTAAGTAACCTAAACAGTCACAACGAGGTAGATGGGCCTAAGGCCCATTACTCGGCCTAGGTGGGCCACACACTCATGTGGCCCGTTTTGCCTAGAAACAACCATAGTTATACGAACGTCATAGTCCAAACCACATCACATACATATTATCCAGATGGCCCATCAAGCCCACTAGGCCAACACGGCCTAGTTCGGCCTAACGAGGCCCAAAACTACCTAAGTCATGTGCGCAACATGACAAGTCTATTACGTCCCACTTAATAGTAAAGTTTACCCACGTGAGCCCATGAGCCCATGGAGCCCATACGGCCCATTTCGGCCCAAGCTTATGTCATCGCTCATGGCGGCCTTCCTCGTCGTACGCCCGCGTTTCGTGAGCTCGGTTGATCACATGAGCATTCGCACGCTCATGTGGCCCAAAAGCCCAATCTTTCGACTTTTTGACTTTTCGGCAATCGGCATTTGGGCATTTGCCGCTACAGCTAACACTGTGCGAAAAACATTCACACTCTATCGGCTTTTGATCGATTAGCAATTTCGGTACTAATACACACTTGTTGCGATGTCAAAATTGAACCACTTCCGAGATTGAGAACCAACCAATCAATCATAGAATCCCTCTTGTTCCAACACCATGTAGTCTTTCTAACGCTTTACCTTCATGAGAATAGTTAACCAAACTCATAAACAACCATAATCCCCTAATCGGTACCACTAAAACTTGAACCCTTACCAATAAAGGAAATAATCACTTGAAAGAGATAAGGAATCGGCCCAACCTTCCTTAATGAAATTGAATCCCTAGCAACATTCGGTCAAGACACAGCGTTACAAGGCAACATTTAGGTGAAAAACAATTGAGAGAAAAGAAGTACATTCAGCCATTAAATAAAAGAAATCGCCATCTTCAAAGACAAAAACTTACCAATACTCACCAAGACTCAAGTCTAGCAGCCGCCCAAATAAAAAAGAGATCAATAAACCAAGAGAAAAAGTGTTTGACTTTGAAGAACAAAGGACCCAAAGTTTAACCTTCAACCTTACAAAATCAAGATGATTTGGCTTATGAGTAACCCCAAAGAGGAGAGTAGCATAAATGAAAGATAAAGAAAAGAGATAGGGAGAAGGGATATTCGATTACAAGAGATTA
Organism: Gossypium rotundifolium; assembly: GCA_025506655.1. Classification (NCBI taxonomy): domain Eukaryota; kingdom Viridiplantae; phylum Streptophyta; class Magnoliopsida; order Malvales; family Malvaceae; genus Gossypium; species Gossypium rotundifolium. The sequence goes on along the minus strand of CP106723.1, from coordinate 59,281,987 downwards.
ATGGAGAGAAATAGAGGAGAATAATTTAGGGAAGAGGAGGAAGAAATTCGGCAAAGGTACTTGAAGAAAAAGAGAAGATTGGACGACACAGTAGTAAGGTAATTGAGAGGAAAAAAATTAGAAAAGAAAAGAAAGTCTAAAAGAGGAGAAATGAGGGATAAATTTGGCCAGTAATTGAAAGTAAATTCGGCACAAAATGGCCTAAATGGGCATGCCATTTCAGCAAAAGAAACATCAAATGCCGAAACAAAAAATGAGCCAATCCCCCTAGCCAAATTCTTGAGCAACCCTAAAGTCCCTATTTTGCTCAGACACTACTTCATCCCCCCTTCCTTGATCTCCTCCAGCAACCAACATTATCCCTCAACATCCTCCTTAATCTACTCCCCACCTCCCATTCAAATACCAAGACTAATTCAAACCTTCACCAAGTAGAGTTCCACTCCAACTCAACTTCTAGCTCAGCAAGGAGTTAAATAAATTACTCTTTTGAGCAGGGAAATACTTGAACCTCCTTGCCCCCTTGTGATGCTACCTCCTTTCCAGTCCACTACAAGCCACTTGCCACTAAGCCATAAGCTCCTTTTGTGTTATAAATTATCCAAAAAATATTCTTAAAACCTACCCACTAACATCAAGTCTCCTTAAAAAAAAACATAAATTTTTGCTAAAGCCCAAGTTTGAACACAAGACTTCTCCAACACTCCCAAACACTCCTAATCACTAAGCCATTAAAGCAAACAAGAAATTTGTGATATTTCTTGCACACATAAACTTTTATGTGCAATCTCTTAGCGACTCCCATGCTCAAGGCCCAACACTTTTAGGCCCAAAAATTTAGGGCGTTACAACTCACCCCTCCTTAAAGAAATTTCGTCCCCAAAATTTCCAATTAATAGGGTGGTTATGTAACAACTACACCCCTACGCTACTGCTACGCACTCTTATCCCAATAAAACTAATACACTTTTAACTTAATCTTGAAACCTTTTACACACAACCAAACATCTAACCACAGAAGCAAATAGATATTTATCATACATGCATACAATTTCTATATTCAAACATTACATCCAAACAAAACACACCTGACTTAAAAGGGACTGTGCAATCCTGAACCCGATGCTCCTTAGACCCACATCTAAGACATGCTCCTGACTTCCTCCGGCATTCACCCGGATGGTGCCTTTTGCAATGCTCGCAAGTTAGAAAGTTCAGACGCATCTTAATGTGTTTCATAGAACAATGCTACTACTTCAGAGGATTGTGATCCCTCTTCCTTCTGTACTCAGAGCACCTAGCCTAAAGGGTTTCACCATACGCCTTAATTCCTGCCTCAAACACTTCTTCCAGTACTTTCTTTACCAACTGAGTCAGTGCCTCTGTAACAAGCTCTGGGTTATCACTACCCAAAGTTGGTGGACTTACCTCGACTACCGTCTCTTGAACCATCTTATGTTTCGGAGAGATGGGCAACTCCTCGCGACCTTGCTTGCCTTCAGAATCCATCATAGTACTGTTGCTAGCTTAAAAAAAAATTGATTTCCAGAACATACACTGAATAAATACAAAATCTAACTTTAAATACTATCCAACAAAACCTTATGGATTCAGCGTCGGAGACTAGGTAAACCACCCTTTTAGGAAAATATTTAGAAAGACATTTCGATTACTTCAAATCTTTTCAAACCTTTTTGAAACAATTCTTTCAGAAATCCAATTTTTAAGACCCATTCCCTAGTCGAGTTTTGTAACTTGGCTCTGATCCACTAAATGTAACACCCTAAACTTGGCTTAGAAGTTAGGCCCCAATCTAGCGTGTCACATTGAAGTATTTTTGAAAACCATGTTTTTATTGAAAACCCTTCTTGTTTAAAAGCTTAAGTAAAATTTCAAGTTGATAATGATGATTGTCTGAGATTTCGAGATCAGATTTGTGTTCCAAAAAATTCAGAGTTGATTCGGTTGATTTTGAAAGAAGCTCATAATAGTAGCTTATCGGTTCATCTAGGAAGTACAAAAGTGTTTAATAATTTGAAACGATTTTACTGGTGGCCTGGAATGAAAAGAGATATCTCTAATTTTGTTTCGAAATGTTTGATCTGTCAGCAAGTTAAAGCTGAACATCAAATGCCATCTAATTTGTTACAATCGATCATGATTCGTGAGTGGAAATGGAGAGAATCACGATGGACTTTGTGTAGAGATTGCCCCTATCTCCAAGAAAGAAAGATGCAATCTAGGTGACAGTTGACAGATTAACGAAAACAACTCATTTTATTTCGGTAAGAATGGATTACTCGCTTGATAAGATTGCTGAATTGTATGTTTCCATGGTTGTGCGATTGCACGGGGTACCATTATCTATTGTGTCTGACAGAGATCTGAGGTTTACTTTGAAGTTTTAGAAGAAAGTGTAAGAGGCTTTAGGTACGAAGTTGCACTTCAGTACTGCTTTTCATCGCAAACGAATGGTCAATCTGAGCTTACCATTCAAGTTCTAGAGGATATGTTGAGATGTTGTATTCTTGAGTTTGTAGGTACGTGGGAAAAGTACCTGCCATTGATTGTATTTACATATAATAATAGTTTTCAATCAAAGCATTAAAATGGCACCATATGAGGCTCTTTACGATCGTAAATGTAAAACACCATTGTACTAGACTAAGCTTAGTGAGAATAAGATTCGCGGTGTAGATTTGATTAGAGTGACTGAGCAAAAGGTGAAAGTGATTCGAAATAGTTTGAAAGCGGCATCAGATCATCAGAAGTCTTACAGATTTGAAACGAAAAGATATTGAATTTGAGATCAGTGATAAAGTGTATTTGAAAGTATCTCTGTGGAAGAAATTACTCCGATTCGACAGAAAAGGAAAATTGAGTCCAAGATTCATCGGGCCGTATAAGATTATTAAATGTATCGGGCCGGTTGCTTATAGATTGTTGTTGCCACCTGAGCTAGAGAAGATTCATAATGTGTTTCACGTATCGATGCTTCGACGATACAGATCTGACCCATCGCACGTGATTGCCCCTACTGAAGTTGAGATTCAGTTTGATTTATCGTATAGCGAAGAATCGATTCGAATTCTGGCTCGTGAGATCAAAGAGTTGAGAAATAAGAAAATTGCTTTAGTGAAAGTGTTATGGCACAGAAACGGGGTTGAAGAGGCTACGTGGGAGCCCGAGGATGCTATGAGAGAGCAATACTCGAATTTATTCGCTGGTAAGATTTTCATGGACAAAAATCTTTAAGGGGGAGAGTTGTAATAGCTTGGTTTAGACCCTAGTCGAAATAGTGGTTTTGAGACCACAAAGTCGAGGTCAGAGAAATAATTTAATATTATTTTTGATGTTTATGGCATGTGATAAGGTATGTGTGAAAGTTCTATGTGTAAATTTTATTGTTTGTGTGCCGATTTGTGAAGAAGAACTTAATCGTGTAAAATGAAAAAGCTGTGTGCTAGAAGTTAAAAGTGCCTAATTGCTATGTCCTTATGTTGTAAATGAACCATTGGTTTAATGAATGGACAAATGTGGTCATGAATTAGTGGGATTTTAATGACATTAATAAGACTAATTTAGTAATGAGCTAAATAAGCGTAGATTAAATAAAACAAAGGCCAAATTCAAGCATTCATCTTTGTTCTTACCAAAAATTTAAAGAAAAAGAAAAGAAAAAGAGCTAGCTAGGGTTCGGCAAGCTCAAGCTTCAGTTAGGTATGTGTTTTCGATCCTTTTTTGATGATTTTTATGTTTTTGTGTGTAACAATCGATTTATACCCTAGTCAGAATAGTGGTTTCGAGACCACAAATCTGAGTAAAAAAATATTTTAATATTATTTTTTGTGCTTGCAATATGTGATTAAGCATGTGTGAAAGTTTCGTGATTTAATTTATCCGTTTGTGTGTTTAATTTGAATAATGATTCAATCACATAAAATGCAAAATTAGCATGTCATGTGTTAAAAGTACCTATGTGCTATGTCTTTATAAATGTGGTGGCCTTATGAAGTAATTAAACCATTATGTATGATAATGTACAAAAATGACCTTAATGTATATAAGTTTTATATGTTAGCTAAAAGGTTAATTTAGTAAATAATCTATTAATAAGAAATAAATAAAACAAATGAAAATGCTAGTGGGTATTCATCCATTCTAGCCGAATTTTGAAAGAAAGAAAGGAAAGAAAAGAAGCAAATAGGGTTCGACCATACCAAGTTTGATTAATGTATGGATTTTGATAGTTTTTGATAATTTCTACGTTTTTGTAATCGTTGCTTTGAGTACTACAACACCCATGCCTTAATTTTGGAATTTGATGAAGATTTTGAAATGTGCCATTGATGAATGCTTGAGTTTTGTGATGTTAGTTGATGAAATATGAAATATATGTGTTAGATTAACATGTTTTGCCTTTGGATTTTTGGTGAAATTGAGTAATTTGGACTAAATTGTGAAAATTATATTTAGAGGGATTAAAATGTGAAATAAATGAAATATGTGGACTTATATAAAGTATATGAATATTTGGCCAAGCACAAGATTAGTAAAATTATGGGTATTTTGTGATTTTGTGAAATAAAGACTTAAATGTCCAAATGTGAAAATATGAGGGCTAATTTTTAAATTGCCCTAAATGTGTGTCTTTGGATTGAATTGAATAATTTGGTAATAAAAGGGTTGAATTTGAATATGTATAGATCAAGAACCAAAGAAAACAAATTTAGATCGAGGAAAGTCGAAAGTGATAGAATAGTCGGATCCGTCCATCTATATCTGTACGAGATAAGTCCATTTATGAATAAACATATTTAAGTTGAATTATTCATGTTTATTTGATATTGAATTGTGAAGAATGGCTTTGGATTATATACGTGTGAAATTTGAGAAAGTATCGACAATGTGTCAAAGTCCAAAAAGTCCCATACGAACCTTAGGAATAGAGAGGATTCATATGTCATGACATAGGGATTCTGATATGTGGTATCATGTAAGACCATATCTGGGATGTTGACATTGATTTGAGATTTACGTGTAAGACCATGTCTGGGACATTGGCATCGTATTTGATTTGTATAAGACCCCTATTTGGGACAGTGGCATCGATATTGGATTACTTGTAAGACCACGTCTGGGACGTTGGCATTGTACGAGTATTTCGAGTTATCCGAGTATCCTATTTATTTTCGAATGGTTCAACGGGCAATTCTGAGAAATGATAGACTATGTGAAATATGTAATCGATTCAGGTACATTTGGAATGCATACTACGATTGAGTATGAAAGGTATGTATATGTGATTGTGTATAAATGAGATATGTTCATAAATTTAATGAGACAAAATGTGATATATGTATGTTTGTGATATGAGCAAAAGAGATACTTTGAGGTATGGATTATTGATAAGCAATGGCTAAACAAATGAGCCAAAGAAGAATTGTGAATTTACAATTGAGAAATACTTATGATCTTGTATTTGATATGATTATTAATGTTATATGTTAAGTTTATTTGTATCTGGCTTACTAACCTTTTGAAAGCTTACTTTGTGTGTGTTTACAATTTTTTATAGATCATTAAAGCTACAGAAAGCTTGGGGATTGTCGAGGATTGTCATCAGACTATCAAAGCATATTTTGGTACCTTTTGAATGTGTTTATAGCTAAGTATGACATGTATAGTCTAGTTGAATAAGATGATGTTTTGAGTTGTATATATATAAGCTATGTAATATGGCTTGTAAATGAGATGTGAATATGGTAAATGTCAATTAAGTTTTGTGATGCAAAGTTGGTATGTTTTGATGAATGATCAGTATATTGAATTGGTAACTTATGTGGATGGATTTTCCCTAGAAATGCTTGTAATTAGAATGAGATAAATGATTCATAAGTTGGTAAGTTTGATATGCATTGAATGGTTAGAAAACATGGACATTATTGGTATGGTTTGGTTGCATTTTGAGGGCATGAAATGTGTTTATTTGTTCTTGTAGGTTTGACCCTAAATGGGTAGCAAATTGGCCTTGCAAATAGCCTATATTTGCCCACATGCTTGAGCACACGGGCGTGCGGCTTGACCGTGTCCTTTGAATTTTTAATTTGATTCAAGTCAGGCTCGCACATGGGCTAAACACATGGGCGTGTGACTGGCTGTGTGAAACAAGTCAGTTTCAACCACGGGCTGGACACACGGGCATGTGATTGGCCGTGTGGTGCAAGTCAGTGTCAACCATGAGTGAGGCACACGGACGTGTCTCATGCCGTGTGGACAAGTCAGTATGTATGCCTATTTTTCCACGGCTTGGACACACAGGCGTGTGACATCTGGAACTTCGAAAAATGCAAAGTTTTCAAAAAATTTTGAATGTGTTCGATTGTAACATCCTGAAATTAGGGGCTCTACTTTTTTATGTTGCTGTGTGTTTGGCATGTTCTGGTTGTTAATTTGGTATGTTTGGGGGTCTTGGGAAGGCTCGGGGTCAAGCTTGAGTCTTGGTGTAAATTTTGTTTTTAGGCTCTTTAGGGGAGAGCTGGGTGAAGCGGGTCTTAAGGATAATCTCTTGTGTTTGTTGACACAAGAAGAGGTGTGGTGGAGTGGCAAGAAGGCGCCACTTAGGGTGCAAGGGAGTGGTGTCACAAGGGAGCTTGGAAGAGAAGGGAGCATGTTCAAACCTCATAGAGTGCATTTTGGTGGAATTATTTTTGAGCAAAGATAAAGAAGTAGTGGTTTCGGTAATGACTCTCCATGGTTGTTGGTTGAATGAGTCAAAGTGTTTGAATGGATGGATATGAGGAGCTTGGGGAGTTTGAAATGGTCAAACAGTTCGAATGGGTGATAGGGAGCTTTTGGTGGAGGAAATCGAGGAAGAGGGTTGGTGGTTAAGTGTTGGCCAAATGTTGGAGAGGGGGAAGGAGGATTTGACTATGTGGTGCATTTGGTTGGGGAATTTCGGCATTTGGGAGTGATAGCAAAACCGAGAGCTCTTAGTGTGAATGTTATAGTTTCTTGAGTTCTTCTTTTCGACTTTTTGGGTGTTTTATCAAAGAGCATTTTGGGTTGGTTACCTATCTTGTGCTTGTGTGAAATCCCCTAGTACATTATAGGTTTTTTTTCTTTGTTTCTTTCAGCATTCTCTTCATCTTTACTTCCATCTTGCTGAACCCTCCCTAAACCTTCTTATATCTATTTTGACTGTTCGTTCATTGCTTCCCGCAAAGCTAACAATCACCTTTGGCCGAACCATCTTCCCACGTCATTTTAGTTTCTTGATTATCTTACACCTTCGCCGAATCACCCATCTCCTACACTCCTATTACTTCTCTTCTTCCTTCTTTTTCTTGCACCTCTACTTCTTACTTCACTAGCCGAGCATCTCCTTCACCACTTGTTTCCTTATCTAGCCGAATCTTTACCCCTTCCCTTTTTCTTCTCTATATTTTTCCATCAAATCAGAACTCTCATTCTCCTCTACTCTTTTGTTAGCCGAAACCCTTCTTGGTATTGGTTGTTAGAGTCGAATCTCCTGGAATCTCATCCGGCTTCTCCTTATTCAAGACTTCCGTTAGATAAGCCGAGCATTCTACAATCGAATCCGTGGCTACAAAATTCCTCATTTATTAAGCTAAACCCAAGGATCCAGTGCTAGCCGTCTACCGAAGATCCCCTTCAAATGGTTTCTGATTGTGCAAGAATCTTTAGCCAAGGTTATCTGTGTTCGGTTCACTCGTTGACCAAGTGTCAGTCAATCAAGAGAAGGGAGTGAACCCATAGTTTCGGCTCCTATGTTTAAAAGGCGTGCGGTGTCGGCGATTTGAGACTATTCGCCAGGTTGTGGTAAAGAGTCGACGTCTGCCTGGGATAGGCAAATTGCCGTTGTCCTTGCTAGTGAAAGCGTCGACATAGAAAGTATAGTGTTACGCGTTATCAAGTGTATACGTTCACACTTTACTTTAGCGATTTTCGTTATTAACTGTGTTGGTTGAAAGCCAAAATAACTTTTTAGATAGTCGAGATTCCCTCGTGGGTAAAGTTGGCGACACAGGGTAAGTACCTATACAGTTCTACTTTTGATTATATGAATGTATGATATAATTCACCATTGTGCTTTGAGAGCATGTTTGCATTCATATTATTATGTCAATATGTGCATGGGCTTGGGATATAATGTGAAAAAGGGAAGTGTGATTCTAAAACTCTTACTAGTGGTTTGGTACCACAGTGGGTTGGCCCCACATAATTTATCCAGTGACTATGTCTCAGTGGGTTGTTACCACATAGTTTATTTCTGTGACTCATCCTAGTGGTTTGGTACCACAGTGGGTTGGCCCCACATTTATACTATCAGGGATTGTCACCAGTGGTTTGGTACCACAGTGGGTTGGCCCACATATTATATTTAGTGACTCTGTCACCAGTGGTTTGGAACCACCAGTGGTTTGGTACCACAGTGGCTTGGTGCCATGGGCGTTTTCTTGATTCGATGTTATAGAGGTTGGAAAGTAGGATTGGGCTGGGCTGCATTGTATACATGCTTAATATGTTGGATTATGTGGGCCTAAATGTGCATCTGTGGGCTTAGAGCCCAAGTATCGCTTGTTGGGGATTTACACCTGAGTCTTGGTGACTCACCCCTCTGCTTAAATTTGCAGGTAACCACTAGACCGCGAAGTTGGAGCTGTGGCAGACTCGAGGTGGCCACTCAGTAATTTCTAGTAATTTCGTCTTATTTATTTTAAATTCCACTAATTTGGGTTTTGGTGTTGTAATAAGGCCACTTTAACTTTAAATTGGTTTTTTTTTTGCATGTCTAATAATCTATAGAAGATGGAGTTTTTCTAAGAGTAAGAACTTTGATTAATTAATTTTCAAATGACCAATGAAAGATGGATAGCGAGTAATGAATTGATTCGGAGTTTTCACCTAAAAACGCAACATCATTTTCAACTGGCAAATTTAATGGAATTTTCTTAAATTTGACTTTCGACAAATGAACCCGATTTTGTAATGCGGTCTAAGTTAAACAATTACTTTAAATTTTCTCTAAAGGTACACTAACAAAACACAAAGTTTTACCAACTCATGATATTTAGTTAGTTTTCCAAATTTCCTTTCCTATAGCATACCATATTCGGTCGTAGCATTTTGACCCGATTTGAGGTGTTACAATTGTGGTATCAGAGCCAGTTTCAAAAATTGGGCTGTGGGTATAAGGTTTAAAAATGTTTTCAAAAGATGGTTTGGAAAATGGTTTAGATAAAATACATGTTTTTTGGAAGCATGGCACCCAAGTCTCTAGCATCAAATCTACACGGTAAGTCTTCTAATCATTGGTTATTTTATGTGAAGTAATTGTATTGTGCTGTGATTGCTAATACTAAGAAATTCAACTTTAGAAGGCTGAAACCTTTAGGTATATATGTATTTGCGAGAATTACTTTTAATGCTATTTTCATAAGACTGCTCCATAACAAATAGTGGAAGAAGAATACTAATTTATAAAACTTTTAATCAGATTGAGTTGAACTCATAGTCATGAGTGCTAGAGGACGTGGACGTGGCATGCGCCGTGGTAGAGGCCGGGGTGTTGGTTTTGAACCTTCTGAATTAGGGCATGGGCCTGAAGGTGAAGTGTCAGCATCGCTAGTTGCGAAACTATAATTTCAGGACCAAACTGGTGGAGATGATGCTGTGTCTCAGGCTATGCTGCGTGTCTTGGAGAGAGTTGATGGAGCGAGCACAGGATCAGTAGCTCAAAAATTTGTGTTTGGACAACTCCGAGCCAATGGGGCTGAAATGTTTAGGGGCATTTCGGTGTGGCTCCTAACGTAGCTGAGTACTGGCTAGAAGTGGTTGAGCGCATCATGGATGATCTTGACTGTATCGCGGAAGAGAAATTGAAGGGAGTGGTGTCTCTCCTCCGAGATGAGGCATATCAATGGTGGCTCATGGTCAGAGATGGTACAGTAGCTGACCGCATTACCTGGGACATCTTTAAGTCAGCGTTCCAAGGGAAATACATTGGGTCGAGCTATGTGGACGCTCAGCGAAAGGCATTCTTAAATTTGGTTCAGGGGAGTAAGTCAGTGGCCGAGTATGAGGTGGAATTCCTACGTCTAAGTCATTACGCCCGGGGTATTGTTGCAACAGATCACGAGCGTTGTGTCCGATTTGAAGATGGTCTGAGGGACGAGTTGCGAGTACTGATAACTCCGCAACAGGAAAGGGAGTTTGTCGTTCTGGTTGAGAAGGCTAAGATAGCTGAAGAGGTAAAGAGGTTTGAAAGATAGAATCAGGATAGGGATAGAGGTAGGAATAAAAGGAATTTTGGGTTGTCGAGATCTGTTGGGGGTTTTCAGAAGAGGTCTAGGGTAGATGAGCCGAGTCGTGTTGTAAAGCCTGTTGCTGTTAGTTAGCCTCCGCAGTGTGTTCGATATGGGAAATCTTATTTAGGAGAGTGCTGGGTAGGTAATAGAGGATGTTTCAGGTGTGGATCTATGGATCATCGGATAAGGGACTGTCCGCAAGAGCCAAACAGAGTGCGACTGGTGGGTCAGAATTATGTTTAGTCTAAAAGAGGTAGTCAGCAACCACAGAGAGGTTGTGGTCCGGCTAGGGTGGAAATGGTTTTGGCCGAGGGCGTGGAGCACTGGGCAGAAGTGCTGGGAATATAGATGCAAGATAGCCTGGGTTGGTCTATGCAGCTAGACGCCGAGAGGAGGGCGATGCACCGGACGTCATTACCGGTATGTTCCTTATTTTTGGGTTGCCTTTTACTGTATTGATTGATGTTGGGTTTACGTATTCCTATGTAGCTAGTACTATGTCTGGAACTCTGAACATAGAATCTGAGATTTCTTCTAGAGATATGACTGTACTTAGCCCTTTAGGACAATCTGTAGTAGTGAACAAACTCTTTAGGAATGTGCTTTTGGAAGCACAAGGGATAATCTTCTCGGCCGATTTGATGGAATTGCCATTCGATGAGTTCAATTTGATCTTAGGCATGGCTGGTTGGTGAAGTATCGAGTGAACTTAGATTATGTTGCTAAGCACATGGTGTTAAAGACTCCCGAGGATAATAAGGTGTTAGTGATAGGTGAAAGGAGGAACTACTTGTCCAATATAGTGTCTGCTCTTAAGGCTGAAAGGATGGTGAGAAAGGGATGCGAGGCTTTCTTAGCTTTGGTTAGTTCGTTGGAAGCCAATGAATTGTCTATAAAAGATGTTAGAACGCTGAAGGAATTCTCTAATGTTTTTCTAGAAGAGCTTTCAAGGCTACCTCCAGATCGCGAGGTGGAGTTCGGTATTGATCTTCTTCTAGGAATAGCTCCAGTGTCCATTGCTCCGTATAGAATGGCATCGAAGGAGCTGGTGGAACTTAAAGCCCAGATTCAGGAACTGTTGGACCGGGGTTTTATCCGACCAAGTGTGTCAACATGGGAAGCGTCAGTGTTGTTCGTAAAGAAGAAGACAGATCGATACGGATATGCATTAACTACAGGCAATTGAATAAGTTGACAATTAAGAACAAGTACCCGTTGCCTAAGATAGATGATCTGTTCGATCAGTTGCGACGCGCGCCGATCTTTTCAAAGATAGACTTGAGGTCAGGCTATCATCAGCTTAAGGTTAATGAGGCAAATATTCAGAAGATAGCTTTTCGAACTTGATATGGTCACTACGAGTTCTTAGTGATGCTGTTTAGGTTGACGAATGCACCAGCTGCATTTATGGACATGATGAATCGAGTATTCCAACCCTATCTGGATCAGTTTGTCATAGTGTTCATAGATGACATTTTGGTTTATTCAAGGACGGAAGAGGAGCATGATTCGAATCTTCGAGTGGTTCTGCAGATTCTGAGAGAAAAATAGTTGTACGCCAAATTCAGTAAGTGTGAATTCTAGTTGAGAGAAGTTACCTTTCTGGGACATGTTGTGTATGCTGAGGGAATTACGGTTGATTCCTAGAAAGTTGAAGCCATGTTGGACTGGAAACCACCTAAGTCCGTGGTAAAAATTCAAAGTTTTCTTGGTTTGGCTGGGTATTGTAAAAGGTTTGTTGAGGGGTTCTCATTAATAGCTGCACCATTAACCAAGTTATTATGGAAAGGAGTATTGTTTGTCTAGTCAGATAAGCAGCAGGAAAGTTTTGAAAAGTTGAAGAAGATTTTGACAGAGGACCAGTGTTGATTTAGACTGAGGCAGGGAAGGAGTTTGTAATTTATTGTGATGCTTTGCACACAGGGTTAGGTTGTGTGTTGATGCATTAAGGGAAAGTGGTATCATATGCTTCTCGGCAATTGAAACCACATGAGGTAAACTATCCCATGCATGATCTGGAGTTGGCTGCGGTAGTGTTCACTTTGAAGATTTGGAAACACTACCTATATGGGGAGAAGTCTATTAACTACACAGATCATAAGAGCATGAAATATCTTCTTACTCAGAAGGAGTTGAATTTGAGGCAATAGAGGTGGATCGAGTTGTTGAAGGATTATGACTATTCGATTGAATACCACCCTGGTAATGCTAATGTAGTGTTATATGCGTTGAGTCATAAGGTAATATCAGACTTGAGAGCAATGTTTGCTCATATCAACTTATACGACGATGGTAGTTTACTAGCGGAACTTCAAATGAAGCCTTATTGGATTAGTCAGATTAAAGAGAAGTAGTTGTCGGATAAATCGCTAAGTTCCAAATTTCAATAAGTGGAAGGGGGTGAGGAGTAATATTTTAGTTTGAACAGAGATGGGGTTTTGTGCTTTCGAGGAAAAGCTTGTATGTTGAAGGATTCGAGTTAAGGCAGAAGATTCTTTAGGAAGTGCATAGTAGCCCATACGCTATGCATCTTGGGGGAGTAAAATGTATCGGGATCTGTGGGAACAGTTCTGGTGGTCGGGTCTGAAGCGAGAGGTGACTGAGTTTGTGGGTAAGTGCTTGACGTGTCAGCAGGTGAAGGTGGAACATCAGTTGCTTTAGGGTTGCTACAGCCAGTAAAGATTTCACTTTGGAAGTGGGAAATGATAACGATGGACTTTGTTAATGGGCTACCTCTTACGCCTACTAAGAAAGATTCAGTGCGGGTAATTATCGATCAGTTGATGAAGTCCGCTCACTTCTTATCGGTTCGTGTTGACTACTTCTTGCAGAAGTTAGCCAAGCTATATGTAGCAAAGATTGTGAGGTTGCATGGGGTACCCATGTCTATCATATCGGACAGACACCCCAGGTTTACGTCGCGGTTCTGGAAGGCATTGCATCAAGCATTGGGTACAAGACTAGACTTCAGCATGACATTTCATCCACAGACTGATGGTCAGTCTGAGAGGGTAATTCAGATCTTAGAAGACATGTTGAGAGGCTGTGTTATTGATTTCAGGGGTAGTTGGGAGGAGTTCTTACCGTTGGCAGAATTCGCATACAACAATAGCTATCAATCTAGTATTCAGATGGCACCCTATGAAGCGTTGTATGGTTGGAAGTGTTGTACTCCTACTTGCTGGATAGAGTTGGGGGCGTCAGATGTTGCGTCCGGAATTGGTTTCGAAGACAGAGTAAAAGTTAAGTTGATTCGAACTCGGTTGAAGGAAGCTTCCGACAGGCAGAAATCTTATGCTGATTTGAAGTGTAAGGATATAGAATTTGCAGTGGGTGATCGGGTGTTTTAAAAGTGTCTCCTTGGAAGAAAGTTTTGAGGTTTTGATGTATTCCATGTCTCAATGTTAAGGTCTACCGTTCGGATCTATCTCACGTAGTGCTAGTGGAGAAAATCAAAGTGAAACCGGATTTATCTTTTGAAGAGGAACTAGTTCAGATCTTAGATCGAGATGTTAAGGTATTACGAAGGAAGACAGTTCCGTTGGTTAAAGTTTTGTGGCAGAATCACTATTCAGAGGTGGCCACATGGGAGCCGGAGGAGGTGATGCGACATGAATACCTTCACCTCTTTTGACCAGGTAAATTTTGAGGCCAAAATTTCTTTAAGGGGGTAGAACTGTAACATCCTGAAATTAGGGGCTCTTCTTTTTTATGTTGCTGTGTGTTTGGCATGTTTTGGTTATTAATTTGGTATGTTTGGGGGTCCCGGGAAGGCTCGGGGTCAAGCTTGAGTCTTGGTGTAAATTTTGTTTTTAGGCTCTTTAGGGGAGAGCTGGGTGAAGCGGGTCTTAAGGATAATCTCTTATGTTTGTTGACACAAGAAGAGGTGTGGTGGAGTGGCAAGAAGGTGCCACTTAGGGTGCCAGGGAGTGGCGTCACAAGGGGTATTGCATTTGATTGGTATTAGAGCTACGGTTTAGTCGATTCTAGGACTAACGTAGGTGTGAGAGTCTAGCTATACATGCCATATATACGAATTGTGATAGTGTAATGAGCTTTGACATATTAAATATGTTTTCATTTAGTAAATAGATTCTGAAAGAGCTATAGCTGGCGATGTTGAAAGTAATGTACTTGCTCCCGCTCAAGGGACAGTTCCATCTGATTCGAGACCGGCTACTAACGGTCAGGAAGGATAGGCTAAACAAGCCTTCTTTCAAATGATGAATGAGTGGTTCACTTAATACATTAGAATGAATCTGACTATTTTACAACCTCCGCCCCCACTGAATCTTCCTCAGACTTTTGTTGTGCCTCCGGTTATGAATTTGAATATGATGAATAGGCCTCTGCTTGATAAAATTCGTAAATATGGGGCTAAAGAGTTTAGGGCCACTAGTGATGATGATACCGAGAGAGCTGAGTTTTGGCTCGAGAATATAATTCGAGTGTTTGATGAAATGTCATTGACTCCTGATAAATGCAAAAAATATGTTGTCTCCTTGTTACGATATGCAGCTTATTAGTGGTGGAAGACTTTGATTTCTGTGGTTCCAAGGAATGGGTTACATAGGATTTTTTTCAGTCTGAGTTCCGGAATAAATACATTAGCCAAAGATTAATAGATAAAAAATGAAAAGAGTTTCTGGAATTGAAAAAGGGTCGCATGTCTGTCACTGAGTATGAACGAGAGTTCGTGAGATTAAGACAATATACTCGGGAATGTGTTTTGACTGAAGTGATAATGTGTAAGAGGTTTGAAGATGGTCTAAATGAAGATATCCATTTACTAGTTGGAATTCTAGAATTAAAAGAGTTTGTTGTGCTTGTTGATCAAGCATGTAAAGCTGAAGCACTCAAGAAAGACATAAGAAAAGCTGAGTCTAAAGATAGAGATGTGAGAAAGAGATTTTGAATAAATCATATCAGTCTGCTTCAAAGAAATTCAGAGATAAATATAGTCGTTCAAAGACTAATGTGGGACATTCGAACATAGATCGAGCTAGATCGTAGTTGAACTCTAAAACTCCAGCTACTTCGATAGCTAGTGTGGAAAATGTCCGATCCGAGCGATCTAAATGTAAGCATTATGGTAACAAACATCCTGCGTAATTGTAGATTGAATGACCGAGCATGTTTCAGATGTGGATCATTAGACCATTTCATTTGAGATTGCCTCGAGTCTGTTAAACAAGAGATTGTATAGAATTCGAGGCCAAATAATGTTCTAGATAGAGGTAGGCCTTCTCGAAACACAAGAAATGTCAGTGGTAGTCAAAGAGCTACAAAAGATACAATTGCAAGATCTGAAGCTAGAGTGCCTGCCAAAGCTTACGCCATTCGAGCTCGTGAGGAAGCTTCGTGTAACATCCTAGAATTAGGGGTTCTGCATTTTATGCTATTCTACATGTTTGGCTCGTTTAGCATGTTATTTTGGTGTGCTTGGGGGTCCTGGGGAGGCTTGGGTTCGAGCTAGAGCTTTAGAAAAATTTTCTTTTGGGCACTTTAAGGGGGGAGAGCTAGTTGAAGCAGGCTTTAAGAATATTTACTTGTGTTTGTTGACACAAAAAGGAGCGTGGAGTGGTGGCAAGGTGGCGCCACATAAGGAGTAAGAGAGTGGCATCACAAGGGAGCAGGAGGGGGGAAGGAGTTCGAGTCTCATCTGCAGCATGTGGAACTTTATTTTTGTGCTCAAGGTGGTGGAGTGTTGGCTTTCGGCTGGGACTCTTCTAAGGTGGTTGTGGAATGGGTCAAATGCATTTGAATGGATGGGCAAGAGGAGCTTGTGGAGTTTAAAGGGGTCAGCTAATTCGAATGGTGGATGGAGAGTGAAGCAATGAGCAAATCAAGGAGAGAATCGTGGGGTGTCGGTGTATGGAGTGTTTGGCCGAATGTGGGTAGTGCTAAGGGGGCATTTTCGATTTTGAGCTAGGAAAGTTGTGTGCCATTTCTTTTTGGTTCATTTAGGCATTTTGTTTCAACATTCGGTCATAATGGAGTAGTGGGGTGCCGTTTTTCCAAGTACCTTTTGAAAGAGGAGTAAAATCGAAACCTTTAGGTGCATTTGGTTTTTTTTTCATTTTCGGCTATTTCTTTGTTTTTATCAAACTATTGTCTTCTCTTCCATATAGCTGTGCCAAACTCACCACTCATTTCTTTTCCCTTTTTGCATATCTTCTCTACTCCAACAAACTCAATAGCCAAACCTCAGCTTGCTTATTTTCTTTTCTTTTCATTTCATTTCTTCTTATTTTATTCTTGTAGTCGAAACGTAATTCTCCCCATTCTCTCTTTGTTTATCTTCTTCCATACCATTCATCATAGCTGAACCTTCACCCCTTCCCTTTTCTTCTCTACTTTCTCTATTAAAACTGAAACTCCCTTCCTTATTTCTTGCTTCATTAGTCGAACCCCAGTGGCCATTTTTTCATTTTTTTTGCCCGTCTTTTGTTTTCTCTTTAGCCGAAACCCTGTTGACATTTGCTACTTGTGCCAAATCTTCTTGGGCTCTATTCGGTTTCTCTTTGTTGAAGGTAAAGAACTTTTCTCTTATTCTTATTACATCATTGCTTTTTCTTAGGAAACCAACCACTTATTCTTGATCACAAACAAAGTTGGTTTCTCTTCCGAAGTTGATTACTCCATCCTTTGTAACTGTTTCTTTCATCACTTATTATGTAGCCGAACCCCAAGAATCAAAGGGCTAGTTGGTTGCCAAAAGTCTCATTGTCAATCGGTTTCGATTTGTGCAAGGTAATGGAAACTCTTTCATTTCATTCTCTAACTTTTGGTCTTAGATGGGCATAGCCAAAATGGCTATTTTGTTCTTAATGTTAGTTTGCGGCTAATCTTTTCTCTTCTCCTCTTAACTTGGCATGTTCGCGTCGGATTAGAATCTTTAGCTATATTGGGTGTGGTGCGACTTCTTATTAACCAAGGTAAGGAGTTCCTCTTTTGTTCTTTGTGATCAGCCTCTATTTGTTTAGTCTGCCATAATCAAACCCCTTGTGGGGAAATTGTTGTTTCACTATAGTACTGTATTGATCAAGATTTGTCTTCATAGATGCGAGTGCTAGCCAATCTAAGGAGGGGAGTAGATTCGTAGTCTCTGCTCCTAAGTTCAAATGACGTGCTGTGTTAGTGGTTTGGGATTTTTCACCGGGTTGTGGTAGAGAGATGACATTGGCTTGGGATAGGCAAATCGTTGTTATTCCTGCTAGTGAGAGTGTCGATGATATAGAGTGTTTAGTTCTTCATGTAATCAGGTGTGTAATGCTCACACTTTCCTTCATTATTTTGCGTTAATAACAGTGTTGGCTGAAAGCTGAAACGACTGTATAAGGCAGTTGTGAAACCCTTGCGGGTAAGATTAGAGATACCAGATAAGTGCCTAAGAATATGTATGATTTGATTATCGGTTTTATATTGAAAATATGATTGCATTCATTACAAATTGATAACATATTGCATGGTCTTTGGGATATGATTGAAAGGGGAAGTGTAATTCAGTGACTATGTCACAGTGGTTTTGTACCACAGTGGGTTGGCCCTACATATATTTTTCAGTGATTGTCATAGTGGTTTGGTACCATAGTGGGTTGGCCCCACATATATTTATCAGTGACTCTATCACAGTTGTTTGGTACCATAGTGGATTGGCCCCACATATATTTATCAGTGACTCTGTCACAGTGGTTTGGTACCACAGCAGTTTGGTACCATAGTGACTTCACGTAATCAGGTGTGTAATGCTCACACTTTCCTTCATTATTTTGCGTTAATAACAGTGTTGGCTGAAAGCCAAAAGATCGTATATAAGCGGTTATGAAACCCTTGCAGGTAAGGTTGGAGATACCAGGTAAGTGACTAAGAATATGTATGATTTGATTATCGATTGTATATTGAAAATATGATTGCATTCATTACAAATTGATAACATATTGCATGGTCTATGGGATATGATTGAAAGGGGAAGTGTGATTGGTGACTATGACTATGGTTTGGTACCACGTTGGTTGGCCCCATATATTTATTAGTACTGTCACAGTGGTTTGGTACCATAGTGGGTTGGCCCCACATATATTTATCAGTGACTCTGTCACAATTGTTTGGTACCACGGTGGTTTGGTACCACAGTGACTTGGTGCCATAGGTGTTTGGTTGATTCAGGTGATATAGAGGATGGAAAACTAGATTGGGCTAGGTTGCATTGCATCCACTTTCTAATATGCCATATTGTGAGGGCTAAGGCCCAACATGCATCTGTGGGCTTAAGGCTAGATTACATTCATAAAGGGAATTATACACTGAGTCTTGGTGACTCACCCCTCTGCTTAATTTTGCTGGTAACCCCTAGTTGGATTCGGAGCTGAGGTGGACTTCGAGGTGGCCATGCATTACTTCTTATGTAAATTCATTTTCTTTATTTAAACTTATTTTAATTTGGGGTTTTTTTATGTAATAAGGCCTCCGTAACTTTAATTTGGGTTTTGATTTTATGCTATTATTACATATTTTATGAGATGTCAAATATGGAGTTTTCTAAGTAAAAAAATATAAACAATCATTTTTTTCCAAGTGTTAACAAAGATGACAAGTGATTGATTAATTAAATTCAGAGATTTACTTAAAACTACAAACACTATTTTCAAAAAGTCACGTTTCGGAATACCACTAGTTTCCAGTTTTCCTATCACAAAACCTATTTTCGACTGTTAGGACTATTCATAAACTCTTTGTAAGGAAACCTTAAAACAAACTTTGGTTTTTAAGATGGAGACACCAATAAAATTTTTTGAATGGCACTGTGTCTTTAAAATTTCAAAGTTCTTTAAAACAACCTTTCTTTGTGACATATCGGATCCAGTCGTAACTTTTAGGCTGGGTTTGGGGTGTTACAATTATGGTATCAGAGTCAGGTTGTAAAACTCAGTTGTGGTATGGGTTCAAAAAAATATTTTCATAGTTGGTTTGAAATATGGTTTAGGAAAATACATATTTTTTAGAAATATGGCACCCGAGTCTTCGGCACCAATCCGTACTATAAGTTTTCTGATTGTTGCTTGATTTCTTATGGAAAGATTATATTATGTTGTGATTGATAGTTGTAAGAGATTCAACTTTAGAGATTGAGACCTTTAGAAATATGTTTTGAGAAAAACTACTTCTAATTCTAATTTCATAAGATTTTCTGATAATAAACAGTGGAAGTAGATTCTATAGTCATGAGCGCTAGAGGACGTGGACGTGGTATGCGTGGCCGTGGTAGAGGCCGGGGAGTTAAGGCTGAACCCTCGAATTAGGACATGGGTCAGAAGGTGAAGTGCCAGCATCGCCAGTAGCAGAAGCGGGGTCTAAGGACCGATGTGGAGGGGACGATGCTTTGTCCCAAGCTATGCTGTGTGTTCAGAGCGAGTTCTTTGGAGCAAGCAGGATTAGTAGCTCAAAATCTATTCTGGCGACTTGAGCAAATGGGCGTAGATATTTAGGGGTATTTTTGGTGTGGCTCCTAACGTAGCTGAATACTGGCTGGAAGTGGTTGAATGAATCATGGACGATCTTAATTGCACGACAGAGGAAAAGTTGAAATGAGTGGTGTCCCTCCTTCGAGATGAGGCATACCAGTGGTGGCTCATGGTGAGTGATGGTACATCAGCTGACCGTATTACATGGGACGTCTTTAAGACAGCGTTCCAGGGAAAGTATGTTGGGGCAACTTATGTGGACGCTCAGCGAAAGGCATTTTTAAACTTGGTCCAGGGGAATAAGTCAGTGGCTGAGTATGAGGCGAAGTTCCTGCGATTAAGCCGCTATGCTCGGGGTATCATCGCAACTGATTACAAGTGTTGTGTTCAGTTTGAGGATGGTCTAAAGGACGAGTTGCGAGTACTGATGCTCCGCAATGGGAAAGAGAGTTTGCTAATCTAGTTGAGAAGGTAAAGATAGCTGAAGAGGTGAAGCGGTCTAAGAGGCAGAATCGGGACAAGGATAGGGGTAGGAATAAGAGGAACTTTGGGTTGTCAGGATCTGCTGGTGGTTTCCAAAAGAGGCCTAGGTTGGATGGGCTAGGTCGAGTTGCGATGTCTAATGCTGTTGGTCGGTCTCAACCGTATGCTCGATACGGAATTTTCATTCGGAGGATTGTTGGACAAGAAATAGAGGATGCTTCAGGTGTGGATCTATGGATCATCGGATAAGGGGTATCCATAAGAGCGAGACAAAACCGACCGATGGGTCAAGGTTATGTCTGATTTGGAAGAGGTGGTGGCCAGCAATTGAGAGGTCGTGGTCTGGCCAGAGGAGGAAATGGATTTGGTCGAGGGAGTGGAGCATTGGGCAGAGGTGCTGGGAGTACAGATGCAAGACGGCCTGGGTTGGTTTATGCAGCTAGACATCGAGAGGATGGCGATGCACCGGACGTCATAACCGGTACGTTCCTTATTTTTGGTGTGCCCTTTACAGCTTTGATAGATATTGGGTCTACACATTCATATGTTGCTAGTACTATATCTGGAATTTTGAATATAGAATCAGAGGTTGTTTCTAGAGAAATGACTTTGATTAGACATTTAGGACAATCTATAGTGGTGAACAAACTTTTTAGGAATGTGTCTTTGGAGGTGCAAGGGATTGTTTTCCTGGCTGACTTGATGGAATTACCGTTCAGCGAATTCGACTTGATTTTAGGCATGGACTGGTTAGTTAAGTATCGAGCAAACTTGGATTATGCTGCTAAGCACATGATATTGAAGACTCTTAAGGATAAGGAGGTGCTAGTGATAGGTGAGAGAAGGAATTACCTGTCCAATGTGGTGTTAGCATTAAAGGCTGAAAGGATGGTGCGAAAAGGGTGTGAGGCGTTCTTAGCTTTCATCAGTGCTTTGGAGGCCAAAGAGTTATCTGTAAGAGATGTTAGAATGGTGAAGGAGTTCTCAGACGTCTTTCCAGAAGAGCTTCAGGGTTACCTCCGGATCGCGAGGTTGAGTTCAGCATTGATCTACTTTTGGGAATAGCTCTGGTGTCCGTTGCCCCATATAGAATGGCGCTGGAGGAGCTGGTAGAACTTAAAGCTCAGATTCAGGAACTATTAGACCGGGGTTTTATCTGACCAAGTGTGTCTCCGTGGGGAGCTCCGGTGTTGTTCATTAAGAAAAAGAACAGGACAATGCGGATGTGCATTTACTATAGGCAATTGAACAAGTTGATGATTAAGAACAAATACCCGTTATCGAGGATTGACGATCTATTTGATCAGCTAAGGCGCTTTGGTCTTCTCGAAGATAGACTTGAGGTTGGGGCATCATGAATTAAAGGTTAAGGAGGCAGATATTTACAAAATTACTTTTTCGAACTCTTTATGGTCACCACGAGCTCTTAGTGATGCCATTCGTGTTGAATAATACACCAGTTGCATTTATAGATATGATGAACCGGGTATTCTAACCCTACCAGGATCGGTTTGTCGTAGTTTCATAGATGATATCTTGGTATATTCAAGGACTGAGGAGGAGTATAATTCGCATCTTCGAATAGTTCTGCAGATTTTGAGGGAGAAGCAACTGTATGCCAAATTCAGAAAGTGTGAATTTTGGTTGAGGGAAGTTACCTTCTTGGGGCATGTTGTGTCCGCCGAGGGGATTAGCTTTGATCCCCGAGAGATTGAAGCTATTTAGGATTGGAAACCACCAAAGTCAGTAGCAGAAATTCAAAGTTTCCTTGGGTTAGCTGGGTATTACAGAAGGTTCGTTGAGGGATTTTCGCTGATTGCTACACCATTAACCAAGTTGTTACAAAAAGGGGTACCATTTGTTTGGGCTGATAAGCAACAAGAAAGCTTTGAGAAGCTAAAGAGGATCTTGACTGAGGCACTAGTGTTGATTCAGCCTGAGGCTGAGGAGGAGTTCGTTGTCTATTGTGATCGTCACACATAGGGTTAGGATGTGTGCTAATGTAAGAGGAAAGGTAGTCGCGTATGCGTCTCGGTAATTAAGACTACATGAAGTGAATTATCCCACTCATGATCTAGAGTTAGCTGTGGTAGTGTTCGCTCTGAAGATTTGGAGACACTACTTGTATGGAGAAAGTCAATTATCTACACCGATCATAAGAGCCTGAAATATATCCTTACCCAGAAGGAGTTGAATTTAAGGTAGTGGAGGTGGATTGAATTATTGAAAGACTATGACTGCTCGAATGAGTATCACCCGGGTAAAACTAATGTGGTGGCGGATGCGTTGAGTCGTAAGGTGATATCGGAGTTGAAGGCGATGTTTTCTCATCTCAGTTTGTATGAAGATGGGAGTTTATTAGCCGAATTTCAAGTGAAGCCTTCATGGGTAAGTCAGATTAAGGAAAAATAATCGTCAGACGAATTGTTAAATTCTCAACTTCAGCAAGTGGAAGGTGGTGAGACAGAGGATTTTGGTCTGAACAGTGATGATGTATTATGCTTTTTGGAAAAGTTTGTATGCCGAAGGATTTTGAGTTGAGACAGAAAATTCTTCAGGAGACGCATAGTAGCCCATACGTTATGCGTCCCGGTGGGAGTAAGAAGTATCGAGATTTGCGTGAACAATTTTGGTGGCCAGGTCTAAAGCAAGAAGTTACCAAGTTTGTGAGTAAGTGTTTGACGTGTCAGCAGGTGAAGGCGGAACATCAGTTGCCTTCGGGGTTGCTACAGCCAGTGAAGATTCCACTTTGGAAGTGGGAGAGGATAACGATGGATTTTGTTAGTGGGCTACTTCTTACGCCTGCTAGGAAAGATTCAGTGTGGGTAATTGTCGATCGGTTGACGAATTTTCTCATTTCATACCGGTTCATATTAACTACTCACTATAGAAGTTAGCCAAGCTATACGTAGTAGAGATTATAAGGTTACATGGGGTCTAGTGCCAATCATATCAGAAAAAGACCCTAGGTTTACATCGCGATTCTAGAAGGCGTTACATCAAGCGTTGGGTACAAGACTAGATTTCAGCACGGCGTTTCATCCACAGTCTGATGGTTAATCAGAGAGGGTAATTCAGTCTGAAAGATATGTTGAGAGGTTGTGTAATTGACTTTAGAGGTAGTTGGGAGGATTTCTTACCTTTGGTGGAATTTGCATACAACAATAGCTATCAATCCAGCATTCAGATGGCACCCTACGAAGCGTTTTATGGTCGTAAGTGTCGTACTCCTACCTGGTGGACAGAATTGGGTGAGCAACAGTTGTTGGTCTGGAGTTGGTCTCAGAGATAGAGGAAAAGGTTAAATTGATTCGGGCTCGGCTGAAGGAAGCGTTCGACATGAAAAAATCGTATGCAGATCTAAGATGTAAGGAAATAGAGTTCTCAGTGGGTGATCGGGCTTTTCTGAAAGTTTCACCTTGGAAGAAGGTTCTAAGATTTGGTCGAAAAGGCAAGTTGAGCCCCAGATTCATCGGACCTTATCGGTTGTTGAAACGTGTGGGACTAGTGGCTTATCAGCTTGAGTTACCATCGGAGTTAAGTCAGATACATGATGTATTCCATGTTTCAATGTTAAGACATTATCATTCGGATCCATCTCACATAGTGCTAGTGGAGGAAATTGAAGTAAGACCCGATCTGTCTTTTGAAGAGGAACCAGTGCAGATCTTAGATCAAGATGTCAAGGTGTTGAGAAGGAAGTCAGTTCCTCTAGTCAAGGTGTTATGGTGTAATCACGGTTCAGAAGAGGCCACGTGGGAGCCAGAAGATGTGATGCGACAGCAACACCCTCACCTCTTTTGATCAGGTAAATTTTGAGGCCAAAATTTCTTTAAGGGGGTAGAACTGTAACATCCTAGAATTAGGGGTTCTACATTTTGTGCTATTCTACGTGTTTGGCTCGTTTAGCATGTTATTTTGGTGTGCTTGGGGGTCCTAGGGAGGCTCGAGTTTGAGCCAGAGCTTTAGAAAAATTTTGCTTTTTGGGCACTTTAGGGGGGAGAGCTAGTTGAAGCATGCTTTAAGAATATTTACTTGTGTTAGTTGACATAAAATGAAGCGTGGTGTGGTGGCAAGGTGACGCCACTTAAGGAGCAAGGGAGTGGCGTTACAAGGGAGCAGGAGGGGGGAAGGAGTTCAAGTCTCATCTACAGCATGTGGAACTTTATTTTTGTGCTTGTGGAGTTTGAAGAGGTCAACTTATTCGAATGGTGGATGGAGAGTGAAGCAAGGAGCATGTAACACCCCATACCCAAGCCCGAGGCTAGAACTGGATAAGAGATATTACCATGCTTGAACTCATTAAAACATACACTTATGGGCTGTAAAATTTGTTCCGACTTAAAAACTTCTCTATATTAGTCTAATCATACATTGCATGGGCCTACGAGGCCCTTAAGCACATATCTAAAAAATTTTGGACCTTAATCGAAACCTTTCTTTAAAGCAGTTGTCACATGCCCATGTGGCTTGCAACACGCCCATGTACCCCTTGACACGCCCATGTTATCAACCGTGGGGAGCTACTAACTATTTTCACATGGCCTGAACACACCCGTGGGCATAAACCGTGTGATAAACCTTGATATACTGACTTGATCCATATGGTATGGTCACACGCCCATGTTCAAACCGTGTATTCTACACGACTCATACACACGGCCGTGGGGTTGTACCGTGGCCTATCATGATTAATAATAATAAGGTGCAGGGTTCACACGGCCTAGACAAATGCCCGTGTGTCTAACCGTGTGAGCACTTAGAGGCTATCTACCAAGCCATTTACCACCCTAAAATCAAAATCAAACCAATACATTTCAAAAATTATACAACATGATTCATTGAATACAACAACATACATATAACCAATTTTGGCTAACCACTTAGCCATATACAAAAGAATAATGGTTTGATAACCTATACAATGGCCCTTCTTAAAACATGTTCTCAAAATGAATGCTTCCTATACATGCCATACTTAGTAAAATAACTTGGCTATACCAAAATAAGGATTGATAGTGTGCTCTGAGCTCGACTCCAATGATCCACAAGTTAGCTTGGCGGGACTACATAGAAAGAAAGGATTAAAGGCGTAAGCATTTAGCTTAGTAAGTTTGCATGTAAAACACAGTTAATAAACTTGCTTAATATAAACCATTTGACATAACAATGGTATCATAATTTCAGCTTTAAAGCTTACTTACTCATACTGATTTTCACATGTCTCATGATATTTACCATCCTCATACTTGTAAGGTAAACATGGTGTCTGTATCACTTGATCACATTGATCAACATACTTTAATTTAATAATCATGATCTCTAATTCATCATTCATAACATAAATAATACTCAATTTCAACTTGGTAATATCTTTACTTATTTAGCTTTCTTGTTATCTCATTTTAACTTTACTTATTTGCTCGATGAATTTCTGCAAATAATCAAGGAAATTAAATCTCATCCCACGTAACTTAATGCCAAAGCCATATCCTAGATACGGTCTTACATGCTGTATCTCTTCTTGAATCAATGCCAAGCTTACCTTGGACTTATATGATAACTTATTCAATGCTAAGCTTGGGTCCTTGGACTTACATGATAACTTGTTCAATGCCAAGCTTGGGTCATTGGACTTACATGATAACTTGTTCAATGATAAGTTCAATGGGTCCTTGGACTTACATGATAACTTGTTCAATGCTAAGCTTGGGTCCTTGGACTTACATGATAACTTGTTCAATGCCAAGCTTGGGTCCTTGGACTTACATGATAACTTGTTTAATGCCAAGCTTGGGTCCTTGGACTTACATGATAACTTGTTCAATGCCAAGCTTGGGTCCTTGGACTTACATGATAACTTATTCAATGCCAAGCTTGGGTCCTTGGACTTACATTTGTTCAATGCCAAGCTTGGGTCATTGGACTTACATGATAACTTGTTCAATGCCAAGCTTGGGTCCTTGGACTTACATGATAACTTGTTCAATGCCAAGCTTGGGTCCTTGGACTTAATGATAACTTGTTCAATGCCAAGCTTGGGTCCTTGGACTTACATGATAACTTGCTCAATGCCAAGCTTGGGTCCTTGGACTTACATGATAACTTGCTCATACTTAATCATATTGATTTCTTTATTTAACAAACATTAAGCATTCCATGACAACAATGTACATTATACCCAGCAATTCAATGATAAAAATCATAAAGCTTAGAAATCATACAAACTTACCTCAATATACAAAATGTATGTAGATATGCAATTTAGTCCTTGACTTTGTTCTTGCCTCAGTTTCGATCTAGGCTTCGTTTTTCATGATCTATAATCATAAATAGACCATTTAATATGCATATTGACTAAATTGACTCATAACTCATTGGAAAAATTACTATTTTGCCCCTACACTTTCTCATATTTGCACTTTTGCCCCTAGGCTCATAAAATGATTTTTATACAACTTTTTTAAACTATATGCTTAGCTAATTAATAGTCTCAACTATAGCAATCATCAATTCTCACAAAATCACACATGTATAGCCAAACTTAAGATTTTCTCAATCAAGTCCTTACATGCATTTTCATGGAAAATCACTTAACAAAAGATGTTTCTACTACATCAAGCTTTCATAATCTTCCATAAAAAGAAAAATACATGCATTTGATACATGACCACATTTTTGAACATCCATTATAGCTCATCAAATAGCTAAAAATAACTTACTCATGATACCAGGACTTTAAAAATACGAAGAATATCAAAAACCGGGCTTAGGAGCACTTATTAGTAAGTTTGGAAAATTCAAAGAGCCCTAACAATGGCTATTGGAATTTTTGACAGCTTGGGGAAGAAGGTGAATGGATTTTTTTCATCTTTTTCCCATTTTAATCATTTATTAGGCAAATGACCAAAATGCCCCTCTTTTTAAAAATTTCCATAAAACTATCTCATGACCAATTTTGTCCAAAAATTAAATTTTGGGAAAATTGCTATCTAGGGGTTCATAATTATATTCTAAAGCTATTTCATACAAAAGGCTTCTAGAAATTCATATTTTGCAACTTTTACAATTTAGTCCTTTTGGACCATTCAATCACAATTTAGCAAAATTGCTTCATGAAACCTTCATACTAGCATGCAAGCATGACATAAACCTTAAAACTCATAATTTCATCTTAGTTTTGTTGTCTTGCACCAGTATTCGACTAGGCCCTAAATCGGGCTGTTACAATTCTCCTCTTTAGGGATTTTCGTCCTCGAAAATCTTACTAGCAAAAAGGTTTGGAAACTGGTTTCTTATATTCTCTTCTATTTCCCACGTAGCTTCTTCTATTCCATGTCTTTGCCACAATACTTTAACTAGGGCAATACTTTTATTTCTCAGTTGTTTGACTTCTCGAGCTAAAATCTTGACTGGTTCTTCACCATAAGCCATGTCGAGACAAATCTCTATCTCTGACGAGATAATTACATGTGAAGGATCTTATCTGTAGCGTCTCAACATTGACACGTGAAACACATCATGTATCTTCTCCAATTTTGATGGCAAAGCCAAACGGTAAGTTACCAGCCCAACTCTCTCAGTAATCTCGTAAGGTTCAATGAAACGTGGACTCAATTTGCCTTTCCGGCCAAATCTGAGAACTTTTTTCCATGGTGACACTTTCAAGAACACTTTATCCCCGAATTGGTACTCTATCTTTTTCTTTTAAATTGAATAGGATTTACATGCATGCGAGGTAGATTTTAAACATTCTCGTATCACTTTCACTTTCTCTTCAGCTTCTTTAACCAGATTAACCCCGTGAATTTGGTTTTCCTTGAGTTCAGTCCAAAACAAAGGTGTTCTGCATTTACGCCGATATAGAGCCTCATAAGGCACCATCTTTAAGCTCGGCTGAAAACTATTATTATAAGTAAATTTTATCAATGGGAGAAACTTTTCCCAACTACCTTAAAATCCTAAAATACAACATCTGAGCATATCCTCGAGTACTTGAATTAACCTCTCTGACTGACCATCAATTTGAGGATAAAAAGCTGTGCTAAAATTCAATCTTGTACCTAAGGCTTCTTGCAGCCTCTTCCAAAATCTGGATGTGAATCTTGGATCTCTATCCGATATAATCGATAAGGGAACTCTGTGAAGCCTTACTATTTCTGAAACATACAAGTTTGCCAATTTGTTGAGGGAGTATTCCACTCGTACGGGTATGAAATGGGATGACTTCGTGAGTCTATCAACTACAACCCATATAGTATCCTTCTTGCTTGGTGACAAAAGTAACCCTGTTCTAAAATCCATGGTGATATGGTCCCATCTCAACTCGGGAATCAAAATGGGCTGAAGTAAACCTGAAGGTACTTGGTGTTCAGCCTTTACTTGCTGGCAAATCATGTACTTGAAACAAATTAAAATATCTTTCTTCATTTTGGCCACCAATCTTGTTGCTTTAAATCATTATACATCTTAGTACTTCTTGGATGTACGAGACAAACATCCGTTATGTGCTTCATACAAAATTCTCTGAATTAACTCCTCTTTTCTCGGTATACAAAATCTATCTCTAAACATCAAGTATCCATCGAATTAATTGAAAGTCGATTCAACATCGGCTCTGCTTGAAGCTCTCTTGACTTGCAATTCACTATCTTCTTTCTGAGCTTCTAGGATCTCGTGAAAAAACATTGGTCTAGCTCTCAACTCGGCTATAATAGAACCATCTTGGATAAAGATATCCTGGAATTCAATGCCCTTAATGAAAAAAGGGACTTCCTGCTCAAAGCATCAGCGACTACATTCGCCTTTCCTGGGTGGTAGTCAATGACCAACTCATAGTCTTTTATCAACTCTAACCATCTCCATTGCCTTAAGTTCAACTCTTTCTGCGTCATCAAGTACTTCAGACTTTTATGATCAGTAAAAATCTGACATCTCTCACCATATAAATGGTGTCTCCAAATTTTCAAAGCGAAGACTATGGCAGCTAATTCTAAATCATGCGTTGGATTATTCTTCTCATGAGGTTTCAACTATCTTGAGGCATAAGCAATCACCTTGCCTTCTTGCATGAGTACACAACCTAATCCGTTTAAGGATGCATCGCTGTAAATCACAAATTCTTTCCCTGATTCAGGTTGTATTAAAACTGGAGCTTCTGTCAACATTGCTTTCAACTTCTCAAAACCTTGTTGGCATCGTTCTGACTATTCAAACTTTACATTCTTCTGTAACAGTTTAGTCATCGGGGTTGCAATCATGGAAAACCCCTTGACAAATAATCTATAATAGCTGGCTAGGCCTAGAAAACTTCTAATCTCAGAGATGTTCTTCATTGGCTTCCAATCCATTATGGCCAAGATCTTATTTGGATCTACTTGGACTCCATCTTTCGAGACAACATGTCCAAGAAATCCTACTTCCTTGAGCCAAAATTCGCTTTTACTAAATTTAGCATATAATTGATTTTCTCAAAGAATCTGTAGAACTGTCCGTAGGTGTTTAGCATGATCATTCTCATCTCAGGAATAAATCAGTATGTCGTCAATAAAAACAACTAAAAACTTGTCGAGGTATGGTCTAACTATGCGGTTCATTAAATCCATGAATACTGCGGGAGCATTGGTCAACCCAAAGGGCATGACCAAAAATTCATAATGCCCATACCTCATTTGAAAGGCAGTCTTGGATACATCTGAATCCTTCACTCTAAGCTGATAGTACCCTGATCTCAAGTCTATTTTGGAGAACACAATGGCTCCTTTCAATTGATCGAACAAATCATCGATCCTAGGCAATGGGTACTTGTTCTTTACTGTCACTTTATCAAGTTGACGATAATCTATGCATAATCTCATGGTGCCATCTTTCTTTTTCACAAATAAAACCGGAGCACCCCATGGTGAACAACTTGATCTTGCAAAGCCTTTGTCTGTTAACTCTTGCAACTATGACTTTAGCTCTTTCAACTCCGTTGGAGCCATTCTGTAAGGAGTAATGGATATCGGTACAGTACCGGGAGTTAGCTAAATATTGAACTCAACCTCTCTAACTGGTGGTAGTCCTGGTAATTCCTTGGGAAAAGCATCTACGTACCCACGTACTATCGGTATTGACTCAATCTTCAGTTCTGTTCCTCTATCATTCATCGCATAGGCCAGATATGCTTCATACCCTTTTCTTATATATTTCTGTGCCATCATAAGAGAAATCATTGTCAGTGATCTACCTTGTTCATCTGATTCTACATGAAGAGTATCCCCATCTTCACATCTCATTTCGATATATTTCTTACCACAATTAACTATTACATCATGGGTAGTGAACCAGTCCATGCCAAAAATGAGGTCGAACTCATCAAATGGTAGCAACATAAGATTTGCTTTAAAGCAATGACCTCTAATCATTAATGGACAATCTTTACAAACTTTATCAACTAACACACTTTTGCCTAAAGGATTAGACACTTTAATAATAAATTCTATAGAATCTATAGGCATACTCAAGCCTGATACTAATTTCATGCAAATGTAAGAGTGTGTGGATCCGGGATCTATTAAAGCAATAACTTTAAGTTCATGAAGAGAAAAGGTACCCGTAATAATAGAATGGGAAGATGCCTATTAGCGAGTGCGAATGGCACCCTCAGGTCTCACAGCCTGTTCTCTAGGGTTACCTCTTCCACTTGCCCCACTTCCCGGGTTCCTCTGCGGTCAGCCTCTGACCATACTCCCGGATCTCGGGTTCTGAGGTCTTTCTTCTTTCATCATCTCTGGACAATCTTTTATATAGTGGTCTTTAGAACCACATCTAAAGCATGCATTTTCATGTGCTCGGCATTCTCCAAGGTGACGTCTGTCACACTGTGGGCATTCAGGTCTATCATATCTAATATTCCCAACACTTGCAAATGAAGTAGTCTGTGTTTTATTCCCTAAATATTGTTTACTCTTGTCTTTCCTTGAAAGCCTAATGGAAGTAGCCAATTGGGTAGGGAAATCTCTTGACTTTTTGGATGAAGATTGGAATAACTTATTCCACTGTCTCTTTCTAGAGTCACGAGACTCCATTTTAGACTTCTTCTTCTCTTTATTAGTTCTTCGGCTTTACAAGCCCTTTCTACTAGCGCAACAAATTTCTTTAATTCTAGGATAGCAACAAACAACTTGATGTCCTCATTTAATCCATCTTCAAATCTTTTACTCATAATGGCCTTAATGGATACACATTCACGAGCGTATTTACTGAGTCGTACAAACTCTCGCTCATAATCAGTTACTGACATCTTGCCTTGCTTCAGCTCTAGAAATTCCTTCCTCTTCTGGTTTACAAATCTTTGGCTGATATACTTTTTCTTGAACTCTTGGAAGAATTCCCATGTGACCCTTTCCCTCGGTACTCTGACACAAGGGTGTTCCACCATTGGTAGCGAGTCTCTTAGAGAGAGATTACACACTTCATGCATTCTTGAGGGTGTATGATGACTCATTAAATACCCTGATGTTATTTTCTAACCAGAATTCAGCTCTTTATGGATCATCATCTTTTCTAGCCCGAAATTCTTCTGCCCAATGTTTCCTGATCCTATCCATTGGAGGTTTATCTCCTTTTACCACCTCTACTACTTGAGGGGCTATTGGAGCAGGTTGTGGAATAGGCAGGGGTGGAGGGGGTTGTGGATTCAAGTTTGCACGAATGAACTTCGTATACCAGGCATTCATCATATGGAGGAAAGCTTCTCTAGCCTCTTCTCCTCCTTGACTCACCATAGTGGGTCTATTCTCATTCTCGTTTGGCACCGTCCCCTCTGCGAGAGCCGAGCGCGTTACTTTCTACATCATCCGCCACAACTTCTTCGGGATCCATTTACTATATGTATAAACATAATTTAAATAGTCAGGAGTCATCACACTATCATTATTATAACATTCTTATGTATGGCATGTATAGCTAGACTCATGCTCGTGCTACGTTAGTCCTAGAACCGACTAAACCGTGGCTCTGATACTACTAAATGTAACACCCCATACCCAAGCCCGAGGCTAGGACTGGATAAGAGATATTACCATGCTTGAACTCATTAAAACATACACTTATGGGCTATGAAATTTAGTTCCGACTTAAAAACTTCTCTATATTAGTCTAATCATACATTACATGGGCCTACGAGGCCTTAAGTACATATCTAAAAACTTTTGAAACTTAATTGAAACCTTTATTTAAAGCAGGGATCACACGCCCATGTGGCTTGGGACACCTCATGTACCCCTTGACATACCCATGTTATCAACCGTGGGGAGCTACTGACTATTTTCACATGGCCTGAACACGCCCATGGGCTTAAATCGTGTGATAAACCTTGATATACTGACTTGATCAACACGGTATGGTCACACGCCCATGTTCAAATCGTGTATTCTACACGGCTCATACACATGACCGTGGGGTTATACCGTGGCCTATCATGATTAATAATAATAAAGTGCAGGGTTCACATAGCCTAGACACACCCCCGTGTGTCTAACCGTGTGAGCACTTAGAGGCTATTTGCCAAACCACTTACCACCCTGAAATCAAAATCAAACCAATACATTTCAAAAACTATACAACATGCTTCATTGAATACAATAATATACATATAACCAATTTTGGCTAACCACTTAGCCGTATACAAAAGAATAATGGTTTGATAACCTATACAATGGCCTTTCTTAAAACATGTTCTCAAAATGAATGCTTCCTATACATGCCATACTTAGTAAAATAACTTGGCTATACCAAAATAAGGATTGATAGTGTGCTACGAGTGTAACACCCCAAACCAGGTCTATGCGTCAAGACAAGATTTGGTTTGTCACACAAATTGAACATTCTTTTAAACTTTCTAATGATTTAGGTGAATCGGTACTACAACACCTTTTGAAAATAAAGTTTAATGGAAACCAAGAGAAATAATTTAAATTTGATGAATTTAAGAAACATTAGTTGAAATCTTAACAATTAGTATTTAATTATCAAAAACCTTAAAGTAGTTTTTAAAAAGTTCAAAAGGATTTGAAAATAAGAATAAATAAAGAATCTCATATG
Organism: Gossypium rotundifolium; assembly: GCA_025506655.1. Classification (NCBI taxonomy): domain Eukaryota; kingdom Viridiplantae; phylum Streptophyta; class Magnoliopsida; order Malvales; family Malvaceae; genus Gossypium; species Gossypium rotundifolium. The sequence continues at coordinate 59,248,623 of CP106723.1, read as the reverse complement.
TTTGAAAACCCAAAATATTTTAAGGAAACATTATAGGATTAACAAAAGCCCATATTAAATATCTAAAACATAATTTAAATCCATCCACACATAAAATCCATAAAATTTTAATAGAGGCCTTATTACATCATAATCAAAATAGAAATTTTAAAAACTACTTAATTAAAGTTCAAAGTTTATTAAACCCATGTTTGCGATATGGCCTCCACGAAGTCATCCTCGGCCCAAGTCCACGTCAATTTCCATTACGAGATGGAAAATTTAAGGAGTGAGTTACTCGAACTCAAATGTATAACTCACTTACTATATCCATTGGGCAGATCATCAAGTCATAATTTTTGGGCTTGAGTCCATAAATGATTTAGCAATGTAATAAGCGTAATGTATGAAAAATGAAATTTCCCACCCAAACCTAATTTCCATCCGCTACACACCACCCGTACCAACCATTACACCTGTGGGGATCAAGTCAACCCACCCCGCCAACACACCAATCGTAGGTATAAAGCCATTTTTATATTTGTGGCAGTGCTACCGAACTAGATTGTGACAAAGTCACCGAACTAGAGGCAATAAGCCATTAAAATATTTGTGGAGAGCCACCGAACTAGATTGTGACAAAGTCACCTAACTAGAGGCAATAAGCCATTAAAATATGTGTGGCAGAGCCACCGAACTAGATTTTTGGCAACAGGCCTTTCTTCTCTTCATCATTAATCCCAACCCATGCAACATGTATGCATAATAGTCTATATACATATAATAATTTAGCAAAAGGCCCAATTTACATGTGAGTCAATATTTCAAGTTTTTATTAAGGTCCATAATACAAAATAAAATTTAGCCCATTTAACAATCTAGCAACTTTGGCCCATTTAACGATCTAGCAGGGATTTCGGCCCATTTAACGATCTAGCATAATTTTCGGCCCATTTAATGATCTAGCAGAGTTTTCGGCCCATTTAACGATCTAGCAAAGTTTTCGGCCCATTTAACGATCTAGCATACTTTTCGGCCCATTTACACATGAGACATAAAATTTACATTTTACCAACTAACTCATTGAGGGCATTTTCGTAAATTTCACAACTTTAACCATTTTCATGTATTTTCACAAAAATACTATTTATTACATATTTTTTTCTAATTTTGTCATCTTTACGATTTTCTCAATACTTACGGTATAACATCTAACCCGAGATAAGTGTGAAGATACACACCTTGTTATTGTGAGTACTAGACTTTCCCGCTCTTCAGTACCTAAACATAATACGATAATTAGAATACTATCATATTTTAAAACTACTCTATTGTAAACGGTCTAAATCTTTACCCTCTAGATTTTGAACCACTTCTATTTTTGGTTTCTCCTCGATTGTTGGTTCGTTGCCCGATGAGAATCCTCAAACGAACAAAGGTTCGGGAGTACGAATGACTTCAAACAATTGGTTCTCCTCGGATGAGGGTCCGTAACCCGATGGAACATCCCAGATTCCCGAAATAGCCCTTCGTTTATACTTAGGGTGATTAGCGGAACCACCCCTCTTTTGAAGACTATGCACTGCCCTTTTCTGCCCTATCTTGAATGTCTCTAATGACATAAGATCATTAGTCCGATTAATAATTATCGAAATATGGCTAATGATTTTAAAAGATTTGAGATTGGCTTACCACGATTATCTTCATTCCTCGAAGAAACGATCGAGAGATTACGTTCCTATAACGAAATCGATTAAATAACTAACTATACCTATATAATGAATAAAGTGAGAATTCCTTGAATAATTTCCTTACCTTAACTCTTAAGATCGATTCCAACGATCCACAGTACTCAAGAACACTTTGAGTTTCTATCCTCAAAAAATCTCACTAATGTTCACGGTTGAAATGAATTGAGTGAGAAGAATACTTATGACTAAGGAAAATCGGTTGTGATCAAGTAAAGAAAATGAAAAAAAATTTGGCACAAGAGCATATTAACATTCGGCCATGAGAAAAAAAATATTGAAGAGATTTTAATTGAGAAGAAAGTAAAAGAATGGGAAAATGGAAATGATATGATTCGATTTCAAGAGAGAAAGAGAGAAGAAAAGAGAAAGAAAAAAGAAAGAAAATAGAAGAAAAAGAGAAGGAAAATAATTAGGTTTTGGGAGAATTGTGTATTCGGTTTTGTGAAGGAAAAAGAAAAAGAATGGCCTTCTTTGTGTGATGATAGTTTCAGCACTAGGAAGAATGGTTGGCAAAGAAAATGATCAAATGATCAAGAAGAAAGGATGGTAAAAATTGTTATAGTTTCCCTCAAGGTTTTTGATATAATCGGCTAGGGAGAGAGCAAACTTTTGGAAGAGAATTTGATAAGCAAGTACCAAATGACCAAAAAGAAAATGTTCTCCCAACATCCAAGCTTACCAAACCAATCAACCAAAATTGGCCATCCCCCTAGCCCCAGTCCACATACATGGTCAAAAGGCCATTAGGAAGTTTCAAAACATCTCCCTATTCTTAAGCCTTATTATCCTCCTTTTCCTTAAGTTGAGAGACAATATCCCCAATTCAAGCCATTCTATCCCTATCTTTAGCTTTCCATAATCCTTAGTCTTCTTACCAAAAAAAATCCAACTCATCCTAATCTTATCCATAGCCGACACATGCTAGGATAAAACAAAATAAAACTCCTAATTGCATGCTAGGTGATTCGAACCTCTCCCCTCAAGTCCAACTTATGACGCCATCACCACTTTACCAATTACTCATCTTATGCCATCTTTTAGTACTTAATTAACTTATGTTTCAAGGTCACCTAATTTCTTTACATTAAAGTACACTTTACTAATATTTATTCTAATTCTAAGTAAACCTGAACTAACACTTAGCATAATAATGATAATCGCATATTTAGGATGTTACAACGAGCTCCGACTCCAACAATCCACAAGTTAGCTGGGCGGGACTACATAGAAAGAAAGGATTAAAGACGTAAGCATTTAGCTTAGTAAGCTTGCATGTAAAACACAGATTAATAAACTTGCTTAATATAAACCATTTGACATAACAATGGTATCATAATTTCAGCTTTAAAGCTTACTTACTCATACTGGTTTTTGCATGTCTCATGATACTTACCATCCTCATACTTGTAAGGTAAACATGGTGTCTGTATCACTTGATCACATTGATCAACATACTTTAATTTAATAATCATGATCTCTAATTCATCATTCATAACATAAATAATACTCAATTTCAACTTGGTAATATCTTTGCTTATTTAGCTTTCTTGTTATCTCATTTTAACTTTACTCATTTGCTCGATGAATTTCTGCGAATAATCGAGGATACTAAATCTCATTCCACATAACTTAATGCTAAAGCCATATCCTAGATACGGTGTTACATGATATATCTCTTCTTGAATCAATGCCAAGCTTAACTTGGACTTATATGATAACTAATTCAATGCCAAGCTTGGGTCCTTGGACTTACATGATAACTTGTTCAATGGCAAGCTTGGGTCCTTAGACTTACATTTGTTCAATGCCAAGCTTGGGTCCTTGGACTTACATGATAACTTGTTCAATGCCAAGATTGGGTCCTTAGACTTACATGATAACTTGTTCAATGCCAAGCTTGGGTCCTTGTACTTACATGATAACTTCTTCAATGCCAAGTTGGGTCCTTGGACTTACATGATAACTTGTTCAATGCCAAGCTTGGGTCCTTAGACTTACATGATAACTTGTTCATACTTAATCATATTGATTTATTTATTTAAAAAACATTAAGCATTCCATGACCAAAATGTACATTATACTAAGCAATTCAATGATAGAAATCATAAAGCTTAGAAATCATGCAAACTTACCTCAATATACAAAATGTATGTAGATATGCAATTTAGTCCTCGACTTTGTTCTTGCCTTGGTTTTGATTCGGGCTTCATTTTTCATGATCTATAATCATAAATAGACCATTTAATAAGCATATTGACTAAATTGACTCATAACTCATTCTTTGGAAAAATTACTATTTTGCCCCTATACTTTCTCATATTTATCACTTTTGCCCCTAGGCTCGTAAAATGATTTTCATACAACTTTCTTAAACTACATGCTTAGCTGATTAATAGTCTCAACTGTTGCAATCATCAATTCTCACAAAATCACACATGTATGACCAAACTTAGGATTTTCACAATCAAGTCCCTACATGCATTTTCATGGAAAATCACTTAACAAAAAGATGTTTCTACTACATCAAGCTTTCATAATCTTCCATAAAACATCAAAATACATGCATGTAATACATAACCACATTTTTGAACATCCATTATAGCTCATCAAATAGCTAAAAATAGCTTACTCATGCTACCAAGACTTCAAAAATATGAAGAATATCAAAAACTGGGCTTAGGAGCACTTACTAGTAAGCTTGGAAAATTGAAAGAGCCCTAACAATGGCTATTGTAATTTTCGACAGCTTGGGGAAGAAGATGAATGGATTTTTGTCATCTTTTTCCCATTTTAATCATTTATTAGGCAAATGACCAAAATGACCCTCTTTTTAAAAATTTCCATAAAACTATCTCATGACCAATTTTGTCCAAAAATTAACTTTTGGGAAAATTGCTATCTAGGGGTTCATAATTATTATTCTAAAGCTATTTCATACAAAAAGCTTCTAGAAATTCATATTTTGCAACTTTTGTAATTTAGTCCTTTTGGACCATTCAATCATAATTTAGCGAAATTGCTTCATGAAACCTTCATACTAGCATGCAAGCATGACATAAACCTTAAAAATCATAATTTCATCTCGATTTCATGGTCTCGCACCACTATTCTGACTACACCCTAAATCGATTACAGAGCAAATTAAGGAGAAAATCGTGTGGTATGGGTGTGTGGAGTGTTTGGCCGAATGTGGGTAGTGCTAAGGGGCCATTTTAGTTTTGAGCTAGAGAAGGTGTGTGCCATTTTTCTTTTGGTTCATTTAGCAATTTTGTTTCAACATTCGGTCATAACGGAGTAGTGGGGTGTCATTTTTCTATGTACCTTTTGAAAGAGGAGTAAAACCGAAACCTTAGGTGCATTTGGTTTCTTTTTTCATTTTGGCTATTGCTTTGTTTTTATCAAACTATTCTCTTCTCTTCTATATAGCTGTGCCAAACTCACCACTCATTTCTTTTTCCTTTTGCATATCTTCTCTACTCCAACAAACTCAATAGCCGAACCTCATCTTGCTTATTTGCTTTTCTTTTCATTTCATTTCTTCTTATTTTATTCTTGTAGTCGAAACATAATTCTCCCCATTCTCTCTTTTTTTATCTTCTTCCATACCATTCATCATAGCCGAACCTTCACCCATTCCCTTTTCTTCTCTACTTTTCTATTAAAATCAAAACTCTTCCTTATTTCTTGCTTCGTTAGTCGAACCCCAGTGGCCATTTTCTTCACTTTTCTTTTCGTCCTTCTCTTGTTTTCTCTTTAGCCGTAACCCTATTGACATTTTCTGCTTGTGCCAAATCTTCTTGGACTCCATTCGATTTCTCTTTGTTGAAGGTAAAAAACTTTTCTCTTATTCTTATTACCTCCTTACTTTTTTTAGGAAACCGACCACTTATTGTTGATCACAAATCGAGTTGGTTTCTCTTTCGAATTTGGTTACTCGATCCTTTGTAACTGTTTCTTTCATCACTTGTTATGTAGTCGAATTCCAAGAATCAAAGGGCTAGTTAGTTGCCGAAGGTCTCCTTGTCAATTGATTTCAGTTTGTGCAAGGTAATGGAAACTCTTTCATTTCATTCTCTAACTTTCGATCTTAGATGGGCATAGCCGGAATGGCTATTTTGTTCTTAATGTTAGTTTGCGGCTAATCTTTTCTCTTCTCCTCTTAAAGTGGCATGTTCGCATCGGATTAGAATCTTTAGCCAAATCGGGTGTGGTGCGACTTCTTGTTAACCAAGGTAAGGAGTTCCTCTTTTGTTCTTTGTGATCAGCCTCTATTCGTTTACTCTACCATAATCAAATCCCTTGTTAGGGAAATCGCTGTTTCACTATAGTACTGTATTGATCAAGATTTGTCTTCATGGATGCGAGTGCTAGCCAATCTAATAAGGGGAGTAGACTTGTAGTCTCTACTCCTAAGTCTAAACGACATGTTGTGTCGACGATTCGAGGATTTTCTGTCGGGTTGTGGTAGAGAGTCGACATCAGCTTAGGATAGGCAAATCAGCTGTTATTCCTGCTAGTGAGAGTGTCGACGATATAGAGTGTTTAGTTCTTCGCGTAATCAGGTATGTAATGCTCACACTTCATTATTTGTGTTAATAACAGTGTTGGTGAAAGCCGATACGACTATATAAGACAGTTGTGAAACCTTTGTGGGTAAGGTTTGAGATATTAAGTAAGTGCCTAAGAATATGTATGAATTTGATTATCGTTTGTATATTGAAAATATGATTGCATTTATTACAAATTGATAACATGTTGCATGGTCTTTAGGATATGATTGAAAGGGGAACTGTGATTCAGTGACTAAGTCATAGTGGTTTGGTATCACAGTGGGTTGGCCCCACATATATTTATTAGTGACTCTGGCATAGTGGTTTGGTACCACAGTGGGTTGGCCCTACATGTATTTATCAGTGACTCTGTCATAGTGGTTTGGTACCACAGTGGCTTGGTGCCACAGGTGTTTGGCTGATTCAGGTGATGTAGAGGATGGAAAAGTAGATTGGGCTGGGTTGCATTGCATCCACTTTCTAATATGCCATATTGTGAGGGCTAAGGCCCAACGTGCAGCTGTGGGCTTAAGACCAGATTGCATTCGTAAGGGAATTATACAATGAGCCTTGGTGACTTACCCCTCTGCTTAATTTTGCAGGTAACCCCTAGTTGCGGATTCGGAGCTGAGGTGGACTTCGAGGTGTCCATGCATTACTTCTTACGTAAATTCATTTTCTTTATTTAAACTTATTTTAATTTGGGATTTTGTTATGTAATAAGGCCTCTGTAACTTTAATTTGGGTTTTGATTTTATGCTTTTATTACATATTTTATGAGATGTCAAATATGGAGTTTTCTAAGAAAAAATATAAACAATCGGTTTTTTCCAAGTGTTAACAAAGATGATAAGCGATTGATTAATTAAATTCGGAGATTTACTTAAAACTACAAACACTGTTTTCAAAAAGTAACGTTTCAGAATACCACTAGTTTCTGATTTTCCTATCACAAAACCTATTTTTGACTGTTAGGACTATTCATAAACTCTTTGCAAGGAAACCTTAAAACTGACTATGGTTTTCAAGATGGAGACACCAATGAAAAGTTTTTCGAATGGCGCTGTGTCTTTAAAATTTCAAAGTTCTTTAAAACAACATTTCTCTGTGACATATTGGATCCAGTCATAACATTTAGGCTGGGTTTGGGGTGTTACACTTCATCTCCAGGTGTAATTACGGGTACATTTACTCTTTATGATACTTCTGTGATTGCATTGATAGATCCAGCGTCTACTCATTCGTATGTATGCATGAACTTAGTATCTAGTAAGACTTTTCCTGTAGAGTCTACTAAATTTTTTATTAGAGTATCAAACCCCTTAGGTAAATGTGTCTTGGTTGAAAAAGTATGCAAGAACTATCCGTTGATGTTTCAATATGTTTGTTTTCCGGCTGGTCTGATGCTATTCCCTTTTGATGAGTTTGATATAATTCTGGGTATGGATTGGTTAACATTGCATGATGCTGTTGTGAACTGCAAAAGAAAGACTATTTATTTGAGATGTCAGAATAATGAAATAGTTCAGATTGAATCTACTAATTTAAATGGATTACCAGTTGTGATATCAGTGATGAAAGCTCAGAGTTATGTGAAAAAGGGTTAT